>CM019702.1:12977761-14235261 GCA_009760885.1 Achatina immaculata
TCAATTGATTTAGTATTTCTTTTTCCACTCCTCTGGGGCTCTTTCTAGAGAAAGAGCCCCAGAGGAGTGGAAAACTGGTCTTATAGTAAAACTACCAAAGAAGGGTGACCTCAGAGATTGCGGGAACTGGGGAGGTATTACCCTACTGCCACTCACTAGTAAAGTATTTTGCAGAATAATCATCAACAGAATTGTACCAACACTTGAGGAAAAACTTCGGAAAGAGCAGGCAGGATTTAGGAAAGGAAGATCATGCATAGACCATATATTTGTACTTAGGCAAATATTAGAACAGGCAAATGAGTGGCATAGCACAACATATGCATTATTCATAGATTTTGAGAAAGCCTTTGACAGTGTCAACAGAGATGCACTGTGGAAAATCCTAAGATGGCATGGCCTCCCCCATAAAATGGTTAATGTAATCAAAGCCCTATACGAGGGTTTTCAGTGCAAAGTTATCTGTGGAGAACATACCTCCAGCAGCTTTAGGGTACAAACAGGAGTGAAACAGGGATGTGTACTATCACCAACATTATTTATCTTGGCAGTAGACTGGTTAATGAAGGAGGCAACATCAGACAAACGCAGAGGATTACAATGGACCCTTGACACAGTGCTGGAGGACCTTGACTTTGCGGACGACATTTGTCTATTATCAAGCAGTCACAAAGATATGCAAGATAAAATAAACAAGTTAACCCAGAATGCAAACAACATAGGACTAAAGATCAACGTAGGAAAGACAAAGTTAATGAAGCAAAATGTGAACAACAGAAATGTACTCAGAGTAGATAACAAGTTAGTGGAGGAGGTCAACGAATTTGTATACCTTGGCAGCAGAGTAGTAGAAAATGGAGACAACACAGAGGACATCAACAACAGACTTACTAGAGCAAACCAGGCTTTTGCAATGCTACAGAATATATGGAAATCAAATAAACTAAGCATAAATATGAAAATCAGGATATTTAAGAGTAATGTTCTAAGTGTACTACTCTATGGAAGTGAATGCTGGAAAATCACCAAAACCATAGAAAACAAGTTGAATTCTTTCCAGACTAAATGTTTACGTAGAATTAAAAAAATATTTTGGCCAAACACCATAAGAAATAACATCTTATTGGCAGAAATGCAGATGAAACCACTGACAACAATTATTGAGGAAAGACGCTGGCGATGGTTGGGACATGTGCTCCGAATGACTGACAACTCACTACCAAAAATAGCACTGAGATGGACACCACAGGGGAGCAGAAGTAAGGGTAGACCAAAGGAGACATGGAGAAGAACAACAGAAAGGATGTTGAGCAATAGAGGGCTCACCTGGGCAAGAGCAGAAAAAAAGGCGAAAGACAGGCATTTGTGGAAAACCCTTGCGGAAGCCCCATGTGCCCTGGGCACTTAAGGTTCAGAGAGAGAGAGAGAGTATTTCTTTGTTTACTTTTCTCTCCCTGGAAATCACTTTAATCATCCGAATATCCGTATGTCAAGGACATCAGCATTTTTTCTTTCATACTTGTCCTGCAAAGATGGGTGTTGAGTGTACACAATTTCATGGTACTCAGCAAAGATGAGTGCGGAGTGTACACATAATTTCATGGTACTCAGCAAAGATGGGTGTGGAGTGTACACAAATTTCATGGTACTCAGCAAAGATGGATGTGGAGTGTATACATAATTTCATGATACTCAGCATAGATGGGTGTGGAGTGTACACATAATTTCATGGTACGCAGCAAAGATGGGTGTGGAGTGTACACATAATTTCATGGTACTCAGCAAAGATGGGTGTGGAGTGTACACAGAATTTCATGGTACTCAGCAAAGATGAGTGTGGAGTGTACACAAAATTTCATTGTACTAAGCAAAGATGAGTGTGGAGTGTACACATAATTTCATGGTGCTCAGCAAAGATGAGTGTGGAATGTACACAGAACTTCATTGTACAGCAAAGATGGGTGTGGACTGTACACAGAATTTCGTAGCAATCAGTCTCAGAATATCACAGTGATAATTATAACATAACTCTAATCACCGCTGTTCCGATTATTCACTTTATCAATGAACTGGATGACAGAAATTATCTAATACTTGGGGAGCAACCAGGTTGTTCTTAGAAAAAAAAAGAAACACGAAAATCAATTTAATGTAATCTACTGAAAATAAGATTATCTGAAAATAACAGCAACACTGCTAAAAATGACGAGAGACGAATGTTTTTCTACGTGACACTTGACGTAGATTCTTTGCTTGTGATCTTTGTGTAAAAAAAAAAAACAATCGCGATTTTGAACACGTTAATTTACATTTGCACTTTATTTTTCATGTTCCCAGTGTACTTTTTAAAACAATAGATTTTAAAAAAAATAATTCAATATAAATTCCAGTAAAGTTTAGCTTTTTTTTTAGAAACTGGAATAATGTATGAGTTGTATTCTTGTGGATAAACGTAAAGTGTTATTCTCTTTAATCCAGTTATCCAAACTTTAAATTATTCAAACCATGAATGCCGGGAAGCAGCTGGATAGCAGACGCTATAATGTTAATTCGTGCAAGTTATTACCTTCGTTATCCTTGTGTTATCCTTCTGACTTCTTTATAACATTCTTTATAACATTCTTTATAACATTGTGTGCTTTTTAAAAAAAATTAGTTTGTTTAGGCTGGGTTTAATTAAGCTGAAATAAATAGGGATAAGAGTATATTTAAAAGAAGCCTGATTATTTTTTTTCTAAAATCGGAAGTCTAATAAATATATATAGGTCTTCTATGCTAACTTTACGATCGAAAGTTGGGCATGTTTTCATCTTCCATGACAAACTACACATACCAACTTAAAAGCAAACAGTTGGACAAGAACACCAGCCACAACACAATCTGCAGGGACTGAGACAGTAATGAGGATAAAGTTAAAGATTTCCCACGTGAATGCGTTTAATTTCAATGAATTAAGAATACAAAGGAAACTGCTGTCAGGACAAGCTGAAATTCTACAAAAGTCGTATCACAAAGCTCAATAATTAATACAACAAAAACAACAGGCTCTTGTTCAAGGCGCCAGCTGACAAGTAGCTTCGAGTTCGCAGCCACTGAACAATCCACCTCCGCCACCATAACCACTGTGTGACAAAATTAGGAAAGAAAACTAAACTAATTTCCGTAAATAAACGAAAGACATCTGTCATGGTAATGTTCTGTTCTGAAAGCTGAAACAAAAGATTGCTCTGTTTTGGACAGTGTAGTTTGTTTCGCGGATGAGATGAGCACTTCTGAACGATGCTAGACACTTTATGGGTTACAGTGTACCTGCCCAGGAATAATGAACAGCTTTCATTATTTTTTTCCCTCAGGCAGGAAACAAATGCCAGTTTGGACAGATAAAAAAGAAATCTGTGTGTAGAGAGACTAGGTTGCAGCACTGGTGGTGCCGAAATTAGCGGGCACTTGGTTCGTGTTCCTGACAGCTGGTAGATTGTTGTTCGAGCAAATGGCCGCGCGTAGGATTCTGATGGCGCTGATAATTATTGGCAATTGTGGCACTGAATAATTATGCCGTTTGTTATTGTT
Organism: Achatina immaculata; assembly: GCA_009760885.1. NCBI lineage: Eukaryota > Metazoa > Mollusca > Gastropoda > Stylommatophora > Achatinidae > Lissachatina > Lissachatina immaculata. Next base: position 12,981,332 of record CM019702.1, read on the forward strand.
GCTGTAACTAATGGCTGCGTTTTGCGGCAGACAGTTTTTTTTTTTTGCATGGTGTAATTTGTAAGGCTAATGCTGATTCTTTTCTCATAGCGTATCAGATAAATATTTCAAGTTATTTGGCAACTTTGTATAAGCATAACTATTCTCAAGAGCTACAGCAGTGGTATACCTTTGCCTTCTGTCGGTTTATGTACGGACTCTTCGCTAGCCTTTGGAATTCCTGTCCTACCCGCAATAGAATAAGCCAAGCAAAGACTGCATTTCAGAGAATGAGCAACATATTATGCAACACATCCTTATCAATGAATGTTAGAAAACGGGTCCTAAAATGCTATGTTAATCTATCTTATTATATGGAAGTGAATCATGTACAATACGCAGGTCTGCACAAAAGTCATTGGAAGCAGCAGAAATGTGGTTTAGTAGAAGAATGTTGCGAATTCCCTGGACAGCAAAAATAACTAATGAAGAATGTATGAGAAGAGTTGCAGAGACAAAAAATCTTGTCCAAAAAAAAAAAATAAGGGAGAGACAGTGTACTTTCATAGGGGATGCGTTGAGGGGTCACTGAAAATATTTTAACAGGACAAATAGAGGGAAGAAGAGCCGGGGAAAACCCAGGGAAATGATACTGGAAAGTCTGACGAGATGGTTTGAGAGATCACCAACTGAGCTAATGACCTGCATGAAGGATCGTGTACTCTGGAGAAGCATCGGCACGGCACCTGATGATGATAAAATGGTAACTAAGATTTTGTATTTGATGTGTATGAAATGTTAAGGTAATCTCGGCTATTGAGTTATTCATTCTTTTGGTTGTCCCTTGTGGAACTTCGTCTCCCTAACAGCTCTATTGAAATGCCTCTCGGTTGTAAGCAAGATGCCCTGCTTCTGATGCATCCATTTTGCAAATCATCAACAATATCTTGTTGCCATCTTCGCCATGGCCTTCCTCTCTTTCTTTTTCCCATTACGTACCTTTTCGAGACAGTCTTCGCCAAAGTCTCATGATGTTTAATATGTCCGAAATGCTAAAGTTTTCTCTGTTTAATCTTCTTCAACAACTAACCTATTCGCATTATAAATCGCATCTATTACGAAAGCAAAATATAATATGATGATCTGGAACTCAGAATATAAGACAGCAAGAAAGACAGATTGTCTTGTATGTGAATTTAATAACTGATAAGTAGACGCATTCATCATTCATTTGCCTTTGGCCTTCCTCTCTTCCTTTTTCTCATTATGTACCCTTCCAAGACGGTCTTCTCTAGATTATCATAACGTTTAATGTGTCAAAATATTTAAGCCTTCTTTCTTTAATCCTCTTTACTAGCCAGACTCTTTCAATATTAAGTTCTTGTAGTATAGTGGATATATCGCAACGTATGCCTGTGAGATCTGGACATTTAACAAAGCAGCTGAGAAACACATAAATGCCTTTGAATGTAAATGCTACAGAAGAGTTCTTCAAATATCATAGACACAAAAAAGAACAAATATATCTATACTACAATAACTTAATATTGAAGAAGGCTGGCTAGTAAAGAGGATTAAACAGAGAAAACTTAAATATTTTGGACACAATAAACGTTATGATAATCTAGAGAAAACAGTCTTGGAAGGGTACATAATGGGAAAAAGAAAGAGAGGAAGACCAAGGCGAAGATGGCTGCAAGACATCGTTGATGATCTGCAAGTGAATGCGTCAGCAGCAGACCATCTTGCTCACAACCGAGAGGCCTACAGGAGTGCTGTTAGAGAGGCAAAGTTCCGCAAGGAACATGCAAATGAATATGTGAATTAGTATGGATATATTTGTTCTTTTTTATGTCCATAATATTTGAAGAGCTCTTCTATAACATTTACATTCAGAGGCATTTATGTGTTTCTCAGCTGTTTTGTTAAGTGTCCAGGTCTCACAGCATATGTTGCGATGGGAAAGATGCATTCCCTTAAAAATCTTATTTTTGTAGTTCTGCCTGTTCCTCTCCACAGATTCTTTAGTTGTTTTACTTTCTGAAGAGCGATAGATGTCCTTCTTTTAATTTCCCTCATTGTATCTCCATTGTTAGTTAGTAATGATCTAAGATATTCAAAACTCTCCACTTCTTCCAGTTTTTCCTCATTGATATATATATATCAGCTTCCTTGTTTGTTTTGTCAGTTGTCATCAATTTAGGTTCTAAGGACTGCAAACGCGCCTCAAACAGCCTCTAGCAGTCAAGTCCAGCTCCTGGCCTTCCCGTGGCAGAACTGTTTAAACTGACAGGAGAAGGGGCGAGGGCAAATATCTGGTGCCTGACAACCAGTTACTTAGGGTAGATGAGTGGCACGTTTGGTAGCTCATCTGCTGCTGTTGGCGAGATTTTCAGCTGCCGTGCGTGGAGCGGTGCTCTTCCCGGCCAATGAAGAAATTTGCAAATGAGGTTGCCGCGCAGCATCACTGCGGAAAAGATGGTAGAAAGGATAAAGCGAAGCAAACAGTCAAATCACGGCACCTCTGGTCTGGAGGTCGGCCACGTCCTGAGTGCAGTCATATCGGGTGAAATGCATGAACCGGCTTGTCCCAGAGGTTAAGACACTGCTGGCGAGACTCTTCAAATGCCGCGCGTGGAGTGAAGCTCCTCCCGGTCAAGGAAGAAATGCGGAAAAGAAATAAAGGTTGCTGTGCGTTGCCGATGGGAAAAGGTGGTGAAGTGAAGTTTAATCGGTATGTCCAGTAGTATCACTACGAGAGCTATACCACGGCACCTCTGCTCTAGAGGCCGGCCAGGTCCGAAATACACCTACACTGGTGAAATATGCCTAAACCGGCACACACCAGGGGTGGAACTTGATGGCTAGACATGTCATGCCACCTCCGCTCTAGAGGTCGGTCTCGTCCCAAACACGCCCATACTGGGATAATGCCTAAACCGGCTCAACCCAGGGGTGAATCTTGAAGGCTATGCATGTCACAGTACCTCTGCTCTAGAGGTCGGTCTCGTCCCAAACACGCCCATACTGGGATAATGCCTAAACCGGCTCAACCCAGGGGTAGAAGTCACTAATGGCGAGGATTCGTCCTCCTGGACAAAAGCTCCATTCTGGTCACAACTAGGAAGGGTAGCGGCCACGACAGCAAAATGCTGAAGTCGGAGACACTGGACCAGGGCAGTCTATATAGGCAACCACCTCTCACCCGGCGGGGATGTTTGCGTATCCTAATCACGCTGAGGTTTTCCGGTGAGAAGGTCCAACTCTGGCCTGGGTGGGCTACCGCCTCTCACCCAGCGGGGATGCACTGATATCCTAAACACGTCGAGGTCTTCCGGTGAGAAAGTCCAACCCTAGACTAAACTGGTGCAATGAAAACCACGGTGTCACGCAATCCCGCTTCCGAGACCCACCAAGAATACAGGCTAAAGGCCTGTGATACTCTGAACCCTTTGTGGGCCTCTCGTGGATCTTGTGTGGTCTTTTCGGGGACCACACAGGGGACCACGGGACCTAAGAGGACCAAAGGCGTGAATTCAGTAGGATCACAGTGCGGTTTTTGGTGGTAGAAGCGAACGAAGAAGAAGAAGAAGTCATCAATTTAGTTTTCTTCGCATTAAGATAGTGGTTCTGCTCTTCGCTGTTCTTACTTACTATTACATAGGTTTAATTCTGTCGGTGAGAGATTATTGTACATAATCCATTTCATTGGTCATTCGGTTTCTTTGGCGACCGCCGCTTGGCTATGATTTGTGAATTATGTCAGAACTTTGTGGGGGAAAAACTGTTTGGGGGCGGGGGAGAGGGGATAGTCAGGAGATGTGTTAGCCTTATAGAGCTAGTTCTTACAGTAAACGAAGATGCGAGAAATATAATACAATAATAAAAAAAAACAACTTTCCTTGACCAGAAGATCAGAATAGCGTATATTCTCTCAGTGTTCAGTTTCAGTTGCTCTTGTTATGTGTTGATTTGAATCAGTTTATGATAGCCAAGCTGATGTCCTCCTGCTTTACTTGTCAATAAAGCCAGTGGAAAAATAAATCTGATGGACAAATGGGAAAACAAATCTGATGGACCAATGGAAAAATAAATCCGATGGACCAATGGAAAAATAAATATGATGGAAAAGTGGAAAAATAAATCTGATGGATCAATGGGAAGATAAATCTGATGGACGAATGGAAAAATAAATCTGATGAACCAGTGGAAAAATAAATTTCATTCACAAGCTCAGTATGAAACCTTATCACTTGTTATTACCATCATGGGCGAATGAAACAGAGACAGTGGATGTATTAAAAAAGTACGGTAAAGGTAATCTTGTCATGCCTTAGAGGCACATAGGGATATGGTGTTAGTGCCCATATTTTCCTTGAACTGCCAGCACACTAGAGGGTGATATGATCAGTATCACGCCTGGCCGCCTTTCCTTCCCCAACTCCAGAAGAAGTAGGGTACCCATTTCTACAGCTGGGTGACTGGGGCGCCTCCAGCCGGATTCGAACCCCCCGACCATCGCCATGAGAGACCAGTGCATTAACCACTTCGCCACCCAGACGCCCACTAATAATAAGTGAACATTATCTCCCTTCAGACTTAACAAAAAAAAAACCCAAACTTTTATTGGATTATTGTCGCAACTGTGAGACAAAATTACAGTAAAGGAGTAAAGAAATAAGTTGTTTGTGTGTAGATTGTTTCGGTTCATTATTTTATTTCAGGTACAGAGCTTAGAGATTACTGACTCTCTTGGTAATAACAAAATGTAATCAGAAAATAACTAATTACTTTAGAAATTGTTGTTCCGTCTTTACTCTTCCGTCATTTTTGGATGTATTAAGAACCACAATAAAATTGAACGCAGTAACAAGAACGTCAGAAGAAGTGTAACGATAGAATGTGCTGAACAAGCAGTCAAGACTAGGACAAATTTGTTAAAGCACCAAAATAGCAGAAACTGAATAGCGTTTCAATTTATAGCGTTATAAATATTTGCATGAAAAAAGTAAATTGAATGAACGGAAAAAGAAAGGAAATTGGAGACGTGAATGAATACGAAATTACAAAACACTCACAAGGGATAAGCGAAAACAAATTAATTACAGGATGCCCCCCAGTCACAAAAAAAGAAGTATTATAGCATAACTCATTAATAATGTAGAGGTATTCAGGCGAACAACAGCTTTAGATATGGATAATGGCAAACACGTTTAATGCAATGAAAAATTGTATTTAAATGGTGCTAGAGAATTTAGGAAAGTAAATAAAGTAAAAAAAAATGAATTTCACAAATAAAATCCAAGCTGAATTTATGTGAAGGAAGACAGTTTCAACATACGAAACGAAGCATGCTTTAAGCAGAACAAGCGTTAGATGCCCTCATAACATAAGAGGAATGTTACCTTTACCTTTCTGTTAGTCAGTCATTTGTATGTCCCTTGCGGAACTTTGCCTCCCTAACAACTCTCTTGTAGGCCTCTCGGTTGTAAGTAAGATGGCCTGGTGCTGATGCATCCATTTTCAGATCATCAACGATGTCTTGCAGCCATCTTCGCCTTAGTCTTCCTCTCTTTCTTTTTCCCATTATGTACCCGTCCATGACGGTCTTCTCTAGATTATCATGACGTTTAATGTGCCCAAAATATTTAAGTTTTCTCTGTTTAATCCTCTTTACTAGCCAGCCTTCTTCAATATTAAGTTCTTGTAGTATGGATATATTTATTTTTGTATCTATGATATTTGAAGAACTCTTCTGTAGCATTTACATTCAAAGGCATTTATGTGTTTCTCAGCTGTTTTGTTAAGTGTCCAGTTCTCACAGGCATATGTTGATGGGAAAGATGCATGCTCTTAAAAATCTTATTTTTGTAGTTCTGTCTGTTCCTCTCCACAGCTTCTTTAGTTGTTTTACTTTGTGAAGAGCGATAGATGCCCCTCTTTTAATTTCCCTCATTGTATCGCATTTATATTTACTACACATAAAATTCTACTATGCTTGTATATTTCAATTTCATTACAACATTTACTGCTAGGAAAAAAATGTATTACATTACATTTAATAGCAAAAAAAACCACAACAACGTATTAGCAGGAAAATTGTGTACACATTAATTAGGACATTGTGTACGTATATCTAAATATATGAATTAATTCATCTAAACATGTACAGAGTACACAGAAATATGCATGGATGAGTTTTGCACTCCTTGACGAAGGTTGCTGCTGCCTTTGTTTAATGAATGAGCTAGTTTATTCTATCTTTACTGTAGTGTACTGTCATATTTATTAAACGCTATACAACTATATATATATATATATATATATATATAAGTAAAGTAAAGGTAACCCTGTCATGCCTTAGAGGCACATAGGGATGTGGTGTTAGTGGCCATATTTTCCTTGATCTGTCAGAACACTAGAGGGTGATATGGTCAGTATCACGCCTAGCTGCCTTTCCTTTCCCAACTCCAGAAGAAGTCGGGTACCCATTTCTACAGCTGTGTGACTGGGGTGCCGCAGGCCGGATTCGAACCCCAGACCTTCGCCATGAGAGACCAGCGCACTAACCACTTCGCCACTCAGACACCCATAATATATATATATATATATAATATATACATACATACATACGTATCTCGTGTTCTCCAGCAGGCAAAATAAAAGGTACCAACTTGTGCTCAACTGTGATATAAACTGCAGGGACAGGAATACCAATCTCCATTGCTTACTGTCTTGTGGTTAAATGTAGGGAAAAAACACGAGGTAAACAAAAACAAAACAAAAATTCCGCCTGGGAAATGAGGATTCCATCTGAGTCTAGAGTCGGGCGGATGAGAAAAAAAAAACTCAGAATAAAACAAAACAAAAATGCACTGATAGAAACATCGATAGTGTTATCTTTTTATTGTTTGCATGGTCGCTACCAGATCAAACATTACTCGGGCCAGGATCCAGTGGATTGCTGATTGGGGTTTGCCTGAACAAGACGTACGGGTCTAAAACTGACTCCAAGATTAAGAAAATAAAATACTGAGACGGTGAAAAAACGGCAAAAAGAAAACAGGATGGGATAAATGAAAGAAAAAAAATGATAAGAAAAGATGAAAAGAAACAATAAATATTAAGCTCAAGAGAAAAAGGGAAATTGAACGAATAGTCACAGTTAAAATTTTTTTTAAAATGAAAGAAAATACAAAAGAAAAAGGAAACAGTTATCAAGGAAGAGCAGACCAAGAAAGTCGATAAGGAAAGGAAACACACAAACAAACAAATTAGACGCATTAAAGTTTACCAACTGTGGGAAACTAGCAGTGGCTGTCACGTGACGCTTATCGATTTTTATTCTGGACAATGATCCGTAGAAAGAATTCTGGGTATCAAATCACGTTGCTGTGAAGAATTAAGTACTTTCGTGTGGAAACCTTCGTCTCTCTCTCTCTCTCTCTCTCTCTCTGTATATTTCTCTTCCGCTTTCTCTCCATCTTTGCCTTTCTATTTTTATGTCTCTCTCCTTTTTTGTGTTTATGGAAGACAGACAGACAGACAGACAGACAGACAGACGGACGGATAGATAGATAGATAGATAGATAGATAGATAGATAGATAGATAGATAGATAGATAGATAGATAGATAGATAGATAGATGAATAGATAGAAGGATGGATGGATGGATGGATGGATGGATGGATGGATGGATGGATGGATGGACATCCTTAAACAGACAGTATACGCAGACACCTATAGCACTCACAAAGACTTAAGTTCTGTCTGAAGCTGATTTTTATTCTCTTCACAAACACTTACATCGCACAGTAAGAACAACAGATTATCAATAGAAGATAACAGTGTATCAGTAATATAAGTTAATTATTTATTTCTAATTTCTTCTTATTTAATCAGCCAAGATCTATATCCAAAGACGTGTCTCCATTGGCTGCAGAAATGTTCTTCAAGTACACAGTATTGTTCTCGAAGACTGCAGAAAAAAAATAACCACGGTTTTGCTCTATAGAAAAAGAAAATCAAACTCTAATGTAGTCTCCTTTGACTTAGTAGGAGAGTGCCAGCTGGTAAGATGATCTCAGTAAGAGAAACAATGTCACACTCTTGATGGACGTTTCAATTCACTGCTCAACAGACTTCTTGCAGTACCCGGGTTGGGCGTCTCACTTTTAAACTTCACGTAGTGGATCAAACGCCGCTTGGCGAAGTAAAACTTAACCAAATTTAAGAATGGAACTGGATGATGATGATGATGATGCTGATGAAATTCCTTGATGATAGAAACTCTTACATCTCAGACTGCTGTACATAAAACAGATAATACTGGCAACAGAAACAATAGCCCGTGAGTTCCTCCATAACATAAAGACATATATCAGTCTCCTACTTGTGAACATTCACACCTTGACTTGAGGAAAAACAGGATTGCTCCTTACTGCATTCTTAGACTCATTCCATAACCGCTCACATACCAAAAATTCACTTCCCACAGTTTTCCAACAATTCCCGTGCTTTGTGAAACACTCAACTCACGTGAATTTTTTGTAAGGCAAATCTCTGACGATCGGCTAAAGGAAAGAACCCAAAATTTTTAGCTATCATTAAAAAAGGGCGTTAACTTTAATTAATAATACAGGTGAGAAAAAACCCTGACAATTAATATTCTGTTACAACTTCGAGACATCAGGCTTATTTGAGAACTACTCATGTCGGAATAACAGATAGAAATAAAAGAAACTGTCTGAGAAAAGAGAAAGGCCATCGATCATGTACACAGCATTAATTATAGCGGTGTGTTATATTTTATAATTCAGTGACATTATGAACGCTTAAAGATAAATCTTGGGCCAGTGTTTCGACTTTTCTGAGAAATGTATGACCAGGGTTCCAAGTTATCTGGTAGAATAAACTCAAGATTAACCAGCTTAGCCATGTGCGGGATAAACGGTCTTTAAATCGCGTTTTAATTTATATGGAAGCCTGAATTACAGAGTCAAAACCTTCACTCACAAAATAAATCGTAGCTGTTCTTCATGACCAACACGGGATGACGTAAAATCAAAGTCTAGATAAATATTATATTTTCCAATTTTCCATGTCTTTATATCTTTATCATTAGTCTATGGACTGTCGACGTTTTCCTCACTTCCGCTACGTTTAGTTGTTCAACTATCGTTCCATTGTTTTCTTTAAAAATGAACAAATTGTTTAAGCGTAAAGATTGCTTAAACGTTCTTCAGTAAATTTCAGTTACCGTATACAATATCTAAGAAACAAGAGAGCAATGCTAAAGGTATGAGCTGTGAACTAGCATCATTGCACACGGTCAAACCATAAGTGCTCTGTTGCTTAGTCTGCAGTTGACCAAAAAACTACCGACTAGTGTCACCAACAGCAGGAACTCCGTAGCTATCGGCGTCATTCCTCTTCCTTCCCAGGGCGTTAACCATGGTACCTATTTGTCCTTGAGGTTGGGTGTACCTCGGGGAATTTCTGCGAGTCACGGTGGGAAATCGAATCCGATTCGAAGCAAGAAAGTTCGAGAAGTTAAAGGTTTAATCAAAATATACGACAAACAAAAACACACCTCATATATTGGAGAACATCATCGAGAGGCATGTAGCACGATCTAATGTTGAAACTATGAACTACTTGCAAAGAGACGTTCTCATACGGTCCCAGAGTTGTTGAGTATCGCGGTGTTTTCGTAGAAGGTTGTAATGCATCTCCTGAGCACAGTATGAGAACCGCGAATTTCGTGTTTTTCTTCGCATGTTTCCTTAGCGCTGGCTCTCTTTGCTGTATTTCTGCTCCTTCAATGTCGCAAATGTTCTGCAGCATGTATGCATGTATGTATAAATAAATACTTCTGTGGCTTCGTGGAGAAATCAACCCTGGCTATTATTCATGACCAGCCTCTGCAGAGAGAATAGAAGTCTTAGCAACTTCCGAATCGCCGAAGCCTAGAAGAGGAGTGTAATATTGGCTGACAGAATATTCATTTCCTAGCTTCACTCATCACTCATTGAAGTGGGATAAAACGTGATTTTGCTGCACATTTCTTTTTTAAAAAATAAAAGGCCCATTATTCCCCATTCTTCTCTGCTTGTCCACGTCTGGCAAGATATGGGTTATATTAGATTCTGCTGAATGCAAACTTTATGATGAGACGTGCGTATTATGTATGACGTAAGCACCCATGCGGCTTTGACTCGTTTTACTTGCAAAGATTATCATTCATCCATCCATCCATCCATCCATCCATCCATCCATCCATCCATCCATCCATCCATCCATCTGCCTACCTGCACATTTTTCTGTCTGTCTGTCCGTGGACGCCAGGTTAAGAACCACTGATCTGAAGGAAGGGAAATAAAGGAAATGGCAGGACGTTTAAAAAAAAAAAAGGAACTTGGAAGAAACATTGGAGATCTCACAAGGCAGACATTATTATCGACTGTTATAAGCCGTCCGGCTGGAGTCTTGTCGCAATGTAGGTTACAGGAAGCAGGCCTCCTCTTACGTTGTCTGTTTCTTTCACGCAATTATTTTTCGGAAATTCTCTCCTCCATTTCCTCTTCCACACTCACGTTTTCTTTCGCCAATATTTTAATGCGTTCGAATTCTTTGCAGAGTTATATGGAGCAAAAGCTGTAATCAGTGAGAATATTGAATAAGCGAACAGTATTCAGCATGAACATACAGCTAGTTCTGGATACTCAGCCTTAAAGGTAGACAAAGATTCATGGTTCAGTTTTACACACAAAAAAAAAGATAGAAAGAGTGAGGAAAGTGGACAGGAATGAAAGTTGTAGAAAATAAGATGAGCAAGTATAAATGAGGAACATACAACAATTCGATACTTGGAAAAATGTCTTTTTTTTTTTTTGCAGGACCGCTGTGATACGTAAGGGACCATGTCCTTGTCTTTCAGAATGCGTCGATTTCTGAAGCAACAGAAGTGTCTGGTTGCCACTCGTTTTTTTGTTACCGATAGGTCGAGCGCATTGATTTTCGTCTATAGTCTTCCTCTACCTCAGCTGCTTTTGTTTGCTTCATTTTGTCATAGATTTTCAGCAGTTGTTACTAAAGACCGAATAAAAAATCATATAATTTTTAAAAGTATCTTTCAGTGTAATTTGTGAAATGTATCAATTCTTTGTTGCTCGTTTTTTTTCATTATTTGAATATATAAATGTGTTCGCTGGAGTCATGAAAAAATTTTAACATCTAGCAGCTTGATATATGCCAGCCTATTTTATTTTAGGCGTATAATGGTGCTGTCAGCTAGAGAAGACTGTCAGCAGCCCAATCGAGTGCCAACTGAGATGCCCTTTCCTATCGGTATTTTACTCTGTAGGCTGTTTTGTAATAGGTTTTTTTCCCTGAAATATAACATTTGCAAGCTGAGAGCTGTTCTGTTAAAGTGAATGTTTTCAACGTCGCCATGATTCAACAGATGCTACAGTTTTGTTGTAGACAAATATATCCAGACCTTGCCCTTATTGTGCTCATGTAGCGTGAGTGATGTGTGTGCAAGTCATGTTTTTCACTTGTCCAGTTTCTCCCTCTTTTTGTTTTTGTTTTGCTCTGTGGCCGATATTCCGTCGAGCTTCAAAGAATTTTTAAGATTGCGTATATATATATATATATATATATATATATCTGAACCTTAAGTGCCCAGGGCACATGGGGCTTCCGCAAGGGTTTTCCACAAATGCCTGTCCTTCTCCTTTTTTTCTGCTCTTGCCCAGGTGAGCCCTCTATTGCTCAACATCCTTTCTGTTGTTCTTCTCCATGTCTCTTTTGGTCTACCCTTACTTCTGCTCCCCTGTGGTGTCCATCTTAGTGCTATTTTTGGTAGTGAGTTGTCAGTCATTCGGAGCACATGTCCCAACCATCGCCAGCGTCTTTCCTCAATAATTGTTGAAACAATTGTTGTATATATATATATATATATATATATATATATATATATATATATATATATATATATATATATACAAATAATCTCACATAAAAAAATGCACAGAAACTTTAAACACAAATTTTTATTTAAGAAAGTTTAAAGTTTATGTGCATTTTTTTATGTGAGATTATTTGCTTGTTTTTACGAAGTTAGAAAAAAAATTGACTTCCTGCTAGACCGTGTAAACGCTTCTGATATTCAGTTACTTTCATGTAGCTTATCCACAGTTTAATGTCTTGAGCAGTGGTTCTGAAACTCCCAGGTCCGAGTCCTCTCGTTTCATCCCAAGCTACCCTTAATCTCTCCCTCTATATATAATAAATAACCATACAGAAAGGATTCTCATTCGCCATTATGCATTTTTCTACTTGGAAAAAGTCCTATCCTTAGACTTGAAATTCTTGCACTGGGAGTCATCTGTTTGAGAATCTTTGGTCAGGAGTGTTTATCTGGTAGAAACTTGAAACTTTACAACATCCACAAGTTAAAAAAATTATTCTTTGCTTGGACAAATGTCATTTTACTTCCTTGAAACTAAAAATAGGTGTAGATTTTTTTTATAATTATGTACATGATAGGATAGAACAGGAGAAGGTAAATGTGTTTATTTGAAACACAACTCAGAAACTTCACGTAGGATAACAATAAAGTTGTGCTGCCCATTTAGTTTTGATTTAGAAGAAAACTAAGACGAAAATAAAAACGAAACAAACAAAACAAGAGCATCTTTACTTTTTTTCCTCTTCACATTTATTTCTGAATTGTTTTTCGTGTTTCTGAACATATAAAACATAATAATAAGTCTGCTAAGAATTCTTTCATGAGAAAATATATTCTTGAAAATAGATGATTATCGAGATGCTTTGACTGCTCAACTTTTGTTGAAAATAAACAATAAATAAATATGTCCTGGATAGGAACTCGTTGTTACATCTAGAAGATATGTAATGTGTGTTACTTGCAGAACATTTGTAAAGTGAGTTACTTTCAGAACATGTGTAAAGTGTGTTATTTTCAGAACATGTGTAAAGTGTGTTACTTCCAGAACATGTGTAAAGTGTTACTTCCAAAACATGTGTAAAGTATGTTACTTCTAGAACATGTGTAAATTGTGTTACTTCTAGGAAATGTGTAAAGTGTGTAAAGTGTCTTACTTCCAGGACACATGTAAAGCAGAAGTTTCATATCTGAGATTCAGACGCCAGACTGTAAACTGTAACAGATGTGTTATCGAAATTGATGCAGATTCCTCTCTGCTTTCAACCACTTATATCTGCATTTGACCTGCAGCGCAAACCAATCACTCACAGTTTACTCCCGGCATCTCAGCTCTGAAACCGTTTACACGGAGCTTACGTCTAAAAAAGGTTTCAGAAAGGCAGGGCCGTCTATCTCCCCCCCCCCCCCCCCTCCTCTCCGAGCTAGTTTAACATAACGTATTGTTTGTGGTCTCCGATTCGATCAGATAGTGTCGGGGTCATTCACTCCTTACTCTTATGAGAGACCAGGTTGCTCGGCCAAAGTGATTTATGTCACACCCCCCCCCCCACCACCACCACATACACGCAGACCTTTCCTGTTCAATGTCCTGGAATCGTCAAGTAATGAACTCGTTGAAAGAATGGACACTCTCTGTAGTAAAGAAGGAAGGAAACGCTGGACGTGGTTTATTTCCGAGGATTTTCTTCCTACAGTTTGACAGAAGTGATTCTTTTGACATATGTCACATAAGAACAACCTTATGATCGACGTTTAATAGTTCAGAGTACACGAAAGTGACGTATAAAAAAATAGCAATTTCATATGAAGGAAGTTTTAATTTTTAAAAAAAAATCCATTCCATATCTTGCTTTGCCTTGTCTTGTGCTGTCTCTCTGTAACTGCGAGATGGTGTTCTTTGCAGTCGAGGATGTGAAGGTGTTGAGGTACAGCATCGTATCGGGGTGGGAGCGGGTTATGGCAGCTATTTTCTTCAGTCCCGGAGTACAGCTAAAATGCGGGGGGGGGGGGTGTGCAATAGTTCTTTAGCAGACTCCACCACCATGGGGACAATGGCATTCCCTGCACCGTTAGCCAGGCTAGGCCTGTTACTGGGGTCCCCACGGAGAGGTGGGACAGGGTCTTGGTCAGTTATGGCTCGTTAACCTTGACGCTAGAATATCAGCTATGGCTCGTTAACCTTGACGCTAGAATATCAGCTATGGCTCGTTAACCTTGACGCTAGAATATCAGCTATGGCTCGTTAAACTTGATGCTAGAATATCAGCTATGGGTCGCTAACCTTGACTCTAGAATATCAGCTATGGGTTGCTGATTGTCTAATCGGAAAGCGTCTCCCCCCCCCCAAAAAAAAAAATCCATTCCATATAAGACTGTGGGCCATCTTTCTCTCTCCCTCTCACTCCCTTTCTCTCCCTTTCTCTTTCCAACTTTCTCTCTCACTCCCTTTCTCTCACTCTCTCTTTCCAACTTTCTCTCTCACTCCCTTTCTCTCCCTCTCTCTTTCCAACTTTCTCTCTCACTCCCTTTCTCTCCCTCTCTCTCTCCATCTTTCTCTCTCCCTCTCACTCCCTTTCTCTCCCTCTCTCTTTCCAACTTTCTCTCTCACTCCCTTTCTCTCCCTCTCTCTCTCTCTCTCCATCTTTCTCTCTCCCTCTCACTCCCTTTCTCTCCCTCTCTCTTTCCAACTTTCTCTCTCTCCCTCTCTCTTTCCAACTTTCTCTCTCTCCCTTTCTCTCACTCTCTCTTTCCAACTTTCTCTCTCTCTCCCTTTCTCTCCCTCTCTCTTTCCAACTTTCTCTCTCACTCCCTTTCTCTCACTCTCTCTTTCCAACTTTCTCTCTCACTCCCTTTCTCTCCCTCTCTCTTTCCAACTTTCTCTCTCACTCCCTTTCTCTCCCTCTCTCTTTCCAACTTTCTCTCTCACTCCCTTTCTCTCCCTCTTTCTCTCTCCATCTTTCTCTCTCCCTCTCACTCCCTTTCTATCCCTCTCTCTTTCCAACTTTCTCTCTCACTCCCTTTCTCTTCCTCTCTCTCTCTATCTTTCTCTCTCTCTCTCTCTCTCTCTGCCACACTCTCTTTGAAACACTGTGATTGTTATACCCTCCTCATACTTTTCATATACTACTATTACTATTACTACTATTATTATTACTACTACTATTACTATAACGAAGATGGCTGCAAGACATCGTTGACGATCTGCAAATGGATGCAGCAACGGCAGGCCATCTTGCTCACAACCGAGAGGCCTACAGGAGTGCTGTTTGAGAGGCAAAATTCCGCAAGGGACATGCAAATGAATGATGATGACTATTACTACTACTGCTAGTACTACTTTTGTGGGCCACAAGTTTGGCCAGTGTGAGTTTATGAAAAATGAACTTTTCAAATTGAAAGTGCCTATGTTCCACTGTTCCTTTTTCAAGTAAGCAATAATTCCATGACCCGTAAATCGGGCCTACAAGTAGACAACTAAACATATTCTTTTAAAATGGACATGTTGAAATACATCCTGTCTTGTTCTGCACAAATTTTGTATATTGATGGAAAGAAAACCCTGCTGGAGTCTTGTAGGCACGGCCAGCAGCGAGCAGCGGAAATGCGTCAGTACATAATTTCTAGACCGCTTCCGCCAGCAATTTGAATAATAACATGTGTCAGTGGGAACAATAATTTCTTTAGAGACCGCTGGGGTTGTTTACTTGGCGCTGAGTCCATCTGCTGCAGGGTTTCCATTGCCTTACCTGCCAAATAATGGGGTTTTTTTTTCTCCTTCATGCTTTCCGCATCTTATAATTTTTTTTAAAATATAATTTCAGTGTTTTATTTTCATAAACTAAATTGTTTACTAGTGTTTGTCCAGCATTATGTCTTGCATGAATTCTGCAATCTCTGTGTTCTTGATTAGCATAACTTTTGGCTTTAGGCAGGAATTCGTGTGTTTGCTGAAGCGTTAGTGTCATGAAACTAGTTTTTATTTCATGTATTATAGCGCGGCTTGCTTTACGTATTCTGTATTTGTTGTTGTGTTAGTCCGCTCGAAATTCTGACGACGCAGGAAGTTATCTGGCAAACCCTGGCTCTCTCAGCGTCAGGCATGTACATGTAAAACACAAATAGTTGGGCAGAATGAAATGATTAAAGAAAAATAAATTACGCATTTAAAATTAAAAGATAAAAGGAAGAAGGAGTGGCATCATTATTATTATTATTATTATTATTATTAGTAGTAGTAGTAGTAGTAGCAGTAGTTGTAGTAGAAGTTGTAGTAGTAGTTGTAGTAGAAGAGTATTATTATTAGTAGTAGTAATAGTAGTAGCAGTAGTAGTAATAATAATAGTAGTAGTAGTAATAGTAGTAGAAGAAAATATGAGGAGGGTATAACAAACACAGTGTTTTAAAGAGAGTGTGGGAGAGAGAGAGAGAGAGAGAAAGATGGAGAGAGAGATGAAGAGAAAGGGAGTGAGAGGGAGAGAAAGATGGAGAGAGAGAGGGAGAGAAAGGGAGTGAGAGGGAGAGAAAGATGGAGAGAGAGAGGGAGAGAAAGGGAGTGAGAGGGAGAGAGAAAGATGGAGAGAGAGAGAGGGAGAGAAGGGAGTGAGAGGGAGACAGAAAGATGGAGAGAGAGAGGGAGAGAAAGATGGATAGAGGGAGAGAAAAGGAGTGAGAAGGAGAGAGAGAGGGAGAAAAAGGGAGTGAGAGGGAGAGAGAAAGATGGAGAGAGAGGGAGAGAAAGTTAGTGAGAGGGAGAAAGATGGAGAGAGAGAGGGAGAGAAAGGGAGTGAGAGGGAGAGAGAAAGATGGAGAGAGATGGAGAGAGAAAGATGGAGAGAGAGAGGGAGAGAAAGATGGAGAGAGAGAGGGAGAGAAAGGGAATGAGAAGGAGGGAGAAAGATGGAGAGAGAGAGGAAGAGAAAGGGAGTGAGAGGGAAAATGAATGATTGAATGAATAATCTTTATTTTTAAAGGGTAAAGAATTGGGTACGCAGGCCCGTCTTACATTCTGCCCTTCATCACTCCATCTTTCATTCTTCCCACACACTTGATTTAGTACAAATATACAAATTAAATTATGAAAAACATATCAAAAGAGTGTAAGATTTAACTACTACATTCAAAGTAAAAGAGAAGAAGTAATTAACCTAATAAGGTAGAACTCACGCACACATACACACGCAGACATATACATAAATAAAAATACATTGTAAATACAGATCTTCTAACATATGTTTTTTTAACAAACATTAAAATAATTTCTAACAATATCTAACAAGTTGCTTTTCTAACTATGTCATTGAAGTACTTGATGGTTTACGAGCCATGTGTTGAGAGAGTGCTGGTTATTTTATGGAGGCATATAACTACAAGCAAGTAAATAATGAAACAGGTTTGAGTTAAAGGATGAAGTATTACCAATGGATTTTAAATGGTAGGGGAGGGTGTTCCAGAGCTGTACTGCAGAGTATGCAAGGCTTTTCTTGTACAGATCAATCCTGGGTTTAGGAAGAGAGAGAGAGAGGGAGAGAAAGGGAGAGAAAGGGAGTGAGAGGGAGAGAGAAAGAAACAGAGCAGACAGACGGAGAGGGAGAGAAAATGAAAGAGAAAGAAAGAGAATTGACAAACATTATGTTCAAGGAGAGAGGAGGGGGAGGGAAGGAGGAAGGAAGTGAGAGCGAGAGAGAGAGAGAGAGCGAAGAGAGGTGATTATATACTGAGATACAAGGGAGTTATAAATCGTTTTAAAAACTAATTAACGTGGACGTATAGTTACTGAGGCATTTGCAGCATCGTTTAGTATTTTAACAATATACGAGTAACTCATCTAATATCTATCTGCTGCTTTCTTTAGCCAGTATTTCCACAGTCAACGCAGTCCTTGCTCTTCTCGACTATTTCTTCTCATTTCTTACAGCCTATAACAATTTTCAGGTGCTCACAATACAAATCTAACACGTCAGCTTTTAATAGGACAGAGCAACGACAACAAAAATCATATCCAGTTGTGTTATTCAATCAGATAATCAACCGCTGTGCCGTGACTTCTTTCTGGTTATAAAACATGGAGAGATAATCACAGGCCCCACCGGGGTGTAAAGTACTTTGATCTCCGTCACACGGGCCTGGCTGAATTTACATAAACGTGCCCACGTAGCTCCGCATTAAGGTCTTGGCCTGTTTCTCTAACCGTGACGTCTTTGCCATCTATAACGCTATGACCTGAGCTCTAAACACTCTACTCTTCTGTCACATAAATATTAGTCTCACCTGTCACATAAATACCAGTCTCATCTGACGCATAAATACCAGTCTCATCTGCCACATTAATACTAGTCTCATCTGTCACATAAATACTAGTCTCATCTGTCACATAAATACAAGTCTCACCTGTCACATAAATACCAGTCTCATCCGTAACATAAATACCAGTCTCTTCTGTCGCATAAATACCAGTCTCTTCAGTCACGCAGACACCAATCTCGCCAATATAACTTTCAAGTTTAACAAAACAGAAACATCATAAACACCCTCAGCTGTCCAACATCCAGACACTTTCCACTCGTCTTATTCATCTTTTCCTTGGCACCCTCTTTCTTCGATCAGCAAAATATCGTCACCAAACTCCTCAACTTTCTAAGCCTGGCTGTTAGTTTAGCTTCAGAAAGGTTCGATCTGTTTACGTTGTGCGGCCCGTAGATTACGCCAAGATTACTCAGACTAGCGGGAGTCAGTGCCAAGAGAGAGAGAGAGAGAGAGAGAGAGAGAGAGAAAAGAAATCTTTTCTGGACAAGTTTGGCTTTCTGGGAGGAAAAAAAGACCCAAAAAGCTAGAAACTTGTTTCTATCAAGATAATGGTAATGTTGTTCCAAAATGTTGCATATTCACGGCTGTTTTTTTTTAGGATGTATCACAGCCTTCTCTGTCTTTCTCGGTTGTTGTCTTTCACTTAACTCATAAAATTTTCTTCCTCTATCTGACGCATGTTCTCCTCATCTGACCGTGTCTAGAGAATCATTTCCCATTTTATAAGTTCTCCTTCGCTGAATATGACTTTGAACAAAAAAATTGCATTAACAAAACTGATTCATTGTATTGCAACAAGAAAGTGAGAATGTGGTATATACATTTATAGATAAGTAACTGACCAACAAAATTTAAAGGTTTACATTTTATTATTTTATTTCGCTTTATCCTGAAAAGAAAAGTGACTGTGTTGTGTCATGGCTCACAGCTAGGTTGCCATATGTGTGCCTTTCTGTCCGACACATCCGTGTTCAACATGATTTATTTCGGGCAGATTTGCTTCCCCCTTTCAGTCATTATTCATTGAGTCAGATTATAAATCTTTTACCGGAAAGGGTGGTGGGGCATGAGAGAACCACTGGGCGGGCAAAGTAGGATCTTGGTCAACTATTATTCCCCAGGTCTTTTGCAAGAAGTCAAGAATGAGCACTGAGCACTGTCTCATTCAGGCCTAGTACTGAGTGTTCCGTCTCAGTTGTTTATTGTTGAAGTTAACTATGAAATTGCTAGGTAACAGAAGGCTAGTGTGAAGGAAAGAATGCTAGGAGGAAGGCAGCCACTTATTACTTTCTGTCAGTTTCCTTAAAGTTGAATATTGGTTCCTCACACCAGACGATAGATGATCTTGTTATGCTGTCTCGAATATGATTTGATGTCATTTTGTTTCAAGTTCAGTTTTATGTTTCGGAAACACAGATTTTTTTTTTCTTGGCATTTCCTTGAGAGGCATGCCTGTATTAGATGTTTTATGAGTGAGAGAATGAGGGAATGCACAACGCAGGGCACACAGAGAGAGTATGAGAGAGAGAGAGAGAGTACGAGAGAGAGAAGAAGAAATCTATAAAGACATAATTCAAAACTTACTGAACAAGCTGGGAGAGGGACAAGTGCCTCATGAAAATATAATGCAAACAGGGAAGATAAAAAGAAACAGGCAGACGAAAGCTGGGGATAAAAAAACAAGATAATGAAGGACAGGATTCACCGGCTGAACAGATGCAAATCATCAAAGATCGAAGTCTGCGAAGGGACATAAGCGTGCATTACCATCTGGCTCGGCTCTAGATTGTATGTTGCATTTGAAAACGTGATAACATCTAAACATAAGAATATGCGTTTGAGAGCATGCGTATATTTGTGTATGTATAGGTCTACGTATAAAGTGCGAATATTCTTCTGAGTTCGTGATTCTCGTGTGTGTCTATTTCAACAGTAATCATAGAACAAAATTTTTTAATGTATGAAAATGTATGAATGTTTCATAAATGTTTTAATGAATACATATGAATGTTCTATAAATGTTTTAATGTATGAAAACATATGAATGGTTTATAAATGTTTTAATGCATGAAAACACATGAATCTTTTATATATGCTTTAATGTATGAAAACATATGAGTGTTTTATAAATGCTTAATGTATGAAAACATGAATGTTTTATAAATGTTTTGATGAAAACATATAATTTTTATAGACTCTTTCTCTCCGACACAACACTGATAAAGCCAGAAGATCTTATTTATCTACGCAAATCAACACTCAGATTGTTAATTCGACATTAATCTAAATAAAATGAAAAAAAATGGAACATTTCTAATCCAAAACATTCTTTAAAATTATACAGCAAATTTCCTTCCACATTCTTTGTGCCACAATTTCTCAACAAAAAAAAACTTATTCTGGCATATGGTGGAGAATAAGTCCGGAGTGAAATAGTTAATATGTGAAATACGGCTATTAATATGGCCATAAATATGGACTTACCTACACTGCAGCTGTAATGAAGATGAATTACCATTTCTCTGTTATCTCCTTCTAGGCACGTTCATGTCCTCCTGGGCCTGTCTCTGTGGCTGCAAGACGAAGCTAGGCAAACCAGCCAAGGCTTTTGGTCTGAACATGTTGTCAGCCATCCTCCAGATGGTCTCCTTTGTGGTGATCGTCGGATGGGTGTGGTCCATTATATGGGGCATGAACTTTGTTCAAATTGCAAGTAAGGATTAGAACCAAAAAAAAAATGTCAAACAAAAGTGACTGATGTTTTCAATGTTTAGTGAGTGTTTCTGAGATTTGTCGTTCTCCTCTCATGATCTCGACTTACATCTGTCAAATCTATCATTGGATACCTGTATTAGATAACACAGCCAGTGATACTGATAATTAGGTGAAATGACACCTTATCTCAAGAATCAATGTAAAACGACACATCATCTCAAGAATCAATGTGAAATGACACCTAATCTCAAGAGTCAAAGTAAAATGACACTTCATCTCAAGAATCAAACTGTTGTCTGTAGAACTCGTACGGAATCTTGAGCATGTTTCTTCAGTCAAAGTGATAGTACATTTTGTCCTACTTTTATCAGAACACGCCCAAGTTACATTTTAACTGCGAGTGACAGCAAGAGATTGAAGAAAAACCCACACAGGGTAACTTGAATACAATAGAAATGATAACAAGCTGTAGGCCAAACCTAATACATCATAAAGTTAGTTCTACTAACTAGAACTTTGGTCACTGGGAAGACAAACAATCAAATCAAGTGCTGCCACATTCAGGAATTTCGCTACTTACGGTCAAAATGATTCTTATATGAATCTCACAAGCATGGCATCTATAAAATGAATGTGTGGCTGTATTAGATTTATTGCAAATGCCATAGCGTGCTGTAAACTATCAGCTGTGAACAAATTGCAGATATAAAAATAGTAACCGCGAAAAAGATATAACAACTGGATCAGTAATAGCAGTTATAGTAGATTGATGGTAGTATTAGTGGTAGTAGTAGCATTAACAGTATCATCATCATTATCATCATCATCATCATCATCATTATCATCATCAGGTGCCGTGCCGACTGGCGTTGGCTATTATGCTTCTCCAGAGTACACGATCATTCATGCAGGCCATCAGCTCAATTAGTGATCTCTTCTCACACCATCCCGTCAGACTGTCCAGTATCATTTCTCTTGGTCTTCCTCTTGATCTTCTTCCTTCTATTTTTCCTGTTGTTATAATATTTTCAATGCCCCCTCTTCTCATTTTTGACAAGATTTTTTTGTCTCTCCAGCTCTTTTCATCCATTCTTGATTAGTTAATTTTTCCTCTCCAGGGAATTCGCAACATTCTTCTAATAAACCACATTTCTGCTGCTTCCAATGATTTTTGTGCAGACCTGCCTGTTGTCCATGATTCACTTCCATATAACAAGATAGGTTCAATATAGCATTTTAGGACTCGTTTTCTAACTTTCATTGATAAGGATGTGTTGGATAATATGTTTCTTATTCTCTGAAATGCAGTCTTTGCTTGGCCTATTCTGTTCCTAATTTCTGTTCTGCATTTCCCATCTGAAGTTATTACTGCTCCAATGTATTTGAATTTCTGCACCTGCTTTAGAATAGTTCTGTTTAATTTTATACTGCATGCTGGTGGATTCTGCTTCTTAGATATAATCATAGTCTCTGTCTTTTTGATGTTCAAAGTAAGGCCTTTCTGTTCACTTTCTTTGGCAACTTTATCCAAGAGATTTTGCAGGTGTTGTTGGTTGTCAGCAGTAACAGCAGTAGTAGTAATAGTAGAAGACTGATAGTAATAGTAATCAGTAGTAGTAGTAGTAGTAGTAGTAGTAGTAGTAGTAGTAGTAGTAGTAGTAGTAGTAGTAGCAACAACAGCAACAGTACCAATGTGAAAGTTAGTTAATGTATATTATTGTATATATCTTCAAATTGTAAAACAACTAAAGAACAGACAGAACTACAAAGATAAGATTTTTAAGGGCATGCAGCTTTCCCATCGCAACATATGGCTGTCAGACCTGGACACTTAACAAAACAGCTGAGAAACACATAAATGCCTTTGAATGTAAATGCTACAGAATGGTTCACCAAATATCATAGGCCCGAAAAAGAACAAATATATCCATACTACAAGAACTTAATATTGAAGAAGGTTGGCTAGTAAAGAGGATTGAATAGAGAAAACTTAAATATTTTTGACACATTAAACGTCATGATAATCTAGAGAAGACCGTCTTGTAAGGGTACATAATGGGAGAAGGAAAAAGAGGAGGATCAAGGCGAAGATGGCTACAAGACATCGTTGATGATCTGCGAATGGATGCATCAGCAGCAGACCATCTTGTTTACAATCGATAGGCCTACAGGAGTGCTGTTAGGGAGGCAAAATTCCGCACGGGACATGCAAATGACTGACCGATCTTCTCCATATATATATATGGAAAAGAAAAAAAAATATAAACACAGGAAGTAGAAGCTTAAGTTGTTGTAGCTGAAGTTGCAGCTGTAGAAATAGAACTTGTATTAGCAATATATAAATAGTAGTAGTAGTAGTAGTAGCAGCAGCAGTAGCAGCAGCAGCAGCAGCAGCAGTAGTAGTAGTAGTAGTCGTAGTCGTAGTAGTAGTAGCAGTAGTAGTAGTAGTAGTAGTTAGTAGTAACATGAGTAGAAGTAATGTTATAGAAAGTAGCAACAGTTTTAGCTTTAGTAGCAGTAATAAAAGATACAGTAATAGTAGTATTTCGTGTTAAATAGTAGTTGCGGTAGAAATGACTGCAGAAAACAAATAAGAAAATAATGATAGCTTCAAAGAAAGAGAGAAGAAGAAGCTACTTAAGATGTTTCACCTCACGACCTCTGTCAAATTGTGGTTTTTTTTTTGCAGGTCCCTGGTATTTCGCAATGTGTAAAACACGAGCAGTCATATTTCTCTAAACTCACATTCCAGGCAGTGCTATTTTATTGTTGGCTTTCTTTGAGAAGAGCTGAGATAGGAAAATCTTGTCAAAAAATAAGAGAGAGAAACAAGGTACTTTCATAGGACATGCAATGAGAAGAGGGGGCATTGAAAATATTATAACAACAGGAAAAATAGAGGGAGGAAGAGCCAGGGGAACACCAAGAGAAATGATACTGGACAGTCTGACGGGATGGTGTGAGAAGAGATCACCAACTGAGCTGATGGCCTGCATGAAAGATCGTGTACTCTGGAGAAGCATAATAGCACGGCACATGATGATGATGATGATTTTTTTTTACTTCACTTTTTGTTTTTCTCTCTTCATTTCTTCTTCAACCTTGAATTCAGATTACAGTTAAGGATCGAAAAGCTGTAAATTAGAGCAAACTGCCACCTCTAAAGGTCACAAGGAATAAAATATTCTTTAAATATTTACTGAATTCATATTCAAACAAATCTACGATAAATGGCCAAAATTAAAGTAATAACTGGCAGTTATGTTACAATATAAATGGTTGTTAAAGTCAACAGTTCAGAAAAAATAAACTCAATGCGAAATATATGACAGCTAGTGGCCTACAGATCTGAAAGTTGTGAATCAGACATGGAAGTTGTGAATTAGACATGGAAGTTCTTAATCAGATATGGAAGTTCTGAATTAGACATGAAAATTCTTAATCAGATATGGAAGTTCTGAATTAGACATGGAAGTTCTTAATCAGATATGGAAGTTCTGAATTAGACATGAAAATTCTTAATCAGATATGGAAGTTCTGAGTGTGTGTCTCAGGTCGTATTCTGGTGCTTGGGTTCTTGGACTGTTAAATAAAATATTTATTTATCTATTAATTTTAAATTAAACCGAAGAGATGACACAAAATGTAAATAGCTTTGAATTTATTAATCTCATTTTGTACTTCAAAGAAAGCCTGTTTTATTTCCTCATTTTAATCTAAATGTTAAAATTAATTTTAAATTGACAATTCCAAATTCCGGTGTAGTCTTTTTTATTGGGTAGAGTTAATTCCAATTTTTCTATGCTAAAGAGATCAAATACTCTTTCAATCGTGTCTTGCTAAGCAATCCCCGAGTATACTACATCACTGTAGTTTGAATTACTTTTGTCTTGTCTTACTACTTTGACATTATTCGTTCATTAATTCGTTCATTAATTCATTCATTCACTAAGTACTGTGCTGGATAGTGCTGGTGGTCATGCTTGGCCATCTTGTAGGACCCAGGACATTGGTCGCATCTTTCTCCAGTTCCTGTTGCTTTCTGTTCTTGTATCATTTTTTTTTAAAAATTTGTTAGCTGTCCATGTTTCACAGACACGCAACAACATTGACTCTAAATTTATGTACTTCCTCTCTTTTAGAGAAGTCTTCTTATTTATTAGTATCTTCTTCACGTTATTAAAAGTTGCCTGTTTGCCAAATAAAGATTATTCATTCATTCATTCATTCATTCATTCATTCATTCCTATTCGTGACTGAAAGTATTAGTAAAACTAATACATTTTAGAGAGAATGGAGGAGGACAGAGAAATAAAGATGACCTTCACAGAAGTGATGAAAGGGGATAGACCAAGAGGTAGACCTAGACAACGATGGGGAGACAAACCAGAAGAAGATATACGCGAGCTTGAAATCGAAAATGGCAAGAAAAGGCAAATAATAGAATGAATGAATGAATACTCTTTGAATGAATGAATAATCTTTATTTTTAAAGGGTAAAGAATTGGGCACGCAGGCCCGTCTTACATTCTGCCCTTCATCACTTCATCTTTCATTCTTCCCACACACTCGATTTAATACAAATATACAAATTAAATTAGGAAAAAAACATATCAAAAGAGTGTAAGATTTAACTATTACATTCAAAGTAAAAGATAAGAAGTAATTAACGTAATAAAATAGCTCTCACGCACACATACACACACAGACATATACATAAACAAAAATACGTTGTAAATACAAATCTTCTAACATATGTTTTTTTAACAAACATTAAAATAATTTCTAAGTTACTTTCCGAACTACGTCATTTTAGTACTTGATAGTTGGGGGAGTAGAGAGGAATGGAGTTGTGTCTTATCTGCAGCAGTGAACCTCAGTAGTTCGAAAAGCTGCTAACTTCAGCAGCTGCTCAGATAAGAAGAAGAAGAGATTTTATGCAATGTCTGACTATTTTCTACCACAAAGAATTCCTCATTAACTCTTTATCGTTTTATTCTACAGCACAGTCTGATCATGAACCAGTGAAGACACCATACTATGTCCGAAGACAAAGCAGCGTGGTAGAGTGACCTGACCTTCACCTTCAAAAACCCTGTCTGCGTGAAAGATCAGCCACTTACCTGTCTTCGTATACACGACAGATTGGATGCTAACGCCAGAAAATCTAGACCAACATGGTGTCTTCCTTGCGCTATAAGAATTTCAGTGTTTTTCTTTTCCTTTAATTTTTTTTTCTTCGTTTCGGTCCATCTTTTTACGTGTATTCTGAACAGGAATTCAACTTCAGTTTTCACTGGTTGTTGTATGTGTCATGATGTATTTTTGAGTAGCACTGGAAGGAGAAACTGGATTTCTAAAATAGGACGAACTTTCCAAATTAAGGTGTGCGGACCTTAAAAATGTATAGCCAGTTGACGTTCTGGAAGTAGCCTAGGAATAAGTTAGTTGGGTCGAGTCAGCCAAGGCGCTAGTATAACAAGCAACCGGGCAGACTTGAGAGTCAGTAAGATAACCGGTCTGTCATGGAGTTTTCCATTCTAAAAAAAAAAAATGCTCGTTGAATCCAGAGAGTAGTGCAGCTGATTGATCACGTGACACCTGCACTTGAAATGAATGTACTTTATTATTTTCAGTGTGCCACCAACTGCAGCACGCAAGTGTTACTTTGCTTCACCATCTAATTAGATAGGGTACTCTTGATTAGAGGGGGGGAAAATACTTTTTTTTCTATTGTGAACAGATAAAAATGCTTGCAAGTTGTTCTCTGAATGTTTTTTTTTCCTTATCTTCTTCTGGTGTCTTGTGTATGTTTATGTATTTACGAGTTTTCCGTACATCTCTTTGCAGAATGCCATACATCTGTAGCAACGGTCCGGAATCTAACTTAGTCTTATAAAATGTTCAATGTCTGTAAATAATTTGTATATAAAGTCTGAAAACTACAGTGGGAGGGGGAATTCTGAAGTTTACAGACATCAATTAAATCAAATATTTCATACGTGCTCATTCTAAAGTATTTTAACAGTTAAGCTCATATTTCTGAAGGAAACTGCGCCAAGAAAAGTGGTCTGTGCTTCGTAGGTAGCTTAAGGGAGACAAACCATGTAAATAGGAAACAGGAAAAACATAGGATGAATGACGGACCTTGAAGCAAATCTGTGAAGACGTGAAGTACAAGTACTGTAATGCTATTTTTATGAGATTGTATTCATGTGTAATGACTATACGGCATGTTTTTCATTTAGGGTACATAGCTGTGTATTACAGTTTCGTTGAATATATTTTTTAAACTACTGTAGCATTCTCGTTTAGTGGTCATTTTAAAATCATATTTGTATTTTCCCAGTATGTCTTACAGTTTGTATTTTGAAAGTAAATTACCTGGTGTATTTCTGTTAACTTCATCTACTCATGAATATGTGTGAGGGTTTGATGTTTGTGTGAGCACGTGTAGGCACTAGAAATTGGTTAAGTCGGTGCCCTCTGCACTTCCTCATTCACATGTCTGAAGTAACCCTTTGAACTCTGGTAGATTCTCGCTGTAGTAACGCGCTTTTCTTTCTTTCCTTAATCGGAATAAACAATTCTCACTTTTTTTTTTCATCCAGTCCATGCTGTACAATCATAAGTATTGATCTTACGGTTGATCCACGGTTCCTTTACATCAAGGTTTTCTTCTCTTTATTTCAATTCCGTCACTGAATGTTTTGTTGAAAGAGTCTTTGATGTATTAGGCTTTTGAAATGATCGTGTTTGGTTTCAACTGTTCTGTGGATGTGTATATCAGTGTCACTAATACTCTGATTGAGAGTGTAAGCAGTGTGTGACCTGAGGTCATCTCCGCTGTGACAGGTTAGTGCGATGTCTTGTGTTCAGGTGTTTTCTGCTCGAGATTTCAACGTCCAGCTGGTTTCACTGTCCAGGTCTGTAATGGCGCCATACTGAAATATAACATTCTTTCCCGTGATGAAAGGGTGCGTGTGACTAATAAGACAAAGAATTCAAACAATGTTTAACCATTATTATGGTTTTGTTTTTTTAACAAGCTGCCTGCTTCTCTTGCTAGGTTGTTTACTTCTATATAGAACAAACAGCAAACAATCTCAGTGTTCTGTAGAACTTGCCCCCCCCCCTCTCTCTCTCTCTCTCTCTCTCCAGAAGTTGCTGCTGCTTCTAGCGCGCTTCTTACATGGTAAACTGACGCAGTTCATCTGTTCCGCGAGACGAGGGCTAGCGGCTGTGATCGAGACCTCCGTAACAGAAGCCATGGGAATGTCTTCCCTTTTTTTCTTACTCTGGGTCAAACTCTGAGAGTCTTGTATCATAGTCCTAAGTAATATCAGATGGCAGTCCTGTTTCCCCTGTTTCAAGAGAGCTCTTATTTTCTAGGGGGCTTTTGTTTTGTTTTGTTTTTGTTTGTCAGATTCAGTTATCAAACCCAGAACACAAGGTCTTTATATATCATGTGCCAAGTATAGTAAGATATGTCTTTTTTTATTTTACACGAAAACCATTTTACATCCACTTGGTAATAATAATAATAATAATAATAACAGAACAACGGATTTCTCATCGTATACAGTTAGAGGCAGACAGATGTCCTTTGGCAGCATCTTAATGTACGAAAGATGTTAGCTTGAGGATAGGCGGCATCCAGTTAATAAAAGGGGGCTTTCACTGTCAAAACCGACCCGTGGCGTCCTCCTGTCTTTAGCCATTCTTTTGCGAGCTTACATGGAGTTTGGTCCTTGTATTAGTGTGGACACCCTTTTCCTGCATCGGATGGGAAGACTGCATGGTAAAAGTGGGTTCCTACACGTGGCGTGATATTAATGAAAAAAAAATCAAGCACGCATTTACGTGAACGCACCTCTTATAGTTTTCATGTCAAGAGTTTGAATCAAACAAGGAATCCAATTTAGTGTTTTCTTGCGCCGCTTAGTCCAGAAAGTCAGTAATGATGAGCGAGCTTCCGGTTATAACATCGCGGAAGGGCGAATGTGACTGGTGCAGATTGTGCCTGTGTTTGCCTTCCTCTAGGCTTTGTCTGCGCCAGTTTCTTTGTGTTGTAGGTTGGGAGGCCGGTTTGGCGCTCTAGCTACTATGTTAAGTGCTCAGGGCGCAGCTGTGAGCTGTGACTTTCAGTGGACCATGGATTTCCCTGACCAAGATCCGTATCGTGAATGTTATTGCTGTCATATGGCTGATGCCTTCCGCTGTGCTCGTGGAAGCATGGCACCATTTAGCTGCTTAGAGCTGGCTGTGAGTGTCTTCCAACTGAGGACATTTGATGAGATGTACGCATTTACCGTGCACGGATCATTTTTTGTCATTGTGCATGGACATGACGTAGGACAGTCTTGCGTCTTCCAGGTGATGTCACTGGCACAGGCGACGGAGAAATTATGGGATATTCTCGTTTGCTGTGATGCCGAAACCGTAATGAACATGGACATGAATGATGATGAGTTCATTTTGACTAAGGTTTGACGGGTCGTATTTAAATCAGCACTTCTTTCATCATTCATTCATTCATTTGCATGTCCCTTGCGGAACTTTGCCTCCCTAACAGCTCTCCTGTAGCCCTCTCGGTTCTGAGCAAGATGGCCTGCTGCTGATACATCCATTTGCAGATCATCAACGATGTCTTGCAGCCATTTTTGCCTTGGTCTTACTCTCTTTCTTTTTTCCCATTATGTACCCTTCCAAGACGGTTTTCTGTAGATTATCATGACGTTTAATGTGTCCAAAATATTTAAGTTTTCTCTGTTTAATCCTCTTTACTAGCCAGCCTTCTTCAATATTAAGTTCTTGTAATATGGATATATTTGTTCTTTTTTGTGTCCATGATATTTGAAGAACTCTTCTGTAGCATTTACATTCAAAGTCCTTTATATGTTTCTCAGCTGTTTTGTTAAGTGTCCAGGTCTCACAGGCATATGTTGCGATGGGAAAATGCATGCCCTTAAAAATCCTATTTTTGTAGTTCTGTCTGCTCCCCTCCACAGATTATTCAGCACTATTTAGCTAAAATAAGTGGCTGAAATAAGTCTTTCTTTGTTGATGATGTAGCCTTTTGGATGCCAGACAGTCTATTTTGCAGCCATTCATTAAGAGAAAGGCCAGAGCATATGGCATTTCACGCTGACAGAGCACATGAACAAAACGGCAGTTCTTGAACACAACGTAACTATACAAATCATTCCAGCACTTGAACTGGTGATTAAGTTGCGTCTACAGTATGAAACAGGCTGTCGGTGTTACTAAATAGTTTCTATCGATGTCCGTGTACTGTATGCGTGTACGAAGAAAAAACAAAATTTAAAGCATTAACCACAACATTATCTGTGTGGTCCAATGAGTAAGAGAGAAGCAGAGAAGATGAAAAAAAAATCAATTCAAAGGGGAATAACAGCGCACAGTAATTCAGCACTTTCAATATTTGTTATCTCCTCTTTAGATTCCATTTTCACGGAATATTTAAACATTCATTGTGATACTTGAAAATGAAATATAGTGCTACTTGAGAAAATGACGCTGTGCACCTTGAGAAAGTGACAAACTTTCAGTAGGGTAAGTTCAAAAGTTGATAACTGACGTTGTAAACAAAAATTTAACTTCAGGAACAAAAAATTCGGAGAGAAAGAAGTAGAAGTTGACGAGGAAACAACTGAACTGTTTTCCAGGAAGATGAGTATTATTTTACTCAGACTGGAAATTCCAAGACATTCACATTTCGTGTCCTTGGTCCTGAATATTACATTTCAAAATGCCGCATGAATATTTCAAATATTTGAGAAATACAGTTATTATGAATTGTGTTCCCTCATCATTAGCTGTCTTTTATTACCAGGTGTACTTTAGCTGTCTTTTATTATCAGGTGTACTTTAGCTGTCTTTTGTTACCAGGTGTACTTTAGCTATCTTTTATTACCACTTGATTTTAACTGTCTTGTGTTACCACTTGTACTTTAGCCGTCTTTTATTACCACTTGTATTTTAGCTGTCTTTTGTTAGAACTTAAACTTTAGCTGTCTTTTATTACCACTTGGACTTTAGCTGTCTTTTATTACCACTTGGACTTTAGCTGTCTTTTATTACCAGGTGTATTTTAGCTGTCTTTTATTACCAGGTGAGCTTTAGCTGTCTTTTATTACCAGGTGCACATTAGCTGTCTTTTATTGTCAGGTGTACTTTAACTATCTTTTATTACCACTTGTACTTTAGCTGTATTTATTAACAGGTGTACTTCAGCTGTCTTTTGTTAGAACTTAAACTTTAGCTGTCTTTTATTACCACTTGGACTTTAGCTGTCTTTTATTACCACTTGGACTTTAGCTGTCTTTTATTACCAGGTGTATTTTAGCTGTCTTTTATTACCAGGTGAACTTTAGCTGTCTTTTATTACCAGGTGCACATTAGCTGTCTTTTATTATCAGGTGTACTTTAACTGTCTTTTATTACCACTTGGACTTTAGCTGTCTTTTATTACCAGGTGTACTTTAGCTGTCTTTTATTACCAGGTGGACTAGGTGAAAATGTTAACGACTGTGGCTCATTTATTTTATCAAACTGATGATGGAAGTTCAGAATCTACTACACAAAAATACATATACGAAAAGAAATGGCGAAAAAGCTATACTGTAATGAATAGCTCAAGTTTTATTCAGTCTAAATCAGGTGTGCTGCAAAATGTTGTAAATGTGTCGTTAAATTTCATTACCTGATTAAAAAAAAACTATTAGTCCAGTCAGTATCTGATTCATTCTCTCTCTCTCTTTCTCTCTCTCTCTCTCTCTCTCTCTCTCTAAACATTAAGTGCCCCTTGCACATGGGGCTCTGCAAGGACTTTCAACAAATGCTTGTCCTCTGCCTTTTTTCCGCTCTTGCCCGGGTGAGCCCTCTATTGCTCACTTGTTCTTCTCCATGTCTCTTTTGGTCTACCCTTTCTTCTTTTCCCCCGTGCTGTCCATCTTAGTGCTATTTTTGGTAGTGAGTTGTCGGTCATTCGGAGCACATGTCCCAACCATCGCCAGGGTCTTTCATTCTACGCTACTACTCATGCCGGTGAAGCTCGTACTTGTGTTACTTGGTATTTTCGGCACTGAACAGTATAAAATCATGTTCCAGGATTCGTCCTCCTAAAGCTGAAGCCGATCTGCGAGTTTGTGTTCCAACATTCAATCCAGGATTTAACAGATTTGCAAGCTACACCAGTCTTAAGTGTCGCATTGTTGGAACAAGTTTTATTTCTAAACAGTCCTTACATTTTTTATTTGTTTTGTAATTTGTGACATCTTTCTTAATAAGGCAATAAACGAAATTACGTTGAAAATGCTAACAATTACCGCACAAGAGTCCAGTAATAAGAACATAGGTGTCCCGCAACAGAAACTTGTTTTGCCAAGTGTGCCGCAGTTTGGAAAAGTTTGGGAACCGCTGGTCTAAATAGCAAAATTGTTTTTTTCTTCCTTTAAGCAAATCATGCAGTCCTATACTGTCTCTTTAGAACAAAACATTGTGTGCTTATCTTTCCTTTGAGTACAGAACATCGCGTACTATCTTTCCTTTGAGTACAGAACACCGCGTGCTGTCTTTCCGTTGAGTGCAGAACATTGCGTACTATCTTTTCCCTTGAGAACAAATTATCATGTACTGATTTCTCTCTCTCTCTCTCTCTCTCTCTCTCTCTCTCTCTCTCTCTCTCTAGGACGAATCATCACGTACCATCTTTGTTTTTGAAGTGAAAGTTAGCATTGTCACAGATATAAGATGATTTCTTTCTGAGCTTTGTTCTGTTTCAATTTCCTTGTCGTGTTAGCCAAATAATGTGCGCCTTTATCTACTATTTGGTTGAGTGGTTAGATGCTCAGTCTACTAATCCAGTAGTACGGGGTTCAAGTCCTAGCTATGAGGGATTTTTTTCCCTACTACCACCACACCAAAAAGGCCCCGGGCTTCACCCAGCCTCTAAAAATGGATACCAGAGAAATCTAGGGAGATAAATGCGGTCAGGCGTGATACTGACCACATCATTCTTTCATGTGGCGATGGTTTTAGAAATACACTGTATCCCCAATATGCCTTCATGACATGGGAGCAGGGATTTTACCCTTTTTAAAAATCTGCTGGCGACCTATATGTGACTAAAGTGCACACTTCTATGCTCAGGGTAACAAAAGTGATCGTTTTATATGATAATCCCTGCAGGAGTTTCTGTTCGTGTGTTTTACGACACGACTGAATCATACTGCAGTACGTACCGCAGCAGGAAAATGCTAGAACAGCTGAGTCAAAATAACGGAACTGTCAGAGTGTCTTTACTTGGGAGCTCTGTTTTACTGGTTATGAGTGTAAACAGGAACTATGGGGCTCTGTTTTACTGGCTATGAGTGTTAACAGGAACTATGGGGCTCTGTTTTACTGGCTATGAGTGTTAACAGGAACTATGGGGCTCTGTTTTACTGGCTATGAGCGTAAACAGGAACTATGGGGCTCTGTTTTACTGGCTATGAGTGTAAACAGGAACTATAGGACTCTGTCTTACAGCTACAAGTGTAGTCAAGAACTATGGGGCTCTGTTTTACTGGTTATGAGTGTTAACAGGAACTATGGTGCTCTGTTTTACTGGTTATGAGTGTTAACAGGAACTATGGGGCTCTGTTTTACAGCTACGAGTGCATGCAAGAACTATGGGGCTCTGTTTTACTGGCTATGAGTGTAAACAGTAACTATGGGGCTCTGTCTTACAGCTACAAGTGTAGTCAAGAACTATGGGGCTCTGTTTTACTGGTTATGAGTGTTAACAGGAACTATGGTGCTCTGTTTTACTGGTTATGAATGTTAACAGGAACTATGGGGCTCTGTTTTACTGGTTATGAGTGTTAACAGGAAGTATGGGGCTCTGTTTTACTGGTTATGAGTGTTAACAGGAAGTATGGGGCTCTGTTTTACAGCTACGAGTGTGCAAGAATTATGGAGGTATGTTTTACAGGCTATGGATGTATGTAAGATCTATCTCCTTAAGGATTAGAAAATTTCTTTCATTTTGAGGTTAGACAGTCGGAAAACTTGTGGAAAATCTCTCTGAAACGATTCATATACACGGCCAATAGAGAATTTGTTTCAGCAAACAGTGTCAGTTTTTAAAACTGACATCACATATACACAGTGTTGTTTATATTAGAGACTGCTGAGTAAGACACTGAAGAATAGAAGTAACTGCAATGAACATTGAGTATGGATTGTATATGCCATTACTACCCACCACAACTCCATAATACATGTATACAGCAAGTTTACCTTGCCATTTTCTGGTGTTTTATTTAATGTTTCTACCAATCAGTTGTTGTTTTGTTTGATTGCCTAGAATCTGCGTCGCATTTATAGTTCGTGTGATTTGTTTTTGATTAATTTTCACTATTTAATACACATTTTCATATTTTGCTATTAAATAATTTGTTCATGGATACGTAAATAAATCTTTTCATGTGATAAATACCATATCATGTAATCTATATTTCTTTGTTATTATGAAAGTTCTTAGCAGTTTGCAATGCTTCCACGGTGCAAAGTAACATTTCAACCACAGAGCCGACAGTTTATATAAAGATGAAAAACAAACAAACAAACAAGCAAACAAACAAATAAACAAACAACAAAACTTAAGACAAGAAGTGCATGTTCAAAGATGAAGCCAATAATAAATATAAGAAGATGAATGGAGGAAAAGATAATATAAAAAACTGCATTTCTTAAATTAAAAATGAAAAATAAATAAAACGTTCAGATTTACTGGATCTGGGGAACATGTTGGTCACTCTGAAATTTAACTATTGGACTGTTCTAAATCTCACTGTTAGGCTGTCCTAAACCTCTCCGTTAGACTGTTCTAAATCTCACTGTTAGGCTGCCCTAAACCTCTCCGTTAGACTGTTCTAAATCTCACTGTTAGGCTGCCCTAAACCTCTCCGTTAGACTGTTCTAAATCTCACTGTTGAACTGTTCTAAATCTCATTATTAGACTGTTCTAAATCATCTTACTGTGAGGCTGTTTTAAACCTCATTATTATGCTGTTCTGAATCATCTTACTGTTAGGCTGTCCTAAAACTTATTATTAGACTGTTCTAGATCATCTTACTGTTAGGATGTCTTAAAACGTATTATTAGACTGTTCTAAATCATCTTACTTTTAGTCTGTCCTAAATCTTATTATTAGACTGTTCTAAATCATCTTACTGTTAAGCTGTCCTAAATCTTATTATTAGACTGTTCTAAATCATCTTACTGTTAAGCTGTCCTAAATCTTATTATTAGTCTGTTCTAAATCATCTTACTGTTAGACAGCCCAAAATCTCACTGTTAGACTATTCTAAATCTTACTGTTAAACTGTTCTAAATCATCTAAATCTCGCTATTCTAATTACTTGTTATCATACTTTTAACGCAGTGGCCTTGCGTATATTTACAGGTTCAGTGAGACGGGGGTTTGGTGTTCTTCCTCCACATTAAGGGGGGGCCTGTTATACATGAAGTGTGCCCCGAAGAGCCCATAGCAACATCGCTAAAACACTCATGCAATGGACACCCAAGGGAAAAAAAAAACAAAGAGAGGCCGACTAAAAGTTACGTGGCAGAGAACTGTAGAAGCAGAAATGAGTATCATGCACCACAGCTGGGGCACAATACAAAAGCTGGCCGCAGACTGTGAGAGGTGGAGAGGCATTGCTTCTGCCCTGTAAGACGCCACAGCGCGTACTGGGCGGTGACTGTTTAGCCGATCGCTGACTAAGGACATGGATAGATGGATAGATGGATAGATGGATAGATGGATGGATGGATAGATGGATAGATGGATAGATGGATGGATGGATAGATGTATAGATGGATAGATGGATAGATGGATGGATGGATGGATGGATAGATGGATAGATGGATGGATTATGCATGAAAACACAATGGCCAGTTAGTAAAACATTGAAGTGCAAAATATTTTTGCACCACCTTATAAAATTCCTCTAAAAGACCCCGCGCATTTATACTTACATGCGCATTTATACTTACACATAAAACATTTTTTGTGCATTTCTAAAAGATATATCGCTAAATTTCTTCAGCTAGACAACCATATCTTCATGAGTCTGTGTTAGGTGATGTTTCACATAAAACAAGTATTTAATATGCTTGTACTGACATGTCCTGTGAGTGGGTTTAAGTATGTGGTGCACTCATTTCTTTTATTTAGAATTTCAAATAACATACTTTTTCCCCCACAGTAGTCAATTTCTAATTACCTCATCATTTATGTTTTAAATACTCTTCCTTCACTTCCTTTTGAATTCGTTCATAGTCTTCTACGATGGTTATACCGAAAGTCGTGATCAAATTTTTTAAAACTCCGAATTTAAAGATAGAGAAAATATAAATTTTATGTATCACCTTATTCTGCATTCTTTTCTTCGCTTTTCGACATAATCTCAGTTTTTCTGCACACATTTTTTTGCCATCGCTCTGCAAGTTTGAAAATATCCTCCCGGTAGAATTCCGTTCCAGCTGACCGACGGCACAGACGCACTGCTTTCTGGACGTTCTCTCCTGTGGGACCCAGCTGGCACAAAGCTTTCTATAGCCTAGGGCTTCAATCATTTCCTGTACTGCATTGTGTCCTATTCCAAGATTTACAGCGATTTCAGAAACAGTGAGACGATTGTCTTTTTTAATGATGTCGTCAGCCCTTTCCACGTTGCGTTCAGTTGAGGCAGTTCGAGGGCAACCGCTGCGAGGCATATCTTGGATGTTCTTGTTTCCATCTTTGAAATGTTTCACCCACCTTCTAACATTGCTAACACCCATAC
The DNA here is from genome assembly GCA_009760885.1 of Achatina immaculata. Taxonomy (NCBI): domain Eukaryota; kingdom Metazoa; phylum Mollusca; class Gastropoda; order Stylommatophora; family Achatinidae; genus Lissachatina; species Lissachatina immaculata. The sequence continues at coordinate 13,018,161 of CM019702.1, forward strand.
ACACATCTCGCACCCATACATACATCTCCATAAGCAAGTTGAAGTCTTTGGTGAATTTCAGCAGCGGGGATTTCCTCTTTAACGAGGAACTCAATAACTGCAGGTTGACAAAAGGAAACTTCAGCACGCGCCATTTTGTTTATTCTCAGCGTGGTCATGTGACACATGATGGTGACATCATATGACCTCTACATGAAGTGCAAAGAGTGCAAATTAAAGTGATACATTTATATATTCACTGTCTATAAATTCTGTTTTAAAAAAAACATTTGTTCACTATTTTCGGTATGACCCTCGTACATAAGGCCACAAAATGTAGGACTTTTCTAGTCCCAGACAGATGGAACACACTCAAACACTTTATCATTACTTTTATAACACTGTTTCATACTTGGAACATAGGCCTCAAAAACTGAGAAAGATCTGAAGGAACTGAATTGCAGTACTTTTTTTCTCTTCATATGCATCATTAGTGCAGTGATGACCTTTTCTTCATAGAAATATTCGGTAGATATTCTCTGAGAACTGATATGAGACATCTAATACAGACTATCTAACTTACAATACTTGGTTTGCAGTATCCCAACTTCCTGAAGACGAATTGGATTGAGTCAATATGTAAACTAGAAAAAAGTAGGAACAGCTTTATTACTTAACGAGTACACAGTTGTGATGTTTCGGCGTGAGCCTTAATCATACAAAAACTCACAGGACAAAGAAATAGAGAGAGGAGATAAAGTATAAATTCATATGAACGATGTGTTAAAAAATCAAATAAAATGAATAGAGCACTTAGCTGTGACTTGTAAGAAGCTGTGGCTTGTCCGACGCTGTGTGTCAGAAATGCGCATGGTGGAGTGTAAAGAGTATTGGAATGGAGACTTGGGATGTGTGATAGGTGGGTCGTAACTGAGGGTGGTGGGTGGGGAAACCGTGGAAGGGAGAGAGAGAGAGAAAGAGAGAGAGAGAGAGAGATAGTGATGGAATGGTAATCTACCCGGGAGAAGGTGAAATAGATGATTATAGTTAGGGTAGTGGGGTTGTAATGTGATGCTGAGAGGAGGTGCGGAACTAGGTGTAACATTTGAGAATGGATGGATTGAATGGAAATCTTTGTTGATGCGTTATGCTCCATTGGGGCTGCAGAGGAATGATGATGATGATGATGATGATGATGGTGATGATGATGATGATGATGATGATGATGATGATGATGATGATACTTGACGTAGCAACCGATGCTATTAAAGCTGTATTATCGTCCATGATGATTTGTCTTAAATCAAAATTTGTTGTGAAATTGGGTAATTATTTCAAAGTACTATATGATTTTGTGAGTAGTGCAGGTCAGGGATTGTAATTATATTAAATTACCCTAAGATAAGTATGAACAATTTACAACGAAACATTGATAGATGCGAGGAGAGAGCATAATTATGGCACATCGCAAGGAACATATACGAGGGCAAGTCACTAAGTAACTCGCAAATTGAAATATTTTATCAGTAGCAGTTATCAGTTAGTATTTAAATATATCAGTAGATAGTACCATCATCCAACTTTATAATAGTTGTATGTAGGGGGCGCTGGGGATTACGTGCGCATGCGCAAAGCGATAACAAAATAGCTACCCAACTGTTAGTGTGTACCAAAGAAGAACAGAGAAGTGTAGTGCTATTTTTGTGGCTAAAGGACATTCAGTTGAGGACATTCATAAGGAAATGATTACAGTTTATACTGAAAAGTATTTATCACGTAAAGCGGTCTATAACTGGGTAAAAGAAATTGTTGACAAAGTCCGACTTGGTCGTCCTGTTCAGATTGCAACAGAAGCGACTGTGCAACGAGTGAATGAGATTATCAGAGCTGATAGACGAGTAACAATAGACAGTGTAGCAAGTGCAATCGGATGTTCATATGACTTAGCCTATAGAATAATGCATGAGCAATTGAATTTTCGGAAAGTTCACTCACGTTCAGAGATCTGAATGGTGAACACAAAATAAACAGATTTGGTTTGTCATTGCAGCATATCTGTCATTATGCATATGAAGGTGAAGACATGCTCCAAAGGATTATTACTGGAGACGAATCTTGGTTGCACCACTACCAGCCCGAATCAAAACGTGCCTCAATGGAAACACCCGTCATCGCCATGCGCAAAAAAATTCAAGATTACGCTTTCTGCGGGGAAGGTTATGCTGGCAGTGTTCTAGGATTATCAAGGAGTGTTGTTAACCAAGTTCTAGAAGTATGGTGACAGTGTGAATTCTGTATCTTACTGTGAAGTTTTGTAGATGCTACGGGATGTAATTCAAAGAAAACGTCCTGGTCTGCTGACTAGAGGTGCGCTTCTCCTTCATAACATGCCAGACCACATACGGCTCGGTTAACCAAAGAGAAAATTAACCAGTTGGGTTGGGAAGTTCTTGAACATCCACCTTATAGTCCTGACTTAGCTCCAAGTGATTTTCACCTGTTTGGTCCATTGAAAAATCACCTTGGCGGGAGAAGATTCTCGAGTGACGAAGAGGTGGAAGCAGAAGTTAAAAAATGGTTCATAAATCGGACTCGCGATTTTTACGCCATGGGTATTGCATCACTGATTACACGATGGGACAAATGTATCAATGTTGGTGGCAATTACGTTGAGAAATAGAGGAATAATGTAGGTTCAAAAATTTAAAGTTTTCAAATTATTGTCGCATGTAGTTTTTTTTTTCTTTTTTTTGTAACAGCCATTTGCGAGTTACTTAGTGACTTCCCCTTGTATAATACATTGCTTTCATCTTTGAATGGGATTCATTAAGGCAAATGACGGCGACATAGTCCTTCGTGTGACAAAAACTGTCAAAGTTTGTAATACACAGTTGTACAGAGATATAAAGGGAAACTTCTTCCATCAGCAAGCGTTAAGCTGAAACAGGAGGCAAACGTATTTGCTGATAGGAATATTTTCAAATAAATTATCTGCATTTACTTCCCTTTGATCCAGATTCAACACTTTGGCAAGGCATCTCTTGGGTTTTCAGAGTCATAATGTCCGCTGTCAGGGGCGTGTACAGGCATATCGTGTATGACGATCGCCTCCAGCTGTTTGTGGGTCAGCACGAAAGGTGAAAGGTCGTTATCGCTCATTTTTCTCTGCATTATCTTCAAGTGACGAGTCCTTGCTTTCATGATAGTGTCTTCTGGGCCGGGGCGGGAGCTAATGCCGGAAGTATCGACCTGGCTTTCCGGCGGCGCAGGTTGAAGTATTAGGATTGGCTGCAGGGGTAAAGAGTCGGCCTCGCGTAGGTCGGTGGTGGAAGTTTTAGGACTGTTTACCCCGAGACGTTTGTCCGCGTCAGTATCTTGTCCTGTCCCACTCCTGTCCGACTCTGGACGCCGAGGCTCCTCCTGTACGGAGGTTTGCAACATATGACGCTGCCGGCTGTCGTGGCGGTGGCGATGCTGCTGTTCTTGGCCGTGGTTCTCATTCTCCTCATTGTGGCTGTCATATTCGTGGTTGTGGCTTTCATGGTCATGGTTGCAGCTGTCACTCTCGTGGTTCTGAGCTTTCCTCTTGATGCTGTTGCTGCAGCTGCTAGCTTCTCTAGAGTCACAACAGGACTTAGAATTGTTTTTCACTTTGGCGCGTGTCTTGGCCACGTCATTACTTTTCTGTTTGTCTACCTCATCGTGTCTTCTGTAGTAGTATTGTTCTGAGGATGAGAAATGAACGTATTCATGAAAATGGTTCCTAGTAACAAGGTTTTCTATGAGTGAAAGAGTCCATAAACAATCTGTTCTCGACCGAGAGAAAGGTCAGCCTTCTTCTTCTTCTTCTTCTTCTTCTTCTGCTAAGTTCGCCACATGTCACAGCTTGCACCTCTCGGGTTACCCCCCCCCCCTTCGGCATGGTTTATTTTTACGGGCCGAACTTGTCTTCCTGTTTGATCCCTGTTCACTCGGGCAGGTTAGCTTGGTACCAGGGGCCACCACTGGGGGGGGGGTGTGAGGGTAGAACACCTGGTCTCACTCGTCATTCCCCCCCCCCCCCACTTCCTCCCCCGACCCTCGGAAACCCAGTGAAGAATATAGTTTTATCTTTTAACTCGTGATATCCTTCCTCCATCCTCCCTTTTTTTTTTGTCCGTGTCCTGCCTGTCTCTCGAATTCCCACGCAGGAATATCCATCCAGTCCTGGTTACGGGAGGCCTGGTTATCTGAGTGGTTATCTGAGTGGTTAGCTGAGCTCGGTTTACTAATCAGGTGGTACCAGGTTCAGTCCCATCAGTGAGATTTTTTTCTGGTACACATAAAAAAAGCAGCCGGGGTTGACCCAGCCTCTAAGAATTGGTACCAGAGAAATCTGGGCAGGTAAAGCAGCCAGGCGTGATACTGACCACATCACACTTTTATGTGCCGAAGGTCATGGAAAATATGGGCCTAACGCCGTATTCCCCAATATGCCTTAATGGCATGGAAACTAGAATTTTACCTTTTACCTGATTACAGTCGGGGGGTGGTGGGGGCAGCTTTTCTTTCTTCGTTTTTTTTTCTTTTTTAAACAGAAGTTTTATAACAGTCTGACATTAATGCAGCGTTAATACTGTTTATAATGCCACACATTTAATTTCGGTGGAAAATAGATTGAAAACTAGTCAGCGCAGTGGGGAACAAAATTAAAACATTTTATTCTCTTCAAGAATTCTGTAGAGGAAGAAATGTTACAATTGTTTTGCCACTGTTTATACAGACCTTGCACGTTCGCTTAAACATCGGCCAGGACATGTTTTCTGTTTGGATAAAACCTGTAGTCGAATACTGCGGAAAAAAAATATGTACTCGAGTACCAGGCAGACCAGGATCATGCGCGCAAAGAAAGGGCACTTGTTAATAATTTTCCTCATTATCTGGGAGTTCACATTCAAGGGTCAGTCGAAGCTTGTTTGATTTTTCAAGAATAAAGAAAAAAAAAAACAAGAAGCAAGGCTCAGATGAGGAACATCTTTAAAAGCACGACCATAACTAACAACGTGGTTACAGGGAATGTCCAGGAACCAAGCATGTGGAGGTATATGGTGATTTTCTTTTCATTTTCATGGATCTACTTGAAATCGTGAAAAACATTTGGATTAGCAAAACTAAGTTCTTATCTTTGTTGCTGATTTACCCTGATTTACCTGATTTACCTGCGAGCAGTATATTATTTACAGCCGGCGCTGTGAGGATGTCTCGGCTCATGAATGATGTCGAATAGGGAGTGGGTTACGGGGGCTGTTTTTTCAAGTGCGATACTTCTTTAACAGACTCCGCTGCCATAGGGACTACAGTGATCTCTGCCGCGTTAGTCAGGCTGAGACTGTTACTTGGGGGTGGGGCACCAAAGCATGAGACAAGGTCTTGGTCGACTATGGCTCGCGAATCAAAACACAATCAGTCATCTTTTCGACTATGATAATATATATATATATATATATATATATATATATATATATATCAGGCTTCATAGGTACATGATAACCTATACTGATCCAAAGAAGACCTAAATTAAGTGGGGAAAAATAACGGTATTTACTGTTAGTTTTACGACCTGGGAAGGTTTCGTTAACCTGCCAACTTACTGGACACTGACAGGAAAGCCATCCCCCACATGACGCTCCAAATCCAGCCCAGAAGGAACAGAAAGGTCAGCAGGAACTGGACTAAGGCCACGCCCGCGTTAACCCAGATACAGTGACTTTTGGAGTCTTCCTTGGGCCGCACGTGAGAGCAGCAGAGGACAGACAGCCCTGCCATTAGTGTACCTAAAGGAGTTAACAAACAGACAGATTTATATCTCAGTTGTGGTCAGAGCTGACCTTTCAAGTTTTGTGTGTGTGTGTGTGTGTGTGGGTGTGTGTTTCTTTTACTTCTAAACCATCACTTTTTTCACTGCTGCAACACCTGCATCTCATTTCTCGATTGATTAAAAAAAATATGGTAAATGAAGTATGACGCTAGAACTGATAAAAATATGACGCTAGAACTGATAAAAATAAAGTCATATAAAAGCTATTCAAAAATAGTGACGTGTTTTATACCATCATCATTATCATAATCATCATCATCATCATCATTACTATACAACTCGATAGATATCCCGATCTTGACACAGATCTGGTCATCTCAGTACAGGAGGTCCGTACATCTCAAAGCCTGTGGAAATCTTCAGCGAGCAAAGGTCTCCTCCAAGGGACGCAGGATTTAACGCTTTTAGTCAAGAACCTTCCCTGATAGGAACTACAGTTATCAAGTACTCCATGTACGTGAATGTACCATACCCTTCAGAAGTGTACATTTCTGCCTGTCATACGTGGACGCCATGATCTAGTGGTGGATGAGCGTATGTATGACTGGTAATGTTGTAAGTATTGACAGCTACATCCAAATAAACCAACACTTCACGTCGATTTTGACCGCTACCGACCAAAAAAAAAACAAAAAAACGACCTCTGCATTGAAGAACAAGTCCAATCATAAATCCGTCTCCAAGACCTTACATATTTAACTCCATGTTTAATAACTTTATAATCACTCATACAGACAGATAACTTCCATGCGTTCATCGTCTAGCTTTTATATAGTTGTTTTTTCTCAAAAGTCTCTTTGTCCTCACCAAGTTCGAAAACAACTCAGTCACATGACCGAAACCACAGACTCTCACATCGTCTTAAACGTGTATTGCATTAAGGCCTGAAAGTCTACGATACATCTAGCAACCCATATACTGCTACAGAAGTATGAAAGTTAACTAAAAAAATTTAAGACCTAATTACAGATTTTTTTTTCTGAAGACTGAAAAGTATTTCTTAGGAAAAAAACAAGATGCATGAAGAAGAACCAGAGCTAACTGAAAAAAAAAATTAGAAGATATAGACAAACACGTCTAAAATATATATATTTATTTATAGAGATAAAACATGGGCCAAGACATGCACAGATTAACATCCGCCTGCTTCAAGATAGACTTTTAACGTGAAAATGCCTTTATTATGATTACTACTACTACTACTACTACTACTACTACTACTACTACTATTACTACAACTTTTTTACTACTGCTATTTCTGCTACTTCTATTGCTACTATTATTATTACTACTACTACTACTACTACTATTGCTACTACTACTATTACTATTTTGTTACTACTACTTCTACCACTACTACTATTATTGTTACTACTACTGCTATTGCTACCACTAACTACTACTGCAGCTAGAGTAGTTGTAGTAGTAGTTGTGATAGCAGCAGTAGTAGTAGTAGTAGTAGTAGTAGTAGTAGTTGTGATAGTAGTAGTAGTAATTGTGATAGTAGTAGTAGCAGTAGTGGTACTATTACTACTACTACTACTACTAGCAACAGCAGTAGCATATAATCCAGTCTACTAAAAGCGAAGGATATTCAGTCCCTCATGGTGTTTCATAAACCAGAGATAACAGAGGATTAAACAAAACAAAACAAAACAAAACAGCACATGCTTAATGATACGTAAACACTAACGAGAGTAATACTTCACTAAAAACGAAAGTAAAGTGTTATTCTTCTTTTACCACCGATACATTCTGACGTCAACAGGAGAAGAATGGCCTTTGAGATACAACCAGCGCTTCTCTCGTGCTTCGAACGTTAAGATCTGTGAACAAAATCTCCACATAAAATGGGTCCTAGGTCTTCGTGGGAACAAAACCAGAACGCAGTTTTTTTTCAGTTCGTCCGTCACCGAAAACTACCGAAGCATTCTTTCCTCATACAGGGAATGTCACGTCCTTTAATATTTAATTATTATTGGCGATGTATTGATTTTCTAGCACATAATTAAGACTCGGCGTTCAGAGGTTCTTTTCTTGAAAGCTGAGCTCCCTTGGTAGCTGCAGGGTACGGGGTGAGTTGGTAAGAGGGGGTTAGAGGTGAAAGAGGGTAGGAAAAGCAAATACTAGTGTCGGGTTGACAGAATATGAGTGTGGCCGAAGAGATAGATATTAATGATTATCTGGAGAGAGAGAGAGAGAGAGAGAGAGAGAGAGAGAGAAAGAAACAGATAGACAAACAGAGAGACGGATATATAAACAGGGAAACGAAACAACAAACAGAGAGGCAAACAAGGCAGACTGATAGACAGACAAACAAAAAGTCAGATAGATAGATAGATAGATAGATAGATAGATAGATAGATAGATAGATAGATAGATAGATAGATAGATAGATAGATAGATAGATAGATAGATAGATAGATCTTTATTTTTAAAGGGTAAAGAATTGGGCACGCAGGCCCGTCTTACATTTTGCCCTTCATCACTCCATCTTTCATTCTTCCCACACACTTGATTTAGTACAAATATACAAATTAAATTAGGAAAAGACATATTAAAAGAGTGTAAGATTTAACTATTACATTCAAAGTAAAAGAGAAGAAGTAATTAACCTAATAAAATATCACTCACGCACACATACACACACAGACATATACATAAAAAAATACATTGTAAATACAGATCTTCTAACATGTGTTTTTTTAACAAACATTAAAATAATTTCTAACAAAATCTAACAAGTTACTTTTCGAACTATGTCATTTTAGTACTTGATGATTGGCGAGTCATGTGTTGAGAGAGTGCTGGTTATTCTATGGGGGCATATAATTACAAGCAAGTAAATAATGAAACAGATTTTTTTGTTTAAGGATGAAGTATTACCAATGGATTTTAAATGGTGGGGAGGGTGTTCCAGAGCTGTACTGCAGAGTATAAAAAAAAAAGTAAAGATAGTCCCATAGCAAATGCCGTAGGGGGTGAAGCGTTAGAGACCTCATTATGCTGGGTCATCAGCGTATGAGGTAGGGTGGCCGGTTCCTTTCCTCGCTGCCTTTGCTTCCCAGATTTTCTCTGGTGCCCATTTTGCGAGGCTGGGTCGACCTCGGGGCCGTGTTGGTCGGAAAAAGAAATCCCGCTCAGCTGGGGATTCGAACCCTCGACCATTTGGTTGCTAGACGAGTGCTCTAACCACTACACTAGCCGGCCCCCCAGTAGAGTATGCAAGGCTTTTCTTGTACAGATCAATCCTGTGTTTACAAAGAAGACAGTTTTTTAAACGCTGGCTATGTTTAGTGTTATACGTAAACAGTGACCACAAGTAAGGCGGAGCATTGTGCGACAGAATTCTGTGAACAAACTTAACTTTGTTAAAAATGGTTCTGTTTTTGAGGGGTAGAATTTTGAGTTGTTTGTGTTGATCTACAGTCTGTACTGGGTGTTTGTTACAAATCAGATTTAAGGGATAGATAGATAGCTAGATAGATAGATAGATAGATAGATAGATAGATAGATAGATAGATAGATAGACCGTCTCTTTAAACTTAGAAGAAATGATAACAAAACAGTTTTAACAATATAGTTCACATGCGTTAAAAACGACTCTGTTCTGAGTCGCCCCATCACTCTAAGAAGGCACTTTAGCAGGAAGTTATTCCCATCTAGGTTAAACACGAAATAAAGACAAACATTTTTGTAAAAAAAAATTGCTAAAAACAAACTCCGGCAATTAAACCCTAAATATCTGTATTGGGCGAATAAACCCAGCCCTGTATGAAGTTTCCTGGCCGAAGAGACATTTTTGAAACAACAGAATAGTACGGACGTTTTGGAAAATCAGACGAAATAGATTTATAATGTTATGATCGGTGTCAATAATGTGTGTCACAGAAACTGGCTGGTGATATTAAGATACTGGAATATCAGTGTCAGAAGTGTTTTAATGATGGCGTTGGTCTGATGCTGGATTACGATCCTACAGTTTTGTTGTTATCTGTCACAGAACGCTAACGTAGATTTTAAAGAGGACCTTCATGTGCATAGATGACGGTCCTTTTCATCTGAATAGCAATTTTGTGTGTAATGATTCTATTCTCCCTAGCTGCTATGGTTATTGCCAATAGTCCCTCGAATTAATTTAGTTTTCAGTAAATGTTTTAAATAAGGATAGGGAGTTTATTTATTTCTTTATTTTGGTATTTATGTATAAACTCCAGATATAGCCGTGATATGACGATCTCTCTGTCACCTTCGACTTACACTCGTATGTGTTTCTACTTGATTGTTGTGGAGGGATATCAGCCCGAGTGGAAGACAACTTTCCTGCATGTTAGCTTGTCAGATCTTCTTCCTAGTGTTGAAGTGATGTAGCAGATTTGTATTCTCTCATGCTCTCTTACATATAGGTATATTTTTATATACTGACACGCTACATTTGAAATGAGAAAACAAAGGTTTAATTGTTAAGAAATTCTTTTTATTTCTCTTTCGATTATTCTTGAATTAGAAGCGGTAAAACTTGAATATGTATAGCCATTGTATAAATACTGGCACAAAACTATTCGTTCAGTTAGGTGGACGTTTATAACAGCACATATATTCATCGGCACCACCCAACAGCTTTACACCAGCTGTGAACTAGAGCAGGTGAAACGTATGAAATGTATTTTCCCGGGTGCAGAAGTTTGTACCGATGTTTCCTCTTCGTAAACAGCTTCAAATCAATAGATATCCTTTCAGAAATGATCAATGCTAAAAGTCTTACCGGCATTACTAAGTTGTAGCTGACACTAACAGAAAAATGTTTTTAACAAATCTTGCTATCGAACAAACTAAATGTGGCTGCCAAGACACAGAAAGAAGATAATATTTTGAAAAAAAAAACAGAAAGATGGATTAAGTCCAGACTGGTTTATTTTAAACGTCAAATGAAGATTTTGTATATCTGAGAAGTTTTGCACTGATCTACGCCGCTGTCTGTTTTCTTGTGGTTGGCATTCACTGTAAATCATCATATTTCTTTTTTTCTGTCAAGTTCTTCCTTTGTATTTCTAGACAGAATCTCCCAGCGTTTCATCCGATATTGAGTGCTCGTACCTTGTCTGTATATGCCATCAACATTTCACTTGTAACGCAGCTATCCCGTTACTAATATTATTTACAAACATCGATGGACCAGGAAGGTCACCCCCACACTCAAAGAAAAAAAAAGTCGAGCAGATGATGTTGCTCTTGTAAGATAAAATGCCACGAAGATGAGCACATGCCTCCTGTAAGAGCATTAGCGATGTAAGTGTTTATTCGTGCTTATGAAACCCAAACTAGTACAGCTGCAACGAGGGGGCGTATGTGATATGCACAAATGACGTCTCTCATAAGACTGCTAAAAGCTTGTGAGAAATACGATAGCGCGAGAGACGTGGTATTGCTGTCAAACAGCCCGGAAAATAGGAGCAGGACCAGGTTTTCTTAAGAGTGATGGGTGGAAGTGGAAATCTTGGAAACAAACCACAAAACCATGGAAACTGAACAGGAAATGTCCGTTTGTCTGACGCTTTGGCAACTGTAAGATATTCTATTATCTGGAAGCGTCGGTAAGATATTCTATTATCTAGCAGCGTCGCCGTGTACAGCATTGATAATTCAATAATATGTTCGAGCTCTTGAATCTGAAAAGAAAACTGAGTGTCTCGCCAGACAGAACCAACGTGCGGTCTTTAGCATAAGGCCGTTAATCTTCGAGAGGATAACAAGAGTTCCAACTTAACATATCGAAGACTCTTCGTCATACTGAAATTTCTTCCTAAAGATTATGGTTTCTTTGAAACAATACATACATTAAGAATGCCCTAACATATGTGGCTAAGACCATTTTTGTTAAATGGAAAAAGAAAAAAAAACACGAAAGGTTGTTTACAGTCACATTGTGGACAAGGAGTGATTATAAGCATGTAGGAGGTATATTGTGGACAAGGAGTGATTATAAGCATGTAGGAGGTATATTATGGACAAGGAGTGATTGTAAGCATGTAGGAGGTATATTGTGGACAAGGAGTGATTATACGCACATACGAGGTATATTGTGGACAAGGAGTGGTTATAAGCTTATACGAGGTACATTCAGCATTGCAGTATAATTTTAAACTAGTCTGCCTAAATTATCACTCGACGAACATTTTATTGAACTTCTAATGTTCTTCCTTGACAGTTTCTTTCAAAGTACTTTCTTTTCTGTCCTGTAACAAGTGGTAACATTCTCCCCTTCTTTCTCGAGCTGTCTCAATCTTTTCCCCATGTTCTTTGCTTAAAGAACAACCTTGGTTGTTTGAGAACAGCATGCAGCCACGGACAAGAAACGCTTTTTAAAATGTTAAGTTGTAGTTGTTCCTTCGACGCACTTTGTAAAAGCCATATAAATGTAACATTCTCCAGTTCATTATGTTCTGTTTCTATAAAATTATTGTTATTATGAGAAATTTCACCCCGTTGAACATCCAGAATCAGCACTGGACATCTAAAATTCTCTCAAACTTACAAACATTCAGATGGAATTCAATGTTTGGCATAATTTTCAATAAGTCTTCTTGTCTGCATAATCGATATCAATGTCCAAAAATTTCACAACGCCGCCAGACATGACGATGCAGCCGAAGATTACACGGCTCAGGGTCGCTACTCTGCTGTACTCGGAACAGCGAAGTCAAATTAGAATCTTGGATCGATACTACCACTCAAGGCGGGTCGGAAGTTTGTTGGTTCTACAACTACGGCAAACATTTCTCGATGTAAATAATTTCTTCAACGCCTGCGTTCTTGGTGCTATGTAAGAGTTTAGGAAACTGGGAACAGGAAACCGACAAAATGTTTGCGTGTTCTGTGCACATTTATGTGTATTGTGTATACGTATATATACGTAAGAAAGACTGATGCCAAAGAAATGTGGTTCTATAGAAAATTAGCTCACATGACACGAAGAATGAAAGAGCAAAGACACAAGATTTAGAACAGCTCCAAGAACTCAAAGAAGTACGGATGAAGAAAACACATTCACTCATTCAATCATTTGCATGTCCCTTGCGGAACTTTGCCTCCCAAACAGCACTCCTGTAGGCCTCTCGGTTGTGAGCAAGATGGCCTGTTGTTGATGCATCCATTAGAAAACAAATACTTTGGTCATATCAAAAGACATAATAACATACTGCAGACCGTACTAGAAGGAAAGGTGAAAGAAAAAAGAGCAAGATGTAGGCAGAGATGTAGATGGGAAGATAACATACGAGAATGGATAGGACACAGCTTGGCTGAGTGCCCATCAAGGCGAGGGAGCGAGCGAGCTGGAGATTCATTGCCGCCAACCTTCGTTCTGAAGAAAGCACATGATGATGATGATGATGATGATGAAGATGATGATGATGACATACGTATGTTGAAGTCTGCATACGTTTTTTATGCTTTTATATGTACATATATGTAAATGATATTTCAAATAATAATAATATAGCAGAGACAAACACATTCATAAATAGTTAATCTATGTATGTTTTCTTTGTTATCTTCTAAATAGAATTTCACATACAGCTCATCAGTTTCAATAGTTCTGATAGTGTCACCTTGTAAGTTGACCCCATAACATAACCGTGTAAATTTCGTTAAAAACATAAGACTTAAACCACTCCTTTTGTTCTTAAACCTTCTTCATTCTCATTCAAGTAAGACGAGTCCGCCTGGCCAGTTCATCACTTCTTTGAAAATAGTTTTCTAAATCTCATATTTAACGACAGAGGACTAGATTTAATCTTGCGTGCTACTTTTTTTTTTAATCGAGTTTTGTCACCCTCTAAATTATCTTTTTAAGTCCTAATTTTCTGTTTCATTGTTCATTTTTTCCCCTCTCATGGAGGATCATCCACAAAGACATGACTGAAGTTCTCATTTCTTCTAGTAAAACACATCGAAGTAGCACTCCAGTGTCCTTAATTAAATTGTGAATTAAATCAAATAAACGGCCTAACAGATAGCAAAAAAATGCATCTCAGAGTGCATTAAACATGTCTTTCATATATAGGAGGCTATCTTATCTTATCTTACATCTTATATCCTTCCCGTGCTGTTAAACGTCACATAGGGCTCGCAAAGTAGATCGCCAATTTTTCCTGTATTCGGTGAGTCTTTCAACCTCATGAAAGGATTTTATTTTACTATAGGAGGCTATAGTAACCTATAAGACTTGCTTGGTTTTTTTCTTTATTTTTATCTGTTTTCCAGTTTTCTCAGGGGTGTGTATACCAGTAAAGAATTTCTAGAGCAGAATTTCTAGAACTTGCTACATCTCTTGTTTTTAGTACAAAGAAGGATGCTATAGAAGCACGGTCAACAAATTCTCGCACAAGACAAGTTTCAGTCTTCTCATAGACCTGCTGCTCAACGTTTATGAGCACTGACGTAAGAACACACCACTTAGCTAAACAGCAGAACAAGAAACAATGGTGAAAGTACTCACATACCAAGGAAAGCTAACGGCCTTGGCAAATAGTCAAAAAGGAAGACCGCGTTGCTGATATATACATTCCTGGAAGGTGAAGCTTTTTTCTTTGACATACACACTTTCCTTTTAAAACTCGGGTCGGGGTATACTCACTCTGTGATAATGATAAAGAGCCGGAAAGTTATCACAGTGTGCGAAATAACTACACAGTTTACCAGATTATCGGAGAACATATTCGCATCCTCAAAGAAAAGTATGGAACGCCTTATAACGATTATTTCAAGGTGTAGCTTCATACAGATCTAACTAGTGTCTGTAGGTCAGTGCGTTCTTTTCGTATGCCTTAGTTCTCCCCGTGGTGCCGCTGTGGTGTAGTGATTTATGTACTCGCCTGCCGACCAAAAGGCCCCTGGTTCTATATCCCACGGATGAAATTTTTTTTGTCGGACTTACCGGCACTGGGGTCAGCCCAGGCTAAAAGAAAGTGAGTACTTGGGGAGTATCTCTAGGAAAACAAAGGCAGCGAGAAGAGGTGCCACCATCCATACCGCAAATGCTGTAGTGACCTAGAAATGCCAAGACACTCCAACGGCTTGAAAATGCTACGGAATATACATTTCCAACTCTCCAGCTCAGTTTTGCCTCCGAAATGGAACTGATCTTAGAAACTTAATATGAAAAGTAAAACCACTAGTAAATTTCAGTTACAGTCCAGAATGTTCTTATGTTTTTCAACTGCTGTTTCTGTGGATTCTGAAAACGTTGACTGATGTAGCGGTCAGAGAACAATAACCGACAGCTTGCGTTTGGGTTGATGAACCGTGGCTAAGACCCTTCTACGCCTCTCCGTTGGACGTTGGGCGTCTTCAGTAATAGGCTCAAACTGGCTGATAGAAAAGGGATCGCTGGGGTCTTCATTAGCGGTGGAGTCTGCTAAAGAAGCAATGCAACCCTCAGCTCAACGGAGGCTCTGAAAAAATATAGCCACAATAACCCACTCCCAATTCGACACAACACCTTCACCATACCAGCTGCAAAACAACAACAACAACAACAACAAAATCTTGCTTGCATTGTATTTATATTTTGTTACTGAGTAGATTGTAAAATTCTGAAATCTTGAAAGTGCTCGTCTGTCCATGTTGGTCTCATGTGAAACGGCCACTAAAGATAACTTGAGCAAATATCTCGTAGGAATCTTCAATATGTCTACATAATTAAAAGATAACAAAAAGTTATGTGTATAAACTCGCTTTCAAAACTAAACAGATTTAGAAAATAACACCACATAAAGACTTCATTGAATTAGAACACAGTCTCTATGTCATCTGCGGAACACATCAAAACTTTGAAGTTTCTGATCTAATATAGACCGTTGTTAAGAGTTTGAGAGCTGATGAACTGCAGATGGTTCACGTGTGTCTCGGGAGAAAAAAAAACGTATATGCTGTGTATGTTTAGTTGTATGAATGTCCTGCAAGTAAAAGCTACAGGTGTATATTTGCTAAAATATATGTTAGGGCTGAAGAATGTTGGCATTTGATGATTCTCAAGTAAAGCTGTTCTTCATCGCCTTTGGCATGCAGGTTTGTAGACACGGTAATATCCTTGTTGGATTACAAAACTTATTCTTATGTGGCAGCCAGCGTATGTAGTGTGAATGTTGAGACTGGGAATCTGTTTCAGCCCACTCTCTTATCCATCATTCCTCTTTATTCTCCCACTCTCTCGAATCCTCCTCGACTCTCCGTCGAAGCCACCCGCTCCGCGCCAGTGATCCTGTGTACTCAGATTAGATCACAAGGCGAAGGATCTGTTTCCTGTCTGTGATGTTGACAGATTTACGCAGGAGCTCTTGTGGTAACGTTTCTCGTGCACGTAACGTAACGAGGGCTTGGAAAAACGTTAAGTGAAGGTATTAAAAGGGAGAAACATGTAGAAAAATAAATTAGAGCTCACAGATGAAATAAAGAGGATTTAGGACTAATTAAAGAGAGAGAGAGAGAGAGAGAGAGAGCATGTGGCTGAAATGCAGAAATCTGTATGGTGTCTAAAGATAGTGAGGAAGCTAATGCCTTTGTGTGTTTGGCAAATCAACTGAGAAAATAATACCAGGATAGTTCAGTGGTTTAGTGGTATCAGGTTCTTATGATGATACAACCTTCGTCAGTTAAGGAACACATACTTTTCTAAAAGAAAGTGATGCAGAAGCTGGGTGTATAGTTTTCAATGATTGACAAACACATTAAGTCACAGATTTAGTTTTCGTTTCGTCCACGAGTAAGATATAAAATTATAAGGGAGTTGTAGAAGCCAGGGATTGTCAGAGGACAGTCGAAGCTTGTCCTGGTTATGCACAAACACGTGAACAAAGGGATCATTTACATTTATCGTTACTGTTCTTAAGGAGTCTGTAATTAGTCACAATACATAGTTCAGATCAATTTCCTAACGTTTCAATACAGTAACATGTTTGAATTTTCGTACTACTGGTCTTAATTTTCTTGTTTACCAAAAAGATGAATGATAGCTAATCTTTGGACCAATATGCAAACTCTGACAAAAACAGCTCACTATTTCTACGTAGTGCAATACTGAACAAACCATGGGCGAGGTCATCATGAATATTTATATTTTATTTCTACGACAGCAGGGGTTGCATAATCGGTCAGAGCTACAACATAAACGTGTTTTCGTTGCTAGGCCCAGGTAAATCCCCACGCTAGCGTTTTCCTTTTGTTTCAGAGTCTCTTACTACATGCTGAGCGCTTATCAAAGTTACTCTCCACTTGGTATGGCCTTTAGCAAGTTGTTCCGACACTTTTGGGTGGCAGAAAAATCTTGTATGGATGATCTATAAACATATCCGTAAATCATGTTTGGTCTACCACAGGGCCTTCTTTCTTACTCAAGTTTGCCATACAAAACTTGCCCGGGGAGAAGGCCTTGCCGCCACTCTTGCTCCAAGCCTAGGAGTCTTATTTTCCTGCTGCTTAGCGTTTTCATCATGGATGAAAGATCAGCAACTTGGAAAATCTCAAACTTGATTACTGCGCCTTGCCACTTCATTACTTTGCGAATACAGCGATGATTGAAACTGCTGAGTTTTTTTTGTGTGCTTGTTTTTGGTCGCATGTCTTGAATATGTTGTCCACGTTTTGGATCCATATAAGGCGCTGCTGAATATGTAGGTCGACTGAGTGGTCTAGTGGTTAGTACTCTCACCTTTCACGGCGTCCCAGCCACCCCGCTGTAGAAAAGGGTACCCGGATGACCTGGAGCATACGGAAGAAAAGGCGGCCTAGTGGTGATACTGACTATATCATCCATTAGTAGTCGGCGTCTGATAAATCTTTATGTGATACTGACTATATCATCCATTAGTAGTCGGCGTCTGATAAATCTTATGTAATACTGACTATATCATCCATTAGTAGTCCGCGTCTGATAAATCTTTATATTATACTGACTATATCATCCATTAGTAGTCGGCGTCTGATAAATTTTTATGTTAAACTGACTATATCATCCATTAGTAGCCGATGTCTGATAAATTTTTATGTTATACTGACTATATCATGCACTAGTAACCGACGTCTGATAAATTTTTATGTAAACATTCTGCTTTCATGTGCCTTTTCTTTAGTTTTCCAAATGTGGTAGTACCATTTTCCTGTTTCTGCATCAATTTATTCGTCTAGAAGGGATTTGGAAGGAACTGTGGAACCAGTCTAACTAAACCTGCTTACCGTGATTTAAGCGGGTGCCAGTCAATGTTTGTACTAGTCAGTGCGGATGTTCTTTGTCAAAGAATCGCCACCATCACGCGCAATGTTAATGAAAATGGGTCACATGCTCTGGTATTCTTTTTATCCATAACAACAAATGAGCTTAGCTGTTGAGTCGCAAGGGCTGTATCGTGATGTTTTTATCACATTGTTCACAAGTTGAAGAAGCCCAGATACCCAAACAATCAAAATTTTGTGGTCGAACTAATCTTTTTCTTTTATCATGTCAGAGCCCAAGACACGCAAGGCTTGTAGCAAGCGATCTCCATTTTTTTTTGGTTGGTCTTTTGCTATTTCCTTGAATGTCTCTCACATCAATCCCTTGTTTGCCATTTCCTTTGCCGCACGTCTCTGTGTCTCTTTGAGTCGTCCCCCGGGGAGTCCACTTCAGTGCTTCTCTTGGTAAGGGTTCGCCTGTCACTGTCATAATGTGTTCAGCAGTAAAGGTAAACAGAGGTGAACGGTACAGTTTTACACTGCGGCAGAGGGAGTGAGGAAATAACACGTAGCAGAAAGTATGAGAGTAAGATGAGAATGATTAAATGAAAAACATACAACATCCAATATTTCGGCGTGAGCCTTTCTCGCGGATTACATACACAAACACAACAACATATAATTAAAAGAACATGAAAATGAATACTTAGTTTTGTGGCATCCTCCTAGAAAGAATGCCAAATGGAATTCCAGTGTTTTCTTTCTAGGAGGATGACACAAAGCTAAGTTTTCATTTTTCATGTTCTTTTATTTATATGTTGTGCTGTCTTTGTCTATGTAATACATGAGAAAGGCTCACGCCGAAATATTGGATGTTGTATGTTTTTCATTTAATCATTCTCATCTTACTCTCATGCTTTCTGCTATTTGTTATTTCCTCACTCCCTCTGCCGCAGTGTAAAACTGTACCTACACCTCTATTTACCATTATTACTAAAACCAGTTTTACTGCAGTCGCTATCCCCTTCTAATGTGGCCATTCCATAACCACCTTCTCTTTTCAGTCACTATGATGAGTGGCCTCGTATTGAACTACTGATGAGGAGATATTTAGACTTTATTTGGTAGTACTTTGGTTTTCTACATTCTATTTAAAAAATACTCAGACATGTTTCATGAAAAACATCGCCATGGGTCATCTGAAAGATTCATCAATATATCCAGTTGTTTATGCTCGTGAGTTTGTCTAAAGACATACTATATTACTGAGGACCAAAATGGGAGGAAATGTTAAAGAAAAAGAACAAGACGTAGAGAGAGAGAGAGAGAGAGATGTATATGGGAAGATAACATAGGAGAGTAGACAGAATGCTGCAAGGCTGAGTGTACCATCCATTAAGGCGCTGGAGAGAGGACATTGGTGATTCGTTACCTCCAACCTTCGTACCGAAGACAACACACGATGACGGTTATGATGATGATGATGATGAAACTTGCATTAAGGTGTGAATTAAATATATTGATAATCTGCAACATGTTATGGTGTTTAGATTAAGTTATTACGCCCTATTTGAAAAGAAAACTGTTCCGTAATGTTAGATTTATTTGATGTATAGTTCTCTGTATATCATCAGCGTGAGAAAAATAATGCGCGGTATTAATAGATTAACTTTTAAACTTTTACATGCACGCTACATTTGCAGGTATTTACATTACAGAGGATGCTGTATGTGTTCTACATGAACTCCGCATAATAAAAAGGAACCACAAGGGAACAAACCTGCCTTTGAGAAACACGGTAAAAAAAAACGGACAAAGAATTCAGCGTCTTCGATAAATTTTCTCTCCCTTTTCTCACACAACACGGCACGCAATCGTGAGTCACGACCTTAAATATTTGTCCTTTGTGAAGTTCAGGTGTGTTTTGAATCATCGCTTCTGATTTCTAGTAACTTTACTTACAATGTGACGTGTGATATACATTTGGACTGTTTACACGTAATTTAAATTGAGCCAGATTCCACCATATCAATGCCATTTTCCACTCAAAAAGTCTCGCCGATTTACAATGAATAAATCACTGTTAAGAACTATGCAAATGAGACATATCTCTCTCTCTCTCTCTCTCTCTCTCTCTCTCTCTCTCTCTCTCTCTCTTTCTCTGAACCTAAGTACCAAAGGCACATGGGTCTTCCGCAATGGTTTTCCACAAACGCCTGTCCTTTACCATTTTTTCACTCTTGCCCAGGTGAGCCCTCTATTGTTCAACATCCTCTCTGTTGTTCTTCCCTATGTCTCCTTTGGTCTACCCTTTAATTCTGTTCCCCTGTGGTGTCCATCTTAGTTCTATTTTTGGTAGCGAGTTGTCAGTCATTCGGAGCACATGTCCCAACCATCGTCAGCGTCTTTCCTCAGTAATTGCTGTCAGTGGCTTCATCTGCATTTCTGCCAAGAAGATGTTGTTTCTTACGGTGTTTGGCGCAAATATTCTTCTAATTCTTCGTAAGCATTTAATCTGGAAAGAATTCAACTTGTTTTCTATGGTTTTGGTGATTTTCCAGTATTCGCTTCCATAGAGTAGTACACTTAGAACATTAATCTTAAATATCCTGATTTTCGTCTCCATGCTAAGTTTTTTTTTTTTAGATTTTCCGTATAGTCTGCAGCATTGCAAAAACCTGGTTTGCTCTAGTGAGTCTGCTGTTGTTGTCCTCTGTGCTGTCTCCATCTTCTACTACTCTGCTGCCAAGATATACAAATTCGTTGACCTCCTCCACTAACTTGTTATCTACTTTCAGTACATTTCTGTTGTTCACATTTTGCTTCATTAACTTTGTCTTTCCTATGTTGATCTTTAGTCTTATTTTGCTAGCATCATGAGTTAGCTTGTTTATTTTATCTTGCATATCTTTATGCCTGCTTGATAATAGACAAATGTCGTCGACACATGACCTTGCGTAACTGGACTTTGGCGACGAGACACCCTTTACAATCAATAAATTATTGTTAAGAACTACGTAAATGAGATATGTTTTACAAAGAATTAATTATTAAGAGTTATGTGAATGAACTCACAAAAAGCTACTCACCAGAACCAGGCAGGAAAATATTAAGCACCAGACATAATGTGGCAACACATTTGCTCATAGCAGGTATGGAATCTCTCAAAGTGATGTCCCCTTCTGTCAGCTTCTCACGTGACCGCTGGACCAGAATTTGTGGATGGACGTGGGTCATGTATCCAGGCATGATGGGGCGCCCGTACCCAGTCTTGCGCTGGAGTCGAGGGGATGGGTTCGGGGTGGATCCGCCACTGTAGACAACCTGCATGCTGATTTGCTTAAAGAGCTCTCAGTTCTCAGTCGTCTGAGCCAGTTGTAAAGGCTCCAGCTGTCTGAGATTATGACCAGCTATAACTGCACGGAATAATGTAGTATTTTATTTTGTTGTTTTACTTCGGATGATACAAATATCATGATTTCTTTTTATACTTCTATGTCTCCATGAATTTGGCAGAGACATTTTTTCTGCTCACTTTGTTTAAAACAGCGCATAGCATCTGAAGAATCAGAGAAAAAGCACGGGTTAAACTCGCTCGCTATTCAGCTACACCTAACATTCTCCTCTTCAACAATTATAATCCCTCTCCACCAAGCTCCACTACCTTCTCACTTGTTACACATAGTTCAGAACCTCATCACAGCATCACATTACAACCCCTTTACCCTAACTATAATCATCTATTTCACCTTCTCCTGGCTAGGTTAACCATTCTCTCTCCCCATCCACGGTTTCCCAACCCATGACCCCCAGTTACGACCCACCGACCACAGATGGCAGGTCTCCATTTAAACAGTCTCGACGCTCCACTATGTCCATTTCTGACACACAGCGTCGGACAAGCCACATCTTACAGTCAGACAAGCCACATCTTACAGTCGGAAAAGCCACATCTTCACATCTTCACAAGTTACAGCTAATAATATAGCATTCATGTGAATCTATACTTTATCTCCTCTCTGTATTTCTTCGTCCTGTATGTTTTTGTATGATTAAGGCTCACGCCGAAACGTCACAACTTTGTAGTCGTTAAGTAATTACTTTTTTGCTAGTTTATACATTCAGAGAAAAAAAAAGTTCTCTAGGAGCATATTTAGAAATAATTAATGCCTTCTAATATTGTGTACATCTTACACCTTCTAATACTAATATTGTGTACATCTTAAACCTTCTTATACTAATATTGTGTACATCTTACACCTTCTCATACTAATATTGTGTACATCTTACACACTTATAGAGCCAGGTAAAATGAGAGGTGAATGGGCTCTTCATTATTTAGATCCTTGTTTCATACCCCCACGAGGAATGTACCATCTCATTAACATCAGAACCTGTAAAAAAGAAAACAAAATCTGTTAGAAGAAATTGAAAGAAAGAACAAGGATGCAGATCTATACATATTTAATAGAAAGACCAGCTTCTGTGCAGGCTACAGTTCAGTGCGGTCCATGGCCGGCTCTCTTCCGCCTGAAGCACCTACCCTGGCCAGTTTAATTGTACCCTCATGCTAGCAGTGATCTTTACCGTCGGTCAAGTGTTTCGTTTATATATATATATATATATATATATATATATATATATATATATATATATATATATGAGGGTTCTTTTATGTTCCTGTCAAACCATCTAAAAGGCTGCCGCGCCTGCTAATCTACAGCTTTACATAAGCCAGTTAAAGAACACAATACCGGAAAATGCTGAAAATCAGAGCCTCCCCTCTCCATCCGTTATGCACTTGTACAAGCACAAACTAACTACAGTCATCACAGGCTCTCAGAGTCTATTACGAAAGACAGGACCACTTCATCCATGGAAGAGAGTGGTCGGATATACTATACAAAACGCAAATCCAAAACATCACATGGATATATGGATGGGCAACCACCTCTCACCCGGCGGTGATACACGGGTATCTCAAAACACGTCGAGGTTTTCCAGTGAGAAAGTCCAATTCTAGATTAAACTGGTGTAACGAAAACCATGATGTCACGCAATCCCGCTTCTGAGATCCACCAAGAATACAGGCTCAAGCCGTGCGATACTCTGAACCTCTTGTGGTCCTCTCGGGGATCTCGTGTGGTCTTTTGGGGACCGCACGGGGGACTATGGGACCTATCGAGGACCACAGGTTTAAATTCAGTAAGATTACAGTGCGGTCTTGGTGGTAGAAGCGAACGAAGAAGAAGAAGATCACATGGATTTACTGCCCTGGGCACTCTGGCGCTGTTGGCAACGAAAAAACCTGATCAACCTGCAGCAAGGGTTAACCATTAGGAAACATCAGTTTGGACAAGCAAGACATGCATCAATCTTTCAAGCAGCAAACTCAAAGAATCTGCACAAGAAACCTTCCTCTAAAGTACACACCACGCCCACCTGAGTGAGTTTCCTGTCCTTAAAGGAAGGGGAAGTAAATCGCAGTTATGCTCTAGAACACGAACACGGGCCGTTTACAACCGACACAGTATTGGTATTATATCAGCCAAAACACTAAAGGACGTCCTGATATTGAATGCAGAACACGTATGGGCATGTCCCGGGTGTAATTAAACAGCTGACTCAGGCCAGCAACAGAGCCAGGTCATATCCAGTATCCAGTTCAAGTAGAAACACATTAATCCGTACACTAACAGACATCACGTAGAGTACGGTGCACCATATCCACTAAAATATATCACTTTTATCCCCAAGACAAAACTGTCTGCAGGTAGAAGACTACATAGTCTTACAGGAGCTGCAGAAGGAGGTACACTTCCTGCAAGAGAGGGGCCTTGCAGAGTCAGGGTTCAGACGACGGATAGAAGACAAAGTACGTCTAGAACATGACAAAATAGAAGCAGCTGGTGAACTCGTGTAGATAAGTAGACAAAATGTTCTACTACTGTCAGGAGTTTGTAGATAAGTAGACAGAATGTTCTACTACTGTCAGGAGTTTGTAGATAAGTAGACAAAATGTTCTACTACTGTCAGGAGTTTGTAGATAAGTAGACAGAATGTTCTACTACTGTCAGGAGTTTGTAGATAAGTAGACAGAATGTTCTACTACTGTCAGGAGTTTCTTACAAAACAATCTGCAAAGTCTTTCTCCGAAACATTTTATGAGGTGCAGATCATATTTATTATTTATTATTTGCTCTCCCAATAGTATATATAACACATGGTATTATAACAGATTGGGTGGGAAGGACGGAGGGAGAGAGATAGAAAGAGGTAAGGGAGGGAGATAGAAAGAGGAAGGGAGAGAGGTAGAAAGAGGTAAGGGAGAGAGATAGAAAGATGAAGGGAGAGAGGTAGAAAGAGGAAGGGAGAGAGGTAGAAAGAGATAAGGGAGAGAGAGAGAGAAAGAGGTATGGGAGAGAGATAGAAAGAGGAAGGGAGAGAGATAGAAAGAGGTAAGGGAGAGAAGTAGAAAGAGGTAAGGAAGAGAAGTAGAAAGAGGTAAGGGAGAGAGATACAGAGATAAAGAGAAAGACACGATAAATAAAGTATAAATAATTCGATGCGGCATTTAGGGAGGCTGAGTGCGGAGGGGAGAGGAGGGAGGGTGGAGGTGACGGAAATCTAGTACGCGAAAGAGGATCTACATCGGTTAAAGAACTAGCTAGAAAGACAAAGAAAAACCCTAACCACATGTTGTACAATACCATGAGGTTGTGGTTCATAACCCGGGGTTCGCAGAAGCGTTTTTTGGGAGTCCATGGACCATCCAGTGGGCTGCTTCGATTAAAAGGAAATCTTAGCATCATATGGGCTCTGCTTTTTTTTTTTGGCTTTAGTTTTTTATAATATAGTCCACAGCTGTTATTATGCAGGAAAGAGAGGCCACAGCTGTTATTAGGCAGGAAAGAGTCCACAGCTGTTATTAGGCAGGAAAGAGAGTCCACAGCTGTTATTAGGCAGGAAAGAGTCCACAGCTGTTATTAGGCAGGAAAGAGTCCACAGCTGTTATTAGGCAGGAAAGAGTCCACAGCTGTTATTAGACAGGAAAGAGAGTCCACATCTGTTATTAGGCAGGAAAGAGAGGCCACAGCTGTTATCAGGCAGAAAAGAGAGTCCACAGCTGTTATTAGGCAGGAAAGAGAGGCCACAGCTGTTATTAGGCAGAACAGAGAGTCCACAGCTGTTATTAGGCAGGAAAGAGAGTCCACAGCTGTTATTAGGCAGGAAAGAGTGCACAGCTGTTATTAGGCAGGAAAGAGTGGACAGCTGTTATTAGGCAGGAAAGAGAGTCCACAGCTGTTCTTAGACAGGAAAAAGTGTCCGCAGGTGTTCTCAGGCCGGGCACCGGGCCCACAGATGTTCTCAGAGAGGAGGTCTAGGGCTAAAAAAAAAACAAGATTAAGAGCCACTGGTCTAAGAATTGTATCATGCCATAACGATTGAAGTAAGCGATTTAAGGCTTTCCTGGCGTGGTCGTAAAGACTGATCTAAAGATGAGCACTTCAAACACTCTGGGATAGCATATTCCTGTCAAGATGATTTATTATAACTTAAAGAACACTGAAGTAGAAGGAGACGGGGTGGGGGGGGGGGGAGGGAAGGAGTTATACATGTGAAGAGAGCTTTTTTTATATAGAGATATAGTAGAAAGAGTAACGAACGACCACTCAGAGATGTTTTGTTTTTAAAGTCTGAAGAAGTGGCCGCCCCTGTTCCCTTGACATTTTCCACTTTATCTCTCAAATTTCTACCGAACGCAGTCATTTATCATCGATATATTATGACTATTGTAAACGTATAAGACTATACAAACAGCAGTGTTTATATAATTAAGTTATTACGCCTTATTTGAAAAGAAAACTGTTCCGTAATGTTAGATTTATTTGATGTATAGTTCTCCTCTGTATATCATTAGAGTGGGAGGAGTAATGCACGTATTAATAGATTAACGTTTAAACTTTCACATGCACGCTACATTTGCAGGTATTTACATTACAGAGGATGCTGCATGTGTTCTACATGAACTTCACATAATAAAAGGAACCACATGGGAACAAACTTGGTTCTAAGGACTGTTACAGCCGGAGGTGGGGTGGGGGATACGCTCTCCACTCCAATTAAATGTCTCCAAGGTATGCCTCTCAAATAGCCTCTGACAGTCCAAGTCCAGCTCCTGGCCTTCTCGTGGCGGAACTGTTTAAACTGACAGGAGAAAGGGCGAAAGGCGAATATCTGGCGTCTGAAAACCAAACGCTTCGGATAGACAAGAGTCTTGGTTGGTAGCTCATCTAGGAGAAGAAAAACTCGGATTTAAAACCCGCTGCTGGCGAGATTCTTCAGCTGCCGTGCGTGAGGTGAAACTCCTTCCGGCCAATGAAGAAAAATGCGATTAGGGTTGCCGCGCGGCGCTGCCGTGAAAAAGCTGAAGGAAAGGATTAAATGGTCTCGAGGTCAGGGCTATTCAAATCACGGCACCTCTATTTTGGAGCCCGGCCACGCCCTAAATACACCCATACTGGGGCAGATTGCCTAAACCGGCTTAACCTAGGGATTAAACTAAGACACTGCTCGCGAGATTCTTCGGCTGCCACGCGTGGAGTGAAACTCCTCCAGGCTAATGAAGAAAATGCGAAAATGCGAATAGGGTTGCCGTGCGGCGCCGCTGTAAAAAAGGTGATGGAAAGGATAAAGTGAAGTTTAAACGGCATGTCCAATAGTCTTGCGGCGAGAGCTACTCCTACTACGTCACCTCTGATCTATAGGCCGACCATGTCCTATAATACATCCATACTGGTGAAATATGCCTAAACCGGCTTAACCCAGGCGTGAAACTCGATGTCTATGCATATCACGGTGCCTCAGCTCTAGAGGCCGGTCACATCCTGTATACATACATATTGGGATAATACGCCTAAACCGGCTTAACCCAGGGGTGAAACTCACTAGTGGCGAGGATTCGTCCTCCTGGACAAAAGCTCCGTCCCGGTCACCACCAGGAAGGGTAGCGGCCACGACCACAAAATGCTAAAGTCGGAGACACTGGACCAGTGCAGTATAAATAGGCAACCATCTCTCACCCGACGAGGAAATATTATATCCAAATCACTTTGAGGTTTTCCGGTGAGAAAGTCCAACTCTAGGCTAGATGAGCAACCACCTCTTATCCGGCGGGGATATATTCATATCCAAACCACGACGAGGTTCTCCGGTGAGAAAGTCCACCTCTAGACTAAACTAGTGCAACGAAAACCACAATGTTACACAATGCCGCTTCTGTCACCCACCGAGAATATAGACCCAAGCCCCACGATGTTCTGAGCCTCCATCCTAAATGAGACTATCGCGAGAACCATAGGAGTAAATTCAGTAGGATCACGGGGCGATCTTGGTGGTAGAAGCGAACGAAGAAGAAGAAGGAACGAACCTGCCTTCGAGAAACACAAGAAAAAAGGACAAAGACTTCAGCGTCTTGGATAAATTGTCTCTCTCTTTTCTCACACAACACGGCTTGCACTAACCAAGAAACAAAAAAAAAAAAAAAAGGAAAACATCTACAAATGAAGTGAGGTGTCTAAGAAAAGCAGCAAAGGAGATAAGCTAAGAAATAACGACATAAGACAATTGATAGGAACTACACCCATGCCTACGACACACAGAGAAACAAAGAGTTAACATGGTTTGGGCACTTACAGAAAATGACGCATATGCAAGTCAGCCGCAAGCACACAGATCAAGAGGAAGACCCAGAGAAAAGATGGGTGGATGGTGTTACAGAAATACTCATGAATTACCGCATGCATATCGCTCAGGCGACTCATATTGTTCAGAAACGCCAACTACATCTCCCTTTGACACTTCCCTGTACAAGAAGAAGGTTAAAGTAAAATAAATAACCGTAAATGAAAATTATTATCCATATGTTAATATACATGCAGATAAAACATACGATAATTTTCTTTGATATATTCAAACATAACTTCTTTATACGCTACACTCGGGGTATGCATGTATGGAAGAGGGCCAGAGATATACAATCGTATAGCAATTGTCGAGTGGATACAATACAGGTTAGCAATGGCAAAATTCCTTTTAAAAATATTTTAATCCCATATCATGGGTAAAGAGAAATGGGTTTCAAAATGATATAAGAAAGACAATGAAATGACAAACTGAACCAATAATACGATTATTATTTTATTATCATTATTATTATCATTATTGGCGATCATACTTCTCCATCTTGTGCGGTCCTTGGCGTTTCGATTAGTTCAGAAGCTTGTCTTTTTCCATGGAATTTTGTCAGTCCACTTTGATATTTTCCACTTGAGTTTCCTCTCTTCATTTTTTTCTTCAGGTTTTTCAGCTATTAATAAGTTCTCAAAACAAAATTTAGGATATTCAGCTCAAACGTAATATCCATCTTTACGCACGTGAAAGCTAGAAAATAAACAAAGAAATAGAGAGTAAATTAGACGTATTTGAAAAGAAATATTTAAGAAAATTTACTATGTATACAATGGAACGAATTCAAAACTAAAACAGAGATAAGTGAAATAAACATTCAACTAACAGAATCAGCTGTGATCAAGAAAAGAAAGTAGAAATATGTAGGCCACGTGGTGAGAAGACGCAATCAGAAAATCTCAGAAGAAGCCATCAAATTGGAAACAAGTGGGAAAAGTAAAGAGGCTGTCCTCGATAAACCCTAAAGCGAACACTGATAAGAGAAGCCAAGATCAGTCAGCCATTTGCATGTCCCTTGAGGAACTTTGCCTCCCTAACAGCTCCCCTGTAGGCCTCTCGGTTGTAAGCAAGATGCCCTGCTGCTGATGATGCATCCATTTGCAGATCATCAACGATGTCTTGCAGCCATCTTAGCCTTGGTCTTCCTCACTTTCTTTTTCCCATTATGCACCCTTCCGAGACGGTCTTCTCTAAATTCTTATAACGTTTAATGTGTCCAAAGTATTATGTTTTCTCTCTTTATTAGCCAATCTTCTTGAATAATAAGTTCTTGTAGTATGGATATATTTATTCTTTTTTGTGTAACGCCAGCACGCCACGATTCGCTCCATGCACTGGTTCTAAAACCGCTCTGTATGGTAAAATACTGTAAACGAAAGTGAAGAAAATTATTTTACATTATAGGTTCATTCATTCATTTTCATGTCCCTTGCAGAACTTTGCTTCCCTAACAGCACTCCTGTAGGCCTCTTGGTTGTGAGCAAGATGGCCTGCTGCTGATGCATCCATTTGCAGATCGTCAACGATGTCTTGCAGCCATCTTCGTTTTGGTCTTCCTCTTTTTCTTTTTCCCATTGTGTATCCTTCCAATATAGTCTTCTCTAAATTATCATGTGTCCAAAATATTTAAGTTTTCTCTCTTTAATCCTCTTTACTAGCCAGCCATCTTCAATATTAAGCTCTTGTAGTATAGATATATTTAGTTCAACCATTATAGATACTAGGTATAAAATTCCTTGTTGAGATTGGGATGATCGCCGCGAATAAATACTCAAGGCGAGACACACTGCGAGCTCTACATGACTTTTGACGGCAGTGGAACATGAAGGAATAGGTTCTCCAACTTTTGTCTGCTCATGATATGTACTTGAAATTTTGACTGTCTTTTTCTTATCATTTTAATTAGTTTTCGTTGTTATAAAACTTCTTTGAGGACATCTTGTTTTTCTGTCTGTCAAGGGTAACTGTTGCATCTTTAGCCAAAATCACATCTCTGGTACTTTCAACTTCCTTCTCATCATTTTACTGACTGTCCAATTTTCGCAACCATTTAGCAATATTAATACGCGCATACTGAAACCGATATAATTGCAGGTGATCTGCTGAGAATTCTGTAGTATGGCATATAACTAAATAGACAAGCATTGAGAAATGAAGAGTGTGCACATATATGAAAGAGAGAGAGAGAGAGAGAGAACAAAAATGCACAAAGAGAGTTAAATGCGCGAAAGAGAACACTTAGAAAATACGAAAGAAAGAAAGATGGAAGCTATTTATAGTTATTTCATATATGAAAAATAGATCCTAATTCTGGGCTTGTGTTGTACGATCCTAAAAATACATTCAGCTAAATCCTGCTGTTCAGTGTGATAGGTGAAGCGGAGATATTTATGTGTTTGCCTAAAACATGATCTTGTCCGTTTTGTCAGATACGCAATCCGTAGAGAATTCATCCATTCAATCAACACTATCCCAATCTGATCTGATAAACAAGAAGATTAGATGAAATGCACACGGCAGTACGTGGAGATCTGACGTGTCTCCCAACATCTACAGTACAGCACAGATCTAAAGGCAAATCTCATCCATTGAGACCTGACCTAGATCGCAGTCTTAAATCATTTCATTTGATTTTTTCACACATAATGAGTTTCTATTTTCTCATCGTTTTCTTAATTTTTTTTTTCTCTGGGAATTCCTTGGTGTCATTAACGTTGGAAATGAAAGGGAAACAGGGCAGATGTTAAGAAGCGAAAGAATGTACTTCCGGTCACGTAGTTTTGTTGCGTCTGGTTTCCTGTCTGCGGGGTTATTTATGGAATTTTACAATATAGCCTCCATGGTCTTTCATCTCAACATCTTGTGAGCGTAGATCTGTTCTCATTATTAACTCTTCTTCCCATTATCCATTGCCCAGAATACTATAACAGAATGATCTACTAAGATAGAATGGTTGAACTATTTAAAACAAAAATAGGAACGGCCTTATTGATTTAACGAGCACACAGTTGTAACGTTTCGGGATACACCTTAATCTTACAAAAACATACAGGACAAACAAATCAGAGAAAGAAGATAAGATATAAATTCACACGAATGCTATACAAGAAATTAGAATGGACAAAAATAGTAGGAAAAAAAAATAGGAGCACTTGTGTGTGACTTGCAAGAAGCGACGTCCCAGGTTGCCTTCTCAAACACCAAATATTCCAGGTATGCTAGGTACCCTAGGTATCAGTGATCTGAACTACATATTACTCATATTTTGTCGACCATGGGGGGAGGGGGGGGGGAAGAACGGAAATGAGAAATCTAGGACACAAGTGTGGTTGTGTTTCCTGGATACGACATGACCCCGTGGCCGTATAATCCATACAGTGTGGCGCAGCTATGGGGATGGAAATATCGTACACTGAACTAAAAAAAATCACGCAGTGTCATCAAACGCCCAATGGCAAAACAATAGTGGTTATTGACCGCGGATTTGATTGTCCTCGATACCATATTAAAACGACCTCTGCGCTATACACATGCATTCAATATTAGAAGAAAATAAAAGCGCTTTAGGAAATCAAAAGCAAGGTGAGGCGAAGACCTTCAAAACTTCTTTTGTTGTAGAACACGAAAGGAGAAAACAACAGAATAGCTGTCTTGGAGATATCACGCCAAGAAGAAAGTAAAGGATCCCGGAAAGAAGAGTCTGGACAAGTTGAGAAGAATTTTTATAGGAAACTGAAAACAATAATGTAGAATAAATTCAGCAAAGAGACGGAGGAGCATACTTGCCAGCCAGTTTTGACTTCACCTTAAATGATGATGATGATCAGTGTTGTATTTAAGTTGCACAGCAGTGCGGCCGCTAGCACCAAAAAGTCGTGTTTTTATTAATATTTTATATACTGCGCCTTACATGTAAGCGTTGTTACTGTTAGTTTTTTTAATTTCCTGATGTCACTCAGAGCTATAGTAGATGTCACCCTGAGCTATAGTAGATGTAACCCTGAGCTACAGTAGATGCCACTCAAAGCTAGATGCCACCATGAGCTAAAGTGGATATCACTCTTAGCTATGGTACATGCCATATTGAGCTAGAGTAAATGTCACACAGACCTATGGTAGATGTCACGCTAGCTATAGTAAATGTCACACTGAGGTGTAGTGGATGTCATACTGAGCTATAGTAGATGTCATTCTGAGATATAGTAGCGCGTAAGAAAAAAGTACGATAAACCCACGTGACCGTATGTTCCTGCTTTCTTTATATTTTTTCCAATGAGAACTTTAATATTATACTCTGTAATTCTACTTTGTGAAGCATGTTCTACACAGAATGTTTTCTTTTTTTACATATATCTGTACGCAGGTTGAACATTTTGTGCACGAATCGCAAAACCTTAGATTGATGATGATGATGATGATAAAAATTTTCTTATTTGCATTTTAATTTAGTATTTCTTCTTTCGCCACACATATAATTTCAGGATAAAGGAAACATTTTGAATAACTTGTCCCTGTTACAAAAAGAAACAATTAGGCAAGACGGCAAACCGTAGACTCTGCTATGACACCATGATATTACACCTAACGCAACTGCTGCACTTGTTTTACATTATATTTTGAATGTGCACACCAGGAAGCCATTGAGCTTACCGAAAATGAAACGCACTGGAAGTGAAGTCAACTAAGTAAAATAGTGATTCACATTCAGTAGAAAGATGAAAGAAAACTTTGATGCAAACGGCCTAGCTTAAAGCAAAGATTTACTCTGCTGAAAAAAAAACATAGTAACTGAAAACATATTTCACTGGCAGAATATTTGCTTCAAATCTGGTTAGATATTTCTCATTTTTTAACAGAGGTCTGCGCCAGGAGTTAAAAGAGATCATCAGCTTTTCAACTTAGTACTTTTCGTTTTAGCGAGTATGTCTAAAAAAGAAGATTGAAAAATGTGCTGAAATGTAATGTAGAATATGCATGTCATGTAACGAGTAAACAATATCTCTCTCTCTCTCTCTGAACCTTAAGTGCCCAGGGCACATGGGGCTTCCACAAGGGTTTTCCACAAATGCCTGTCCTTCGCCTTTTTTTCTGCTCTTGCCCAGGTGAGCCCTCTATTGCTCAACATCCTTTCTGTTGTTCTTCTCCGTGTCTCTTTTGATCTACCCTTACTTCTGTTCCCCTGTGGTGTCCAGCTTAGTGCTATTTTTGGTAGTGAGTTGTCAGTCATTCGGAGCACATGTCCCAACCATCGCCAGCGTCTTTCCTCAATAATTGTTGTCAGTGGTTTCATCTGCATTTCTGCTAATAAGATGTTATTTCTTATGGTGTTTGGCCAAAATATTTTTCTAATTCTTCGTAAACATTTAGTCTGGAAAGAATTCAACTTGTTTTCTATGGTTTTGGTGATTTTCCAGCATTCACTACCAAGTAAACAATATATGAAGGTAATAAGAAAAGTCTGTAGCAAAAGAAAATAGTTCCAAGGAAAATTTTTTTTTTCTACTTACACAAGACGGAACATGTGAAAAACAGCCAGCGGCACAATGAAACCGTAGACTGCACGCCAAAAGCAACATTTTATCGTCCCTTTTCCGGTTGCTTTATTAAGGGACTCTTCGATGAGATGGTTTTAATTCACCTTACCACGACAACAATGACAGTCCTGGTAGACAAACTCTTTTCAGGCGTTAGATTCCATATCTCACGTCACTACGAAGAAGAATGTACGTTGGAGTAACAGACTCCTCAACAGCATCGAAACATTTAATGCGTGCATCATGATGATGATGGCACGGATATGTCAAGTCATTAATTTATTTGCATGTTCCTTGCGGAACTTTGCCTTCCTAACAGCACTCATGTAGTCCTCTCGGTTGTGAGCAAGATGGCCTGCTGCTGATGCATCCATTTGCAGATCATCAACGATATCTTGTAGCCATCTTCGCCTTGGTCTTTCTCTCTTTCTTTTTTCCCATTATGTACCCTTCCAAGACGGTCTTCTCTAGATTATCATGACGTTTAATGTGTCCAAAATATTTAAGTTTTCTCTCTTTAATCCTCTTTACTAGCCAGCCTTCTTCAATATTAAGTTCTTGTAGTATGGATATATATATGTTATTTTTTGTGTTCATGATATTTGGAGAACTCTTCTATAGCATTTACCTTCAAAGGTATTTATGTGTTTCTCAGCTGCTTTGTTAAGTGTCATATTAAACTCTGCATTTCTCTATTATTAATCTTATATTGAATATATGATCTCGTGATCCTCTTCCTTGCCTGAAACCAGCTTGGATCATATTAACTTCCTCTTCTATTTTCTGACGACGTCTACACATTATGATTTTAACAGAATTTTACTGGCATGACTAATCAGGGCAACAGTTCTGTAGTTTGAGCATAATTTCAGATTACCCTTTATGTGGCAGTGGTATGAATACAGTTCTTTTCCATTCATTTGGCCAAATACCTGAACTCCATATCTTTTTACATAGTGCATGATAGTTTGTTGCACATTCTTTTCATCCTGCTTTAATAAATTCAGCTGTTACCACATCCTGGTGATTTACCATTTTTCAGATTCTTTATTGCCCATAAAACTTCTTCTACTGTCGGTTCGGGTTCTTTCTCCTCCAATAATAATTCACACTGTTGATTTCTGCTTTCACAGTCGGTTGTTTCATTCATTCCTCTGCAATATTCCTTCCATCTTTCTAGAATTTCCTCTGTCTCTGTCAAGGTATTCCCTATCTTTTCACAAATTACATTTAGCTTAGGTGTGACATTTCTTGTAAGTGTCTTCATTTCTTTAAACGTTTCACTATCTCTTTCACACTTCTGATGTCCTTCTGTTCTTTCACAACAATCTTGTATGTATTGTTTTTTTTTTTTGGTCTTTTCTTATGTTTGTTCGTACTTCTTTTGTTAAAGATTTATATTCCTCTTTGTTACTGTTTGTCACTTTCCATCGCGTCTTCATTTCTCTACGTTGTTTCATCAGTTCTAGTGTGCCTGCTTCTTCTTCTTCGTTCGCTTTTACCACCACAACCGCACTGTGATCCTACTGAATTTACGCCTGTGGTCCTCGTTAGGTCCCGTGGTCTCCTGTGTGGTCCCTAAAAGGACCACACGAGATCCACGAGAGGACCACAAGG
Organism: Achatina immaculata; assembly: GCA_009760885.1. Classification (NCBI taxonomy): domain Eukaryota; kingdom Metazoa; phylum Mollusca; class Gastropoda; order Stylommatophora; family Achatinidae; genus Lissachatina; species Lissachatina immaculata. Next base: position 13,053,108 of record CM019702.1, read on the forward strand.
GGTTCAGAGTATCACAGGGCTTTAGCCTGTATTCTTGGTGGGTCTCTGAAGAGGGATTGCGTGACACCGTGGTTTTCATTGCACCAGTTTAGTCTAGGGTTGGACTTTCTCACCGGAAGACCTCGACGTATTTAGGATATCAGTGCATCCCCGCTGGGTGAGAGACGGTAGCCTACCCAGGCCAGAGTTGGACCTTATCACCGGAAAACCTCTACGTGTTTTGAGATACCCGTGTATCACCGCCGGCTGAGAGGTGATTGCCCATCCAGTCCAGAGTTGGACTTTCTCACCGGAAAACCTCAGCGTGATTAGGATTCGCAAACATCCCCGCCGGGTGAGAGATGGTTGCCTATCTAGACTGCACTGGTCCAGTGTCTCCGACTTCAGCATTTTGCGGTCGTGGCCGCTACCCTTCCTAGTTGTGACCAGGATGGAGCTTTTGTCCAGGAGGACGAATCCTCGCCACTAGTGACTTCCACCCCTGGGTTGAGCAGGTTTAGGCATATTATCCCAGTATGAGCGTGTTTGAGACGTGACCGACCTCTAGAGCAGAGGTACTGTGACATGCATAGTCTTCAAGATTCACCCCTGGTGTGAGCCGGTTTAGGCAAAATTCACCAGTATGGGTGTATATCAGGCATGACCGACCTCTAGAGCGGAGGTGGCATGACGTGTCTAGCCATCAGGTTCCACCCCTGGTGTGTGCCGGTTTAGGCATATTTCACCAGTGTAGGTGTATTTCGGACGTGGCCGGCCTCTAGAGCAGAGGTGCCGTGGTATGTATAGCTCTTGTAGCGATACTATTGGACATACCGATTAAACTTCATTTTATCCTTTCCACCACCTTTCCCATCGGCACCACACAGCAACCTTTATTTCTCTTCTGCATTTCTTCCTTGACCGGGAGGAGCTTCACTCCACGTGCGGCATTTGAAGAGTCTCGCCAGCAGTGTCTTAACCTCTGGGACAAGCCGGTTCATGCATTTCACCCAATATGACTGCACTCAGGACGTGGCCGGCCTCCAGACCAGAGGTGCCGTGATTTGACTGTTTGTTTCGCTTTATCCTTTCTACCACCTTTTCCTCAGTGATGCTGCGCGGCAACCTCATTTGCACCTTTCTTCATTGGCCGGGAGGAGCACCGCTCCACGCACGGCAACTGAAAAATCTCGCCAACGGCGGCAGATGAGCTACCAAACGTGCCACTCATCTACCCTAAGTATCTGGTTTTCAGGCGCCAGATATTCGCCCTCGCCCCTTCTCCTGTCAGTTTAAACAGTTCTGCCACGGGAAGGCCAGGAGCTGGACTTGACTGCCAGAGGCTGTTTGATACGCATTTACAGTCCTTAGAACCAGTGTGCCTGTTGTAATTCATCCATTCTTTTGTGTTTTCTTTACTGGAATGGTCTTTAGCTGTTGTTATTAAGATATCTCTGGCCTGTGTAGCCAGATCATCTGGTGTCATCTCCTCATGTACAGCCATCAGGATTTTGAAACGATTCTTCACTTCTAGACCATATTGTTCAGGTATTTTTGTAAGATCAAAGTGGAGTGGTCGTGATCCTGCAACTGTCATCTTTTATCTTTATCTTCATGTCTGCTATTAATAACTCATGGTCCGTGTCACAATCAGCATCTGGTAAAGTTTTTGCTGATGCTATACTTGATCTCCACCTTCTTTGCACTAAAATGTAATCTATTTGATTCTTGGTTTTCCCATCAGGTGATGTCCATGTGTAAAGTCTTCTTGGATGTTGTTTAAAAAGTGTGTTTGCAATCATTAGCTGATTTCCCATGCAAAAAGCCATTAGATTGTCACCTGCCTCATTTCTATGTCCTATGCTAAATTTCCCTACAACATGTCCTTCATCTTCTGTTCTTTCTGTACTAATCTTTGCATTAAAATCCCCCGTTATTAATACAATATCATTTTTCCGTACCTGGTCTATCGTCGTTTGCAGTGTGTTATAAAAGTCTTCTACTTCCTCTTCTTCTGCTGCTGATGTAGGTGCTGGATGATTGTTACATTTCTATGAGTGCCCTTAAATCGGCGTGTGAGGATTCTATCACTTGCTGGATTGTAACCTAGTACTGCTTTTTATGTTGATTTGTCCAAGTAAAAAGCCACTCCATTCTTCCTCCTAATTCTCCACCAGAGTATATAAAGATACCATCATTCTCGCTCTTAAAGTGTCCTAATCCTTTCCATCGATGTTCACAGATTCCCAAAATGTGTATCCCCGTTCTTTTCATCTCGTCACTTATTATTTGATATTTCCCCTCATACATACTTCTTACATTCCATGTTCCTACTCTTATTTTTCTTTTTAGTTTGTTGCACGGATTTTCCTTGGTAACACCGTCAGGATTTTGTCCGTCATCACAATTACTAGTACTAACCCCTGTCTCACACTCTTCCTCAGTGTTAAAATTAGATCTATCTGGCCTGGGGGCCTCACCACCAGATCTTTTTCCTATTTGACTTTCCATGCTGCTGTTTGGGTTTCTTGGTATGTTTCCAGAAGATAGTTTACCATTGCTTTCCTTCCGGGCAGTGACTGTACTAGTCAGTGATCGTAGCCATTGTCCCTACATTGAGATAATCTGCCTACCATCATAGAATGGTGACGATAACCAACATTATCTGTCGGCTGCTCTCCCATTCCATCCACCACCTGCTCCCATGGCTTCACATCACCCTGATCGGGGAGCTATACGGGTACTCCACCTTGCCCAAGGGTGTCCCGTAGACTGACAGATGTAAGGAGGCGTCTTACTTCTCCTTTGATAGGGAATACCCCTATCCCGCTAATCTAATATGTCAAGTAGCACATCAAAATGATCAGAACGAGTTCATCCACAAAACCCTGATGGCTGAATCGACCATCAGAGCCATCATAACAATCAAAACATCAGTAGACGTAGACATGTCCAAGGATCCCTGCACTCAGCGCACGACATGGCTACTTCATGTTCCTCGGGCAATACAAAAACCTAAACGTCTGCTCGGTTCGGGTGCTACATACTTTCTTCTCTCAGAACATTCTCTCATACGTCTGCATCCCCTCTCAGTTCAGTCTCACTCATTTGTATCTCCTCTCAGTTCAGTCTCACTCATCTGTATCCCTTCTTAGTCCAGTCTCCCAGTCTCATACATCTGTATTCCCTCACCACTCGGTCTCTCAGTCTCATACATCTGTATTCCCTCACAGCCCAGTCTCTCAGTCTCATATATCTGTATTCCCTCACAGCCCAGTCTCTCAGTCTCATACATCTGTATTCCCTCACAGCCCAGTCTCTCGGTCTCATATATCTGTATCCTTTCTCAGTCCAGTATCCCAGTCTCACACATCCGTATTCCCTCACAGCCCAGTCTCCCAGTCTCACACATCTGCATTCCCTCACAGCCCAGTCTCCCAGTCTCACACATCTGTATTCCCTCACAGCCCAGTCTCCTAGTCCTGTATTCCCTCACAGCCAAGTCTATCAGTCTCACACGTCTGTATTCCCTCACAGCCCAGTCTCCCAGTCTCATACATCTGTATTCCCTCACAGCCCAGTCTCCCAGTCTCACACATCTGTATTCCCTCACAGCCCAGTATCCTAGTCCCTCACATCTGTATTCCCTCACAGCCAAGTCTATCAGTCTCATACATCTGTATTCCCTCACAGTCCAGTCTCTCAGTCTCACACATCTGTATTCCCTCACAGTCCATTTTCTTAGTCTCACACATCTGTATTCCCTCACAGCCCAGTCTCTCACACATCTGTATCCCCTCTCAGTCCAGTCTCTCAGTCTCACACATCTGTATTCCCTCTCAGTCCAGTCTCTCAGTCTCACACATCTGTATTCCCTCTCAGTCCAGTCTCTCAGTCTCACACATCTGTATTCCCTCTCAGTCCAGTCTCTCAGTCTCACACATCTGTATTCCCTCTCAGTCCAGTCTCTCAGTCTCACACATCTGTATTCCCTCTCAGTCCAGTCTCTCAGTCTCACACATCTGTATCCCCTCTCAGTCCAGTCTCTCAGTCTCACACATCTGTATTCCCTCTCAGTCCAGTCTCTCAGTCTCACACATCTGTATTCCCTCTCAGTCCAGTCTCTCAGTCTCACACATCTGTATCCCCTCTCAGTCCAGTCTCTCAGTCTCACACATCTGTATCCCCTCTCAGTCCAGTCTCTCAGTCTCACACATCTGTATCCCCTCTCAGCCCAGTCTCTCAGTCTCACACATCTGTATCCCCTCTCAGCCCAGTCTCTCAGTCTCACACATCTGTATCCCCTCTCAGCCCAGTCTCTCAGTCTCACACATCTGTATTCCCTCTCAGCCCAGTCTCTCAGTCTCACACATCTGAATTCCCTCTCAGTCCAGTCTCTCAGTCTCACACATCTGTATTCCCTCTCAGTCCAGTCTCTCAGTCTCACACATCTGTATCCCCTCTCAGTCCAGTCTCTCAGTCTCACACATCTGTATCCCCTCTCAGTCCAGTCTCTCAGTCTCACACATCTGTATCCCCTCTCAGCCCAGTCTCTCAGTCTCACACATCTGTATCCCCTCTCAGCCCAGTCTCTCAGTCTCACACATCTGTATCCCCTCTCAGCCCAGTCTCTCAGTCTCACACATCTGTATTCCCTCTCAGCCCAGTCTCTCAGTCTCACACATCTGAATTCCCTCTCAGTCCAGTCTCTCACACATCTGTATTCCCTCTCAGTCTAGTCTCTCAGTCTCACACATCTGTATCCCCTCTCAGCCCAGTCTCTCAGTCTCACACATCTGTATTCCCTCTCAGCCCAGTCTCTCAGTCTCACACATCTGAATTCCCTCTCAGTCCAGTCTCTCACACATCTGTATTCCCTCTCAGTCTAGTCTCTCAGTCTCACACATCTGTATCCCCTCTCAGTCTAGTCTCTCAGTCTCACACATCTGAATTCCCTCTCAGTCCAGTCTCTCACACATCTGTATCCCCTCTCAGTCTAGTCTCTCAGTCTCACACATCTGTATTCCCTCTCAGTCTAGTCTCTCAGTCTCACACATCTGTATTCCCTCTCAGCCCGGTCTCTCAGTCCCACACTTCTATATCCCCTCTCAGTTTCCGAGTATTCACGCGCTAAATATTTGCAGGAAATATCTGAGGTTTCTTGACCTGAGGGACGTAGCTTCACAGCAATCTATTTATTAACACCGACTCAGGAACGATGTTAATAATCACGTATGTAGGGCTGAACACCCTGTTCAACACACACCGTTACAGATACTGAACATATTTGCTGCCTCATATTTAGTTATTAGGTACTTCATCTTTCTCTCTCACATGGCAGACCCGGAATGGCTGAAATGTGGGCTCTAGCATAGAGCCAAAGCTGGCTCAGAGGAAAGTTAAATGTAATCTTACAGATGCAGTGTGATATGGTGGGCAGAGAGCACGAAGCAGAATCGTTATAAAATCAAGATACGTTTTTGGATTGTCCATGATCTATAGATAATAAACATAGTTTGAAACATACGCGTATGGCTAAGGCATAGTAAGATATGAGTGAATGAATAAATGAATGATCTTTATTTTTAAAGGGTAAAGAATTAGGCACGCAGGCCCGTCTTATATTCTATCTATGGAACCTGTTTAAATTTAGCCCAAAGTGCAGCCAACGCTTGAACAACATATGTCTTCCAAAACCTAGACTTGATCTTTACAAGAAAAGCTTTAGTTATTCTGCTGCTCATCTTTGGAATACCCTCCCATTCTGTATAAAAAATATAAATTATACTCCTTCCTATAACTATAAGCTTTCCCAATATCTATTTGATGTCGACTACATGCCTCTATGAATTATAAAACTTAAAAGTTATCTTAAACTGCTCTTACAGACACCGAATACAATTAATTGTTTTCTGAATAGTCCCGAAAATTTTGTTTAGTAGATAGTCATTTATAACGTATGTAGTTACTTCTGTACTGAGTGAATGTTTAAGAGCGAAACGTAAATGTTATATTGTATTTTATGTCTCTCAGCTTCAATGTTAATTATGTTTGTTACATGAACAATTTATAGAATGTCTGGAATAGAGTGAAAGATGTATGATAGAGGGCAGAATGTCAGACGGGCCTGCGTGCCCAATTCTTAACCCTTTTGAAATAAAGATCAATCAAGCAATTTATCTTTCATTCTTCCCACACACTCGATTTAAAACAAGTATACAAATTACATTAGGAAAAAAATATCAAAAGAGTGTAAGAAGTATACAAATTACATTAGGAAAAAAACATCAAAAGAGTGTAAGATTAAACTTCAAAGTAAAAGATAAGAAGTAATTAACCTAATAAAATATCTCTCACACACACATACACGCAACGCACACACACAGATTTATACATAATCAAAAATACATTGTCAGTAAAGATCTTCTAACATATGTTTTTTAACAAACATTAAAACAATTTCTAACAATATCTAACAAGTTACTTTTCGAACTATGTCATTTTAGTACTTGATGGCTGGCGAGTCATGGGTTGAGAGAATGCTGGTTATTCTATGGAAGCATATAATTACAAACAAGTAAATAATGAAACAGGTTTGAGTTAAAGAATGAAGTATTACTAATGGATTTTAAATGATAGGACAGGGTGTTCCAGAGTGTACTGCAGAGTATGCAAGGCTTTTCTTGTAAAGATCAATCCTGGGTTTAGGAAGAAGACAGTTTTTTTAATGCTGGCTATGTTTAGTGTTATACGTAAACAGTGACCACAAGTAAGGCTGAGCATTGTGCGACAGAATTCTGTGAACAAACTTAACTTTGTTAAAAATGACTATATTTGATGGGTAGAATTCTGAGTTGTTTGTGCTGATCTACAGTCTGTACTGAGTGTTTGTCAGAAATCAGATTTAATGCTCGTTTGTGAAGTGAGTGGAGCCTTTTGTGTATTTGAGACTGAGCATCCACCTCAGATTGTGGAACAGTAATGTAGGTGTGTTTGTATGTGTGATATGTGCTATATCTTTCTTGTGTCTTTGTCGATAAAGTGTTTAATTTTGGCTAGCTGGTAAACTTTCTGTGTAATAAAGTTTGTTAGGTTAGGTAAGTAGATATAGGGGTGGACGAATGACGCATAGATCAAGAAAATTATATTTATAGATGGTGCATAAGCATTTTGAAATGAGATTACAGTTTGCATCGCACTGGATATATATATATATATATATATATATATATATATATATATATATTATATATATATACATACAGTAGATTTGTTCGCTTGAACCATATTTCAACTTCACTAGTGCAACATCTGTAACACAAAGCAACATCTGTAGCACAAAATCAACGTTTGTGTATAATTTGTGTTTGGATTACACATGAGAAACCAAATACTGCAGTTGTTTTTGTTGTGTTTTTTTTCCTAGATCAATTATATTCCGAAAAAGCTTATGTCACAGGTATGTAGAACGAAAATTACGTTGTCTAACCGTTACATATTGACATACTCATTTCATTTTGTGCAAGTACAGACGCAGGTCAAAGGACACGGATGAAAATTGCTGGCCCACATACGATGAACTGACAAAAGACACCTCTAAACTGCCGAGACTTGGACACGTGAAGGTAAAAGAAAGAAAGGCGGGCCGCTACAGGCGCGCAACGCAGGAAGAAATAAAGGAAGCGAGAAAGACATGGCTTGATGTAACCCGACTTGTTCTAGACAGGCTGGGGAACCTTTGTTGATGCTTTATGCACCACTGGGAGCACAGAGGAAGGGTGATGATGATGATTATGACAAATGCAGGAAAGTTTGACCTAAGCTTCAGTTTTATGATAGCGGGGACTGAAAGTTGAGAGGCAAATGCAAAAAACAAACAAACAACAAACAAAACAACGATTTCATGATGCACTCTATAATGTAAAATAAGTTTCTTCACTTTCGTTTACAGTATTTTACCACACAGAGCAGTTTTAGAATCTATGCATGGAGCGAAACGTGGCGTGCTGGCATTTTGTGCTTCTTTTTCTGCGTTCAGAGAGTTTTTTTTTAATCTTGTAGTTCTCTGGTTGTTTTATTCTGTGTCGTGAAATGTTTTCTAACTTCATCATACACTTTCCTATAACCTACATTTCATGTTAGAAAGTTAACCTTGTGATGACCTCATAAGGCGCTATAATTCTCAATATGTCTACCACAGTAACACAATACCACAGTAACACAGTAACATAGTAACAGCAGAGTTATGATTTAAACCCTACCCCACACCCCTAAACCCACAGTCAAGGATAAAAATCTGTGAAACTCAGTTTTGGCTTTGGCAACAGCTGAAGAAACAATAAGTAGAAAGATGCGTGTTGTTCCCTTAACGGGTAGGCGGTTACTTATCACGCTGGAGTCAAGGGTTCCTGTCCTACTCCAACTCTTATTATGTGCGTCTTTCTCTCGCGTCTAAAGAAGTTGTTTTATACATTGCTAACGCTACCCAAGGAAAATACTCAGCATCAAGTGGAACGAATTCAAGAACAATACAGAGATAAGACAGACGACTGAACAACAACCAGTCTCATGGGTGATCAGAAAAAGGAGATGAACATATGTTTGTTTCGTGATGAGAAGAAACAGTCAGAGAATCCCAAAACAGGCTATCAAGTGGAACACAACAGGCTGAAGAAAAAGAGGCAGATCACGTGAAACTCTAAAGAGGACATTGCTAAGATAGGCCAAATTAATAGGCATAAAATCCTTTGATGAGGTTGAAAAGCTCGCCGAAAACAGGAAAAATTGGCAAACTACCTTTGCGAGCCCTATGTGACGTTTAACGGCACGGGAAGGATGTAAGATAAGATATATGAAGAAGAACGCTAGTGCTCTTCTCTCTGACTTGATATATACATGCATCCAGAGAAACATTTGGATGGCGTAGTAAAAATAACATAATAGATTCAGCGATAATAAGTAATAAAATGATCATTAAGAATTCGGTAGATACCGTTGTGGAAAATGTATTGAATGATTGCAACACTGATAGAAGTAAAAGGGAATGTTTTGTATATCAGTGTAATAAAATACACATGTATCTTGCTTGTATGAAATAGATGCAGTGTAAGAGGATTAATATACAAGTTTGGAATGTAAGAAGAAAAGGAAAGAACAGAGATATACAGAGTAATAAATGGATAAATAAAAGAACGAAGCAGACAAGAAATAAGATAAACACAATCCCAGTGGTTTAAAACATTATAGCATTTTAGGGCTCGTTTTCTAACATTCAATGATAAGGATGTGTTGCATAATATGTTTCTCATTCTCTGAAATGCAGTCTTTGCTTGGCCTATTCTGTTTCTAATTTCTGTTCTGCATTTCCCATCTGAAGTTATTACTGCTCCAGATTATTTGAATTTCTGCACCTGCTTTAGAATAGTTCCGTTTAATTTTATACTGCATGTTGGTGGATTCTGTTTCTTAGATATAACCATAGTCTCTGTCATTTTGATGTTCAAAGTAAGGCCTTTCTTTGGTGACTTTATCCAAGAGATTTTGCAGGTCTTGTTGGTTCTCAGCTATCAGTACTGTGTTATCAGAATACTGAAGGTTGTTAATATTATATCCTCCTATTTGTATACCTGGTTCTGTAATGATCGTTCTTAGAATATTTTCGCTGTACAGAGAAAAAAGGTCTGGAGATAGTACACATCCTTGCCGCACCCTTTGTTTTATAGGTTGATATTTTCCAGTTCTATTTTCAATCCCAATAGCTTCTTCCTGTTGCCAGTATAGATCTTTTACACTTCTCAGGTCTTTTGCCGTCTATGTTTATGTCTACAAGCATTTTAATAATTTCATCATGTTTCACCTTGTCGAATGCCTTGGTGTAATCAATGAAGCATAAGAAGGGATCTTTCTGTACTTTTAATGCTCTTTCTGTTTGTGTTCGTAAAGCATAAATGGCATTGTGTGTTCCCTTTCCTTCACCAAATCCAAACTGTTCATCTGCTATTTCCATTTTTATCTTTTTCCTTGTTCTTTTCATAATAATTCTCAGACGTAGTTTCGTTATGTGACATGAGAGGCTGATAGTCCGGTGGTCATCTCATTACTTTGCACCTGTTTGTTTGATAGTGCTATAAATATAGATTTATGTAGGTCACTGGGCATATAATCACTGTTGTAAATGTCATTCAGTAACTTGGTTATTATTTTTATTCCTATCTCCTCTAGTCCCTCTATTTCTTCTATTGTTATATTATCAGCCCCAGTCGCTTTTCCTTTCTTCATGTGTTTGATTGCATCTATAAATTCATCTTCAAGTATTGGTGGTCCATCACAGTTTTCAGTATCTCGTGTTATTTCTGATCTTCTTCCACCATATAGCTCACCGATGTACTGTGTCCACCTGTCCACATTATCTTCTTTTCCCATTAACGTTTTACCTTCTTTTGATTTCAGGCATCCTGTGGTATATTTTGTCTTCCTGCCTGTGAGTTCACTAATTTGTTTGTGCATATTTGTGGTGTCCTTATTATGGGAATCCTCAGTTTGTCTGCATTGTTCATTAAACCACACTTCCTTTGCTTCTCTGCATTTGCATATTATTTCTTTACTTATCCTGCTATATTTTTCTATGTCATTTTTACTCCTCTTCTCTTTCCCATCAGTCTCAAGACGCCATATGTCACTCTCCTTTATATGTGTTATTTGTTGCGTCTGAGGAAGAAGAATAAAGTGCAAATGTTATATGTTTTGTGCTTCAAAGTTCAAAGTTCAAAATTAAGACTCCTGCTTCCCTGCATTCGGGACACCCCCATATATTCTCAGCCGCATGCCGCAGCATCCATCCAAGAGCATGTTTTGTGCTTGCTTACGGCATCATGCTGAGTCTACTTTCGTTTTACTCAGAGAAAGAACATTTGAGTGTCATGGAACATAGGAATGTATTTTTGAGCCTGGACAGCATAATCAACGTTAATGTTAAATAGGCATTAATCTTCCCACTAATCCTGTCTTATAAAGGAAATATGTGGCATTTATTATACAAACACAGTACAGAAAGTATATCCTTGAAGTCTGCAAAATATAAAGCAGAGTTCTGGTGTGCCCTGGCATTTTAGCTGGCCGAGTGGCTAGGCGTTCGGTCTGCTAATCTGGTGATATCGGGTTCAAGTCCCAGCAGTAGAGATTATTTTCTGGTACCACCACACCAAAAAAAAAAGGCCCCAGGGTTCACCCAGCCTCTAAAAATGGGTACCAGAGAAACCTGGGAAGGCAAATGCGGCCAGGGTGATACTGACCACATCAGACTTTCATGTGCCCAAGGTCTTGGAATTACAGGCCTAACACCATATCCCCGGTATGCCATAGAAACTTGAATTTTATATTTTTTTTATCTTTTTTTTATTCCTGCCATGCCCCAGAGCTGTTAAGATATAAGGTGCTAGGATCCATATTTTCTTTGACCTGACAGCAGAGTAGAGGCTGATGTGGTCAGCAACACGGCCTGGCCCGCCTCTTCATCCACCAACTCCTGAAGTAGCCAGGTAACTATTTCTGTAGCTGGATGACTGGGCTATTTCGTCTGGACTTAAACCACTGACTTCAGTGTGAGAGACGTGCGTACCAAGGATTACGCCACATGGACATCGTCACAACATAAAAAAAGGATAGCAAGATAGAAACACATTTATTGCCATGTTCACGCCAAGCGTTGGCAAGCCGAATGAAAATAAATCTATCAACCCAACTGACGAAACAATACTGAAAGAATTATTAGAACAATAAAGAAAAAACCATATGTGTTAACGTGACTATACATTGTTGTTAATGCGCTATATTGTAATCACTGGAAGAAGGAGAAGAAATGTATTGACAAAATTGACCACACATAAGGGAATGTCCTAACTGTAGTGATCATACAACCGAAGACAGAATACAATAAAACGGTGGCAACATCTTCTGTGTACAAACCCAGCTTCTTTACTCCTGTGCGTCCACCCCTTTTAGTGTGGTTTAGAAATCACGGACAGAAAATGACATGTCCATAACAGCTTTCAAAGAAATGAGAAACATCTTTGTGCAATGCATCTCTGTCACTGAACATCATTGAGTCTCTTCTACTCTATGGAAGTGAGTCATGGACATTCAACAGATCGATGCAGAGATCACTAGAGGCAACAGAGATGTGGCATTTTAGAAGAATGTTAAGAATTCGGTGGACAGTTATAATGGCAAACAGAGAATGTCAATAAAAGCAAACAAAGGAAGGAACCTAATTGAATTCATAAGAAAACGACGTCGCCATTCAATGGGCATATCATGAGAAGGGAGGGCTTGAAACAAACAGCGAAACAACAGGAAAGATAAATGAGAAGAGAAAAAAAATCGCGAACATTCTAAAGCAAGGGAACAATAGAAAGTCAACAACTGGAACCGAAAATCATCAAGGATCGAGATCTATGGACAAGCATGACCTCCTACACCTACCAGCGCGGAATCTGATGATGATGACGACGACAACGACAATGATGATGATCATTTAGAAAAAAGAATGAGGAAGAAAGCGACACGAAAAAGATAAAGAAGAAGATCAAGGAAAAAGCAAAAGATACCTTCAAGTGTGGGAAGTCATTGTGAGAACTTCTAACTCTTGGCATTAACATTGGCACTATCACCTGACATGCTGCCGGCCATGCAGGTAAGTTCTGTTTTGTGCGCGGCATCTCCAGAATGCCACAGCCATGTTCATTTCTTACTTTTCTCTATTCCTGTTTGCTTTCTTCTTTAAATCTTTGTTCACAATCGCAGACAGGATATTGTGGTATTAGTTTTACTACCTTCGAACAAAACCGAGGGGTCTAGTATACGGCTCAGATCAGCGGCTCCAAACTTTTATGTGAGTGGGACTCTAAACTGGTAAAATATTCAAATTAAACAAAAATTATTGAAATGAACAGAGCGAGTGTGGATGTTGTTATTCTACTACTCATCGCTGAAAATCTGAAGCAGAAGGCTTTACCTAAAAATGGTACACTTTTTGCTTTCTTCTCATTATTTCTTTTTCTATCTTTTTAAATATATTTTTCTTCCTTTTTCTTATTTTAATGTAATGTATTCTCTTGACTGTATCTCAACTCCCCACCCGGAGAGACACAACAGTTTGCGAACCACTGTCTTAAACATATTTTTTATAGCGGTAAGATTTTAGACATCTGAAAGCTTCTGTTTGAAATAATAATTAATCATTACAACAAACAAAAGCCAGATATAGGTAAACAATAACAGGAGAGAAAAACAAACAGCAAGAAAAATAAATCTGAAATACAGTGCTAAAATAAGAACCTGTAAATATAATCTCACGAGCGGGTCAAAGAGAGGTCAAGGACGAGTATAGTGTCCGAACCTAAGCACTTTACACACACACACATACACACACATATATATATATGTACTTGTATGCAGCACTTGCAAGTGTACCCTACACAGCTGTAATCGTTCAATATTTTTTTTAAAGTAAGCAAAAACGCGCATATATTCCAATAATACATTAAAGCCTTGTTTACAACTTTAAAACAAACATTAAAAACATAATTTTTCACCTCAGTTGTTTCAAAGCAGTTGTTCTTGACACTCGATCAATGGACCCCTAAGGAGGTCTACAGAAGGATTTCTGTGGCTTAACGGACCAACAAATGAACGTGGTCGATTTTTAAATATCCAAGTATCATCTCGGGGCCTATTTATTGGTTTATGTTTATGAGAGTCTACAACTATTCTCAACCCGAGAGGGCGGGCCACTGTCAAGAAAAGTGGGCCACTATCAAGAAAAGGTTAAGTATTACTGGTCTTGAGGCATAAACTGCCTGTCTGGAAGAAACGAAAAACTGAATGGATATACTAGATAGAGAAATATAACGTTAAATAACGTCTTTTATATTCTGTAAAAGGAGAAATGTAAAGCTAAATTACATCGTGTGGATTCTGTAAAAGGAGAAATATTACTCATGAGAATATCATGTGGACGCTGTAAAAAAAAAAGAGAGAAATATAAAGTTTGAGTAACATCTCCGTAAAAGGAGAAATATAAAACTAATCAACATCTGGTGGCTCCGAGATGTGTATGTGAGAAATACAGCGCCAAACGTCTTGTGGATTCTCTAAAGGATTAAAAAAAACACACCTGAAAACATCTTGAAGATTCAGTAAAGCAGATGTATGAAATAGCCTCCATACAACTTTTATTTCATGAAAGTTCAGCGTGGCCTAGCTAGCGAAAGAATAAATGAAGACTTATGATTTATACATCCAAGAATGTGTCGGAAACTATTGATAATGTCAGAGCTATCGACCACATCCAAGGAAACAGCTGGGAAAATACGTTACTAGTTTAGTATACGTTACTAGCTTAGTATATTTTAAACGTGTCTTCTCACATACGATTAAATATATAAAGTTACGCCCGTAAATCTTTAAAAAAAGTATGTAACAATTTTGATATGGAAGTTAATTTTCATAGCCTCACAACAGTAACTGGGTATACTTAAGAGTATTTGCAAACTGTTCGAGAAGTGCTCCTGCCGCGCAGGATGTTTTAGCAATGAATCAGGGTAGGTTTTTATTTATTAACTTGTCGTAATTTACATGCCATTTATGCTTTACGAAAACTAACAGAAAGAGCTATAGAAGTACAGAAAGATCTCTACTTATGCTTCAATGATTACACCAAGGCATTCAACAAGGTGAAACATAATGAAATTATTAAAATGCTTGAAGACATCAGTATAGACGGCAAAGACCTGAGGATTGTAAAACATCTATACTGGCAGCAAGAAGCAGCAATCTGAGTTGAAAATATAAACCTATAGAACAAGGGGTGCGACAAGGATGTGTACTATCTCCAGACCTTTTTTCTGTGTACAGCGAGAATATTCTAAGAACGATCATAGCAGAACCAGGCATAAAAATTGGAGGATACAATATTAACAAACTTCGGTATGCTGACGACACAGTACTGATAGCTGAAAACCAACAAGACCTGCAAAATCTCTTGGATAAAGTCGCCAAAGAAAGTGAACAGAAAGGCCTTACTTTGAACATCATAATGACAGAGACTATGATAATATCACAGAAACAGAATCCACCAGCAAGCAGTATAAAATTAAATGGAACTATTCTAAAGCAGGTGCAGAAATTCAAATACCTTGGAACAGTAATAGCTTCAGATGGGAAATGCAGAACAGAAATTAGGAACAGAATGGGAAAAGCAAAGACTGCATTTCAGAGAATGAGAAACACATTAACCAATACATCCTTATCATTGAATGTTAGAAAACGAGTCCTAAAATGCTATATTGACGAGTCATAAAATGCTATAATGAAGCTATCTTGTTATAGGGAAATGAATCATGGACAACAGGCAAGTCTGCACAGAAGTCATTGGAAGCAACAGAAATATGGTTTATTAGAAGAATGTTGCGAATCCCCTGGACAGCAAAAATAACTAATGAAGAATGTTTGAGAAGAGCTGGAGAGAAAAAAAAACCTTGTCAAAAAGATAAGAGAGAAACAATGTACTTTCATAGGACATGCAATGAGAAGAGGGGGCATTGAAAATATTATAACAATAGGAAAAATAGAAGGAAGAAGATCAAGAGGAAGACCGAGAGAAATGATACTGGACAGTCTGACGGGATGGTGTGAGAGGAGATCACCAACTGAGCTGATGGCCTGCATGAAGAATCGTGTACTCTGGAGAAGCATAATAGCCAACGCCAGTCGGCACAGCACCTGATGATGATGATGATGATGATGATGATTTTACATGCCGGCCTCTGTTGTTCTATAATCATTTTCCTCAGAAATTACCACATGCGTTTGATTACAAATAAAGGCACAATTACATTTCACTAAAAACAAGAAATGACTGCTTCTAAATGAAAGAATGATTCTTGCCTTAGGAAAAAAGACAAACTTTGTGTATAACGCAAGCAATATACAAACAATTCCAAAAAAAATATTTTAATAAATGACAAGTGAAATTCATATTTATTCAGCATTTAATATACACAAGAAATGCTCGTAAAAATTATAACTTTGACGGTCAATTCATTCTTTAGAGGAGGGGAAAAATGTTAATAAACTGAAACTATTTGGGGAAAATGGCGTCAGCATGTTAGTAGTTTAGTACAAATTTAGTAGTTAGCTCTAAAAGTCAACTACAGCAAGGATTTGTGGTCTCTGGTCCCAGCAATACAAACTTCAATACCGCGTTGAAGAAAAGCAATAAGACTGTCCAACTTGTTCTGTAGGATCATTCAGCTTCTAGATTGTCCATAGTGACGCCGAGAATCTGGCGACAGATTAGAATGTTTCAAACAGTTCTAGCACGTCTCATATCTATCCAGAACAGTTAAGGACCGAGGCAAGGATCTGACCGATGAGATGTAAGATATTGCTTTTTTTTTTTTAAATTTCATTTTTTACTTTTACTCAGTAGCATACAGGAAAATGAACCGAGACCAAGCGGTCTCATTTGACAGAGACTACTGGTGGTCTGATGACGAAGAATGCTAGAGTATTCGCTGTGTCTCTCTAGATAACAATAAAGGAGGTCATTATTTCCATTTTCCCAAATACTGACCAGGATCATGGGAAGGACATGTAATTTTCGGCAGTAACATACTTTCTTTCGTGACCAACGCTACAAGCACGCGCGCGCAGGCATATATACAAACATATGCGCGCGCACACTCAAACGCACACGTGCGCACAAGCACACAGACAAATACACGAGCACATATAAACACACACATGAGCACACACACACAAGACGCACGCACATACACAAACGCACGCAGGCGCACATACACAAACACACACATGTGTGCGCACACAAATACGCGCGAGCATACGCATATACACAAACACATCCTCCCATACAGAATACACAAACATGCGCGCGAGCACACAAACATACACATGTACACAAACACACAGACACACGCTGACATCTATCACTAAAAGTCTAAACAAAATCTTGACTCGGTTGATAAACTCAACCTGGCTGTTAAAAATCTAAACAAAATCTTGACTCTGTTGATAAACTCAACCTGGCTGTTCTCTTGACTCCGTGATAAACTCAACTTGGCTGTTAAAAGTCTAAACAAAATCTTGACTCATTTGGTAAACACAACCTAGTTGTTAAAAGTCTAAACAAAATCTTGACTCATTTGGTAAACACAACCTAGTTGTTAAAAGTCTAAATAAAATCTTGACTCCGTTGATAAACAAAACCTAGTTGTTAAAAGTCTAAACAAAATCTTGACTCCGTTGGTAAACACAACCTGATTGCTAAAAGTCTAAAGAAAATCTTGACTCCGTTGATAAACACAACCTAGTTGTTAAAAGTCTAAACAAAATTTTGACTCCGTTGGTAAACACAGTCTGGTCTTGCTAAAGCTGTACTTTCTTGCCCACTTAAACCAGCTTGGATCCGACGATAAATATTGGGGATCCGAACTGACGGTTCTTCCTGCGCGAAAGCTAGCACCCTAGGACAAGGAGACGAGGTTTTATAATTAAGTAGGAGCTCGCATCCTTGTGGCTTCTTTGAGGTCAAGTTATAGAATTTCTGTTGTTACAAATCATAAAATCTCACAGCTCTGATTACAACATAACAAGAATATGAGCCATGCTTCAATCTGTCTTCAATCTCTCTGGAAGCTGCTGCAAGCTGGTGTTCTTTGCAGCCAGTGCCGTGAATGTACTGAGACTCAACATTGTGTCTGTTCGGAACCGTGTTATGGCGGTACTTTTTTTTGTGTGGTCAGTCCCTGACTGGAGATATAAAAGCAGAGGGCGTGCATCATTTCTTCAGCAGACTCCATCGACATGGGGATAGACGTTCTTAAAATGCGCCTACGTCTGTAAATTTTCTTTCATGTTTTTACATAACACTATCAGTGATGTCGTTAGTTTAATCTCATTTTGTGGGGAAAAAAAGATTAGTGCATTAGAACCCGATGGTCTGTACTTTGTTTCAGCAACGTTTCATTTATTGAACATGGCTAAACTGTGGTTAGCTCGTTCTTCTGCTAGCAGAGTAGATGGTAAACAGCCGTTGCTATGTATCTAATGGCCTCATTAATCTATAGGAGCAGGATGGAAAACATAAACTTAGACAACCCAGCAAGAACAATAGCAATCAATTCCGTGAGTTGTTAGCGGTAGGCAGGGGAGGTAATGTACAGTAGGAAAATGTTTAACCACGTTTAGTTAGGAAAAACTGTGTTTAAACATGTTTTAGCACTAAACATGAAAGTTCTGAAGAGGATGTACAGCTATGTTATAATGACAAAGAGACAGCCCTGAAACACACAAAGTCACGCGAAGTTACTACAGCGATGGGAGACTTAAATGCCAAAGTTTGTAAAGGAAGAACTTCAGACATTGTTAGTGATTACGGACTGGGGGAGAGGAATGACAGAGGTAGTAGATTAAATGAACAGCCAAAAATACGTAGCATGGTTGTAGGAAACACCTGGTTTAAACAACATCCCAGAAGACTGGCAACGTGGTGCAGCTCAGACAAAAAGACTTTAACCAGATAGACTACGTATTAATCAACAAACGATTCCGAAATGCATTACTGACAACAAAAACCATGCCAGGAGCTGACGGCATTAGTGACCACGACCCACTCTGTGAAAAAAATTTAGAATAACGCTAACGAAAGCATGTAGAAAAGTGAGAAACACCAAACGGAATGCAGAAATCCTTAAAAATGACCAAGAACTGCAAGAACAATACAGAGTTATTATAGCAAGTAGATACAGTGCAATAGCAAAGATAAATAGTATAGATGAACAATGGGCAATATTAAGAAATTCTATCCACCAAACTGTTAAGGAGATAATACCACCGAAAAAAGAATCCCCTAAAAATAAATGGATGACAGACGACATCTTAAGACTGATGGACAAGAGAAGGAGGAGTAAAAGTAACCAAGAAAAATATAGCATGAAAAAAATAAAGAAATAAGATGCAAATACATAGAAGCAAAGGAAATTTGGTTGAATGAATAGACAAGTAAAGGACTCCCATAATAAAGACAGCAAAAAACATGCACACACGAATTAGTGAACTCACAGGCAGGAAGACAAAATATACCACAGGATGCCTGAAATCAAAAGAATGTAAAATGTTATTGGGAAAAGAAGACATTGTGGACAGGTGGACAGAATACGTAGGTGAGTTATATGGAGGAGAAGGATCAGAATTAACACCAGATACTGAAAACAGTGATGGACCATCAATACTTGAAGATGAAATCATAGATGCCATCAAACACATAAAGAAAACAAAAGCGACTGGGGCTGATAATATAACAGCAGAATAAATAGAGGCGCTAGAGGAAATGGGAATAAAAATAATAACCAAGTTACTGAATGACATTTACAACAGTGGTTATATGCCCAGTGACTTGCATAAATCCACGTTTATAGCACTACCAAAGAAACAAGGTGGAAAGGAATGTGAGGACCAAACGAGTATCAGTCTTTCATGTCACATAACGAAGCTACTTCTAAGAATCATTAAGAGATGAACAAGGAAAAAGACACAAATAGAAATACCAGATGAACAGTTTGGATTTGTTGAAGGAAAGGGAACACACAATGCCATTTTTGCTTTACGAACACAAACAGAAAGAGCATTAGAAGTACAGAAAGATCTCTACATATGCTTCATTGATTACACCAAGGCATTCGACAATGTGAAACATAATGAAATTATTAAAATGCTTGAAGATATAAACATAGACGGCAACGACCTGAAGATTGTAAAACATTTATACTGGCAGCAGGAAGCAGTGATTCGAGTTGAAAATAAAACTGGAAAATATAAACCTATAAAACGATGAGTGCGACAAGGATGTGTACTACTCCAGATCTTTTTTTCTCTGTACAGCGAAAATATTCTAAGAACGATCATTACAGAACCAGGTATACAAGTAGGAGGATATAATATTAACAACCTTCGGTATGCTGACGACGCAGTACTGATAGCTGAGAACCAACAAGACCTGCAAAATCTCTTGGATAAAGTCGCCAAAAAAAGTGAACAGAAAGGCCTTACTTTGAACATCAAAATGACAGAGACTATGGTTATATCTAAGAAACAGAATCCTTCAAAATGAAGTATAAAATTAAATGGAACTATTCTAAAGCAGGTGCAGAAATTCAAATACCTTGGAGCAGCAGTAACTTCAGATGGGAAATACAAAACAGAAATTAAGAATAGAATGGGCCAAGCAAAGACTGTATTTCAGAGAATGAGAAACATATTATCCAATATATCCTTAACAATGAATGTTAGAAAACGAGCCCTAAAATGCTATATTGAACCTATCTTTTTATATGGAAGTAAATCATGGACAATAGGCAGGTCTGCAAAAAAGTCATTTGAAGCAGCAGAAATGTGGTTTATTAGAAGAATGTTGCAAATTCCCTGGATAGCAAAAATAATTAATGGAGAATGTTTGAGAAGAGCTGGAGATACAAACAAATCTTGTCAAAAAAAAAGAGAGAGACAATGCACTTTCATAAGGCATGGAATGAGAAGAGGGGGCATTGAAAACATTATTTTAACAGAAAAAATACAGGGAAGAAGATCAAGATGAAGACCAAGAGAAGTGATACTGGCCAGTCTGACGAGATGGCGTGAGAGGAGATCACCAACTGAGCTAATAGCCTGCATGAAGGATCGTGTACTCTGGAAAAGCATAATAGCCAACGCCAGTCGGCATGGCACTTGATGATGATGAAGAGTAATAAGCAAAATACGTTAAAACGTGGTTAACCAGGGAGAATGTTTTCGAATCTAATCTGATGAGAAGTTGTAAAAACAATATATACTGATTGTACATGCTCTGGAACCAGCTTCGCAGAAAAGTGCGCCAAAATCCACGCGGAATAGTTCTAATTGTTTTATCGGATATGATGTTATCTGCATCTGGACAGGTTGTGTCGCCTTTCACCCTACATTGATTTGTTGACAAGCGGAAAGCGTAGCTGCTAGCATATGAACGCCTAATAGAATTAACAGATTGGAAATGTGATAAAACAAAGCAAAGCATTTTGTGAGCAATTTCACGCATCTCTGCCATCGACTCCTTCGTTTCTGTGGAAATTACGTGGAGATTTAAAGGGTGGAGATTTCTTTGCTAGGACCGAGTGGGGTCTTTAAAACGTTTATGGTTGTAAAGATGAGAATAATCATGTGAATGAAAATTACAAACGTTTTATACATAATGTTAAACACTTAAGAGAAATATAGATGCACACCTCAATTGTAGCGTCATACTTTTCCTTGCTAAGCGGATCAGTTGAGGCAGCAGAGATGCGTTATATTAGAAGAATATTAAGAGCACCATGAACAGCTGAAATGACAAAGAATGCTTGACTACAGCCAATGAGAATCTTCACTGCACAATATAATGAGCAGGGGAGGGATTTTAGCCATCACAGCAGCAGGAAAGATAAATGGGAAGAGAGGTAGAGGAAGGTCAAAGAGAAAGTCATGGATAGTCTAACATGATGATGACATGATGACATGATGACATGTTCCAAAAAAAAAAATAGACGTCTCTTCAGAAGCCTCCCCGTCAACGTCTGTCGACAAAGTACCTATTGTTGTCTTTGATGATAACGATGTTGATGATGATAATGATGATGACAATGATCGTGTATACTGCCGGACAAGACGGGGAGATGCATGGTGATTTCATTTGGCCTCGATCAGTCCAGTCGGTCCGTTTTTAACGTCGTGGGTTCAGTTTTCAGTTTAGTCAGTACACCATTGTATCACTGTATCATTGTATAAGTGTTAGCAGATTATCAATAGGTATTGTGGGGGTGGGGGGAGGGTTTGGGGAATGAGGAGGCAGGGGCTGGGTGGGCTTGTACCCCAAACTTCATCAGTAATGTTCAGTAGGTCCTTACCTCGTCTTGTTTCCATCTCGCGCGCTCTGAATTAAGCAATTTCTGGAACTCTTTCGTGCTTTCTGTCAAGTTACTACAGTTAAGTTTATTGCCATTACTTGTTTTAAGACCTACAAACGGACATGAAGAGAAAGATGTTAACAGATAAATAGTAGGCTTTTCCTGAAACGTTTCGAATATGCTTTCACTATTAGTTTCATGATGAGCCAAATAGCACTCACGTACAGCCCTTAGCATCAGTAAGATTAAGCAACAGCTCACAATAAATAGACATTAATTCTACGTGATGGACAAATGTACGTGCACTACAAATAATTTAACTAGAAAATCTATGAGACATTGTGGAATACATATTGAAAAATGATAATTTTGATATAAAAATGCAGTGAATAAACCTTTTTTTTAAACATAGAAAAGCACCCCAAAAAATTGAGGAAAAGAAAAATATAAACACAATAGTATGGATAAATAAACATAAAATGTAATAGAGGAAGAACAATATTCGAAATAACTCACACAAGAGAGAAGGATATACGAGAGAGAGAGAGAGGAGAGAGAGAGAGGAGAGAGAGTGAAAGAAAGGTTTTGTACTCACTGCGAGTTTTTTTTCCCCCTTTTACAAATTAAAAGGCTACATTCTTAAAACTCCAGAACGTAAATGTTCTTTAAACCAGGGGGCGATGACGCCTGTAAGTTCACAAACAAGCTGTCAGGCTGACAGACTGACTTTGGGGCCAGCAGCCCGCGCGACATTAACCCGTGCCACACCAGTGTTGTGTGCACGCCACCCCCTAAGAGTGAGCTGTGTTGTCGCGTGCACGTGCATCGTTTATTGATAAGCAACCTTCCTGGTCTCTCATATTTTTTCCCCTTCCCCCCTCCTATTCTGTTCATTTCCCCAGCTCTCAATATCTCTTTCTCGCTCGACTCGTGGCCAGCTTGGGCCGATGATAAACACAATATTAAACACAACGGCGCGTAGTTGTAAAAGTTCTGTTTGTACCTGTGTCTTTCATTCTTATTTCTTTCTAATTTATTTTCCGGTTGTAATTTTCGTTTTCTTTTCCTTCTTTGTAGTTATTCTTCTCTTAGATATAGTCATTTAGTAACTTCTATTTTGTGTGTGTGTGTGTGTGTGCATGTTACACATGCGACTGCTGTTTGCTTGTAATCCAGTATAAAGGAAATGTGACAATTAGTAAAATATAATGACAGACAGACAGACAGACAGGCAGGCAGGCAGGCAGGCAGGTAGGTAGGTAGATAGAATGAATAAATGAATGAATGAATAATCCTTATTTTAAAGGGTAAAGAATTGGGTACGCAGGCCCGTCTTACATTCTGCCCTTCATCACTCCATCTTTCATTCTTCTCACACACTTGATTTAGTACAAATATACAAATAAAATTAGGAAAAAACATATCAAAAGAGTGTAAGATTTAACTACTACATTCAAAGTAAAAAGAGAAGAAGTAATTAACCTAATAAAATAGCACTCTCGCAAACATACACACAGACATATACATAAACAAAAATACATTGTAAATACAGATCTTCTAACATATGTTTTTTTAACAAACATTAAAATAATTTCTAACAATATCTAACAAGTTACTTTTCGAACTATGTCATTTTAGTACTTAATGGCTGCGAGTCATGTTTTGAGAGAGTGCTGGTTATTCTATGGAGGCATATAATTACAAGCAAGTAAATACTGATAGATAGATAGATAGATAGATAGATAGATAGATAGATAGATAGATAGATAGATAGATAGATAGATAGATAGATAGACAGACAGATAGATAGATAGATAGATAGATAGATAGATAGATAGATAGATAGATAGATAGATAGATAGATAGATAGATAGATGGATGGATGGATGGATGGATGGATGGATGGATGGATGGATGGATAGATAGATAGATAGATAGATAGATAGATAGATAGATAGATAGATCATGTGGCCTGTTCATATTATAAAAATAATAGAATATTGTATAAAATAGGTGAAATATTCCAGCCTATTTTGGTAGATTATGGTGAATGGTCACCGATGAAGACTATGCCTTCGGAATCTGTCTGTTGTAAGAGGTGGATGAGACACAACGAAATGATCTATCTACAGCTTCCACAGACAGAGAGAGATAGAGAGGCCATAGAGTGCACTAAATATTTTGCATAGAATAACTGACGTATATAATCATAAAAGTAAGCCTAGCATTTCCCCACAAAACTAAACCATAAAATATTCTTTACTATGCTTCTATATTTTCTTCCTACTTTGATATCGTGTTTCAGTTTGTTACAATGTAACCTCTAAGTTTAGGTAAAAAAAAATGCCGACAGTTTCTTTCTCATAATTCTATCGGTACATGCTCCACCTTGAATATTTTTTATATCAAACCGTGGGGGTCTTGGCTCCTATAGTGTTGATTCCTGCTCAGAAAGCACTCAGTGTTGTTCCTGTTCACTACGTCTATGTCCTGTGTCCATTGCTCCTAACTATCTCAAATTGTTTTATCGATCCAACATTTTGCTTTTCTTCTCTCAGTATATATCAGCTTTGTATACCACTGTGTCCCAAAAGTAAGTGTACTGAGTTTTTAAAATGTATCTGTGTATAATACATGAAATTACAAGTTGTCTCCTTCAAAGTACGGCCCTTGGCAAGTTCCAACATTTTTTTGTAACTGATCGTAGCAGCGCTGGGAGTCATTTTCCATAAAAATGTTTAGTTCGTCGGTTATAGTTTTTTTTTTTTTTTTGTGGATGCTTTCCCACAATCCCGTAATGGCGACCCTTCAACTTAGATTTCTCTAAGCGGTAGAAATAGCAGGGAGGCAGGAAGTATATATCTGGGCTGTAAGCAGATTGTGGGAGTGTGTTAGATTTCTCTAAGCGGGAGAAATAGCAGGGAGGCATATTCTCTAAGAGGGAGAAATAGCAGGGAGGCACGAAGTATATATCTGGGCTGTAAACAGCTTCTTGGAGGGTGGTGATGTTTTTCTTCGAAAAAAAAAGTAAAACTCGAGAATTGAAAGCTCTGTGTGAGCAGACCTGTAATCATGGTGCAGCATCTGCAGTGTCCATTCGGACTAACTGGATCCGTTCCAACATTTCTGTAGAAAGCCTGATTGTCTGTCCTGGAGATACAAACTCTTTGTGCACAACTCCACGGCTGTCAAATAAAAAAAAAACGATAATCATAGTTTTCATACTGGATCTGGTGATGCTTGTTTCCTTCCGAAGAAGAGAATTTTTCCTGTGCTGTTGCTCACTATGTCGCTTGGTCTCAGGATCACACTCGAACACCCATGATTTGCCTCCTGTTATTACTTTATCAAACCGGTTCTCTTTTTCCTCCACAGACTATGCATTCGGAAAGGCACTAAAACCCACATGGTTTGGGAACCAGTTTTGAACACATTTTGTACATGTGCAAAACGTTTGCAAAAAATTCTGTTAATTGCATTTGTTTTATCCAAGCCCGTTTCCTCTGGAATCATCCTGATATTCAGTCGCACAGTCTTTGGCCATCACAGCTCGCACAACTTCCACAGTGTGATCATCTGTCTACAAGACTGGCCTTCTGGAACGAGGTTCGTCTTCACGATTTTCTCTATCCTCTTTGAAAGCTTTGTGCCACCAGAAGACCCATGCTTCCCCCATAGAGTGGCAACTCCATAAGCCTGATTAAAATTATCAGATGTCTCGGTGGCATATTTCTTGAGGTTCACACACAAAATTTGATAGCGTACCGCTGCTCGATACTTCGCTCCATTGCAAACGTAACGAGGTATCAAAACATTATTTTACACAAACTGCAGTAGGGCGGGAAATACTTGACGGATCCAACTGAAACTAGTTTGAATCTGCAGCTAAGATCTCCATAAACACGCCGATATCCACCTTTGATGTGTTACACTGAGTATTCGTACACAGAGAACTCACTACACTTTCTTTTGGGACACAGTGGTATAACATTCTTTATAAAGTTTGTACATGTTTAGCACAATGGAAGCAGCCAGCTAGATCTGCGCGTAGTGATGTGGTGGAGTAAAGTGTTGCATAGTTAGCTCCGAGGAAAAAAGGGAAACAGAGCAATTTTAGGAATAAGAGAAAGGAAAACACAACGAGAATGTCCGTGATTCTAACCACGGACTCCGGTAGAATGAACAACTGCTTAGCCCCCAGAGAAGCATGCACTGTCAACTCTGCCCTCTTTCATTCCTGATCCTTAAATCCGAGATTTAGAGTCATACTCAATTTCTTTATTATTTTTTCTTTCTCTCAAACATAAAACGCTTTTGTCTGCTTATTTTTGGAGATCAGGTCTCTGTGGTGCTCTTTTACGAAGCATTTACTTTCGTTTGTTCTATTACTTACAAAAAATGTGTGTCTTCAGTTTGGAAACTGATAATATAACAATGAGGTAACAAATTCACAGCCTGTAACGAAAGATGAAATCTGAATGTCTTGTAATTAGAAAAATAAACACTAGTTTTAGATACCTTGTAGAGTCGAGCGTATATATTTTCAACGAATACTTCCCGTATAAATTCTAGAAAGATGGAAGGAATGTTGCAGAGAAATGTATGAAACAACCGACTGTGAAAGCAGAAATCAACAATGTGAATTATTATTGGAGGAGAAAGAACCCGAACCGACAATAGAAGTTTTATGGGCAATAAAGAATCTGAAATACGGTAAATCACCAGGATGGGATGAGATAATAGAACTTATTAAAGCAGGACGAAAGGAATGTGGAACAATCTATTATGTACTATGTAGCATTCAGGTATTTGGCCAAAAGAATGGAAAAGAACTGTATTCATACCACTGCCACATAAAGGGTAACCTGAATTATGCACACAGTACAGAACTGTTGCCCTGATTAGTCATGCCAGTAAAATTCTGTTAAAAATCATAATGGATAGAATTCGTAAGAAAATAGAAGAAGAAGTCAGTATGGTCCAAGCTGGTTTCAGACAAGGAAGAGGATCAAGAGATCATATATTCAATATAATATTAATAATAGAGAAATGCAAAGAGTTTAATGTGAATCTATATTTATCTTTTATGGAGTACTCAAAGGCATTTGATTGTGTGCAACACCAGAAACTTTGGGAAATAATGGAAAAGATGGGATTTCCAACACATTTGATACAATTAACATCACTGTTGTATCTAGAACAACAGGTAGCAGTAAAAATAAATGGTGAAACAACAACATGGTTTGACATAAAACAAGAGGTCCGTCAGGGGTGCACATTGTCGCCTTACTTATTTAACTTGTATACTGAAAATATAGTGAGGAATGTTAGAGACGATGTAGACAAAGAATATTACGATGCCATAACAGTTGGAGGTTATGAAATACCAGAGATTAGATATGCTGATGACACAGTATTACTGTCCACAACACAAAAAGGAATGGAAAAACTAATTATGTCAGTCCGTAAGAACAGCGAAGAGCAAAACATTAACGCGAAGAAACTAAATTGATGACAACTAACAAAACAAACAAGGCAGCTAAAATATGTATCAATGAGAAATAACTGGAAAAGGTGGAGAGTTTTTAATATCTTGAATCATTACTAACTAATAATGGAGATACAATGAGGGAAATTAAAATGAGGACATCTATCGCTCTTCAGAAAGTAAAACAACTAAAGAATCTGTGGAGAAGAACAGACGGAACTATAAAAATACGATTTTTAAGGGTATTAATCGTTTCCATCGCAACATATGCCTGTGAGACCTGGACACTTAACAAAACAGCTGAGAAACACATAAATGCCTTTGAATGTAAAAAATGCTACAGAAGATTTCTTCAAATATCATGAACACAAAAAGGAACAAATATATCTATACTACAAGAGCTTAATATTGAAAAGGCTGCCTAGTAAAGAGGATTAAAGAGAGAAAACTTAAATATTTTTGACACATTAAACGTCATGATAATATAGAGAAGACAGTCTCGGAAGGGTACATAATGGGAAAAAAAAGAGAGGAAGACCAAGACAAAGATGGCTGCAAGACATCGTTGATGATCTACAAATGGATGCATCAGCAGCAGACCATCTTGCTAAAAACCAAGAGAGGCCTACAGGAGTGTCTGTTAGAGAGGCAAAGTTCCGCAAGGGACATGGAGTGAATGAATGAATGAACATCTCATGTTTATATTTCATTTCTACATGAACAACGAGACCTGAGAACAAAATACTATATTTCAGTTCCTCTGACAGTGTCGCTGATGGTATGTATAATGGTATCGAATATCAGATTGATATAAATAAAATCAATACAATAAATACAGTCACGACTGATAGAACACACGGTGAGAAAACACGTTGCCGTGGACTCTGTGTACAGAACAGCGCACCTTTGTCTTAGTTCGTGTTGCAATAAAAATATCAACAGTGCTCTAGGAATTGATTGATGGGACGTTGAATACAAGGGTAGTGAACGAACAAGGAAATAAACAGATTTCCATTTCGTTCTGTTGTTGTTGCACTAATATTTACTCTCCGGAGCGTCGATCTGTAGCAGACCTAGGGAGATGTTTTCTGGCAATGTAGTTGTATGGCAGTTTTGTTATTTTATTAAAATATTAAGGAAAACAAACCATACAGGAGAAGGAAAAAAATGCCATCGAATACAACCTTTATTGATTTTTGTAGAGAAAAATGAACACTACGAAAAAAATAGAATACTGAAGCTTTCTGTTCCTAGAAATGTCGGGGTATGTACTGATGGAAGTTCCTGTTGGGCTAGCATTTACCTGAACATAGTAAAAGAGAATGTGCAAGGAAATACAGTTATTAACAAATTGCTACACTAACTTGTGGGGGGGGGGGAGGAGGGGGGAATATAAGTTTTTACAGTAATAATTTTTTTTAAAGCTTAAATGTTGAAGAGCTGTCATCATTGCCTATTGGTGAAGTCCATCAGTGCTGCAGTCTTCTAAGAAGAAACATGGAGGATTTCAACACTGTGCATGCACTCCGTAGCTCCGGGCGAAAGCCCTGGCTAATTTAAGTTTCCGTAACAGATGCCTCTGTCCGTCTGAAAAAGGAGTCGGCGACATTCTTTAATAAGAATAACGTTTAAAAAGACGTAAGACGTAATCCTTTTCTTCTTTTGGCAGGAGTGATTTGATCTGCAACCTTTTTTATATGGAGAAACCTGATACGGCCTATGTGAGTGATTGTCTGGCCTCATTCGCGTCTACAGCTAATAAATGAAAGTAATAAATAAAAACACTATTATAAACCCATGAATTTCAACTACACAGTAGTATTTATTAATGACACCATAATTAGCCTGCTGATCCATATTATGAATTAACAAATCTCTGATCAGATGTATGCCTTTAAAACAGGGTGAACATTATTGTCACAGCATTCACGATAAATCTGTCATAGGTTATTCAAATGTGCATGGGATCTGCTTATCATAAATTTGTCATACGTTATACACGTGTGCACGGGACATGCTTATCATAAATTTGTCATACGTTATACACGTGTGCACGGGACATGCTTATCATAAATTTGTCATACGTTATACACGTGTGCACGGGACATGCTTATCATAAATTTGTCATACGTTATACACGTGTGCACGGGACATGCTTATCATAAATTTGTCATACGTTATACACATGTGCACGGGACATGCTTATCATAAATTTGTCATACGTTATACACATGTGCACGGGACATGCTTATCATAAATTTGTCATACGTTATACACATGTGCACGGGACATGCTTATCATAAATTTGTCATACGTTATACACATGTGCACGGGACATGCTTATCATAAATTTCCCATACGTTATACACATGTGCAGGGGACATGCTTATCATAAATTTGCATCCAATACAGACAAAGTAAGTTAGTGAAGAAATATCACTTCCCAAATATAAAAGTGTTCATACTTTGCATACTGATATGTACTGTATGGCATGTTCATATTTACACTTGTTTTAGTCACAGTTTTTAACTTATTTGAAGAAAATGACATGGTCATATTTACAGTTGTTTCAGTTACATATTTTAAAAGAACAAAGGTAAATTAATGTTGCAAGGTTGTGCATGAAGCTGTACGTCTTGTGAAAGATGTATATCGAGTTTAATTTGTTTTCATTATAAAAGACTGAAGGTTAATGAATAAAAAATAATTCCTTAATTGTCATTTATAACAGGACGGCCAATGACTTACAAGCGATCAGGTGATTAGAAAGCAATAATATAAGACCTACCAGAAAAAATATCGAACACTAAAAGCACTAGGATTTTTTAAAACTGATACAACTATACCTGTCTTTCAGCTTCCATGTAGTATTTTCGGAAATAACTGTTTTATCAGAATAACAGTCGGTGCCTTATCCTTTCTTTTTTTTTAATGTAAAAATTACATACGTTGTACAGGCATGAACGGTTTTTTAATTTACCCTTACTTTTTTTTTTCCTTACCTTATTTACTGCGAGATTTACCATTTACAAAAAGCTCACTTGCTGTACCAAAGTCAAAACTGACTGATTCTCCTCCTTGAAAACTGAGCATCATCATCATCCTACAGGCCTGAGCACATTCTAACCGGTGGTGCTGGTTGCTGTGTACTGTTTGTTTTTTCCTTTTATAATATAAACCGGTTGCGGTAACCAACGAACTTCAAAAGTTTCAGTTTTTCTCGTTTTTTTTAAAAATCGGTAATTTGCCGGTAATTGCTTGTTAATGCGATCGCTGTAAAAGGCAATTATTAATCGCACTCGCAGCTGCAGCTATAAGCCAAAGCATGGACTAACTTTTCAATGCCTCTATTCTGTTCGTGCACAAACAATCGTTCCATGTTATTAACAAAACAAAACGGGGTCATTCAAGTTTCTTTGTTTGTGTTATTTTTCTTTCTGATCAAGTTTTAAATGAGCTGTTTTGTTCCCCCCCCCCCCTTTACACACACACACACTTTTTTAGTTTAGTGCATAATGAAGCAGGCAGTGACAAAAAATGAAGATACATACTGTTAGGAATCAATATTCATTTCTGTTAATATTTCAGTACTTTTTTTTTCAGTTATCGTCCACAAAAAGCCATTGGTTGTATTCTGCCGTCTCTGTGCCCCGAGAGGTTCGGAACATCAGACTTTTGCTCTACGTATTTTGTAGCTTGCAGTCTCCTCTTGATCTCTATTCACTTGGCCACGCTATAGTCTTTTAGCAATATACTGGGACGTAGAGGGTGGTCTTGGTAGGCTATGGTTGGCCAGTCTGGACATGTTTGTTAATATAATACAAAATAGCCCATGCGTTCCGTGTTGAGATACGAGGCAAATTTATGGAAGCCGTATCTCGTGTAAAGGTCAAATACAGAAATTTGTAAGACAGGCAAGTAAACAGCATAGTCTGAATATGTTTTTTTAACGCAGCCATTTAATGAAAAAACATTAATGCAGAAGATTAATGAAATCACAGCAGCAGAGCATGTTCATGACAAAAGGTCGTGAACTCTAAGACGTTCGGTCTGAAATGTTACAGGCTTAGCGATTCAAACTAAACTCTGTAGCCCTTTCCTTCTGGTGTATTCGATTCTGTGTACGGCACAAAACAAGAAACAATACCACGAATTTCCTCCTCTCAAGCCTGTCAGGAATATTAGTTCTCTTAAAGTTTCTTCTAAATTCACTTTGTTGTTTTTAATCCATTTCTTATCCAAGTCTCTTTGAATTCTAGCATCCCTTTATAACAAACACAACGCAGCTGCTTCTACATTCTCGGTATGTACTATCTCAGGTATTTTCTAGTTTGTGAGTGTATGTTTTGTTTTGTTTTTCAATGTAGAAAAAAAAATTTAAGTGATCAGAGTTAGAATTTAGTTTTAAAGTACGATTCCTTCCACTCTGTGCTCCGTGATGGAAGATGCGAGAGTCCACCACTGCACTAAAAAATCAGGATTATCCCTCACATCAGCCTACCCGTGAAGCTCACGAACTCCATGTAGCTTCTAGGTACGTAGCACATCGTATCAGGGCACAAATAACGTCAGGGTCAAGTGCTCCTAACTTTACAATTAAAAACACAACACAGACAAGTTACACAGCTGTAATAAGTTCATCACACGCTAACGGACTTTGTAAGTTCAGTTATTCTATAATACATCGTGTAGAACTCTTAGTTGTCAATCTGTCCCTTCCAGAAAGGGATAACATTTTTCACAAGGTTTGCAACATCCTACGCCGTCTACACGTGGTCAACACACGCACTCAACACAACACCTATCTGCAGGACAGGTAAGAATTGATATTATATAATAACATAAAGCCCAGTTCCAAGTGCGCTGTTTTTTGTAAGTGATCCCTGAAAAAAAAAATGCATTACCGAAACACTGGATTGTTGTGCGTTCTTTGCTTGTATGTGCTCATCTTGCTTTCTGCTACTCTTCTTTCTGCCCATGTCCCTCTGTAGGAGGAGGAAGTAAGAAGAGACTCATAAACGTAGGTGGGCTGGCAACATCAGAAGCATAGGAATGAAAATGGGTCAGGGACTGGTCAGTTTTCAAAGGTTCGCAACTCTGGGTGAAAATCGGTCCGACTGACCCAGTATATAAAGAAGAGGCGACAGAAATTTAATAGGTCGAGATTTGTACGCTGAGCACGTGGGAAGGTGCTCGCTGGATAAGAGGAAGTCATGTTTTCGTTTAAGCACGAATGAATGAATGTGTTTATTCGTCGATATATATATGTATATATGTGTGTGTATGTGCGTGTGTGTGTTGGACTGGTATTGGTTATTATTCTGTGATGTGGACGCGTGCAAGCTGTCATGTTGATTCCTCCGATCCATTCCGACCAGCTCAGGTATGAGTGAGATGGCAGAAATATTACATGCATAATCATAATTCCACTATGACATAGTTGTCTATGTAAGATTTTGATGTTTTAGTGATGTGGAAATGATGGTTTATATGTGCACATAAAATATGCATTATTGAATTTTATGTACATACATGTTATATACAGTTCTTGCCAATTTGTTACGTTTTGTTACAATCAGGAGCGTAATCATTAAAGTATGACAGTTTGAGATTTATGTATGGCACTATTGCGTTGTAAATCATACTAACCCAGTTGTACGTTAAATTGATTTTTAGCAATTCCACTGTTGATAACATTTTTGTAGGAATAAAAATACTGAAAGAAAATAGATGCATGGTTGATTTTGTTGCTAATGATATAAACTGATGATCAAATTGATGGAGATTATTCGTGCTTTCCTTCCTTGTGTGTAATATTTATGATATTTAAGAAAGAATGGGAAACAGGATAGATCAAAGAGCAGATCACGGGCTTGACTGAATTATTTTCTGTAACTGTTGTGATGCGATGATGTGCAATCTATGCAATCATCAATCAGTTGTACCTGTAATATTACAACCAATAACAAACATTGCAACAGATGTATAGACAACATAAAAGTTTAATGTTATAAAACCTTTTTTTACATTAATCCCTACGCTTCATTCTTTCTATCTCTGTGTGTGTGTGTTTGAGAGAGAAAGAGTGAGTGAAAAAATGAACTATACATATCCATCTACTTTCATTACGAGAAGAGAAAAATATTGGAGAACGTATGAAAAAACATATACTAGTTTAATCATATGAAAATAAAATTGTACAACGTGTTATACAATGTGAGAGCACCTAAGTAGCGCAGTCTCACCACCTGCACACGCGGACAAGCCTAGATTTCCGTCCGCTCACACTTCCTGCTGACGCTCCCAGTGTTGCTCGACCTTTCACATTGAGACCCTAAAGGCGATCAATACAGACACGGGCTGACTAAAGGCTGGTCTTGTGACTTTAGAAAATCTGGCAGAAAATTGGAAGAAAAGGTCACGGTAAAACAATGTTGTGAAAACAAAATTCGGGATTTTAGAGAATATATGCAAGTGCAGATGATCTCAATGTAGGGACAATGGCTACGATCACTGACTAGTAAAGTCACTGCTCGGAAGGAAAGCAGTGGTAAAATACCTTCTGGAAATATACCGAGAAACCCAACATCAACATGGAAGGTCAGGAATATCATGGACACACAAGAGAACAGATATATCAATACTACATGAACTTAAGAAGGCTGGATAGTAAAGAGGGTTAAACAAAGAAAACTTAAATATTTTGGACACATAAAACCTAATGAGAATTTAGAGAGGACAGTCTTGGAAGGGTACATAATAGGAAAAAGAAAGGGAGGAAGACAAAGGCGAAAATGGTTACAAGACATCATTGATAATCTGCAAATGGATGCATCAGCAGTAGGACATCTTGCTTACAACCGATGGGCCTACAAGAGTGCTGTTAGGGATACAAAGTTCCGCAAGGGACTTGCACATGACTGACTGACTGCAAGTTCTGGTCAGCATTTTGATGTGAAAGGAAAATTAAGAAAGATGGGGATCTTTTTTTTTTAAATCAACCAGTACTCACACTAAATCTCCTGTAAGTACTGGCTCAGATATCCACGCATCTTTCGTGGTCTGTAGATCTGCTTGAAAAGTTCTACAGTGAAAGGAAAATAACCTTAGATTACTCGCACAATTAACTACAATTTTTAAAATGAGTTCTTTGAGAAGAAAGTACTGTATGTTTTTCTTTATAGTTTGTCATGTGACGTGTCCTTTAACGAATGTTGTCCCTTTCTCTGCCTCCCTGAAAGAGGTACGGTCTAGAGCAAGATGACCAACATCTAAGAATGACATATTCAGATTTTCCACTATGTCCTCACTCCACCTGCGGCGAGATCGTCCCTATTCCCTTTTGCAGGGCACTGTGCCTTCTACTATCGACCTTCCCAAACTTTCGTGTCTCTTGATATGGTGAAAGTATCCCATCTTTCTAACTTTGATGGTGTTTACAAGTCATTTTTCTACGACACATAATCCCGTCATAGAAATGTGTAGAGAGTATAACGTGGATCTATACACCTGCTTTGTAGACCACTCTAAAGCCTTTGACTATGTACAACATTAGTAGTTATGGTCTGTTATGAACAACATGGGTTTTCCTAATCAACTGGTACACCTCATCCCCAAACTGTACCAAGACCAGCAAGCAGCAGGGAGGGTAGACGGCGAAACATCGGGCTGGTTTGACGTACAAAAGTGAGTAAGACAGGGATGTATCCTTTCTCCATACTTGTTTCTTTTTAGACTCACTCTTGCTACTATCACGTCACGTAGAACTGTTTAAGTCACCGTGGTTTTTGCCTTCATATTCCTGCTTCGAATGTGATTCAGCAAAAGTGTGAAGCATCTGACGCACTAGTAAAGTGTACTGACAGAGCAACAAGATTTTCGTTTAATCTCAGACAATGGACAGTTTTTATTTGTTATTGTTAGAAAATGTTTTGCATAAGTACACTTTTCCTCCGTCCTTTTAACAGGTCGACGCATTTAAACGAAGGAGAATAAAAAAGAAGTACAGGCAGTTTCAAAATTTCTCGGTAACTGCAACGAATAGAAGCAATATAACATGTTTGCAAAGGCTTTCGAATACGGACAGCCCATCGTTCTTCTCTTAGTCTAAAAGAAGTCATGATCAAATAAACAGACGCTCTACTTCGGGATTTAACCATTACTGAACAACGCGTTGGAAATTTCTTTGGGCAGAGGGAGTGAAACCTGCTGAAATTCACTATAGGACGTTGACACAATACGGAAGTGAAAACAGCATAACTCAATGAATTTATGACTGGGTAGAAAGTTTAAAGCGGGAAGAACAAATTTAATCGACGAAGCCTGAACTGGTCATTGCAGCTCATCATGCAGCGGCCGCAAGGGTGGAGGCAATGCAACAGTTGTGGTTAGAACGTTCTCCTCATTTTCCCTGTTACTACCCTGACCCGGCGTCACGCGATTATCACGTCTTGGGTCCACATAACGAGGCTCTACAGGGTCGCAGGTTCATCACACATGATGAAGAAAGCAGTTTACGAAATTTCTGTGTCATGACCTCGTTTCTTTCCGGGTGTCACGATCCCTCGTGTGTATTGAACAGTTACTAATGACTAGGCCTACAAAACACCTTTTTTGGAGGTGCTAGTTGGCTCAATTGGTTAGTACGCTGTTCTCCCGTGGCTAGACGGCTGCTCGTCCTACCGGAATCCGTGGTTTGAATTCCTCTTGTAATTTTTCTTTCTCTCAAGTCTCACTAAAGTGCTTTGTCTGCGATTTCTTTTCAGGTCTAATCCTGCAAAACTATGTTCTCTTACTTTATCGTAGGAAAGCCTCGTTATTTCCTATTTATTAAAAAAAAATTGAGACCTGGATTCGAGAGCTGCCGTAAAACCTCTTCTCTCAAGAAATAAAGAAGCCGGTGGAACGACACATGACTTGATGAAGGCCT
Organism: Achatina immaculata; assembly: GCA_009760885.1. Classification (NCBI taxonomy): domain Eukaryota; kingdom Metazoa; phylum Mollusca; class Gastropoda; order Stylommatophora; family Achatinidae; genus Lissachatina; species Lissachatina immaculata. The sequence goes on from CM019702.1 coordinate 13,089,497, forward strand.
ATGTGGGGAGGGGAAGTTCCTTTGCTCACAGCTACCCGCATTATAAAGTGTATTTATACTTCTGTATTCTCTCATGAATTGTGAACACCATGTTCTGGTCAGCTGATGCTGTGAAGATGCCGAGCACAGGCAAGGTATAGAACTGAGAGGACGTTCAGAGTTTAATGGTGGCTAGCTTCAACACCTGGACTGATTTAATACACACAAAAAAGACGAGATCCTCAGCAAGGTCTGTCACCATATATCCCACCTTGAGCCCTGCCCCGTGTGCCAGTTTGAGTCTGTTATTAAAAGCATCAGTGGACAGGCGGGCCAGCTCCGTCGCCAGTTCTGTTTCCTTGATAACTGTACTGTTACAGCAGAGCATTAGCATTTAAAAGCAATAGTATTTAAAAATGCATATTTTCTTGTAAAGATTACCAAAATTATAACTGACAAATAATACTTACGATATTTAAAGCAGAAATTGTATTTAAACCCGTCAAAATAAAACAAAATCTAATTAGGTATACCTCCAAACATCTCTCTCTCTCTCTCTCTGAACCTTAAGTACCCAGGACACATGGGGCTTCCGCAAGGGTTTTCCACAAATGCCTGTCCTTCGCCTTTTTTTCTGCTCTTGCCCAGGTGAGCCCTCTATTGCTCAACATCCTTTCTGTTGTTCTTCTCCATGTCTCTTTTGGTCTACCCTTACTTCTGTTCCCCTGTGGTGTCCATCTTAGTGCTATTTTTGGTAGTGAGTTGTCAGTCATTCGGAGCACATACCTCCAAACATAAAGTGACGAAAATGCCGTGGCACTGTAGTGCATTAGCTTGCCGGATGGAAGGTTCCTGGTTCGATTCAACCCAGACGCGGATTTTGGTTTTTTTTTTCTATCCGGACCAGCCGGCACTGGGGGTCCACCCAGCATTAAGAAATGAGTACCTGGGTTTAATAAAGGCACCAAGGACAGGTGATGTCTCGTTCACCCACAACAATGTAGTGGTCTAGAAATATGAAAGCACTAGCGCTTCACACTCTTCAAGTACGAAAAGGCCACGGGACATAATTGGTAAAGTTACATCTAAGAAGCCCGTCACAAAGTTTTAATAAATATCTATCTTATACAGCTGTTTCCTGTAGAAGTTCCTATACTGTTCTGTTTATAAAGATCTTTCTGCTCCAATATAAAGTGGGTACTAAACGTGTTCATCTTTCTAATGCTTTTGTTTTATCTTCTGCATCCTTATTTGTCAGCCTGGTTGGCTGAGTGGTTAGCCCCTTTGTCGACTAATCCGGTGGTACTACCATCAGTGGGGATTTTTTTCTAGTAGCATCACACCAACACGGCCCCGGAGTTCACCCGGCCTCTAATAGTGGGTGCCAGAGAAATCTGGCAAGGTAAATGTGGCCAGGCGTGGTACCGATCACATCAGACTTTCATGTGCCGAAGATCATGGAAATGCGAGCTTAGAACCGTAACACCAATATGCATGAATAACAAGGAAAAGGGAATTTTACTTTTTTTTTACCTTCAGCTATCCTTATCTGCAATCAGAATCCGTACGAGGTAGAAGAAGAAGCTTTGAGATGAAAAAGAGGAACTATCACGACTTATTATTGAAATGTATGGCAGCCTGAGCGGATAGATTTTGTCATGTCACTATCGAGAAAACGATAGGATGTCTTGTAATTGTTATTGGAGTGTTTGGAAGGTATGCATGGACTTTTCAAGTGGCAGGGCAACCTGCCGACAGTCATCACTTCGTCATCATTTCCATTGCCATCAGATTAAACAAATAAAGCTCATATCAAAGTGTCACGCTGGACTGGCCTGAGTTTTCGTATCAGTGTGTTGCCAACTCAAGGTTAGAAAAAATCTGGGAAGTGAAACTAAGCCAGGAGACAGTGGATAGCTAACACAGAAAATACTCAGTTTAGAGAACACACAGGCCCGGCACATACTGTTTCATCTGTCCCGCCTAACCTTGCGTTCAACTTCACGAATCCCTATCCTGTTTCAGCCTGAATAATGGGATACACATTACGAAGGGTGATTGATAAGTTTTCGACATAAGGTACAATGGATTATTTGTTGACGACATTTTTGGGGCTATTTCTCACCATAGTCCCCTTGCAACTTTATGCACTTAGTCCAGCGATCTGGAGCATGCGGATCCCTTCTTTGTAAAAGTCAGCATCTTGTGCCAGTAGAAAGTGGCCTACAGCATGAATGACGTCATCATCTGAAGCAAATTTGTGACCACTGAGCTCCTTTTTGAGTTTGGTAAACAGGTAATAGTCCGAAAGGGGCCAAATCTGAGGAATAAGGGGGGATGTTTAAGAAGTTTTAAAGCCGCATTCATAAATGGCAGTCATTGCCACCGCCACTTGTGAACTGGAGCTTTGTCTTGCTGAAAGATGACTCCTCATGTCAATTTCCCTCAACGCTTTTCCTTCAATTTGACCCGCAGTTGTTTCACAAGATTAGTGTAATTGGTCTCGATGACCGTTCTGCCCTTCTACCAATAGCACACCTTCTGAATCTCAAAAGATGGAAACCATCACTTTGCCTGCAGACAGAACCACCCTTGCTTTCTCTGGAGGTGGGCATCCATGATGTTTCCACTGCTTTGTCTGTCCTTTGGTTTCTGGTTGAAAATGATGAACCCAAGTCCCATCCATAGTCACAGATTGCTGAAGAAACTTTTCAGGATCTGCAGAAAAATGGCCAAGATTGTTTCTTGACATGTTGAGACGCTGTTGTTTGTGATCAGCTCCAAGAAGTTTCGGGAGCCATCGAGCAGAGACCTTTGTCATTTGAAGATCATTGTGAATAATGGCATGAACACGTTCCTGTGCGATGCCCAACTCATTAGCAATGTACCTCTCAGTTAGCTGTCGATCCTCCACTATCATGTCATGGATTCTGCCGATGGTTTCATCGGTGGTTACCGTTCTTGTCTTTCTGGACGGGGATCATCTTCCAAACTCCTTCGATGATAAGCGCTTGATGCAAATATAGCGGATGACTGCTCCATGAGAAATTTTAGCCATTTTCTCAATTTCTGCTACCTCTTACCACTTCAATAGCCTGTAAAAAAATTAGTTGCAGTTAATTTCTTGAAACTTGGCGTTACATTAACCTGATCTACAAATGCACCTAATATCAACTGTGTGTTTCTAGTATTTGTACCTTATGCCGAGAACTTATCAATCACCTATCGTAGCTCATAATCCCGCTTCTAAGCCACCAAGCCATGGAATGATCATCCAAAATATTCAGCATGCCAAGAATTTGCAGTTCATGATTAACAACGTTCTAGACTGCTAGATATTTCTAGTGATTTGACGGAATCAAACAGAAATAAACGTGATTTTATTTCAGAATCTATAAACGCTTTTTTTTCGTGTACCTTTAAAGTGTGGTTAGTCTAACCTTCAAGTTTCCAACTGATGCATAGACTGACCATTTAGATCTTTCTCATTGGTTAGTGTAACGTCCATAGATGTTTCTATCTATAGATGCATAGCTTGACCCTGTAATTCTGTTGTTGTTCTTGAGGCTAGCTGGTTTAACAAACTGCCTCTCTGTGATCAGATAATATTTTGTGTTATCGATATTTTACCACGTAAAATATACATCAAGTTCATAAACTGAATTTCAGATTTAACTAATTTATATTATATAAGTAGTTTGTAATATTTTCTGTCCCTTACCTTATGCGGGTGTGCAACATTCAGTCTTCGTAGATTAAAAAAGTTAAGTATATTCAATATCTGAGACAGCCCAAGTATATACACTTTTTGAGAAAGCCCATATATATATATTTATATATATACATTATGTGAGACAGCCAAAGTATATACATTATCTGAGACAGCTCAAGTATATACATTATCTGAGACAGCTCAGGTATATACATTATTTTTGGCAGCCCAAGTATATACATGATCTGAGACAGCTCAAGTATATACATTATTTGTGGCAGCCCAAGTATATACATGATCTGAGACAGCTCAGGTATATACATTATTTGTGGCAGCCCAAGTATATACATGATCTGAGACAGCTCAGGTATATACATTATTTGTGGCAGCCCAAGTATATACATGATCTGAGACAGCTCAGGTATATACATTATTTGTGGCAGCCCAAGTATATACATGATCTGAGACAGCTCAGGTATATACATTATTTGTGGCAGCCCAAGTATATACATGATCTGATACAGCCCAAGTATATACATGATCTGAGACAGCTCAAGTATATACATTGTCTGAGACAGCTCAGGTATATACATTATCTGAGACAGCTCAAGTATATACATTATCTGAGACAGCTCAAGTATATACATTATCTGAGACAGCTCAAGTATATACATTATCTGAGACAGCTCAAGTATATACATTATCTGAGACAGCTCAAGTATATACATTATCTGAGACAGCTCAAGTATCAACATTACAGCTCAAGTATATACGTGACCTGAGACAGCTCAGATATATACATGATCTGAGGCAGCTCAAGTTTATACATTGTCTGAGGCAGCCAAAGTATATACATTGTTTGAGGCAGCCCAAGTATATACATTATCTGAGACAGCTCAGGTATATACATTTTTTGAGACACCCCAGATATATACACATTATTTGAGACAGCCCAGGTATATACACATTATTTGAGACAGCCCAGGTATATACACATTATTTGAGACAGCCCAGGTATATACACATTATTTGAGACAGCCCAGGTATATACATATTATTTGAGACAGCCCAGGTATATACACATTATTTGAGACAGCCCAGGTATATACACATTATTTGAGACAGCCCAGGTATATACACATTATTTGAGACAGCCCAACTACACATGCCAGTTTGGCCGTTGAAGAAAAAATGTTTTTTAAATGTGCAAAAAAAAAAAACCAGTCCATTGAGCAGTGTTCCTTTTTTGTAAATTCTTGATAAAAGAAAGAAACACTGTAGTAAATCGAGCAATCAGAACACGACAAAAGGAATTAATATACAGAAAAGAACAAATGTTTATTTACTAAAAAAAATGTGCTACCAAAAGAAATTAGAAACGGTCACACAGAGTACGGCGAATGTTTGTAAGAAACGAGAACGAATACATCTTACTTGCATGAACCGGTGCAGTCGAAAGATGGTCTTACATTTACGCCTTAAACATGAGATAAGAATTTGACAACAGTTATATGTATTCATACAACAAGATTTAGCTGATATAGTGCACACAAGAACAGAAACGTGATACAGCATACTAATATGCAGAAGATTGTTCTGTACGTTATCACAAATAATATTTTGTCAGCGAAGTAAAGGTAACATTTCTTTTTTTCTTTGAACGACGAAACACTGCTTCTTGAATGATAATAGAGGTCATTCCAATGATACTGACTAGAAGGGGGGGGGGAAGGGGACTTTAACTGAGATAACAGAAGGAGAAAGAAGATAACTGGGACAGCAAATATCTTTGAAAAATGTAGGTTTGTTTTATGGGGAGGTGACTCGCGAAATTGTATACATTACAGCTTCTTGGTTCTGTCCCCTATCTACGAGATTTACGTCTGTCAGTGACCGTTATGTACCGTCTAATGAACGACACCGAACCATCTTGAAAAGACCTATAATGTTACTACACAATATGTTCATTATGGGGGTTTTCCGGAAAATTACCCTTATTATGGGATACGACAATATATAAATCTATTGTAGTATGCATGTGTACTGTCTCCTTTGATTTTTGGGATTACAATAGACTTCATAATGAAAAAATGTTGCACTTGTAACACAGGTATTGACTGGGTACATGGGACCCAACTAGAAGATCTTGATTTTGCTGATGACATGGCTCTTATCAATAACAATGTGAATTCCATGCAAGAAAAACAAATATCTGTCTTCACTGGCTAGCAAAATAGAAATTGACTTTAACAAGGACAAAATAAAAAATAATGAAACTTCCCATTAATTAAAATGGAAAAATACACATAGAAGGGACAGATATTGAAGAAGTCAATCAATTTGCATACCTTGGCAGCTACATAGACCAGGATGGTGACACTAGAAAGGAAGTCAGAATTAGAATTGCAAAAGCAGCATCGATCTTCAAGAATCTTGAGAACATATGACATTCAAAAGTTACAAGCACAAAAATCAAGTTACGACTATTCAATTCAAATGTAATATCCACCCTCTTTTATGCATGCGAAAGCTGGAAAACAACTAAAGAAATAGAAAAGAAATTAGACTCTTTTGAAAACAAATGGCTCAGGAAAAATACTCGGCATCAAGTGGAACAAATTCAAGAACAATGCAGATATAAGACAGATGACTGAACAGCAACCAGTCTCACGGGTGATCAGGTAAAGGAGATGGACATATGTTGGTCACTTGATGAGAAGAAATGATCAGAGAATCCCAAAACAAGCTATCAAGTGGAACACAACAGGCCAAAGAAAAAGAGGCAGACCGCGTGAAACTCTAAAGAGGACATTGTTAAGAGAGGCCAAATTAATAGCCATAAAATCCCTTGATGAGATTGAAAGGCTCGCCGAAGACAGGAGAAATTGGCGAACTACCTTGCGAGCCTTATGTGATGTTTAACGGCCTAGGAAGGATATAAGATATAAGATAAGATGCCTGGCCATGTTCTCCAAAGTTTTGCAGGCAGCCTTTTATACGGTTATTTCCCTTAGTCTGTTATCAATGTGTTAGTCGTGGACTATACAAGTGTTTCTCAACCAGGGACCACCGGATAATTTAAGGGCGCCACAGTTGAAGAAAGGGTAAGAAACACTAGACTACGTTAATATGCCTGCATGAAACTTTTCACAGCTGACGATCGTTGAAAATGGACGTAACGCATGATTTTAGTGCTGAGAAAAACTGGTACAAACATATATAGTTCCAATAATACTTACGTGTACAGAAGAAGGTACAGTACCTGAAATATAACTTCATACAGAGACTGGATCTGGATGAACATACTAACGTTTAGTATCGCATTTATAGGCTCATACAGAAAACTGATAATTACAACAACATTTTAGTAATAATTACATAATCTCTTGTAGAAACCGGGCAGTTATAACATTATAGTAATAATTATATAATCTCATGTAGAAACCAACCTGACAATTAGAACAACGATTTAACAGCAGCTTTAGCATCATGTAAAAGCCAAATTATAGTAAACATATTTCAATAATAACAATACTTCATGCAGAAACCGAATGATTGTAATAATGTTTTAGTAATAACTATAACTTCATGTGGAAACTAAGTGAGCATAAAATTGTTTTAGTAATAACTATAGCTTCATGTAGAAACTATAGAGAATAAAAATGTTTTAGTAATGACTATAACTTCATGTAAGAAAATCTAAATGATTATAGCATCGTTTTACCAACAACATCTGACATATTTAGGAATTGGATAACTACACCAAGACTACATGCATTTTAATAATCAGAACATAGCCTCAAATACAAAGTCTGTGATCACAGCAGCTGCAGCTGAGCTGGCGGTGGATACTTTCAGACAGAAAACAGTGCAAAACATTGTATACAACAACGAAACAGTGTTACATGAAGGCAGAGAAGAAACTGGATGTCATTTGTGGTTTTACAAGGAAAATATAAAATTGGACGGATTACCGTTTGGTAGTTATCTGCGTTTCTCAACATTTTAGATCACGTACACAACCTGTGACTTGAAGCTGAAAAAGTGCAAAACAATTAGACGAACTAGAAAATAAAAGGTTAATTGTACACCTAATGACGCTTTTCTTTTCGCATAAACAAGATTTTCTCATGTGCTTATGGTTATTCCAAATGTGGGTTAACTGAGCCAACTTTTCTACCTGTTGCTTCAGGTAAATGGGCGTTCAACTGCAATGTTACATAGGTTATAATTATTTCCCTTTGTACGGACTCCAATAATCACTAACAATTTTCTTTACGAAATTAGCAGTTCTTTGGAAACCTCTTACATTTCTATGAAGTTTTTCTTACACATGTATTCTCTCTCTCTCTCTCTCTTTCTCTCTCTCTCTCTCTCTTTCTCTCTCTCTCTCTCTCTCTGAACCTTAAGTGCCCATGGGGCTTCCGCAAGGGTTTCCACAAATGCCTGTCCTTTGCCTTTTTTTCCGCTGTTGCCCAGGTGAGTGCTGTATTGCTCAGCATGCTCTCTGTTGCTCTTCTCTGAGTCTCCTTTGGTCTACCTTTTTACACAAGTAATGGCGCAGGTTAATCTTTCGGAGTGATTCGTAGCTCTCCTGTTCTAACTTTGTGCTCTGTGCTATAAGCCAGATTAAGTGGCACAGGGTGAAGGCACAGAAAGTAACACCCACTGCCACACAGAAGAGCTAAGTGTTACTGTGAATGTCAGCAAATAACGGAAGGATTTTTTGACGATTTCTGTGTAAAATAATGATTATTTCATTACTGAATAAGGCATACATACTTTCATCTTTACAGAACAAGACTTAAATAATTTCATCTTTACAGACTAAGACTTAAAATATTTTCATCTTTACAGAATACGACAAAAATACTTTCATTTTTACAGAATAAGATTTAAATACTTTCATGAATCCACAGGATGTATGGTTAGAGAAACATAGACAGTCAGATGTATAGATAGATAGACTTATTGATTTTATATCATTATTTCACCCCTTTTTGCCAGTGACGAAGTCTAGACAATAAGTAAAAAAAAAATACTACAACAGACATAACTTTTAAAATGTCCCATGAACTCTGAGCACGGCTCTGGATTTCTTTCTATAACAGAACAAAGAGCCCACTGTGCGTACAGAACAAAGAGCCCACTGTGCGTACGGAACAAAATAAAACATGTGCAAAAGCGTTTATAAAAAAAATGTAAAATTATATTTGACATATTCTGTTTATACTGAAGCTATACATTAATTATAAAACTGTCAGCAGCATAGATGTCTTAGTATAAATGTGCGTCTGCTGTCATCATCATCATCATCATCATCAGGTTCCGTGCCGACTGGAGTTGGCTATTATGTTTCTCTATAGCACCCGATCCTTCAGCTAAGGCCACCATTTGAGTTGGTGATATCCTTTTACGGTATCTCGTCAAACTATCCAGTATTATTTCTCTCTGTCTTCCCTTCTGTCTTCTTCCCTCTGTTACAATATCTTCAACATCATACTCAGGGAAATTTGACGCTTGGATTCAGAACAGAAGGAATAAAGCGAATCAGGCCACTGGGCAAGTGACATCTTTACTGAAAATCAAGTATATCACACCTGAAACAAAAAGAGCACTGTACAACACACTTTTCTTCTCAACTCTATGCTATCAATGTCGGATATGGACACATACAGCCAAAAACAAAAAAGAAATCATCACGACACAAATGAGATGTTTAAGAGAACGCTAAATGTGACAAGAAGAGATAAATAAGAAATGACACCATCAGGGCAAAGGTTGAAGCAAAACCAGCATTACACTATATCCAGAAACAGCAGGTAACATGGTTTGGCCTTGTTACACTGTTACCACAAGACAGTATATCACAGACAACATTCACACTAAGATTTGTAGGTAACAGGGGAAGAGGCCGCCCACGCAAGAGATGGAGGGAGTGAAGTGCAGAAGCCTTAAAATCCTATTATACAAAGCACATTGCAGAGCTCCATCAAGACGTCTATTTGTCTCCTCATCGTCGAGAGATATATGAGGAAGGAGAGAAGAAAACAGAAGATAAATTTCAATACTCCCTCTTCTCATTGCATGTCCAATGAAATACATTGTCTCTCTCTTATTTTTGACAAGATTTTTTTTTGTCTCTCCAGCTCTTCTCATACATTCTTCATTAGTAATCTTTGCTGTCCAGCGAATTCCCAACATTCTTCTGATAAATCAGCAGCAGTCCTACTGCCTGCAATGAATGTTAATATAATATACATAGTACATTAAAAAACAACCATTCATTTCCAGGGTGTGCCAAAGATAAATATAAATGAACAAATTATTTTTTAAAATTCCAGAAGATTGCTTCGTTTAAATTATTATTACTTTTACATAGTCACAGAATTTTTATTATTACTTTTACATAGTCACATAATTTTTATTATTACTTTTACATAGTCACAGAATTTTTATTATTACTTTTACATAGTCACAGAATTGTTATTATTACTTTTACATGGTCACAAAATTTTTATTATTACTTTTACACAGTCACAGAATTTTTATTATTACTTTTACACAATCACAGAATTTTTATTATTACTTTTACATAGTCACAGAATTTTTATTATTACTTTTACATAGTTAAAGAATTTTTATTATTACTTTTCATAATCACAGAACTTTTATTATTACTTTTCATAATCACAAAGCTTTTATTATTACTTTTACATAATCACAGAACTTTTATTATTACTTTAACATAGTCACAGAATTTTCCTCAGGTGTGGTCTTGGCAGCAACGTTTAATGACTTCTTGACCAACTGGTCGCCGACTGTGGAGGAGACGGTGCGACCTTGCACCTGTCAGCGGGAGCAGGTTTGCGTCCAGTCGCGCAGGTGTTGTCCTGTTTCGGCTTCTTTTTGCAGCAGCAACGGGACGAAGACTCGTCGCTGCCACAGCAGCAGCACCACAGGGCGCAGATGAGGACGATGAGAGCGAAGAAACCGGCGAAGCCGGCGGCCATTCCCTTTATCATACCCGAGTTGTCGTCATTCTGGTAAGAATTAAATAATGGAAGAGACGTTAAAGCTTGTTGCTTGATAAGAATCCTCTTCTTTTTTCTTTGCTTTGTTTTTCGTGTTTACTTCAAATATTTTCAATTTTAGGAATAAAGAATTCATTTAGAATTTGCCATTTTTAAAATTGTTTTTATATCGAGCTTTAAAAGAACTGAACAGAAATAGAGAATTCTGAAACAAAATATTTCAAATGGTTCACAATGTACAGCTGCATATTCTGTTAAGAGATTAGAGAGATGGAGGCTAGAAATTACACAAACGTAAATTATCCCTTTTATATGAAGCGAATTTCCCAGCTCTTTCAAGACGTCTATTTATCCCGTCAGCACTGAAAGATAGACGAGGAAAGAGACAAGACAAGACAGGGTATTCTGTTTTATATAAGTTTTATAAAATAAGTGTATATATCTGTATATAGATGTATGTAGATGGATGGATAGACAGAATGAATGAATGAATAATCTTTATTTTTAATTGGTAAAGAATTGGGCACGCAGGGCCGACTTACATTCTGCCCTACATCACTCCATCTTTCATTCTTTCCGCACATTCGATTTAATACAAGTTTACATGAGGAAGAAGAAGACATCAAAAGAGTGTAAGATTAAATTATTGCATTCAAAGTAAAAGAGAAGTAAGTAATTAACCTAATAAAATAGCTCTCACACACACATACACGCGCACATGCAGACATTTACATAATAAAAAATAAACTGTCAGTACAGATCTTCTAAAATATGTTTTTTAACAAACATTAAAATAATTTCTAACAATATCTAACAAGTTACTTTTCGAACTATGTCATTTTAGTACTTGATGGCTGCGAGTCATGAGTTGAGAGAGTGCTGGTTATTCTTTGGAGGCATATAATTACAAGCAAGTAAATAATGAAACAGACAGACAGACAGGCAGACAGAATTGCTGATTGATTGATCTTTATTTCAAAATGGTTCAGACTTGGGTACGCGGGCCCGTCTGACATTTTGCCCTTTATCATACAACTTTCACTCTGTTCCAGTCATTCTACAAATATGCTGCTCATATAAAACACATAAATTAACATGGATGGATGGATGGATGGATGGGGTTTTTTTTATTTGTGCCAAATCATGCTTGTCAACTTTGTGCAGTTCTTTGACATTCTGACCAGGTCAACCTCCTTCCGTTTTTCTGCATCTTTAGGTTAGCCAGATGACTTTCTCTCTTTCTTCTCCATGTGTGTATCAAAGTCAGCTATTTAACCATACGTAAAGGTAAAATTCCCGTGTCTATGCCATTAAGGCATATTGTGGAATACGGTGTTAGTCCCGTATTTTCCATGAAATTCGGCATGTGAAAGCATGATATGGTCAGTATCACGCCTGGTCGCTTTACCTTCCCATATTTCTCTGGTACCCATTTTTAAGAGGCTGGGTGAACCCCGGGGGCTTTTTTGGTGTGTACCAGAAAAAAATCCCACTGCTGGGACTGAACCCGGTACCACCTGATTGGTAAACCGAATGCCTAACCACTCAGGCAACCAATCCGCTGTTTAGCCATAAACTCTGCAAAATATTTTCACGGGATTACAGGTAGAGAAAATGGAAGAAAGGGAAGACTTTCGTTAATTCTGATTGATATGATTAAAACAGAGAAGCAAAAAGCTCAGAATTTTGCACAAACTTCTACAGAATTTCAATACAGAACATTAGAGAAAAGCAATCGTCAAAACATTAATATAAACCTGATATTGCAGTTAATTGTTTCTAAATGCTTGTTCTAAATACTCACAGTATAGCGTAACTAAAATAAGGGGACAGTACCTGTGCTTTCGTTTGGGCTTTAGAAGATGATGTAGTAGTCGCCCCTACAAGTTCTGTTATTATAGGGAGAAACACAATAAAGATATGAAATAATAGATTTCCAACAGGTCAACTATGAGCTTCTCATGAAATATCACATATACCAATAAATAAAATATCACAAAATAAGTGAACACTGTGCAGTTTCTAATGGTAAAGGTAAAGGTAATCATGTAATGCCTTAGAGACACATAGGAATGCGATTTTAGTGCCCATATTTTCCTTGAACTGTCAGCAACTAGAGAAGGTGATGTGGTCAGCATCATGTCTGGCCGCCTTTCCTTCCCCAAATCCAAAGGAAGTCAGGTACCAATTTCTACAGCTCGGTGACTGGGGCGCCTCCAGCCGAATTCGAACTCCCGACCTTTGCCATGAGAGACACGTGCACTAGCTACTTCGCAACTCAGTCGCCCGTATAGTTTATACATCAAATATATTATGACTATCAGAAGATTTCAAATCACTGCGTATGACCATGTTACTAAGTTGCTAAATGCAAATAATTTCTAACTGGCAGGTTTTTGTTTCATATCGAAGGGTTCACGAATTTTCTCCAAGGGACTGAAAGCTACCAGAATAATCTTGCACACATTTCCAGAACTTAATTACTTCCCTTATCAATATCAAAAATAAACCTTACCTCTTAAATTCCGTCACCCTATCTTTGTTCAGTATTTGGAATCACTTTAGTAATACTTGACTATTGGTGGTTATTTACCCTTTGGCTTTCTCATCTCCTTCTTATTTGTATTAGGAATGATAATTTACCCGATAATTCTATGATGTGAAAAAGAGCAAAGAAAGACAAAGTGTTCTACAGTTGAAGTTCAGTTTTAGTGTATACTCTGACTAGCTCCCCGTACTGACTTTGGGTTAACTGGCTAATTAACACGTTTATATTAGCAGGCTATGATTAGCGACTAGTATTCTTTGACAAAAATCATACCAGCGCCAACAATTTGAACTTTAACTCCGTTAAATTTATTTACATAAGTCCCTACTACTGATAGTGAACGGGTGCAGAGGAAATGAAAGACGCAGGAGAAGTAACATCTAAAAACAGAGAAAACTTTGACAAAAAATATAATTTGGAAAGATAACACACACATATACACAAACCCATTAGAGAGAGAGAGAGAGAAAGTGAGAGAGAGAGAGAAAGTGAGAGACTTTAAAAGAAAGGCATACGCTTTATTTATATATTTACCAAGCGACGTACGGTGTGGTTGATTAAGAATTAAAATGCAGCGATACTTAAACCCTTGTTACGGGTTTTCCCCCAACATACGTGCTAAGTTAGTGTCGTGGATACATAATTTACCCGTGAAACTCTACGGATGTTATTTCCCTGTGAAGAAGATAAATGATAACAGTGAAGTGATCTGCTCGGAAATGTGAATAATTTTCTGCAAGTTTTCGTTGTTGCTTGAGAATAAAACATTTCTTTCCTTTCAGATAATTTCGTATATAATTTCATAGATAATTTCATCATCGAGCAACTACATCTGTCATGCAGGCAGAGCAGTCCAGACTTGCAGGGCATGAAAATGAAGAATGAAAACAGATATAATACAAATGGAATAAATACGTTATAATAACTTGTACTGGAATGATAATCTGTTGCAGTACTCTACAACTTCTGGTCACGTTATAGAACTACATGCACATAATATGCACACTTTTGTCAGTGCCTGCTTCCTTGTTATTTTGCGTTCAACGAAATTTACCACGTGATATAAAATAATTAAGCAAGTCAACGAGACATCTTCATTCACAGGGGGATTTTAAGGTTCAGGGAGCCAGGGATGTCGAAAGAGTCAGAGGATTTCTATGTCGCAGTTTCTGTGACGCTTCATCAAGACAGAGATAAGCTTTTTACTGTGGCGTCAGTAACCAAGGGCTATAACTTGCTTTCAATGTGGATTATCGACCATTAACATATCATACTTATTCACTTATTTACTTTCTTCTTTATCTTCAGTTTCATCATCATCATCAGGTGCCTTGCCGATTGGCGTTGGCTATTATGCTTCTCCAGAGTACACGATCCTTCATGCAGGCCATCAGCTCAGTTGGTGATCTCCTCTCACACCATCGCGTCAGACTGTCCAGTATCATTTCTCTTGGTCTTCCTCTTGATCTTCTTTCATCTATTTTTCCTGTTGTTATAATATTTTCAATGCCCCCCCCCCTTTCTCTTTGCATGTCCTATGAAAGTACATTGTCTCTCTTTTATCTTTTTGACAAGATTTTTTGTCTCTTCAGCTCTTCTCATACATTCTTCATGAGTTATTTTTGCTGTTCAGGGGATTCGTAACATTCTTCTAATAAACCACATTTCTGCTGCTTCCAATGATTTTTGTGCAGGCCTGCCTGTTGTGCATGATTCACTTCCATATAACTTCAGTCTACCATTAGGAAAAAGTCATACTATGAGAGTATGCAACAGCAGAATAGTGGATCAAGCATGGATACGAGAATCAAGTCGTATTAATCATATTACATTCGGAATACAAGTATCAAATACTGTACTTCAAAGTGCCGAAATATCGAGTCTGTTTCAGTCGCACAGCAATTGATCTAATTTAGTCTGTAACAAAATTATCAGCCAGTAATTAATGCTGTCATAGAAAAGCTAACGGAAAAACCGGAAACCAATAAATCAATCTTGGTCTCGCATGAGTCAGGTGTGATCGAATGTCTGGTTTGTTATGAGTTTGACAGACGCCGGCTGCAGTCACCAAGGATACCTAGACGGTCTCGTCTGTGATGTTAAATAGTGTCTAAATTGTTTAGTAAATCAAACAGCGATCAATACCTGCATTCAGACGTTAATATTTTCGACAAAAGATGACAGTCTTAGAGAAAAGTATTGATTATTGACTATAAAACCAAGTATACACGATTCATATAAGATGCAGGTTGCGATACATATATTCTGAAAGATGAGACAGGGAAAAGATTCACAGCGAGAATACAGTAATACAGCGAGAATACAGTAATAGCTAACAGAAGTAGCGATACGCATCTAGTCGAAACTATATCCCACACCATAGTGAATCCCTAGAAATAGACTCGTGTTTTATAATGAAGTACGGTTTGAAACATTCCCTCAGAGTGGTGGAGCCTGCACGGAAACCTGGTTTCTTTGTTCTTTTTTCATCATTTTCTCGGAGAATTCAAGCAAACCAACTGTCCTTCACTCTTCACATTCTACTGAATGTTTCTATGACAGTATCAAGACGACACTGGCCGAGAACGGACTAGAGTTATCTTCAAAGGTTGAAATTTGGGCACTGCAGGTCCGTCTAACTTTCTGTACCTCTTCACTCAAATTTCAGTCTAATGTATTCATTCAATGTGGCAGACACACAAAGATCCTTCAATATCAAAACAAGCAAGCAAGCAAACAAACACACAACAAACAAAAACAAATAAACAAAGAAGCAGATGACTCACTGAGCTGAAGTTATTATATGTTAAATCTAGGTTCTTCTATGTGAAGTTTCATGATATATTTTAGGCGCAGGCGAACATTTAAGAGATGAAACAAAGTTAAGATCACGGGCGTATCCTTCCACTTCACCTCTTCTCACCATGTAGTGAAATCACTCCGGCCACTGAACATTTGAAAGGAGTAAAAATATTACACTACATTATTAAAAAAGGAGGAGATGACACCGTAATTAACGATAGAAAATGAAAACAGTTTTAAAAAAAGAGTCAAATTGGACATCTAAAATAACTCAAGAACAAAAAAAAGGGGAAAGGTAGTTGGAGCATTCTAAAAGATAAAGGAATGTCCCTAGTAGTAAATACAAGAGAACAAGAGTGCGTCGGATGTTTAAAGCACCGAAAAGTGTTTTTGAACATGGCACTCCTCTGACCATCTGATGAGTCGTTTTGCTGTTTTTCTCTCTTCAAAATTCAGTTTCATGCCCAAGTGTTACGTATAGCCCGATATGCTCTGTAATACTTGGAAAATAAAATAACCTAACAAAAACAAAAACAAAAACAAAACTGGACGAAGCATAAAAGTGGTTTTGGAAAAAGATGAAGTTTTAGCCCTCTACATAGCCAAGGAGAAAAAATGTTCTCAGTACTCAGAGTAGAGCAAAGTTATGCAGTAGAACAGTACACGAGTCTACAAGTAAAGTCCTCTATCGCTTTGCTATCTATGACCCTCTTTGTTTTCAGTTTTGTTCAGTTCTCTGGTGCATCTCAGAGCGTTGGAAACTACCCTCTGTGCAAGCCATCACACGACAGAATCAGAAAGCCTGACAATCACTTGAAAACCCATGGGATGAATAAATATGGTAACCCAAATGAACAAAAGTCCCAGTGGAAAAGCAAAATGGAGAAAAACGATCGCCAACAACCACCTGCACGGCAACCACTGAATGGATAACTGAATTAACGCTTTTCATGGTTTTCCTACGGAGATGGCAAGGCAAGACTTTTCAGCGGTTTTGGAGTTTTCGGATCATTCTTTCAGCTTAAAAGACAATTGGCATCGTTTTTTTTTTCTGTTGAGAAACACCTCAGTGCATGTGAGTTAAAACGGAGCAGATCACATCCTAAACACATGGATTCGTGGAGTTAAGGTTTGTTAATTGGGGGAGGGGGAGGATGGGAGAGGCGTACCTTAATTTGTTTTTTCTTTTTCCCATGGAATCTGAAAACAAACTTAAAAAAAACTCATTCTTGTTTTAATCTTGTTGAGGAAGGGGCGGTGGAAGAGAGACAATGGAGATTGCTGTCCAGTTTGGCACTGAACGACCCCTACAGCATATTTACATTAGGGCTGGCAAACAATAGCTGACCAAGACCCTGTCCCACCTCTCCGCTGGTAACCCCATCAACAAGCCCAGCTCAGCTAACGGACCAGGAATCTCTATAGTGCCCATATTGGTGGAGTCTGCTAAAGAAACAGAAGCCCCGCCCATTTTCTTGCTCCACTCAGTTACTTAGAAAATGACCACAGTAACCCTTTGCCCATTCGACACGATCCTGCACTTCAGCACCCTCCACTACATCGCTGCAGGGAACATCTGCTGCACTTCAGCACCCTCCACTACATCGGCTGCAGGGAACATCTGCTGCACTTCAGCATCCTCCACTACATCGGCTGCAGGGAACATCTGCTGCACTTCACCACCCTCCACTACATCGGCTGCAGGGAACATCTGCTGCACTTCACCACCCTCCACTACATCGGCTGCAGGGAACATCTGCTGCACTTCACCACCCTCCACTACATCGGCTGCAGGGAACATCTGCTGCACTTCAGCACCCTCCACTACATCGGCTGCAGGGAACATCTGCTGCACTTCAGCATCCTCCACTACATCGGCTGCAGGGAACATCTGCTGCACTTCACCACCCTCCACTACATCGGCTGCAGGGAACATCTGCTGGCAGTTACAGGGAGACTGTATTAGAGGAAGAACAAATTATAAAACCAAACACACTCGATCATTTAATGACTGGACAAAAAGGACCAGTCCTGTAGTGTGATTAATCTTATAATCAGCACAGAATTCTCCATTCATTTTGGTTCATTCATTTAGTCAGTCAGTCATTTGCATGTCCCCTGGGGAAATTTGCCTCCCTAACAGCATTCCTATAGGCCTCTCTGTTGTGAGCAAGATGGCCTGCTGCTGCTGCATCCATTTCCAGATCACCAACGATGTCTTGCAGCCATCTTCGCCTTGGACCTCCTCTCTTTATTTTTCCCATTATGTATCCTTCCAAGATGGTCTTCTCTAAATTATCATGACGTTTAATGTGTCCAAAATATTTCAATTTTCTCTCTTTAATTCACTTAATTCATGTTGGTACATTCGTTAATTCCCGGAGAAAGACTGTCAAATATTTATCACTGGCTTATATCAGAGTTAGGGGAAGATTCCGCACTGCATTTGCTAATAACTGTTTGTGTTTTCATTTTGACATATTTGTCTTCTAGTGACCTGGCTGGTGGTTTAGAGAATTCACTCTCTCGCTGCGTGTGTTTTTTAAGGCACAGAGAAACATTTTCAGTTACTAAAACTACGTAACGTAACATTTAAGATTTTAGGTTTCCATGTTAGATTCTGCAAAGCCTACATATCTTTTTAAATGAATTTAGTATATGCAAAACACTATTATATATATATATATATATATATATATATATATATATATATATAATATATATATATATAAGAAAATAAACGTTCTACAGTAAATTTCAAGAAATGTATTTCTGTATGCTCTTTTGGAATTATTAGATTTAAAAGTTGGAAATAAAAGTCGCACTGAAATTCTGTAGAATCAGCATAAATAATGTTTTTTTACTTCATTCAAACGAATATTATTTCTGTGGTTATGCCGTCAGTAGAACAAAAGAGGACTGCACAAACTAAGATTTAATCTACCGTCTTGCACTGGAGCGTGACATTGTAAAAGAACATACACCATAGTTGCCTTTTTGGATCAATGCAGATTTATCGATCATTATGTAGATGGAGTTTTTAATGAATTAAGTTAGCCAAATGTTTGTACATGAGTTAAGTTACCCAAATGTTTGTACATGAGTTAAGTTAGCCAAACGTTTTTACATGAGTTAAGTTAGGAAAATGTTTTTAAATGAGTTAAGTAAAGAAAATGTTTTTTACATCAATTAAGTTAGCCAAATATTTTTACATGAGTTAAGTTAGGAACGTGTTTTTAGATAAGTTAATTAAGGAAAATGTTTTTACACCAGTTAAGTCAGCCAAATGTTTTTACATGAATTAAGCTAGTCACAATGAAAAAATACAAGAAGAAGGGACAGATATTGAAGAACTCAATCAATTTGCATACCTTGGCAGCAAAATAGACCAGGATGGTGACACCAGAAAGGAAGTCAGAATTAGAATTTCAAAAGCAGCGTCGATCTTCAAGAATCTTGAAAAAATAGGAAATTCAAAAGTTAAAAGCGCAAAAACCAAGTTAAGACTATTCAATTCAAATGTGATGTCTACCCTCATTTATGCATGTGAAAGCTGGAAAACAACTAAAGAAATAGACAAGAAATTAGACTCTTTTGAAAACAAATGCTTAAGGAAAATACTTGGCATCAAGTGGAATGAATTCAAGAACAAAATAAAACAGATGACTGAACAGCAACCAGTCTCATGGGTGATCAGGAAAAGGAGATTGACATATGTTGGCCACGTGTTGAGAAGAAACGATCAGAGAATCCCAAAACAAGCTATCAAGTGTAACACAACAGGCCAAAGAAAAAGAGGAAGACCATGTGAAACTCTAAAGAGGTCATTGTTAAGACAGGCCAAATTAATAGGCATAAAATCACTTGATGAGGTTGAAAAGCTCGCCGAAAACAGGAAAAATTGGCGAACTACCTTGTGAGCCCTATGTGACGTTTAACGTCACTGGAAGGATATAAGATATATAAGAAGCTGGTCAAATGTTTTTACGTCAGTTAAGTTAGGAAAATGTTTTTACATAAGTTAAGTTAGGAAAATGTTTTAAATGAGTTAAGTTAGGAAAATATTTTTCCCTGAGTTAAGTTAGGAAAATATTTTTTACATGAGTTAGTCAAATGTAGTTAGTCATAGCCAAAAGTTTTGCATGAGGTATGTTAATCAAATGTCTTCGATGAGTTAAGGTAGACATGTTTTTACAGGAATCAAATTTTTAAAAAAAGTATTTTACATGAGGTAAGTTACACAAATGCTTTATATGGGTTAAGTTAGGCAAATTTTTTATATGAATTACGTTAGGTACATTTCTTGCATGAGTTAAGCCATAAAATTGTTTTTTATGAGCTAAGTTAAACACATGTTTTACATGAGTTGATTTAGACAAATGTTTTATATGAGTTAAATTAAACAAATGTTTCATATGAGTTAAGTTATAAACATGTTTTATATGAGTTAATTTAGACAAAAGTTTTATTTGAGTTAAGTTAAACAAATGTTTTACATGAGCTGATTTAGACATGTTTTTTTTTTTTGGTACGTGAGTTAGACAAATGCTTTACAAGCACGTTTCAACCGCATGATTTTCAAATCATTCTATTCCATGCAACTAAATTGCTCACAATCTGCTCTCTCCTACCACCTACGATAAAGCTGTGTTGTGTGACAATCTTTCTGTAACTACGCAACATATCAATGTTCTGCTGCTGGTTTAACAGTTCTGGCCAGAAATATGTCGAGGAAAAGTATGAACCGGCATGCCAAGAACAGAAACAGTGTTTGCTGGATTCAGAATATGCTATTTTATCTTTGATAACGAGCAATTAAAAGCAAACGTTTGACTAAAACATTGCAGGAGTTAAGGGGAAAACAAGAAGTTTGAATAAACCTCTGGACATTGGTCCCCTTCAAGTTGGATAATGCCTTGTTATTTCCCTTAAGCACTCGGTATTCCTGGCAATGTACAAGAAGTGACGTCAGCTAATGCAAACTTGACATTCATGCTGAAACTTGTGAGTTCCCATAAAGCTCATGTCATAGGACGGCAAAAAGAAACAAACACTCACTCAGCACGAAAAGCTTTCTATGTATGTAAGATATTCTACTGAAAGGGGTCCTGATATTAAACAGTAACAAATAGGACGTAACAGAACTTAACAGTTTTGTTTATTTATTTCTCATCTGTGATTTATTACCCATTTGTGTTGAATTTACTAGTTACATTTGTTTATTTTGATCCTCTTTACTCCATTCTTCAGTCAAATATTTAGTAAATGTCCTTCATTTCTGTTTACTCCTTCGCCGTAGTGGTCAGTTTCCGTTCATCTTAGATAATTTTTTGTTTCTTTGTTCAAACAATAATTTTATCTCGCCGCTTGTTTTCTGAGAGATTTAACTTCACATTTGGTCACTTCTATTCTCTGTTTTTTTTAAACACTCAAAGTTTAGAATAACTGAGGCCAAATAACTTAGTCCATTTTATTTTTCATCATTTTGTTTATAAAATTTTTGTAACGAAAATCGTATACGTCGAAATATTGATTTATGTGTAATTTTTAATTCCGTTAAAAATAGTTTTCAAAAATTCATGTCACATATCAGGTCTGCTTCGTTTTCTTATTTATACAACATAAAATATGTTGTGTGAGGCGTGAACTCTATGCAGGGTCGCTTATATTTCTGTTCCGTGTTCATTAACATATGACAAAAGCAGGAAAAACTGTGAAATAACGTAGGGTTATATAGGTTAGCTGCACATATCTTCTGCTGGTAATTTTTTTTTTCAAATAACGGTTTCATCTTAAAGAACTGCAGCAGTGATTGTTAATTTTTTTTGTTCAAATAATCTCTCTCTCTGAACCTTAAGTGCCCAGGGCACATGGGGTTTCCACAAGGGTTTTCCACAAATGCCTGTCCTTCGCCTTTTTTTTCTGCTCTTTCCCAGGTGAGCCCTCTATTGCTCAACATCCTTTCTGTTGTTCTTCTCCGTGTCTCTTTTGGTCTACCCTTACTTCTGTTCCCCTGTGGTGTCCACCTTAGTGTTATTTTTGGTAGTGAGTTGTCAGTCATTCGGAGCACATATCCCAACCATCGCCAGCGTTCAAATAATGGTTTCATCTGAAAGAGCTGCAGCAATGATTGTTACATATTTTTTTTCAAT
Source organism: Achatina immaculata (assembly GCA_009760885.1). Lineage (NCBI taxonomy): Eukaryota > Metazoa > Mollusca > Gastropoda > Stylommatophora > Achatinidae > Lissachatina > Lissachatina immaculata. The sequence goes on from CM019702.1 coordinate 13,111,724, forward strand.
TTTCTGCACAGTGAACAATCGAAAACAATGAACAGACTACATGATTAAAAACTGTGGGATTTTATTATTTAAAACAGATAAAAATATTTCTTTTTCATATTCCGACAGCTTTATTTCGCTTATACTCGGATGTACTAAGGGATACGGGCTGACAATCGCTGGTCAAGAGGGCAGCAGTAAATCTGATCACAGTTGATATGATACTAGGATTAACGTTGTTGACAATGATACATGAACTAAACATAACACCCAATGAAGAAGAAGAAAAAAGGTTTATACGTACCTAAATATGCCAAAACAAAGAGAAGAAACACACTCCGTATTCTTGACGATGTAGAAGTGACGTCAGCTAATGCAAACTTGACATTCATGCTGAAACTTGTGAATTACTCGAGTGATTGTGCAGATACGCTTAATCAGAAATGAAGTATAAATTCAACTGTCAGTTGCTAATAGAAAATGTACTTTTTTCGGGCGTCTTCTTCAGTATCTTCGATTTCTTTTTGCCTGATATTTGCTTCTTAATTCATATTGTATTAATGAGTTCCGTGATTCAAGGCCGGAGATAGTTTATTTGTGTGACAACTGGTTGATGTTAACTTCAAAGTTTGTATGACAACTGGTTGATGTAAGCTTAAACGTTTGTATGACAACTGGTTGATGTAAGCTTCAAAGTTCCTGTATTACTTCTATGTGTAGAAAATGTTATCTTAGTCTGCCTGAATTCGACCATACAAACGTGATGTCATTTTGCCTCTTCAGTGCAAGCTTCGCTTTGGTTATCGATATCTGTTGATGAATAAGACATAAATATTACATACAATAAATACAAGAATGGTCAGTGCTCATGGCGGGTTCTCAAGTTCTACTAAAGAAGTTAAAACATAGCAACATTAGAAAAGACTGGATGGAAACAGTGCAAAATCACAGATCTAAAGTACCACGTGGATTTACTGTCCGGGCCATGCCGGAGTCAACGGAAATGATAAAAAAAAGGATGACCAACTAGTAGCAAAGGCCAACATGGATGGTCTCATCAAAATACACAAAAGGGGACCCATATAAATCTATCCAACCCAATATGTTTTCATAACAAGCACACACTATGCAGGACTGCCTGAGCTACAAGTAACCAAGAGGAGGAAGTATATGTAGTCCTCATTTACACGTCAGGACACAGCGAATGCACAACCAACATAACATCAGAGCAACAGCTCTACAAACGTTGAAGAACATCCTGATGTTGAGAGCTGAACACGAATGTCCCGAGTGTAACGAAACAGCTCCCGAGGATCAGCAACAGAGCTAGGTCTTTTTCCAGTTTCCAGTTTCCAGTTTTCATGCGCAGCTTAAACATTAAATTTAAAAGTTTATGTTCTGTTATAAGACATAAGGAAATTTAGATTAGTTGTAATAAATAAAAACTATACTTCTTATAAAACAGTCAAATCTATACTCCGTTAGGAGATAAACCAAACTAAGCTTTGTTATAAGATGAAGGAAACTTTTTCTATAGAGGGCAATAAAAACTATGTATTGATTTATCGTCCAGCTGCCGGAAGAATCATTCCGTATAAAATCTAAAGTCAGAATAAAGACAGAAAGAAGAAACAGATTTAAGGCCAGCTCTTTTATTTAATCTCCAAAGCCTATCAAATATATCAATCAATAACAAGAAAAGAAACAGAGAGATCAATTTTTATTTCAGAAAGTAGAATGATCCAAAGACCAATTCCTATTTTATTTCAGAGGCGTGCCTACTCTTGTTGGAGAAATAATTCTGTGTAAAAATCAATAATGAAACTTGGTCAGTTACCCACACATTCACGCAAGACAGAATCTCTGAAAAGGAAAATATGAGTGATCCCCATCTTCGAGAAAGGTTTAAGATTTTATTAGATGGTTTAGAACAAAAAGTTGTGAGAATTTGCCAGTTGCCAATAGCTAAATGGTAACAGAAGCAGAGTTCACGCTTTAAATGTTGTTTTTTTTTCCTCATGGAAGGTTTACACCAGTTGTGGCTTTTCATTGTTTGCCATTTTAGAAGTACACATATACACATACATGTACGCATTGAGTTATGTGTGTTTATAATGTCGTTTGTAAACTGCTTTATCTCCTGCTACATCAGTTTTGGTTTTCTTACTTAGCAATAAAAACATTTTCCAGCTTACAACAGAGGCACTGATAACAGAAATGGTGGCAGTGTTGCCAGCAGTACTAACTGTAGTACTCGTAGTAGTACCAGTAGCAGTTGTGGCAGTAGTAGTTGTAGTTGTAGAAGTATTAGTAGTAATTAAGTAGTAGTAGTAGTAGTAGTAGTAGTAGTAGCAGTAATAGTTAGTAGTAGTAGTAGCAGTAGTAGTAGTAGTAGTAGTAGTAGTAGTAGTAGTAGTAGTAGTAGAATATTATTGGTAGTATAGGAAACAGAGGAAATTATAGTAACAATAATAGTACAATTGGTAGTAGTGGTAGTAGTAGTAGTAGTAGTAGTAGTAGAATATTACTGGTAGTATAGGTAACAGTGGAAATGATGGTAGCAATAATAATAAAATTGGTAGTAGTAGTAGTGGTAGTAGTAGTAGTAGAAGTAGTAGTAGTAGTAGTAGTAGTAGTAGTAATAGTAGTATTAGTAGCAGTAGCAGCAGTAGTAATAGTAGTATTAGTAGCAGTAGCAGCAGTAGCAGCAGTAGTAATAGTAGTATTAGTAGCAGTAGCAGCAGTAGTAATATTATTATTATTATTATTATTATTATTAGTAGTAGTAGTAGTAGTAGTAGTAGAATATTACTGGTGGTATAGGTAGCAGTGGAAATGATGGTAGCAATAATAGTAGAATTGGTAGTAGTAGTAGTAGTAGTAGTAGTAGTAGTAGTAGTAACAGTAGTAGTCGCAAAAGCAGTAGAAACAGAAGCTTTGATAGTGTCAGTAGCAACAACAGTAAGCTCTAAAGATGGCAGCAGTGGTTGCTGAGATTTCCAAAATCTACACTAATAACAAGGGTTCCATTTCAGATAAATGTTTTTTTTTTCCACGAAAGATCGAGAAGCTTTTTAGCTACTAGGCCACATATTCTGATTACATAAACTGACAAAAATGATTTTAAATAAAAATACAGAATCACTGTAGAAGATATCCCAACAGAGAAAACATAAGGTAGTAAGTTCCACAGAAATATAGTAAAACTGTACAAAGTAATCTTCCTACAGATAGTGTATGGTAAAAAGGTAAAGGTAATCCTGTCATGCCTTAGAGGCACATAGGGCACTAGTTAGTGCTCATATTTTCCTTGACCTGTCAGCACACTAGAGGGTGATATGGTCTATATCACGCCTGGCCGCCTTTCCTTCCCCAACTCTACAAGAAGTCGGGTACCCATTTCTACAACTGGGTGACTTGGGCGAACCCCCGACCGTCGCCATGAGAGACCAGTGCAGATAGTGCATGCCTTACTATTCACGTCCACAGAGGCTAATTTCTCCATTCTCGAAGGACAGTAAGGAACATTGTAAAAATATGTAGCATTTATTTCCCATTTCTTATACATCAACGAAATATCTGGTTTCTGTTATGAAGTTTGATCTGAAAAAAAAAGCATTTAAGAAATCTTATTTTAAATAATGCGGTATCCGCAATGTGTCGCCACGCCATGTTTTTCTGTGGCTAGCAACCAATGAGGTCACGGAAAGGCGACGTGACCCAACTCACATGAGGGGAAAAAAAACAAATCGATCTCAACTATATAAACACTATTACCAAAGGTGCTATCTTGAAAGGGTTCGGGGTATTATAAAAAACTCTTCGATTTACCTTTCAATTTACGTTTGAACCTGATCAAATATGTTAATCTTTCATTTACATAGAAAATGACTTGCCTTGGCTCTCTTACATAGTCAGACAGTATGAGGTTAGGCATTTGGGCAGTGCCCAAGTAGCCACAGAATCAGATATGTCAACGAAAACCACAGTCAGTTCTGCCTCAGGGACCTACCAGGAATATAGGCCACAGCTCCCCCCCCCCCCCCCCCCCGATGCTCTGAGCCTCCATCCTAAATGAGATCTATCTCGAGGATCACAGGAGTAAACTCAGTAGCAGCCCGGGGCGATCGTGATGATAGAAGTGTACGAAGAAGAAGAAGACATGTCAACTCTGCTGTGGTCTCCATAAAGAAATACATGTCGGGTAGGTGCTCACAACCGAGAGGCCTACAGGAGTGCTGTTTGGGAGGCAAAGTTCCGCAAGGGACATGCAAATGAATGAATGAATGAATGAAGGTATGACAACGTGTGGGTTCACCACATATATAAGTGAAGACGAGTTTGTCTGTGAGATAATACCGATAACTTGTTTTAAAGAGACCTACTTGTCCTGTATGGAATCTTCAGACCTGGAGATACATAAATGTCTGCACCACTGATGGACTCACTCTCACATCCTTGCCTGTCTCCCCAATTCCTTTCTCTAGGCCTTGCCTCGTTCTTCTTCTCCATGTTTCTATGGTTACCATGCCTTAAATAGTGAAGTTCTCACTTCCCCCCCTCCCCCCACTGAGCCCTCTAATTTTGCCTGCCATGAATTTTTTAAATTATTATTTTTATATCAGAATCATTATGAAACACTCTCAGATCTTTGTAGAAATGAACTGTATTGTGAAAAATGTAATAACATTAGTCGACTTTAACGATCAGTAGATAATTCTAGGCACGCAAATGATTGAAGCCGGCATCTGATACATAGTGAACTAATACTGTCAGAACAAAGATAAAATGCTGAAGATCTCGTTTCACAATATTGTTCTTTACCAGCTTCTAGTTGGAAAATGTGATTTTCTTCTGCGCTTTCTAAACTTGGTTATTATTTCACTGACGCGTGGGTGGTCTCAGCGATGTTGTATCTGCTACCCCTCGTCTCAGCAATTAGTGCCTTGAACTCAGAACTATACTTCAGAACACCCTCACAGCTATGAGAACGAGAAAATATACTTCTTTAAAAAAAATCAACGGTGTGACCGTAAAGGAAACTGGAACTTGCAGCACAATCATTGCTTGTTGTTGCGACAACTTGTTATGAGAAATGAAACAGCGACAGAGCCCGCCATGAGAGGATCTGTTGAACAAGATGATGCTTGGCACAAACCGAAAAACCTAGAGAGTATAATAACGCAGGACATAGAATATGTGGCGGTGAAAGTCCTATATAAGCGTGGCAACGGAAATCACAGAAAGTGTGACGGTGAAAGTCCTTTACAAGCGTGACAACGGAAATCACAGAAAGTGTGGCGGTGAAGGTCCTATATAAGCGTGACAACGGAAATCACAGAAAGTGTGGCGGTGAAGGTCCTATAAAGCGTGACAACGGAAATCACAGAAGGTGTTACGACAGAAGTTCTAGAAAATCTAACTTAAGCAGCCCTAGAAAATAAAATATCATGTCACTGCAATAGAAACTGTAACGATGGTAGTCCTAGAAAATATCATGTCATTGCACCAGAAACTGTAACGGTAGTAGCCCACGAAAATATCACGTCATTGCACTAGAAACTGTAACAATGGTAGCCCACGAAAATATCACGTCATTGCACTAGAGAATGTAACGATGGTAGATCTAGAAAATGTGACAACATAAATCCTAGAAACTATGATGACAAATGTTTTATAAATTATGAAGCATTTCATTAAGACATTACAGATCTGGGAATTAAATGGATAAACTAAGAGGTTACACGAGGGAAAGTTAAAAGAAGGAAAAAAAAGAGTTCAGTCTGTTGAATGTCACTTATTAAAACATCTTATGTTTCACATAATTGATAAAACATCTTACAATATGATTGGACTTTACCTATTCGTGTTATGTATTTAGTCAATCTGTAGAAAGCATCCGTTCCATTTTTCACAAGTACTTCTGTTATATGTTATTTTCTTGTTACAGAATCTATGTATACAGTACAGTAATACATGCTGGTTCTATCAAGTAAAAATAAAGTAAGGTTATACGAGTTAGTTTTACAAATAATACGAAGATGATTTATAATGTTAAGGAAAACGTATCTTTGGGGTCCTCAAAAATGTATATAGAGCCAGCACTTGGACTCACAGAAAGCAGTTCTTGTCTTTAAATATTGTCTTTCTATGAAGTGGACAAATATACGTCGAACTGAACACTAAATCAGTACAAAGCATATGGAGGTCTCACTAAATTATACTAGGTCAGTGGTTACCAGCTAACAAACCGTATCCATTACAGACATAACGGAAGTTTCATATTTGTTATAAAACATCATCATACATCTTCATCTGGTGGCTAGGTTGGATGAAATGTTAGGCCTTCGGTTTACTAATCCCATGGTACCATTTTCAACTCCCAGCAGCCAAGATTGTTTTTTTGTTTTCTGGTATCTTATCTTATATCTTATATCTTATATCCTTCCCGTGCCGTTAGACGTCACATAGGGCTCGCAAAGTAGTTCGCCAATTTTCTGGTATCACGGCATCAGAAAGACCTATGGGGTCCACCCAGACTCTAAAAATGAGCAGCAGGGAGACCTGGGAGGTTAAATGCGGCCAGACGTGATACTGACCACATCACACTTTCATGTGACGAAGGTCTTGGAAATACGAGCCCAGTAGGGTATCCCCAATATCTCTTAACGGCACTGAAACGGTGATTTTACACTTTTCTTTAACATCTTCGTGTACTTCAACACATTTCAGTTTCTGCGATATTATTAACAAAAAAATATGTGAAAAAAAACAAACAAATATGTAAGTGGAATATTGTTTAGCAGTATATTTTACTCACAAAACTTGACTGTCTGTACAAATCTTCTGTACAAAGAGGCACAAATTAAGACACAGAAACGAAACATCCCATGCTGGAGAGTCTGTCTTACCCTGCCATGACAACCTGTGTCATGCTGTCTGTTATCCCAGTGGCGATGCCCATTCAAGCAAGAAATTATTACGCACGAAAGTCAACCCGCTTCACAATGCCTCAATATTCAAGCGTCTACACTTCCTGTTCTAGGAGAGAAACATATCCGCGCGTGGTGAGCTACTGTTAGGACAGGAAGGAGTGAGTGCATTTTTTTCAATGAAATCAATTAATCGATCAAAAAGTCTGGGGAATCAATTCTTATTGATTTCTCCTCTCCCCACCCCCCCCCCCCGCTCCCGCCACTTATTTCGATTGTACTCGGGTCGTGCAAGGTAGAAGATCAGGAGAGTCGACTAGATTTTATGGAGATGGGGGTGCGGGATAAGGAGTGAGAAAGACAGCCAACCTTGCAAAGGTTTGTTTCAGATGGTAGAACTACATCTACACGGAAATAAAATTTAAAGCCACGAAACCGTAAAACTGAAAATGCCATATCGCACAAGGAAAAAAAAAGCAGGATGCCAGAACAGTCTGATTTAATTTTTAACCGGCCAAGAAACAACCAGGAAGACTAAGGCACTTGCTCTCAACCTTGTTTTTCCTGTGTATCGTTTTCTTTTCACCATATATCAGAATGTCGCATCCCCCCACTACCCTCACACTCTTAATCCTTTGGAATTAAGAATCAATCAATCAATCAATTAATCAGTCAATAAATAAAACAATCCCCCAACCTTTCCAAGATGCTTATAATACTCCAATAGTTTGAATGTGTAAATCTGTGATCTCTGTCCTCTCTACCTTTCCAAGACGCTTATAATATCCAAACACTTTGAGGTTTTAAGTCTATGGTCCAAGTCTTCCCTCCTGGTTGGGAACCCTTGCTCTAATGGGATGTAACGACTAAGAAAAGCAGCCAGTCAGCAAGATTCGGAGAGACTGAATAAGAAAGGAGGTGATCTGAAATGCGTCCCAACACCTGTCTTGAAACGCGTGCAGTTAGAAAGAATAAAGATTTTCGGCAGTTACGAGTTACTAGTAGGAACTACTATCTGGAAAGTAAACAGGAGACGAGCAATCTGAAGTTACATGAATGTAAATCCAACTATTTTGCTTATGCTTATGTAACTTCAGGGGAAACAATATTCCCCTCTCTGCTGTAACAACACTCATAATTTCTGCGCTTCGCTTATCTGTTGCTGTGTGGGTACCCGCGGTGAACTAAAATAGAAGATAAAACAAATTCTCACGCCATAAATGTGAAAATTCGCCCCCACCATTTCTGTTGCAGACAGTTAAAGATTCAAATTATTTCATTTGTTTCATTAGGCTGGGTTCCCAAGCCGTCTCATGTCACCTGGGACAGCTGTTTTATATGTCGATCTTGGAAAATTGTAAAACAGGTCGTCTGCTGCTTGCCTGTCAGTAAAGAAGGCAATCCGGGGAATTCGGGGGCAGACAGGTGGAAAAAAAAAGAGCCAGGTAATGACGATCCACTCAAAATAGAGACAGGTAGAAGAAATCAATTAAGTGGAATAGATTTGAAGTGTAAAGGCAGAAAGGTGCCAGACGAGAACGAGGCAGACGGATGTACTGGTGAGTGAAGAACTGAGGGGGGAGGGTGAGAGGGTGGAAGTATGAAAGGTTTGGGTAAAGCCAAGTCTGGAATCTAATCCATATAGTTTCAGATTTCCAATTACTTTGAGGACTGGGTCCCATGCGATCCAGAGCATGTCTTTCTGAATTCCGGCTTGGCCACTCTGTTGAAAGATGCCGTGAATGAAACCTACGCGAGTTTCAATGCTCGAAATGCAGAACAAGCCATGGAATGAAGATTAAATAAAAGGAAATGAGAGAAATGTTTCCTGTTGATATACTCATTTTTTATGTTTGGAGGTTCATTTGCATAGACTCATTTCCTGTTCAAACATTCCTTATTTTATGTGTTTAGTCACCGCCCACACAATTGCTACATTAATCGTTAGTGCATAGTCTGGGAGAATGTAAACAATTCTATCAATAATCTATCAGTTCAGTCAGAAAATCATTCAGTAACTCATTGAAATAATCAGTCAGTGTCTGTGTCTGCCTGTAAATACGCCTTCACAGACTGTATGGCGGATATAAGATGTGGTAAATTAGAACTACTGGTACTAAAGTTTAGTTCATAACTGAACATAAAGAACGAACGAACGAACATACTTTATTTTCAAAAGGTTAAGAATTGGGCACGCAGGCCCGACTGACATTCTGCCCTTTCATCATACAGCTTTCACTCATTCACAGTCATTCAGCATTTGTTAATGAGCATAATAATCTTGAAGACACATTAAAGAAGAACATATAGTATGTTCTGTAGACTGTCTTGTCTTCCATCTCCCTGCGGGCTGGTGTTCTCTGCTGTGAGGGTGATCAGGCACAGCGTCGTGTCAGATTGGGAGTACCATGGCGACTACTGCGATTCTTGCTCCGTTAGCCAGGCTAGCGTGAGGGGTCATTCGGTACTCCCACCAGCGTACAGGGTGAGAGAAACGATTCGCTCGTCACGTGGTCGGGAAGGTAGGACCTGTTAATACCGAGGAATGTCTGGGGGTGGGGGGAGTAAAAGCAGAGGCCTAAGCGGGCAAGTCAGTCTCGTCTGTGTTGGTTGCATATGTAGCACTTAGCCCAGCCGGCCTAATATCTGTGTTATATGTGATTGTGATTCATGATGAATAATGTTCAGTGCTGTGTATTCATATATACTGTGTGGTGTGCAGAATAAGCATGTGTAATGCACGATCATTGTAGAGAAGTATCTGGGTGATTGATTCTAATATCGTTTCTTGAAGGTACGAGCGATGCCCCATATGCTGTTATGTCCATGCGGATCTATTGTAGGCGATTAAAGATGTATGTTGGGATGAGGATCCCGACATCAACAGCTACATCAAGGATGTGGTAGCGATGGAGCCGTTGAAGTGAGGCTGAGAATAGTGCGTTTAGCACATGATAAATATTCATGAAGTGAAGCAGAGAAATAGTTCGTTAGCACATGTGATTATTCATGAAGTGAAGCAGAGAAATAGTTCGTTAGCACATGTGATTATTCATGAAGTGAAGCAGAGAAATAGTTCGTTAGCATATGTGATTATTCATGAAGTGAGGAGGATAGTCCAGACAGGTCAGCCGTGAGATAAAGTGCACTGGCACATAGATCATTCATGAGGAAAGTTGTGTAGTTTCGCGACATAGCCTGCCACATTCGTAAGTGCGTTAGCACACGGAGAGATTTATAATGTGATTGTGAAGGGGGGGGGGGAGGCCAGAATACCAAGGCCACTATAGCTGAACCATTAGTTACATTAGTTAAGAGCATTGCATTGATGGTCATTATGCCTGTATATATCTTTATGCTATGTGTTGTATGTTCTGTGTGATGTAATGTCCTGTGATTACCATGATCTATGTAGCTGAGTAAATAAACGTTCATGTATTTTAATGTATGACTTAGTAACATCTTCAGGCATGCTGTTGTAATGATGTGATATATGTTTAACTGGCATCCAGTATCCTAGGAGGGGAGAGCTGGCCGTCATGTAAGTCGCGAGATCTTGGCCGTGCAGTACGGTGGTACATGCCAAGGGAATGCCTAACAGCTGGGTGGATCTATTTTCTCTCCAGTTCTAACCATAAAAATGTGGATTTAGCGCCAGCTAAGTTTACACTTAAAGTTAATGCAGCAAAATGTGAACAACAGAAATGTACTCAGAGTAGATAGCAAGTTAGTGGAGGAGGTCAACGAATTTGTATACCTTGGCAGCAGAGTAGTAGAAAATGGAGACAGCACAGAGGACATCAACAGCAGACTTACTAGAGCAAACCAGGCTTTTGCAATGCTGCAGAATATATGGAAATCAAAAAAACTAAGCATAAATATGAAAATCAGGATATTTAAGAGTAATGTTCTAAGTGTACTACTCTATGGAAGTGAATGCTGGAAAATCACCAAAACCATAGAAAACAAGTTGAATTCTTTCCAGACTAAATGTTTACGAAGAATTAGAAAAATATTTTGGCCAAACACCATAAGAAATAACATCTTATTGGCAGAAATGCAGATGAAGCCACTGACAACAATTATTAAAGAAAGACGCTGGCGATGGTTGGGACATGTGCTCCGAATGACTGACAACTCACTACCAAAAATAGCACTAAGATGGACACCACAGGGGAACAGAAGTAAAGGTAGACCAAAAGAGACATGGAGAAGAAGAACAGAAAGGATGTTGAGCAATAGAGGGCTCACCTGGGCAAGAGCAGAAAAAAAGGCGAAGGACAGGCATTTGTGGAAAACCCTTGCGGAAGCCCCATGTGCCCTGGGCACTTAAGGTTCAGAGAGAGAGAGAAGTTTACACTAGGCCTGTTTCTGGGGGTACCAACGGAGAAGTGGGACTGGGTCTTATTCGGCTTTGGTTACCAACTCTGAGGCTAGCATGTCAGCTATGGTTACCAACTCTGAGGCTAGCATGTCAGCTATGGTTACCAACTCTGAGGCTAGCATGTCAGCTATTGTTATCAACTCTTTGGCTAGCATGTCAGCTATGGTTACCAACTCTGAGGCTAGTAGGTCAGCTATAGGTTGCTGAGTGCCAAACAAACGAGCGATATTTACAAGTATTTTCACAGCGTAAAGAACTGAGCATGCAGATCTGTCTGACACTCTGCCATTCATCTTAAAACTGTCATTCAACTTTCTACCATTCAATTCAGTGCCCCTTGGTAAAAAAAATATGTAACGAGTTTGTGTATAATTAAAATGATAAAATATCAACATTCAATCTAAGAACCACACCATAAAGCATACTAAAAACATAGGATTTGACTATTATTACACTTACACCTATACAATACAGTAATATTCCTGCATAAATTAAAACATATTAACAGGCCTATTCCAGGCATCCTGTAAACATGCATAGGCTCTTATATAATTCTACAGCTATAAGAAACTGCAAGTCTTAAGGAGACATATAATCAAAGGGATTATAAAAAAGGGATTTTTTTTAAAAGCGTGAAGTTAAAATAGTGAATATTGCTTATGAGTTTAAGGTGGGGTGGAAGAGTATTCTAAAAGTGAGCGGCAGAGTTAGCAAGGCTTTTCTCATACAAGTCAAGCTTACATTTTGGAAGCAGACAACTGTTTAGACAAAGACTTTGTTTTGTATTAGATAACCACAAATAAAGCGAAACATCTGAAAGAGAATTTATGAAGAAATGTGCCTTTGTTTGAACATGAGTCTACTTTCGAGAGGCAGAATTCTGAACTGTTTGTGCTGACCTGTAATACGTATATGCTGGATGCATGTGGTTAATAAGATGTAGTGCTCGGGTTTAACGTTAGTTAACATTTTTAGTGTCAGACACAGAGCAGTCATCCCAGATGGTGGAATAGTAGTCTAAGTATGTATGCATATGTGATGTATAGAGTTTTCCTTGCCAGGTTGGGATTGGAATTATCAGTTATAAAATTGTGTAAGAAAACAAATATGCCATAATATATATATATATATATATATATATATATATATATATATATAATGTTTATTTTGCCAAATTAATGTCACATGTGCTAACCTAAGCCAAGAATATCAGGGTCCTAAGATTGCGCATGTTCTTCATTTGCTGTGAGGGTGTGAGTGAAGACACAGTGGGACTGAGCTCTGACATGCCCGTAGCTTGCGTCACGTCAGGGTTTCAATCTATAGACGACCCTGTCTAATCTCTCCGTTGTTACCCCGAAACACAGGCCTAGCCTGGTTAACGGGGTAAGGATCGCTATAATCTCCACGACGGTGGGGTCTGATAAGGCAACATTGCATACTTCCTGCTTTTTCTTTCAGCTCTATTCATCCATGTTTTTGGTCAGCGATCAGATAAGCAATCACCGCCCAGTACGCCCTGTAGCATCTTGCAGGGCAGCAACAAACTCCCTCCACCAGCCACGGTCCACGGCCAGCCTTTGTATTGTGCCCCAGCTGTTCTGCTTGCTACTCATTTCTGCTTCTGCAGCTCTCCTTCAGGTAGCCTTGGTGGTCCTCTGCTAGTCCCTCGGGTGTCCGTCTCATGGTCGTTAGATGTAGCTGGGATCTCTTCGTGGCACGTGACCGGTCCATTTCTAGCGTTGGTCTTTGCGTGTGTGTGTGTACTATTTGACATGCATATCGTCTAGTTCACTTTGGGAAGTAGATCTCAAATATTTACTGTCAGTGGCCAGCAAATATTTAAAATCTTTCTGAGGCAGGTTGTGTGGAACGAGGATAATTTTCCCATTTCCTTTTTAGTTGTTCTCCAGCATTCTGCTCCGTAGAGGAGGATGGATAACACACAACATTGGTACAGTTCTATTTTGGTTCTAGTACTATAATGGGAAGCTCTATTCAAGGTCTGCAAAAAAATAGCTGCCATAACCCACTCTCCTTTGGATACGACGCTGCAGGTCAGTACCTTCGGGTAAAAGAAGGATCGTGCTCCTAGTTCTAGGGATAAAAAAAGGGGGGGGGGGGGTGGAAGAAGGAGAAAAAGGACGGAAGGGAAATATGAAGAGGAAAATTAACGGCGGAAAATATTTTAACGCATGGATGACGCGCAGATACAAACAAATAAAATCCTGGGATTTCACGGAAGCTGGAAGTTTGAGAAAGGCTGTCGTGCTGGATGAAAACTGATAAGCGGAGAAAGGTAAGACAAATAAACGTTACAATCCCCGTTTCCATGACATTAAGGCATATTGGGGAATACCGTGTTAGGGCCGTATTTTCCGTGACCTTTGGCACATGAAAGTGTGACGTGGTCAGAAACACGCCCGGTCGCTTTACCTTCCATGATTTCGGTGTTAGCCATTTTTTGAGGCTGGGTGAACCCCAAGGCCTTTTTGGTGCGTACCAGAAAAAAAAATCCCCTTGCTGAGACTGAACCTGGTACCATCGAGAGAAGAAAGGGCTTTTACCCAGCTTATAAAATATCGGGTACTGGAACAAACAGTTCTTTACTAGAAGCAAATATTAAATTGTGCTATAGTAAACTCTATGGTGAGCTTAAGACTAAGCCTCAGAACGAGACACATAAAATCGAAAGGGAGATAACCATCTGAAATAAATAAATTTCGTACCTTGCATGATTATGTACCTTGAAAAAATTCAGAAGCTAGTAAAACGCACACGTGAACACTAAAATAAAACAGTAATAAACAAAATGACAAAACGTATTAAAACAACCTGCAGGAACAAATAAGAGACTCTAGACTTCCTCTCCTCGTTTCAAGACATTTAAGGCCAAAGTTATGAAGTATTTGTTTAATATGTCTGCTAGGAGATAAATACACACGCAAATGTTTACTTTCTGTCTGTTAAGTACTTGTATTTGTTTATTAGTTTATTTGTATTAGTAAGTTTGTATCTGGTTTAATTCCCGCACACACCCCCCCCCCTCTCCACCATAGTCTTCCCCATTTCCTCTCTCATAACGTGTGACACATTTCTTTGCTTTAGTTGATCAACTGCCTCTTATACCCAAGAAAAATAATACAACATAGTTTGAGAAACTCTGTGCTGCGTGTGTGTATGTGTGTGAAACTCTGTGTTGTGTGTGTGTGTCAGAAACTCTGTGCTGTGTGTGTATGAGAAACTCTGTGTTGTGTGTGAGAGAGAAACTCTGTGCTGTGTGTGTGAGATAAACTCTGTTCTGTGTGTGTATGAGAAACTCTGTGGTGTGTATGAGAGAGAAACTCTGTGGTGTGTGTGTGAGAAACTCTGTGCTGTGTGTGTGAGAGAGAAGCTCTGTGCTGTATATGTGTGTGAAACTCTGTGCTGTGTGTGTGAGAAACTCTGTGCTGTGTGTGTGAGAAACTCTGTGGTGTGTGTGTCAGAGAAATAATGTGCTGTGTGTGAGAAACTCCGTGTTGTGTGTGTGAGAAACTCTGTGCTGTGTGTGTGAGAAACTCTGTGGTGTGTGTGTGAGAAACTCTGTGTTGTGTGTGTGAGAAACTCTGTGTTGTGTGTGTGAGAGAAACTGTGCTGTGTGTGTGAGAAACCCTGTGTTGTGTGTGTGAGAGAAACTGTGCTGTGTGTGTGAGAAACTCTGTGCTATGTGTCTATGTGTGAGAAATTCTGTATTGTATGTGTGTTGTGAGAAACACTGCGTTATGTGTGTAAGAGAGAGGGAGAAACTCTGTGTTCTGTGTGTGTGAGAAACTCTGTACTCTGAGTGTGAGAAACTCTCTGCTATGTGTATGTGTGGTAAACTGTGCTGTGTGTGGGAGAGAAACTCTGTGCTGTGTGTGTGTGTGTGTGTGGGAAACTGTGCTTTGTGTGTGAGAAATTCTTTGCTGTGTGTGTAAGAAACTCTCTGCTGTCTGTGTGAGAGGCTCTGTGATGTGTTATTAGAGAAAATTGTGCTGTGTGTGTGAGAAACTCTGCGATGTGTATGAGAAGATCTCTGTGCTGAGTATGAGAGAAACTCTGTGCTTTGTGTGTGATAAACTCGGTGCTGTGTATGAAGGAAACTCTGTGTTGTGTGTGTGCGAAACACATTTCTGGTGTGAGAGAAACTCTGTGCTGTGTGTGAGAGAAAGTATGTGCTACTTGTGAGAGAAACTTTGCACTGTGTGTGAGAAAAACTCTGCGTTGTGTGTGTGAGAAACTCCGTGCTGTGTGTGAGAGAAACACTGTGCTGGTGTAAGAGAAACTATGTGCTGTGTTTGAGAGAAACACTGTGCTTGTGTAAGAGAAACTATGTGCTGTGTTTGAGAGAAACACTGTGCTGGTGTGAGAGAAACTATGTGCTGTGTTTGAGAGAAACACTGTGCTGGTGTGAGAGAAATTCTGTTCCGTGTGTGTGTTAGAAACAATGTGCTAGTGTGAGAGAAACTCTGTCTGTGTGTGCATGTATGTTATTTTTAGTGTGTTTCCTGATCGTCTTTTAATTGCTTGTATTAGCAAGGCTGGAGTTAAAAGGCAAATTACAGCAAAGATCAGAGGCAGAGAAACGAGATTTATGGGACATTTTCGGAGAAGAGGAAAATTGGAACACATTGTGGCAACTGCAAAAATTGAAGGAAGAGGAGACAGAAGAAGACAGAGAGAGAAGTTACTGGATGGGCTGTCAGTGTGGCTAGGAAGAAAGTCATCGGCGGATCTCATAATCAAGTCTAAAGACAGGGAATTGTGGAGAGAAATGATCGCTTACTCCACGCGCTACGGCACTTGACTGATTGATTGATTGATTGATTGATTAGCAAGGCAAATTTGATGGAAAATTGTTTTGGAGATTTCATTATTATACAGGATTTTGCTGAAATTGAGAGCAGATGAAATAAAGAAAATCAGGTCACTGAGATAAGAAACAGTTCAGACATAAAAAAAAACCATTATTTAAAGGATAAAAACTGCATGAAATTACCTTACTTCTATTTTAGGTTCAAACTTCTATTTCCCGTGTGTTTACCTGCTCCTTCTATTTCCCCAGTGTGTACCTGCTCCTTCTATTTCCCCAGTGTGTACATGCTCCTTCTATTTCCCCAGTATGTACCTGCTTCTTCTATTTCCCCAGTATGTACCTGCTTCTTCTATTTCCCCAGTGTGTACCTGCTCCTTCTATTTCCCCAGTGTGTACATGCTCCTTCTATTTCCCCAGTATGTACCTGCTTCTTCTATTTCCCCAGTATGTACCTGCTTCTTCTATTTCCCCAGTATGTACCTGCTTCTTCTATTTCCCCAGTATGTACCTGCTTCTTCTATTTCCCCAGTGTGTACCTGCTCCTTCTATTTCCCCAGTATGTACCTGCTTCTTCTATTTCCCCAGTGTGTACCTGCTCCTTCTATTTCCCCAGTATGTACCTGCTCCTTCTATTTCCCCAGTGTGTACCTGCTCCTTCTATTTCCCCAGTATGTACCTGCTTCTTCTATTTCCCCAGTATGTACCTGCTTCTTCTATTTCCCCAGTGTGTACCTGCTCCTTCTATTTCCCCAGTATGTACCTGCTTCTTCTATTTCCCCAGTGTGTACCTGCTCCTTCTATTTCCCCAGTATGTACCTGCTCCTTCTATTTCCCCAGTATGTACCTGCTTCTTCTATTTCCCCAGTGTGTACCTGCTCCTTCTATTTCCTCAGTATGTACCTGCTTCTTCTCACTTCAACACAGATGGTTCTCATAAAAAACACGGACGCAAAGACCCGTAGGCTGAAGATCAACAGTTTGAAAAACATGGACGAAAATATTTTTTGCTTTTTGTTATCTCATTCAGCAGCTGCCATTTTCCCTCCATTTCAAAAGGAATTCAGTCAATAATTCCCAGCGGAATCCCACTACACTTTGAAATTCCGCTTCATCTCAGTCGGATTCTTCATGTGCTCACATGAGTACATCTTTTCACACTTGTAATGGTGATGAACATACAGAGAGAATAACGCATGCGACGTATCTGTTGTTTAGTTATATCGCGATTCCACATTTAGATTTCTATGTACTTGGATGTGCGGAGAAAGAGAAGGACCCACTGTCTACTTCAGATTTTACCATGAGGGCGGCTAAAGGAAGAATTCCATCTATTCCGCATTGAAGTAAACATTTGAATTCCACAGATAAATACAAACGTGTGGTCTTCAGACACAAATTAGAAACTCGTGAAGGTAGATAACAACAGTAATTATATCTGGAGAGTTTAAAGCCGTACCTACCGATTGTGTTCATAGTCAACTTGAGACGTTGCTAGCAGAACACAAAAGTCTTCTCCAAAGGAAGGAAGAAACTAGTGAAATGATACAAGAAGCCTATCAACCTGCAGGAAAACTGTGTGCACAAAATGATGTTTGCGTTACTTTCACTGCTCAGTATTGAAAGTGAGGCAAAGACCATTACATTGCTACATAGAGCCGGTATTGCTACATAGAGCCAGTATTGCTACATAGAGCCAGTATTGCTACATAGAGCCGGTATTGCTACATAGAGCCAGTAGGTAAAAGTAAAGGTAATCCTCTCATGCCGTAGAGGCACATAGGGATATGGTGTTAGTGTCCATATTTTCCTTTAGAGCCAGTACTGCTATATAATTCTGGAACGTGGACAGTCATCAAAAAGATGGGAAAGAGACTAGAAGCAACGGAGCTGTGGTTCTGGAGAAAGATGCAACAAATACCCTTGCCTGAAAGAAGCTTCCTAGGAAGGAAAACTTGTTAAAATTATAGGAAAGAGACAATCCAAATTTCTTGGACATGTTATAGACGTATCATGCTTGTGTACGTGCCAAACTAGGCAACAATAATGTGGACGTGTAGCAATGCACCTACTCCACTTCGTGATGTGTGTAACTTCTAACTCAAATTACCAACAAAACTGGGCTGAGACAATTCCATCCAAAACAAACAACACTGCATAACGAACTTGACACCAAAATACAAGCACAATACATCACTAGACAAGTAAGTCAACCAGCAACCAACAATCTGTTAAAAATACATCGAATTAACTTATTAATGGCACAAGATGATGATGGAAATCAATGAGGGTGAACGAAATATGAAGTGTCACATCTCAAACAAATCAGAACAAACAAAGCTGGTTCTAGGCGGCTGGAGATACAAATCTCAATGGCCGCCATGAGAATCTATCACTCACACTAACTTATAACTATATTTCAATCAATCCACTAATAAACTATCATCACTGAAAATAACACCAGGAGAAAACCTAACACATCTTAGCCAACCAAAACAAAACCTTCACTCTCACTGAAATCAAACTTCACCTGGCATTATCTTAAACGAGAACGTTCACTCTCAAGAAACATCACACGCACAGAGTCCCTCGGTCTAATCTTCTAGAAGGCAAGGGCGATAACTGTGATATTAAGTCCCTGTGCGAAATTGCGCCACTAATAATAATAAAAAAATGACTATTAAACCCCTTATATTGTTACACTGTCATGATAAGACAGAAGTTGGAGACGCTAGATGTGACTCAAAAATTCATGGGAACGAAGGAAGAGAAGAAGGCTAACATAAAAACTATCTCAGTGGACTGACCAAGTGGCATGGAAAAATTGTGGCATCTGAAGTGCCAACAGAACTAATCTGAAATACTAAGGACCGCACGAGCTTGAGAAGCACGCTCACCAACGCTAGCCCAGATGTCACATTCTTCATGTGACATGTCCTTTCGAGAACATTGTCCCTCTCACAGCCTCCCTGAATACGATACGGTCTTGGCGCAAGTTGACCGGCGTCTGGCAATGACACATTCAGACTTTCTGTGATGTCCTGAGTCCATCTGCGGTGAGGTCGTCCCATTTCTCTTTGTGCCGGGCACTGTGCCTTCTACTATCAGCCTCTAAAACCAGTCTTGATATGGCCGAATTATCTCATTTTTCTCAATTTTATGGTTTTAAAGAGACGGCACATAATAATAATAATAATTAATAATAATAATAATAATAATATTACCACTATTAAAGGGTATGTTGCAGGTACCTTTTGATTCTCCCTCTCTATAACTATTGAACAGTCCTAGATAAATGTCATCTACTTACTACAGTACAATCGCATCAAGCTGGTTTGTAGCTGTACCTTCCTTGCTTTGAGTTTAAAAATTTACTGGCCAAGCAACATTGATAATCGGCTATTAGATGCGTATTATGCCATACAGTCTTAGGATTAAAGGGCAACACTACATTGATTAGCTGTCACTAAATAATTAAAAAAAGAACGTTCGATTAAAAAAGTTAACATCTGAAATATATCTGGTATAACATTATTAGATATTACGTTTTCTAACATATAAATATTCCATAACTAGTTAATTCCCCACCCCCCCCCCACCCCCCGCCCGAATCAAGCATTTAGAAACTACTCACGCACTGCAGATTCTAAATATCAGAGTCGCAGAAAGTGATGTGCTTCGCAAGTGTTCGACGATCTATGCGACTACATTCTTCCCCATCTCTCTCATACTCTTACATCTTCTCTTTTATTTTCGTTTTCTCCAAGTTAAAGAGTTGAGCTCTCAAGAGCTCTCTCTCTCTCTCTCTCTCTCTCTCTCTCTCTCTTTCTTCCTGGA
Organism: Achatina immaculata; assembly: GCA_009760885.1. Classification (NCBI taxonomy): domain Eukaryota; kingdom Metazoa; phylum Mollusca; class Gastropoda; order Stylommatophora; family Achatinidae; genus Lissachatina; species Lissachatina immaculata. The sequence continues at coordinate 13,131,687 of CM019702.1, forward strand.
CCATTAAGTGCCCAAGGCACATCGGGCTTCCACAAGACCTCTGTGCTTCGCCCTTTTCCTCTCCCTTGGCAAGGTGAGTACTCTATTGCTCAACACCCCCTCTGTTCTTCTTCGTTGAGCAGTAAAGACATAGCATTAAGTAATATTCGTTATGTACTAACATGACTCACTAGTATTCAATTGTTAATGATACCCGAAGGTATCATAAACATTATATTATATTCTAATGCCTTCATTAGAAATGTATGTCTAAATTATATGAAATAACATTTGTAAGACACAAAATAAAGGATTCTGTTACTACGATAAAGAAATGCCTGAACTGCTCTCTCCATGAAAGAAAACTAAAATAACGTTACCAAGTTGTAATTATGTGCACATGAAATGAAATTTTTATCAGAAGAATTAGCTAATGAAGATGTCGCCCGATGTAGGATCAGAAAACTGTGTTCACTTTTTGCATCAAGACTGGCAAAACATACGTGACTAAAAATTGGTCTGTCTCTTGGTTGGTTGCCCTGAGTGACATGTCCAGCTGAAATAATAGTCTATCTCTTGGTTGGTTGCCCTGAGTGACATGTCCAGCTGAAATAATAGTCTATCTCTTGGTTGGTTGCCCTGAGTGACATGTCCAGCTGAAATAATAGTCTATCTCTTGGTTGGTTGCCCTGAGTGACATGTCCAGCTGAAATAATAGTCTATCTCTTGGTTGGTTGCCCTGAGTGACATGTCCAGCTGAAATAATAGTCTATCTCTTGGTTGGTTGCCCTGAGTGACATGTCCAGCTGAAATAATAGTCTATCTCTTGGTTGGTTGCCCTGAGTAACATGTTCATTCATTCATTCATTTTCATGTCCCCTGCGGAACTTTGCCTCCCAAACAGCACTCCCGTAGGCCTCTCGGTTGTGAGCAAGATGGCCTGCTGCTGATGCATCCATTTGCAGATCGTCAACAATGTCTTGCAGCCATCTTCGTTTTGATCTTCCTCTTTTTCTTTTTCCCATTATGTATCCTTCCAATACGGTCTTTTCTAAATTATCATGACGTTTAATGTGTCCAAAATATTTAAGTTTTCTCTCTTTAATCCTCTTTACTAGCCAGCCTTCTTCAATATTAAGCTCTTGTAGTATAGATATATTTGTTCTTTTTTGTGTCCACGATATTTGGGAACTCTTCTGTAGCATTTACATTCAAAGGTATTTATGTGTTTCTCAGCTGTTTTGTTAAGTGTCCAGGTCTCACAGGCATATGTTGCGATGGGAAAGATGCATGCCCTTAAAAAACTTATTATTAGTTCAGCCGAACTAATAGGGCAGGGATTGCTAACAAAGTACTACACTTTTTCCTGCTTTTAAACTCCACTCTGGGTCAGTAAAAAACAGAAGTCTCCATAACCGACTCCCCGCATTCGCCACGATCCCTATCCTTCAGCATCTTCCCGGCATCACCTGCCGACGACATCCTACTGACATTTACAGGAAAAGAGAACAAACTCAGAACAACTGAGCCTATCTCTAGTTTCTGGAACAGCAAGCAAAAGTAGATTTAAGGAAAGATTATCAGACTCTCCTTCAGATGTATCGTCACTGAATATTATCGTATTAGACAATCTTCCTAGCCATAATGTCTCTAGATTTTCTAGTTTAGAGAACTCAAAATAACCAAACAATTTACAGGCACGAAATCACACACACACAAAAGCAGTGGGTACTCCTGATCTTAATAACAGCACAGACTTGGAGGTATTTTGCTATGGAAACGGTGCAATCCAAATGTGTCTCAAAGTCTCAAAATTTCATTTATTACATGCAAGAAGGTTTTCCCATTGCCTCTAGTAGAAGTGTCTTCAACTATTTACAGTACAAGCTGTAGCTTAGCCTTGTAAGTAATGATTATAGTTGTTATTACTATTAATAATGAATATGATTATGAATATATTGTAGCATAATAATAACAGCTAATAGCAGCAGAAAAAGTAAATAGGAAAATTAGAGCAAGGTAGAAAAACAAACTTCCATGACACTAGTATGACTGGACGCTGACACAAATAAACATAATAGAAAAGACGAATAGGAAAGGCAGACACAATGAAAATAGAAAGCGAGGACACAATAAAACCTCCCACATGAAAGAGCAATATAACGACTTAGGCAAATGACAATTGTATAGACGGAATTGACGCAGACTAACACTCATGACACCTGTTAGCGTTAGGACGCTATTGCACACGGTTTTTAAATAAAGGAGTAACAACTCAGCCAGCTGAACAATTAAATATTTAGAGGCGTGGCCTATTGGACAATTGACTTACGACATTTTGAATGCAGGACAATCAGGGACAATCAGACGATCAGAGAAGAACAGCAGACAGAGAAGGACGATCGAGTGAGGGACCAAAGACGAAGCTCCGATTCAAACGGCAGAGGAAGACTGTCAGAGAGAATCAAACAGACAAGAGAACGATCGGAGAAGAACAAGAAAGAGAAAGAGACGCTATAGAATCAGAGGTAGTATTAGACTGAAAATGTGTTTCAAGTGGTTCAAGTGATTAAGAAGATTTGATATTTTTGGAACTTCGAGTAAAGTGATTTTTTGGACGAGAAACTACGTGTTGCAGATCTGATATAATACTGAGTTAGGAAATGTTCTCGTATCAAGTGTAGAATATTGTGCATTTGAGAACATTTACAAATGCTGCACGCAGAATATGTTTGAGTTTGATATTGCGAACAAATGATTATGTGCTTCAACGACGAAACTAACGAAGATTATGTCATATTACATCTTAGTACAAGTGATGTTACCAACTGCTGAATCTGATACCTTAATTGTCAGGACTAAATAATGCAGTGAAGATTTCATTGGACTTGCTCTGATCTAGTGAATATGGTAATGCTTTGTGAAACCTGTGATGTGTTAATCAAATAGCATCTTTAAGCTTCAATATTCAGCAATATATAATTAACAATCTTCAATGCTATAAAGCAAGCTGGTGTTGGAATGCTCAGAGCAGATGTTTTTGTAGGGATTGTATGGCGAAGCCTGGGGATGTACAAGAAGAGTTTTCCTTCATCAAATATTATGACACTTTTCACACTTTATTTTTCCATGCTCTCAGTAAACATATACCAGGCAGAAGCAAACAGTTTTTCTTTCACCATTTTCTTCTTACGTTACAAGCACACGAACAGCGGGAAGAAAAAACAGAAACAGAGAGAAGCGTGTGGTGTCTGGAAAGCATTAAAAGACAGAAAGACGCGTGTGGTGTCTGGAAGGCATTAAAAGACAGAAAGACGCGTGTGGTGTCTGGAAGGCATTAAAAGACAGAAAGACGCGTGTGGTGTCTGGAAGGCATTAAAAGACAGAAAGACGGGGGTGGTGTCTGGAAGGCATTAAAAGACAGAAAGACGCGTGTGGTGTCTGGAAGACATTAAAAGACAGAAAGACGCGTGTGGTGTCTGGAAGGCATTAAAAGACAGAAAGACGGGTGTGGTGTCTGGAAGGCATTAAAAGACAGAAAGACGGGGGTGGTGTCATTAAGGCAAAAAGAAACAGAGATTAAGCGCTAATTTTTTTCCTACTTTATTGAAAAGCGGAAAAGAAGAAAAAATTAAAATATGAATCATTGAAAATGAAAGTTGGTTGGAAGGAGGAGGAGAGGGAGAGAGAGAGTGAGAGACAGAGAGAGAGAGAGAGAGGCGAGAGAGAGAGAGAGAGAGCGAGCAAATGTACCCCCTACAGTATCAAGCAATATTCTTTGGGAAAAAATGCACTTGCTGATTGAAATCGGGTTTACAACGATGAGTCCAGATTGTTTTCAGAGTTTCATTCAAGCGTTAAAGGGTTTAAGTTTCTAAAACTTTGAAGTTCTACTTTGCACCGAATACTTGTATATAGTAAAATCAAAACGGCTACAGTAAATTCTAAATCACATTTGAGCTTACTGCACTTAACTGATCTGGCGAATGGCATTCAATTCAATTCAATTCAAGTGAAATGTCGCATGGCGCAGGCGATCATTTCTCTCCACAGTTCCCTGTCTTTAGACTTGATTATGAGATCCGCCGATGACTTTCTTCTTAACCACACTGACAGCACATCCAATAACTTCTCTCTCTGTCTTCCTCTGTTTCTTCTTCCTTCAATTTTTTCCAGTTGCCACAATGTGTTCCAATTTTCCTCTTCTCAGGAAATGTCCTATAAATCTCGCTTGTCTGCCTCTGATCTTTGCTATAATTTACTTTTTAACTCTAGCCTCTCTTAAGACTTCTTCATTGGTTTTCTTAGCTGTCCATTGTACTTTCAACATCCTTCTTATAAAGCACATCTCCATGGCCTCCATTTTTCGCTGTACTCTTATTCATAGACCATGCTTCACATCCATAAAACAAAATTGGCTCAATGTAACATTTAAGTACTCGGAATCTTGTTTCCACTGATACGGATCTGTTGCACAAGATGTTTCTCATTTTCTGGAATGCTGACTTGGCCTGAGCACGTCTGCTTTTTATTTCGTTGTGACATTTCCCATCATTTGTTATAATCGTTCCTAAGTACTTGAATCTAACAACTTGTTTTAGATTTGTGCCATCGATGGAATTGCTACATTTTGGTGGTATTCTTTTCTTTGAGATAACCATCACTTCAGTCTTCTTTTTGTTCAGGCTGAAACTTTTATTTTTACTTTCGCGAACCACGACGTCCAGAAGAGTCTGTAGCTCTCCTTCACTTTTAGCAATCAGGACTGTTTCGTCTGCATATCTTAAGTTGTTAAGGTTGTACCCGCCAACTGATATTCCTGGCATGTTCTCTATATTTCTCATTGTTTTCGCTGTACAAGGAGAAGAGGTCTGGAATGCGAATGGCACAGAATTTGATAAACGGATTGAATTAGAAATTGTTAATTTCGCCTTGAAGGTTTACCATTTATGAATTTGAATATTGTTGGAAAAGGCTTTTGCTGCTCAGCCTGTAATGAGATTATACATGATAAAAATATTAAACCTAGAATGATTCCCCACACAAAATACTGTTCAGAGAAGCCCCGAGAAATTGTCTGTATATCCCGTCGTAAGTGTCACACACTAGCAGATGCGAATCTTTGCTCCTGTGGAAGGAACAAGCAGACAATGAAAAGATAACCTCTGTGAAATAGACAGAAAGACAGGCAGACAGACAGACAGACACATATATAAAAATAGGCAGACAGATTGATTGATTGATTGATCTTTATTTCAAAAGGGTTAAGAATTGGGCACGCAGGCCCGTCTGACATTCTGCCCTTTAGACAGACAGACAGGCAGGCAGGCAGATAGATAGATAGATAGATAGATAGATAGATAGATAGATAGATAGATAGATAGATAGATAGATAGATAGATAGACTGGAGTAGATTTAAGTATAATGACGTCTGACTGATAAAGAATGAAACAAAAGGTTAATGGTTTACGATTATAATCCTGAAATCTTGTTTTGTAATCCTATTATTTAGTTTAGAGACAAACCGAAAACACATCCACTCCAAAATTGAACTCCGAACTCCGTATAAATATCTGTAAATCTAGTTATATTTTGCAGCGCATTAAACTAAGCTGCCAAATTGTTTGGTGGAATTTCTATCACGTAAATAACCTGGCAACCCCAGGAAGTAAACACGAACAAAGCGCGCGTGCAGGTTAGAATTAGTCCGGCGTCGGGAAGATTGATTTACCGGCTATTTTAACAAGCTTTGTCTCCTACAAATGGCTGCTGTTTTAGGGTTGGGTAGAATATTCCCATCCTTATAAATCTGATATGGAGTTACTGAGATCAGGCAAAAAAAGGATGCAGATCTGATAGATACGTTTCAATGGATTAACACCGGCTATATTTGCATAATGTCTTACAATACGTGTTTGTAGAACCAGTATCAGAGGATGAGAGCTGTATATAACTGTGTCATCGATAGTGTAAACACATAATTTGACCTTAAGAATATCTGCAAGAGCGAAACACAAGTTGCATAACTATTAAGAGTGTTTTAATATTAATCTCTGTCTCCTAGTGACATCTCTGCAGTGGTAAGCTTTCAAGTATCGCCTAAAATCATTTCGTGCCGCCCAGTGTCCATAACTCAGTAATAACATGGAAGATAAACTCCTTATATAGCATTAGTGTTTACAGGTCTGCAGTAAATAAAACACTGGAAGGTAGAGACTTGAGCGACGGCCATGTTTCACAATGAGCATTGCTGATGAAAACGGACAAGGAATGAAGGTCAAGTTGTGGTTTGCCTCTCTGTGCAAGCACGATTACTCTGGCTGAACTCTGTAAAGAATGTCTGTGATCGTTCCATCTTGAATGCAAAGATCTATTGTTTCTAGAGTTATCGATCTTATCATGAGGTACTGAGTAAGGTCTATTGTTTCTAGAGCTATCGACCTTATCATGAGATACTGAGTATGATCTATTGTTTCTGGAGTTATCGAGCTTATCATGAGGTACTTTGTCAGTCTGTCAACTGTTCACTGTTTACTGCCATCATGTTTGAATTAAACGCCTTCACCAGCAACTGGTCACCCAGCCTCAGTTGGATTAGAATCTGAACGTTCATCTATAGCAAAAAGGGTGTTTCTGTGTTTTGTTCGTGTACACAAGGAAAGAGGCTTTATTATACTACACTTTGGTAACATACACATTACATACAGTCTTGTATCGCATAGTATATACTTAAGCAGGCAGATAAACCTCTTTATCGTAAAGTGAAATTGAAACAAATAACATGCAGTAATTATCCAAAAAAAGACATATAAAATGCTCATACCAAATCATGACACAGAACAGTGCATTCAAAATCGTACTAGAAATAACCGTGGAAGACACTTATGTGTTGATGACATGAAGAAAATCGAGAGAAAACATCTTCCCTTCGTGCCCCGTAAAAGCAAGATACATATATATATATATATATATATATATATATATATATATATAATGACGTGTGATTAATAAAAATATGAAACACTGTACTTGTAGTATATAGTTATAATTCTGTAATCTTATTTTGTAATCTTGTTATTTAATTTAGAGAAACCAATGTACATCCACTCCAAAATTGGATTCAATGGAATCAGGCTGATAATCTTCGTAAGGAGACCGCACAAGATGATGATCACATACTATATGTATATATATATATATATATATATATATATGGCCATTTTTACGCGACCTATCAAATAGTCACAATCCCACCTAAAAGAAACGTATTAACACTCACATGTAGTTCGTGCACTGACCTCACCTTTTTTATCAGGTTTACTCCCTTCTTCCCCTTTACTTTATCTCGCCAACTTAACTGGTTCTGTGACAGTTATTCTCAGCGTTCAGAGTCCTAATCCTCCATTTTCAACCCAGACTGTTCCCCCCCCCCCCCCCCAAATCCTCCTTTCTATATTAAATGTTCCAGAAAAGATTTTCTGCCGTTATACATTCTCCTCTCGTGGAAACAAATAATTCCTCCCTAATTCCTGCCTTGAAAAAAAATTCCTCTCCAATCCTGCCTTGAAAAACAAATACTTCTCTTTAGACTTGAAATTCCACCTGCCTCCACACAGATTGAAAATCACTGCACTACAAGGATAAGAAGATCAAACATCTTGTACAAGCAGTATACAACTAAAACAAACAAAACAAAACAAAAACAGAACTAATACTGTTCCAGACGATGAGTTTAAAACCTCAGGCCGTTTCTTCCACTTTCTGCACCAGTCATGAACGTTTCGGAGAGTGCAAAAACAAGGAACATTTTAACAGTGTTGATTTGGTTCCTAATTCTGGGCGGGAAAATGAGAAGGAAAAGTTTTTAAAAATGCGTGTACTCTTCAGAATCATTGCCAACTGGAAGGGCTACAGGAGTTGCTCATTTGCTGGTTTAGTATTTTGTGAACCAAGAGATGTGTGCAATATTTCACCTGAAGTCTGATAGTATAAAATATACTAGATTAACTCTTTCCTATCCTTAATGAGTTCAGTTACTGTACGCTTCATTGATGAAGAGGAGATAGGGGCACCTAATGGTGCGTCATGAGCACATGGATGGCTTTCTAACTAATTAACTGACTTACTAACTGACTGAATGATTGACTAACTGACCGAGTAATTAACTAGCTGACTGACTGATTGACTAACTAGCTAACTGGCTGAATGTTTTGAATAGAGTGAAAGATGTGTGATAAAGGGCAGAATGTCAGAAGGGCCTGCTTGCCCAATTCTTAACCGTTTTGAAATAAAGATCTGATTGACTAACTAAATGACTGACTGACTGGGCAGCTGACTGACTGACTGACTAACTATCCGTTGTCTGAGATTTATTAAACAAGTGTCCAACATCGCGCACAAATATTGTTGCTGATCAAATACAAAAGCTATAATTTATTCAAGAAAGTTTCATGATCATGAATAAATTGTCTTCATAAATTTAACTTTAACCTCATTTCACGTCCACTAAAAAGCAATAGGTAAACAAAGCTGTAAATAAGCTAAATATTATTCACGACAGGCAAGTATTAATAGGACAAGGCAACGAAGTATGAACAGTTAGATCACACTAATCTCCTGTTCATGATGACGAAACTAAGCAACAGAGCATTAAGATGACTCTGTGATGTTCTAAGAAAATAACTGTGTAATCCAATATCGGATATTAAAATTATAAAAGAAAGGATGATACGAGGCAGACATAAAATTCAGGTATAAGGAAGCTTGTAAGACGTTCGTGAGTGAGAGATTTTTTTTTCATTATTTAGGAGGACGGAAAGAGCTGGAGAACGACCGCACCAAGTGGAGAGGGACTGAATAGTGCGCTATTGATATTATATGTGAGCATGTGTCTGTATGTGGTATAGGAGAAGCTTATGAATGGAACGGCTTACATAATAGAGGAAAACGGTCCTTTTCATTTTCTACATACGCACATTCTTATCCCGTGACCTCGGTCTGATAAAAATGAACGGATAAGAAAATATATTTCTGATAGCGAAGATAAACAAATCCCCAGCCCTCGCTCTATCACGCTGTAGCGCTGTAAGAAAAGCCGAAATAATAAAATACGTACAGAGGAAAGATCGATGGAATTAGAAACAATTGAAGGGCAGTCACGTAGCGATAGTTGTGTGCCTTAGCTTGCAGGAAGAGACTAGAAGATGATATAAACCGCCTTATTTGTTTTTCTTCACCGTTATTTATTGATCTTCTTCCAAGCTGCGTTCATTGTTTGGAGCAATTTACAAACACAGAAAAATAGTCATGTTTTTAGAGAGAGAGAGAGAGAGAGAGAGAGAGAGTCAGAGAGAGAGAGAGAGCGAATCAAGGAAGTTTGCTTTCAAAGTCTGAGAAGTTGGCGCGCAGGTCCACCTGACATTCTGCTCTTTATCTCTCAAACCCCACTCATTCTGTCGCTGGCATTCATATCACTTTATTACAAACATGATGCACACGAAATGAACAATAAATAATGTATATTTCGCAATATAAAATATATAAAACATTCCTCTTATTCTTCTCTTTTTTGTCGAACATTTTCAAACATTTCCTTACATATGGGTTAAGAATACCTCAGCACCGCCGGAAGTTATCCTAATCGGCATTAACAGCTTGGTCCGAAATGGTATGAGTGAATGAATGAATGAATGAATGAATGATCTTTATTTTAAAAGGGTGAAGAATTGGGCACGCAGGCCCTTCTTACATTCTCTCCTTTATAACTCCATCTTTCATCCTTCCCGCACACTCGATTTAATATAAGTATACAAATTACATATAGATATATACATATAAGAATGCAAGATCAAACTATATGAAATATAAGTATACAAATTACATATAGATATATACATATAAGAATGCAAGATCAAACTATATGAAATATAAGTATACAAATTACATATAGATATATACATATAAGAATGCAAGATCAAACTATATGAAATATAAGTATACAAATTACATATAGATATATACATATAAGAATGCAAGATCAAACTATATGAAATATAAGTATACAAATTACATATAGATATATACATATAAGAATGCAAGATCAAACTATATGAAATATAAGTATACAAATTACATGACGAAAATAGGATGACCAGGAATGCTCTCTGTGCTCCTCGTATGCGCCGCAGTCCAGCTGTTATTATGACTTACGCGTGATAAATATCTTAATATTTCCGCTTATTAACTGTACCCAAGTTTCTAACATGCCGTACCCAAAATAGAATTATTGGCGCTATTCAGTAGATACAGCAAGCACAAGATAAATCCAAAACCATGGTAAAATAGGATTTTAATGTGGCATATAAATAAAGTGAGACAGATTTTGTAGGGAATAGACAGACAGACAGACTGACTGACTGACTAACGGACAGGCAGACAGACAGACTAACTGAAAGGCAGACAGACAGACAGAGAGACAGACAGACAGATAGATAGATAGATAGATAGATAGATAGATAGATAGATAGATAGATAGATAGATAGATAGATAGATAGATAGATAGATAGATAGATAGATAGATTGATTGATAGAACGAACGAACATACTTTATTTTCAAAGGGTTAAGATTTGGGCACGCAGGTCCGTCTAACATTCTCCTCTTCATCATACAACTTTCACTCAGACACAGTCATTCAGTATTTGTTAATAAGCATAATAATCATGAAGACACAATTACATGATTACATAAATAAATAATAAACCTATCTCATGTCCATACACTCTACACTCTGATTTATGCAACAACATGAAATAAACTTACATTCTTACATTCATTCAAAACCAACAAATTTATAGAAAAGCAGTATTTAAAAATTACGGCAATCAAGCCATACTTTAACTAAACAATCTGATCTGTAGAAACGTAAAAGTTTATCTGATTTTTGTGTCGCAGAGATCATTGGCATAGAGACGATGCGTCACCACTGCGTCAATCCAAGACGGCCAACAATCTATCCTAACCCTTCATGAACCACTGCGGCAATCCAAGACGGCCAACAATCTACCTACCCCTTCATGGATCACTGCGGCAATCCAAGACGGCCAACAATCTATCCTACCCTTTCATGGACCACTGCGGCAATCCAAGACGGCCAACAATCTATCCTACCTCTTCATGGACCACTGGGGCAATCCAAGACGGCCAAAAATCTATCTTACCTCTTCATGAACCACTGGCGGGAATCTTCATGGAATTATTAGTGCGAGAAGAAATTTATTTTCCAGGTTGCATTAACTCTGGCTTTTTTCCGATCCCCTGGTGAAGTTGATTCCCAATCCTTGTTTTCTCTCATTCCAGGTAGTGCAGAGGTTCTAAACCTGGAACAGCGACCCAAATTAGTTTTGTGAAAAAAAGGGGAGAGGGTAATACAATAGATGTGTGAGAAGATGTTATGACAAATGTTTCTAAAAATAATAATAAGTTTCAATGGTTAAAAAAAAAGCAGGATTACTTCAATGTTCCCTCTAAGCTGCGCCGCAGCGCGGCCGCGCGGACACATGCACACACAAAATCATGCCGTCCACGAACATTTATGTGTCGTGCAATAAAATAAAATAAACACTTTCTTTTATAATGTCCAGTATTTTTTTCACACTGTCCAGACATTACTTTGTGCTACACTAGTACCGAAGTAAAATATAATATTGCTACATGAGTAGCAATTTCTTTGGATTTTAGTTTTTATTTAATGAGAGCGAATGAAGATAGATAGATAGATAGATAGATAGATTAGATAGATAGATAGATAGATAGATAGATAGATAGATAGATAGATAGATAGATAGATAGATAGATAGATAGATAGATAGATAGATAGATAGATAGATAGATAGATAGATAGGGGGAATTGGATGACATGGGGAAGAGAAACTGTTTTCCAGCAAAAAAATTAAAACGATAAGAAGATCAATTCTTTATATCAGATACATTTCGGACAGAGAGCAATGTGGCATAAAATAAAAAAAATTGAAACTGAAACCTTCGAAATGATGACTTTGCAAAACATGACATTATCTGAAGATTTTGGTCTAGCTGAAAGCGATAGCTACACGTACAGTATAAGGGGCTGTTCTTAATGTAAGCAGCTAAATGTAGCTCTGTACTGAACACACTAGTTTCAGGATCTTGCTAAGAATTTTAGTTAAAAGTCGATAGTACAGGGAATAGAAAGCTGTACAACAAAAACTAACATTAGTTCAGTAAAACTAATCAGGTATAAAAGTAAAATCAATGCTCAGATTGGAAGGGAATTGGAAAGGAAATGAGGCAGTGAATGAAGAAAATTGGCACTCGACAGTAAGGAAGGAACAGGACGCGACCAAAGTAATTGAATTGGTTTTGGTCACGGCGCGGTCCATTGGTGACCGAGATACTGTAACAAAGGGGGGAGGGGCCATTGTGATCAATAAAATGTAGAGGACGACAGAAAACAGTTAAATGAATCCAATAAATTTAATGAATTAATTGTGATGAATAAAGAATTCGGTGCTTCTCCGATGTAGCTTCGTGATCGTAGCTGACTTGCGGGTCAAAGGGGTGAAGTCCGTCGTGTTTCAGTCTTCTGACAGCTTGTTCTTGATGCCCACAGTCTGACAACATTTGTTAGTCTAGCCAGGTTGTCTGATTCAGTGAATGTTTCCTGTGTGTCACCCTTTTAAATAGGAAGCAAACATCCCTACGTGCACTCTATGACCAGCGTAAAATTGCTACAAGTAACGGTCGTATATTAGTATACAACAGTGTTTCCCAAAGTGGGTGATAATGTCCCTCTGTTTGGCGTTGGATTGGACCAGGGGGGGGGGGGTGGAAGAAAAGGGGGCGGTGGAAGAAAAGAGGGCGGTGGAAGAAAAGAGGGTGGTGGAAGAAAAGGGGGCGGTGGAAGAAAAGAGGGTGGTGGAAGAAAAGAGGGTGGTGGAAGGGGGCGTTGAGGGAAAACGAAGCACCAGTCAGGGGTAGTAATGCCTTCTTTCTTAGCACTTTTCAACCTGATGACGAGAAACTTTTGTCCCTACATGAAACTCTTCCATCACATTAAAAATGGAGAAAATAATACAGAAGGTGAGTTATAAATGTGCTCCTTCATACCGTTAAATTGATTTCTTTACTGAAGGTTTTAGTTGTAATCCATACCCTAGTTGTACGAATTGTAGGAGGAGTTCATAACGGAGGCGGGGGTGAAAAGAGGGTTAATCCAAGAAGCAGATGTGACCTGGGAGAAAAAGGGGCGGATGCCCGAACAGGTCTGGGAAACACTGATGCGCGAGATACAAATAAACAAACAGAAAGCAAACCATATTTTTGCAGTGTTCGTTCTTTCCACGTTTTGCTCTTAAATTTGCTCCTTGGACTCCCTGCAGTAACATCTATGTTCTAGTTTAAAGTCATAGATCATACGGTCCGACAAATTCTGCCTCTTGGATTCCCGGTATCTCGAACTTGAATTCTGTAGCCAATGATAAGTGTCTGAATGAGTTCTGCTTACATATCCTTGCCTCACAGAGAACAAGGACTCCTTTGGTTTTTTTCCCCTTTGTCAAGAGAGCGTCGTTTTATCTCTAAAACCCACAAAGCAGACTGATATTTCGGTACATTTTTCCTTGTCTGGAGTCCGCAGAAATCTAGCAGCTAGGACTAGGGGAAAAAAAAAGATGTCTGCGCAGACAAATCTCTGCTGTCTCAAGCATGATGTGAGTAAACAAAATCCCAGAAATTATTTATTTTGCTTACTGCAGTGAAATCCCGTCTTTCCTGGCTTGTAGATGGGAATATACCTTTCCTTTCACCGTATATTGGCTGGGGATGAGGACATTACTATACTGATACGAAATAAAACATCAGCAACAACAGCACCAGCAACTACGGGTAGCAGTAATTCAAAAGTTATATTACGACTCCAGCTATTACCACAACTATTATTATTTTATTATTATTTTTCGAATATTATAACTAGATAAATTATTTATTATTATTGTTGTTATTTTTATTATTTTCTATTAAATTCCAATTATTATAACTAAGAAAACCGAGTATTAATTCTTCACTTTTATCGTTTATCACAGTTGCCATTAAATTATTATAGAAATTGTTTTATTTTATGAAAATCAATAAGGGAGTACAGCGAGAAATGGAGGCCATGGAAATGTGGTTCATAAGAAGGATGTTGAAGGTACCATGGACAGCCAAGAAAACCAATGAAGAAGTCTTAGGAGAGGCTGGGGTTAAAAGGCAAATGTCAGCAAAGATCAGAGGTAGACAAGCGAGATCTGTAGGACATTTTCTGAGAATAGGAAAAGTAGAACACACTGTGGCAACTGGAAAAAAACTGAAGGAAGAAGAGACAGAGGAAGACAGAGAGAGAAGTTACTGGATGGGCTGTCAGTGTGGCTAGGAAGAAGTTCACCGGCGGATCTCATAATCAAGTGTAAAGACAGGGAACTGTGGAGATAAATGATCGCCTACGCCACGTGGCGTATAAATCGCTTGATTGATTGATAATGAAAATCACTTTTGTTTATTCATTTGTACAAACTTAGAAAAAAGGGAGGTCCAGTGCTACATAGAGCCAGTTCTGACCTATAGATGTAAAACCTGGGCAGTTACTAAAGACATACAACAACGTCTGGAAGTCACGGAAATGTGTTTTTTTTTAAGACTGTTAAGGACACCACGGAGGGGAAGAAAATAAAATGAAGAAGTTTTGAGACAGACCAATTCGAGAAGACAAATAATGACAACAGTCAGAAAGAGACAGTCTAAATTTATAGGACAATTATGAGAAAAGGCAAACTGGAACACATCGTGACAACAGGAAAGTTAGAGGGGAAAAGAGACCGAGGTAACCAAGAGAGAAAATCCTGGACAGATTGATAAGATGGCATGGAGGGAGGCCACCAGAACAACTCATAGAGGCAGCACAAAGCAGTGGGTTGTGGAGGGCTATGACCGCCAGCTCATGCAGGCAGGACACTTGACAGACAAACAAACAACTATTTCTATTGTTTTTTTGGGGTCAAATAGGACCTCTTTCCAGGAAAATCTTTTTTCTTCCTTTTTTTCCATTATAAAAGGAAACTGAATGTCTCTGTTGTCATTTGCAGGTTAATTATGTCTATTAATTTTCTCACAGATCATGTGATAATTATCCAGCACATAAAACCATCCCCCATGAGCTTCCTTGTAGCTCTTCTCATCCATTAAGGTCCCCAGAGGCGAGACTTCGCTACTAGCGTTTATTTATTGATGAACTTGCACGGCTTGTCCAGCCATTAATCTTTTTTTTTGTGTGTGTCTGTAACAAGCTTATCTTCTATGGGAAATGTCTGCGTTGTGGGGGTGGGGGGGGGGTAGTTTTTCCAGAGAGCAAGTACAGTGACCTAGGTTGGTAAGGTCTCATATATCATAGCCACAGTAACTCATAGTGGATACTGGAACAAGTAGCTTGTGCTAGAAACAAGTGGAGCACGAACTGTTTATGTTACAGAGCAATAAGTTTTTAAAAGTAAGTAAAATAAATAAATAAGTAAAAACCATTAATAAAAGTCAACAAATGAAGTGAAAACGTCACCAAATGATAAATGAAGTGAAGAGTTCAGCAGAACAATAAATGAAGTGAAGAGTTCAGCAGAACAATAAATGAAGTGAAGAGTTCAGCAAAACAATAAATGAAGTAAAGAGTTCAACAAATGATAAATGAAGTGAAGTGTTCAACAAATAATAAATGAAGTGAAGAGTTCAACAAATAATAAATGAAGTGAAGAGTTCAACAAATAATAAATGAAGTGAAGAGTTCAAAAATAATAAATGAAGTGAAGATTTCAACAAATAATAAATGAAGTGAAGAGTTCAACAAATAATAAAAGAAGTGAAGAATTCAACAAATAATAAATGAAGTGAAGCGTTCAAGCCGGACATCTAAGGTATTTATTTTTCGCCTCAGTCATTCATTTGCATGTCCCTTGCGGAACTTTGCCTCCCAAACAGCACTCCTGTAGGCCTCTCGGCTGTGAGCAAGATGGCCTGCCCTGCTGCACCCATTTGCAGATCGTCAACGATGTCTTGCAGCCATCTTCGTTTTGGTCTTCCTCTCTTTCTTTTACCCATTATGTATCCTTCCACTACGGTCTTCTCTAAATTATCATGACGTTTAATGTGTCCAAAATATTTAAGTTTTCTCTCTTTAATCCTCTTTACTAGCCAGCCTTTTCAATATTAAGCTCTTGTAGTATAGATATATTTGTTCTTTTTTGTGTCCACTATATTTGGAGAACTCTTCTGTAGCATTCAAAGGCATTTATGTGTTTCTCAGCTGTTTTGTTAAGTGTCCAGGTCTCACAGGCATATTTTCCGCCTATGCAGTTATTTTTAAAAAATGTCACGCGAACATCAGATCATGTGGATGTCAATCTAGTACCAGATGGGGCTTCTATTTAAGCCGTTGAAATTAAAAGAATAAGAAGCATAATTAGGATATCTTTAGGCATTACAGATGTTTAGGGGGTCGGCTGGTACACGGAAGACCTTCCTTCAGAGCACGGTAAGGCACTGCTGATCATAAACGACGACTTTTAAGCCGCGTATGTCGCGACCGTGCCGTTGCTGTACCGTCTGACATAAACCAACTTGGTGCAGTATAGACTCTAACTCTGGATTAATGTTCGCTATTTGAATGATTCCCAGGATCTTTTCCTTCGCCGATACATCACAATGTAATAAACAAGCAAGTCCAGTGCCGACAATACGTCAAGAAGAAGTTTATTGGTGGAACATGATGGTGATGGATACTGGATGGATGATAAATATATTGAGCAATATGTCAAATTACAGCTCAGCCATCGAACACTCAGGCCATATAGTTGATATTTAGCTTCCATTCACGACAAACAGGTGGACAAGACTTCGGACGAAACATGTGGACAACTCTCAAAGTTCCTGGTACAGCCAAAGACTCTATAATACAGCGACAAACACATTCACCGGTCGGGCGCCCATTTCGTTCTTTTATCTGCAAATTGACACACATTCGAGGATACCAGGCTTAATTCGGCTAGATCAGGTGCTGTCCGATTATGAGATCAAATCCAGTCATTCAGGAATGCAAGTCTGAAGATGTAAACATTAAAATTATAGGCGTCTCCATAAAAAAAAACATAATGGGGTTTACACCAGTGGCATATACTGTTACGATGTAATACTTTGATGGAAGTTGTCGAGTATATTTTTATTTCTTGTGTTTCTTGCTTAACCTGGGCAACTAACATATATAAAGTGCCTACTTCACTACTTCACGCACTGACCTACTTCATTTGGAGCTCCAAATGAACTACATTGTCCGTATTTCTGGAAACTGGCCCAACTCAGAGCCTGCAGATATGTGAATGGGAAAGATCTGTATTAATCAGTCTAGAGTCCCTTCTTCAGAGTCTGTCAGGCTGGATTTAGTCTCCCCGTGACTCTCACAGGCTACTAGCAAGGTTGACGAGTCTCGGCATCAATAGATGCTACTGTTTACTGATTGGAATTTGAGAGGAACGTGATAAAACTTCCTAGTCATGGGATTTGGTAAACTAAAATTTAAGGGTAAAAGGTATCCATACTATTAAGGCATATTGGGATACGGTTTTAGGCGCGTATTTCAGGACTTTCGGCACATGAAAGTGTGATGTGATCAGTATCATGCCTGGCCATATTTGCCTACTCATATTTCTCTGGTGTCCATTTTTAGAGGCTGGGTAGACCCCGGTGGCCCTTTTTTTATGCTGGCTAAAAGTGAATTTATAAAATCCAGAAAACAGCAATAAACGTACAGACGGTAGACATTTTTTACCACAGAATTATTTTCTGACAAGTTAATTATTATTAATTGAATGGACAGCGTAACAACTCTAGGATGTTGTTGATTAATGAAGAAATATTGCGACTTTTTTTGTTGCATAATCCTTCAAAAAAGGGTCTAACATTGCATTATACGAGTCAACAGATTTGCATTATTCTTAATCTAAAATACAGAAAATGTCGCCTTTCATGTATTCACAGGAGCAGATTGTGTACTTTGCGGGCACTTACGGGAACTTACTTTCTAGGAGGTTCTTTCAAAGGTTCATCATTGATCTGCGTATAGTTTCTATGCTAGAACAAATGGTCTGCTTCTGAATAGCCTACTTTTTTTTTTACATTTTACCTCTCAATATCTATTCCTTTATAATGATTGTTTTAATAACCAGAAATGTTAATTTTTTAAAATAACAAACTTCATGGACTTAAAGATTATTTTGTACATTTATTATATGATTTTTCTAATTAAAGTTTGATTTCTATCATGTTGTTTAAAATTAAATCAGTTTTATTTCAATAGAAAAAAGTGAACAACTGAATCAGAAGCTTTAAATCTAAAGCTTCACATGCCTTTTGCACTCTAAATATGTCATCACTTATTAAATGATTATGTGTGTTCAGAAAATACTCAGTGTGTATTATGTGACGTGGCATATGTACCACTGTTATATTTCACATTAGTTTTATTAAACATGACAATTTTTGTTCTCTTCTAATGTACAGCATAGAGGACTTTTAGCACGGCTGGTTCGATGTATTTTTGTAAAATCTAAGATAGTCAATTTGATTTCCACAAAAGATTAACAAATAATTAGTTTAGGTTTTAGAACTTCAGAACTTGTATAATTTTTAAAAAGCAGCTTTCAGGTTAATTCCCCGAGTTAAAATGCCGATCTTTCTATTGACTGTTGTTCCCGTATTCCTGTCTTACAAGATTAGAAGTGTGTCAAGATGTAGTCCCAATTCCCCTTCCTCACTCACTCCTCCTCCCCAGCCCAGCCCTCCGAAACCCTAAACCCACCAGTAGGTAGAGGAGCAGAATTCCCCACAGGTGGATAACTCCTCCTAACATCTCGGGGAAAACCATAAAGACTAAAAAAAAGGCTTAAATAGGCTGACATAGCTATGAGAGAGATAGGGAAGACTAAAATAGGTTTAAATAGGCTGACACAATTATGAGAGAGACAGATAAGACTTTATGATTGCAAGTTTCAAAGAAGATGAATAAAAAAAAACAAGAAATCATATTCTGATAATGAATCGTAATCAATCGTCGTTCACTTCAACGAGCGTAGACTTAAAACTTCTTTGGGTGAATTTCTTCGGTGCTATACAAGTACTTCGTTTCTTTGTGGACTCTTTTGTATGAAGTCTATACATAACGCCACTAACTTGGTTCCGTCTCTTGGTTCATTACTTGTTTATGAAGTGTACTGTAATCCTTTTTCTTAGTCGTGCCTGTCAATGTTTTTAACATGCTGAACTTTTTTTCTTCGTCAGACTTGTGCACTGACTGTGAAAATAAATGCGAGTGAAAACTAGATATTTGCTCCTTAACTTTGCAAACTGCCATTTAGTCATTGTTGTCTTTAGTTTGTGCTGTACTAGCGTATCAAATACTGTTTGCATGTGGTTTAGTCATTGTTGTCTTCAGTTTGTGCTGTCTTAGTGCTCACAAACAATGGATGTACGTGGTTTAGTCACTGTTATCCTCACTTCATGGTGCTGTCTTAGCATATGATGTACGTGATCTTCAGCTGCAGTAGTCGTTTAAAGATGACAATGTCATTATTCTGTGCCCCTTGCGAACTAGTTTAAACAGTGCTGTACCTAATCCGCAATTATTAAGACTTACTACTTCTTCATGTCCTCCTTGCCGTTGCTAACATTAATACATTGTACTAATAAAACAGGTAGAAAAACATTATTTTATTTGCATTTTATAACAATGATTACTAAATTATTTTTATTAGTATTACCGAAACAACACAAAGTACAGATATGTGTTCAAATACCCACATCACAGAAGCTGACGTAAACCGAAACAGCTTCTCATACCGAGAGATAGACCAAAACAGAGACATTGAGATAGCAAAGACGGAAGGTGCTCAACAAGAACTGGTGAGTTGTTCACAAGGTTGAGAACGTCAAGAAAAACAGGCTGATGAGCAACTTTTATCTAAATGCATTCTAAAAGGTGAGTAAGAGAAGAAATCTACTTCTTGGCACATATAAATATTTGGCGTGTGTAAATTATTATTTGTTTTCTTCTTGTATGGTGATTACCCGATATTGCTGCATCATTTAAATTACTGAATGGTTTTCGTTTTGTTCTGCTTTGTTTATTTCTGTCTTAAGCAGTTTATTAAATCAGTATCTGGTCATGGATTTCAACATTACCTTAAGAAACGAACCTCCACTTCAAACGACCCAACCTGGCCTGCAGAGTAGGTACGCCAAACCTTCCACTCCCACTAGGAACCTTAGCACTCTCCAACTCTTTCATAGACAGTACGTTCCTACAAGCTCAAGGCATCTCGAAACTGTCTAAAATTCCGACTCTGCCTTTACGGCTACGACTCTGACTCTACGTCTCTGACTCTAGAACTCTGCCTATGGTTCTGGTTCTACAACTCGGCCTTCTAACTCTACGACTCTGACTGTATGACTCTGCCTGTACGACTCTAACTCTACAGCTCTGACTCAACGACTGTGGTTCTATCTCTACGACTCTGACTAACTCTACAGCTCTGACTCAACGACTGTGGTTCTATCTCTACGACTCTGCCTCTATCTCTACAGCTCTGACTCAACGAGTGTGGTTCTGTCTCTACGACTCTGCCTCTAACTCTACAGCTCTGACTCAACGACTATGGTTCTGGCTCTACAACTCCGACTTTAACTCTACGACTCTTAACACTTCGCCTCAAGTTACACAGCCCTCAGATCTGGCACTTGTGTTAAAGGGAAAAAAAACATAACAAAATTTTGAAACAAAATGTTTACCTCTTCGCCCAATCCCTTGCTCTTTCACTCCATCTTAATCACAAACACAGAACTAAAAACTTTACAAGTGTGATGTTAGCTCTGTTTTATCAAAACTCTAAAATTAAAGTTTTTGTCCTTCAGCATTTTTTTATACAAAGACTGCATGCACATTTCAGTTTTATTTTTCCTCACAGCTCATTTGCAAGGGAAGAAACTAGCAAATTTTAATTATTATTTATATTTTAGAGAAAACGTTAACACTCTCGCATCATGTGTTTTTTGTTTTAATTTTCTAACTGTCACGTGAGCTGTCAGTTGAGGTTGTAGATCTCAAAGAGTTAACGAACTTTTGCTTTTCTTTATTTGTTGCCCTTACAAACAAGTATTG
The DNA here is from genome assembly GCA_009760885.1 of Achatina immaculata. Taxonomy (NCBI): domain Eukaryota; kingdom Metazoa; phylum Mollusca; class Gastropoda; order Stylommatophora; family Achatinidae; genus Lissachatina; species Lissachatina immaculata. The sequence goes on from CM019702.1 coordinate 13,152,934, forward strand.
ATTTCCTCTCATGTAGTGTTCCACTCTTTTGTTTACCTTCTGCCTATCTACGTCAGTCTGTATTATTCTTCTGCAGTTTTTATGTTCAGATGCTTTTGTCAAGTTTGTAACTCAGGATTATATATTTCCTGGAGCTGTCTCAGTTGTTGGTTTTTTTTTTTTGTCTTTGTTTTTGTTTTTTGTTTTCCTAACTCTTCGAAAGATATTCCGAGAAAGCGTTGCTAATAGCATGTATCTAGCCTTTTTCACTTCCATACTTCAAAGTTTTGTATATAAGAAACAACAAAAACCATAATATATAGATTCCTATGTATCACCTGTCGTTTGTAATGATTAACAGAATTTTGATTGTAAAGTTTCAAAGGTCTGGTTCACTTAGCACACAGTAAACCCAGCCCCATGAACAGATTACAGTGCGTTGTATTTATTGTAGAACAGATTTAGTTGACTTTGATTTCCAAGAGATTTTAGTGAGATTCGCTTCTGCGATTTCTTACTTTGTTCTCGTATAAAGATGACTGAGGGAAAGCAAATCTTACAGCGGTTCATTTAACTGATTCCTAAAGTTTAAAAGTTTACTCTTTAAACAGGCAGAGCGCTTAACGTACTAGCCTCCATAACAGTGGGCAGTTGTTCGATACCGGATTGGTGCCAGCACAGTAACCCAGCTTTAAAAAAAAAAAAAAATGGGTACTTAATTCGTCCAGGAACTAGGTAAAGAAAGATGGTCAGGCATGGTGTACACCAGTTCCATCTCTACGGCGGGGACTCGTCTACCCTACTGATTATCCATTCTGTTTTCATCCACTTTGCGCCTCCCTCCCCTCTTCTTTTTATTTTTAAATAGAAACCCTCTGCTCCGAGTAGAGAAGAACTGGCTGAACTTTCTGGGCCTGCGCTAGCGTGCCCACAGGTCAATGGAAAATATAGACACTAACATCTCATCCACTAGACCGGGTTCTCAACCTGTTCTTAAACGCGACCCAAAACTAGCAATTTTACGTGACCCGTGATCCTAAACCAGCTATAGTATATAAGTCACGACCCATGACCATAACTCATCAACGGTTCTTGACCCAAGACAGTAAATCATCATTGGCTCGTGACCCACGACCTTAAAACAGCAATGGTATGTGTCCTGCGATCCTAAACTTGCAATAGTACGTGACCTGCGATCCTAAACTTGCAACAGTACGTGACCGGCGATCCTAAACTTGCAATAGTACGTGACCTGCGATCCTAAACTTGCAATAGTACATGACCGGCGATCCCAAAGCACCAATGATACATCATCCGAAACCATTAACCAGCAGTGCTACATGATCGACAACCCTCAAACCAACAATGATATGATCCATCAGTGAGATAAACTTAGTGAAATTCGACACAAATTACAATATATAACATCTTTTGACCAAACTACCCGAGACCCCTCACCCCTCCCGCTACCCTAAATTGGATCGCTACCTCAGGTCCTTGATGTTTCAAGGCCAGGAAAGATATCCCCGCTTACTCTCTGAAGCGGAATTTAAATTGTTAGTGCGCTGTTATCGTACATTTTAAAGATGTTAACGTGACATCACAATGAATCCTTCAAGCTGGAATGGTCCTTCATCGCTGACGAAGCAGAGACGGTCAAAGCTTGTACTTCATCACTTTGTGAAGGCCATGACAGTGCGTAGAATATTACAACGGATCGAGTCGGAGTTAGAATATAACCAGACCGCAAAAAAAACTGTAGCGTAAGATTCAATAAAAGTTACCAAAAACATGTACTACTGTGTATCTTGACAGGAGGTAGCGTAATGGTTCTTGCAGGGAACTGAAATGTGTGTTAAGAAAAGCTCTTAAATGCGTAGAATAAACGCAAGCAATTCGCTTTGATTAGAAATTTGGGACTTTCAAATAAATGACCTTTTCAAATCTACATTCTTTGCTTTAGGAATCTTGTATAATGTTTTTTTTAAATAAACGAATTTTGATAACTAATATGTAAAAATAATGATATAGAAACATATTAAAACGATGAGATCTAATGACAGGAAGTATTAAATCAGCATTTGCCACTTCATTTCATTTCGTTTTTTTTCTTTGTGTTGGCTTGCTTCTCCATTTCTGGTGCTCTTAAAATGTCTATTACGTTGTTCGTAATGTCTTCTTTTCTTTCCCTGTCTGTACGTGGTAAAACTGCTCATGACATCCAGCTGTTAACATAAATTCAAACTAATGTTTCAGATCTATAAATTATTTAACAAGTCACGTTCTTAAGCATCTCCAGTGGAGAACATAGATAATCTGTTTGATAAAGATGCTCTCTTTCAAAATTAAGTTTGCATTAAAAAAACCACCACCATGGGGACTATGGTGATCCCTGCCCCAATTAGCCAGGCTAGGCTTGTTACTGGGAGTACCAAAGGAGAGTTGGAACAGGGTCCTGATCAGCTATGGGCTGATTGTCTAATCGGGCAGGGTCTTTGTTCCCATATAATGCACATATAAATTGTTGATATTGACTCTGTTAAATCCAATTTAATGTTAAAAATATAGATAAGCCTTATCTAAACAGGACATACACTAAATAATCCAGACGATTCAGCAAAATGAGTTGTGAATAATGTTTCTATTTTAAGATGTATTCCTGGGGCAATGAAGTTTTGCGAGTACGGCGTTGTCAGCGAAGTTAAAAGATCTAGACAGAGTTGCAGGTACGGCGTTGTCAGCGAAGTTAAAAGACCTAGACAGAGTTACAGGTGCGGCATTGTCAGTCTTCTTTTTTTTGTACGCACACTGGCGATGATGTGTGGTACCGTGATTTTTGCGATGCGCCTTTTGATTGGGTACCTCCGACTTCATCACCTTTCCTTGCTAGGGCAGACTGTGGTCTTGCTCGGACTACCATGAAGACATTGGTGTAGGCTGGCCTGGCCAAAACTTTGTTTTCCAGCCTTTGGTGGCTGTATTTAATCCTCTTCTCCATGTCAGATCCAGCATGCAAATTTGGCTGGCCAGACGGCTTTGAGACAGTTCCACAGAGACACTCCGACTTTGGGATGAAGAGTCTGATGAGTGCCTCAACGACGTCCGTTCCCCGCCACCTATAGTCTGCTGGCTCTGTTGTGTTTATATCATTCTGAGAGCCATTGTTGTAAAGACCCATAGGCTTGTCACGTAATGAGTTCATTGGTTTCACACCAGACTTTCCTCATCCCCGCCGGCGACCTCCATGTCCCCATCCGTCCACTATCCTGACATTACATTTTACAAAAATAACAATTACAGTTAGTATTGACTGATACAGGTTTTTGGCCTACAGAAGTAGGTCAGAGTTTTTAAGCAAACAGATATATGTTCCCTGTCTCATAAAGACTTTGTTAAGATAAGTGTCTTTCTTAACACAATTGTTTCCAGGAGGGGTGGGGTGAGGGCGTTGTCAACGAAGTTAAAAGACCTGGACAGAGTTGCAGGTACGGCGTTGTCAGTGAAGTTAAAAGACCTGGACAAAGTTGCAGGCAAACTAATAAAGGCGTTGTTTATCAACACGAAGAAGCTCCAGGAAAAGATAATCTTATCGAGTGCAAGGAAAAGAAAAACAATTTGCCTGATAAAACGACAACGTGGATCGTTATCCGACGGGCAGTGCACTGGTTTCATGACTTTGACAAGGAAGTACGCAAGTAGAAAAAAAAAGAAAAGGTACGCCTACCAGGTATGTTTACCTACCTCTGATTTATAGGTTCATTTTAAAACGATACGTTACCCTCCAGTTTTTTACATCCATTTTTCATGTAGTTTCTTATTTATACACACTCAGGACAGCCGTATTCACTTACAAGATTATCTTCTCTTGTTTCCGTTTGTTCCTCTCCGCCCTTTGTTTCTGATTTATCACAGGAGCTGGGGGTTGAGGTCGCTTCTTATCAGTAAATGCCAAACGGTGTTTTATTTTGGCAATTGCTTGCCCATACTTCCTGCCAGTCTCAGACACCACGATGCCTGCTTTGCTTTTAGTAAACTCATAGAGCACGGTCTTGTATATTTAACCTTAGAATAAATGCAGAGCGCTTGATGTCTTGAGAGAAAAGAAAAGAAAAACACAATCAGAAAATGAATCGAACCTTGGACTCCATTAAGCACAAGAAGCCACCTAACCGCGAGAGGAAATTTCACTCAGTCGTTCTGCTCTTTCCTGCGTGAGGGCCGCTCTTGTTTCTTGTTTGACAAATTTGTTTTGTTTCTCAAACATTTATTGGTGTAGGCCATGTATATCTCTCATGTTTATCAATTTATTTTCTCGTTTACTTCCCTTTTCCAATCCTACACGACTGATTTCTTTGAGTCAGGATAAACTCTTTTACTATTTTTCATCATTTTGCAGTTTTAATTCCTATTCTTTCAAACTTCCTATGTGTTTTTAAAAACTATAAATCGCTGAAACAGGTTCTCCTAAGCCGTTCGCCATCTTGTAAATTTATCCAAAATGTGTATGCACTACAGACCAGCTACAATGTCCCAGGCATGAAAGAGTCACTTGTCATTTTACATCATTCGAGTGGTTTAAGCGACATCGCGTTAGGTCTTTGACGACAGTTGGTGGGCCTCTTATATACTCTGATACAGATCACAGCGACGCCGCCCGGGTATTTTAAATCTTACTAATTTAGCAGTCGGTGGGAATGTTAACATTTAAATCTTCAAGGGGTAACATTTGAAGTGCTTGGATATACGGAATAAATGTTTTTGCTCAGGATTATAAACAGAAAAAGAAAGAGATATATTGTCCAAATGTGATGGGATGAAGAGGTTAGATATACTGTTCAAATGTGATGGGATGAAGAGGTTGGATATATTGTCCAAATGTGATGGGATGAAGAGGTAGAAAGGAAATTACTAGTCTCAGGAAAACTTCATGTTATTGGTTAAAATGTGCATGAACTAAAATCAAATCTTGCAAACTCCAGACAAATTTAAATTTAAAGTAAATGCAGTAGTCCAGCCGGTTCAGCGGCCATTTGGCTCTTAGCTTACCGTGGATGCTTGAAACTGTGGAAAATCTAACCATTCACAGCACACGTTTTTTAAACACACACATATGTATATATATATATATATATACATATATACACACATATATATAGATACTTATACATGTATATATATATAAACATATATACTTTGATACAGTTATACATGCGTATATATATATATATACATACATACATACATACATAAATACAAGTTCCGACAATTAAGTAGTGAGACTGATTTTATTATAGCCAATGCAAAAATGCCATGTAAGAAGCAAAGCATGAAATCCAAAGAGGCAACTTTCATCTATGATCTAGTAATTTTTCATCGCCGCCAGATAAGCAGACGACAAACAAGCCGCCATTTTTTTGACCTAGTCAGAAATGGATTATTACGTAATCAGCATGGAGCAAACAGCTAAGGTTAAATTCTGTTTAAAACTCAGAAAAAGTGCCATTGAGACAGTTGAATTGATGCGGCAAGTTTAAGGGGATAATTGTTTATCTCATGCATAGATATTCAGGTGCTATTCAGGATTCAAAAGTGGTATGGAAACGATTACAAATGCTACTAGACATGGACGCCCAATTTCTGTTCGTAATGAGGAGCTCATTGCAAAAGTCGGAGAATGGATACAAGAAGATCGTTTTTTTTTTTTAACAGTGAGGATGACGACAGATGAATTTGGTGTTAACCGAGAGTTCATTACTTTGCATGTCCCTTGCGGAACTTTGCCTCCCTAACAGCACTCCTGTAGGTCTCCCGGTTGTAAGAAAGATGGCCTGCTGCTGATGCATCCATTTGTAGATCATCAATGATGTCTTGCAGCCATCTTCGCCTTGGTCTTCTTCTCTTTTTTTTCCCATTATATACCATTCCAAGATGGTCTTCTCTAGATTATCATGACGTTTAATGTGTCCAAAATATTTAAGTTTTCTCTCCTTAATCCTCCTTACTAGTTAGCCTTCTTCAATATTATGTTCTTGTAGTATGGATATTTTCATTCTTTTTCAGAGTTAGAAACAGAAAAAGAAAGAGATACATTGTCCAAATGTATAACCGAGAGATCAATCGTAAAATTTTAGTGGAAGATTTGGGCAAAAAAAAGTTACTTGCCGGTTTCTACCAGATTCGTTATTTGATGACCAAAAACATCAGCGTGTTGAGTACGCAAAAGACATCATAAAAACGTGTCACAGAAATAAACATTTCTTAAATTTGATTCTTGCAGAGGATGAAACATGGATTTTCAGCTATGATCCCATAACTAAACTTCAAAGTGCTCAGTGAAAGTCATTATTATCACCAAAAGGCAAAAAGATTCGTCTTCAAAAGTCGAAAGCGAAGTCAATGTTGGTGTGCTTCTACGACAGCAAAGGAGTTATTCACAACGAATTTATTCCAGAGGGACAGATTGTTTATTTAAGTATTTTGAAACGCCTATTGAAAAGGATTCTCCGAGTCCGACCCGAGTATTCAACACCTGGCAGTTTTGTCCTTCTTCATGATAATGCACCGGCTCACTGGGCGGTAGCTGTACAGGAACTTTTGGCCTCAAAACAAGTGTGTGTTCTCAACCATCCACCCAATTCCCCAGATTTGTCTCCCTGCGATTAGTTTCTATTCCCAAAATTAAAGTTACCATTGAAAAGACGCTTCTTTAACGATATTGGTGACATCCAAAGGACCGTAACATCGAGTGTAAGGGCCATATCAACAGAAGAATTACAGAGGTCGTTTCAGTGTTTGTTAGATCATGGCAGTCATTTTATCAATGCACAAGGAGCATACTTTGAATAAAATACAGGTTATATCTTCAACTGTAGCTTATTTTATTTTTTATGTAGTTAGTCTCATTACTTAATTGTCTTTTATATATATATATATATATATATATATATATATATGAAGGTGGGGGCTTCACTAGTAAGTTTCTGTAATACAATTCACGGTTTCTTCGCTTGGTCCTGGTCGTCTTAATGCTATATATATATATATATATATATATATATATATATATATATATATCTTATATCTTATATCCTTCCCGTGCCGTTAAACGTCACATAGGGCTCGCAAAGTAGTTCGCCAATTTTTCCTGTCTTCGGCGAGTCTTTCAACCTCAACAAAGGATTTTATGCCTGTTAACTTGGCCTCTCTTAATAATGTCGTCTTCAGAGTTTCCCGCGGTCTGCCCCTTTTTCTTCGGCCTGTTGTGTTCCACTTGATAGCTTGTTCTGGGATTCTCTGATCATTTCTTCTCATCAAGTGACCAACATATGTCCATCTATATATATATATCGCTACAGTATAAATATTTGAAAACTACTTTTTGAAGACGTAGTTTGTGCGGATTAAGTCTTTGTTAAGTAATAATGCTCAAAAGGATGCAAAGTGTGGGTGCAATTTTTTTCTCTGTTAAAAGATTTTTAAACAGATGGATAATACAACAAAAAATTTAGGTCACAAAATATTATTAGATAATAACTTAATTGTTAGATAATAACTTAAGGAAGTTTGTTTATTATACCACGTAGGAACCTAGGGAATATGTTATTGGTGCCCATATTTTCCTTGACCTGTCGGGACACTGGAGGGCGAGGTGGCCTGGCCACCTCTTTCCCTGGCTCCGGGAAAAGCCGGGCACCCATATCTATATCTGGTTGACTGGGACGTCAACGGATTCCAACCATCCGCCTTCGCCATGAAAGACCAGTGCACTAACCACTTGGCCCATTCAGGAGAGCAGTTTGTAAAGACAGACGTATGTAGAGAGAAGGGAATCCAATTATGTAAGTGCCAGAAACTCCACATTTACACATCACTGAAGGTGCGGCGACTGGCGGCACCAGTTCTGTTCTTGTGTATGTTCTTTTCGTGCCAATACTATTACCTTCTCGCCCGGTTTTATCACAGTTCTCTACAAGTGCGAACGTTGTCTTTCTTTCTTCTTCGTCGTTCGCTCAATCTCTCTCATAAAAAAAAACATCTTTTTGTCTCTGGTTTTCCTCATCGCATTATCGCTTCTCCTGTAGGGAAGCTGGGGTCTGGCCAAGCTGGTAGCTATAGAAGACCAGAGATATTGTCTGTGACCCTTTTAGCCTTTTCTGGATGCACATAAGTTTGTAGAGGCAATTTCCAGCTTGCGATATAGATGGTGCAGACAAATGTTTTTTTTTAAGATGATTAAGATCTAACATGTTGTTCAATTATAGATTAAGATGAAAACATCCAGAATAAAACCTATATAACATGCAGGATCTTGTGACACAAAGAAACGACAAAAGCCAAGAATATGGACTAAAATAAATACTACAACAGAAAGGTCATGCCACTTGCAGGGAAGAACAAAAGCCAACAGTAAACACAAACATAAATAGAGACACATAAACCACAGAATAAATATATTTTGGACGAATGATAACAGATGATAGGAAGCACGAAACGGAAGTTAATAGAAGAATAGGAATTGTCCAAAGCAAATGAAACAAAATGGAAAAAAAGTTCTTACGCAGAAAATGAGAAAAGAGCCCCATGGGGAGAGAGGGGCAGGTTAACCGGTGCATGGCATTTTTGCCACAAGAGTGTTTTCTCTGTTACAAGGCTGGGCCCGTACGTTATGAAAAATATAAGAGCTGAGATAGATAGATAGATAGATAGATAGATAGATAGATAGATAGATAGATAGATAGATAGATAGATAGATAGATAGATAGATAGATAGATAGATAGATAGATAGGATAATTTTGTATAAATTATTTCTTTCGGAGGATCTGTATGAGAGTAATCAAATGCAATGTATACCTCCGCTGTTCTGCGTTTTATACAAACGCAGAAAATTAAACAATAAAACGGGAAAGAAAATCGATGCCTGTGAAATGTATGTAAGAATGAGGAGAACTTCCTTAACAGAAAAGAAAGTAAACAAAGAAGTATTAGATCAGCCTAGATTGAAAATAGAAATAATTTTTTTTTTAAATTTCAAAACATACTATCATTTCCGTTCTATCAAGAGGCATGCTAAAATAACGAAATCATACTAGAGGGAAAAGTAGAAGGAAAAAAACGACAATAATTTACACTGAAGGATACCACAAAAAAACTGGACTGACATGGGACAGGGCAAACTAGAGGACCACTGCAGACAAACTGTCCATGAGGAGAGGGCAGAGGGTCATGATGAACTTCAGAATTAACATTAAATGTAGAGTTTGAAAGTTTTGGGTGCTTCGTAATTTATGTACATCATTTTCTCCATGTGGGCGTTTAAGCGTACTTGCTGTTCTTGGTTAAAAGTATATTTATATTAGCTTTATGTGCAGTATATAGAGAACACAGACAAAGTGGAACTGTAGCAGACATGTTCCTCATTGCGTACATTTGTTTCAGTTATATGTAGCTGAGTGAACTTGTGTGACATTTCAAACCAGTTCTGTATGTTCGTAAATTACCGGGTCTAACGTTTGTATAAATTGATGGGTTCAATTTTTTTTTTCTTTTGCATTTCTTAGATTGACAAACTGGACCTACGTGTGAATGTGCGTTCGCACTATATTTGCTGGAATTACGTAAGCTTAGTAGGTAATTTCCGGTGACTTATTAGGAGGTCGTGGTTCAAGGACTGATGTATTCGCGGGATAGTCCAGGTCCACAAAGGTTAAACACAATACTGTGGACAGGAGTGTCTGAACAATGAATCCAGAGGTTCTTCCTCCCTGTTACATATTAGTATACAATATTTAATTATGATTAGGTTAAGGCTGATGATTGAGGCTGGGGTGCGATTATTACTTATTATTTCTTATTTCTCCTTATTAATTCTTATTTACTTTTTTAACTTCTCCACTTATTACTTCTCTCCCTCATCTCGCTTCTCACCCCCCCCCCCCCAATCTCACTTATTCATCTCTTAACTTGTCCTACTTTATCGCCGTCAAATGGCCGTCAGTGGAGATTTGTATAGTGCTCATAGTTTAAACCGCTAGCCTAATGTAATGAGATGGTGCCCAAAGTAGTACAGATGTGCCTGAAACACTCTCAATTACCGAACCTCTTCTGACGATCCTGCCCAGATTCTTTTCTTCTGTCAGCTGGGTCTCCAAATAAGCTCCCCTAAATAACCTTTGTGGCTGGAAAATGAACTTATCATCTCGGCCATTCTCTAGCTCCTCCGACAATCAATAAGTAATCAGAAGGCATACATTTGATCCAGGAAAAATAAAGGGTTGATTTATTGACAACACCTGACACCAAACACGCTGACATCAGATAACGTATACACACACACACTAGGTCTCTCCACAGCAATTAAACACCAGGCACGAGAAATATGAGGACGCCATGACACATCAATATGACACACCCCAAAAGCGGCAGTCCAAGTGACGCCCTTAACTATTCAATATCTCTACTAACCTCTTGTCTTCACTTAAGTTTTATAATGCGTCTTCATCATTAATTTAGAGCTGGCTACACTCCCTTAATGCAACATAGGAGCAAACTTGCCACTTCACACATATCACATACATACGCAGAGACTCAGCCGGCGCCCAACATATAAAACATAGAATGCAAATATGAAATGGTTCGATGGCATATAAATTAAACCATGGTGACACAGTAGTGATAATGAAAGAATAACATGGCATATCATTAGAAATCAAGTACACTGGACACAGAGCAGCACAACCACTTACACCAGACACAAAAACATATAGAACTCACATTCCAGTGTCTATAAACCAAAAGTTAAACTTGTGCATTCACGAAACATGATAATGAAAAGTTACAGTGATGAAAAATTATCCATTTCAACGTCTTAACTCACCAAACACGTCATTAAATGCTCAACACTGAACACTTTTCATGGTACATACTTACGCCACTCTACATCCGATATACAAAAACTTACGTATAAGAACGTCACCAACATGAGCTGGGGTGGAACAGCACCCGGGTTCATAGCTAGACAGTCCTTGTACCCAACATCACAAATATATATATTTGAAAACTTCGTCAGACACCTCAGACATACCAAGACATGGCTCCCCCCCCCCAGACATACGTGCTGCCGTCACAAAGCTCAAATCTCAAGTGCCCCCGGCTCAACACATTACACCACATGACCAACACATCACGTGACCATGTAGCTCCCCAGACGACTGCGAAATAGACCAACCCTTGACCCTCCGAAACGGCCGAGTTTCGAAGAACCACGCCTAGCCCATTCCCCCCTGCTCTTATCGCCCTTCCATCAGTTCAGTGGTAGAAATGTATACTCAGTACGCTGTGCTGAGCAACATCTCCCAGTGAAATATTGAAATGTCAAATCTGTGCCCAGACCATCAACTCTCATTACAAACGACATTTCACTTTGGCAATATGCCCACCTCGAATAATGATATTTTTTATCACGTTCAAAAGGAATTCATCAATCACCAAAGTCAAATTGATGATATACTTATCTTTTTGAAGAATATTTTCATTATGAAATCCACGTAGTTCCAACAGAATCAAAGGCTGATATTTTGCAAGTTTGCCTGAAACATTTAACTATCTTCGAAGGACGTTAAAAGTTGAAGTGTTATTTTTAAAAAAAAAGGCTTTTTCCCCTCTTTCGCCCCCTCGCCCCCGAAAGACTTTCCACATGTGTGTTCATTATCACGTCGCTGTTTTCACGTCTTTTATTACTGTCTGAAATAAATGTTGTTGACCAATAAGAGCCATGCTATCATGGGTTTCTATGACTGATGTATATCACAATATGCCTTCTATACTTGTGCTGTTTCCTGTGCTTATTATGACATCATGTCTCAGTTTAGTTGCCCCCTATTGGGCAGACTACCTTGATGAATTACGTTCCGTACTGACAGTACATACTGAATGACATTGCCTTTAATATGTCAGTATGTAAATTAATTATATTACAGTATGATTAACAAGAATTTCTTTCTGTTATATTTGAAGAACTATTCTTAAAAGCGCCGATTCGAATTTAGTTCTTCGAGCAAAGATAAGTGACCCCAGTATAATCAGGTCGAGATATACAAGATGCTGAGATCTTGTTTCATTTTTGTAAATCAAAGACTGGCAAATCGTAGATTACACCAATATGTGCAATCACACCAAAATCTTTCTCGTGAAATTACTAGAGGCAACTCTTCAAATATTTAGAACACCGTTTTGTAAATTTCCTGTAAAATCCGAAGTATGAAGGAGCCACATGTGACAAGTTTGAGATCTAGAATGGAATTTTGTCCCCAAATCTCTGCTTTCTTTGCCAGCTCCTCTAGGACAGTTCGTTGAATATTGACTCGGACTGTTCACATGCATCGTTGAGAGTGTATGGACAAGAGTTAACTACAAGCATTAATATTATTTCTGGCTTGGTTTAGCAAAAAGTAAACTTATCTTATATCTTATATCCTTCCCGTGCCGTTAAACGTCACATAGGGCTCGCAAAGTAGTTCGCCAATTTTTCCTGTCTTCGGCGAGTCTTTCAACCTCATCAAAGGATTTTATGCCTGTTAATTTGGCGTCTCTTAACAATGTCCTCTTCAGAGTTTCACGCGGTCTGCCTCTTTTTCTTCAGCCTGTTGTGTTCCACTTGATAGCTTGTTTTGGGATTCTCTGATCATTTCCTCTCATCAAGTGACCAACATATGTCCATATAAAAGTAAACTACAAACATCAACATTATTTCTGGTGTTTCAGTGCTTAGTTTAGCGAGGCGTGAAGAATTATAACACGTTAAAGTATACTGTGGTTTTCTTAACTCACTACAGAATTGTAAGAGGGACTATATCCCCCCTGATGATTGTTTATTCATGCGCCGGCCGCACTACTTCAAGTATTCCAGCTATAATGCTTGGCTGTGGTAGGTATTTTTATTGATCTTCTCCATTTCATCCGCCGACCTATCTAGTTCTTTCCAAGTGGTTTAACATTATATTACTTCTGGCTGTATTCATTGTGACCTTCTGAAAAGGTGGATATTTCTTCTACGTGTCTAATTCAGTCCTGCATAAGTTTCCACGGTAAAAGTATGTCTGATTTACTGTGGAGCTCACATAACAAATCGTTCTGAATATCTCCTATCTTGACTTTAAACAGATAACAAAACAACAAAAAAAAAATAAAGAGGATTATACAACTAGTTTCCTGAATATGCTTATATGATCCCACACAGCATTCACATTAACACTTTAAAAATAGGATGCATCAGAACTCCCCAGTCCCTCATAAAAATGCTACAGTTTCACACTGTAGTTAAAGTTAAGGCATGACAGATGCTGGACACTTTAATGTACCTGTTAACTTTAAAAACTGATGACTTCGGTGGAGAGTTAATCAAAAGAAATGCGCTGAGACGATGCTGGCACAGGCGAAAGGAATTCAAGCAAAGACTTCACCGGAAATTTTCCTTGGCTATAATGGACAGACAGAAAGGATATCCTTACCCAGAGTTCTAAGCGAGAAACCGGAAGTTGAGCTAACGACTGATGGGATTCTGTAAACACTGTAGATTCACAGGAATCATCGGTATAGCCGGAAGAAACAGAAAAAAAACATATTCAAGCAAAATAACTGACTTAAAAACTATGGAAATTTAGAGGAAAAGTTTACATAAAGAAATTCATTTTTGCAGTTTATTAAAAGTTTTTTGTAAATAACATACGATTGGTTTTCTAGAGTAAAATATCCAAATATCCATTTTGTTTTAGTTCACTTCAAGAAAATTATGATACTTTTAAAAATTATATATATATATCAAACGGTGAAATTGTAGTGATTTTATCACCTGGCCATGATTGTCTTCTCTGAAGATTACAACGTTGCCACTGATCTTCTTACAGTCATTCAATCAGTCATTTGTAAGTCCCTTGTAGAACTTTGCCTCCCTAATAGCTCTCCTGTAGGCCTCTCGGTTGTAAGCAAGATGCCCTGCTGCTGATGTGTCCATTCACAGATCATCAGCGATGTTTTGCTTCCATCTTCGCCCTGGTCTTCCTCTCTTTCCTTTTGCCCCATTATGTACCCTTCCAAGACTGTCTTCTCTAAATTATCATGGCATTTAATACGTCCAAAATATTTAAGTTTTTTTTCTTACATTGTAACGTAGTATTGCTCATTATCCGCGCATAGCCAACATCATACTACTTCTATGAATGTAGCGTTGTTTGCACACCATATAATTAAGTAATTATATGGTGATATAAAAGAATATTTTATATGTAAACGTGATGCAGGAAGCGTAAAGACCTACTGAAGGAGTCCCTATAAGATTTTTCGATTTTCCCAAGCAAACAAATGCTTGGATGAAAGACCTGAAATGTGTAAACAGCTACCACTGTCTAACAGTACACTCTCGGCGTCTTCGCATTCGCGGCAGCTTGCAGTAACCCAGCACCTTCCAAGATAAATAACGAAAGTGGCGTGCACAGATTATTGGATATATAATGCAGCAAATTTCTGGGCCATTTGAAACAGCTGTCGTCTGTGAAGTCTGAGAGGCAATGAGGAAGTGAACTTTTTGGCACCTGCTGTTGGATGGCAAAATGACAGAATTAAAGATTACCCTGGAAGACTTTGGCATAATTAGGGAAAAAAACATTATTTTGTTACGCAAACATTGCTCAGAATCAATGAGAGCAGCAGTGACTGGTCCCTTGGCTTCGGCAAATAAAGCTGCATAATTGTAATAAACTTGCGATTTTTAAAAATTATTATTAACATGTCTATAGATGTTGGTTCTTGTGTTCGCTGCCTTACTTCAGTGAAAGATAAAACCAGTTTTCGCCTGTGTTGACTACATGAAGCTGTAATTTGATCGTCAAACAGTATATATCGGAATGTATAAACTAGGAAAAAAGTAGGAACAGCTTTATTACTTAACATGTACAAAGTTGTGACGTTTCGACATGAGCCTTAAATCATACAAAAACATACAGGTTGAAGAACTAGAGAGAGGAGATAAAGTATAGATTTACATGAATGCTGTAAAAAAAAATGAAATAAAATGAGTAGAGCATTTAGCTGTAACTTGTAAGAAGTGTTCCTGTATAGTTATATACTTATATTATTGTGTGTCAATATATAGCAGAATCTTTACGACTTATATGAAGCTGTATTATGTAGTTTACGAAAAAAAAAAGAGATAGGAAGAGGAGGAAAAATGGGAAATAAATGCAGATGTAAATAGAACCAGTGAAATGGTTATTCCTATTTTCCAAATTTTTTACCCTTTTCTATCTTTTTTTCAAAACTGCACCATAAATCTTCATCTCACTGGACTCTGGACTGCTAGAACAGGTCCTACCGCAACCATCATCATGATTGTCATTCGCCTAACCATTAGGATACTTCCTGCAGTCAAACAGTCATCCAATTTACTATAAATTTCTCACACACAAGTAACAATAATAAGAAGAGAGTAGATAACAACAATCAATAAATGAACAAATGTCAAAGCTGAAGTATCAACACAAGTAACAATAATAAGAAGAGAGTAGATAACAACAATCAATAAATGAACAAATGTCAAAGCTGAAGTATCAACACAAGTAACAATGATAAGAAGAGAGTAGATAACAACAATCAATAAATGAACAAATGTCAAAGCTGAAGTATCAACACAAGTAACAATGATAAGAAGAGAGTAGATAACAACAATCAATAAATGAACAAATGTCAAAGCTGAAGTATCAACACAAGTAACAATGATAAGAAGAGAGTTTATAACAACAATCAATAAATGAACAAATGTCACACTTGAAGAGATATTCTGTACTGTGGGACTTTATTTCTTTTTTTTTATACACAGAAAAGCTAAGCATTAGTGATTACTCAGTAAACTATTTACAATAAAAGTAGTGCACCCTCTCATTATGGTAAGCTTATGTAGCCGAGAGCAGTTACACGAATTAGCAGGTAAGTGAATTAATTCCATGCACTTTCAAAGAAAAGAAAAAGTAGGAACACTTTATTCTTTATTGTTGTTTATTTTCTTTATTTTTATTCTACATTTATAGAACTATTAACTAACAAGTTTTAAATGAAAATGTGAAGCCTGGGAGAGATTATATCGTAGAGAAGTATGTTGGCTTGGGTAAGAATTGGTATCACTTATAACGCCTGTAAAAATGTGAAAAAAGTTTTAATCACACAATGAGGAAACGCCACTCCTGATGAGACAGAACAGTATGTTGGAATCCAGTCTGTTGTATAGCTTTAGTCTGTGAAACGATGGTGATTTTCCCAGCTTGGTTCCGTAATAGGAGATAGCGCGCGCATCAGTATTTCTAGCAAGTACAGTGTGAGCAGCTGTAACTTCTTGAATGTAACTCATGTATTGTCTATGATAAAACACGTTTACAGCCATCATTTTTTCTGATGTGTGGTCAAGATGAGAGCACATATCTGCACCGCGTGACAAGAAAGTGTAAGACATACCTTTGCACAGTTGCGTATAATTGTTGTTCCTTAAGCATCCACAAGAGCAGGCAGTCTGATATCTTAAGTATTGATTGGTTCAGCAGAAAGATATCTGCAGCTGGCGACAATGAAAATCTCAGATCTCATCCATCTTTTCCACGCAGGGCGTCATAACTTCTTCTATAAAGGTCTGGTAAATCCAAAAGCCGAGGCTGATGTCGTGAGCAGAAATGTCTAAAACAATTAGAAGAAAGAACTTTTTTTTTCAGTGGTTTGAAAACATTCGCAGTGAAAGAGGTGCAAGAACTTCATGGCGTATCATGATTAATCCCCCACTGTGATTTATGACATATTCTTGAGGCATACATGACGGACCGTGATAGCTAAAAGCTGAGCTGTGATAAAACAATAATCCAGTTGAAAATCTATATACAGCAGGTGTCAGTCGAGCGAACGAGCTTGCCGAATGCATACAACTGTCAGTAAATGACCATAAGGCAAATTAAGTTGATGATTTATATATTTATATATATTTATATATAAATGGTTTGATACAATGGACGCGTGAGAATGAAGATTGTTGAAGTTAGCGGTGAGAGTCCAAAAGTTGTTTCTTTTCGCCCATTTACACTTCTATGAAGAGAAAAGAATCATCAGCAGGCACGCCAATGTCGTCATCCAGGCTAACCACGTCAAACGGCCCCGTTGCTGTTTTTGTTTGCTTCTGCCGCTTTCCCAAAGGCCTCTTCAATTCCGTCAATCAGGGTCTGGAGAATAAACGTAATGGCAATAGAGTAGATGTTCTGCATGTTCTCCGTGTACCGGTCCCCTAAGGTCACCCGCACGGCTTCCAGGAATGGCTCTTTAATGGCCTGCAGAGGGAAAAAAAAGCAATTTAAATTTAGACATTGATTAATTCATAATTTATAACCGAGATGTCAAACTTTTCTTCTGAATGTAAACTATACATCGTCATCATCGTCGCAATCAGTATCATAAACATTCTGAACGATTCAACCAAGAAGGCTGTCTGAATGAATCTGTAGGATTCCAATAGGCCCATTTTCTTACATAACCAAAACACGTTCTTAAAATTCTGAGCTTCGCCAAAACAAAAACAAAACAAAAAACGGGAAAACTTCCCGCAGACTTTCAAGTGAGAGTTTTGTACAACATGGTACACAAGACTTCTTCTTCTTCTTCTATCTCACTGGAGTGGCGAGCATGATGTTATTCGCAGCCGATGTGGTGAGAGTGTAGAGGCAAAGCATCGTGCCAGATTGGGAGGAGATTACAACGGCTGTTTGTTTTGTTTTTTTTTTTAGTACAGGCGGTGTGCAATACCACAATCATGGGGACTATGGCGATCCCAGTCCTGTTAGCCAGGCTAAGCCTGTTGTCAGGGGGACCAAAGAAGGGGTGGGACAAGGTCTCGGCCAGCTTATGTTTGCCAACCCTGACTCTTACAAAGCAGCTGTGGGATGCTGTGTAGGATTTTTATCTATTTATTTTTTTATCATTTAAGACATGGTGATTTTTTTCTAACTTATCTTATTCTATACAACAATAAAGCATACTAGACCTTTTATTATAAATATTATCAAATATATTATGAATAACAACATCAGCCTTTTGTTTGCTTCTCAGTAATTTGACTCCTTCACATTCAAGCATATATTAGAAAGGCTTGAACTCAATCAGAATCTCGTATCTGTTATTAGTATGATAAAATCATCCCATTATATATAACTCTTAACCGTAATAATTTGCCTAAAGCTACTGCCAAGTACATGTATTATTGCTCATGTCCAGAGAGCTACCGCCTTCACTCTCAGTTCACTTAAAAGGGGGTACAGAGGAACCAAACTGCTCCGCGTTAGCAGTATTAGCGATTCTCTTCATACGACGCTGGAAAGCCTGGAGCAATTTCAACCAAACTTTTCACACATATTACTTAAAATCTGGACAATGCGTCGTTGGGGTTATATCATCCTTGGGATACCCCTATGACACCTAGGGGGTAAAGGTGACATGTAAAAATAATCGAAAATGAACGATATTGGTGTCGAATCCATAGCTTTTCGTGGTTGCTGAGATGAATAGTGTCACTCCCGATGCCGTTTAAGTCCAAGTTCAGCCACGTACGGCATGGGGGGGGGGGGCATAGGGGTTGGGGTGGGATGTGGTGGCATGTACAAATAATCGAAAACGACCGATACTGGTGTCGAATTCATAGTTCTTGGGGTCGCTAAGATGAATAGTGAAACTCCCTATGGCGTCTAAGCCCAATTTCAGCCTACAACGGCAGAGGGCCCTAGGGGTGGGGTGACATGTACAAATAACCGAAAATGACCGATATTATTATCGAAACGACAGTTTTCGGGGCCGATGAGATGAATAGTGGCACTCTCAAGTTCAGCCCCCATCGGCATGGGGGGGGGGGGAAGAAGTGGTGAAAAATAAAATGTCCAGATTAACCAAGATTAGTGTCGAATCCATAGTGTTCGGGGTCGCCAAGCTGAATGGTGACATCCTGATGACAATTACGTCCACGTTTAGTCGAAAAGAAGGAATAGAACCCTGTAAAACCGCCTAGACTCTGTAGAACCTTCTAGAAGTTTGTGGAAATGAAAAGAACATTGTAAAACTTAGAAGATTGTGGAACTGAATGGACCTCTGTAAAACCTTCTAGAAGGCGTGGAAATGAAAAGAACGTTGTAGAACCGTCTAGAAAGTTGTGGAAATGAAGAGAACTTTGTTGATCGGGATAAATAAATACCTGAGCAACGCCGGGTAATCAGCTAGTTCTGTATAATTATATCCATAACGAGTGCCCTCCCTTATAGCACTATATTGAATGTTTGGATGTAAAATAGATAACTCATCTGAGAATTGGAATATTTGTATAAAATGAATTATCTTCTAAAGTAATCAGCTGTTTGTGAGTAGAGTCCAACTGCTTTGTCTCGGAATGCAAGAGGGTCATGGTTGGGGAATGACAGAAAAAAGGTCAAGTGAGAAAGAAATCATGTGACTGAGGGACAGTTGTGTTTTGTGTATCGTCTGAGATAGACGTAGATTAGGCTGTTAGAAACGTTGTTGTTTAGTGAAATAGATGTAGAATAGAGTGTATTAGGTTGTTCTGATGGCGACAGTAGTCTGCCGGGAACATATATCGTGGAGATGTCCAATCTTGTGTCCATGGATTTTGTTGATGCCTTTTGTCGTTCTCGTCATATCGCTCATCGACTCATCGTCACCCCGTACATCATTAAAGTCATTTCAACTGTAAAGTTGCTGATCTGTATTACTATTTCCACTGAGAGAGAATGAACCTGGGAGCAAGTAAGTCTGTGAAGTGAGTAACAAAACAGACGCAAAACAACGTAGAATAGTAATGTAGGAAAGAATATTATTCCAGTGGACAGTAGTGGAAATATACACAGAAATGAATAGCAATACATCTACAGTTTACATTCTTCACACAGAGAATCACCCGAGAATCCTGCTTTACCCTCTGTCATCACTATCAATAGTAAACAATGCATATAAGTAAAACTTCAGTACACTAAGAATATTTATGCACACAAAAACATATTTGAGAATCTTCGCAGTGTTATCGTTATCAGCACAAAGAAACACGTATATCAAATTCATTATATATAGAATATATATATATATATATACTGTAAATGTGACATAAATAGCAACAATCTACCTGCTCCTTGCAAAACATTGTCAGAGTGCGCACTGGAAGAAATAAATCATATTCTCGCACAAATATTCCCTTTTCTGTTAATACGGTGCTCTCTAACAAAATGAATGAGTCGGGATAGATCGGAGGGTGTTGACACTCACAGCTTGCTCGCTTCCATATCACAGAATATAACACCATATTCAAACCAATAACATACACATATCCACTGATGCTCATTCCCGAAACGAAAACATAACACTCCACCCCCACCCACCCACCCCCACCCCCTTTTCGATCCGTTGGCACGTCCTACATGCTCAATGCACATTTCCCGACTGATTAAAACTCTACACATTTACTACCTTATACAGATCCGTTGCCGTCCCAGTCGGTGTTGCGCAGTCATAGACTACGTTGGCCGTTAACCTTATTTTGTTGCTTTTTTGCTTTTAGCATTAAAACTTTAGTTCACTGGCCTGTACATTATCCTGTAGCTGGTTGTTAAATTAGACAGTGTTTTCATCCCTCAGTCAGTCATTCAGTCAGTGATTTGCATGTCCCTTGTGGGACTTTGCCTGTCTAACAGCTCCCCTGTAAGCCTCTCGTTTCATGACACATGCCCCCACCAAAGCACATACGCTCACGAAGCGAAGTAAATTCATTTGTATTACTTTATTTCGTTCATTTGAAATAATCCAGTTTTAAATAGTATAGGATTAAAAAACATGTTAATACGCAGTACACTTGTTAGGGCATAGCAAATACCGTAGGGGATGAAGTATTAGAGACCTCATTATGCTGGGGCCATCAGCGTATGAGGTAGGGTGGCCAGTTCCTTTCCTCGCTGCCTTTCCTTTCCAGATTTTCTCTAGTGCCAATTTTACGTGGCTGGGTCGACCTCGGGGTCGTACTGGTCGGAAAATAAATCACGCTCAGCTGGGGATTCGAAACCTCGACCACTCGATTTCTAGACGAGTGCTCTAACCACAACGCTAAACAGTCCACAGGAACTTCTCTGCCCCGTGTTAGGGCAGAGAATGTATATTCTATAATATTCTACACAAATTTTAAGGCACGGGATGAATGTTCTACTATGTTCTGCACAAATGTTAGGGCAGGGGACGAATGTTCTACAATGTTCTACGCACTTTCTAGGTCAGAGGATGAATATTCTGCAATATTCAACACACTTTGTAGGGCAGGGGATGAATGTTCTACAAATGCTACAAATTTTGTTCTATAATTAATTCACCTGTAAAGCTAAGTGCTAGTACTGCTCGCTGTTAAGTGCAAATATCACAGCAGGCGGACCAATTGGCATGGGGGGAAAAAAAGATGAGCATTTTGAAATGATCGGAAAGCACCAAAGATTTCACAAGATTGAGAGGCTTGATGGCCAAAGCAGTCCAGCACGGTAAATAATTAACGGAAATTGGATGAAGGCAGGCGGTTTCGAAATAAACCCGAATCAACAGTCATACCCATATTACACCTCAGTAAACTGGTTATGAATGAGTTGTGGCTTTGTGCTTATCTACACTTATCTGGGCGGATTTTGTGCCAATATTTCTTACTAGCGAATACCAAAAGAGCTAGTAGTTTAATATTTCATCTGTTTTTTTTTTCATGTTTCTAATATGTTGTGTTGTTTGTGTGTACGATCCATTAAAAAAGGGTTTTTTCTTGCTGAGAGATTGAATTGTTGTATGTTCTTCATTTATACATGCTCATCTTACTTTTTGGCATTCCTTTGTCTGTCAGCTTTCTTCACTCATTCTTTCTCTCTTTCTTTGGTTGTAAAACAACCATACACCTTTGTCTACTTTTGTTACCAGGACCAGTTTTACCGCAGTTGTCATTTCTCTCATGAATGAGTTGGCAACCTTGGCTCTAAGCATCGTAAATGAGTATCGGAACATGTGGATAGAACCGTTCTACAGACATTACATTAAAATATTTTAACATTAGTAGCGATGAGTCACTTTAACTTCTTTCTCAGAGTCAGAAGAACGAAAAATAAAAGTCTATTTGTTTTTGCACTGTTTGTATACATGTTTTCTTCGAAAAGTGAAATCTCAGAAGAGACTTTAACCAACATTTAACGTCTGGTCCACTTGTAGCAAGAATCCCTGTGGGCCCCATTATTTAGAACTACTTCCGGCGTAATCTCTTCTGACATTTAAGCTGGTCAGAGGAAGAAGAAGAAAAGAATCAAGTAAACTGTGCCGCGTTGTTGAACGAAGCCCAGCCCCACTCTATTCCAGCCAGAACTTGACTGGTCGTTATTATTATCCTAATCAAAGTCACTGGGCCGTTGGTTATTGTACCCAGAATGTGACTTCAATCAACCCAGACAGGGTCACGTGAAAACTGCAGGGAAATCAGTGGGGATACAGTCAGGGGACATCAGTGCCAGATTCAGCAGAATAGTTTGTCGGTGTCAATAATCCCTATGGGCATTTTATTTCCGGGACAGCGGTATGCATATTCCAACACTAATAGCAGACTCATGGAAACATCAATACTTCCCAAAACTGCAAATATGAACACTGACATTATAATTATTATTTTAAATGTGACACCATTGTTATTGATCTCTTGTGTTACGATCTGCATTACTGTTACAAATTACTAGTTACATATTTTAATTTTCCTAAAATCAGGTGTGACATGATTGGTAAAATGACTGGAATATTCGAAAATTGCGATAGAAATTCTGAGCAGAGCCATGTCGTGTGAGCTGACACATCTAATAATATAAAAGCCCCCAAAAGCGTGAGTTGACTGCACTGTTACTAATGACTTAAGAAACATATTGCGAGTGGCAGCATGTTGCCAACGAGCTGCAAGAAGTATTGTACCAGTGTAAAGATATGGCCTCATCTACAGATATGCATGAGAGTGGAACAGTGCCATGTAATCCCATTTTTCTGTGATAAAGTTCCTTTATTTTGGACCTTCACAATCCAAGTATACATCTTCCTATAGTACATCTTCCTACTTCAAAACTTGCCTCTTAAACAAAGGGCCCCTTTATGTTACCCCAAATCAGGAGTGTTCTCTAGACAACTGGTGGCACGAGTGTTTCGTCCAGCTCGTGGTGCTTTCTTTTGTGGTCCACAGATGTGAACACGTAATTTGTTTTCAACATCATCATCATCAGGTGCCGTGCCGACTGGCGTTGGCTATTATGCTTCTCCAGAGTACCCGATCCTTCATGCAGGCCATCAGTTCAGTTGGTGATCTCCTCTCACACCATCCCGTCACACTGTCCAGTATCATTTCTCTTGGTCTTCCTCTTGATCTTCTTCCTTCTATTTTTCCTGTTGTTATAATATTTTCAATGCCCCCTCTTCTCATTGCATGTCCTATGAAAGTACATTGTCTCTCTCTTATCTTTCTGACAAGGTTTGTTGTCTCTCCAGCTCTTCTCCTACATTCTTCATTAGTTATTTTTGCTGTCCAGGGGATTCGCAACATTCTTCTAATAAACCACATTTCTGCTGCTTCCAATGATTTTTGTGCAGACTTGCCTATTGTCCATGATTCACTTCCATATAACAAGATAGGTTCAATATAGCATTTTAGGACTCGTTTTCTAACATTCATTGATAAAGATGTGTTAGCTAATATGTTTCTCATTCTCTGAAATGCAGTCTTTGCTTGGCCTATTCTGTTCCTAATTTCTGTTTTGCATTTCCCATCTGAAGTTATTACTGCTCCAAGGTATTTGAATTTCTGCACCTGCTTTAGAATGGTTCCGTTTAATTTTATACTGCATGCTGGTGGATTCTGTTTCTTAGATATAACCATAGTCTCTGTCTTTTTGATGTTCAAAGTAAGGCCTTTCTGTTCACTTTTTGTTTTACCGAACTTAATATTGTCAGCCAAGAAAATTTCAGTTGGATACTTCTTTAGAAATTATCACAGCTTCATTTGATTGTGCGGTCCATAGCGAAATTCCCTAAAGTGTTACATTTGTTATTCGGTGAAAAAAAAAAATGATTTAGATGCGGCTTTCAACTGGACTCGTGGATTCCGTTGTGGCCCTTGGGCCCTTCGAAGTTGGTCACCCCTGTCATAAGCCATGATTTTCTTCTTCTTCATCTTTGAGCAGATTTCAGCAGCTCTCCGAGTCATTCAGGCTCACTACTGCAGACAAGACACGCCTCCATACCCTCTCTGTTCTTAATATTTTCTTGCATATCTCCGATTTCAAGATCGCCTATATTTTCTTCTTTTTGTCTCCCCATCCTGTCTAGGTTTACCTCTTGGCTATCCCTTTCTGTATAGTCCACCTCTGTCTATCTTTCTCCAAATGCCCGAGCCACCTTAGTCTGTTGTTTTTCATAATGGCTGTTATAAGCTGACAGTCAGACAAATTGTAGATTTCTTTGTTACTTCTTATGGTCTGACTATGCTTTGGTACAGCACAATTTAAAAAGGAAATCTTTTCTATATAAATTTTACAACAGAGGACCACTTACAGGTACATTAGCATTAGGAGGCAGATGTAATTAACTTATGTATGCAATGTTCATATACTACTAAATTATGGCTGGTATATACATATATATCCACACATGATAAAAGTAAAGTAACATAGCAAGAGTCTATGTTACAAGGCCATAATAAAATTTTATGTGAAAGCTAGGGGCCATATGTCGGTTAGGAGACAAACAGAAGCAGGAGACCAGAAAGAGAAAATAAAGCAGACACACATCAATCATTCTTGGCCGTAGACAAACAGGGTGACAGAGTAAGGAATATGGTGGCTATTTTGGCGAGTGGATTATATAGACACGGATAGATGGATGAGGTTACATGATTAAAACTGAACTGATAAATTTAGATAGATACCATTAGATAGATAAGAGACAGACAGAAAGGCAGACGGACGGATAGACAGACAGACAGACAGTAGACACATAGATAGATAGATAGATAGATAGATAGATAGATAGATAGATAGATAGATAGATAGATAGATAGATAGATATAGATAGATAGATAGATAGATAGATAGATAGATAGATAGATAGGATAAAATGTCAGGTGTCACGTTCCAAAGTTTTAAAACTGGCAAGAATGTATATTCTGCTTCTTTCATTGCTATTCACATTTATTTTTAATCTCCGGGAGCTGAGACTACGACTACATCAGATATCGTCGAGAACTGTCTCTCTGCTTGGCGCATTTAGCGAGTTCCTTTCTTTGAGATTTAGGTCCATGACAACCGCAACACTTTAAATAATTGGAGCCGTCAGACTGCGACTCTTTTGGCGGACAGCCTTTGACGTGAGTAGAATAATAAAACTTCGATGTTATTATATCATCCCCGTAGACAGCTCTACCTCTTATCTCTTCTCTTATATATATATATATATATATATATATATATATATATATATATATATATATATATATATCAGAGAACAACATTGCAGGTCACTGTAGTACTAAGATAGTGTCACTGTGGATATCTGTAGGAAAATCATTTTTTAAAAAACTGAAATGTTGAGTCATCTGACAAATACATAGAAAGCAGACGGAAAGCTTAGCCTGGGGGCCTGCTGTACAGTTGTTGCTAATGAATCACCACATGTAGTTTTTCAAGAACTTCTTAAAATAGGAATATTCAGATGCGTTAAATAATAAATGTCAGAACTTAGAACATACATAACAGAAGGTGCTACAAGAAGTTTAGGCGGCTGATGTTGTGCACGTTAGATTAGCTGAGGTAAGGATGAGGGAATGGATGTTTAAAACATTATTAGTACTAATAAGAAATGCTGGCCAAACAAAAGACTTTGCTGACAACTGCGAAGCGGCGGATTTGTTAAGCATGAAGGAGCTGGGGGCTGCTATCTGGACTGGCCAAAAATGAACGATTCACGGAGAGCTCCAGACGAATTGTCAACGAACAAACGGCGGGTGTGGTAAGATACTATACGTTGGAGGAGATAAAGAAGAGGAGATCAGAGTAACCTAAGGATGTATCCGGAGTACATGCATGATGGGTTTTCTTAGTCAGCCAACCAACCAACAAACCAACAAACCAACCAACCAACCAACAAACCAATCAACAAACCAACCAACAAACCAACCAACCAACCAACCAACAAACCAATCAACAAACCAACCAACAAACCAACCAACAAACCAACCAACCAACCAACCAACCAACCAATTATCGAAGTAATTAACACATAACTGACTAACTAACTAACTAACTAACTAACTAACTAACTAACTAACTAACTAACTAACTAACTAACTAACTAACTAATTAACTAATTAACTAACTAACTAACTAACTAACTAACTAACTAAATAACTAACTATCTATCTAACTAACTAACTACCTAACTAATTAACTAACTAACTAACTAACTAATTAACTAACTAGCTAACTAACTAACTAACTAACTAACTAACTAACTAATTAACTAACTAACTAACTAACTAACTAATTAACTATCTATCTAACTAACTAACTAACTAACTAACTAACTGACTGACTGACTGACTGACTGACTTACTAACTAATTAACTAACTAACTAACTAACTAACTAACTAACTAACTAACTAACTAACATAACTTGACGTAACAGGGCCAGGTAAAATAATACAAATATGTGAAATCGTCAAACTGGCTAAATTAATTTTATGAAAAACCTTTTAATTGAATGTGGCTAACCTATTTTCAGGACGACTGTTTCTGCGTGGGTTCTTTTACCAGGATAAGCTTTCACCACAGGATAAGCTTTCACCACGGGATAAGCTTTCACCACAGAATAAGCTTTCACCACGGGATAAGCTTTCACCACAGGATAAGCTTTCACCACGGGATAAGCTTTCACCACAGGATAAGCTTTCACCACGGGATAAGCTTTCACCACAGGATAAGCTTTCACCACTGGATAAGCTTTCACCACAGGATAAGCTTTCGCCACAGGATAAGCTTTCACCACAGGATAAGCTTTCACCAAGGGATAAACTTTCGCCACAGGATAAGCTTTCACCACAGAATAAGCTTTCACCACGGGATAAGCTTTCACCAAGGGATGAACTTTCGCCACAGGATACGCTTTCACCACGGGATAAGCTTTCACCACGGGATAAGCTGTCACCAAGGGATGAACTTTCGCCGCAGGATAAGCTTCACCACGGGATAAGCTTTTACCAAGGGATAAGCTTTCACCACAGGATAAGCTTTCACCACGGGATAAGCTTTCACCACGGGATAAGCTTTCACCACGGGATAAACTTTCACCACGGGATAAGCTTTCACCACAGGATAACCTTTCATGGAGGATAAGCTCATCACTAAACTTTCATGTCTTCTTTAAGCCGTTTTATTATGTAATCTACTACATACTACAACTACTATATCCAGAACAGCCTGGCAACCAAAGACTACGTTTTGAACTTTATGTATAAACCTCACTATGGACAAAAAAAGGCATAGAGGATATAACACTTTCTTTATCCAGTCCCACGCGTCATAACGAAAAGCTTCAGCAAAAAAAAAAAAAAAAGAAGTTTGTTTCTCAGTCACACCTACAGATAGAACCGATGTAAATGAAGGGTATTCAAAGTTTCATCGAACTCAAAGCTTATTTGACGTGTAACATGATAAGTTAACACAGTGTCTTGTAAGCGCATTCATTCTCTTCCCCGTAGCTCACAGTAGATCTTGCGATTGAGATAAACGTTTCTCTATTCAGGCTTATACTTCTCGTACAAGTTTAACTTTTTGTGGGGTTTCTTCCACCTTCAGCCTTGATTTATTCTATACAGGTTTTTCTTTTGTTAACCCTTTGACTAAAAAACACAAAAAAGCAACACTAGCAGTGTTGGTAGGTTTCGCGCACACACTATGACGAATCAATGGCTTGAGCGATATGTAGGAACAAGTTATAAATAACACGAAAAAATACCTCCTTTCTAACCGAGTTCATGGTTTTAAATTACAGCGCAAGTCGCTCTAGTTTCTTTCCATAAAATTTTCTCATCAAAGTTTATTCTGGCAGAGCATGGAAATTAGTTCAGGAGTGAAAGAGTTAAATCAAGTCTCTCATGTATTTATTTATTTATATATTTTTGTTGCTGCGAGTTCTGTATTAAAGTAAAAAAGTATACGTGTTTTTTTGCTCTGTGTCTGTAGCGTACGAGTATATCTTAGCCAGTTCTGAGTTTGCTGCAATATTATCTGTGTAATTTATAGGTCTATAGCTATATAATGTATCAGATTTGAGCAGTTTCGAAACATAGTCCCCTAAAACCGCATAGTCAGCTCATACTTCATTTTCCAGGTTTTATATTTCAATGTTTTAGAGTTAGTATATTCTCTAGGACACGTTCTTTGGCGAGGCAAGCTAAATGGAACACCTCGTGACAGGGGGGAAAGATAAAGGGCAAAAGAGACCGAGGTAGACACAGAGAGAAAATGTTGGAACGCATAGACAGAAAAAAGCACCAGCACAGCTTAGAGTCAGAACTCGGAGCAAGGAATTGTGGAACATCCTGACAGCCAACGCCAGTCGGCAGGGCAACAGATAGACAGGTATTCTCTAGAGACGGGAATACTGTTTTAATTACTAAAGTATGTATTTCTTCATTTTTGGCACAGATCAATTTAGCCTTTCTATTGACCGCATACAGATAGTTGTTTTTTTTTTAACATTGCTGAATGCTGTGACTATTGTCTCTGCTTTTCACATAGTTTTCAGTGTTGCGAGGTAACATATCAAATATTATTGACACAAAAAAACCTAATATATCCATACTACAAGAATTTAATATTGAAGAGGGCAGTTAGTAAAGAAGATTAAACATTAGTAAACGGATGCATTAAACGTTATGAGAGTTTGGAGAAGGTAGTCTTGGAAAGGTACATAGTGGTACAACAGAACGAGAGAAAGACGAGGGCGAAGATGGCAGCAAGACATTGTTGATGATCTGAGAAGAGATACATCAGCAGCAGGGCATCTTGCTTACACCCGAGAAGCCTTCAAGAGAGCTGTTACGAGGGAGGGCACAGTTTTGCACGGGACATGCTAATGAATGAATGAATGAATGAATGATTAGAATGAGTGAGTAGGGCTGCATATGTTAAGCAGGAAGAAAGAAAAGAGAGAAAAAGCGAGAGAGAGAGGGAAGGAGGGAGAGAGAGAGTTTTTTTCCCCTCATTTCAGCGCCACACATCAAGTTCTCCATTGTTCCTGTACAGAGATCAGAGTTCTACTGTCTAAAAGGCATTATATGTTTTACTACGACGGGTGATTGATAAGTTCTCGGCCTGAGGTACAAATACTTGAAACACATAGTTAATATTAAGTGCATTTGTAGATCAGTTTAATGTAAGATTAAACATAAAGCTTCAAGAAATTAACTACAACCAATTTTTATAGGCTACTGAAATGGTAAGGGGTGGCATAAATTGAGAAAATGGATAACATTTCTCATCGAGCAGCCATTCGCTACCTCTGCATCAAGGGCTTATCATTGAAAGAGATCCATGAGGATATGGTAGAGACTCTATGGGAGAGTGCCCCTTCTTACAGAGCAGTGAAGAAATGGGCAGCTCAATTCAAACATGGAAGGCAGAGTCTGGAAGATGATCTCCGTCCATGAAAACCAAGAACGGTAATCACCGATGAAACCACCGGCAGAATCTATGACATGATAATGGAGGATCAACGACTAAGTACATTGCTACTGAGTTGGGCATCTCCCAGGAACGTGTTCATGCCATTATTCACAATGATCTTCAAATGAGAAAGATCTCTGCTCGATGGGTCCCGAAATTTCTTGGAGCTGATCACAAACGACAGCGTCTCAACATGTCAGGAGCAAATCTTGGCCATTTTCTGCAGATTCTGAAACGTTTCTTCAGGATTTGTGACTATGGATGAGACTTGGGGTCATTATTTTCAACCAGAAACCACAGAACAGTCAAAGCAGTGAAAACATCAATCATGGATCCCCACCTCCAAAGAGAACAAAGGTGGTTCTGTTTGCAGGCAAAGTGACTGCTTCCATCTTTTGGGATTCAGAAGGTATGCTATTGGTAGACTATCTTTCTTCAAAAGGGCAGAACGGTCACAGGGGCCCATTACGCTAATCTTGTGAAGGAACTGCGCGTCAATCTGAAGGAAAAGCGTCGAGGGAAATTGATGAGAGGAGTCATTTTCAGCAAGATAATGCTCCAGTTCACAAGTCGGCAGTGGAAATGGCTACCATTCATGAATGCTGCTTCCAGCTTCTTGAACATCCTCCTTATTCCCACATTTGGCCCCTTCGGACTATTACCTGTTTACCAAACTGAAAAAGGAGCTCAGTAGTCACACATTTGCTTTATATAATGACGTCATTCATACTGTAGACCATTGTCTACTGGTACAATATGCTGACTTTGACAAAGAAGGGATCCATAAGATTCCAGGATAGCTGGACTAAGTGCATAAACTCGCAAGGGGACTATGTTGAGAAATCACCTAAAAAGTTGTCTACAAATAACTTGTTGTACCTTAGGCCGCGAACTTATCAATTGCCCCTCGTAGCATGAAATTTAATAATGGAGAAGGACTCATTTATTAATTCTTTTTTTAGGGCACAGAAAAGTGCATACAGAAAAAAACTAACTTTTTACAATCCTGTACATCAAATGTTACTACAATAACTAAGCAAAGTGCAAATTTGAGATTAATGATGGAATCGTTTCACATTTTAGGGCGACAGCATTTTATGCCATTGGCCTTTCACATGTGTCAGTGTTCGTGTCTAAATTTTCTCTGTTATTATCTTCACCATCATCATCATAATCATCATCTGACTCTGAATCATCAGAAATGACAAGATATTCCGTCATTTCTTGAAGTTATCTCCATATCATTGAAAATTGACTTGATAGAATGTACTGAAAGAAACGATATAGGTGTCCCACTGCTTTAAAAAAAAACACTTTCAGTCATCTCCTACATTTGAATCCTCTGTTTTCATGATTCCCTGCCATTTGTAATGGAAGAAATAAAATGCATAAGTGGCAGACATTTTGCCACCAAACAATACACAACCAGGCAGTGGTCGTTCTATTGCCCCCTTAGTCAATCATTTGCATGTCCCCTGCGGAACTTTGCCTCTCTAACAGCTATCTTGTAGGCCTCTCGGTTGTGAGCAAGATGCTCTGCTGCTGATGCATCCATTTCCAGATTATCAACGATGACTTGTAACTATCTTCGTCTTGGTCTTCTTCCTTTTCTTTTTCTCATTATGTACCGTTTCAAGATGATCTTCTCCAAATTATCATGACGTTTAATGTGTCCAAAATATTTCAGTTTTCTCTGTTTAATCTTCTTTACTAGCCAAACTTCCTCAACATTAAGTTCTTGTGGTATTGATATATTTGTTCTTTTCTGTGGCCATGATATTTGAAGAACTCTTCTGTAGCATTTACATTCAAAGGAATTTATGTGTTTCTCACATGTTTTGTTAAGTGTCCAGGTCTCACAGGCATATTGGGATGGGAAAGCTGTATGCCCTTAAAATCTTATTTTTCTGGTTCTGTTTGTTCCTCTCCGCAGATTCTTTAGTTGTTTTATTTTTTGAAGAGCGATAGACGTCCTTCTTTTCATTTCCCTCATTGTATCTCCATTATTATTTAGTAATGATCCAAGATATTCAAAACTCTCCACCTCTTCCATTTTTTCCTCATTGAAATATATTTCAGCGACCTTATTTGTTTTGTCAGTTGTCATCAATTTAGTTTTCTTCGCATTAAGATAGAGGTTTTGTTCTTTACTGTTCTTATGGACTTACACAATTAGTTATGGCCCTTATTGTGGCAAAATACAAGCTACTGCATTATATGATGTCTGTAGTATTTCTTTTAATGTTTAAACATAGCTTTGTTCACTTACAGTAACCAGACGAATACTATATTCAGTGGATTATATCTTTGTATTGTTTTGAGAAAGAATCCTTTGCTTTGTTAACATTTCTCTTCCTCACCCTCTCTCTTTCTCTCTCTTTCTCTCTCTCTCTCGGCGTAATATAGCTAATCATGAGTTAAAGAAATAATTTGTCAGTGAATTAGATTAGTTTATCTTGCCGTCACCTGATATATCCATCACAGGATTCAAGCTGAAATATTATTGTGTTGTAAGTCTACAAGCTTTCTAAACAATTTGATAAAATAACGTTAATTTTACTACCCTCATTCAACAACACCATCCTGTAGTTCCTACCATTTTAAAACAGACCTATAGAAAAGGTTGATAACATGACAAATTTATAGAGGCTACACTGGTGATTGTTAAAATTAAGATCAAAAGTATTTAGAGGAAATAACTACAAGAATATGATATTATATGCAATCAGGGACAATGCCCTGACATGTTTGAAAAACAGAGTGTGAAAAATGTTTCGAAAATGATGTTATATATATATATATATATCGAATATATTTGAGACGACTGACATTCAGTCGCGTTACAGGTTTAAATAAATGATAGCACTGTGCTTCAATTGTAAGCTTCTTTCTCTGATCAAATATCCAAGATTAAGTTTCCGTGAAGACAACCCATCCCTAAAGACGGCAACCGAGTTCATAAAAGCACAGCTTACCTTTTCAATACCTAGCGTTTAATGCCCCGCTAATCCGGTGTGAAGATGTTTTAAAATATGAGATAGGGGCTTCGGTTTCCCATCGCAACATATGCCTCTGAGACGTGGACACTTAAAAAACAGCTGAGAAACACATAAATGCCTTTGAATGTAAATGCTACAGAAGAGTTCTCCAAATATCGTGGACACAAAAAATAACAAATATATCTATACTACAAGAGCTTAATATTCAAGAAGGCTGGCTAGTAAAGAGGATTAAAGAGAGAAAACTTAAATATTTTGGACACATTAAACGTCATGATAATTTAGAGAAGACCGTATTGGAAGGATACATAATGGGAAAAAGAAAGAGAGGAAGACCAAAACGAAGATGGCTGCAAGACATCGTTGACGATCTGCAAATGGATGCAGCAGCAGCAGGCCATCTTGCTCACAACCGAGAAGCCTACAGGAGTGCTGTTTGGGAGGCAACGTTCCGCAAGGGACATGCAAATGAATGAATGAGGGGGTTCAGATCGGGCCTGATACGCCACATTTACACAGTTATAGAAATGAGCAGTGAGTTCCTCTTAAGATGGGAAAGAAAAGACTACAAGTCAGTATAAACTATGACATTACCATCACATGCTCTAGGTGACTCCATGGCACAAACAGGGGCATCTTTACTTTTTTTTTGTGATACTTTTTATTAGACTGGAAGGTGTCGGATACTTTGAATGAGATAAGTGAACGTTTTGTTAAAAATTTTGCTACAGCTATGGAAGGTAAAGGTAACTCTGTCATGCCTTAGAAGCACATAGGGGTATGGCTTTAGTGCCCATATTTTCCTTGATCTGTCAGCACATTAAACGGTGATAAGGTCAGTACCATGTCTAGCCGCCTTTCCTTCCTCAACTCCAGAAGAAGTCGGGTACTCATTTCTACAGCTGGATGACTGGGGCACCTTCAGCCGGATTCGAACCTCTGACCCTCATCATGAGAGACCAGTGCACTAACCACCTCCCCACTCAGACGACCAGAGCTATGGAAACTGAATGTTAACTTTACTTCGCCTTAATGAATGACTGTCTCTTTCATCTTTCTTAATATACCATCGTGCAGTTCATCTCCTGCAGTGGCCGACGTTCAAACATCTACAGTGCAGTACTTCAGACACAGAAAAGCAATGAAGTAAAGCTGTATCTAAAATTAGGACAATATCAGTTCCTACTATTTTAAAACCTGGAGTCAGGATATCTGAGTACATTCTGTAGTACAGCTCTGCGTTCACTGTTGGAGTAAAACTATCAAATCACAGTTTAGTCTCTTCAGTCATGACTGACTGAGACCCCAGTATTGTTTCTTTCAGACATGA
Organism: Achatina immaculata; assembly: GCA_009760885.1. Lineage (NCBI taxonomy): Eukaryota > Metazoa > Mollusca > Gastropoda > Stylommatophora > Achatinidae > Lissachatina > Lissachatina immaculata. The sequence goes on from CM019702.1 coordinate 13,187,075, forward strand.
AACTTGCATCATGTGACTTCGTATATTTTTCTTGACCTATCACGATACTTGTGAGTGATATGACCAGCGTTTGGGCCTAAATAACCTTTCTTTCCTAGCTCTGTTGTGATTCGTAAGTATTAGTATTAGTCATTTCTTACACATTTACGAAAAATATTCATTCAAGCTACTATTTGAGGTCAGTGCGTCCTTCTCTGTTCTTGAAGCCACTGATATCCTCAGATAAAAGATAAGAATTTCCCCCGTATTTGTTAACAGCTGTTTAGTTCATCCTCTTTCACTTACTGTGGTTCTGGTCGCGTTTCAAAGACGAACCGTAGAATTTGAACTGCGGAGACGGTAGCCTGTCAGCATCGCAATACTAGCAGATAAATAGAGAAAGGAACTAGAGGAAGACCAAGAGTGAAGTTAACTGACAGTTTTGGAAGACGATGTAATTTTAAATAAATTGCCACTTTATGTGATAAAAGAGATTTTCCTTTTTTGGGAACGGCCAGAGGCCTACACCATATATGGAACTGATAATGAGGATGATGCTGATGATGATGATGATGATGCTGATGGTGATGATGTCTATTTTTATACTACGTCTCACGTTATTCATTTTCAGTCTTCATTTCCAAACTTATATTTTAAAAAAAGGCTAAAACAGTTTGATGACAGGATGCCTAATAAATATCCACAAGACAAATGATGAATGTTAATAAAATTTTTAACAAAGAAGAGTACGGCTCGGTTCAGAGAGACACAAACACAACGGGGGTTCATGTGAGTATAATGGAGTGGAAATAATCAATTACAGCCGTACTCTGAAGCCCATGAAGCATATCAAGATGTCATGGACATCAACGTGGTAGTTCTGTCAGAGCCTTATCTGCCATCAAGATTTGAAAGTTCATGAATGCTGGAACACTCAGTTGGCCTACCTGTTTTTTTTTTGTTGTTTAATTAATTAAACTGCATCGTGCGCAGTGTGTTATTATGTGTGTTATGTGTGTTATTATGTGTGCTATTGAAGCAGATCTGATGCAGCATAAATCACCATAATCATCATCATCATGTATTACTGAAAACCGACGTAGGCAGCTACCTCCACGAAATAAACCAACAGAGCACCATCTTACACGGCTTAAACATGCATCAGGTTGTCTCCCCTTCGTTATGTCAGCACGTGAACAATGTTTTGTGTATTAAACCAAATATTTTTAAATGTCAAATAAAACTAATCGTAGAACGAGTCCCCATCCAGACAACAGATCATGTTCCTTCAGATCTGTTCAACCTATCAGATCTGTTCAACCTATCAAGCCAACAGATTGTGTTCCTTCAGATCTGTCCAACCTATCCAGACAACAGAGCGTGTTCCTTCATATCTGTCCAACCTATCCAGACAACAGAGCATGTTCCTTCAGATCTGTTCAACCTATCCAGACAACAGAGCGTGTTCCTTCAGATCTGTTCAACCTATCCAGAAAACAGAGCATGTTCCTTCAGATCTGTCCAACCTATCCAGTCAACAGAGCACAGAACTGGCATCGGGGAGAGGATCTGAAAGAAAAGCTATAGGGCTCCTACCCCAAACATGGAGAAGACGGCAGACGTTGTCGGGGCAACGGGGCTGCAGATACAGCATGACCTGTCAATACTCGAAAGCGGCGAAGAGGAGTAGAACAAATAGCTTCTAAAGAAGCTTCAACTGTTTTCTAAAATCACAGAACACAATGGCTATTTAAATGTTGTTGGTGAAGAATACACTTCAGAAAGTTTTTCTTTTCTACGATTTCCATGAAACTTCGAACTGGTAATTGTTCCTCTATGCGACCAACCTCATGGTAATGTTTAATCACACATATCGTGTCGGATAGGGAGTGAATTAGAATGGCTTGCTGTTAAAGAAAATGGAATGGGTCTAAAAAAACAAATAAGCGCTTTGGTAGACTCTACGACCATGTCAGCAGCGAAGAGATTCAGCCTATGAAAGGGCAGTAAGGGCTTGTCTTTCTGTTACAAGGAGAAACTGTGAGATGGTGATATAGTCGTGGTCAGCTCTAATCTTTCGGCCTTGACAACCATCTCCTTTTCTATGTCACTCTGAACTATGCTTCTAAAGCTCAGATGTTAAACACACCTTATTCTGAGAATTCTTTATATCATCGGCACCTGTGAAGATATCATTTCTTCGCATTTTCATAATTGGATGTTTCTGTCAAATCTCACGCTGAATTATTTGAACTATTATTTGAATTATGACATAAATGTAAAGATGATGTTTCGAACTCCGCAACTTAACAATTATAAGCTACTTAACTGTAGTCTCCAGACTTCAAGTTGACGTATAAATGACAGAAGACATCAGAACAGAAATTTCGAGCAGGGAAAACCAATAAGAGAATAGAAAAAAAACCTTAATTTGTACACCACTTGCATTATTTATACTAGTTTAAGATTGGACCATGAGTGGTCTGGCGCTCAGTTTACTAATCCGGTGGTACCGGGTTCAGCCCCAGCAGTGGGATTTCTTTCTGGCACACACCGAAAAAGGCCCCGGGGTTGACCCAGCCTCTAAAAATGGGTACCAGAGAAATATGGGAAGGTAAATCGGCCAGGAGTGATACTGACCATATCAGACTTTCAAGTGCTTAAGGCATAATTTACCTTTTAGTTTAAGATTAGTTCGTGCTGAATTTGTTTTATTTCTTTTCCACTCGTAACTGAAATAGCCTCTTAATTCTGTTCTATTTAAAGCACAGCAGATTCAACAGTTCCTGTAAGATATCTAACATCTGACCTCTTTATAAGCAGTAAGAAGCAATTTGAGGGAAGTCAGACAAAATATAAAAGTAGAGAGATTTATTATTAGTGAATGAGAACTTTCTGTTTGACCAACTTTATACACGTTTTTGATCATTGTCATATTAGATCCTCGTGTTCATTGACATCAGAGTGGAAACGAAGAAAAAGGACTTGACCACAGTTCAGACTGAATTATTTTTTATATGACTTATTAAGTGAAACAGCTTAGGAACGAATAGTGGCAGTTTACACAATCTTGCATTTCATAATATGAGACGAAATTATTCTCTCAACTACTTCCAAAATCTGCTTCTTAGAAAACCTGGAAGCAAATTAATGGTTTATATTATTTGCTTGTGTTTAATACACAAATGTAATGTCTGGATATACATTTACATCCCTCTGGATTCCTAACAGCGCGCTTCGAAACAGTAAGAAACTTTATAACCATAAGTGGACTTTATAACAATAAGAGGACTTTGTAAGAATAAATGAACTTTGTTAACAGTAAGTGAAATTTTTTTGTAACACAGGTTCAGTTTCATAACAATATCTTTGGAAGAAAAAAAGGGGCTTTGTTATTCTATGCAGTACTCTTGCTCTGTGTATAAATGATCTCCTAGCAGGTAAACACTATATTGTCACCAGGACATGCTTATCATAGTTGAAATGTACTCACCATAAAGTTTTCAGGTTTAAAGCCGGCAAATTTGATGTGTGAAGCGCCGGTTTTTTGTAGAAGCTGCCGGACAAAGTCGTAGTTGTCAATGTGAGTGATGGCGTCGTCAAGTGTGGTCATCACTAGAGTGGCATGGTATTCTAAGGCATCGTTAGATCGAAGCTCGTCGTCCGAGCTGATATCCTTGAATCCTTGAAACATCGTTTGAAGGCTGGCATTGGTCTTGAAGAGCCTGGAGACGAGATGAGATTAGTACGTTAAACGATCATTTAGTGGGTGAGTGACCGAACAGGCAGAGGCTGGCTTTGCAGATTGAAGGAAATGGGCTCTATCCCTGCTGCTAACGCTTCGCAAGGATATGGATTATCGCGGATGTTATGGATTCCTTCTGAGAAGTAAGTTGTTGTAAAAAGTGCACTATCTGAGATCGTGTGAGATGGAGATTAAATTTTAAAAACATGAACCACAGCGGACGAGTATTCTAAGTGGACCATAGGTGGTCAGTTTAGTAAATAGTAATCTGTTTGTTATTGTGGTAAAGAGTTATATTTTGTTCATTGTAGTAAATAGTTATCCGTTGGTCACTGTATAGGATTGTCTGTTAGTCAATGTAGTAAATGGTTAATTGCTGGTCATTGTATCAAAGGATTATCTGTTTTCCATTATACTAAATAGCTATCTGTTTGTCACTAAAATAAATTGTTATCTGTTTGACTTGGTACTAAAGGTTATCTTTGTACTAAAAGGTTATCTGTAGGTCTCTCTTATAGAGGAGAGACTTCATTTCTATAGGAAATATGTCTATGGAGGTACGCTCTTTAGAGCGAAGACATATGAAAATATGGGAAGACATTTAAGACCTCATATACGACAGAAAAGAAGTGAAAAAAACACAACTCTAGATCATAAAAGTCTGCATGAGGAAAAAAACATTATAGCAATAAATACAATACACCAAATTGTAATGAAAAAAAAACGAAACGTCTGTGTTTTCCATTTCTTGTTCTCTTTGTCACATAAGCTAAACTTGGAAACGATGTGCTGATGTAATGAATGCTATAAACTAGTTCTGGAATAGACATTATAACATACAAAATGGATTTAGAATCTTTGTTTAGGAGGCCGAATGCTTTCAATCTGTAGATATAATTGCATATAAAACATGATTCTTGCCTGTAAGTTAGTATTTAACGCGTTAATAAAGATGCTAGTGAGACCGTCTGGTGCCGACTCTAAAAATATAAAACTCCGAACCTAGAGCCTCGAAGTGAAATTCCGTAGTGAAGGAAACGGAAAATATGCGCCATGTTTGGCTCTCTGGAGGTGAAGATGCTGTCCAATTAGGCCATCGAGCGACCCGACCCATAGCTGATATGCTAACATTATAGCACCATAGCTGATATGCTAGCATCATAGCACCATAGCTGATATCCTACCATCATAGCACCATAGCTGATATGCTAGCATCATAGCACCATAGCTGATATCCTACCATCATAGCACCGTAGCTGATATACTAGCATCATAGCACCATAGCTGATATGCTAGCATCATAGTACCATAGCTGATATGCTAGCATCATAGCACCATAGCTGATATGCTACCATCATAGCACCGTAGCTGATATGCTAGCATCATAGCACCATAGCTGATATGCTAGCATCATAGTACCATAGCTGATATGCTACCATCATAGCACCATAGCTGATATGCTACCATCATAGCACCATAGCTGATATGCTAGCATCATAGCACCATAGCTGACCAAGACCATGTCCCACCCTCTCCGTTGGTACCCCTAGTAACAGGCCTAGCCTGGCTAACCGGGGCAGGGATCGCCATAGTCCCCATGGTGGTGGAGTCTGCTAAAGAAGCGTTGCACACCCCCTGCTTTTTAGCTGTACTCTGGGACTGAAAAAAAAGCCGCCATAATCCGCTCCCACGCCGATACGACGCTGTATCCCATCTCCACAACATCGGTTGCAGAGAACACCAGTTCGCAGTTACAGGGAGATAACACACGACAAGACAAAATACTTTTGTCGCTCTCGTGAATTCCGAACTATACGAAAAACCATTCCTTCAGACGTCTTCCTCCCAAAATATAAGCCATGGACTTAGATCAGCCACAGGTATCTTACCTGCAGGCATATATTTTGGAGAATCTTTCATGAAAAAGACGTACTCTGAATAATTTAACCTGTAATTATTTGTTCTGGGTTTCGGGAGGTATTCAAAAGTGTTTAGAAAATCCTCGAAATTAATAGACTTGGCCTAGATTTGTGGACATTCGTATTTTAGGAGTCTTTTTTGTTTTTAGGGAAATCTAGGCAGCAGTCTATTTCATGATTCACCTGTTTTACATAGGAGTTTCTGTCAAAACTTGGGACAGGTCTGTCTTTCGAGCAATAAAAATTGTGGCCCTGACTAAGATCCTTTATATTCCAAGTCTTTGTTCTCCGTATAATTTTTATGGTGGAGAGCGGAGAGCACACGAGAGTCTACCTTCGGCCACCACACGTGTGAGGACAAAACTCCGAATATCTCAGTTTTCCTACTAAAGCTTAGGAAAACTACAGGGTAGCCGTGTAGGAACAGTAGGCCAGATACCCGAGATCTCTTAATCAGTCACACGTGGTCCTACCATTAATGCGTTCTACTGTTTCAGTCGCCACTGGGTGCACTCGGCACTGAAGTTCTTCATCCACTTCACGAAACCGGCGTTGCAAAGATATAGTGCAAACCACGTGACAGAATGAAATATCGAATATCGGCTGCTTTATTATTCAAAACGTCTACCCTGAAATATAATATTCCAAGAAATTGCTGGAAAAGAATATAATTTTTTGGGGAAAAAGGACATTTGTTTTTAAATGCACTCAAAATACATTCTATGAATGTAAATTCCTGCAAACGTTGGATATTAAAAAGTCCTAGACTCCCGCCACCGTTATACATCTTTCGACCATTGACAGCAAGTTACTCGCATATCTGTATGTTCGTGCGTGTGTGTGTGTGTGTGTGTGTGCGCGCGTACGCATATTTGTGCCTAGTCGTGACTGATAGCTAATCAAAGAAAATTATGAAGTTAAATAAGAGCGAAACTGAAATTACTCCGTCGCCGTCATCCTAAGACAAGATAATACCAATTTACGAGCAATTTTGTTGTAATTTCAACATAACCTATTCTGTTCCATATGCCCCCTATATCAATTAACAGTTTGATCTCGTAGTTAGAGCTATGTTCACAGACGAAAGGAATGCGTGCTGGCACGCAACATATTATGGTGGCCACCCAAGCGTGACTACTCCCTTCTGTACAATGGACCTCACAAAACATAAAATTTTCATACTCATCTGGCGGTATATAAACTTCATTTTTTACTCTTTCCATGTTCATTACTGAGAGCACAGTGACAATTTGCCTGGAGATGTGCACGACTAATTATACTGGCTCCTACTCTGTTAAGAGAGGGCATGTCACAGAATATGGTATATGTACGAGAATAAAGAGGGGCTTTTAGGGAAAAAACGAGAGGGAATGATAGACGTTATGTTTAGTGACGAGAAGGAAATTATATAAACAAGGAAAGAGGAGACATCGGGACGAGGGGTGGGGGGTGGGGAGGTAGGAGCGGATTTTATTTTGGCGTTAGCTTCAAGCTTGGCCGTACGTGCTGCTCTGTCCCTTTTTTTGTTCAGACCAGAGTAAAGATTCTCCTTCGCAACTTCCACGATCCTCCAATTCAAACAGTCCACCCCCCCCCCCAAACCGAGTTACGAAAGAGTACCGTTCCTAAATCTGTTTATACGTTGAATTTCTACGTAAGTCGGAAAAGTTAGATACGATTATCTAACATCAGTTTATATAGTATACAGTTTATATTTCTGTGCATTCAAAAAACAACATGAACGGAATCCACGAACAGCTCTATTATAACACTGTTTTGCTGCGCATCGCAAAGTAATGCCCATGTATTATTTTGAAGCATTTGTAAGAGAGTAGATAAGCACATCGTTACCTGCATTGGTTGGCAACCCTAATAGCACAGAAATAATGGGTCGAGAAGTCTGGGAAAGGTCCGTCCTCCGGCCAGGTATATAAAGAAGACATAAAATTTTAATCGGTCAGGATTTTTAAGCTGAGCACATGGGAGACCAGCGGATCGGGGGGGGGGGGGGGGGGGTCAAGGGGGATATGTGATTGTTCAAGCGCGAATGAGAATGTTTATTCGTCGAAACAAGAACCAGTATGTGTTAGGTTAGTGTGGGTTTTTATTATGTGATGTGGATGTATGCAAGGTGTGCTGTGGACTCCCTCGATCAGTCCCGATCCATTTAGGTAAATATTTTGTTAGTGATTGTGTTATGAATGGTAATGAATAATCATAACTCAGTTAAGGTGTAATTGTTCTATGTAGGATTTTGATGTTTTCATTTTTAGTGGTACCATGGAAGTGATGCTTATTATGTGCACTCACTTTTATATTACTGATTTTTATGCATATGCATATGAATACATTCTTGTTAGTTAGTTGTTGGTTTCAGTCTGAACCGAACCTATATTTAAGTAAATTGTTTTAGTGATTTTTGTTGATATCAGTTTAAGCTTGATAAATAACTACATTATGTGTGATGATCCTCTGTTTTGATTTTGCTAACTGTGTAAACTGATGATTAACAACAATAACGCTGTATGATTATTTGAAGAATTTTGATCGTGTCTGTCTTCTTTCACTGGAGTAGTGTGTGGATGTGTTAGCCTGTGCGAACTTCATTTTCCACATATCTAATAAAGATAAGATACCAACAAATAACAATAAAATTTACGTAATATAAACCACAGACAATTATTTAATACCCTAATAAAAATTATTATTCCTACAAATTGTATGTAGCTTTTCCCCATTGCCTCTTCAAAATACACAGGTCCTGTGTGATTATTTACTCTTCATCTATTGTGTCTTTCTCCAGGTCTCTCCGATCGTGAATACGCACATGTGTCCTGAGTTCTATGTAGTAACAAGCTATGTTTGTGTTGCAGGAAAAAGCCACTTTACACTTGCGTCTCTCGTTTCCTACTTTAATAATCATTACGTCTTCAAAAGGCACGGTCTATGAAAGTTTATGCTTGCTGAGAATATTACGTTTGTTAGACTTTCACTGACTCCAGACTTGATCATTTTTCTTTCTAGTCTTTGATAGCTTGGTAGACCTTCATTAAAGCAATATACTTGCATTATTCAGCTGTAAACGAACACATACAGTTACACTAAGAATCCTAGAAATCTGTTACGGCCAATGTGCCCAACTATGAGGTTTGTGTTTCGTCTACAGTTTGATTTATGTATGCTCCCTGACGCCCTTCCCGGGTCTGGTCACTGAACATCTCTCGGGATCTACTTTTTCTTACTCACACTAATGGGAATACATTGTCTGCTGAGATGACGTGGGTTTGAATCATCTGACCAACGGCTCCAACTTTCTTTTTTTTTTCTCTTGCAGTTTGTGTCGCTGATTTACTACTGCAACGTTCGTAGTACTAATGTACTAGTCTGTGTCGTTCGTAATACTGATGTAGCAGTCTATGTCGTTCGTAGTACTGATGTAGCAGTCTGTGTCGTTCGTAGTACTGATGTACCAGTCTGTTTCGTTCGTAGTACTGATGTACCAGTCTGTTTCGTTCGTAGTACTGATGTACCAGTCTGTGTCATTCGTAGTACTGATGTAGCAGTCTATGTCGTTCGTATTACTGATGTACCAGTCTATGTCGTTCGTATTACAGCTGTAGTAGTCTCTAACGTTTATATTACTACTGTACTAGTCTGCGTCGTATATATTGTTACTACTACACTACTAGTCTGTGTCGTTGTATGGTAATACTACACCACTAGTATGTGTCAACGTATGCTAATACTACACTACTAGTATGTGTCAACTTACGCTACTACTACACTACTAGTATGTGTCAACGTATGCTACTACTACACCACTAGTATGTGTCAACGTATGCTACTACTACACCACTAGTATGTGTCAACGTATGCTACTACTACACCACTAGTATGTGTCAACGTATGCTACTACTACACTACTAGTATGCGTCAACGTATGCAGCTACTATACAATTAGTATGTGGCAGCGTATGCTACTACTACACTATTAGTCTGTGCCGATGCATGCTACTAGCTACTAGTCAGCGTCTATGCATGCTACTAGCTACTAGTCTGTGTCGATGCATGCTACTACTACGCTTCTAGTCACTATCAATGTACGCAACTACAACAATACTATTCTGTGTCAATGAATGCTACTACTACACTACTAGTCTGTGTCGATGTATGCTACCGCTGCATTCTGTGACTAAAGGTGTTATTAAACACGCTGCATTCTGTGACTAAAGGTGTTATTAAACACGCTTCATTCTCTGACTAATGGTGTTACTAAACACGCTGCATGCTCTGACTAAAGGCATTATTAAACACGCTGCATTCTGTGACTAAAGGTGTTATTAAACACGCTTCCTTCTCTGACTAAAGGCGTTATTAAACACTCTGTATTCTCTGACTAAAGGCGTTATTAAACACGGTGCATTCTCTGACTAAAGGTGTTTGCATTCTCTGACTAAAAGTGTTATTAAACACACTGCATTCTGTGACTAAAGGTGTTATTAAACACGGTGCATTCTCTGACTAAAGGTGTTTGCATTCTCTGACTAAAAGTGTTATTAAACACACTGCATTCTCTGACTAAAGGTGTTATTAAACACACTGCATTCTCTAACTAAAGGTGTTGTTAAACACACTGCATTCTCTGACTAAAGGCGTTATTAAACACGCTGCATTCTCTAACTAAAGGTATTATTAAACACTGCATTCTCTGACTAAAGGCGTTATTAAACACGCTGCATTCTCTGACTAAAGGTGTTATTAAACACGCTGCATGCTCTGACTAAAGGTGTTATTAAACAAAGTAAAAGACCGGCGGAGTTCACGAAACTGCGAGGTCTCAGCACAAGAAATATGTCCCAGTTACAGGCATTTCCAACAGAAATAGAGTATAAGATTTACACGGTTAAATTTCATTTATGGATGAATCTGGTCGTTTAATAAGTGACACCTTTACTGAGGAAAAAAAGAACTTTGGAATAGACATTATAACATACAAAGTAGATAATTACAAAAAAAAATTGTAAAAAGGGAATTTTCATAAAAATATCCACTGCATCGCAAAGGGTTTAAAGCAATTTTTCATCTCTCTTTCCCTTTCTCTCTCTCTCTCTCTGTCTCTCTCTGCTTGAAACTGGCGACGATTCAGCAGTCTCTAGACTCTCATTGTTATTGCTTGGTCCTACTCAGCCTTCTTTCTTTTTTTTTTCTCTTTAGCTGAACTATCCAATTCATAACACCAACGCTACAAACTGAAATTATCTCCCCTGCTAACGCATTTCTGCGCTTTACCAAAGAAGACAGAGCTGTTCCATTATCTTCACATCAAATATCATAACAACACCAACAAAATATCAGAGCATACGAACAAAGTGGACTCACAGGATATTTTAGTATAATGTTCAGACAAATACTTTCATATAACAATTAAACAAGATAGTTCTGTACCGGGCGACACAGCTTTACGGTCTCTGCAGACTGTAAAATGTCAGATTAATTCTTGTAAACACTGTCATTATTTTAAGACAGTAATGACTAGATTCGGCAATGCTGACAGAGAAATCTAACAGAGAACCTTCCTTGTTACCAGTGAGGAAGATCAGACTATCAAACTATGCTAGTTATCTTCTGTGGTCTGCAGAAACAAGGTCATCTGGAAATATACAATTTGCATTACAGATTCCAATATGCGTTTTATGCTAAAGGACAACCTGGACACTGAGTTTAACTAAACAGTGATAATCAGCCTATTCCTGCAAGCAATTATATCAGCCTAGTCCTCAAAGCAATGATAATCAGCCTAGTCCTCCAAGCAGCGATAATCAGCCTAGTCCTCGAAGCAGCGATAATCAGCCTAGTCCTCAAAGCAGCGATAATCAGCCTAGTCCTCCAAGCAGCAATAATCAGCCTAGTCCTCCATGCAATGATAATCAGCCTAGTCCTCGAAACAACGATAATCAGCCTAGTCCTCAAAGCAGCGATAATCAGCCTAGTCCTCGAAGCAGCGATAATCAGCCTAGTCCTCGAAGCAACGATAATCAGCCTAGTCCTCGAAGCAGCAATAATCAGCCTAGTCCTCCATGCAATGATAATCAGCCTAGTCCTCGAAGCAACGATAATCAGCCTAGTCCTCAAAGCAGCGATAATCAGCCTAGTCCTCCAAGCAACGATAATCAGCCTAGTCCTCAAAGCAGCGATAATCAGCCTAGTCCTCCAAGCAGCGATAATCAGCCTAGTCCTCCAAGCAGCGATAATCAGTTTAGTCCTCCAAGCAGCGATAATCAGCTTAGTCCCCTCCAAGCAGCGATAATCAGCCTAGTCCTCGAAGCAGCGATAATCGTCGTAGTCCTCCAAGCAGCGATAATCAGCCTAGTCCTCGAAGCAGCAATAATTAGCCTAGTCCTCCAAGCAGCGATAATCAGCCTAGTCCTCGAAGCAGCGATAATCAGCTTAGTCCTCCAAGCAGCGATAATCAGCCTAGTCCTCCAAGCAGCGATAATCAGTTTAGTCCTCCAAGCAACGATAATCAGCTTAGTCCTCCAAGCAACGATAATCAGCTTAGTCCTCCAAGCAACGATAATCAGCTTAGTCCTCCAAGCAACGATAATCAGCTTAGTCCTCCAAGCAGCGATAATCAGCTTAGTCTTCCAAGCAGCGATAATCAGCCTAGTCCTCTAAGCAACGATAATCAGCCTAGTCCTCCAAGCAACGATTGCACCACATCTGTCAACCGTTTCCGCGGTCGTCGTCGCGTCCTGCATCCAGATGTTTACCGGGTTGTAGGCACGTGCAGATGGTTGTCCCGGATTAATGTGTCATCAAATGCCCGAAGCACTTAAAACTCTTGACTTTCTACGCAGCGCCCTTCCGGTGAAACCGGGCATATAACAATAAATGTGAGCTGATGACGAAGGCCATCGTTTGTTAAAATAAAAGTTTATACAAGTCTAGCATGTGCAAAACTAATTTATATCTGATACAGAGTCTTTTAGATAATCCAGACTCAGCTCCTTACAAGTCACAGCTCATTGCTCCCTTTTTTCTAGGTTTTTTTTTTTACATTTCTATTTGTTGTATAGAATTCGCGTAAATCTTTATATTTTATCTCATTTCTCTATTCTTTGCCCTGTATGTTTCTGTATGACTAAGGTGTAAAACGAAGCGTTACAGATGTGTATGGAAACTAACTAACAAAACTGTTCCTACTTTTGTTGTTAAGTAGGTTTAACATTAAAGCAAACGAATTCTTCATTTATACATCTCATTATTACCAATATGGCTAAAAGCGTCTCATTGATAAATTCTAAGTAAATCACTTTATTTAGCTATCTCTTTTTTTTCTGCTAATGAAAGTTGTGAGAGGAAAAGAAAAAGAATATTTCTGGATGCAGTAGAACTTAACGCTAAATAGAAAAGATGAATGTTGTCGATACGTAGAGAGAAGAAAGTTGAATGTTTATTATTAGTGCAGCCCAAAAAGTTGGTTTATAAAACGAGGAAAAAATAAAAAATGGAATCTTGTGTCAGGTGCGTAACAATATTTTGAAATAACTGAGGAACTAAACGGAGAACTAGCGTTTTAGTGAAGTCACGAACTTTCTGTATCAGTTCTCAGAACATTCAGGTCACGTGGACGGAGGACCGTGGCTTAGGACAGTGCTTCCCAAACTTAAGTCGCGACTCTAATTAGGGTCGCCGGGAATTTGAGGTAGGGTCAAGTGAAGATATGATATATTATAATTTTCTTTATTAAATATTAAACATTTTTTTTTCACTAGTCGTGAGTCGCCTACTATAGCAGATTTAAGGTTGCGGGTTATTTATTACTGGTTTATGTTTTCGGGTTACTTATTATTACTTGTTTATGTTTGGCTGTTACTTATTATTACTTCTTTTATGTTCCCGGGTTACTTATTATTACTAGTTTATGTTTGCAGGTTACTTATTATTACTAGTTTATGTTTGTAGGTTACTTATTATTACTAGTTTATGTTTGCAGGTTACTTATTATAACCAGATTATGTTTGTCGGTCACTTATTATTACTAGTTTATGTTTGTGGGTCACTTATTATTACTAGTTTATGTTTGTGGGTTACTTATTATTACTAGTTTATATTTGCAGGCTACTTATTATTACTTGTTTATATTTCCAGGTTACTTATTATTACCAGATTATGTTTGTCGGTCTCTTATTATTACTAGTTTATGTTTGCAGGTCACATATTACTAGTTTATGTTTGCAGGTCACTTATTATTACTAGTTTATGTTTGCAGGTTACTTATTATTACTGATTTATGTTTGCAGGTTACTTATTATTACTAGTTTATGTTTGCAGGTTACTTATTATTACTGATTTATGTTTGCAGGTTACTTATTATTACTAGTTTCTGTTTGCAGGTTACTTATTATTACTAGTTTATATTTGCAGGTTACTTATTATTACGAGTTTCTGTTTGCAGGTTACTTATTATTACTAGTTTATATTTGCAGGTTACTTATTATTACTAGTTTATGTTTGCAGGTTACTTATTATTACTAGTTTATGTTTGCCGGTTACTTATTATTACCAGGTTATGTTTGTGGGTCATTTATTATTACTGGTTTATGTGTGAAGGTTACTTATTATTACTAGTTTATATTTCCCGGTTACTTATTATTACTAGTTTATGTTTTGCAGGTTACTTATTATTACTAGTTTATATTTGCAGGTTACTTATTATTACTAGTTTATATTTGCAGGTTACTTATTATTACTAGTTTATGTTTGCCGGTTACTTATTATTACCAGATTATGTCTGTGGGTCACTTATTATTACTAGTTTATTTTTGTGGGTCACTTATTATTACTAGTTTATGTTTGCAGGTTACTTATTATTACTAGTTTATGTTTGCAAGTTACTTATTATTACTAATTTACGCTTGAAGTTTACTTAATATTACTAGTTGATGTTTCCAGGTTACTTATTATTACGAGTTTCTGTTTGCAGGTTACTTATTATTACTAGTTTATATTTGCAGGTTACTTATTATTACTAGTTTATGTTTGCAGGTTACTTATTATTACTAGTTTATGTTTGCCGGTTACTTATTATTACCAGGTTATGTTTGTGGGTCATTTATTATTACTGGTTTATGTGTGAAGGTTACTTATTATTACTAGTTTATATTTCCCGGTTACTTATTATTACTAGTTTATGTTTTGCAGGTTACTTATTATTACTAGTTTATATTTGCAGGTTACTTATTATTACTAGTTTATATTTGCAGGTTACTTATTATTACTAGTTTATGTTTGCCGGTTACTTATTATTACCAGATTATGTCTGTGGGTCACTTATTATTACTAGTTTATTTTTGTGGGTCACTTATTATTACTAGTTTATGTTTGCAGGTTACTTATTATTACTAGTTTATGTTTGCAGGTTACTTATTATTACTAATTTACGCTTGAAGTTTACTTAATATTACTAGTTGATGTTTCCAGGTTACTTATTATTACTAGTTTATGTTTGCAGGTTACTTATTATTACTAGTTTATGTTTGCCGGTTACTTATTAATACTAGTTTATGTTTGCAGGTTACTTATTATTACTAATTTACGCTTGAAGATTACTCAATATTACTAGTTGATGTTTCCAGGTTACTTATTATTACTAGTTTATATTTGCCCGTCACTTATTATTACTAGTTTAATATTTGCTGGTCACGTATTATTACTAGTTTATTTTTGTTGGTCACTTATTATTAATAGTTTATGTTTACGAGTAATTTATTATTACTGGTTTATGGTTGCAGGTCACTTCTTATTACTAGTTTATGTTGCAGGTCACTTATTATTACTGTTCAATGTTTGCGGATCACTTATTATTAATAGTTTATGTTTACTAGTCATTTATTATTACTGATTTATGGTTGCATGTCACTTTTTATTACTAGTTTATGTTGCAGGTCACTTATTATTACTGTTTTATGTTTGCGGCTATTTAGTATTACTAGTTTATGGTTGCAGGTCACTTATTATTATTAGTGTACGTTTGCGGGTTACTTAATTTTTCTGGTTATGGTTACAGGTAACGTAATATTTCAAGTTTAGGACTGCGAGTCACGTACTATTGCAGGTTTGGAGTTGTGAGTCACGTACTACTGCAGGTTTGGGGTTGTGAGTCAGGTACTATTGCAGGTTTGGAGCTATGAGTCACTTATTCTTGCAGGTTTGGAGTTGTGAGTCAGGTACTATTGCAGGTTTGTAGCTATGAGTCATTTGTTATTGCAGGGTGTGAGTTATGGGTCACTTATTATTGCAGGTTTGGAGTTATGAGTCACTTATTATTGCAGGTTTGGAGTTGTGAGTCACTTGTTATTGCAGGGTGTGAGTTATGGGTCACTTATTATTGCAGGTTTGGAGTTGTGAGTCAAGTACTATTGCAGGTTTGGGGTTGCGCTAAAACTAAAAGTTATGAACCACGGGCTTAGGCACAAGCTAACTGAGGGAATAGGAAAGAATAAAACTTAAGCGGCAATGTTTCCAGATTCTTCCACTGTCTTCGATAGTAGTAGCCGTCTGAATAAGGACATCGAACAACACTTCATGTGAGAGTCAGTTTGAAGTAACTAGAGATCATAATCATCATCATCATTATCATCATCATCATCATCATGTTTCAGGTCGAGAGGCAGTGACGTCAACACTCTCCTCGGTCAGAGTTGTAACTGCTGTCTTAAATAAGATATGGCGCTTTATTCTATGCAGCGTCACGTGGTCACTGCTTAATGTAACGCATTATTGTAAAGTTCTATTTTTTTCTATGGGGCAGAAACCCCCTAAAGATTGTGAATTGTCATTTCCTTAAGGTGTTTTTTTTAACATTTAAAAAAATTTGCAAAAGTGACTGCTTTCGCCAGATTTATTTTTATTTCCTCGATATTATGCTATCTTCTGCGGTTGTTGTTATTAAGTAATTACTTGTAAACGTATAAATAAATAAACGAGTATTTTTACTCGTAAAAATACTTCGACTTAACAAGTTTCATGAGCAAGGTGTAACGTCCTCCATGTAGTTCTTTTCTATTTGCTGCTATTTAGCTCAAATCCTTCTTTTTGGTGATCACATCCAGGACCTCTAAATATATCATATGGCACAGAAAGAGAACTTGGAGATTATAAAGGAGTCATCATGTACTTTGTTACATAATAAGGAGCTTCATTAGGTTAACGCTGAGCGTGGTACACAGCCGAAAAGAAGCAAGACTAGTATTGGTACTATTAAGATTTATTTAGTCTTAAGAAAACTGTTGACAACTGACAGATTTTGGTTGTATACAGCAGTTGCTGATCATCATTTTTTTTCTGTACGCTTCTAGAATTATTTAAGTGAGCGAATTACTTCATGGTTTACTGAAAAGTTATCGCTTTGGTGTAATTTACCACAATATATTGACACTATTCATCAAAGAAGACGGGCTTGAAGCAGGCAGATATCATCTGTACGGGCTGTGCCAAACATTCATCTTGATGATCAGCTCCTGACATGGCTGAGACTACCAATATTGGATTATGCGTAGTCGGTTTCAGTAACAGTAAGCAATGATCTGTGTTGCAGGGTTAAGTTTTCCTTGTACTTGCAGCTTTCTCATTTCAAGTTTGGTACCCGTTCCCTGCTCAGATGACGCTGTTTTGCGCAGAGGAGCTCTCAAAGTAATTCGGTCTTTCGCCAGCCCTTCCAATTTATAGGGGCCGAGAAACCTGACGGTTTTCAATATATAACCAACTGATAACCGCCAGGGCCTTGTATTGTGTGTATATATATGTGTTTATATATGTATATATATATATATATATATATATATATATATATATATATATATATATATATATATATATATATACACCGTATTTCCTTGATTAAAGGCCGGGTCTGAAATAATCGCTGCCTCATATACGCCGTTTCGGGGAAGTGGAAATAAAGAAGGGTTGAGGCGGGGTGGGGGGGGGTCACGTTTCGTGTAAACGAGTACTTCAAATAAGTCCCGGGTCTAAAATAATCGCCGGATTAGTACATCGTCTGTCTTTCCGGGGGAAAGTCCTACATGATATAGGCTAATACCGATGCTGCAGTACCGTAACTGACAATTTGCGAATAGATGTATGCCTTGGATGGACGCCGGCCTCTAATAAATGCCGAATCAAAACGAAAATTTGTTTAATATTTCGATCAAATATGGTATATATATATATATATATATATATATATATATATATATATATATATATACTGTCCAAAAAAGAAAAGCATAACTACTGATGACCCAATTTTAGACATAAATTTTATATTCTTTAGCGTTTTAAATTGAATGAATAAATTTCCAAAATTGCACGTAATAATACCCAAGGGTTTAAACACTCACTTGACATTTTCTTGCATATGTGTGATGAAAATTTGTTAGTCCCAGGGGTTCTCAGGTTAGTATGAGGTGTGGCCTCCGCTTGCATCGATCAGCGCCTGGCATCTCGTGGGCATAAATGCAATCAGATGTCTGATATGCGCCTGTGGGTTGGCTGCCCACTCTTCCTGGAGTGCCTGCCACAGATCACGACGATTGGCTGGAGAAACTTTTCAGCGATAAACACGTCTTTGCAGCTCATCCCATAGGTGCTCGATTGGATTCATGTCTGGAGACAGGGAAGGGTGAGAATATTGTTGGCAGTCAGGAACTATGTGGTGAACCGTGCAGAATGGGGTCTGGCGTTGTCCTGTTGAAGTACAGACCTTTGCGCAGCCAAAAATGGAAGGACATGGGGTCGAAGAATTTCATTAACGTATCGGTACGCATTCAAGCCGCTTTCAGTCTGCACCAATAGACTACTTCCGTTGAAATTGATCATTTCCCACACCATTACACCCCTACCACCGTGCGGTAGAGCTTCATCAACGCAATTTTGGGCAAAACGTTAATTTGGCCTACGGTAGACCCTTCTCCGCATATCATGGCGGTGCAATAAAAAGGAAGATTTGTCACTAAACCAGACACGTCTCCATTGACTGTCAGTTGTACAGGGCCGATGCTGGTTGGCCAAAACAAATCGATTTTGGACAGGATCTCGGTGAGGTCGTCGCGCCATCAGTCCAGCTTCATGCAATCTATTCCAGACAGTTTAATCAGACACAAGACGTCCTGCAAGCAATGACTGGGCACTTTAGGAAGCTGTTGTAAACCTGTTTCTGAGGTGATGAACCAGAGTAAGCGATCATCAGCTGCTGTTGTCACCCTGGGTAATCCACTGCGGTGCCGGTCTTTAGCTGAGCTAGTGGCTCTGAAAAACGGTGACAAAGTCGACTGATGGTACTCTGCTGCATGTTTAAATGCCTGGCAACCTGACTTTGACTTTCCCCTGTTTGCAGGCGACCAATAACAGTGTTTAGTAAATTTTGCGATAGACGCGGCATGATTGTCTGCTTGAAAACTAACTCAGTTTGTTTGTGTAACCTCATCCTTTTTTAGGGTTTCATTTGCGTGGGAAGTGAGTTGTGCTCACCACAGAAATCACGACTTTTCCATAAACGCATCGTGGGCAGCTACTGCGTTCTGAATATATACGAGAATAGCAAAATTCATTGACCTGATATCTTGGTGACAATTTCTGTTTTGGTTTGAGATACCCGGGAAAAATCTTTGTCATAACATATAAAAGAATTAAGCTTATATAAACTGCGCTTTTCTTTTTTTTTAGACAGTGTATATATATATATATATATATATATATATATATATATATATATATGCTCCTTTATTCGATTTATAAATTCGATATAGCAGTACTGATAATAGGACAATTTCATCAACAGCAATAAATAATGAAAATGCGAGTAAAATGATATAACGAAAGGGAACATACTATTTTACATTGAAGTAATTTATTTAATTCTACATCCTTTATTGTTGATTCATCAAGGCTTTAAGTGGACATGCAAACGCAGTCATGCACGCGATGATATTAGCGAGCCTTTGGTTAACACTGCAATCTTCTTTATTTCCAACATTCTTCCTTTTTTTTAAATTAATCTTATCGCCTCTATCGAGGTTCTCTCGAACTCTTAAATTCCCAGAAACATAACGGCCACATATAAATCCTAAAAGCATGCGAAAGGCACATCGGGAATCGATTTCATGTGACCACGATACCGAGTATTTTCTTTTTATAACGCAGCGAAATCGAGGCTCCTTCGGTTTCGTTTTCAACACGGCGATATCCTGGGTATCGATGAAGCGGGTGTGTGGTGGAGCTTTTCGTCATTTAGGACCTGAGGTATTGCGATACTGAGAATAGCGTTTAGAAGATAAATGGGTTTTTGGAATAAGAACGTGTTAGGCTGGTAAAGGGGACAAACATATACAGTTAAAGTCATAAGAAGCGTTGTGATAAGCATAAATTGGGGTCGAAAACGAGAATTTACCGCGTTGTTGTTATCTAGTATCTTTATAATGTCACCCAGGTTACTGTAAACCTGATGCCATGCCTTTTTTCCTTGTTGTTTGGTATCTTTATACTGTCACCCAGTTTACTGTAAACTTGATGCCATGCTTACTGATACCATGGGTAATGTCTTATAGAACAGTCACCAAGAATTTGTCTACTGTGTGTATTCTTTGTTATTACTATCTATTATGGGGCAGACTACTTAAGAATTCCGTTGCATTTCTCATTATAGGATCTTGTTCTCAAAAATCTGCAATTGTTGTTCATCTTTCTTTGTTGTAACTCCACGTTTCTCATCCATACACGACGGCTGTTTTGTAGACTGTTATTTTGGTGTTTAGGGACAGGATTTTGGATTGTAACAGGTGTTGCAAGGCAAAGTATATTTTATTCCCTGTCTGTACTATGCTTTTAATTTCTTCGCTTACTGTGCTGCTTTTGTTGAAGGTTGTGCCTATATATATATATATATATATATATATATATATATATATATATATATATATAGTGTAAAGAGGGGATACGACGATTACGCTGTCCGATTTGGCAGTCAGCGATTCATAGTTACCGACCAAGATCCTGTCCCACTTCCTCGATAGTGCACCCAGTATCAGGCTTAACCTAGTTAACCTAGAAACCATGGATCATCATTATCCCCATGGCCGCTGGCTCTGCTAAAGAAGTATAGACCCTCCCCATTCCCTCTCTTCTCGTTACTTGCTCTCAGGGACTGAAATTACCTGAAGTTACACCATAACACTTTCTTAACCAGATGCTACGCTGTCCCCCAACGCCTTCACCACATCAGCTGTAAAGAGTGACATCTCGAAGTTAACCCAGTGAGACAGAAATAGAAGAAGAAGAAGATTCAGTGTGATAATGCATTTATTTATTAACTGTTTTTTTTTATCTCACACGCCAGAATTAGAATTTTTTGTTTCTTTTGAATTTATCTCATTTTTTTTCCTCGTTAACACATTTGCTGTGACGAGCATCAGAATTTCTTATCGATCGCAATATTATGTAAAGTTTTCTTTTTTTTAAAAATTAAAGCCTACATGTTACGCTACAGTGAAAACATTAAGAGAACAAATGTCTGCCACATTCACCTGGTGGAAGTACATTCTGAAAAGTAACATTGTGAGCACTAGATAAAGCCAGACTATATCCCAGAGCTGCCATCCGCAATAAGGACCACGGTATCGAACTGCTAGGCATTGATCACTAATCGCTTGAAGGAAATCCACTACTGTTGCGAAGACTGGATGAAAGGTCCCCATAGTTTTAAATTCCGGAATATTCTAGCCCGGAAATGTTCAATGATTGGCTGTAGAGTCTACCGGAAATGTTGCTGAAAACGAATGCATACAAATCTAGTACGTCACAGGATTTCAAAAATTCTGTTTTCTGTGCCTTTCAATCGTGTCGACAAACAGACAAACAGTCAGACAGACAGACAGACAGACAGACAGACAGACAGACAGATAGATAGATAGATAGATAGATAGATAGATAGATAGATAGATAGATAGATAGATAGATAGATAGATAGATAGATAGATAGATAGATAGATAGATAGATAGATAGATAGATAGATAGATAGATAGATAGATAGATAGATAGATAGATTGATTTACTGATTGATCTTTATTTCAAAAGGGTTAAGAATTGGGCACGCAGGCCCGTCTGACATTCTGCCCTTTATCATACATCTTTCACTCCATTCCAGACATTCTACAAATATGCTGTTCATATAAGAAACATAACTAACATTGAAGCTGAGAGACATAAAATAAAATAATAACATTTACGTTTCGCTCTTAAACATTCACTCAGTACAGAAGTAACTACATACATTATAAATGACTATCTACTAAACAAAATTTTCGGGACTATTCAGAAAACAATTAATTGTATTCGGTGTCTGTAAGAGCAGTTTAAAATAACTTTTAAGTTTTATAATTCATGGAGGCGTGTAGTCGACATCAAATAGATATTGGGAAAGCTTGTAGTTGTAGGAAGGAGTATAATTTATATTTTTTATATAGGATGGGAGGGTATTCCAAAGATGAGCAGCAGAATAACTAAAGCTTTTCTTGTAAAGATCAAGTCTAGGTTTTGGAAGACATATGTTGTTCAAGCGTTGGCTGCACTTAAGGCTAAATTTAAACAGGTTCTATAGCTAAGGCGGGGCATGCCGTGAAAGAATTTGATGTACTAACTTGGCTTTGTTGAAGAAGAACCTGTTCTTAAGAGGTAGTATTTTGTTTGATACGTTTGTGATGGTTAGTTGTTTGTGCTTGATCTTTGTCACTAATAAGCTTTACTGCTCGCTTTTGGAGTGAGCAAAGCCTCTTTGTATTTGACACTGAACAACCATCCCAAACTGTTGAGCAATAGTCTAAATGTGTTTGTATATGAGATATGTAGTATGTCTTCCTAGTGTCTTGATCGAAGAAGTGCTTAATTTTAGCTAATTGGTATACTTTTGTGCAATGAGTTTTGTTAGACATTGCACATGAGAGTTCCAGGTCAGATGCTGGTCGATAATAAGACCTAGTGTTTTTTGCTCGCTAACGTTTTCTATCTGTGATGTTTCTGTACAGAGCCGAAGTGTTGTTTTTGTTGCGTTTTGACAGACAGACAGACAGACAGACAGACAGACAGACAGACAGACAGACAGACAGATAGATACTGCGAAAGTGAAAGTGGTACTTGCGTATGTTTGAGACATGAGAGTGTAAACAGCACAGAAAAGGCGTCAGGAAAAATTGACGCTCAGGTTAAGAACAGATGCAGTAAAACGAATCATGCCATTGGACAAACAGCACCTTTAATGAAAAACAAATGAGTCACAACTGAAACAAAAAGAGGACTATACAGTACAATTTTTCTCCCAGCTTTATTCTGTCAGTTTCAGGCATAGACACTTGACAGCCAAAGACAAAAGGAAAATCAACACAACAGAAACGATATCTTTAAGGAGAAAGCTAAACGTAACAAGAAGAGACCAAATCATAAATGACACCAAATCCAGAAACAGCAGGTTAAATGGTTTGGCCACGTTACACGACTATCAAGAGACAGTATAGCACAAAGAGACAGTATAGCACAAAGAGACAGTATAGCACAAAAAGCATTCATACTAAGATTCGTAGGTAACATAGGAAGAGGCCGCTGAACCAGGATATGGATGGGAGAAAATTATAGAAACCACAAATATCCCATTATTTGAAGCAAATTGTCAAGCTCTATTAAGACGTCTGTTTGTCCCTTCAACACTGAAAAGTACATGAGAACGACATAACAAGATCAGGCAAGATTGCCTGGAGAACTAGCCCAGCAATAAAATATAAACTGATATAAAAAGTAAAATGAAAACAATGCTAGTGGTTATTGAACAAATGAATGTAATAAAAGCATCACATAGTGAAACGATACCAGTAGCAGTACAGCATCCAATCTGATAGTACAGCATCAAATCTGATAGTATAGAATCAAATCTGGTAGTACAGCATCATATCTGATAGTTTCATTCATTCATTCATATGCATGTCCCTTGCGGAACTTTGCCTAGCAAACAGCACTCCTGTAGGCCTCTCGGTTGTGAGCAAGATAGCCTGCAGCTGATGCATCCATTTGCAGATCCTCAACGATGTCTTGCAGCCATCTTCGCCGATGATAATACAGCATCAAATTTGATAGTATAGCATCACATCTGATAGTACAGCATCACATCTGATAGTAAGGCATCACATCTGATAGTACACCATCAAATCTGATAGTACACCATCACATCTGATAGTAGCGGTAAAGGTGCGGATTGTAACAGAAACAATCGCTAAACTAGGCTTGATAACTGTGATACCAGCTGCAGCAGAATCGGTAATAGAATTAGCAATATTAATTTATTATAGAGCAGTGTCAAAAGCGGTACATGTACAATTTTTCTTACGTCTTATACCTTACATCCTTCCCGTGCCGTTAAACGCCACACAGAGTTCACATCGTAGTTCGCCGAGTTTTCCTGTATTCGGCAAACTTTTCAATGTCATCAAGGGATTTTATGCCTACTAATTCGGCCTCTCTTAACAATGTTCTCTTTAGAGTCTCACGTGGTCGACCTCTTTTTCTTCGGTCTCTTGTGTTCCAGTCGATAGCTTGTTTTGGGATTCTCTGATTGTTTCTTGTCATCACGTGAACTATATATGTCCATCTAGTTTTTCATATCACCAATGAGACAGGTTGTTGTTTGCTCATCTGCCTTATTTCTGTGTTGTTCTTCACAATTTGCTCCACTTTATATCGAGTATTTTCCTTAGGCATTTGTTTTCAAAAGAGTCTAATTTGTTGTGTATTTCTTTAGTTGCTTTCCAGCTTTCACATGCATAATGGGTGTGGATATTACATTTGAACGGAATAATCTTAACTTGGTTTTTGTGCTTATAACTGTTGAGTGTCATATGTTCTCAAGATTCTTGAAGGTCAATGCTGCTTTTGCAATTCTAATTCTAACTTCCTTTCTGGTGCCACCATCCTGGTCTATGTAGCTGCAGAGGTATGCAAATTGGTAGGAAAACCTACAACTGGGTGAAGCTGGGACGACCATCTTCAACCTAGAGCGTCACAGGTGGCGGATGGTGAAAGTCCTATAGATATGGAGGATTCCTATGAATAAGGATTTACCCAAATAAGCAGGCGCAGACCAACTGGCGGTAGTCTCAGAGAGAGAGAGAGAGAGAGAGGTGGAGTAGTAGGTGGCTCTACTACTCCTATAAAGTGCCTCATGTGCTCAGTGAAGGGAATACCAGGCGGGTAAGAGGCGCTTAAAACCTCTCGCTTCTGTTGCCTTGTGGGTAGGACAGGGAGTCCAAAGGCTACCGGAGAGGCCGTAACAAACCGACAGAAGGCAACGGGAAACCACTGTTGTAGCTCCCAAGAACAATTATGCTTATTTAGAGTAATAGATTTGTCATGAACGACGTTAATGGATGTTCCTCTGGAACAGCCTCGTCCGGTAGGGCAGTTTACGAGCAACAGGTGAAGCCAGATCGTCATCAAGCTACTGGTGGCAAAAGTAACAAGTTCAAAATAGCAACATGGCATGTTAGAACTCTATTCCAGGCTGGAAAATTAGAAAATGTAAAGGATGAAGATCAGCATATTAGGAATGTGTGAAGTTAGATGGACAGGTGCAGGGAAGATAAACTCTGATAAATATACAATAATGTATTCAGAAAGTGAGAAACATGATCGAGGAGTAGGAATAATATTTGACGAACAAACAGCAAGGACAATTGAAGGATATTTGAAAATCTCGGACCGAGTCCTGCTAGCCCAACTGAAAGGACGACCAGTAAACATAAATATTATACAAGTTTACGTTTCAATATCTGAAAGTTCTGAAGAAGATGTACAGCTATTTTATAATGACATAGAGACAGCCCTGAAACACACAAAGTCACATGCAGTTACAATAGTGATGGGAGATTTCAATGTCAAAGTTGTTAAAGAAGAACTTCGGACATCGTTGGTGACTATGGACTGTGGAAGAGGAATGACAGAGGTAGTAAATTAATTGAATGGGAAGGAATACATAGCATGGTTGTAGGAAACACTTGGTTTAAACAACATCCTCGAAGTGCAACTCAGACAAAAAGACTTTTAACTAGATAGACTACGATCACCAAACGATTCCAGAATACATTACTGATAACAAAAACCATGCCAGGAGCCGACTACAATAGTGACCACGACCCACTCTGTGGAAAAATTAGAATAAAGCTAAAGAAAGCATGCAGAAAAGTGAGAAACATCAAGCTGAGTACAGAACTCCTTAAAAATGACCAAGAACTGCGAGAACAATACAGAGTTATTATAACAAATAGATACAATGCAATAGCAAAGATAAATAGTATAGATGAACAATGTGAAATGTTAAGAGATTGTATCCACCAAACTGTTAAGGAGATAATACCACCAAAAAAAGAAGCCCCTTAAAATAAATGGATGACAGATGACATCTTAGGACTGATGGTCAAGAGGAGGAGGAGTAAAACTAACCAAGAAAAATATAGCAAGATAAATAAAGAAATAAAACGCAAATGTAAAGAAGCAAAAGAAGTGTGGTTAAATGAAAAGTTCAGACAAATCGAGGACTCCCATATGAAAGACAGCAAAACATGCACAAACGAATTAGTGAACTCACAGGCAGGAAGACAAAATATACCACAGGATGCCTGAAATCAAAAGAAGGTAAAATGTTAATGGGAAAAGAAGACATTGTGGACAGGTGAGCAGAGTACATCGGTGAGCTATATGGAAGAGAAAGACCAGAATTAACACCAGATACTGAAAACAGTAATGGACCACCAATACTTGAAGATGAAATCATAGATGCATCAAACACATGAAGAAAGGAAAAGCGACTGGGCCTGATAATATAACAATAGAAGAAATAGAGGCGCTAGAGGAGATAGAAATAAAAATAATAACCATGTAACTGAATGCCATTTACACCAGTGGTTCTATTCCCAATGACCTGCCTAAATCCACGTTTATAACACTTCCAAAGAAATCAGGTGCAAAGGAATGTGATGACCACCGGACTATCAGCCTCTCATGTCACATAACGAAGCTATTTGTGAGAATTATTATGAGAAGAACAAGGAAAAAGATAAAAATGGAAATGGCAGATGAACAGTTTGGATTTGTTGAATGAAAGGGAACACACAATGCCATTTATGCTTTACGAACACTAACAGAAAGATCTCTACTTTTGCTTCATTGATTTACACCAAGGCATTCGACAAGGTGTGCAGAAAACTCTCTACTATAGAAAGCGGAACAACAACACAACTCCTTCAGATCATCAGATGAAGTACCCCCCCCCCCCCTCAGACAAGTGTTTCAACATAATGAAATTATTAAAATGCTTGAAGACATAAACATAGACGGCAAATACCTGAGGATTGTAAAACATCTGTACTGGCACCAAGAAGCAGCAATTCGAGTTGAAAATAGAGCTGGAAAATATCAACCTATAAAGCAAAGGGTGCGACAAGGATGTGTACTATCTCCAGATCTTTTTTCTCTGTTCAGCGAGAATATTCTAAGAACGATCATCACAGAACCAGGAATAAAAATTGGAGGATACAATATTGACAACCTTCGGTATGCTGACGACACAGTACTGATAGCTGAGAACCAACAAGACCTGCAAAATATCTTGGATAAAATTGCTAAAGGAAGTGAACAGAAAGGCCTTACTTTAAACATAAAAAGACAGAGACTATGGTTATATCTAAGAAACAGAATCTACCAACATGCTGTATAAAATTAAACGGAACTATTCTAAAACAGGTGCATAAATTCAAATACCTTGGAGCAGCAATAACTTTAGATTGGAAATGCAGAATAGAAATTAGGAACAGAATAGGCCAAGCAAAGACTGCATTTCAGAGAATGAGAAATATATTATCCAACACATCCTTATTAATGAATGTTAGAAAACGAGTCCTAAAACACTATATAGAACCTATCTTGTTATATGGAAGTGAATCATGGACAATTGGCAGTTCTGCACAAAGATCATTGGAAGCAGTAGAAATGTGGTTTATTAGAAGAATCCCCTGGACAGCAAAAATAGCTAATGAAGAACGTATGAGAAGAGCTTGATAGACAAAAAATATTGTCCAAAAAAAAATTAAGAGAGAGACAATGTACTTTCTTAGGACATGCAGTGAGAAGAAGAGGCATTGAAAATATCATAACAACAGGAAAAATAGAAGGAAGACGATCAAGAGGAAGACCAAAAGAAATGATACTGGACAGTCTGACGGGATGGTGTGAGAGGAGATCACCAACTGAGCTAATGGCTTGCGTGAAGGATCGTGTACTCTAGAGAAGAATAATAGCCAACACCAGTCGGCACGGCACCTGATGATGATGATGATAATGATGATGATGATGATGATGATGATGATGATGATGATGATGAAAACCTATAAAGTCAGTAACAGCGCAGAGTATAGAGTGTTCTGTTTAGAAAGTAGTCAAATAACATTGAAGGAGTTACGGTTACTGGTGTAAACTGCATAACAGTCTCCTAAATGTACAGATATTAAAGGAAAGGAAAACTTCATATCATTATAAAATCACTAAAAAATAATAAAGATAGTCCCATAGCAGATGCCGTAGGGGATGAAGCGTTAGAGACCTCATTATGCTGGGCCATCAGTGTATGAGATAGGGTGGCCATTTCCTTTCCTCGCTGCCTTTCCTTCCCAGATTTTCTCTGGTATCCATTTTACGAGGCTGGGTCGACCTCGGAGACGTATTGGTCGGAAAAATCCCCCTCAGCTGGGGATTCGAACCCTCGACCATTCGGTTGCTAGACCAGTGTCTAACCACTACGCTAGCACTAGAAATGTAAATAAATTGACAGATTCAGACAGAAGCCCTTCCATGCAGATAAAATACATATATACGGGCATTATGTGTGTACATAAAACAGATCATTTTACATATATATGGCAATTATGTGTGTATATAAAACAGATCACAGAGTTAAAACAAATAAATATATTACCTTACAAATTTATTTCGATGAGACGGTTAAATCCTAATTGTTGCTTCTCTCTCTCTCTCTCTCTCTCTCTCTGTGTGTGTCTCCTAAGTATGTTGTCTTTCACGATAATGACAATCGGAAAATGTACTCTTTACTCTGGTTAGCAGACATTCTTCTAACATGATTGTAGAGTAAGACAAAAACAAAAAATCAAACGTTAACTAAAGTCCTGTTAACTAGAATTTTGTGTAACCCCTTTTATTATCTCACTAGTAATAATACTTGCCTGTGCAATAACTGTTAGCACTATATGAAACCTTTCAGACTGAAATGATACGATCTCTCTTTTGGACGCGCCTGAACACGTCATATTTTTTTAAAAAAGTGTCAGACCCCATCTTAAAAGTGCATGTACATCAATGTTCTTTGAATCTGATCCCACTTTTCGGCAGAGATACTGAAGAACATATCAGCAAAGGAGTAACGTAAGTGTACCGCAAATGACGTGTTCCTAATTTTCATAAAAAGCAAATAAGCTAAACGTTTCCATGCCATTAAAGCATACACGGTATAAGGTGTTCGGCCCGTATTTCCAAGACCATCGACCGACACAAGAAACTATTATTTGATCAGTATCACTCCTGACGGCATTTATCTTCCCAGATATTTCTGGTACCCATTTTTGGAGGGCTGGTGGACCCCGGGGCGTTTTTGATGTGGTGGTACAAGAAAAAAAAATCCCCACTGCTGAGACTTGAACCTGGTACAACTGGTTTAGTAGACCGAAGGCTTGAGCACTCAGCTTGCCAGGCCGTCATAAAAAGCAAAATACTGAAAAGAAAAAACGAGAGCCCCATATAATGTAATATAACTTTCATCCCTAAAACAGAGAATAAGTCAAGTTTACTGAACTAAAACAGAATGTAATCAATTTTCCTATTAAATGTTTAAAATCTTCAGATGTTGGTCTCATATAAAAAAGACAACTAAGATAGCAAGAAGAACTCCTACATGACGTTATGCTGTGCATGCATCACAGAATTCTAAAACAGCTGTGTGGCAGAAATAACGATAACAGAGAATGTTTGCAAGTGACACAGAAGATAACGCAGTTTATCTGTGAAACATTGTCAAAACCAGCTGTCAGTTATACCAGTTCTCAGTGTCTGCTGGGATACTGTGAAAGTGAGGAACTAATGGCGTTTCCTGTAGCAGTGGCAAGGAGTGTGTGTGCCTGCAGGATGTTTAACACAATGCGCATAAAAAACGAAGTCTATATTCCCTAGCATCTGCATGCTGTTGAGATGTCCCCTAGCATCTACATGCCGCTGAGATGTCAACTAGCATCTGCATGCCGCTGAGATGTCTCCTAGCATCTGCATGCCTTTGAGATGTCTTCACAATTCTAAGCCATTGCAGCATATGAACCAGGCACCAGTCGTCGCTGCCCTTTCTGTGCCTGTCGTCAGATATTTGACGCTTCCGGTTTCTGACGTGCATGCCAGTCGTCAAAAATTTGACGTTTGGTTTGTTTCATTAAAAAAAAGCAGGTGTAACTTTTAGATTATACACATTTCGTGCGTGTGTCCGGTGACACTTTTCAAAATGGCGAAAGAGTGCTTAGTTACAAGCGATGTCGAGCGAGAAAAACGAAGAAAAACATTGAGAAATTTCAATTTTTGATGATGTTGATAGGGGTGGGGACATGGCCTGTGACCAGACCAATGTTCTTGAATGTATCCAAGGTAGATCTAGACATATTAGACGACCGGAGAAGTAGTTAGAATGTTATTTCAGACATTATTCTAACGATAGTGCAACACTGAATCACAATAGGACGTCAACAGGTAGATCTACGCAAAGCAGATGCCAGGTATTGTACCTCTAGGCCTTTCCGATGGTAAGTTGGACACAGTTATTGTCTAAAAACATCACATTACTTCTTATTTCCTAAAAAAAAAACTTTGTATTTATGAAATCTTCATACATTTAGTTATATTTTGAAACATAATAAGTACACGGAAGTACATGGAAGTAATGTGTTTCATTTACAACCAATACCCCCTATACAGATCAAGACCCGCGCTTTTAATCCGGAAACTAACTGAACGTCCGCGTTTCTTCCTGAGGCACGGAAAGACATAAATCCATTTTTCGAAGTTGGTGAACTCCAGTGCCGCTCATTCATTCTTTCATTTCCATGTCCTTTGCGGAACTTTGCCTCTCGGTTGTGAGCAAAATGATCTGCTGCTGATGCATCCATCTTCGCCTTGGTCTTCCTCTCTTTCTTTTTCCCATTATGTACCCTTCCAAAACGGTCTTCTCTAGATTATCATGACGTTTAATGTGTCCAAAATACTTAAGTTTTCTCTGTTTAATCCTCTATAATAGCCAGCCTTTTTCAATATTAACCTCTTGTAGTATAGATATATTTGTTCTTTTTTGTGTCCACGATATTTGAAGAACTCTTTTGTAGCATTTACATTCAAAGGCACTTATGTGATTCTCAGCTGTTTTGTTAAGTGTCCAGGTCTCACAGTCATATATTGCGATGGGAAATATGCAGCTAGGTACGAAAAGATTCCGCCCAAGTGCGGAATTGAACCGAAGTCCTTTTGATCGGCAAGTTAGTCTTCTCACTACACCATCGCGGCATCTATGCATTTAAAGGATGTTGACAAGTAAAACAAGAGGAAAATTGCACATCTCTAGAAACTAAAGAACAAAACTGCTAGAACCCTGACAACATGGAGTAACGTTTATCGCGATGACAAGGTACAGGTATACGAAACAGGTAAAATTAAACAAACACTCCAACGCCCAGTCTGTTTTCATGATCCACGTGTCTAAACTGATGTTTTCGACAAAAACAGTGGGACGATATAAGACATGAAACGATCATTTAAAAAACAGTCAGAAATCAAGCTTTGAAGAAGAACATAAAAAAGACGAAAAGAAATTGGAGCAGTTCTAAGGATTTTGTATTACGTATATATGGCTAGATTTGTCAACAACGTAAAAAAATTGCAAGTAAGTATGCGTAACTAGTTTTTTTTTTTTTTCACTTGCGTTATTAAACAAGAAAAACTAATGATAGTCACATCCTGTAGAGAAACACAGGTAAACATGTCAGAATCTAGTAAAACGAAGGATTAGGGGGAAAAACTGGTAATTAATTCCTTATCTTGTGTTATCATACCAGCTGAAAAGGTGGAAAAGGCTGTTTTTCCCCAGTTATTAAATAAACCCAGGTAACATCACTGATTAAAATATTAAAACAGACATTTATTAAAACAGGTAAGAGCGCTCCAGCAGCTACCTCCCACCACACACACACGTCCTCATTTGGAAGAGCCGCGGAATTTCATTCGGGTCCTGAGTCGTAAATCGGTCTCTACTGAGCAATATCCCTACGCCGGAACTGTTTCTCGTTTCCTTCTCCTGTTTGTCCTAGAGAGCAGTAGGGATTCAAGCGAGACAGGACAAAATTACAGGAAAAACCTGAGGCGAGGTGTTTATTTGTTGGTGAGTCGCAGGTAGCAGAAATCTGATTGTGCACGTAGGAAAACAGGAGACGACAGGCGGCGCTATGATACACGGCAGAAGGGAAAAGGAAGCAATCTGAAATCTGTATGTGCGCGCGCGTTTGTGTGGGTGTGTGAGGGCGCGCGAGCGTATATGTGTGTGTGTCTTCATTGTATACAACGTATACATCTGACAAACAGATCACGAACGATCGCAAACAAATAATCACAGAGAAACGTAACTGACAGACGGCCGGGTGGGTTGGTAGACAAGCAAAACAGATTGTAATGATAAATCTTTTTTTTTTTTTAATCTGTTCTCTCAAATCTTCACGCGGAGGATTTTGTAGCTTTCCCAAAGATA
Source organism: Achatina immaculata (assembly GCA_009760885.1). NCBI lineage: Eukaryota > Metazoa > Mollusca > Gastropoda > Stylommatophora > Achatinidae > Lissachatina > Lissachatina immaculata. The sequence goes on from CM019702.1 coordinate 13,219,651, forward strand.
AATGTGCAACAGTGAATGTACGCTTTCTGGGGTCGGCGAATTAGAACAAGACTACAATTGTATCCCGTATCTTTTGCCTTTTTTCTAAGTAGCGGACATATGTGCATCTTCAATATGGCTAATAAAATACACCTCGCGGTCCCCATTTTGTTTATATATTTCTTAAGTTGTATTTCTTTGGCCATCATGTCTTCAACCAAAAGCCACAGCAATCCATTTCTGGCTGATACCCAGTATCTGTGCTTCAACGCCATTAGTGCGACGCCTGCGAGGACAAATTTTACAAGCCTATAGAGCTCAGAACAAGTTTTACAGGTCTATAGAGCTCAGAACAAGTTTTACAGGTCTATAGAGCTCAGAACAAGTTTTACAGGTCTATAGAGCTCAGAACAAGTTTTACAGGTCTATAGACCTCGTAATACGTTTTACACGTTTATAGAGCTCAGAACACGTTTTACACGTTTATAGAGCTCATAACAAGATTTACAAATCTTTAGAGCTCAAAACAAGTCTTACAAGTTTATAGAGCTCATAACAAGATTTACAAGTCTTTAGAGCTCAAAACAAGTCTTACAAGTTTATAGAGCTCATAACAAGATTTACAAGTCTTTAGAGCTCAAAACATGTTTTACACGTTTATAGAGCCCATAACAAGATTTACAAGTCTTTAGAGCTCAAAACATGTTTTACACGTTTATAGAGCTCATAACAAGATTTACAAGTCTTTAGAGCTCAAAACAAGTCTTACAAGTTTATAGAGCTCGTAATAAGTTTTACACGTTTATAGAGCTCAGAAAAAGTTCTACCGATCTATAGAGCTCAGAACACGTTTTACATGTCTATAGAGCTCAGAATAATTTTTACAAGTCTTTAGAGGTCAGAAAAAGTTTTGCATGTCTTTAGAGCTCAGAAAAAGTTTTACATGTCTATAGAGCTCCGAACAAGATCTACAGATCTATAGAGCTCAGAACAAGTTTTACATGTCTATACAGCTCAGAATAAGTTTTACATGTCTATAGAGGTCAGAACAAGTTCTACAGATCTATAGAGCTCATAACAAGTTTTACAAGTCTTTAGAGCTCAGAACAAGTTGTACATGTCTATAGAGCTCAGAACACGTTTTACAGGTCTATAGAGCTCAGAACAAGTTTTATAGGTCTATAGAGCTTAAAACAAGTTTTACAGATCTATAGAGCTCAGAAGAAGTTTTACGGGCCTATAGAGCTCAGAACAAGTTTTAAAAGTCAGAACAAGTCTATAGAGCTCAGAATGAGTTTTACAAGTCTACATAAAGCTCAGAACAATATCAAGATACACACCGGTACTTTCTTTTTTTTAGATGGTGTCTTATATCTTAGATACCGGATACATACAACCTGGTATGAATGATCCCACTTTCAGCTGGAAAAAAGGAGTGAACCTCGCCAACAGCCGTTACAAGAAGAATTTTTTCTTCGGAAAACAGTGTCTATTTTTTCTACTAGTTCTCTGAATCTTGGTCCAAGATAAGGTTAATGGAGGACAATGCTTTCAACACAGCAAGACACTGTCAAGTCTGAGGAGTAAACAGGGTTCTCAGAGGTTCCTGCGTAGTTCTCAGTTTTAATGATCGAAACTTTAATACCAGTACATTGTGTGAACATGTTTCTTTAATTCAAGGTTTCTCAATGGACAGGGATGCCGTCAAGGTTCCGAGAGAGGTCGCTAGCTGTTTCATAAGAAGTCGTTAGGGGTTATGTGACAGAGAGCTAGGAGTTCCACGAGAGGTAGCTAGTAGTTCAACAAGAGGTAGACAGGAGTACAACGAGAATTACCTAGGAGTTCAACGAGAGGCAACTAGGAGTACAACAAGAAGTAGACAGGAGTACAAGAAGTAGACAAGAGTACAACGAGAAGTCGTTAGGAGTTTAACAAGAGGTAGACAGGAGTACGACGAGAAGTAGCTAGGGGTTCCACGAGAGGTAGCCAGGAGTTCAAAGAGAAGTAGCTAGGGGTTCTACAAAAGGTTCCCAGAGATTTCTTGAGAGATAGCGAGAGACATTGAAGATTATTTAAAAATAAAAAAAAAACAAATATTTTAAATTTAGTCCACAGAAAAAGAAAATACTTTCTGATCAAAACAGCAAAGACACTTATTGTTGAATTATTATTATGTATACAACTTACCGCGACCTGTAGCTCTGATAATTTTTTTTACACAGAATTTCTCTGAGATCTTAAAAATATTTTAAGGGTCTGACAAACTGGAAAGGCGGAGTCACGCTGATGTAAAAGCTGCCAGCATCATTTTTAAAGGCCGGTATGATTTATGTCTTTGGCTGGTGCTCTACGTTATAAATTAGCCAGAACGTTTGTCTTGGGAGCTTTCATGAAGAATAAAACACAGTTATTTCTTGTAGTGTGCCTATTTATGACCCTTCTTTGTAATTAACATTTTTGTCATTTTTGTCACACAATCACTCCCCTTTGGGTGTGCAGACATTTCTCCTGTTCCAGCCTTTCCTCCATACCGGTCCAAAAGCGTTAATCATTGTTTTCCTATCAACAGGCCGTTCTCTCCGTCTTCCTTTTGCTGTTAAAGTAGGGAAAAGTTGGGAAAATTTCATGGAATAAAGACTTTAATATCTCTGTAGAGAATAACGCTGGGGGGAAGATTTATGGCACACAGCGTGCTCGGGTTTTCTTTCAGGCATGGCGCCGGAATTGAGAAACATTTAAACAGAAGACCACACGCAAGGAGGAAGAGAAACAGAGTCATAAATATCTGGCCTTAAAGTAACACACACCATTGATTTGTGTTCTGTATTAGTTGCTATTTTTCAGACTCCCCCCCCCCCAATTTCTTCATCTTTCTTGAGACCTTTAAGTATTTTCTTGATGATTGACAGGTAATTCAACGATATGCAGAAGATGCTCAGAGCTTACACTAGGACACAACACCTAAAATAATTCAACGATATGCAGAAGATGCTCAGAGCTTACACTAGGACACAACACCTAAAATAATTCAACGATATGCAGAAGATGCTCAGAGCTTACACTAGGACACAACACCTAAAATAATTCAACGATATGCAGAAGATGCTCAAAGCTTACGCTAGGACACAACACCTAAAATAATTCAACGATATGCAGAAGATGCTCAAAGCTTACACTAGGACACAGCACCTAAACGGCTATTTATTTTTATAAATGAAGCCACAAAAGTATTTAAATATCTCACGACAAGAAGAAAAGAAAACAAAAGAGAGTATTTCTGCTATTCTAGTGGGAAAGGTAAAACGCAAAAAAAAAATTAAAATATCCAACACAAATCAACATCGATTTCTATTTTTCATAAGAACATTATAACTGCATAAAGGATTTTTTTCCGACAAAAGATACAGTAAAAATCATCTTAACCCAGAGTTTCCCATGCTTTTCCAGACAGCCGCCCCCTTTTTCTCCCAGACCACACCCTCAGCGTCCCCGACCCCCACCATGTACCACTCGCACAATGGTCTGATAAAAGAGGACGTGCATTGCACAACTGGAAACTTAAGCTAGCAAAACCAGTTTATTTAGCAATACGAACTAGTACATTTATATGTACATCCAGTGCATTTTTTTTTTACTTCTAATGTGATGGATGAGTTTCACGCAGTGACATAAGTTTCTCAATATCAGGTTTAAAAGTGCTAAGAAGGAAGGTACTATTGCCCCCCCCCCCACCTCCGTTCTGCTGCTTCCCCTACTGCTCCCATTTTCTTCCACTGCCCTGAACTGACCATTGTTTTCTTACACTACCCCCCACCCCCTCCACCACCATCGTACTTTTCAACGTCCACGGGGGGGGGGGGGGGGCACTGTTATGACTCGTCTTTAATCGCTGGTGAAAGCGGCAGTTTCTACAAATCTCGCAGAAATACGGCGTAATCACCCCCCCCCCCCCCCCAAAAAAAAACGTCTTATACAAATCATTTAATCAGCGTGGATTTAGGGGATTTGCATTACTTGGCAGACAAGTAAGGTATAACCAATAAAAAGTCAGTGGTGCAGCAATAATCCTGTGGTCATGCTTACCAGACCAAGTATCACCGATGATCCGGATTACTCTCAAGTGGAAACGAGTGTAAAAGAAAGGCTAGGCCGCCAGAAACGGTATAAAAAAGCATCGAGATATCTTGGAGAGGATTATGTAGACGAGAATAATGAAAACAGCACATACGTTTTTCCTCTAAATAAATGCAGAAATTCTTACACAGACGTTAGTATCGTGAGCAATCCATGGCTTATAAAGCGGTCGTGTAAGATAATATGGTTAAAAATGAATATACAAATGAATGATGATAAAACAGACCAAGAAATCAAGCGGTTCTGATGACATTTCAATGTAATCAGAATACCAAGGGCCGAAACCAAGATGGCTGCTCTAGTAGGACGTTACCGTCATCAGGGTCAACGATACAGAGTCGGTCAAGACCCTATTCTATATCTCTGTTGAAGTTCAGCTTGACAAATGACTCACTTAGATCCTCATCGTGGTCAAATCTGCTGATTTTATGGGTTTTTTTTTTGGGGGGGGGGTTGTTTGAGGGGGGAAGGAGGGGTCCATTTCAGATTTTCAGATACACACTCTCATTCTGTACGATGACTGGGGATCAACAACTCTAAAGAAGAAAACAATTGGCCGCTAAGAGCATCTTATTCACAGCTCCATAAAGATAAACAACAAAAATAATAGAAAGAAAAAACAGACGACCGTGCCATAACCTGATAAAAAATGTCCAGAAATTCAGTAAAATAATAAGAGACTTAAAAGCTCTCAATGGAAACAAGTGCACGAAATAGACCTGTATATAGATTAGGAGATTTACTTTGCTTTAGAAACTATACTAAGCCACCCCCCGCTTATATGTATATATATATATATTCTTCAGCCTTCCGAGCCATTAAGGCTCACTGCTGCAGATAAAGTTCGTCTCCATTCCTCTCTATTCCTAATCTTCTCTCTCCAGTTGGTGACTCCAGTTTCTTTTTATCCTCTTCTATGCTGTCTTTCCATCTCTGTCTAGGTCTATCCCTTGGTCTTCTTTCCCTCATCTCTTGCGCGTACATCATTTCCGTTTGTCTGTTCTCTTCCATTCTTTCTACATGCCCCAGCCAGCGTAGTCTGATCAGTTTCAACACATTTATCATTCTTTGGGATTTAAATAAGCTGCTCAGTTCTTTCTAGCTCTCCATTCTCCATTGTTGGTATCCTTTATCGGCCCAAAGATCTTCTTAGGATCTTGTTCTCAAAGATCTGCAATTGTTGTTCATCTTTCTTTGTTGTACTCCACGTTTCTGATCTATACATGACGGCTGGTCTTTAATAAGACTGTTTTGTAGAGTGTTATTTTGGTGTTTAGGGATAGGATTTTGGATGTTAACAGGTTTTGCAAGGCAAAGTATATTTTATTCCCTATCTGTACTCTGATTTTAATTTCCTTGCTTACTGCGTTGCTTCTGTTGAAGGTTGTTCCTAGATATTTGTATGTTTCTGCTTTCCTAACAATCATCTCTCCCACATTTATATAATCTGGATCATTCTGCCTCCGGTCTCTTGATATCTCCATATACCCTGTCTTATCTTGGTTAATGGTGAAGCCAACTTTTAGTGCTACATCTCTCAGGTGTACGCAGGTATTGATGACTTCTTGCATAGTTTCCCCCCTGCATGTCGATGTCATCAGCGTATTCTAATATTTTAAGCTTGTTCTTCTGTACTGCTTTCTTCTTTCGCCTTTCTGATTACCTGGTCTTCCAGGCTGGGGGTTGGAGCATGGGGCCAAAGACCTCATCTCCGTAAAAAGATTAGTGTTATGGAACAGATAGAGAAGCCTCGAAAATAGACGGATAAAAATCGATTACGACCTTGGAACGTCAAAAATATTATGAGATTTGGAACATGGAATATAAGAAGTTTGTACAGACAAGGGGCAGCTAAATTATATATATATATATATATATATATATATATATATATATATATATATATATATATATATCCAGGAGCCAATTCTTCAAGCGAACTCTAAATTTAATTCTATCTTTTGTCAGTTTTCAAGCTCTATCTTTATAAAGCACCCTGACAGTATCGATCTAAATTCCATCTAATTATATCCTCAGCTTACTATGTTTAGCTCACATATCATCTGCTTAAATCCTTTATACATGAACACGTTTATTCAAAACATAAGTCGACTGCAGTTTATGAACTGCATTTTGTTTTCTTTCAGTATTTGATACTTGCGCCACTTTGGTGTACGGAACACGTGAAGGTTATAATTTTAGCAAATAAGTAAACCTTTTTTTTTAAATTGTAGGCTTATATCTAATACGTTATGCTGAAGTTTTATACAATGCTGTTCATTTTCGTAAAACTGAAACCGAATATAATGTGTTTGTCTGATGCAAGTAGATGCACTTGCCTGTAGCAGTGATGGTAAGTGAGACGAAGAGAAAATTAGCGGGGAGTGCTCCAAAGTGTACACTGCCACAACGAGACTACATCTTTCTCTACGGCGGTTTTATTTAGGATATACAGTATATAGGAATATCTACTGGGACCCCTAGCTACCTCTCTTGGAACTTCTGTCTACCTCTATTGGAACTGCTGGCTGCCTCTAGTGGAACTGCTGGCTACCTCTAGTGGAACTGCTGTCTACCTCTAGTAGAACTGCTGGCTACCTATAGTGGAACTGCTAGCTACTTCTAGTGGAACTGCTGAGTACCTCTAGTGGAACTGCTGTCTACCTCTAGTAGAACTGCTGGCTACCTCTAGTAGAACTGCAGCTACCACTAGTGGAATTGCTAGCTAACTCTAGTGGAACCGCTAGCTATCTCTCAACAATTATCTCTCTGTTGTATGTCCATGAAATAAAGTAACTACGAACAAGCCGAAAAAGAGAATCTTATGCGATTGGGCGAGATGCAACTTTCGTCTGTTTCGCGTGCTTAGGGTCAAGCGATTTCCAATCCGGGATGAGAATATCAGTTTTCAACCTACCCGAAAGTACGGCAACAGATACGACAAGATACCCGTGGTAGATACGACATGCCAAACCCCTCAGTTTCCCCATAAAGTCACAAGTCACCACACCTCATGCCACCCATTCTACCTAGACATTTCTGTCGCCATTCATTTAAGACAATGAAAGCACGCACAATCTGCAGCCAGAACTCGCCCCCACTACAATTATATCACATCACCATTAATCAAAACTAACATTTAGTGTTATAAATGTTATTGACAACAGCTAATTAATGTCATAAATTTGGGCTTATTCGGTCACCATTTTCTTTATCCAAACTGTTAAAATAAGGACAAGTTCAACAAGGACAATTTCAGAATTGTGATATGGCACCAATGTGTAGAATTCTGAAGACCGGATACTTCTCCGTTTATATAAGTTTCTGAAGACCGGATACTTCTCCGTTTATATAAGTTTCTGAAGACTGGATATTTCTCCTTTTATATAGGTTTCTGAAGACTGGATGCTTCTCCGTTTATATAAGTTTCTGAAGACTGGATACTTCTCCGTTTATACAAATTTCTGAAAACTGGATACTTCTCCTTTTATATAAGTTTCTGAAGACTGGATACTTCTCCTTTTATATAAGTTTCTGAAGACTGGATGCTTCTCCGTTTATATAAGTTTCTAAATCTCACACTATAGCGTTAATTTCAGCTCAGATGATTTACTGAAACATTACATTATGCAGAACTGTAGATTTTATTTGCAATTTTCACATACGGGACGTAAAGCATGCAATGTATTTAACCAGACAGAAACATCCTAACATGTTTAACCCATTACTCTGACCAACGTGGGTGCCATTTTCAACTAATTGTGCTATTCATGGAAACAATTATCTCGTTTTTTTCAGTGCAAAAAAAAAGAAGTAGAAGTCTTTTTTTTTTTTGTTCTAGCAAAGCTCCATCTGTCAAAATAGGTTGCCTCGGGATTATTTCTTTTTTTATCACTTTTTTTTTTAGAAGTGTGAAAATGAAATTCTATTACAGTGGGTTTCCGTAGATTCCAGTGAAGCGGAACAAGATAAGACCAGGTAGAGTGTTATTTGCTTTCTTGGGAGACTTGGATTTCACCTAATAGCCACTCTCAGTGTCTCACATTTTTTTAAAAACTAGAACATGTGCAAAATATAAAGAGAAAGATTTACAGGGAATACGAAAGACAGCCAGAAAAAATAAGACATTTAAAAAAGAAGAAGACACATCTTCGTCTTTCAAGAGCAGGTGTTGAATTCAGCAGCTCTCTGGTCCACTGAGGCTCACTGCTGCAGACAAGACACATCTCCATTCCTCTCTGTTCTTAATCTTTTCTTGCCAATTTCCGATTCCAAGATCGTGTATATTTTCTTCTAGGCTGTCTCGCCATCGTTGTCTAGGTCTACCTCTTGGTGTACCTCTTGGTGTACCTCTTGGTCTACTTCTTGGTCTACCCCTTTCATCACTTATGTATTAGCCATATTAGTTTGTCTGTCCTCCTATATTCTCTTTATATGCCCGAGTCACCTCATTCCGTCGCTTTTCATAACAGCTGTTATAAGAGGAGAGTTAAACATTGTGTATATTTCTTTTGTTACTCTTAGAAGCTCTTATACAGAGACACATATTGGTACATAATTGCTCTTTTTCTGTTATATTACCGACATTGTTAGAACATAAATGCTTTTTCTTGTCCTATTTATTTCCGAATTAGCAAAGAGAGGGATCAGAAAATATAAGATTAGAACTGAAAAATGAAGTGCGACTGGTTGGGAACTGAGTTGTTAGTGCATTGCCTTGCCGTAGCTAGGATGTTACTCGTCACATCAGGAACTTCGGCTTCTGCACTCGTTTATTCTCTTGCTGTTTTAATTTCCCTCGCGTCCAAAGTATTGCACCTGTTCGTTTTTAAAGCCTGCCCTTCTTATTTCCCTTCTTTATTTTGTAGTTCATATTCTACTATTGTAGCATTTTACACTGAGACATCTGTTACTCTGTTCTCTAGTTCTTTATACGTAGATTTGTGTTACTCTGTGTTGGAGCACTTTATACTGAGATTTGTATTGCTCTCTGCTATATTACTTTACACGGAGACTTGTTTTACTCTGTCCTATAGCACTTTATACTGAGACTTGAGTTCCTCTGTGCTGTAACACTTTATACTGAGATAATGTTTACTCTGTCCTGTAGCACTTTATACTCTGTGTTGTAGCACTTTATACTCAGCCGTGTGTTACTCTGTCCTGTAGAACTTTATACTCTGTGTTGTAGTACTTTACACTGAGACATGTGTTTTCTGTAGCACTTTACACCGAGACGTGTGTTACTCTGTGCTGTATCACTTTACACCGAGACGTGTGTTACTCTGTGCTGTATCACTTTACACCAAGACTTGTGTTACTCTGTGCTGTATCACTTTACACCGAGACTTGTGTTACTCTGTGCTGTATCACTTTACACCGAAACTTGTGTTACTCTGTGCTGTAGCACTTTACACCGAGACTTGTGTTACTCTGTGCTGTAGCACTTTACACCGAGACTTGTGTTACTCTGTGCTGTATCACTTTACACCGAGACTTGTGTTACTCTGTGCTGTAGCACTTTACACCGAGACTTGTGTTACTCTGTGCTGTAGCACTTTACACCGAGACTTGTGTTACTCTGTGCTGTATCACTTTACACCGAGACGTGTGTTACTCTGTGCTGTAGCACTTTACACCGAGACTTGTGTTACTCTGTGCTGTAGCACTTTACACCGAGACTTGTGTTACTCTGTGCTGTATCACTTTACGCCGAGACTTGTGTTACTCTGTGCTGTAGCACTTTACACCGAGACTTGTGTTACTCTGTGCTGTAGCACTTTACACCGAGACTTGTGTACATTACAGCTGTACTGGTAGCGCAGCTTTAACCTAACAATCTACTGCTTCCTGATATGTGATGCAGAGTAGTCAAGGTCAAGGTTACATATAATTTTGTGTGTTTAAAGATGAATCAATAGCAGGTCTTGAAAAAATACTCAAGTTACAAATTTAAAAAAAAACAGAGAAAAAAAAAAACTAAGCTTCCGTGATGATAAGATTTATGTTCTATAGAACATTCTTGAACGCCCTGCTGGCCTCATGAGAGTAAATCATCGCTGTTTTGTAAGGTTGTATTTATGACCACAAAATGAGGCTGCCATGAAGGCTCGTATGTACACGCCATAAAGGAATGTTGCGCATAAAATGGAGGAGTTTTAGAACTTCAGACACTGAATTTTATGAAAAATACAGGAGGAAAGGAGTGTGCAACAATCTATCATGCACTATGTAAAAAGATATGGCATTCAGGTATTTGGCCAAAAGAATGGAAAAGAACTGTATTCATACCACTGCCAAAAAAGGGTAACCTGAAATTATGCACCAACTACAGAACTGTTGCCCTGATTAGTCATGCCAGTAAAATTCTGTTAAAAATCATAATGGGTAGACTTCGAAAGAAAATAGAAGAAGAAGTCAATATGGTCCAAGCTGGCTTCAGGCAAGGAAGAGGATCAAGAGATCATATATTCAATCTAAGATTAATAATAGAGAAATGCAGGGAGTTTAATGTGAATCTATATTTATCCTTTATAGACTACTCAAAGGCATTTGATTGTGTACAACACCAGAAACTTTGAGAAATAATGGAAAAAATGGGATTTCCAACACATTTGATACAATTAACATCACTGCTGTATTCAGACCAACAAGCAGCAGTAAGAATAAATGGTGAAACAACAAGTTGGTTTGACATAAAACAAGGGGTCCGTCAGGGGTGCATATTGTCACCCTACTTATTTAACTTGTATACTGAAAATATAATGAGGAATGTTAGAGAAGATGTAGACAAAGAATATTACGATGCCATAACAGTTGGAGGTTATGAAATACCAGAGATTAGATATGCTGATGACACAGTATTGCTGTCCACAACACAAGAAGGAATGGAAAAACTAATTATGTCAGTCCGCAAGAACAGCGAAGAGCAGAACCTCTATCTTAATGCAAAGAAAACTAAAGTGATGACAACTGACAAAACAAACAAGGCAACTGAAATATGTATCAATGAGGAAAAACTGGAAGAAGTGGAGAGTTTTGAATATCTTGGATCACTACTAACAAATAATGGAGATACAATGAGGGAAATTAAAAGGAGGACATCTATTGCTCTTCAGAAAGTAAAACAAATGAAGAATCTGTGGAGAGGAGCAGACAGAACCACAAAAATAAGATTTTTAAGGGCATGCATCTTTCCCATCGCAACATATGCCTGTGAGACCTGGACACTTAACAAAACAGCTGAGAAGCACATAAATGCCTTTGAATGTAAATGCTATAGAAGAGTTCTCAAAATATCGTGGACACAAAAAAGAACAAATATATCTATACTACAAGAGCTTAATATTGAAGAAGGCTGGCTAGTAAAGAGGATTAAAGAGAGAAAACTTAAATATTTTGGACACATTAAACGTCATGATAATTTAGAGAAGACCGTATTGGAAGGATACATAATGGGAAAAAGAAAAAGAGGAAGACCGAAACGAAGATGGCTGCAAGACATCGTTGATGATCTGGATATGGATGCAGCAGCAGCAGGCCATCTTGCTCACAACCGAGAGGCCTACAGGAGTGCTGTTTGGGAGGCAAAGTTCCGCAAGGGACATGCAAAGGAATGAATGAACAGGGTTATATATATATATATATATATATATATATATCAGACGAATAAATATTTCTCCACCTATTTTATATAATTTATATAGATTTTAGTGGAATAATCAGTTTTTTGTAACTTAAAAGCTACTTATGGTGTTATTATATTGTATAACATATGATGTGTGTACGCATATGTACACATATTATTCAATGGTTAATGTTAATGCGTGCCATCTGCTGAACATGGAGTCTTCGGTTTGGTTTGATTAATATTAGGATGTGATATTGTGCAAGGGGAAAAACCCTGTCGGCCATTTTGTGCTGCCCTTCTCTGATTGGCTCATCCCCTAGAGAAGGTCTTTAAGGGCCTAGAACTAGGGAAGAAATGCCTGAAAGTCTGATATCACAGAGTTTACTTTACCCTGACTGAAAGTTTTATCCGAGAACAGAGATGTTCACGTAAAAGCTAATCCTGTTCATGCGGTAATAAAAATAAATCCCGTTTCTATGCCATTACGGCATATTGGGGATACGGTGTTAGGCCAGTATTTCCAAGACATTCGGCACATGAAAGTGTGATGTGGTCAGTATCATACCTAACCGCATTTGCCGTCCCAGAATTCTATGGTTCTCATTTTTAGAGTCTGGGTGGACGCCAGATCTTTTTTGGTGTGTACCAGAAAAAAATATGGACACAAAAAAGAAAAAAATATATATATCCATACTACAAGAACTTAATATTGAAGAAGATTAGCTAGTAAAGAGGATTAAACAGAGAAAATTTAAATATTTTGGGCACATTAGACACCATGATAATTTAGAGAAGACCGTCTTGGAAGGGTACATAATGGGAAAAAAAGAGAGAAGACCAAGGCGAAGATGACTGTAAGATATTGTTGATAATCTGCAAATGGATGCATCAGCAGCAGGGGATCTTGCTCACAACCGAGAAGCCTACATGAGAGCTGTTAAGGAGCCAAAGTTCCGGACGGGACATAAAATTGTCAGACTGACTGACTGACCAGAAAAAAAATTTCACTGCTGGGACTTGAACCTGGTCCCACTAGATTAGTAAACAGAACGCCTAACCACTCAGTTAAGCAGGCTGTTGTTCATACTGTACTATACGAAAACATGGGGACAGTCTCCTGATTAAATAACATATGTTTCTTGCAAAATGAAGAGCACATATAAAAAACCTCAAAACAACTATTTTTTACACTATGTCTCTCAGGGCGAAGGTCATTTGTTCAACTGCAGCCCCCCCCCCCCAGTCACCCAGCTTTAGAGACAGGTACTTGTCCCAGTCACCAAGTTTTAGAGGCAGGTACTTGTCCTGGTCACCCAGCTTTAGAGACAGGTACTTGTCCCAGTCACCAAGTTTTAGAGCCAAGTACTTGTCCTAGTCACCCAGCTTTAGAGGCAGGTACTTGTCCCAGTCAAACAGCTTTAGAGACATGTACTTATCTTCTTCTGATGCTGAGGAATGAAAGGCGGTGGGCGTGGAAGAGACCACAACGCCCTCTCGTGTGGCCGACAGGTCAAATAAAATATAAACACCAGCACAATATTCCCTAGGCGTTTCAGTATATTTACTTTTTAAAGGGATGTATTAGTATTTATCCACAACGAATTACGTTAAGGGAATCTGGAATAGTTGTTAAATATCATAATTTGAACTGCTGTCTAACGAGTTATTTCATATCTCAGAGCAAATAAAAATACCACTACATAATATCCCTCTAGAAATTAAAACTCTGAAAAAAAAACAACCCCACAACAAAAGTTCTAAAATAAAGCATTAAATAACTTCCGAAGAAGAAGGACAACAAGTTCGATGTTTACAAGCAGCGCGGATCCAAAATTAACCCTAGCCTAACCGAAAATAAAATGGCAGCCAACTTTGAGAAATTGCTCCTCTCAAAACTTTTAATCGATCGCTACAAAGAAAGCCTTACTTGCTCTGCTGCTGTATCATATAGTGTCTTCCCTAGTCAATTAGACGCACAAATAATTTTTTGTTCTTGTAAATACAACATTTCGAATATCAAATTGGCGTGGACTACAATTTTCGATAGTTTTATCTTTTTTCACATCTCTCGATATTCAGTCTAGTGTATGTTTGCGGATATTCTATTCAAGGAAAGTAATTACATACCCTACAATTAATATTTTAGACTGGCAGAACTATTATCATGTCTGCATTCGTAGCTTCTTATTTTTTTAAAAAAAATATTTGATAATGGAATGGAATATAAAAAATTCATTCTCAGTTTAATCTTTAAATTAGAATCTTGTATTAAATTCACGTGAAGGCCGAGATGTAAAGAACAGAATGCCAGACATGTCCTACATATGTGGGGGCATAGTCGTGTCATTCTCCGCGAAAGTTTTGACATATGTTTAAAGATAAACAAAAGTTCGTTCAGAGTATGAGCTCTACGCAACAGAATCTGTCATTATCTTTTTTTCTTTGTTCGGTTAAAATTTCTTATCACAGATGTGCGTTCTTTAAAATAAGACATTAGTTTAAAATTTTTAGCTTCAGCACAACTCGCAGATTCCAAAACTTTCAGCCAGAATTCTGACCTTAAGGATTTTCTTCTGAAAGCGTTCTTCGATGAAATGAGGACAGTAAGCAATGGGAAAGCGATAGAGGTGTCTCAAAAAATGTTGTACCTACGGGAGACTGATTCTGTGGGACGGAATTTCTGTGTCATGACCTCGTTTTCTTTCGGGGTGTCACGATTTTCGACCATATAGGCACTGATGGCATCAGCAGCAGGGCATCTTGCTTGTAGCCGAGAGGCCTACAAGAGAGCTGTTAAGTAGGCAAAGCTCTGCAAGGGACATGCAAATGAGTGACTGACTGACAGAGGCACTGATGTAGCTTCGCTATCAAACATTTTTTTTTCTCCCTTGGGGTGTGAGATAGCTAAGTTGTTCTCTCATCCTATGGAATTCCGTGGTTCAAGTCTCAGGTAATTCTCCTGTCAGTTTTCTATCTCTTACGTTTAAAAGTGCTTTGCCTGTGATTTTCTTCGTGTTCTAAACATACAATACTCTGTTCTATTACTTTACTGTGAAAATAACACAAAACGTGAAAGGTTATAAAACAGTATAAAAGGGGATTGAAAAAATAATATGTACGTACGCATTCTTGTGCTAGAAACTCTACTGCCGTATTAATGTATTCCACAGACACTCAAAGTTCTCATCCTTTAAATTTCTCCTGCAGGAAATTATTGGAAGCAGAATTGTGCTTTTTATGTTCTTTATCTTAATTTGTTACTAATGCGAAACTAGGTTGTATAATTGCTTTCTAAAAGTAACTATTTTGAGAATAATGTTGTATATAATGTATATATATAATATGAATTTTTATGAAAAACTCTGTCCTCCCCTTCCAACAATATTAGCAACAAATAAATTGATTGGAAACAGTCCCCCAACACCAGAATGATGTAGTGTCAATCATTCTTCTTACTACATAGAAAGTGTCGTTTCTAAACTCCTAATCTCTACTAACTTCTGCGCTTACCTCACAAACATCTCCACGCCAGTGTCTTCCATCCTTCGCTTGATTCCTTTCCAGGACTGTTTCAGAGAAAAGACTTGCTTCTGAGACAACCCGATGTCATCAAAGTGGGCCTGGGCAATATTAGAGAACTCACAAGTGCCCTTGTTCGAGTCTTTTGTACCGTTTGCGTCCAGAACCGCCTTGTCGTTGACAGCGCCTGTTTTGCTGTGTAGGCAACCCATGTCCACATTAACATCAGAGAATTAAATCGCCAATAAATTTGTTTTTTTCTATTCTTCCTCTCACATCAAAGGCACATAAATTTCTGTCCTTTTTTTATTATTGAAAACCCTCTACTTAACAAATTAAATTACGCACCACATCGCAAATTAAGGAACATTTCCGCTAGAACTATCAATAATTACGCAGCTGAGGAATGATGAAATAATCCTGAAATAAGAATAACACGAAAGTTAATCCATGAATTATGTGTCCAGGAAAAAAAATGTAAGACATGAATTAAATACTTGGCTCTGCGGCAGAAAGTAACGCGGACTCTTATCCTGTATCTCACCAGCTCGGCAAGCTGCAAGAGTCCGACCTTATTCGGTTCCCACGCTTGCTCGAACTGGCTGATATATGATAAATGATACAGGCATCTAGGCTTCTCAATATGGCGTCAATCAATGACTTTAAAACTGGCTTATATATTAACCACAACTATATTAAAAACATCAAACGCGCTGAGCGGGAGAAAAAAATCCACAAACCATTGAGGAAAATCTTTAACTTTTCGCACATAGTAAAGGGGGAAAAGATTAACAAATCAGTAACAACAAAAAAAATAAAATAATCCCTTACAAGATGGTGCAAAGAAAGAAAATCAGAACAGAAACCACAAAACAGAGTGGCTTTCCATTTCCTTCACAAACTCCGTACAAATCTTCTCCAGCCTCCTTCGCAAACCGCGAAGATCCCGCACGTTCATCTTTACTTCTTCACCCAGACTTCGTAGGTGGCTCCTTCCCAAGTCCTCTCTCCCCCACCCTCTCCCTCCCTCTTGCCTGTTTGCTTTAAAAACAAGAACGAAAATAAAACACTCACCGAGGGGAGCACTCCCTTTTACGTTAGACGAGCTACTGAATATAACTAGCTACACTGTTCACATGTCAGAAGCCATCGATTGGATAAGGAAGCAAATATATTTTGCCATTACCGTACTTATTGCAAATAAAAGGATCAATAGAGGCACAAATAGAAAATGAAATATAATGCATCCGCTACCGCCAGTATAGGAAATCAACAACTTCGCGCCTACAAGTCTGTACAATGCTTACCACTAATACGAGAGGATGTCTACGTATCTTTGGTAAAGCGAACTCAGCGACAGCTTGGCTGATAATCCTCCAATGTTGAAATAATCATTGCCCAGGTTAAATGATGCAGCCAAGGCAAGAGAGGTTGATGGATGAAATCTTTACTGGCATCTTGCCCTCCATGTGATTTCGCGCACGTAGATTAACTATGGCAGATTATCTCCAAAATCAGGAACAAATATAAAAGGGTAAATTTCATCTTGTTTGTTTTTTGCAGTGAAATCGTTAAACATCATGATTTCAATAGTTCTTGCGACAAAATTAGCTTATATATATATATATATAATATATATAGATAGATAGATAGATAGATAGATAGATAGATAGATAGATAGATAGATAGATAGATAGATAGATAGATAGATAGATAGATAGATAGATAGATAGATAGATAGATAGATAGATAGATAGATAGATAGATAGATAGATAGATAGATAGATAGATAGAATAAAAACACCGAACTTTATGTTCAAAACGTGAAGAACTGGGCGCGCAAGTTCATCTTACACTGTACCATTATCATACAATTCTATACCAGATTTCTAAATCAGACGGAGAGACAGAGAGAAAGAGAGAAATAGAATGAATGAATGAATGTGTGTGTGTGTGTGAGAGAGAGAGAGAGAGGATAAGTTCAGAATACGTTTTCCCCATTTCCTGTTAAAAAAAACATACCAAATCTTTGTCGACGTCGAACGCAACCACAAATCCCGGAGCAGTAAACTCACCAATTAACCTGAAAGCTTTTTTTTCTCTCACCACTTACAGACTGCAGCACTTTACCCAAGAATACATTTTAGTGTTCCTTTTACTTTTTTCTGAATGGAATGAATATTTTTGTTTTTCCCATTACTTAAAATTGTTATTTATGTTTTACATACTAATAATACATACTTTTTTACGTACCACTAATACACAAACGTTTTATTTAACACACCATTATTACACACACGTTTTATTTAACATACGCGTACCACTAATAAATATACGTTTTCTTCAACATATGAGCATCACTAATACACAAACGTTTTCTTCAACATACGAGTACCACTAATACACAAACGTTTTCTTCAACATACGAGTACCACTAATACACAAACGTTTTATTCAACATACCACTAATACACAAACGTTTTCTTCAACATACGAGTACCACTAATACACAAACGTTTTCTTCAACATACCACTAATACACAAACGTTTTATTCAACATACCACTAATACACAAACGTTTTCTTCAACATACGAGTACCACTAATACACAAACGTTTTCTTCAACATACCACTAATACACAAACGTTTTCTTCAACATACGAGTACCACTAATACACAAACGTTTTCTTCAACATACCACTAATACACAAACGTTTTATTCAACATACCACTAATACTTACCACTGATACACAAACGTTTTTAAACTTACTATCAGTAAACTAAAGTTTTACACAACGGATTCAGTAGTATTAAAATTTCTGCCGCTTTTTCTTTGTCTGACCATTCGCACATAAATAAACACTTAATTAACCGATTGAAAACTAAAAGTTGTAATAACACGTCTATTATATTTACACTATTTTTTAGAGACAATAAAACTAGTATAATCCAAAGTAGAGTAATAAAAAAACAAATCAAACTGAAGTTTATTTTTATCGCACAGTGAGTCACGAAGCTGGGTATAAGATACTAACGTTTTAACTATCCTTATCCTCAATGAGTGACCACAAAGTTACTATAAACTGTATTATACTACATACATACCCATATCCTCATACGGCCATCCGAACTACAACAATGATTGGTACTTATATAACACAGTTTGAAAACCACTGTCATAAATGCGTTAAGTGTTGTCCTGTTTTCTCTTGATTTTCATAACGACTGACTGGGAGGAGGCAAACTGAAACCGACAGATGTTGCTGTGAAATGATGCGCCTGATTGTGACCGCACAGCTGGTGATTATGTGTATCTTGCAGGGAAAAACCACACACGCCCCCATATACAGTGTCTTATTATGTACTTTAATTAGTAACGCGAGGAGTGCCAACTGAAAGAGTAACAGTATATATGTGTGGGTGAGAGAGAGAGAGACAGAGACACAGAGAGAGAGAATGAATGAATGAATGATCTTTATTTTTAAAGGGTAAAGAATTAGACACACAGGCCGGTCGTACATTCTGCCCTTCATCACTCTATCTTTGATTCTTGCCACACATTCCACTTAATACAAGTGCACAAATTACATTAGGAAAAGCATATAAAAAAGAGTGTAATATTAAACTATTACATTCAAAGTAAAAGAGAAAAAAAGTAATTAATCTAATAAAATAGCTCCCACACACGCGTGCACGTAAACACACAGACATATACATCAACAAAAAAACATATTCAGTACAGATATTCTAACATATATTTTTTAACAAACATTAACATAATTTATAACAGTATCTAACAAGTTACTTTTCTAAATATGTCATTTTAGTACTTGATGGCTGGAGAGAGAGAGAGAGAGAGAGAGAAAGAGAGAAAGAGAGAAAGAAAGAGAGCGAGAGAGAAAGAGCGCGCGAGAGAGAAAGAGAGAAAGAGCGCGCGAAAGAGAAAGAGAGAGAGAAAGAGCGAGAGAGAGAGAGAAAGAGAGAGAGAAAGAGAGCGAGAGAGAGAAAGAGAGAAAGAAAGAGAGCGAGAGAGAAAGAGCGCGCGCGAGAGAGAGAGAGAGAGAGAAAGAGCGTGCGCGCGAGAGAGAGAGAGAGAGAAAGAGCGCGCGCGAGAGAGAGAGAGAGAGAAAGAGCGTGCGCGCGAGAGAGAGAGAGAGAAAGAGCGCGCGAGAGAGAAAGAGAGAGAGAGGCGTATCAACTGAAAGGTTCAAATGTATGAAACCTAGGGCAAGAACAAACAGTGAAGTAGAGGGATAGACAGAACAAGCACATGCTTTTGACTGACAACAGGCCGTTCAATTACTAGTTTGAAAGAAAAATCAAAAGAATGGTAAACAAAAGGGATCTGAAAGATACAGACACGTTTTAGTTCTGTGTTTACCGGAGACAACGTAGGCAAAACTGTTCATAGAGTCCCCATTCTAGTAGGGCGCAGTGTGGTTTTAGGATGGGCAGAGGGACCACTGGTGTTTTGTTTATCCTATGAAAAAAATACGCAGAAAGAGGGCTGAATGTGTTTAAGCACAAAAATAGTTTTCATAGATTGAGAATAGACTTTACACAGAGTGGACAAAACTAAATTACAACAGGCCAGTAGCGGAAGAATATCGGAAACACGTCAACTCTTATACAGAGCTATGTACCACTTAAACTTTAATGCAGTGAGAAGATCAATAGTCATGTCTGGAGTTAGTACAAGAGCTAGCCTGGGGTGCACTTTATTTAACATAGACATGAGGATAAAACAACAACAGAGGCAAGGTCAGGCATCACACGACAGCAGTTGACTCAAATTTCCAAATCGGTGAGTGTCAGAGAATCATCCTGAAGAAGTTAAATACTGTTTCTAGTTGACCAAAACGTGTATAGACTTAAAGACAAATTATAAAAGCACGCCAGCACATACATCAATGTACGAGAAATATAAAATGAATATCAGTGACATCAAAACAAATGCAACTCAAGTCAACAGATCTGTAAGGTCGTGTGATATCCATGTCAATAATTTATTATTAAACAAGTAAAATAACTAAAGAAGTTCTGGAGAGGAACAGACGGAACTACAAAAATAATATTTTTAAGGGCATGCATCTTTCCCATCGCAACATATTCCTGCGAGACCTGGACACTTAACAGCTGAGAAACACATAAATGCTTTTGAATGTAAGTGTTACAGAATAGTGCTTCCAATATCACGGGCGCAAAAAAAAGAACAAATATATCAATACTATAAGAATTTAATATTGAAGATTGGCTAATAAAGAGGATTAAACACAGAAAACTTAAATATTTTGGACACAGTAAAGGCCATGATAATTTAGAGAAGACCGTCTTGGAAGGGTACATAACGGGAAAAAGAAAGAGAGGAAGACCAAGGCAAAGATGGCTGCAAGACATCTTTGATAATCTGCAAATGGATGCATCAGCAGCAGGCCATCTTGCTTATAATCGAGAGCCTACAGGAGAGCTGTTAGGGAGCAAAGTTCCAATCGAAAGCCTACAGGAGAGCTGTTAGGGAGCAAAGTTCCGCAAGGGACATACAAATGACTTGACTGACTGACTTACTGATTGACTGACTAACAGTCGCTGAATTCAAACACTTACGGCACGTGTTTTCAGAAGAGGGCAGAATAGTAAGAGAATCCTAAAGCCGACAGTAAAAAGCCAGCGTGGTTTCATGTATCCAGACACTCTTAATGAGAGGACCAAAATATCTATGGAAGCAGTGAGGCTGATAACAAACAGGATATTCACATTAACAATGCGTTATCAATGCCAGGCCTGAATCTCGCCAAAAACACATATCATCTACCAGATGAAATGCCCTGTTAAGAGATGACAGATTCATTTTACGTGAACAAGGGAGAGACGGTGCCGTCAGGAAAATGGTAGTTACCGCAATAAGCGCCGGACGCACTGAGAAGCCATCGAGCAGGTGATTTGATTTGATCACATCACCAGAATACAACACAATCGTTTACAAACACAGTCCTTCAGCAATAGAAGATCCGCCGTCAGACCAAGAGGATGCCCAAGAAAGAACGTATAAAGACCTACTTTAAAAATGGCCGACTGGTTAACTGAGTGATTGAGCGCTCAGTTTACTAATCTGGTGGTACCTGTTTCAGGTCCCATCAGTTGGGGATTTTTCTGATACACGCCAAGAAGATCCTGGGGTTCACCCAGCCTTGTATAAATGGAGTACAAGAGAAATCTGGGAAGGCAAATTCGGCCAGGAGTGATACTGGCCACATCACAATTGCTTGTACCTAAGGTCATGGAAATACTAGGCTAACATTGTATGCCTAATATACCTTTATGCCATGGGAACAGGAATGTTTCTTTTTTTTCAACTTTTTTTACATAAAATATAAAATTAAATGTGCGTAGGTAAGGTACTCTTACAGGACAGCATATGAGCAAGCACAAGCAAAAAGACAACAGTATGAAACGTGTAGTATAAATGGGAAGGGGTGGGGGGCTTAAATGTAAAAAAAAAGATCACTTTCATTCACAGAAATTAACTCTTTAACTGTCTTCAGTACATTACATTACACTATACGTTTTCTTTGCCTTTTTTTCTTTGCAATGTTTTCTGGCATAAAAGAAATTTAATAATTTTTATAGAAACAGCCTGATATAATTAAGTTTTCTGATATATAGAAATATAGTAAATCAATATTTACGAAAAAAAAACATTTCGTGAACAGAGATATAACAGAAAACTTCAGAGACATAAAGAACCACACGAGACTGAACGAAAGCATCATTTTAAACTTCCATTACTGCTGCACTTTGGTCATGGTGATGATGATGATGATGACAATGACGAAAAGGATTATGACGATGATGACAACGAGGATAATGATGAATATGACGTAAAAGAAAATAATTCCTGCACACAGAACATCACTTAAACCGTTAGTTTGTGCTGTATGTCACCATCAGAGGTGAAAAAAGACAAGTTTTCTACATTTCAAAAGATGAGCTTCTGACAAAACACCATGGCGAAGCAACTATTCCGCTACACGACGCCCAGCGACCACATACAATTCATATCTGTTGACATGTTTCGCTTTAGCAAGAATTTAAACAACTATTAGATTTCCAACTCAGAATACTAATTAACAACCCATGTATTAAAATGAGACGGGTTTTAAAAGTCACCGGTCTATTGGCGGGGTGGGTGGGTGGGTGGGTGGGGGGGGGGGGGGAGATCCACTGTTGAACTTATGAGAGACAGGAATTGTTTTTCATACTTTTAATAAACATTTTGCCTGTGTGGGGAAAACAACATACAATTTCAAAACTAAATATAAAGGTAAAAAAGGTAAAGGTAAAGGTAATCCTGTCATGCCTTAGAGGCAAGTAGGGATATGGTGTTAGTGCCTATATTTTCCTTGACCTGTCAGCACACTAGAGGGTGATATGGTCAGTATTACGCCTGGCCCCCTTTCCTTCCTCAACTCCAGAAGAAGTCGGGTACCCATTTCTACAGCTGGGTGACTGGGGTGCCTCCGGCCGGAAACGAACCTCCGACCTTCGCCATGAGAGATCAGTGCACTAACAACTTCGCCACTCAGACACCCTGAAGTATTTTATATCTCACTTATGTGAATTACATTTTTGGCTGGAGAGTAATACAGCAGTAGGTTTATGTGCTCTTCATTTTTTTGAGAAACTATTTAAAATAGTTACGTTAATTTTTTACCTAAAATAGCACTCAAAACATACACACCGCCCACACACCACATATTGCCCTACTTTGGTCTCCAGGCGATTCATTTGAAATGAAGAGCGAGAGGCTACGAAGACTTATGTTGCCTGTTTTTGTTAAGATTCAGTGAAGTTAGCACTGCACTACTTCTGTTGGCTTGAATCGAAGCTACAGAAGAAAACATTTGAATAAAGTAACGTGTACTTTACAAGTGATAATGTATGGATAAGAGACGTGGAGTATCAACAAAGAAAGATGAACAACAACTGCAGATCTTTGAGAACAAGATCCTAAGAAGAATCTTTAGGGCCATAAAGGATACTAACAGTGGAGAATGGAGAGCTAGAAAGAACACTGAACTGAACAGACTATTTAACGAATTATAAATGTCTTGAAACTGAACAGATTACGCTGGCTGGGCCATGTAGAAAGAATAGAAGAGAACAAACAAACGAAAATTATGTACGCACAAGAGTTGAGGGAAATAAGACCAAGGGGTAGACCAAGACAGAGATGGAAAGACAACATAGAAGAGGATATAAAAGAAATTGTTGTCAGAAAAGGGAGAGAGAAGATTAGGAATAGAGAGAAATGGAGGCGCACTTTATCTGCAGCAACGAGCCTTAATGGCTCGAAAAGCTGAAGAAGAAGAAGAAGAAGAAGTACTCTGCAAATGTCTGGCAGCAAAAAATAGGGCTAATACATTTCTAAGAAAAGTAACAGGTGAATATTGCTTGTAGAATTCCGTGCATTCATGGAAATCATCGACAAGGTTAAGCGCGCTTAAAGACGACAGAAGAAGATACAAAATAATTAAGTAAATAACAAGAAAATGAAAAGTGGGTTTCTTGATGTAACTGGCGCTGAAATATAGGCGCATTATGTGCCCTAATAACGACGCGGACTCTTAAAACGTGAGATGCCGTGTACTTATATTATTACGTGGAATCAAGTTAAAGGTGAAAGAAGAGCAATGGTCAGAAAATCACCTCAAATGGTTTCGAATATTGCGTCGAGAGTCTCTTAAATACTTGGCATCTCAAGTGCAGAACCTGGTCGACAACACGCCGGTCGGATGTTTCGCTGAAGCAGGTAGACACAAATACTGAAGTGGGTAACAAGTTTTAGCGGAGGATACGTTACTACATATTCTCTTCCACTCCATCGATTGGACAGGTTGACACTCAAAAAAAAAAAGAGCGTCCACATCTCGGTACTTGTGAGGAGGTGCCTCATATCACTGAAAAAATGAAGTTTTGGCTGCCTTCCTTAAGTTAACAGATCAGCCAATCAATTAACATTCTGAGATAGGACATACCGGACATGCTGAGATAGGACATACCGGCTGCAGTCCTCCTTGTAGAAGAAAGGCCCATAAATTTTCTCCCTTGAGATGGCTGGTTAAAAACACCTCACATTTGTTGCAGTGCCCCCCAAACCCCCAGACCCCTGGCCTGACATCTTGTGACTTTTTCTTGTGGGGGTACACCGAAGACGTTGTTTACGTATCCCCACTTTCACAGGAACTGAACATTCTGAAGCAACAAACCACAGACGTCACCGCATCTGTTACTCCAGATGTTTCCCATAAACCCGGGAGGAAGTTGATTAACGCACTGACGGGTGCCATGCCAACATGTTGGCTTACACTGAGTCCTTGTGAGGTGTTTCTAAAACCTTGAAAATTTCCCTACAAAATTACACACACTTTCTCCGTGTAGCTATATTTGTCTTCCTACACTGGCCTCTTCCAAATAACTATAGCAGCTATCATCATTCTTAATCCCCGTGAAACTGATAAGGCTGATAATTTTTAACTCATCGCCCAAAGAAAATAACACCCCATCATGATTTACTCTTGGACTTTCTTTTAATTTTTCATTTTATCTTTTCTTTGGAGCTGTGCCACCAATGCTATCCTCCTCTCTCTCTTTCCCTCTCTCTTTCCCTCTCTCTTTCAATCTCTCTTTCTCTCTCTCTCTCTCTCTCGTTTTCTTTCTATCTTCCATTCTCTCCTAAGATACTCTACATTTTCTGTTTGATTTCTTTCCCCTACCCATCACATGATCTCTGTTATTTCCAAAATATGTAAAATTCAGGGAAAAAAATTCACAGACTTTGGCAAGACCAGCTCTAATGTATTAATCACGAACTGATGGATCATTAATTAACATGAAAGAACATACATGAATGTCACAAGTGATTAGATTTTACCAGTATCAGAAACCTTCGACGATGATTCAGGCTGTGATAAAAACCAACTCGTTGAAGAAATGTGGGGAATTCTGAAAACAGTATAAGAATTCTAATAACAGTATAAGAGTTCAGAAATCACTTACAGCAGCCCGGAACATCCAACTTCCACGAGAAAGTAACCTACTTGCCATCAACCATGTTTGAAGAGCAAACGAACGAGATACTAATAAGTAAGAAAGGTCTGGAATTTTTTTTTTCAAAAGTGAAGGAGAAATGGCAGTAGAACATGAAAGGTCGAGTGTTTTCGGGTGGAGTAAAAATTGATGTTAAATTGATGGGTTTCGGTTTCAAGTCTAAAGAATAAAAGAAATCTTTTTTATAAAAGTCTAACAGAGAAAAATAGAAGAACATTCTACGCATCTTCGACAGTTATTGAAAAATATATAATACTTTGTAGCATTTAAGAAAAGACGAACGAAATAGATCAAAATATATAAAGGCTCTTTTCGTCTAAGAAGACGGTTTTGACGCAGGCAGATATCAGACGCTGTAGGCGTTGCTCAGCATCTTTTGGCTGAACAGCTCCCTCTCATGGCTGAATCTACCATTGTTGGATCTACGTAATCGGCCACGGCAACAGCCAAGCAATATCTGTGTTGCAAAGTCCAGTTTCCTTGCTCTTGCATCTTCTAAGTTCAAATGTGGTCCTCATGTCCTCCTCAAATGATGCTGCCTCCTTACACAGGGTTGCTCTCTGCATAGCTCGGATTGTATGATTGATTGTACAGACAATATGGAAAATAGTGGATTAGATTTGCTGATAGTTTTTGAGCGCGTTTTTAAAATCCTCTTTTACATGGTTCACAAGAGAAGCTAATCCGTCTTACCGACGTCAAGATGAATAACTAATATAACTGTAAACTCAGAGATCAGCACCCTCGCCAGTGACAACTCCAATGAGGCAGATGTTATTTACACAGGTGGGTCCGTTGTACGACATCACAGGAAGCCAGCGCTGCCTTCGTTAAGACCACAAGCAGTATGACGATGGAGACGATGGAGATGGTGGAGGTGATGGCAGCGAAGGAAGCAGTCGTCTGGCTGGAGTCACGGGACCATGCCCGTATCGCATACTGAGCAATTCAAGATGCGGAAACATCAAGGCAGGTTCTGTACGCAGGCAGTGGCTCGAGTCGATGCAGAAACCAACGATTCGCAGGGTCACCTTCATCTAAGTCCCTGAGCACGTGGGGATAGATAGAAACGAGTCTGCTAACCGGTTAGCCGGCTGTGCCATCATCGCAGGCAGACAACCACTGGATCGAGCTGATACCTGTTAATGAGCTCAGTGAGACAGGTAGTGTGGAGGACTTCGAGAATTCACATCACTGCTTAGACTGAGAGAGGTAGGAGTACAGATTGCCACGGCTAGGAACGAGAAGCATATGGACGCGTGAGAGGACTTGTCAACCAACACAGGACGGGCACTATAAGCAGCAGGACACTGATGGATACGTCGAGGAAGGAATCTGAACACCTAAGGACATGCCCTGAGTGCAGTGATCATAATCATGACCATAAACCATAAACTAATGTAATTAAATAAGTGATTTACAGCCACATTAAACTAGTAGCTTAGTTGATCCACCATTCGTGAAAAATGATATTTTAAAAAAATTGAAATTCCAGAAAACTAATATTATTTCAGTGCCTTTAACGTGGCGTAAATCTGCTCTCTAATCACGAAAAGTTTTGTATAAATATCACTTCATAATAATCCTACATTAATCACAATATCATCTCGCGACTCTACCTCAGACACCCTCCCACCTGTGACCCTAATTTGAGTCGTCGCCATCTTAGGTTGTGAATCACTGGATTAGATACTAAGATCTTCGCTGTAACTGAAAGACCAAACTTTGAAAATGGCAAACCGACGAGCTAGGAACACAATAGCCCACACAACCATGTCTCTCGTGAATTCCTGGAAAGTATCACTGAAATCACCTGCAACACTTTGGTATTTACTTTCCCAGTGGCAGGTCTTTAAAAGGCATCTCCTTCACCAAAAAAAGAGCTCATTAACCTTGTCAGGTGGAACAGAAGGGAGAAATAATACCCAGCAACGTGGCCGGTAAACAATCTAAAAATGCGAGCAACAGAAAATCTAAAAAGAAACGTGACCAGTAGCAAATTTAAACACACGAGCAATAGAAAATCGAAAACACACGAGCAATAGAAAATCTAAAAAGAAACGTGACCAGTAGCAAATTTAAACACACGAGCAATAGAAAATCGAAAACACACGAGCAATAGAAAATCGAAAACACACGAGCAATAGAAAATCTAAAACACACGAGCAATAGCAAATCTAAAATGCGTGAGCAACAGAAAATACAGAAAAGAAACGTGACCAATAGCAAATCTAAAACATAGGAGCGACAGAAAATCTAAAACACATGAGCATGAGCACTAGAAAATCTCAAACACACGAGCAATGGAAAACCAAAGTTAACGGTTCTTTCTCTTGGCTATGAAATGAATGTAAGATTTCTTTCAGCACATTTGAGTAGTTGATTATTATAAATTTGGTTCTCAAATTCAGAAATATATTTGTTTGTATCCATCCATCCATCCATCCATACATACATACATACATAATTTAGAAACTTCACTTTCTATACCTGTACCCATTCATCCACTGTATGCATGCATTACATCGTCGGCATGCATCCATAAATACATAATTTGTGCATACATACATACATACATACATACATACATACATACATACATACATACATTCCTATGATTCCAGAATTGTGTAACTTGTTCGCTCCTCTGGTTTCTCTGCTTCCTGCCCCCCCCCCCCCTTACAAAAATGTGCTGTGATGTGAGCATTGAACTACCTGCACTACGTATTTTGGAAGCAAATCAAAGCATATTATCCCACCATAGCTCAAAGCTTCAATGAATGTTTACAACTCCTCTGAGAATCAGCCAGACGTGGCACATAATTCTTTCCCCTCATACTAAACATCTGTAAAGCAAAACATTGCTTCACATAACATATTTACAACTTCCCTTAGAGTTACGTAAGTAGAACAAGTAATATACTGACGATGTGTTTCTTTAAGTTACAGGACAATGTTTAAAATTTACGTGTAAACCTTAATTTCGTAGACAGTAAAAGTTTAAAAACAATCAGACAAGACTGAAAGCGTTCTTGATAACGATGATCTAGAGGGTTCTTTTTTTTTATTAAAAGAAAGGTTAAAAGCAGTAAAATTTGTTTCGTGTCTTTGTCTCATTGGAAACTGTAATATTCTTATAAAGAAGGCTTCTTGTCATAAAGACAAATTTTGTCCCTTATATTTAAGGACTCTTGCCAGGAAACGGGCAGAATAGGGCACATGATCATCTGTGGCTGCAGCAACGGCCACAGCAAACTGAAGTGCCACTTTCTCAACAAGCTCGTGGTCGGCCCAACGGACAAGTTAACATACAACTCTGGCAAGATGTCGGCTGAGCCAGTGCACATTCGGTAGACGTGCTCAACATACGAAGGGCGGAGAACACGGATGCGGCCAACATGTATATCAGAACAAGAGAAGTTGTATGGGGGATGTGCACCAACTCCAGGTGACCACTTATTACTTTAGAGGTGTACAAGTCCAGTTTTGAGAATAATCGAAGAAGAAGAAGGGGGGGGGGGAATGAGGATAAAGAAGAAGAGTAAGAAACAGAAGGAGGAGGAGGAGGAGGAATAAGAAGAAGAAGAAGGAGAATAACGAGGAGGAGGAAGAAGAAGAAGAAGAAAGAGAAGAAGAAGAAGGAGGAGGAGGAGAAAGAAGAAGAAGAATAAGAAGCAGAAGAATGAGGAGGAGGAAGAAGAAGAAGAAGAAGAAAGAGAAGAAGAAGAAGAAGAAGAAGAAGGAGGAGGAGGAGGAAGAAGAAGAAGAAAGGGAAGAAGAAGAAGGCCTTATATGAACTTCTTGTTGTTGAAGAACCTTTACCTTCCTGTTGAATATTTCAGTAGTAGCAAAAGAAAAAATTCAGAAGAAGAATGATAATCTTTATGATGACGATGAGGTACCCCAGAGGGTAGATTACTTGTAAGGATATCAGGGATATACGAGTATTGCAATAACAGAGATTCTAATTAATCGATACACCCTTTTTTAAAAATGTAATTTGCCTTTCCCGCAAGCAACTGTGTTCACGTTTCAATTACGTTCATTTTAAACCTTCACGTATTTCCCTCTCGACTGCTCACAAAACTAAACCGAGGAATTCAGAAAATATTCGCCACTCGTTATAATCTTTAGATTCCACTGATAACTGACCAGAAACAAAATTCAGTATTTATTTATAAATGTCAATTAGTTTGTTTTTTTTTGTACATTAATTTCTTCTAATGCACTATACCTTTTTTTTTTTTTAAGAATTTCCACTTTTTATGCTGCACTATTTCAGGAGTCATTTACCTACAGCGATATAGCTAGAAAATTATATCTGATGGAGTTATTTACCTACAGCGTTATAGCTAGAAAATTATATCTGATGGAGTTATTTACCTACAGCGTTATAGCTAGAAAATTATATCTGATGGTGTTATTTACCTACAGCGTTATAGCTAGAAAATTATATCTGATGGAGTTATTTACCTACAGCGTTATAGCTAGAAAATTATATCTGATGGAGTTATTTACCTACAGCGTTATAGCTAGAAAATTATATCTGATGGTGTTATTTACCTACAGCGTTATAGCTAGAAAATTATATCTGATGGAGTTATTTACCTACAGCGATATAGCTAGAAAATTATATCTGATGGAGTTATTTACCTACAGCGTTATAGCTAGAAAATTATATCTGATGGAGTTATTTACCTACAGCGTTATAGCTAGAAAAAATATCTGATGGTGTTATTTACCTACAACGTTATAGCTAGAAAATTACATCTGATGGAGATATTTACCTACAGCGTTATAGCTAGAAATTATATCTCATGGTGTTATTTACCTACATCTTTATAGATAGAAATTATATCTGATGGAGTTATTTACCTACATCTTTATAGCTAGAAATTATATCTGATGGAGTTATTTACCTACATCTTTATAGCTAGAAATTATATCTGATGGAGTTATTTACCTACAGCGTTATAGCTAGAAATTATATCTGATGGAGTTATTTACCTACAGCGTTATAGCTAGAAAATTATCTGATGGAGTTATTTACCTACAGCGTTATAGCTAGAAATTATATCTGATGGTGTTATTTACCTACAGCGTTATAGCTAGAAATTATATCTGATGGAGTTATTTACCTACAGCGATATAGCTAGAAATTATATCTGATGGAGTTATTTACCTACAGCGTTATAGCTAGAAAATTATATCTGATGGAGTTATTTACCTACAGCGTTATAGCTAGAAAAAATATCTGATGGTGTTATTTACCTACAACGTTATAGCTAGAAAATTACATCTGATGGAGATATTTACCTACAGCGTTATAGCTAGAAATTATATCTCATGGTGTTATTTACCTACATCTTTATAGATAGAAATTATATCTGATGGAGTTATTTACCTACATCTTTATAGCTAGAAATTATATCTGATGGAGTTATTTACCTACATCTTTATAGCTAGAAATTATATCTGATGGAGTTATTTACCTACATCTTTATAGCTAGAAATGATATCTGAAGCTCAGACCGGAGGACACGAGAATGCGAGAATGCGAGACTGGCAGGACAAACTAGGAACATCATGGTCCATAAAGAATGGAGAAACGTGATTTCCAACTGCTTACGATACTGCGGATAGTTATTTAAGAGTTACACCCAGAACTATTTTTTTTTTTTGGCACTTTCTCTTCCTGCCATATTCTGCTGTAGATGATTATAATCGCCCTGCAGCATCATTTCCAGCAAACAGCTAATGTGTAAGACAAACTTCATTTTCTAAAACTATGAACTCAAAACGTGTCATCTGCACTCAACATAGTGGTCTCAAGAAACCTTGGCCTCGTATAAGACCGCGAGTGGCTTCATTTGACTTTATTTTAATCTGACATGAAGTGGGTTATACTGGCCTTATTTTAAAGTAATCAAGTAGATCGCCCCCTCCCTCTCCCCCCACCGAAATAGGCACTGGGTAAATGTTGCTCTAAAGGATATTATGACATGCCCTTGCCATTTCCGGTGGAGAGGAGCAACAACAGCTCGTGGAGCTGTAAGAGAGGATCTGTAAACATTTCATATCAATTAAAGACTGAAAAAAAACATCCGCTCTTTATACACTTGTATAACTCTGCACATATCATAAATGGATAACTAGGTCTGTAAGTCGAACTGATTATTCTTTCAACACGCAGGAGCCCTAACGCATATATCTCGCGAGAGATGCCCCTTATCTGAATCTTACAGCTGCAGCCTTTCCTGCTGTCTCTTTTCGGTGCTCGTGCAAGTATCTTCTCCTGCTTCCAGCCATCCCTGCAAATATTAACGCAGATCTGAAGCCTTATGTAACAGATTATGAATGGGGTTCTTAAACGCCGCCACATCAAACGTATTTCAGATCTGGGTTGGGTTGGAGGGTCATTCAAAACGAGATAAGATAGTGATAACCGTGTTTCTATATCGTGTATCAGTGTACAGGGCCAGAAGGTGAGGCGTCTGGAGAGAAGATAGTTGGCACCGGGCTTTATGTACACATATTTTATTCAGTGTACACGCCAGTCAGAGAGGTTTGTACTAGTAAATCTGAAGTCAGCGATCACCGTAATTGTTTTTTTTTTTATTGGTGAAAAGCTGACGATCTATGTGTGAAATTAAGAGCTGTTGTGCCTAAATGATGGATTTGAGGTATCTTCTCTCTCTCTCTTTCTTTCTCTCTCTCTCTCTTTCTCTCTCTCTCATTCTCTCTCCCTTTCTCTCAAAGTTCCCTGCCTACAAGAGTGGGATATCATGCCCTTCTACAACCCTAGATCCCTTGTGCATCTCAACAGGCTTGTCACTAAGCATTTCCCGTGCCAGGATGACAAACCGTCCAACATCTTTTCTCTCCGTCCGCTTCTATCTCTTCTTCTTCCGATCCTCTCTGTTGCCATTAGGCGCTCTAGCCTGCCTCTCCTCCAAACGCGCCCCACAAATTTTGACTGTGGCTTCCCGATCTTCGTTATAATTTTTCTTTGTTTCCTGTACCTCTTTCAGAACTTCCTCTTTCGATTTTCTCGCTGTCCTTGGTACCTTCAGCATTCTTCTTGAGATCCACTTTTCAGTTTACTCCAGCCTTATTTTTATCACTTTAATGAGCGTCTAAGTTGCTTATCCACAGAACAGGATTAGTTCAATATAACTCTGTAGCATTGTCTTCCTGAATCTCATAGATAGTGACTTACTGCAAAGTATGAATTTCAGTTTTTGAAAGGAGGTCCTAGTTTGCTTTTTTTTACTTCAGTGATACATATTCCACGTGATGTAAGTAGCAAGTTGCCCAAGTACTATCAACTTGTCTTGATTTAGATATGTCAGACAAAAGCTTATTTATTTCCATTTAAACAGCAGAGCCCTAGGGGTTAAAGTTGGTCATGGGGAAAATAGAAGAAGGATACACAAAAGAGGGCAGAAACTACAAACAAGACGGTAGGCTAGAAACAAGTCTCTACAAACACGACGGTAGGCTAGAAACAAGTCTCTACAAACACGACGGTAGGCTAGAAACAAGTTTCTACAAACAAGACGGTAGGCTAGAAACAAGTCTCTACAAACACGACGGTAGGCTAGAAACAAGTCTATGTACGTAATAAAATTAGGTCGGCACATTTGAGAAAAATAGATCCTTGCCATATAAGGCTTTCTCTGAGATAAAGAGAAGAAAAATAAATCTACAACTTTTTACAACTTTTTATATCGTATGTCTTCTTCAGATATAAGAACCTTCTCGCCTACTCTATATATCTGCAAATTATTAAAAATCCTCAGATGATCTGGAGGAGTTGTGTTGTTGTTCCGCTCTCTGCAATAGAGTGTTTCTTGCATAACTTAGGCCTGACAAAGGGCATAATTTGGTTCTCTACTTCAGGCATCGTACTACCCAACAGTAACAGCTTGCAGTCCATTTTCTTGCTCACATTTTCTCCAGTCACCAGCGCGTCTGCACTCAACTGCTAATCTTACTCAGCTCTGCCCCCCCCCCCCCCCACACCTCCTGTGTACACGGCGCCAGTCCCACTAATCAACTGACCAGGTTGAACTTAAATCTGCCTTTGTTTTCAACCAGAGCCACTAGTCACGGTTCACTGACCCTGGGTATTCCCTACTGCCGTATTATTCCTTATTGATCCCGTCATGGTCTAATATGACCATGGAAAAAGGTCGTCCGGTCGTATGGCACGCCAACAACGGGAAAAAAAAAGAATAACTTGTTGAATGTCCTATTCCTCCTCTGATGATTAATTATATATACCAATTATTCCCTGCCCATTAACTCCATGCAGGCCATTCTTCCCCTAGTCATTACTTCCATATACCACATTGCTCTCTTCCGCATTCAATTCATGTGTCCGGTTCCTTCTTTGCTCATTATATTCATGTAATTCTTCACTAGCTCATTAAATTCACATGCCCCGCTCTTCCCTTGATCATTAGCTACATTTTTGCCCATTCTTCCTCCCTTCCCTCCTCACTGGTTTCCATGTGAGGCATAAATATGATCTAAACGTCTCCCATCAAATTTATTTGGATTAAGAATTTTACACCTTCATCCTATGGTATTATATGTATTTATCATATTCTTTCTACATACATGTCAGTATTATTCTTTCTACATACGGATCAGTATTATTCTTTCTACATACATGTCAGTATTATTCTTTCTACATACGTGTCATTATTATTATTTCTATATATCTGTCAGTATTATTCTTTCTACATACACGTCAGTATTATTATTTCTATATATCTGTCAGTATTATTCTTTCTACATACATGTCAGTATTATTCTTTATACATACGTGTCAGTATTATTATTTCTATATATCTGTCAGTATTATTCTTTCTACATACATGTCAGTATTCTTCCGAATTGTTATTTTCTTATTTTCGTTGTATAGCAGGGTAAAATACACTGATATAGTTTAGGGCTCTGTGATTAAGGTTGAAATAACAGCACTGGCAAAGACCCAGCACTATTTTCCGCCCACAAATTTAGTGATTGACGCAAATGGGGGAAAACCTGGGTGTAGTCCTGGAAATATGGAAATTCGGTCAGGGATGGGTAAAAAAACCCATTTTTAACTATACTCCAGAGAAATAAAAAAAAAAATCGCAGAAGTCTGTTTTCATCATTATCGTCTTTACAAAGAAGACTATGTTCAACATGGGCTAAGGACTTGCTATGTGTGTATTTAATGATACAAGAGGGAGTCATTTTGCAACGCATTCTGTGAGTGCCTCTAATTATTGCTCTTTGGTGTATTCAATTATTCACACTATTTTGTTGTGTTATTAAGTTCGTTGTAGACATTTATGCTTCCATCATATTTATTAAGATTTATTTTTTGTCACTAAGGTATGCGTCATTCGTGTCCTTCACAGCTTTATAAAGTGTGTATCATTCCTGTCCTTCACAGCTTTATGTAGCGTGTATCATTTCTGTCCTTCACAGCTTTATTTAGCGTGTATCATTCCTTTCCTTCACACCTTTATTTAGCGTGCATCATTCCTGTCCTTCACAGCATTATTTACCATGTAACATTCGTGTCCTTCACACCTTTATTTAGCGTGTATCAATTGTGTCCTTCATACCTTTATTTAGCATGTGTCATTTTTGTCCTTCACAGCTTTATTTAGCGTGTATCATTTGCATCCTTCATACCTTTATTTAGCGTGTATCATTTGTGTCCTTCACAGCTTTATTTAGCGTGCATCATGTGTGTCCTTCACAGCTTTATTTAGCGTGTATCATTTGTGTCCTTCACAGCTTTATTTAGCGTGTATCATTTGTGTCCTTCACAGCTTTATTTAGCGTGTATCATTCCTGTCCTTCTCAGCATTATTTAGCATGTAACATTCGTGTCCTTCATAACTTTATTTAGCGTGCACCATTCGTGTCCTTCATCACTTTTATTTAGCATGTATAATTCGTGTCCTTCAGCACTTTTATTTAGCGTGTATAATTCGTGTCCTTCAGCACTTTTATTTAGCGTGTATAATTCGTGTCCTTCACAGATTTATTTAGTGTCTATCATTCGTGTTTATGATCTGAAATTCGTCTTCCTGGTGAACCATTACAAATCCTAACAGGACGGCAACGAGGACACTTAAACTCCAGGACTGACATGAGAACCATCCTGAAGGTCAACAATGAAAGACAGCCTCGTCGTTTTAATCAACGAGAATGGCCAGGATGTTATTGCCGAAAAATGTTATGAATTTTCCTTGGGGGAACTTGAGAACGAGGGGGTGGGGGGTGGGGGAGGCGGGGGAAAGAAGCAATCATGGAGATAAGCGGAGATGGTAAGAGAGGTGAGGAAATGTTTCAGTTGCACCTTATAAATGTTCCAATGAACTCCCATAGAGAAAATGAGAGATAGATAGAAAGAAAGGAAGAGGGAGAGAGAGAGAGGCAGGAACGCATACACACACACAGAGAAATAGAAGAGAGAGAGAGAGAGAGAGAGGAGTAAAACACCAGTGCTAATTTACTAAACAAGTTTCTCTGGAAGCTGAAATTGGTTTAGTGATTAAATTATGGCTCCGCAGCCCGGGTTAAATGTGGATGAGAAGAACCCGCTGTGGAGAATAGGCAAGGGCACACGGCAGAATAATGGGGGCAAATACACGCAGAAACAAAAATACAATAGGCAGGAGGACAAAAAACAAAACAAGCTAGGACGTGCAGATAATACAGACTGACTGATGTGGAGACAAGGACATCGGCAGACAGACGAGGATAAATTTAGCAGACAGGTAAACAAACTGCTCACTTTGAAGATAGGAAAGAAGCAAAGAATGAGAGACAGTATGAAGGTGGGACAGAAAGACAAAAAGACAGGCAGGCAAACACACAGACAGACAGCGAACAAGCGAAGGAAGCATTTTTTTTTAGGAAGGGTGGAGAAATAGGCATGTAGAACCCTTTAATATTCTGCCTGACAGACAGACAGACAGAGAGCGAACAAGCGAAGGAAGGATTTTTTAGGAAGGGTGGAGAAATAGGCATGTAGAACCCTTTAATATTCTGCCCGAAAGACAGACTGACAGACAGACAAGGAATAAGCGAAAGAAGGATTTTTTTTTAGGAAACGTGGAGAAATAGGCATGTAGGACCCTTTAATATTCTGCCCGACAGACAGACAGACAAACAGACGACAGCGAACACATGAAAAGAGGTGAAAATGACATTAATTTTGACATTAGGAAGGATGGAAGGAA
This sequence comes from Achatina immaculata, assembly GCA_009760885.1. Taxonomy (NCBI): domain Eukaryota; kingdom Metazoa; phylum Mollusca; class Gastropoda; order Stylommatophora; family Achatinidae; genus Lissachatina; species Lissachatina immaculata. The sequence continues at coordinate 13,256,276 of CM019702.1, forward strand.
ATGTTATGATATTAAATAGAAAGAAACAAAAATTCCTTTACGAAAGAAAAAGAAGAACCTGAAAATAATTAAAGAAAAACAAAATAAAACGTTTTGACAGCACATAAAAATATGTTGAAATCTCGTGTCTTTACGAGAAAACACGAGGTAAAACTGAAAACAAAAGCCAACGAAGGCAAGGCAGAGAGTGAAATATATAAGGAACTGTGTAATTGACAGATAGTAAAGTATATGCAAAGGTACTCCTGTTGTGTCATGGAGGTTAGTGCTTATGTTTTCTTGATCTGTTGACGTATTAGATAGTAATGCCAGAATCATTCCTGGCTGCCTTTCCTTTCCCAGGTCCAGAAGGGGCCAGATACCCATGATAGGCCACTCCCGGCCGGGTTTGAACTGCCGAACTTCGTCACAGTAGGTTTATGTACTAGCCACTAATGCGCCGAAAGATCAAGGAAAATATAGACACTAACATCACTGGGTGCCTTAATGGCGTATATAGAGCTACATATTTCTATGTTATATATATTTAGTAAACGAATTCAAGAACAACGTAGAAATAAAACAGATGACTGAACAACAACCAGTCTCATGGGTGATCAAGAAAAAGAGATGGACATATATTGGTCACTTGATGAGAAGAAATGTTCAGAGAATCCCAAAACAGGCTATCAAGTGGAACACAACAGGCCAAAGAAAAAGAGGCAGATCGCGTGAAACTCTGAAGAGGACATTGTTAAGAGAGGCCAAATTAATAGGCATAAAATCCTTTGATGAGGTTGAAAGACTCGCCGAAGACAGGAAAAACTGGCGAACTACTTTGCGAGCCCTATGTGACGTTTAGCGGCACGGGAAGGATATAAGATATAAGAAGATATGTTTAGTATGTTAATCGAAAGAATAATCCACGAGGAGAGTGGTTCTGTGTGAGATTGCAGCGTCGTCCGAGAAAGAACCGAGGGCCATAATTGTAGACAATAAAAGGAATAGCACGGCCACCGGTCTGAGGAAACGGGATCATGCAACACAAACATTTGCTGTGTCCGAATGTATGTATCCAGAGTTTGCAGAATTAATCGTGAGGAAATGTCCTCAGCAAAATGATGCAAGTCACAGAAACCAAATATATATACCTTCCTCACAACTGCCGCAAAGCAGTGGCTGCTTCTAATTCTTATTTTAAGAAGAAAACTGCGGTAAAACTTTTAAAATAATGTTTCACAGCAAAAGAAAATAGTATTCATTTTAGTTACTTAGGATTTGCAGTCACAAAGTACGGATATAAAATGTGTTAAAAGGCCAGAGCCCATACATTTTAAATTGTGGCATATTTGATCTCGTAAAAATGATTATAAAGCTACGGTAAATTTATGTTATTATATTTGTGGTAAATGTCCCCAGCCCCGAGAATCATTTTTCGTCGAAATGTATTTCTTTCAAGGAGATCTTCTCATCGGATTCATTTCTAGTCCGTGCACTTATCGACTGCTCGGGAAGTCGAAAGAATCAGTCAGATCCAATTTCCTAAATATACATCCGCGAAGATAATTAGAGGCAACGTTTTGTATTCTTGCTCATCTTTCTATCATCATAGCCTAGACTATGTTTACTACGTACGGGCTACGTACCGCATTTCCTTGATAAAAGAACCAAGTCTGAAATAGTTGCCTGACTTAATTAAACGCCGGGGGTGAATGGGCTACAGACTCACATTTTGAATAAACACATGCCTCCAAAAAAAATAAAAACAAACAGCCAGGCCTGAAATAAACGCCGAGTCGTCTCTGTCTTTCTGTCTGCGGTATAGACTAATACCAATACTGCAGAAACCTCTACTCATCCTATCTATTCGTACTCTTCATTGCCACCATTTTCAATTTTTACAAAGTTGCATTCAATAAGCAGCCCGTCGTGTTATCAAAGACAGACTTGCTTGCTCGTTTCTATATAAACATGGAATCGCGACCAGAATTTGGTCAAATTTATTCCAGGAAAGACGGTACACCAAGATGACGATTTTAAAAAAAATAACGCTCTTCACTTTATTATAATCTCAAAAATTTAAACTGTTCTCTTGCGCAACCCTTCCATTTGTTATTCTCCCTCTTCTATTGACTGTTTCATTTCTTGACGCTGCGTTCTAGTCCATTCAGTACACAGTGTGTTTTAAAAAAAAGACTTAGCAGAAGCTGATAGTGCAGAATACAGGGAATTCTTCTCAGTCTGCTCCACGACTTACACAGATTAGCCCACAGTCTTTCTCCATTCACATCTTTCCTGAGCCAGACATCTCGGTTTATGTTTCCCCACATCCGTTAGTTCTCTCGACTAGTCTGGTCCTACCAGAGTCCATCTTTAGCATCGGCGCCATTCTCTTTCTAATTCTCCTCTCATGTTTCAACAGCTTTTGTAATTTTTTACGATAACCGTATATCCATACATAAGACCCATGAGCAATATTCTAGAGCTTCAATATTATAATAGATGAGATAAGGGCTAGAATACATGCAGGAAACAAGACATATTTTGCCCTTAGCCAATTGTTACAATAAGAAAACTATGTCCCACAACACCAGACTAAATATGTATTTAAGACACAGATCAGACCAGGTAGTACAACTAAACAAGATGAAAGCCAAATACAAACATTTGAGAATAGAATCATGAGAAGAATTTATTGACTGGTAAGAGACCCTATAACACAACAATGGAAGATAATAAGTAACGCATTGTTTAACTCTCCGCTTATAACAATCATTATGAGAAAATAACAGAATGAGGTGGCTCGGGCATTTAGAGAGAATTGAGGAGAGGAGGATAGACAAACAAAGATGGCCTAAACAGAAGAGATGAAAGAGGACAGACCTGGAGGTAGACCTAGACAACGATGGGGAGACAACCTAGAAGAAGATATACGTGCTCTTAGAGTCGAGAGTTGGCAAGAAAAGATCAAGAACAGAGACGAATAGGGACGTGTCTTGTCTGCAGTGATGCGCCTCAGTGGCTCGAAAAACTGCTGAGTTCAACAGTAATTAAAGAAGAAGAAGAAGAAGAAAGTAGAAGAAGTTAGTTAGTTGATCCTTGGTCCAAAGGCGGCGCATAGGGCGGAGGACAAGGCTCTCCATGTCTGGCGATACCTTGCTACTTGCTTTAGATCTTCGGTGTTTCTGATGAGCACTGTTGAACCGTGTGTTTCCTCAGATCTCTCCACATTCACATTGTGACAGCATATCACAGACAACATTCACACTAAGATCTGTAGGTAGCAGAGGAAGAGGCCGCCCACGCAGGAGATGGAGAGAAGAAATTACAGCAGCATTAAAATCCAATTATGTGAAGCAAATCGTCGAGCCCTGTCAAGACTTCTATTTTTCACATAACACCGAAAGGTATATGAGGAAGGAGACAAGATAAGACACGACAACACTCGGTAAAGATGCCTCTTTATCTGAAATTTTTTCTCTTTAAGCCAGAATCCATTTAAACATGTTTTACATTATGTCTCCATTAAGATCATTGGCCACATTGATCTTAATGGAGACATTATCTTCACTGAATTTGCCCAGCAGGATAATTATATAACAAAAAAAGGAGCGATTGAATGGTTTGTTTTTTCTTCACTGAAGGACACGCCGCTGTGGACTGACGATATTGCAGTGAGTCGGTGATTAGTTCGGTGCCATCCCTATCCACATCAAAATAATCTAACTATTAGTTAGTTTTGATCAATAACGCAAGGTTTCTTGTGAGGATTAACTCCCCTGTCTCCCCCCCCCCCCCATACTGTTGTTTGCGCTTGCAGTGTTTTCTACGAAGTTTCTGGATGTTTCGTAATAGCTTGATAATATATGCATGTATACGATCTTAGATAACTTGTAACTCTTCTTTATGACTGTGTCCAGACAATTTTGCACTCCACAAGTTTTCAACTGGATCCATTTTTTTTTCAACTTTACCCCGAAAGCCGCCAACTGTCCATCCATCCATCCATCCATCCATCCATCCATCCATCCATCCATCCATCCATGTCCTTGGCCGGCGATCGACTAAACAATTACCCCTCTGTACACCCTGTAGAGTCTTGTACGACAGCAACAAACCTCTCATGGTTTGTCACCAGCCTTTGTACTGTACCTCTAGCCGCCAGCTGTCAGTCACTTTCATTATGCCCTATGATAGTGGCATTCATTTCAGTGGCTCCTATTCTAGACTTGGTGTTATTCTATACCATCAGTGTTCATAACTCTTACACTTCTCAGAGTGGTCACGGGTATCTGATCAATGTTCATAACTGTTGCATCACGTGGAGTGGTCACGGGTACCTGATCAATGTTCATAGCTGTTGCATCACGTGGAGTGGTCACGGGTACCTGATCAATGTTCATAGCTGTTGCATCACGTGGAGTGGTCATGGGTACCTGATCAATGTTCATAGCTGTTGCATCACGTGGAGTGGTCACGGGTACCTGATCAATGTTCATAACTCTTACACTACTCAGAGTGGTCACGGGTACCTGATCAATGTTCATAACTGTTGCATCACGTGGAGTGGTCACGGGTACCTGATCAATGTTCATAGCTGTTGCATCACTTGGAGTGGTCACGGGTATCTGATCAATGTTCATAGCTGTTGCATCACGTGGAGTGGTCATGGGTACCTGATCAATGTTCATAGCTGTTGCATCACTTGGAGTGGTCACGGGTATCTGATCAATGTTCATAACTGTTGCATCACTTGGAGTGGTCACGGGTATCTGATCAATGTTCATAACTGTTGCATCACTTGGAGTGGTCACGGGTATCTGATCAATGTTCATAGCTGTTGCATCACTTGGAGTGGTCACGGGTATCTGATCAATGTTCATAGCTGTTGCATCACTTGGAGTGGTCACGGGTATCTGATCAATGTTCATAACTGTTGCATCACTTGGAGTGGTCACGGGTATCTGATCAATGTTCATAACTGTTGCATCACTTGGAGTGGTCACGGGTATCTGATCAATGTTCATAACTGTTGCATCACTTGGAGTGGTCACGGGTATCTGATCAATGTTCATAGCTGTTGCATCACTTGGAGTGGTCACGGGTACCTGATCAATGTTCATAGCTGTTGCACCACTTAGAGTTGTTACGAGTACCCTTTACAGTGTGATCAATGTTCATAACATCACTTAGAGTGGTTACTGGTAATTCAGTGAGTAGTACTGTATGACATCTCTCTCTCTCTCTCTCTCTCTCTCTCTCTCTCTCTCTGAACCTTAAGTGCCCAGTGCACATGGGGCTTCCGCAAGGGTTTTCCACAAATACCTGTCCTTTGCCTTTTTTTCTACTCTTGCCCAGGTGAGCCCTCTATTGTTCAATATCCTCTCTATTGTTCTTCTCCATTTCTCTTTTGGTCTACCCTTACTTCTGTTCCCCTGTGGTGTCCATCTTAGTGCTATTTTTGGTAGTGAGTTGTCAGTCATTCGGAGCACATGTCCCAACCATCGCCAGTGTCTTTCCTCAATAAGTGGCTTCATCTGCATTTCTGTCAACAAGATGTTATTTCTTATAATGTTTGGTCAAAATATTTTTTCTATTTCTTCGTAAACATTTAGTCTGGAAAGAATTCAACTTGTTTTCTATGGTTTTGGTGATTTTCCAGCATTCACTTCCATAGAGTAGTACACTTAGAACATTACTCTTAAATATCCTGTTCTTCGTATTCATACTTAGTTTTTTTTAAATTTGCATATAGTCTGCAGAATAGCAAAAGCCTGGTTTGCTCTAGTAAGTCTGCTGTTGGTGTCCTCTGTGCTGTCTCCATTTTCTACTACTCTACTGCCAAGATATACAAATTCGTTGACCTCCTCCACTAACCTGTTATCTACTCTGAGTACATTTCTGTTGTTCACATTTTGCTTCATTAACTTTGTCTTTCCTACGTTGATCTTTAGTCCTATGTTGTTTGCATTCTGAGTTAGCTTGTTTATTTTATCTTGCATATCTTTGTGACTGCTTGATAATAGACAAATGTCGTCCCCAAAGTCAAGGTCCTCCAGCATTGTGCCAAGAGCCCATTGTAATCCTCTGCGTTTGTCTGATGTTGCCGCCTTCATTAACCAGTCTACTGCCAATATAAATAATGTTGGCGATAGTACACATGCCTGCTTTACTCCTGTATGACATAGCTGAGGTTAAATTCTTCCTTGCAGTAGAATTTGACTTTAAAATGTCCCAACTTTCAGTTGCGTCATCTTTTCCCGTCTCCACCATTTCTTATTTTCAGAAACCATCATCATGTGCCGTGTCTAGAGGTATCGGCGAGCAGGTCTCCCCACAGTTTCCGATCTTTCATGTTTTCTATCAATCTTGTCGGTGTGCTTCTTCCATATCATCCTGTCATCTAAGATTTTCTCTTTTGGTCTACTTCATTCATTCCTGCCTCCCATTTTCCCTGTTGTCACAATATTTTCAATTTCTCCTCTTCTCATTACATGGCCAGTGAACCTAGATTGTCTTCCCCGTAGTGTGTTCCTTAAGGTTCGTTTGCCATTGTTTTTTATTATGCATTCTTTATTTCTTATTTTAAGTGTCCATCGTATTCTTGGGAACCACATTTCAGCTGGCTCAAGTGCTCTCGCTGTTGCTTTTGTTAATGACTATATTGCTCCAGAGTAGGGAGATCATATTGCTGATCTCTACAGAGAATAGCAGACTGCAAGGTGAGGTACATCACAGCCATTGTCATTAGTGACGTCTCAGAAAAATAAACTCCCACGTATAAATCACCAAATTTATATTGAGGACCATGTTCGCACTGAAAACAAGTTAACTCATGGAACAAAATCATTTTACAGTCGGCACTTTACGTGATAATAAAATCATAAACTTGTCTCCTTCTTCGTGTATCTTTCAGTTTTGAGAGTATAAATAGGTTTATTGAAAAGGTTCAGCGGTTTGGTTCATGTAACGGGATGTTTAATGTTTCTTTAATTTTCTCCTTCCACTTCTTGCGTGGGCGTTTCCTACAACTCTAGCACGAATGTTTTTATTGTGCAGTGATACACAGTAATATCTGGCCGTAGACGCGTCATTTGGCCAAACCAAAGATTTGTTGTCTCTGTAAGAAGTGTAATATTGGTGTTAGTTCAAATCTCCTGCCCTGATTTGACATTTCACATCCAGCATTCTCCACAGACATTCATTTCTACCGTGATGATTTTCCTTTTATTTGCAGCTGTTAGTGTTCATGTTTGATACTGATATCCCAGGATTTGGAGGAAGATTGTGTTGTATGGTGCTTGTGTTGCTTCACTTGTGATGTATTTGTGTTTCATTCAATCATTAAATATGTCCAACGACTTGGTGTGCTTTATTGCATCTGTTCTCAATTTCTGCATCGAGTTTCCCAGAGGATGATAGTGTGCTCCTGAGGTATTTGAAATACTTCACTTGTTTCAAACGTAGATTGTCCAAGAAGAACTTTGTTGAGATTTCTTCTATGGCAGTGGTCAGAACTCCCATTTCTTCAACACTGATTTTCACACGGTTTTCACGTCCTTTTGATCCATACTCTGCTATCGGTCGCTCTCTGACGTGGCGGTAAGTGGTTGGTCGTCAGCAAATCGGAGTCCATTTACGTTTCATCTATTGGGCGTGTTTTCTGAAGGGCGTTGTGAGTTTATCGGTGTTTTCCTGAAGTTGAGCTATCGGGAAGTTCCGCTGGGTAATTTTTAATATGCGAGTTAGCTTCTCTGTAGACGTTGTCAATATAGGTTATGAACAATAAGGGGGATAGTACACAGCTCTGCACCACGCCAGATTTTATAAGTGGAGTGGGACACGTTTACTCTACCCGGCTGTTTATATCGGTTGTTTTCACAACGGTTTCTGCGCAGGTTAATTACATGTGTACTCACTTCATAATCTTGAAACATTTCCCACAGTCTGTATCTGTCTAATCTGCCGAATGCTTTTTTTTTCTTGTGCAGTGTCTGATTGCGTTCATTTGATTTTTCTCTTCGTTGTCTTAAGCAGAAGATGTTATCTGTAGAGCTTCCATTACGTTATATGTAGAGCTTCCATTATATTATATGCAGAGCTTCCATTTTTTTATAAATGCCATCTGAGGTTAATTTATAATGTGGTTCAATCACTGGCCGCAGAATATTCCTTCAGTATGATGTAATAGCGAGATGTCGCTTTATTGATCGCCAGCATTGCATACGTTACAAATTTAAGACAATTAACATACGTTTATAGTGCTATTTACTGTAACATTTTAACCATGCACTACCTTACCTCTGGTAACTGTGCCAGGGCTATTTTGTGCAGTACGTAGTGTTATATAATATGATTATGATACTGTCAACTCTTAACTGATCTCGTATTTAGAAAACAGAGCAGTTAATAAGATAATCAGCTTTGGACTTTTGCACACAATCAGTGAAGATAACATCTAAAGAACCATATATATATATGTATAAGTATATGTATATGTATATATATAAGTGTATATATATATCCGACAATTAAGTAGTGAGAGTGATTTTATTATGGGTAAGACAAAAATGCCATCTACAAAGCAAACCATGGAATCCAAAGAGGCAAACTTCATATATGTTCTGGCAACTTTTCATCGCCGCCCGATAAACTGACGACAAACAAGCCGCCATTCTGTTGACCTAGTTAGAGGTGTATTGTCACGTAATCAGCATGGAGCAAAAAGCTAACATTAAATTTTGTTTAAAACTCGGAAAAAGTACTATTGAGACAGTTGAATTCATGTGATAAGTTTATGGGGATAATTGTTTATCTTGTGCATAGATATTCAGGTGGTATTCACGGTTCAAAATTGGTTGGAAACAATTACAAATGCAACTAGACATGGACGCCCAATTTCTATTCGTACTGAGGAACTCATTGCAAAAGTCAGAGAACGGATACATGAAGATTGTTTTTGACTGTGAGGATGATGGCAGATGAAATTGGTGTTAACCGAGAGACCATTCGTAAAATTTTAGTGGAAGATGGGGTATGAAAAAACGTTGCTTTGCTTACCGGTGTCTACCACATTCGTTTTCTGATAACCAAACATATCAACGTGTTGAGTACGTAAAAGACATCACCAAAACGTGTCGCAGAAATAAACATTTCTTAAATTTAATTGTTGCAGAGGATGAAACATGGATTTTCCGCTATGATCCCACAACTAAACGCCAAAGTGCTCAGTGGAAGTCATCATCATCATCATCAAAAGGCACAAAATTTAGTCTTCAAAAGTTGAAAGTGAAAACAATGTTGGTGTGCTTCTACGACAACAAAGGGGTTATTCACAAATAATTTATTTCAGAGGGACAGACGACTGTCACTGCCAAGGTTTATTTAAATATTTTAAACGCAAATTGAAAAGGATTCTCCGAGTCCGACTCGAATATTCAACACATGGCAGTATTTTCCTTCTTCATGATAATGCACCGACTCACCGGTCGATAGTTGTGCAGGAATTTTTGACCCCCAAACAAGTGTGTGTTCTCAGTCATCCACCCTCTTTCCCAGATTTGTCTCCCTGCGATTAGTTTCTATTCCCAAAATTAAAGTTACCATTGAATTGACGCTTCACTGAAAATACTGATGACATCCAAAGGGAGTTTAAGGGCCATACCAACAGAAGAACTGCAGAGGTCGTTCCAATGTTTGTTAGATCGTGCCACACGCTGTATTAATGCACAAGTGGCTTACTTTGAATAAAATACAGGATATATCTTCAACTGTTGTTTATTTTATTTTTTTTAAAAATGGAATTAGTCTCATTACTTAAATGTCAGACCTCATATATTTGAGAATCTGCCTATGTATGCATCTATGTATGTACTTATACATACTGCCGGTGCAATACTGCGTCCCTCTTTAAATCGCAACTGTAGTCTCTGGCTTAGTTGACCTAAAGATAGGACAGGTCCTGGATAACTTCCACAACTTTCCACTCCTGAAGGAAACATCTGTTAAGAACAGCATACACTCGTTTATGGTTTTCTTTCAAGCCAGGAACGTACTAATTAAATTGTTAGTGCGAGCCGGGGGTAGTGCAGCTCAGTTCTTGTTTAGCCACGGTTAAGATATGTGTACTCTATCAATATTATGAAAATTACATATCCGTCATGTTTTATTGATTATGCATGACAAAAAAAAAAAAGATATGTTCGTTGCACTCTAAGCACCTACCTAAGAAAACACGAGGGTAATAGTAGTACTTGTGTAATACGTAAGGCTGTGATCAATTGCTATCAGAGTGTGGAGACGCTAACGAACTCAAAAACTGTAGTTTTATTTGTACATTATGAATTCTGCACCAGGGGTTTTCAAACGGTAGAAAAGTTATGGGGGATTTTAGGCTCTGAAGAAACGGGAGACTTAGGATCATACATTGACAGACTCAGACGTTTGGAATGTTGGTCTACTGATAATGGGAACGCTTATTTTTTTTTTATCCCAGGACTTTCACCTAGTAAAAATGAGAACCCTACTAGATCTCAAAATATAATTCAGTTTTTGAAAGTATTACTGTTGTTATGTACTAATTTTTAAAAAAATGATGAGTGTGCGGTACTGCGACAGTTTCTACTGCAAATCTTGTAACTCTATATAGGACCTTGTGACAAATGATGGATGCAGCATTTCAATACCAGTCGCACGAACAATATTATCATCGAGTTACATCCTTTCTCCACGCCAGTTTCAGAACTGTATCTTAAATGACTTTTGATAGTTTTTTTCCCCCTAATTCCATGCAAAAAAAAAGGTAGCCCCCATGAATTCTGGCGTACTTAATTTCATTTCTTAACAGAGGTTCTTGTTGTAATTTCTTTCCAGGATGTGTATTTGTTGCTATTTCTGCTGTATACATACATCTTTGTTTTCTTGAATATCTATTTACTCTTGCTCTGGTCTTTTTTTTAAACTAAATTTAGTACATGCTAACCGTCATATTGCCCTCACTTTCATTTTGTTGAGTTCACATTTCGGAAGAGACCCTACGCTCGTAACTTGGCCATCGCCAAGATATTTTTTCATACGTCATTGACGTCATGCTCTGGTTTGATCGCGTGGTCGGCGAGATAGGCTGGAACTGGAGATAGTCTGTCAAGAAAAATATCGAGGAACGGCAGGTGGATAGGCTATCAGTGGGTGAAGTAACAAACACTTAATGGGCCATAGAGTTAGTTACCTGCATTTCTGGAGCCAAAACGATGGTTGAGTTAACGTGAAAGAAAGTAGTTTTTAAAATTTTTAAAGTGGACTGAATTCGACAGCAATTCGCTAGAAGCATTTTCATTTCAAGGACATTGGCGGTGGCTGGAACATGTGCTCCGAGTGGCTGGTGCCTCATAACAAAAATAGCATTGAGAAGGATACCTCAAGGGAACAGGAGCAAGGGCATGCCAAACGAGACATGGAGAAGAACGATGGAGGGTATACTGAGCAATAGAGGCCCCACTTCGGCAAGAGCGAAACAGAAAGGCTAAGGACAAGCGTATGTGGTAAACCTTTGTAGAAATCCCACATACTTCAGCACCTAAAGGTTCAGAGAAGAAAACAGAGAGAAATATTGAGTTTGTTATTACAAAAAAAGGACTCCATCTGTTCAAACTGTGGTGTTATCCGGGACCAGCCCTAGCTTTGCCACAATCTTCACGTAGATTTGCCGTTCGGTCTAGCAATCTGGCCGACCTGGTTCAAGTCCCAGCACCGGGGATTTTTGCTGGCCCCGCCACACCAAACAGCCCCAGGATCCACCCAGCCTCTAAAAATGGGTGCCAGAGAAGTCTGGGAAGGTAAATGAGGCCGGGCGTGATACTGACCATATCACACGTACGAACATACGAAATGTCTGGAAAAAAAATGTGAATAAAAACGTGTCCTTAATATGTCTTAATGGCACTGAAACGGAGATTTTACCTTTTACCTCTATATAGATGTGTATTTTTTAAAAAGTATTGGCATTCTTTTGCACTAGTTAAACACTCCATAGTACTGTACACCTTAATTTCTGAAAGGTAATTTTCACTGCCCTGTGAAACTAACTTGCAGTCAAACCGACCTGCAGGCACATGTGATAAACATTTCACCTTTTCCACACAACTGCCCTAGCGTCCAAGGGCAATCACACGTTGTATACGTTGACATAAACTTATCTTCCCATACTACGAGTTCACCATCATAATTAAGTAAATATACATGGGAGAACTTGTCCCTGGGATGATTAGCTGAAGCAACGAGGTAATAACCTACGTTATACCAGTGCTTGCTGTGTAAATTGCAATGGGCGGTCACGCACTTTTTGTCGCCAGTCACGCACGTTTCCAGAAATGTATTCATGAGCGGTAAAGTAAAAAAACAGAAACAGCAGAACTAAATTATACATCCGCACAGAGATATGCTCTTAGCGCGATCTCCTACTGTTTCCGAAACTCTGTATATTGTGAAATGGGATTAAAAGTACTTAGTGTAAAATTTACTCACTCGAAATGGTCTATTTATAAACATGCATGAGCCTAAACTCACGAATTTGATTCGGTTTTATGAACCACGCGCACTGTTATTCGATTCTCCATCTACAACAACAAAAATAGACGAGAAGTTCTCAACACAGCTGCATCCAAGGAGAAAAGTAGGTGCAAAATTAAGTCTCAAGTGAACTCGAAATAAATTAAAACTGAGATGCAGTTGCTTCTAAAATGGATTTTAATATATATATATATATATTTGATTATTTAGATAACATGAAATTAACACAGTTTGAACTGATTACCATGAGCATGAACTTTTTCAGGGTTAGGGGTGGGTGGTGGGGGCGAAGGTGCTTAACATCAGCGACCCATAATTGACTGCTGCCGTCAGTTTTGGCGAACCATAGCAGCTAAGACCCTATTCCACACCCTAATGTTGCCCCCAAAACCTGGGGGAGTAGTCTGACCAAGTGAATAGGGATCGCAATGTGAAGGTGAATTTGGTTCCAAAAACTGCGTCGGATGTGCTGGCGGCATAAGGCAGCCAGGGTTCTTTTGAATGTGAACTTGAAGTAGAAGAAGAAGCAGAAGAAGAAGTAGAAGAAGAAGGAGGAGAAAAAGATTGATTGATTGATTGTTTGATCTTTATTTCAAAAGGGTTAAGAATTGAGCACGCAGGCCCGTCTGACATTCTGCCTTTTATCATACATCTTTCACTCTATTCCAGACATCGAAGAGGCAAGAAGAAGGAGGAGGAGGAGAAAAAGAAGAAGAAGAAGTACGAAAAAGAAGGAAGAGGAAGAAGTAAGAATAAGAAGAAGAAGAAGGAGGAGGAGGAGGAGGAGGAGAAAAAGAAGAAGAAGTAAGAAAAAGAAGAAGAAGTAAGAAAAAGAAGGAAGAGGAAGAAGAAGAAGACGAAGGAGAAAAAGAAGAAGAAGAACTAAGAAAAAGAAGGAAGAGGAAGAAGTAAGAAGAAGAAGGAGGAGGAGAAAAAGAAGAAGAAGCAGAGATAAGAAAAAGAAGGAAGAGGAAGAAGTAAGAAGAAGAAGCAGGAGGAGGAGGAGGAGAAAAAGAAGAAGAAGAGATAAGAAAAAGAAGGAAGAGAAAGAAGTAAGAATAAATAGAAAAGGAAGAAGAAGATAACAATATTTGATTTTTAAAAAAAAGACAGAAACAATCACGACCAGCTGCGCCTCACACACACCAGTTTAAGAACTAACTTTTATCCCCGCTCATTGTAAATTATCACGTCAAACGTTGTTACAGCATTTCATTGTTTTACAATATCGAACCAGAAGCACTATTTAACATGGTACATTTATCCCCTCCCCACCCTCCCTGTATTTAATCAGTTCTCCAGGCCACCCAATGGTCCACACTAAAACATTTTCATGTAAACAATAAACACGCTTCTGTCTAACGAAGTTCAACAAATATCGGCCGATCACGATCAGCCCTGGAGGACATGAGGAACTCTCACCATAAAAGATTCGAAATACGGGAAAATGCTGTGCTTCTGAGAACGTTTATTTCAGGAGAAAGGGAACGCTGGGCCTCCGGCCAAATTACACTCAGCTATTACTGGCGCCGAACATGTGGTGATAAACTGATGGCTGTTTCCACATAACACTGGGACGTCTGGGATTGTAGGAAATGTACCCTTCCCTGTTCGTGAGGCGCTATATCTAATAAATCAAAGCATAAATCAAGTATTTCTAAAAGGGCCTCTCAATTGCGGTCCTTTCTTTCGCCACAGTCATATTATATTTGAAGAAATAAAGGTCTCTGTAAATCTAAGAAATGTGCGTGTGTGTATGTGTGTGTTCGAGGGAGGGGGTGGACACTATTGACCATGATATATATATATATATATCTCTCTGAACCTTAAGTGCCCAGTGCACATGGGGCTTCCGCAAGGGTTTTCCACAAATGCCTGTCCTTTGCCTTTTTTTCTGCTCTTGCCCAGGTGAGCCCTCTATTGCTCAACATCTTCTCTGTTGTTCTTCTCCATGTCTCTTTTGGCTTCCCTTACTTCTGTTCCCCTGTGGTGTCCATCTTAGTGCTATTTTTGATAGTGAGTTGTCAGTCATTCGGAGCACATGTCCCAACCATCGCCAGCGTCTTTCCTCAATAATTGTTGTCAGTGGCTTCAGACCATGATATCTAGTTGCGTTTTTCTCCAAAATGAACGTGTTTTTCGGTAACAAGTGACAATTCTGTTGCTTTGTGATTTGTTGTGTAGAATGTTTGTAACAGCTAGGTATAGCATTACAAACACGAATGTGTTACACAAACGAAGGGCACACTGAAGAAATCGATTATTTAAGCTTGACGGGTGAACTAACTGGGTTGTATTCTCCAGGACTTCAACTAAGACTGATGTAACATGTGGTGCTGCTGTAACGAATTCAAGAACAAAGCAGAGATAAGGCAGATGAGCGAACAACAACCTGTCTCATGGGTGATCAGTAAAAGGAGGTGGACATATATCGGCCACGTGATGAGAAGAAACAGTCAGAGAATCTCAAAACAAGCTATCAAGTGGAACACAAGAGGGCAAAGAAAAAAGAGGTCGACCTCGTGAAACTCTAAAGAGGACATTGTTAAGAGAGGCCAAATTAGTAGGCATAAAGTCCCTTGATGAGGTTTAAAAGCTCGCCGAAAACATGAAAACATGGCGACCCGTATTTGACGTTTAACGGCACGGGAAGGATGTAAGATGTAAGGATGTAAGATTTTCCAGAACATCTGAAGACACAACAATATACAGTCCATTTTCTTTCAGTCACATTCTCTGCAGCAACGAACAGGCTCACACTAAACAACTATCTCTGTTAACATCTCGAACCTTCCCTAGTCCCAATCCAGCTCCCTTTTCTCACTCATCAACTGAGCAGGTGAACTTAAATGTGCTTTATTTTCAAACCGATTCACTCGTCATGGTTCAGTGACCCCGAAACAACATTATGATACTGCTGTAGAAACACTAGCTAACATTCTTCTGTTTTGTTGTTTCAGTTTTCTTATTTACAGTTTCGTTGTTTCAGTTGTCTTATTACAGTTTTGATATTTCGGTATTAATTTTGCTTCTTATATGCAAGATGTCTTTGTATTAACTGATATAGACTGGAATAGAGTGACAGTTGTATGATAAGGGGGAGAGTGTGAGACGGGCCTGCGTTCTTCACTTGTTAAAGTGAAGTTCGTTCAATCTAAGATTGATGTAACATGTGGTGCTGAAGACTACGATGTACAGGAAATTGCTGTCACCAACTGGAGAGAGAAGGTTAGGAACAGACAGGAATGGAGGCCAACTTTATCTACAATGAGTCTTAACGACTTGAAAAGAAGAAGAAGAAGGAGAAGTCTGAGTAGGTATGTGGTTAATACAAGTCAGATGAAGAGGGTCGGAAGCTCGAATCACGTCCAGGTTCGCTTGAAGTCATCCAGCCAGCTGTAGAAATGAGCACCATCTTGGACCTAGGCGACCAGGTGTAACGCTGACCACATCTAGTGTGCCCTTAGGTCAAGATAAATTGGCCGCCTTGATGTCAAATAAGTTCTCTTTACAATAATAAGAAGAAGAAGAAGAAGAAGAAGAATGACGATATTAAAGCTGTCTTTGATACATGTCTTGAGCAACAAGAGAGCTCAGTTTAATTTTAACTGTAAGATTACCTCATAGCTCACATAACCAGGGCAGCTAAACATGTTGTGCTAATGAATATTCAAATCAAATGAGAATTCGTGGATACAGAGTCATGACTTCAGTGACATTATCACAGAAAATTCCATTTACGTTTTCCCATGTTCTCCTCCGCTAACAATATACAATAGTTTTTTAAGCTTTGAGAAACAACGGTCACATTTCGTTTGAGAGCCTGTGAAATGATGAGTTTGTTGAATAGAGACGGAGAAAACAAATGTTGAGCAATCAAAACAAGAAAGTCACACTGAACTAGAACATCGACACAGGACATCAGGGGCAGGAACAGATATTAGTAGACTGAAGGAGCGCACCAGCGTGTTAATAGAGGGAAAAAAGGCAAATATCTTGGTCAGCTGCTACTGCCCCTGCTACATCCCTTGGTGCAAGATACATCAGTTCGTTTGTACGCTGTTCTCTCGTGGCTTAGACGGCTGCTCGTCCTACAGGAGTCCGTGGTTCGAACCCCAGGTAATTCTCTTGTGATTTTTCATTCTCTCACGTAAGTGCTTTGTCTACGATTTTTTCGAGGACTAATCTTACAAAACTGTGTTCTCTTACTTTACCGTATGAAAATCTTGTTGTTTCCTATTTATATATAAAAAAATTGTTATTGATCTATTGACTGAGCTACCCCTCAAGTAAGGTTATATTTAAAGACATTTCTGTATCTTCGGCCACTTCTAGAAATAAAAATAACATAGAAGTGTCGAAATCCGCGTTGCTCTGCTATTCCTGTTGCGACATGTGCCTTTCCACATCAAGTGCTATGGGCGGCCATGATTCTTCAATCATATCTTCTGTCTTTATTTTTCAATCTTAAATTTGCTTGTTACTTTACTAAACATGTCTGTACGTCCAGGCGTTACTAAAAATAGCCACACACACAAAAAAGAAGGGAATATAACTCCCGTAATATTTTGCTCTCGTACTGCCCCCGGGGGTTGTAGCTCTTGTCCGTGTCCGTTGATTTATAATAAAAACACATGGGTAAGAAAATGTTGGGTTTTGTTTTCTTTTAATTTGATTTCTTGTTCAATATGAGGCTAAATGTACTAAAATATCAAATAAAATATCAATAAATAAACATGCAGAGTAAATATTAAACTGCGCAATGAAACAAACAGGTTTATTTTTGTAATATTAGATTAAATATCATACTGAAAAACCCGAGAGGTCGGTCCCGTCCCAAACACACCCATACTGGGATAATGCCTAAACCGGCTCAACCCAGGGGTAGAAGTCACTAGTGGCGAGGATTCGTCCTCCTGGACAAAAGCTCCATCCTGGTCACAACTAGGAAGGGTAGCGGCCACGACCGCAAAATGCTGAAGACGGAGACACTGGACCAGGGAAGTCTAGATAGGCAACCACCTCTCACCCGGCGGGGATGTTTGCGTATCCTAATCACGCTGAGGTTTTCCGGTGAGAAAGTCCAACCCTGGACTGGATGGGCAACCACCTCTCACCCGGCGGTGATACACGGGTATCTCAAAACACGTCGAGGTTTTCCGGTGAGAAAGTCCAACTCTGGCCTGGGTGGGCTACCGCCTCTCACCCAGCGGGGATGCACTGATATCCTAAACATGTCGAGGTCTTCCGGTGAGAAAGTCCAACCCTAGACTAAACTGGTGCAATGAAAACCACGGTGTCACGCAATCCCGCTTCCGAGACCCACCAAGAATACAGGCTAAAGCACTGTGATACTCTGAACCCCTTGTGGTCCTCTCGTGGATCTCATGTGGTCTATTCTGGACCTCCCTGGGGACCACGGGACCTAACAAGGACCACAGGCGTGAATTCAGTAGGTTCACAGTGCGGTTTTTGTTGGTACAAGTGAACGAAGAAGAAGAAGAAGAAGAAGAAGATATTGAAAAACCCGAGTTTGCTTGATAAAGGAGCTTTTGACTAACTGCACTTATGTATCTACTTTTACCCATAACATTAATTTTGTGCTGCTGAAGATTTGTCACAATTTTCGCCTTTTTTTCTTGTGTCTTTAGTGAACACCTCGGGCTGATGTTGTCTTACAACATGCCCAAGGAATTTTTATTGTTTTTTTTTCTTCTTTGTCTTAGGGTTTCTTTTTAGTTCGCAACGTTCTTCGGCTTCTTAGAAAATTGTGTTTCTTTTCCTTTGGCATCGTCAATACCTTTCCACGGTTGTCAGTTCCCGAAGCATTTCAACACCTTTTCATCTTCTATTTTTCTAATCTGTCCAGCTTCTCATGCATGTAGAAATTTTATTTGTTTGTATATCTTTCCTGCTGCTTTTCCTACATCTCATCTCTGGACTCTAATCAAATCTAGTTGCGTTCTGCTCCAGATATGTAACAAAATGTATTTAACGCTTGATATTAGTCTAGGTTCCTTCCTCGATTTACTGGGCAGGTAAAGCAATGTGCATGGCGACCTTTCTGTCTCTCATCATGCATTTCTGGATTAGAAGAAACGCTGCTGATTCAAGATCGTCATTCGCTTGTGCTTTATGTGTGGATCAACGGTCTGGTCGTTAGAAATATCGCCTTTGAGTTTGCTTGACAGGCTGATTTTGCAACACTGAATGTTGTTTTAGCCATGATGTATACGTAATGCCAGTGCCAATGTGACAAGGTTTGTTGCTGCGGCTTGCTACTGTAGATGGCATAAACGGAAAGATTTGAAATTTGGTGACGGAGATAGATAAAACAATCCCTTGCGCTTCTTCCTGTATAATTTCCCCTCCTTTGGCAGCGAAGAAGAGTGTGATGACAGTGGTACTTATCACGGTGGCGGAGGAATTTCAAGCCTAAAAGGACTTTTTTTTAAACTTTCCGATGTCTGAACTGGGTATAAACTTTCTTTCTTCAAAGGAAAAGAATTATACTAGTGAAAATATTTTAAGAATGCTGATTTAATATATAGGGTGGGGAGAGGGGTGGAGCAGCTTGGGTTGAAGAGAGAGGATTGGGACCTGGAACTTTGAGAATCCCTGTGCTAGAGTTACTGTGCACTGGTCAGGACTAGCCAGAACATATCTGGGCAGGACCCTGTCCCAGCTCTCCGTTTGCTACCCCTAATACCAGGCTCAATGAACATCACTGTCTGTACCTCGTAACATACTTTGAAGACCTTTTTATTTATATAGTAGAAACGATATTGGATGGTCATGATGCTTCATTTTTCTTCCTTCTCTTTGGAGAAGCAGTCACAGACGCTACTGCTCCTTGCGGGTGTAGTCTTTCTGATGAGTGTTTTTCATCTTTCAATGAAATATATCAGGTTGTTCAATGCTGGTTAACGGCACATTATGATAACTTCCTATACAAAAAAAAAAAAAAAATACTTAAGTTTCTTTCAACCGGTGCCTCGAGTTTTGTGAAGTTTGAAGGAATTGTATGGTCATTTCGGCTAACAGGTATCAGCAATTGCCTATAGCATGTAAAACCAACATCTGTTGTAGTTCCAACTTTGCTTCTGTGTTAGTCATACCGGTCACGTTTCGCTTTGAACAGATTACTACGAAAGTGTGTTGTTCTTCAAATACAGTTGCTGCTTTTTTTTTTGGGGGGGGGGGGGGGTTAACTTTCCCCGAATGTAGTTTAGCATTTCTGAGTAATTCTATCTCTGCTTTATGACTGCTTTGCATTTCTGTGTTCGTTAGTCCCCTTTAGATAATCTGCTGTACTCCAAAGCCTTTTTTTTTAAAGATGCGTTGTATGTATTTAGTGCTTTTTCTACTAAACTAAATATTTGTAAATGAGTGAAATTTGAACAATGAAAGGTAGATTGTCAGATTGGCCTGCATGTCAAGTTCTTCACATTTTGCTCCTATCTGTAGTTTATATGTTAGGAAAAAAAAGTTTTCTCAGAGCAAAAGCAGAAACAGAGAAAGGTGACGCGCCATTGCTGCTTTACAGGAAAAACAGGCAGAGGCCGCAAGCGAGGAGATATGAAAAATAAATCTGAACCGCATAATAAAACCTGTTTTAGTGACAATTAACGGAAATACAAACATAATAACATATTGCAAGCGTGCAGAGCTCATTTCCTCATACAAACTCCTTTTGGCTGGAGGTTCAATCGTTTACGCTTTCAAGACAAAGGCACAAAATTGTCAAGTATTTCCCACTTCCTGTCTGTGACTTGTTTCGGAAATTCCTTCCTTTTCCCTGTCATTTTGTACTGAATTACACGTGGCGCTCATTTTAAACTTTAATGCAGGTAACAAGAAATGCTTACAACTTTATGTTACAAAGGGAAATAATTCGTTTGCCGTTAAGCTCTTTCGTTTTAAAATAATTTATTTTTGTTTTCAAAACACCGGTAATCTATTTTTGGAAACGCTGCATTTTATTTTTCTAAATTCTCTAGCTTAAATGCTTAAAATATTTGCGTGATTATTTCAAGTTTTGCTTAAATTCTTTCGGACATTTTTTTTACTGTCAAATTTGTCTGCCTGCAGTAATCTATATATTTCATTTCTGCAAATTTAGAGAGGCTAACTATGTGGTTCGGAGACACGGATGATGACTAAGGCAATACAACAAAGGCTACAAACATTCACGAACTACTGTGCCCAAGAACAGCAACGACTTCAGAGCCTTTATCGGCGGCCTTTGCTCCCATGCGAGTGAAATTCGATAATGATAATGATGATGATGATGATGACGATGATGGTCATGACGAACCTCCAGTTGGACAAATTAGCATGCAACAATTCATAGAATTATAAAGTACAAATATGTCTCGTAGAATATTGTAAGTTCTCCATTTGCTGTACCACAATGAAAACTTTACTTTGTTGTCTTCATCTGTTAGGAAAGGATAGCATGTAGTAACATTGTGCTAATAAGTCGAAGCTTATTAAAAATTGTGGAAACTTGATTTATTTCGGCATTATATTACAATAAAGTGTGCGACGAATGTAACAGATTTAAACTTTATTTTAGACGTGTCAGAATGTTATATCTCTGCACGTCGGACAAGTTCATAAGCACTACCATCTTATCCCGTGAAGGAGAATCTCAGCGCGCTGCACGTACTCCGTAGCATCTAGGAGAACCTTGACGAACTAGAGGTGACGAGCAGGGTTCGATTCCGTACCCAAAATCCGAGACTGATTGAGAGACCATACATTTTCGATTCGATGAATAGTGCCTCCCTCTTGGACATAATAATTCGTACCAGCGTAGCTATTATCTCTCTCTCTCTCTTTCTCTCTCTGTGTCTCTCTCTATCTCTCTCTATCTTTCTCTCTATCTCTATATATATATATCTATCCCTCTCTATCCCTCTCTATCTCTCTCTATCTCTCTCTATCTATCTCTCTATCTCTCTCTATCTCTCTCTCCACACACACACACACTCACACTTACACATACACAAAGAATCTTCAAATAATAGTCACCCACACAAGATAATGAGCACCGCTCTGCGTGTTCCATGAACGACCGACCTAATCATCTCACGAAACGACGATTTTCCTCTTCTGGTTTTGTATGTTTGACTAGTAAAAACCAACTCTCCAACGATTGTCAGATACGTTTATTCTTGTGTGCACAAAAAAAAGATTTATCTCTTCTAATTGAGAATGGATAGAAAAGCAACTTTAGGTTGACATAAATATAAATGTTGGTGTTTTACTTGTGTAAGAACTAGTGAAATTGTTTCTAATTATATATATATATATATATGTGTGTGTGTGTGTGTGGGTGTGTGTACATAGTTGGATGGATGGACGAACGGACAGACAGACAGGTAAGCAGGCAGATAGATAGATAGATAGATAGATAGATAGATAGATAGATAGATAGATAGATAGATAGATAGATAGATAGATAGATAGATAGATAGATAGATAGATAGATAGATAGATAGATAACCATGTTAAGTTTACTGGATTATCTTCCTTTTTAAACTTTATGTCCAGTGTTTTTTTTTACCTCTTCAGATTAATGTTTATACTTTAAGCTTGTACTTCGGTGGTTCCTTTTCTTCCTTTTCCAAATTCTTCATGTGCTATTATTTTCTTAACATTTATTTCCATTCTATTGTCATATTTCAGTTCCAATTTGCTATTGTTATATGATAGCTGCTAAATTTATATTGCCACATGTTAGGATATAAATTATTATTGTCATATGTCAGTATCTAAATTTGTATTATAATATCCTACCTTTACATTAGTTTTGTTATATGTCAGCTTCCAAGTTTCTATTGTCATGTGTTTAGCTTCTAATTTACATTTGCCACATATGAGGTAACTTCATTCTTGATTCTTTAATAACTTTTCTCATCGCCTTGAATCGACCAGTTTACACTGCAAGTAATGGGTCTTTGTGTCTGCTTTCACTCCCTGTGTGTCTCTCCACACACTTGCCATAGAACCTAGAAATCAGGCACTTTGTGCCCAGTCCCCATCGACCGTGCAAAATGTAAGAGAAAACATGAGCGATCGTCTGTCACGTGGTGTGAGGTGAAGAAAATGCCAGGTAACTGAGATTGCTTTGTTTCGTGCATTCTCAACGCTAGAGCTCGCAGAGACTACAAAGTGTGGGACCTTCAGGCGTTATATCAGGAGCAAAAAACCCTTATGATTCTAACTAAACTCCACCACGACCGAAACTACGCTTCCAGACGATTTTAATCATAACGTATTCTATCGCCTGTCAAGGCAAATTCTGATAATTTTTAAATATTGAAGATATAGGCTTTAAAAAAAATCCAGAAGAAAAATAACTTACAAACAATTTCCGCTTTAGCAGGCGAAGAAGAAGAAATCTTGACAGCATGATAAGGAATGTCAGCAGCATATGCTCCAAATATCTTGCTTTGGGTCAAATTTAATGATTAAAAGAAAAAAAAACAATTTTTTTCCGGTGAATCATTAGCAGTTTTTTAAAGGCATATCAGATACTAGTTTTGGGTCAGAGATTATATTCAATGAGAGAAAGACGGTCTATATTTTTCAAGTGTCAGATTCTTCTCTTTATTATTTTTTTTTTTTTTGCTTTTATAAAGTCTGGTCTTATAAGCACGGGTGTTGCTCGCGTGGATTTTGTTGTTGTTGTTGTTGTTGTTGTTGAAAACCTGTTTATAATTTAAAATACAGATAAGAGGAAGTAATATATGGCATGTATGTAATATATGGCATGTATTTAATTCACGGCAGGCTGTGTGGTACAAAATGTGATAGTGGATGCCCATGTGTTTGTATGTCAGCGTTAAAAAAAGTGAGTGAATGAGAGAGAGAGAAAGAGAGAGGGAGAGAAAGAGAGAGAACGAACGAACATACTTTATTTTCAAAGGGTTATGATTTATGCACGCATGCGTGTCTAACATTCTGCCCTTCATCATACAGCTTTCACTCAGTCACAGTCATTCAGCATTTGTTAATGAGAGAGATAGAGAGACAGAGAGAGAGAGAGAGAGAGAAGAGAAGAGACAGATAACTATATTCTTCAAGTGTAAGAAGTGTAATTTCTTTTCTGGTACATACAGCTGAATGCCAAACCGTGAGAAGACTTGTTAAGTCTGTTAATGAAACTTTAACAGTTTGTTCACCTGTATAGATACTGCGTTTATAGGTAATCTCTTTGTTTCCCCCCCCCCTCCCCACTCTCTTTTTATCTGTCTCTTTCTCCCTCTGCCCGTCTTCCTTTCTCAATCAACAGGCAGATTTCGACCTAGAATTATGTTTTATTCAATATGACACCATTAACCAAGGAATCCAGGTAATATTTTAATTTAACTTACCAAATTAAGTCCAATGCCAGGGAAAATATGCTCTTAATCGAAGGACAGCAGGGAACGAAAATATTAGTCAGTGATCTGATAAGTCCACGGCCTACATTTCTGATTTATTGAGAATATAAAAAGTAAATCGATATAATTTTCTAAAACCAAAAAAAACTACTTTGCTTGAGTGCATACATCAGTTGTCACAAAAGAGTGCCATCTTCACAATCTTAGATTACCCAGACTAAGAATTTTGGTACAAAACCATATTCTGGACAACGCTAGCGGTTGAGCTAGGCGGAACTTATCTGTCGTTCATGATATTGGATTGTTGGTGTTGTTTTTTGATAACCACTTCCCTTTTCTTATCTCCTATCGATAATTTCTTTTTTCTTCTTTCCTTCCTCTTTCTTGTGTTCTATACCAAAGAGGTCATTAGCAGACGACTTTTAAAATAAACGCTTCATCCAAAACGCTACAGTCTCTCTTTTATGCGCAGCTCCAGTAAGTTTACAAATATTTTGACTATTATTTTTATTTCGGGGACGCAATCATTCCCCCTTCTCTCCCCCTCTCCTCTCCTTTCTTCCCCCAATTTAAAAAAAAAAAATTCCCTGGACTGGATATCGGAAGTAGACGCATTTGTCTTCCGGCTCACAGGAGTTTCTTGGGGACGGTTTACTCCTAGAGACAATCCGCGAAGTGAAAGTGGCCGTTATGTGGGAGGTAGGGCAAGAAATCAATACCTCATTCTACTCACACAGAGCTAGTGCTGGAGCTGGACGAGCAGGCTGCTAAATCTGAGGAGAACGAGGAGACAGCTTGGGGTGTATCTTTGACTCCCTCCATTAGTTTTACTTCCTAAGTTTCAAAGAGAATACCCGTAGGCGGTTGGGTTAAAAAAAAAAGATGCAGAAATTCTGTAACCTACGTAATTGCTCTCTTGTAATCTTACGAAACGTAAACAATTTTCAATCAGCGGAAAGATAGATTCCAGAAATCTTGCCACATTATTGTAAATATGTTGTCTATTGTTTAACCAAATGATAAACCCACTAAATGTACTTGAATGAGAGACAGTAGAATCCAACATTCTGCACGTTATAAAAGTAAAAAAAAACGGTGAAGCTAGTCTTGTTAAAAAAAGTATATAGAAGTAAAAAAAAGTATATAGAAGTAAAAAAAAGTATATAGAAGTAAAAAAAAGTATATAGAAGTAAAAAAAAGTATATAGAAGTAAAAAATGTATATAGAAGTAAAAAAAAGTATATAGAACTGCGTACAATACTTTAGGTATTATAAGTCTCAGAGAACAGATTTCTCGAGAACAGCGCATAAATGTGGCGTAAGGCCATTATGACACACAGAAAAACCAACAATCTTTTCCTCTTTCTTTGTTTTAATGCATAAAAAAGGGTGTAGGAATGAGTTTCAGTTAACAAGACAAAAAAAAAAGCCGCCTATTTCGGAAACAATCCTTTATCAGGCAACAGCAAAACAGCAGGGAAGAAATATCAGATGCTTCTGGACGAAGAGAGAAATGTGAAAATGAAGATGTTATGTACAAATAAATAAATAGTTATGACAGAGCGCAATGTTTTTACCAAACACCAGAAAATGCAAAAAAAAAAAAAAACATTGTTCACAACGAGGACAAGGAAAAAAAGGTTCCAAATTAGTCTCCGGCGTCGCTGCATTCAGGACACACCCATAATTGCTCAGGGGCGAGCCCAGCGTCCATCAGAGTGTAACCGTAGCAAGATTGCGCACGAAATGCCCCTGGACATGATACAGGAAGAGGTGCGCTGCCAGAAAAGACGAAGAAGGAAATAATCTCCAACCACAGCAGGAAAAGATACAAGACTGCCAGAAAAAAACGAAATACAAAAAAAAAAATTTAGTCAAGTTTTGCAATACAAAGATAAAAAAATGGCTACTAAAATCGGCAAAATCAGAGAATAAGGAAAGAGGTGTGTGTGTGTGTGTGTGTGTGTGTGTGTGTGCGCGTGCGTGCGTGCGCGTGCGTGCGTGCGTGCGTGCGTGCGAGTGTGTGTGTGAAAGAGAGAGCGAACGAACGAACATACTTTATTTTCAAAGGTTTAAGAAATAGCTACGCAGGCCCGTCTACCACTCTGCCCTTCATCATACAGCTTTTCACTCAGTCACAGTCATTCAGCTTTTGTTCATGAGCATAACAAACATGAAGAAGCGATCACATGGTTACATACATAAATAATAAACCATCTCTTGTCCATACACTCCACGCTCTGATTTATGTAACTACGTGAAATAAACTTAATTTCACCTTTACCTATATAGCCCGTATCAAACAGATACTGACAAGAGGGGGAGAGAGAGAGAGAGAGAAGGGAGGAGAGTCCGGAGTCGGGTGGTCGTGTTATTCCGCTGTTCTCATCAAGAGATAAAATGCAGGTCTGGATGTTGGGTTCGATGGTATTAGACCGCTCGGTTCGACTTGGCTTTCCACGGGGCTAAGAGAGAGAGAGAGAGAGAGAGAGAGAGAGAGAGAGAGAGGCGGAGAATAAAAGAAACAGACGAAAACAAAATTATTATCCATAATTGTTTCCTAATGTGGCTATAGTTCATAATCCATTACGCGTGTTCATCAATCTCCGTTAGTTCTCCGGCTGTTGAAAGAACACATCGGCAACGTATTAACACTACAAACAGCATCTGTTGCAGTGATTGGTTGGGGGAATCTACGATGGCCTTTAAGAAACTGCTGCAATATTTCTTTTCTGCTCCATCTGGGGAAAGGAGAACTGGGGTATATGAAGCAGGTTAAGTAAACACGCTTGTATGCTAATACTAGTTGTTTGGAAGGAGGAGTGTTCCATTAATGGACTTTAGTAAACATATGCCAATACAGTTATTTTCCTTTGGCGAAAAATGCAGCGGATTTGAATATAATAATATATAATATTTGAATATAATATTGAATATAATACTATAATATAATATTCTTATATTGAATATATGATCAAAAGATCATATATTCAATATAAGATTAATAATAGGGAAATGCAGAGAATTTAATGTGAATCTATATTTAGCCTTTATAGACTACTTAAAGGCATTTGATTGTGTACAACATCAGAAATTTTGGAAAATAATGGAAAAAATGAGATTTCAAACACATCACTACTGTATCTAGACCAGCAAGCAGCAGTAGGAATAAATGGTGAAACAACAACTTGGTTTGACATAAAATAAGCGGTCCATCAGGGGTGCATATTGTCGCCTTACTTATTTAACTTGTACACTGAAAATATAATGAGGAATGTTAGAGAAGATGTAGACAAAGAATATTACGAGGCCATAACAATTGGAGGTTATGAAATACCAGAGATTAGATATGCTGATGACACAGTGTTACTGTCCACAACACAAAAAGGAATAGAAAAACTAATTATATCAGTCTGTAAGAATAGTGAAGAGCAAAACCTCTATCCTAATACAAAGAAAACTAAATTGATGACAACTGACAAAACAAACAAGGCAGCTGATATATCTATCAATGAGGAAAAACTGGAAGAAGTGGAGAGTTTTGAATATCTTGGATCACTGCAAACTAATAATGGAGATGCAATGAGGGAAATTAAAAGGAAGGCGTCTATTGCTCTTCAGAAAGTAAAACAAATAAAGAATCTGTGGAGAGGAGCAGACAGAACCACAAAAATAAGATTTTTAAGGACATGCATCTTTCCCATCGCAACATATGCCTGTGAGACCTGGACACTTAACAAAACAGCTGAGAAGCACATAAATGCCTTTGAATGTAAATGCTATAGAAGAGTTCTCCAAATATCGTGGACACAAAAAAGAACAAATATATCTATACTACAAGAGCTTAATATTGAAGAAGGCTGGCTAGTAAAGAGGATTAAAGAGAGAAAACTTAAATATTTTGGCCACATTAAACGTCATGATAATCTAGAGAAAACCGTCATGGAAGGGTACATAATGGGAAAAAGCAAGAGAGGAAGACCAAGGCGAAGATGGCTACAAAGCATCGTTGATGATCTGCAAATGGATGCATCAGCAGCAGGTCATCTTTCTCACAACCGAGAGGCCTACAGGAGTGCTATTAGGAAGGCAAAGTTCCGCAAAGGACATGCAAATGAATGAATGTGTATATATATATATATATATATATATATATATATATATATATTGCTGAGGAAAATATTTGTACTTAAGCACACAAAATATACACGAATTTGATCCAGGAGAATCCAAATGAAAATATGAAATTTCGGTCTAAACACAGGTCTATCGTCGTGTAAGCAGACATCATCGTTACTAATTACGTTATTTCTTTGATTAAACGCCGGGCCAGAAATAGTCGCATATCTCAATTAAACGCCTGGGATGGAGCTACAAAGTCAGACCTGAATTAATGTCGGGTCTGAAATAAACCCAGTATCAGTTCATCGTCTCTGTTTTTCTATGGAAAGATGTATGGTATAGGGTATACCGATGCTGCAGAACTATAACTGGCATTTCGTGAATAATGTGTGCCTTGAATAGATGCCGGCTCCTATTAAATGCAGAATCAAGACGACGATTTTGTGAATAAACATAAAATATTCAAAGAAAAACGGCACTTGGCTTTGGACCAAGGCGTTACATGACGTCACTGTAGTAGAGTAAATATGGTCGCTCATCTAGAGACATGCATGAAACAACCTTGTGTCGTCCCTTTTCTTCGAGCGGTAAAGGCGTGAAACTTTTCGATATTCACAGTCACAAGTAGAACATATGCAGGTCTTAAGAACTACCTTTGCTCTGCACGATATTGACTTCTAAGTAGATGTGTCTTTTTACAACACTACAGTGCTCGATCCTATACTGCTTGTGCAAAAGTTGAAATCATGACGGAACTGCATTTCGAGTGTCTTCCACATCCAACATGTTCGTCAGACCTCGCCCCGGGGAGTGATTACCGAGTCTGTGGATCATTCGAAAAGGCGATGACCGGAAAGAATTTCAGTTTAGAAGAAGTGCAACAAGCGGTGTATACGTGGCCGTGCATTCGACCAAAATATTTTTTTTAATACACGAACTCATGATTTTGTAAGCGCTGGAGGACTTGTATCAAACGTAGTAGAACCTACTAGCTTTTCTCCGGCTTCAAAACTTCTCATCATAGAGGTACTCGTGATACACTGTTTCATAGTTCCAGTTTCTTCTATATCGTTGTCTCTGTATATGAGTACGTGTATTTTCACTAATTTTTTTCTTTCATCCATTTAGTGTTTCATTCAGTTTTTATTTCTCTGATTTCTCTCATACTAAGAATACTAAATTTTTTCATCGATCACACAAAACTATATTTCTGTTTAGCCATAAGCATCGTTAGCAGACTTTTGTTACGCCAGCTTACTTTTACTTCCGCTACCATTATTACTACTACTATTAATATTAACTACGACTACGACTACTGTTGCTGCTACTTCTGCTACTGCCTTTGCTGCTGCGACTATTATTACTACTACTACTGCGAGTCCTATTACTGCTACTGCCACTACAATCAATACTACTACCATACTACTATTACTACTACTACTGCTGCTTCTGTTACTTCTGTTCCATCTCCTCCTTCTCCTCCTACTACTACTACTTCTGTTGTTGTGCTGCTGCTACTACTGTTGCTGCTTCTGCTACTTCTGTTCCACCTCCTCCTCCTGCTACTACTACTTCTGTTGTTGCTGCTGCTACTACTGTTGCTGCTTCTGCTACTTCTGTTCCACCTCCTCCTCCTCCTCCTTCTGCTACTTCTGTTCCACCTTCTCCTCCTCCTACTACTACTACTA
The DNA here is from genome assembly GCA_009760885.1 of Achatina immaculata. NCBI lineage: Eukaryota > Metazoa > Mollusca > Gastropoda > Stylommatophora > Achatinidae > Lissachatina > Lissachatina immaculata. Next base: position 13,286,025 of record CM019702.1, read on the forward strand.
CTACTACTACTACTACTACTACGTCTTGTTGCTGCTGCTGCTTCTGCTACTTCTGTTCCTACTACTACTATTACTACTACTACTACTATTACTACTACTACTATTACTACTATTACTAGTATTAGTAGTACACATGTGCTTTTCCTGACATACAAAATAAATCCGTATTCTAATAACAGAACTAAGTTTTTTGTGCTCAGATAGCCTGCCTTATCCTCTTGAACGAAATGTCAGTGCAGTGGTCTGGCATGTTTACCCTTGTCTCTGACATTTTCTAGCGCATGCCCACGTCCAGTATGGCGTATCTCCCCATTCATTTTATAAACAGTAGCGGCAATTACATTAGAAAGCAAATAGAGAAGAGTCTCTTATTTCCTTCATTTTCCGTCTTATCATTTTACAAATTTGTAGTGAACTATTCTCAATATATATATATATATATATATATATATATATATATATAAAGGGCACAGTGAACATGTTTAACACATATGTAAAATAGCAAACACATGTTGTCAAATAATTTGTATTTTACCTTTAATTATTGCATGAATCTAAGATTAATAATAGAGAAATGCAGGGAGTTTAATGTGAATCTATATTTATCCTTTATAGACTACTCAAAGGCATTTGATTGTGTACAACACCAGAAACTTTGGGAAATAATGGAAAAAATGGGATTTCCAACACATTTGATACAATTAACATCACTGCTGTATTTAGACCAACAAGCAGCAGTAAGAATAAATGGTGAAACAACAACTTGGTTTGACATAAAACAAGGGGTCCGTCAGGGGTGCATATTGTCACCCTACTTATTTAACTTGTATACTGAAAATATAATGAGGAATGTTAGAGAAGATGTAGACAAAGAATATTACGATGCCATAACAGTTGGAGGTTATGAAATAGCAGAGATTAGATATGCTGATGACACAGTATTGCTGTCCACAACACAAGAAGGAATGGAAAAACTAATTATGTCAGTCCGCAAGAACAGCGAAGAGCAGAACCTCTATCTTAATGCAAAGAAAACTAAATTGATGACAACTGACAAAACAAACAAGGCAACTGAAATATGTATCAGTGAGGAAAAACTGGAAGAAGTGGAGAGTCTTGAATATCTTGGATCACTACTAACTAATAATGGAGATACAATGAGGGAAATTAAAAGGAGGACATCTATTGCTCTTCAGAAAGTAAAACAAATAAAGAATCTGTGGAGAGGAGCAGACAGAACCACAAAAATAAGATTTTTAAGGACATGCATCTTTCCCATCGCAACATATGCCTGTGAGACCTGGACACTTAACAAAACAGCTGAGAAGCACATAAATGCCTTTGAATGTAAATGCTATAGAAGAGTTCTCCAAATATCGTGGACACAAAAAAGAACAAATATATCTATACTACAAGAGCTTAATATTGAAGAAGGCTGGCTAGTAAAGAGGATTAAAGAGAGAAAACTTAAATATTTTGGCCACATTAAACGTCATGATAATTTAGAGAATACCGTATTGGAAGGATACATAATGGGAAAAAGAAAAAGAGGAAGACCGAAACGAAGATGGCTGCAAGACATCGTTGATGATCTGGAAATGGATGCAGCAGCAGCAGGCCATCTTGCTCACAACCGAGAGGCCTACAGGAGTGCTGTTTGGGAGGCAAAGTTCCGCAAGGGACATGCAAAGGAATGAATGAATGAATATTGCATGAAGTTTATAGATATGCGTTAATTGATAGTATGAAATCTTAAATCAAGTAATGTGTTCATTAAATAGAGAAACAGACAAACAGAAAGGGGTGAGAGAGAGAGAGAGAGAGAGAGAGAGAGAGAAAGAATGAAGCTGTATTTCAAAAAGGTGAATGACCGACACATAGGTCTGTCTGATATTCTGTTTTCATTATTCAACTTCCACTCTATGGCAAGACAGTAAGAGAGAGAGAGAGAGAGAGAGAGAGAGAAGAGAGAAATCCTTTCGACAAGATGAATAATCTGACCAGGCGGACCCGTCTGAAAATTTGCATTTCATCTTTAAACTTTCACACTATCTAGACATTCCACGTCACTTAAGTGACGGAGTGGTTATTCACATAACCAGCAATGATGAAAACTTCACATAAAACATTTACCGGAATTTTGTGGGGGTAAACCCAAGGTTTGTGAATATTTGTGACCTCGTGTGTATATTTTTGAAAACCGCTGCAGTTTATGGTAATACATTTACTTGAAATTATCTTTGACTTACTACGATGTCTGAGCCTAAAGAAAGAATATTCCTTCAACACTTACTCAAAAGCTCCACTGCCCTCGGAAAAAACAACTTGGTATCACAATAAAGTATTTACTTTTTCATCTTTTGAAATTATCACAAGGTCTCGAGCAGCTGTGAACCAGCTGGCCCCAAAAGTAACGTTATTCTCTAAGGCTGTTACCGTCTCTCTAGTTTCCTGATATATGAAATTCAAACACTTGCCAGCGCTGTAGTGTGTGGCTGTAAAGCTTGTATGTGGCGTCTATAAAATGCGAAAATTATCACGAAATATTCCCTTAGCATGCATCCCTGTAATTCACGTGGAGATCGCAACCCAGACTCGAATACTGGATTTTCCCCCGGATCTCCACTCGACCATTAAAGTATCGTTTGTCGTAGTTCTCTCTTACAAACAACGTACTATTACAACTCTTTAACATGCATACGATTACAGGATCGAATTCTCAGCCCCTGGAATAGTTGTACTCCGACACGGAAGTTTTTGTCCCCTTCTGAATTCTACTGAACTGTTGGTTCACGCATTGTTTCTCTGCTGGGAGGAGGGAAAAAAAGCATAATCTTAGGATTTTTATGCTGTAGTGATCACAGAATGACAAATATTTTTCAGATAATTCACGGATTCTACAAGTAAATGAACAGACTGAATAATATCCAGTTTTCATTTACCAGACAGCGCGTTTATCTAGGTTACATCCGGAACGTATACTATTAAATTAATAAGCGTTTAATCGTATGTAGTAATGAAGATGTAGTTACAAAAGAAGAAAAAACGGGAAGAAATACGTTCGGCGTAATCATCACGATACAATATAACAGGCGATAAGTTCTGTTCTTAGATAATAGTCATGGTATGACGACCTGTCTGACGACTTCCGCTCATGACGTCGATGTCTGACTCTTTACTTCCCCCTTAGTTTCTCCCAGTTCTCGGCTCCGTTCATTAGTCCTTTCACTAAAATGACATAACTGTTTCGGCTAAATACGTTAGTGATCTAGTTAATGTTTATAAAGGAACTACCATCATTACACTGTTGCTATGATTTTTATTTAGCCCACTGAAAGTTCTCTTGGCATTAAACGGACCATCCATTTAGATACTGTCCAGTATAACTTTATTCTTGTTTGTCTCTACGGCGTGATAAATTAGAAGTCTTGCTCAGTTATTATACTTGAATACAGGAGGAGAGAAACCAGAATGCTTTTGATTGCAGTAATTTTCTTACTTCTTTCTTTGTTTTACTGTATAATTGCCTGAATTTAGTTCTTACAAATCGTGGCGATAGCCCAAATATCAAACAAGAACAAATAAAACCACTGTTTCTGAATACTATAGATCAATAGTTACATACTGTAAGAGCAATATTCCTAACGTTTGCAGGAAATGTAACCTACACAAATGGGGAAACAGTTCAGTTTAAGCTACAATAGAACAAAACATTGAATAGACGAAGAGTACTGGTTTATAAAGCAACAGGGGAAATAACTGTAAGACATTATGGCAGCCAGTCACTACGTGGGAGCTTTGACAAATATGTTTCTCAAGCCAAGATAAGATTTAATCAGACAAAAACTGTATTATTTACAAACAAAAGTGTTGTTCTTCTTCACTTGCTAGTCTTTACAAATAACCACTTGAAAGGGCTTAGCCAGGTCCATCTTGAGGAAAAGTACCCCCACGACATGGAGTCTGATACACAACAGGGCCCGCCTGCTTGTCCTTGTCTCAGTATTTCCCTGGCAACCGATCCTGACAACTGGTCATCTATCTTCTGAGGAGATCTGCCTTCCTTCACATTATCTTAAAACCATCACAATTTTTCTGCCTTCCCTTGTTATGTTTGTAGTGTATTTCTAAGACGCTAAAGGAATTTATTTCTGGGTCCTGTAGTTTTACTTATTTACTGCTGTGCTCTTTTCCAGTCCTGTTTTTATCTTTCAGTATACCTAGGTCCTCACAGAGGAATTTTCTTAGCTGGTTAAAAAAAGCTCTTTACCCCCGCCTCCCTCCCGCTTACTTTTCTCATTAGCCATTCTGTTTTTATCTACTACAGCTTCTCTTTTCTCGATTCCCCTCCCACCAAAAAAAAAAAAAACAGGTGAAACTCTGTTTCCCCCCCCCCCCTCCCCGAGCGATGCATCAGCTGGACCCTCCACTCATTTAGGCCTCTATATAACTGTCATCTCCCTTTAATATATTCAAATATTTGTCTCCCTTTAATATATTCAAATATTTGTATCATGGTCTCTCTATATAACCAAATATTTGCATCATGTCTCTCTATATAACCAAATATTTATATCATGTCTCTCTGTATAACCACATGTTTGTATCATGTCTTGCTATATAATCAAATATTTGTATTCACTCTCTTTTTCTCTCGTTCTCTCCTCTCTCTCTCTCTCTTAAATATTCAAATATTTGTATCATGTCTAACTCTATAAGGGTTATTCATACGTCCGTGAAACATTTTAAAAATTCGCAAGAAATAAACTACGTAAAGGATCATGATTATTCTTACGCCAAGAGAGAGAGAGAGAGAGAGAGAGAGGGAGAGAGAGAGAGAGAGAGTGAGAGAGAGAGAGAGAAACTCTTCGTGTTTTTTTTAAATAAAGACCGCCGCGCAGAGCTCATGTGGCTTGCCGCTAGGAGACAGCAGTAGCAAATATGGCATTCAGTAAACGAAAGCAGTCATTTTATGTTTTGGAATACGCAAGAACCTCGTCCGCTGTGACTGCGCAGCGACGCTTTCGAGCGGAATTCCAGAAGGCAGCCAATGTTTTCAACAGTATCAAGAATTGGTATGCGAAATACCAAAAAAAAAAAAAAATGAAACAAGAAATATATGAAGTACATGCGGGTTTCAGAACAAGCAGAAGCACCAAAGATCATATATTAAACATGAGGAACATCATAGAAAAGTGTAGAGAGATTAACTTGGATCTGTACACCTTTTTTTTTTAGATTACTCCAAAACTTTTGAATGTGTACAATATCACCGGTTATGGTATATTATAAACAACATGGCTTTACCCAGTCATCTGATACATCTCATCGCCAAACTGTACTAAAATCAGCAAGCACTAGTAAAGATAGATGGCGAAACATCGGGTTAATGTGACATACAAGAGGGAGAAAGACAGGGATATATCTTTTCTCCATACCTGTTTAACATCTACGCCGACAACATCATGACGAATGTAAGAGAGGAGCAGCAAACAGCCAAATTTGACTCATTCAACATTGGGGGGGGGGGGGGCCACTGGATTCCAGAAATTAGACACGCCGATGATGCTATCCTTGTACCAAACAGCTCAGAAGAACTGCAACAGTTGATTCTCTCAAATAAACGACAGTGAAGCTGAGAATTTCTTTTTAAACACCAACAAAACCAAAAAAGAGAATTGACGAAATGAGATGCAAACCCAAAATTACATTTGACCACCAAGAGCTTGAAAACGTAAATAAATTCGAATATCTAGGTTTAGTCATCACCAGCAATGACGACTGCGAGCTGGAAGTCAAAAGTTGCATCAGATGCAGTTCCATCACAGAAACAGCACATGCGAGGAGTGCGTGGCCAGGTACCAACAAGAAACAAAGTTATCTACTACGAACTTTCATATTCCCAGTGACAACATACGGATGTGAAACAGGGACACTTAAGAAATCACAAGAAAAGATAATAAAAGTATTTGAAATGAAATGTAGCGGAAGGGCACTTTGAATATCATGAATAGAACGAAAATCAAATAAAGAGATATTGATGGGATTAAGTGTCACAGAAAACTGGCTCGTTAACACCATAAAAATGAGAAAGCTGAGATACTTCGGCCACATCAAGAGACATAATAGCTTGGAAAGACTGATAGTAAAAGGCATAGTGCCCGAGCTTGGAGAGGTTGATAGTAGAAGGCATAGTGCCCGAGCTTGGAGAGGTTGATAGTAAAAGGCATAGTGCCTGAGCCTGGAGAGGTTGATAGTAGAAGGCATAGTGCCCGAGCTTGGAGAGGTTGATAGTAGAAGGCATAGTGCCCGAGCTTGGAGAGGTTGATAGTAGAAGACAGTGCCCGAGCTTGGAGAGGTTGATAGTAGAAGGCATAGTGCCCGAGCTTGGAGAGGTTGATAGTAGAAGGCATAGTGCCCGAGCCTGGAGAGGTTGATAGTAGAAGGCATAGTGCCCGAGCCTGGAGAGGTTGATAGTAGAAGGCATAGTGCCCGAGCTTGGAGAGGTTGATAGTAGAAGGCATAGTGTCCGAGCCTGGAGAGGTTGATAGTAGAAGGCATAGTGCCCGAGTTTGGAGAGGTTGATAGTAGAAGGCATAGTGCCCGAGCCTGGAGAGGTTGATAGTAGAAGGCATAGTGCCCGAGCCTGGAGAGACTGATAGTAGAGGGCATTGTGCCCGAGCTTGGAGAGGTTGATAGTAGAAGGCATAGTGCCCGAGCCTGGAGAGGTTGATAGTAGAAGGCATAGTACCAGAGCTTGGAGAGGTTGATAGTAGAAGGCACAGTGCCCGAGCTTGGAGAGGTTGATAGTAGAAGGCACAGTGCCCGAGCTTGGAGAGGTTAATAGTAGAAGGCACAGTGCCCGAGCTTGGAGAGGTTGATAGTAGAAGGCACAGTGCCCGAGCTTGGAGAGGTTGATAGTAGAAGGCACAGTGCCCGAGCTTGGAGAGGTTAATAGTAGAAGGCACAGTGCCCGAGCTTGGAGAGGTTAATAGTAGAAGGCACAGTGCCCGAGCTTGGAGAGGTTGATAGTAGAAGGCACAGTGCCCGAGCTTGGAGAGGTTGATAGTAGGAGGCACAGTGCCCGAGCTTGGAGAGGTTAATAGTAGGAGGCATAGTGCCAGGCAAAAAGAAAAGAAAGAGAAAAGGGACGACCTGGCCGCAGATGGACTCAGGACATCACGGAAAGTCTGAATGTGTCACTAGAAAATGCCTGTCAACTTGCACAAAACCGTATTCCATTCTGGGAGGGTGTGAGACGGACAACGTTCTGGAAATGACATGTCACGTGAATGAATGAATACTTTTATTTTAGAAGCAGTACGAGATCACAGACTACCGTCGTATGCCCAAATTGTATGAAAAGCAACATTACAACGCTTCCTCATAAACAGACAGAAGAGTTCTGCCTTCACTGACGAATCAAATTCTGGCTAATTAACTCCGTTGCATGTGCACAAATGCGAACGCACAGAGTAACGAAAGTTCCGTTGAAGCCATCTAGCGTTGCATTTTTTTTTTCATGGCGTCTGTGAAAAAATCCATTTCTAAACCGAGCAATACTTTCACACTGTGCTAAACTAATTTTAACTCCGCCTCTTCCAAATATCAGAGCTTATAGTTTTTCTTTCTTTCATGATCTCAACAAAAGCTCTACATCCAATAGGTCACTCTTAGCCAAATTCGTAGCCTTTCAGTAATTTTCATTCCTATTTTTTCTAATATCTTAACTCTAAAATATTCCTTCACTTTATAGTCAGTTATAGCTCTAAAATATCAGTCTACCCTTCTTTCGACTTTAGAAATTCTAAACTATCTCTGTTATTCTCAAGCAGAATCTTCTAGAAACTGCCTAGTTCTTCCTTTCGATGAAGTTCAGTACTCTTTTTTTTTCCTTTTAACTTTTCACCAAGAATACCTCAGAACAATTCCTAAGATTTTTTTATAGTCTTTCTTGAACATTTCCATATTTGTTAATTAACTGGAAAAAGTGGATGCAGATTCCCAGGCTAAAAACCCCCATGTACAAGTCATAAGACTAATGGAATCATTGAATCCGCTGAGATTCATTCAAGCCTTATTTAATTTGATTTACAGGGGCAACAAACCGTCCACACTCTCAACATCTGAGCTCTGGAAAGGTCCTGCTTCAGAAGAAAACCAACCTTGATTACTATTTATTTACAGGAATAGAATATTAGATTAATGTACAGACATAGAGCCGGACTGGTGAAGAGCAAATCACAAGGTAAAGGTGAAATGTTCATTTTCATGAAATTAATGCCAGGGCCGTATTGTCATGACCTTCAGGACACGAAAGTGTGATGTGGTCGTTGCCATGACTGGCCGCACTTACCTTCCCAGATTTCTCTGGTATACATTTTTAAAGGCTGGATGGACACCAGGGCCTTTTTGGGGGTGGTGGCACTTTAATTCTTCCTCTTGTGCCGGGAAGTGTCATGGGGAGATGCAATTTGTATTTTGTGGCAAAATGGGTGGCCTCAGTGAAGGTCAGGCCATAATTATCGAGTATCTCTCTGATACCATCTATCCATCTCTTTCTGAATCTTTCTCTTGACCTGCGTCCTGTAGTTGTTTGGTTGAAGGCTGTCGTGTGTAAATTCTCATTAAGTGCTCAAACCATTGATTCTGTGCTTCTCTGTGTGTCGTAGACATGATGTAGTTTCTATCATCTGTCTCATGATGTCATTCACCTGATGACATTTGCTGCTTTCCTAAGACATCTCATTTCACGTGCGGTTATTTTATTCTGTTGTTTCTTAGTAAGTGGCCATGTCAGGCATTGGTAGCACAGAGTTGGTATGAACATGTTGTTAATTAGTTTTCTCTTAGTTTCAAGTGGGATGCTGGGGTGTGTAAGCAGCGGGGATATCTGGTATGTAACAGCACTGGCTCTTTGCGTTCTAACATCAGTTTCCTTATCGAGCTTTCCATCTTCAGTGAATATGCATCTGAGATAATTGAATTCTTTTACTTGTTGTATTTGCTGTCTTCTGTATATACATTCAATGAGCTGCTAACTTTCATGGTCTCTGTTTTTGGCAATGCTGATTTTCTTATTATAATGCTCGCATCTCTGATGGAGATTATTCACGTGATCTTGCAAGCAGTTCGGGTTCTTGTTTGCTATACACTGGTCGCTTTGCGAACATTAGTTCATTCAGTTCTAGTGGGTTTGGGTTTGCTTCTTTCTTTATTCTGTGTATATAGATTATAAATAGTAATTGTGACAATACGCAGCCTTATCTGACTCCCGTTTTTACATTGAACCAGTCCGTATTGCGTACTGTTGCCCTTACCTCACTGTGACTATTTGTTGTATGATGATAAGTGTGCTGATACCAGGAAAAAAAACGATCTCCGCCGCTGGGACTTAAACTCGGCACCACCAGATTAGTAGACCGAGCACCTAACCACTCTGCCAGCCAGGCCAAATCACAGCAACCCATGCCAGAATCGTAAACAAAACACAAGGAACTGGCGATCATTAATGGAACTTCATGTTGAGTAAACACTACATCCACGGTGCTTTTACTAAAATTCAAAATAGCATATAAACATCATCTGTCTATACATTTACTACGAACACTGTCTGGGGGGGATGGGGAATGGGGAGGGGGGAGCATGTCAGATACTATACTGAGGCTAAATATCTTTGTGCACAAAATCAAAATATCAAAACGCGATGTTATCTATGGTAGACCACGTTTTATATATGGGGTAGCTTGAGGAACTTTATAGTAAACACACATGATGGAACCCAAAATCGATTTATGCCTGACCACATTGTATTGCTATTGCTCTCTTCAACATTCTGACGCGGTATATCACACGACAAGAAAATAGATTACTTGTAGGGAGGGGTGGGAGAACCTCTTTCAATTTTACGCTGTTATTACTAAATTGAAAAAGCATGTAATTTCAACTCTCAAAAAAAATAATAAAGAAGGTCTGCGTGTAAATATTACGTTAATATGAAATGTTTATATTAATCTAAATTTTTTAGAGAAAAAAATAAAGATTATAGATTACAGCGCAGTGGAGTTTATAATGCACATACGGTCTCAGTATGCAGAACATTGTACAAACTTAGCAGGTAGTTCAGCTGCGTTGGGGCTAAAACAAGAAAAGGCGTTGGCAGCGTCATGTCACAGCCTGCAGCCGGCCTGCGATATCTGCAGCTTTCAGACCTACATATCTGTCTCCAGCATCTAACACTCTAACGCTTAATTCCAGCCATGTTAAATAACTTCCTGTATGTATTGCGTCCATATCCCAGACTGAGTACTTCACTTGTACTCACCAGCGACAGAACTGAACTGGTAAACACTATTTTAAAAAAAAAAACTAAGCGAAATGTACTCGTATTCTGCTTTCCTTACTTGAGTTCATGAACTAGATATAGCAGTGAACATCCACGATTCACTGGACTGGCTGATTGTTGAGAAGTACTGAGCAGGTGACCTGTTTAGAAATATTTTGGACGCTCACTAAGCTTTTATCCCTGGACCTCCGAGGGCAACTCTCATTTTGAATTTTAACGATCAGCTAAAAGTTAAAAATATAACACGAGGATGTGAGAATTAATCTGCATCTTTCAGAACGCGTTAAACTATTCGACTTCATGGATCATGAAACATTTTCTTAGCTCATTGAAATGTTTTATGGTATATTAACAAATGTTCTGGTTCAATATTCAATTCCTTAGCTTAGTAACCTGTACTTTATATATATATATATATATATATATATATATATATATATATATATATATATATATAGTTTAGATTTCGTGATCATGTTACTTATAAACAGTTACAGCCGCGTCAAAACAGAATGACAGACGGCGGCTAAGCACGAGAAATATAGAACATACAGGACCAGTAAGCTACAGCTGGTCAAGACTCGGTTCAAATTCTTCATGGCGCACCCACAGCTAGACTGTTATGTTGCTTGCTCATGGCCAGCATGGCTGGCCTGGATATGATCCACTCAGTGCTGAAGCCTGTTGGCAGGACTCTTCCTAGGTTCCACTCTGAAACTTCAAGCGAGCAACTGCCATCAATAAAACAAAAATGGCCACGACGCCAGCTGCAGAAATATATATTACTCTCGTTTCATACAGACTACCAGATATTAGCAGGCACATATCTATTTTTTTAACCTTAATAGATAAAAATTTCAACTAAACCGAAACTTGGAAACTATATGTTTATTCAATATGCTAATTTAACGCTCTTGAATTTGTGAAAAAAAATGCTATAATAATGTACAGCTTAACTCAGTAATTATCAAAGCTTAAAGTCTGTTAATAGTTTAGATGAAACATCTGAACCTTAAGTGCCCAAGGCACATAGGGGCTTCCGCAAGGGTCTTCAACAGACGCCTGTCCTTTGCCTTTTTTTTCCCCCTCTTACCCAAGTGAGCCCTCTGTTCTCAACATCCTCTCTTTTGTTATTCTCCATGTCTCTTTTGATCTACCGTTACTTCTGTTCCCTTGTGGTGTCCATCTTAGTGCTATTTTTGGTAGTGAGTAGACGAAACATATAGAATAAATGATAATGGCAGTCATAGAATCATGGAACAAACAAAGAATATTAAGAATAAGAAAGAAAACCGGAAGTTGACTAAATCCAAGCTATGAACTGGTTATGAACCGCATATTCAGGAAAGAAAACAATTCATTTTAAATGCGAGTACTATTTTCCTCGATTGAATAAATTATGATATAAAAAAGATAGAATTAATACAAATATGTAAACTCATCCAAGTAGAGCAGTTCACCATTCGGCAGTATTCTAATTGTTTACTTCACAATTCGACCCTAAGACACGAAGAGCTGTCATGTATAACAAAAACAAACTAATGCACATCAATGTCACTACCACCCGAACTCACATCGAGGCATCAATACAGCAGAAATTAAACTCACACACGTCACAGCATCTGCTAGGGAAAGACAGGTTAATATGCAGCTTAACCTAACTTCATCAATCGGCTCGAATCGATCCAGAGCCAAACAATGGTGGCCACATCATGACGTCAGCCCCTCAAAACTGATCGTTTTGAAATGGCAACAAAATGAAGGTATTGTTGGGGGGGAAATGTTCATTAAAAATAAACACCGTTCCTCACTCTAATTAATTCCACAGGAGATCTGTGGCTGCACCCACTTCCAACCAGGCGGGTTTAAATGACAAAACTGGCATTAGGGACAGAAATAAGTACAGCTTTACGTATTGATTTTATATTTATCAAGAAAATGACAGATGAAAGAGATCATTACATAAGCAAACAATTGATGCCAGGAATGTCCTCGTGGTGTTTTTAGCAAGTCTGCACATTCAGAATTTTGGATAACTCTTGCAGATGCTTCCCCGCGCGAAAGCTGCCGCTGTGTGTGAAAAATGTACGAGTAGATGGCGAGCCATTTCTTGGATCTATCCCCACATGATGCTGAAGAGATATTGATTTTGTTTGTTAAACTTCTGTGTAAACTTTATACCAGAAACACACAGACCGAACAACACTTTTCAGCAATCAGTGTCTCAATCCGGTAGTATCATCCTGTTCTTTATGCATCCTAAAGTATGGACTATTTTCCTGTAATTTTCCAGGCTTCTGGTAGTTATTTGTAGTAAATCAAAACCACTTTAAGTGAGAAAAACGACACCGAAAGTTATGGAAATAAATCCATCATTTGTTTCGTTTGTTTGCTTTTGCCAAAGCCTTCAAATCTAGAAATGACAATGCAAACAATTTTCCCTACAATGGTTTATTATATCCATCCAGACATATCAAAATGTAACCATCCATAGCACGATATAAACACCTATAAAAATGTAGCCAGTCACGACGTGATGTAATCAATCATAACATGATAAAACTAGTCATAACATGATATAATTTGTCATAACACAGTGTTACCGGCCATAACACAGTGTAACCAGTCATAACCTCATTTGTAACAAGCGATGTCCTTGTTCTTTCGTTAGGATGAAGGATCTCCTTCTGCTGAGAAGCGAGGGACCTTCACAGATTACGTTGTGCTGATAAATCATGTAACAGCTGCAGAGCGTCATGGGGATTGGGTTACTGTAACACCATCATCTTCCCGAACGGGCCACAGGGACATGTTTCTTACCCATCTCCGCCAGAATGGCAGTAATAATTCAGACCCTTCAGCGTTAGGTGTGGTAATATAATGGACTACTTTCAGGAGCACAGACCAGACATAAACTAATATACAAACCAGCTGTAGCTCGCTGGCAGCTGTTATGTTTCTCTAATATAAGGAGCATTCAAATGAAAACGAGCCGAGGCTGCTAAATCACATGATATGCGTAGGAGAAAGACACTAGCTTTGTGGAGCATTTGGGAGAAAGACACTAGCTTTGTGGAGCATTTGGGAGAAAGACACTAGCTTTGTGGAGCATTGTGTTAGCGGGAAGGTCTTGGGGACCGAAATTGGAGTGTGGTCTTATTCTCTCTCTCTCTTTTTTGTTCCTGGCTGATGAAGGAAGTTCCCCAGCAGAAATCTATAAACGAGTCATAAATGTGTCTGGTTGTCCAAGAGTTGGTTCAGGGAGCGCGCAGGGCGGTTTCAGAAGTGGCATGGAAAGAGTGCTCGACGATCCGCGTCTGGGTAAATCACATGCGGTTATCACGCTAGAGGCGAGGCATTTACGTCTGAAGATTTACCAGTCGTCGATTGGTTCATGTTGCGGAATCTTTCGTCTGTCAAAGACGAATAACCCCAGGCTGTTCTTTCTTCGGTGGAAACATGTTGATTGGCGAAGGCGCGTCATATTTCCTCCTGCGTGACGTGTGATAACGTGACCTTGAACCCGGCAAGAAATAACCGATGCGAACTACACTTACGGTCCCAACGACCCTCACACTGATACTATCTACCATTAAGTGCTGTACTCTCCCTCCCACACACTTCACGAGATTTAGAGGCCTCGGTTCATTTTCATGTGATTGCTCCTTCGCTTCTCTTTGATGAGTGCTGAGATAGGATTAGACGATGGCATTTTAAAGGCCTTAGATGATACCTCGCATCAAGTTGTAAGACTTTAAAATCATCAGTTCTTCAATATTTTAGCTGTGTGGACCAATAGTTGCGCCCGAAACATTTTAATGTGGTGCGAGTCTGCGTTGTCAATGTGGTATTAAGCATCTACTGTACACAAATAATTACGAGTTTAAAAGCATTACGGTATTACATACAAGACTGAGTTCCGTAACTTAGTTGGAAAAGTTGTCACTGGATGTAAGCAAGTTTGAAATCCCTGAGGTAGACAATATAGATCTTCCGAATGTGACAATTAAATATTAAATTCAAAAGGAGGTAGCTGTTTTAAAATGGGAGATAAAATAATCAGGCTAGATCAGTGGTGTCCAGCCTTTTAATCTGGTGACTCCTTAAGGCCGATGATAGGTAGCAAGCCCAGCACATTTTATTTGTGCTCCTCCAATACTTAGTATTAACTTGAAAACCTTACATATCTGTAGTAGTATGGACTTGTTGCAGGGACCCCCCCCCCCTTCAACACCCCATGATTCCTCACTTACGTCAAGGAATTCCCCCCCCCCCAAACACACACACAATTCCTCACGTATCCCAGAATGAAAACAGATTCCCTGATTTCGACAAAAACACACTTCTCCACTTTTACAACATAAAACATACCACAGCTTTGACAGGTGGAAAATAAGATAGAAGAAAAATGTAAATATCATGACTGAATAATGTACAAGTTCACTTTTTATACTCGTAATGTCTATTCGATCTCCACTGCTCAATTGAATTACTGAAGCTATTAATTCTTTTTTTTTTTATCCTGGCAATGTCAAATTCTCCTGCCCTTTGCTCTGAATGGTTTGGGAAGTGTCCCCTTAATCATCGATCGTCCATCTAAGCCATTTACCGAGGAGGATATTTTTGTGTCTTTTCGGGTTTTCGAACGTTAGATCTAGAAAGAAGATGCAGATCAAACTGCGCATTTCCGTTGCTTTATATACAAGAGAACAAAAAAAAACGAGCTTCAGTGTAGAAAAAAAAGGGGAAAAAAAAGGTAACGTTGGAGCGAAATCTGTAATGAAATGAGCTAGGCTAGAGCTTGTATGAATAATAATATTGTAACGCATTTAACGGCTGGGTGTTTTAGGTTCTAAATCCTTTGTTGTATTTGTTTATAATGTAACAACGTGCTTGATGTTTATAAATACAAAAGATATAGGTCGGTCATAGCATATATACACGAAGCGCTGTGATGCGAAGTAGTATACACACCAGACTATTCTATAATGATACAACTGATGGTACTGATTGTCGTATAAAATTCGTGCATAATGAATATGTGGATATACAGAACATGATTCAAACAATAAACAGGGTAAGCCTGGTATAAATTCTCAAATAGTTTAACTGTTTCTCTTCTATCTTATGTCTAGTTTGAGTTTGTGTAGATTTCAGATGCGCGTGTCTTCATTCTTTCATGACCGTGTAACATAATTCATGGGGCCATTGCAGCAGAAAAAGTGTTCATTCGTGGAAAACAACTTGATACTTGGCTTCTAACTGAGGGCTGTAGTTTTCTCCTTGGGGGAGATGACTGCGGAGAGGGAGGGAAGGGTAGAGAATTTGGGACAAGAATAAAAGGAGTGATTTTTTTCTACAGTAACAGGAGTGGAGATGAGGCATAAGAGAAGCTGTTAATACAGAACAGGGCGGTCATAAGCACAGAAAGATTGGGAAACTAATCTTCTAATCAGTCAACATACCTATACGAGGAATCTCATTTGAAAACAAAATACCATTCAGTCATATGTACTTCCTCTGCTCATGACTGTCTTACTACAGAACTTGAATCCACTTCTTTGACTCTCAGACCACTGGAAAGCACCCGAGAATCAAGAACTATTTTTGTTACAAGTCACCTCGATCGCCATGATTCACCCGCAAATAAAGCGATGCTTATTTTTAGCATTTAGAGCATTTTAAAATTACGAACCCTCACCATGGAAACGCATTTCTTATAGTTGTATTTCCTTTCCTGTTTTTTTTAAAGGCAGTTTAAATGGCTAATGGTAGTCTAAGAGTTACCTAGCATCGCAGATAAACTATAATGTCCGACTGCATGTTCCCAAAATGACCAATGAAATAATGCATACTGCGTAAACAGGATAGAATGTAACCATTAACTTTCTAAATAACTGACTAAGTTCTAACTCTCCAGTTTGGATTAATATGAGATCAAGATTTGAAAAGTTTTAGAAGTTTCACAAATTTGTCTCATTTTTCTACGCTTACACACTTTCAGTTTTTTTTTGGTTTTTTTTTTTTTTACCCTTCAATATTTCGCGCCTCGGTTCTTCTAGAAATAGACTCAACCCTCTTTTCGGGAGAATGCACAAAATACTGTAAAACGGAAACACTAAACTAAACCCAAACTGAAGGGTGATACAATTTAGTTTCTCTTCCCTTTATGTTGTATTGGTGTTGCAGAAAAAAAAACGCAATGAATACGATTAAGTGGAAATAACCGAGCATTTAACGGTGAAGGAGAAACTGTCCTGACACGAAGATAGTAATATGTGAGACTAAGATTTGCCGTTAAAGTAACTTATTTCCAGTACTCAGGCAGGCGGTAGGACCTGAAAATGAAAACGGAGGTTGTCTGGTTGAAAGAAAGAACAAAAACAAGTTGTCTGAAGTGTAAAGATGGTTTTTGTTCGCTGCCAATACTGTGTGAATGAACCCATGTTCTTGTTCGGGAAAGGTATGTAGAATTAATATCGCCTCGAAAATGTGGAAAGCCAGTACTTGATAGACCAGAGATAAATTAAAATAGTAAGAGAATTATCTTGGAATGGAACCCCGGACTCCAGAAGGATGAGATATCGCTCTGCTACCAGACAGCAGTAGCTAACCATGAAGTATCTTTTGTATTAGTTAATGTTTTAAAAAAAATCACTCATTACTACGGTCCTTATGATTTACTACAGATGATGGAGTGGTGAAGGAGCTAGATATATGCTTCTCAAGAAAAAGGGACTGTGTTCTAACATACTTCTAGCTGGCTCCAACATACATACCTATAAATCGATACCAAACATTTTGCCAAAGAATGATGTTTCTTTATCTGGTTATAAATCGATGCTAGAATAATACTGAATACATGCACAGTGAATTTTAATTTAAACACTTCTAAGGTTGTTAGAAAAGAAAAGAAAAAATGTCACAGATGGCGCCACGGATGAATAGCAACGTTAGGTAGACTTCAAGCAGCCTGAAGCCGGATAAATGTTTCCTAAAATAGTTTATGGGAAGAGTAACAAGTGACCTTGGAGGAGTAAATAAAGTTAGGGTGTGCCATATTTGTCCGGAGATATTGCCTCCATATGTGGGTACGCATTCAGCCATGGGAAACAACGAGGTCTGGACACTGATAGATGATAAAATGTTGTCTGATTAGCCTGGCAACACACAAAGCACTTTAAACACGTAGGAGAGAAAGAGAGAGAGAGAGAGGGGGGGGGGGAGAGAACGAACATACTTTATTTTCAAAGCGTTAAGAATTGGGCACGCAGGCCCGTCTACCACTCTGCCTTTCATCATACAGCTTTCAATCAGTCACAGTCATTCAGCATTTGTTAATGAGTATAATAATCATGAAGAAACAATTAAATGATTACATAAAATGATTACATCTCTTGTCCATACACTCCACAATCTGATTTATGCAACTACATGAATTAACTTACATTCTTATAATCATTCAATACTGACAAATTTACAGAAAAGCAGTATTAAAAAAAAAAGAAAAATAAATACAACAATCAAGCTATACTTTAAACTACTTTAGACTTTATATATACAAGTATATATCATATTCGCAAGTACATGCAGATACATATATTCACACACAAATACAAGTACATACCACACATATACAAACACATGCGCATATGTACACATATAAACATATGCTGTCACATACGTAGACATACACACATATAATGCATATATATACATACATACACAGATATACATCCACATACGTATTTAATACACATACAATGCATACACACAGAGCGGGAGAGAGAGAGAGAGAGAGAGAGAGAGAGAGAGAAATAGTAAGCGAATAACTGTGACTCGATCCACAGACTCCGGTATGACGAGAAACGCCGTACTTGCGAGAGAACAACTCTCCATCCACTCGGCCACCTGGAATCTCTACCAGCAATATTTAACTTATTTACTGCTGAAACAAAACAAAGCCCAAGAGTGTTACAAAAATAATCTTGTCTTGCTTTCCTTTTATTTGTTAACAACTGCAGCATGGCTTTTTGCAAAAAACCATTATGTATCGTAGACTCTCAAGAACTTGGCCAACACCGCCATAACAACCTCTGTTAAAAAATACAGGCGGCACGCCTCAGACAACACCCGTCCAGAAGCTGAGCCTTCGAAAAGTGCTAGACTTCCCTTATCTACAGCACTAGGTGTGCTACGAAGCTCATTTCCAGTTGAGTTTAATACCCGCTGAATGACAAAAACAAAATCGTGTAAGAAAACTATTCCCAGAAGGACGTATTTTGAGAGGGAAAAAAAAGAAATAAAAACAAACAAAAAAACTCATCAAATCATTGAACATTTTATCCTGTAAAGAGGGGCATTATTTGTGTTGTAGTTTCAGTTAAGGATTAACTAACTTCACGTTCTGTTTCGTTGTTGCTGTTGCTGTTGTATTCTTTGTTAAACTTCAGGGAACATTATTTCTTTCATTATCTCGCTCCAGCTTCCACGTTTTGTGCTCATAATTGAATTCATATGTATTTTTTTTGTTTCTTCCTTTCGTTTTCAGCAGCTTGAAAACTCTCTTTTTCTGTAGCAACTTTGGTCTTTCTTTCTTTTTTTTTTTCATCCAAAATGAGCTTACGGCAATTGTTTCCACAAATTAGTTTCTTTTTCCTGCTCCTGTCAGTTTTCATTTATCATCTTCTCTCTTCCCCCCCCCCCCCCCAAAAAAAAAAAAAACCAAACTTTAAAACCAAGATAAAGGTTAAATCACGTCGCACGTAATATCATGCACAATTCCCCACAAATTACTCATTCCACGATCAATGGGTTTTTGTACGCAAAAAAGCGAGTTATCGCACCTTCTTTCTCTTCTCAACAGAAAATCAATCCCTTTTACAGCTTATCCCTCTTATGTAATTAAAAACTGCGTCAATTCTTTTCTCGGTGCAGTTTAAAGGTTCCACCAAGCTTTCACAGATGTCTGCATCCACCAGCGTACTTTCCATCGTGTGGCCCAGATTATTCCCGGGACTTCGAAGCATCCGAGAGTTCTTGAAGTTGGTTTCTCACCCTCGCTCGGCTAGTGGTTCTAGACTCTTCTCTCGGTTAATGGTTTTAGATTCTTCTACTCGGCTAGTGGTTCTAGACTCTTCTCTCGGTTAATGGTTCTAGATTGTTCTCCTTGGCTAGCGGTTTTAGACTCTTCTCTCGGTTAATGGTTTTAGACTCTTATCTCTGTTAATTGTTCTAGACTCATCTCCTCGGTTAATGGTTTTAGATTCTTCTACTCGGCTAGTGGTTCTAGACTCTTCTCTCGGTTAATGGTTTTAGATTCTTCTTCTTGGCTAGCGGTTTTAGACTCTTCTCTCGGTTAATGGTTCTAGATTCTTCTTCTTGGCTAGTGGTTCTAGACTCTTCTCTCGGTTAATGGTTCTAGATTCTTCTTCTTGGCTAGTGGTTTTAGATTCTTCTCTCGGTTAATGGTTTTAGACTCATCTCCTCGGTTAATGGTTCTAGATTCTTCTCCTTGGCTAGTGGTTTTAGAATCTGACGATCGATTAGTGATTGTAGATTCTGCTCTTCAGCTAGTAGTTTTAGATGCTTCTCTTTGACTAATGGTTTTAAATTTAAATTCTGCTTCTCAGCTAGTTGTTTTAGATATTCTAAAAATTCCTTGCCATAGATGTATACGTAATGAGCAAGAAAAACACACAGACACAAAAAAAAAAAAAAATCTTCACTGCCAAGAAATCAAATCTATTTAAGAAATTATTTTCCTCGCCTTTTACGTTTTTTTTTCTGATCATTGTGCTAGTTCTCTTCATCCATATGCTCTAGACATGCTCATATGTGTCAGTCAGTTATTTGCATGTCCCATGCGGGACTTTTCCTCCCTAATAGCTCTCCTGTAAGTCTATCGGTTGTAAGCAAGATGCCTGTTGCTGATGCATCCATTTGCAGATCATCAACGATGTCTTGCAACCATTTTCGCATTGGTCTTACTCTCTCTCTCTCTCTCTCTCTCTTTCCCATTATGTACCCTTCCAAGACGGTCTTCTCTAGATTATTATGACGTTTAATGTGTCCAAAATATTTAAGTTTTCTCTCTTTAATCCTCTTTACTAGCTAGCCTCCTTCAACATTAAGTTATTGTAGTATGGATATATTTGTTCTTTTTTGTGTCCATGACATTTGAAGAAATCTTCTGTAGCATTTACATTCAAAGGCATTTATGTGTTTCTCAGCTGTTTTGTTAAGTGTCCATGTCTCACAGGCATATGTTGCATGCCCTTAAAAATCTTATTTTTATAGTTCTGTCTGTTCCTCTCCACAGATTCTTCAGTTGTTTTACTTTCTGAAGAGCGATGGATGTCCTCCTTTTAATTTCGCTCATTGTATCTCCGTTATTGGTTAGTAGTGATCCAAGATATTCAAAACTCTCCACTTCTTTCAGTTTCTCCTCATTGATACATATCAATATCGGTGAGTGCTACCCCTATATCTTTTTTCCCAGCTTTCATCTTTTAACAGAACTGTTTCCGTTCCACTTATACTTTCATGTGCGAGCACAGAAGTAATATAGCCCAAAATTAAACTGGCTTTTCATGAAAAGGCAGCTGGAGACCACCATTCAAAGGCACTTATGTTTCTCAGCTGTTTTGTAAAGCATCCAGGTCTCACAGGTATATGTACACTCAGATATTCAGAAACATAATTTGACACTGCTAACATGTGAAAAATGAATTTCTTTTTTAAGTAGGCAATATAAGAAATTTTGGAATTAAAAAAAACTTTCTAAGACGAATAAATCAGTGCCCCAATGATACATGGTAATGAATGTCACTGAAATTAGAAACAGACAAAGAAAACTTCAGTAAAACTACTATTAATATTGCTCAGTAATTCTACAAATAAATAGTCCAAGAAAGAAAAAAAAATTGGGACAAGCTAGCTAACTTTGAAAGGAACGTAATGAAATACTGAAAAAATAATGGTTTAATATAAAAAAAATATTTTATGAAACAAAATTAATGGAAAACTCTAATCACGTTTTCACGTGATATTTTCCAGAATCAGTTTAATACAATGAAAATTAATAACAACAATTTGAGAAAGAGCACAGTGTTGTATGTTAGCCTTCATAAAATGGTACACGAAGCACTTTAGACGCGAGGGATGAACAAATGACAAGAGTATGACCATGACTCGAACTACGGACACCGACATGACTAGCAGCCGCCCAGCCATGAGAGGACAGCGCACGTATCCACCCAGTCATCTCACATCTGTCTAGAAATCTGAGCATTTGTAATCACATTCAGTCATCAGAGAGCACACGTGCTAGATGTAACCCCCGCCCCCCCCTCCCCCTCCCCAACTCTTTGGCCGTGGCACCTGTTTCCTGTGTGTTTAGTCTCACCACAAGAAACAAATATTAGCATCCACCAGACAGACATCTCCGACTGGAAAAAGAAAACCACAAAATGATTTAAGAAATATTTGCCAACGTGACAGCAACAATAACGATATTTTCAGTCTTGGCGCTATGAGGGAACATAAAGGTATTTAAACGACAAAAATGATTTGCCGTGTTCCCATGTTCAATTTTTTTTTTTAAATTGCAATGAAATTAAAGAATAGAAGAAAAGGAATCATAATAATATAAAGAGGTGTTCCTCGATACACATCAATCCCATGAGGGGAATAAAGTAAACCTTACTTCGTTGGAACAAAATATAAATATGTATGTCCCTCTAACTTTATTTTCTTTCTCTTGACCAGTAATCCAAAGGTAAAGATTCGTTTTTTTTTTCGGTCAAATAATTTATTTACGCAGAAATGTCTTATAACTGCATCATCTTATTTCCTCCATTACTTTGATGCAAACCATTCAGTGCTTACGAGGTGCATGGATTACTTTGATGCAAATCATTCAGTGCTTACGAGGTGCACCTGTATTGCACACGGCGCTAGAATGGTCAGGAATGCGTGCGACAGTTGCTGGAGCAGCAAAGTCATGGATAATCGGAGGAAGGAAGTCAAGACACTGACTTGGAATATGGCGTATAAATCTGAAGTCAAGATGGACTGTTTTCACGACGGAAAAAAATCAAACCTGGCCGTAGATCGTGAAAACATGGAGAGATTGTTTTTTTTTTTTGCTGTTCTGTAAGACGTCTGATTGTTTTATCGATCAGCGTCCAAGTAAACCTATGGATACATGCTTCTTTCTTGTCTTTTCTAAAGCTCCTCTCTGATTACTTTGCCTCTCTGACTACTGTGCTTTCCGGATTACTGTGTCTTTTCTGATTACTGCACAAGTTTCAGAAGTTTTGACAACCCTCGCATGCAGTTCTTCGTCCTCTGAAAGTAAATTTCGTTCGATCTTAGTATACCAACTCCTGCTGGAGGTTCCATCGGAAGATTCCCTACATCTCATATACACAGGAAGATCATGATGACATGTACTAGACATTTGTGTTATCTTCTATAGACATCTTGTCCACTACATCGCTGAATGAAAGCGGCATTTATATTATTGCTCTTTCCTGTAATTCTCACAATGGTTTTGTTACATGGCTATGAAAAATGCTAATTTGATTGGTATCGACAGATCGGCGTTGGATAAACAACTTACTGCGGCAGAGAACTCCGACATTTTTGTCACAGTGTTAATACTTATTAGATAAGCACCTTTTGGTGTTTAACAAACCAAATCGAGACAGCGCGGTGGGAGAGAGAACAAGTCAGACATTCACAGAGAGTTATGTAGATTAACTGTTTGAAACTTTTAGCAAGTTATCACATATAAAATCAGTTTGAAGTTTGTGGAAACCAAGCTGAGACTGAGTCGTAGTTGGATTTGACTTTTAAAACCCTTGATATCTTATAATCGTATAAAACAAAGACTTTCTTTTTACACATAAATGCTTTATTATTATCCCCACTAAATACTAACGTTGCTGAATACGTTGATATCACTCTTTCTCATGGCTATAGCACTAAAAGTGTGTGTGAAGCGCCTCGTATACATCTTCATCGAAGGTAAGGGATAAACACGCCTCGTTTTTAAAACCTTATTCTTTTCTTGTATCTTACTATACATTGTTGCATGTTTATTTACACTTTCTTTTATTTTCCTACTTCTTTTTCCTGTATATTTTTCTGATGACATTCATTCATTCATTCCTTTGCATGTCCCTTGCGGAACTTTGCCTCCAAAACAGCACTCCTGTAGGCCTCTCGGTTGTGAGCAAAATGGCCTGCTGCTGCTGCATCCATTTCCAGATCATCAACGATGTCTTGCAGCCATCTTCGTTTCGGTCTTCCTCTTTTTCTTTTTCCCATTATGTATCCTTCCAATACGGTCTTCTCTAAATTATCATGACGTTTAATGTGGCCAAAATATTTAAGTTTTCTCTCTTTAATCCTCTTTACTAGCCAGCCTTCTTCAATATTAAGCTCTTGTAGTATAGATATATTTGTTCTTTTTTGTGTCCACGATATTTGGAGAACTCTTCTATAGCATTTCTGATGACAAAGGACTTAAAAAGTAAATATTACATCTGTGTTCTTTGTTAGGGAATAAAGCTATTTCTATCTATTTTGTTAAAAGTTTCCTTATTTGTTATGATAATACATGGTATCCGCTGGGTTTACTAATGCAGTGGGACATTTTTTCTGGTAGGCTCTAAAAAAAATATACCCCAGGGCCCACCCATCCTTTAAAAATGGGTAACAGATACTGATCATATCACATTTTAATGTGCCGAAGGTCGTGGAAATATGGGCCTTACGCCGTATCCCCTTGTCTTGTCTTGTCTCCTTCCTCATATACCTTTCGGTGATGAGGGACACTAATAGAGGTCCTGATAGACCAAGACGATTTGCTTCATAGAATGGGATATTTAATGCTGCTGTAATTCCCTCTCTTCGCGTTTTCGGGCGGCCTTTTCCTCTGTTACCTACAAATCTGAGTGTGAACGTTGTCTGTGCTATACTGTCTGGCAGTAACCGTGTAACATGATCAGACCATTTGACTTGCTGTATCTGGATATAGTGTAATACTGGTGTCACTCCAGCCTTTTCCATGATTTCTCTTTTGTTTTTGGCTGTTAATATCCATGTTTGACATTGATACCCTGGAGGTGGGAGGAAAATTGTGTTGTACAGTGCCCTTTTTGTTTCAGCTGTGATATGTCTATAATTATATTATATTATATTATATTATATTATATTATATTATATTTATATATTTAGTTTGATTTTACATACTCATACTCCAAAACTGTTCACGTGTTATGCTGTGTCTTGAGAACACAGTATGAGATATATTAATAACTATGATAGAAAGCAATTTCATTGAACTCACCTGTTTGATCTCCTTTTGTTGGATTCATTTAATATGCTTCATATATAATTTTATATGTACATTTCAGATTCTTAAATCCACACCGGATAAAATAAAGTAAGTAAAGTTTTTAAAACGGCAGAGAGAATAAAAGGTGAGAAATAATGGCAGAAATGCAATAAAAGTTGAAAAAAATAAGTTGAAAATAAACAGCAGTAAAACAATATTTCGATGAAATGTCTTATGGAGGAAGATGAATATAACAACACAACAAATAAACATAAACATGACACATGAATGGCACAGATCCTCTTGATTAAGACGCCTAGCAAGTAGTACAACTAGATAACGTCAGTTAAGAACGAAAATAACAGGGAAAGAAAACTAATGAAGGAAAACATAGAAATAATAATTGAAAAAAAAAAAATAAAAGCCCACGAGCCAAGTTCCCTCTGACCAGATTGGCCAGTTATATAAAGCCTCATTCTCTGGTTGTCATAGTGATTAAGTAGACATAATCGATTGTGACACAGCTTGGAATAGCGAGAAGACAAAATACATGTGGGTAAAGACAACGTGGTACCATGTGTTAAAATGCAACTGAACAGGAAACTTGACTGGAAGTGACGTACTTTTGTGCTTGCAATACCCCGGGGTGGCGGACGAATGAGGACAGAAAGGACCAGAATGTCCTCAATAAGAATGGAAACCCAAGCGTGGCCACGAAGCAAGTGAGGAAAAAGAAGCAAGTAAGAGAAGCTACATCGGCAGCGACAGTGCTGCATGAATGAGGAAAAGAGAAGACAAAGATGGGAAAGCTTAGAGTGGCGAATTAGAAGAAGAGTTAGTTCAAAGAGCCAGAGTCCGGCTGGATGGAGGCAGCCGACTCGAAAATTATGGCGCTGTTTCAGAGCTTTGCGAGATCGCTCGTCGAAAGAGCAAGAATGGATAGCAGTGGCTGAGAACGTCTCATACGTTCTTGTGCTTCCTATGATTGAAATATTTGGGCGCTAGCTTATCTGTCTATTTTGGAGATGTCGTTCAAGTGCTGGAGAAGTCGGTCTTATGCCAGTCTCATTTGTCCATGTCATGTTGCAATGATTAAATATTAAAACATATATGACACTGTGGGGAAAGCGCTGGAGGTCCTTATGAACTGGTAGCATGCATTTGGTGAAAGATATCTGAAAAGTTTTGATGACATATGGTTAAGAATTACATCTGCGGCAGCCACATCGTCTGGTGCCTAGGACATCTCTGCCAGTTGGCCTCTGGCCACTTCTGGTTAGCAAGTGCTGCAGGTTATCACGCCCGTATACAACCAAGGGAACAGCACAGAAGATTCACGTGTGTCTGCCTCGTCTGTGGCAGATGGAGATGATAAAACAGGATGACTCACATAGGAGTACGTCAGAAAGCAATGCAGAAGGGAGCGAACTCACACATACACACACATAAACACAGACAGAGAGAGGAAGAGAGGCATAGACAGATCAGAGACAGACAGACAGACAGACAGACGGAGGGACAGACGGATGGATGGACGGACGGACAGACGGACGGTCAGATAGATAAATAGATATATAGATAGACAGACAGATAGATAGATAGATAGATAGATAGATAGATAGATAGATAGATAGACAGACATACAGACAGACAGATAGATAGATAGATAGATAGATAGATAGATAGATAGATAGACAGACAGACAGACATATAGATAGATAGATAGATAGATAGATAGATAGATAGATAGATAGATAGACAGACAGACAGATAGATAGATAGATAGATAGATAGATAGATAGATAGACAGATAGATAGATAGATAGATAGATAGACAGACAGACAGACAGACAGACAGAGACAGATAGACAGAGATAGATAGATAGATAGATATAGATAGATAGATAGATAGATAGATAGATAGATAGATAGATAGATAGATAGATAGATAGATAGATAGATAGATAAACAGACAGGCAGACAGATAAACAGACAGACAGACAGATAGATAGATAGATAGATAGATAGATAGATAGATAGATAGATAGATAGATAGATAGATAGATAGATAGATAGATAGATAGACAGACAGACAGATAAACAGACAGACAGACAGATAGATATATAGATAGATAGATAGATAGATAGATAGATAGATAGATAGATAGATAGATAGACAGACAGACAGACAGACAGATAAACAGACAGACAGACAGATAGATAGATAGATAGATAGATAGATAGATAGATAGATAGATAGATAGATAGATAAACAGACAGACAGACAGATAAACAGACAGACAGACAGACAGATAGATAGATAGATATAGATAGATAGATATAGATAGATAGATAGATAGATAGATAGATAGATAGATAGACAGACAGACAGATAAACAGACAGACAGATAGATAGATAGATAGATAGATAGATAGATAGATAGATAGATAGATAGATAGATAGATAGATAGATAGATAGATAGATAGATAGATAAACAGACAGACAGACAGATAGATAGATAGATAGATAGATAGATAGATAGATAGATAGATAGATAGATAGATAAACAGACAGACAGACAGATAAACAGACAGACAGACAGACAGATAGATAGATAGATAGATAGATAGATAGATAGATAGATAGATAGATAGATAGATAGATAGATAGATAGATAGACAGACAGACAGATAAACAGACAGACAGATAGATAGATAGATAGATAGATAGATAGATAGATAGATAGATAGATAGATAGATAGATAGATAGATAGATAGATAGATAGATAGATAGATAGATAGGTAGATAGATAGATAGATAGATAGATAGATAGATAGATAGATAGATGCCTTAAAAAGATACACTTGCCTGCAGTAGTCATGCTGTGCTTGTTAGCAGTATATAACATAACAGTCTTCAAGCAGCAATCGAATTTCATTAGAAGAAAAAAACTGATATAAGATAGAGAGAAAAAGAGAGAGGGGCGGGGTAAGGGTGAGGAGGGAGAGAGACAGGGCAAAAAATATTAACCGTCTTTTAATCACAGGATTAGTAAAATGGTTTACTTTTGCCACATCAATAAAATCAAACCACTAATCAGACCTCACAAGCAGACATCCTGAAATCAGACAGTTTCCAGGGAGAGCACTAATTTCTAGAGTACAATAGAAGATTTCAGGATTTGAAAGCAAAGTTTGCACTTGTCTGCTCAGAATATCTGGGTTTTCTCCACTCCCTTTCCCTATAATGTTTGTTTTGCGCAAAGAAAGTATTTTCAGAAGAGCATGATTTTCTTCACAAATAGGTCAGTTTTCCTGTTTCATTCTCCAAGATTTTGTGAAATAATGTGCTGAGAATAGCAACAGACAAGGCATTTAATTATTAAAAGATAGAGGCTAAAGATTACATTTCATATGCTATGGTTTACTCTAGTCTTTAGTCCTTATTATTATTATTATTATGAAAATTTTAAGAACAAACTGGGAAGATAGTGGTGACAATCCGAAGAAAACCACCAAAACGAGCAGGCATTGAGAACATCAATAATGAGGTCAAGAGAGGAAGATGGAAATGGCTAGACCACATATTATGAATGTAAAAAAAAAAAGGTCTTGACCTGGACACCTCAAGGAAAAAACAAAGAGGTTAGGCCACTGGGAACATGGAGACGCACAGTACAGGAAGAACTAAAGGAAGCGGGAAAGACGAGGTTTGCGGTAACCGACTTGCTCAAGATAGGACTGTTTGGGCAACCTTTGTTGATGACTTATGCTTCACCAGCAGTCCAGAGGACTGATTATTATTACTATTATTATTCTGATGCAGCCTTGTCTTTCACTGCCTAGGTTTGATCACGAAAATTTCTATTCTGCAACTTGCTATACTCTATGGACAGATCTTTCACCTGCTGATGACAATATTAACTCATTGAAAACATTGTCACCGTTTCCTCCCGTTCTTCTGCTCTGAAAGTTTCTACCCAAAGATTACAGTACGCTGTAAACCTCTTACTGTTCACTGCTTCAGTTGTCTGTTCTTCACGTGTTAATCATAGTTCGCTGAGGTTCAGTGCTTTTGTAAATTCAAAGCTTTCACACATAACACACCAGGACACAGAAAAAGAGGTCAACCACGTGAAACTATAAATGGAACATTGCTGAGAGAGGCTAAATTAATGGGCATAAGATCTCTTGACGGGGCTGAAAGACTCGCCGAAAACAGAAAAAAAAACATGGCGAACTATATACAATGCGTTTAATGGATGTAAGATGTAATTTTTGGTTTGTTTATATTCTTCTGTACATTCATATTTTTTGTTTTTATTTTAATCTTCTACAAGTCAAAACTGTTTTGAGGTTTTTAGAAACTGTTTTACCTAATGTTTTTTGTTTTTTTTTTCTGGTTGCAATTATCTCTTTTGTATTTTTTAAAAACGACTCATATGCATACTCTTTTTTTTACCTTACAGTTTCCCGT
Source organism: Achatina immaculata (assembly GCA_009760885.1). NCBI lineage: Eukaryota > Metazoa > Mollusca > Gastropoda > Stylommatophora > Achatinidae > Lissachatina > Lissachatina immaculata. The sequence continues at coordinate 13,315,196 of CM019702.1, forward strand.
AACATTTTTCAACCGTGGAGAGAGTAAAAGTCTTCAGAGGAACCTCAGGCCATGTGCTAAAAATACATTTCATCCTGTGTGATGTCTGCAGAAAGAGATGAGCCAAGCTCTGGGATCAAAAAGCAATCAAGCAAACAGCCTCTGAGTTCTCTCGTTTAGAAAAAATATCAAAAGCTGATACATTTCTTTATCTATCCATCTATCTATCTATCTATCTATCTATCTATCTATCTATCTATCTATCTATCTATCTATCTATCTATCTATCTATCTATCTATCTATCTATCTATCTATCTATCTATCTATCTATCTATCTATCTATATCTCCCTTTGTACACTCACACATACAGGCAATTTTTTTTACATTCTTATCTTCACCAAAACAGAAATCCGTGATATTATCAGTATTGGAAAGAGGATATTTGCAGTTTCATACTGGCCTTAAATGCATTCGATGTGTCCCCCACGTGTGGCACTGCAGATGTCCAGGCGGTACTCCCATTCTCGCCATGTTAAAACAACAACAACAAAACAACCTCTTTAGCCTGTCTTCTGTGACATTCTCAATGGCAGATCAGGGTTTGCCGGGACGGATGAAGTGATGAAGTGACTTTTCATTTATCAGGAAAGGTTAACGGGTACAATATCCAGATATGTGGATCCCGGATACCTCCCCCCCCCCCCCCCCCACCAACCTGTACTGAGATGGAACGTAACAGTCATAAACGTGAAGGTGTTTTGTGCCATTTCCAGAAAATGCGTGTTTGGCCCAATCTTCTTCATGAAGGCTAGTGTTACAGGAACGGTGTACCCGGACCAGCTGGAGAGCTGGTTAATGTCACAACTTACGGATGAGGAGAGACCAACAAGACAGGGCCCCACAGCACTGGCATGTGCAAGTCCAGGAATACCTAAGCGGACATCTGCCAAGTCCATGTATTGGTGGTGTGGTGGCTCGGGCAACATCTTTGGCAACTTGGCCACCACCGTCACTGGACTTGACTGATTGCAGTTTCTTCCTGTGGAGTTTCATCAAGAACAGTGTTCTATGTTTAGTGGTTCCTCCATTTCCAAGGAATTTCCAAGGCGCACAGACACTACTATGGATAACGCCACACAAGATGTGCTTTAGAGGGTTCGGCAAGAATGGTATTACTGACTGAACATCTACAGTGCCACACATATGTCGGGTATCGAATGTATTTAGTGTCAGTATGAGAACTGCAACCATTCCTCTTTCAAACAGTGGTAATATCATGTATTTCTGCTCAGTGCTTGGTCAAAATATGACCTTACAAAATCGACCAGTAATTTGTGCACAGCATTTATTTCAAAGTCAAATCAAGGGAAGTAATTATTGCGCAAAACTGATTTATTTAACGTTTTGACACAGGTAAGATATACTTCTGAAGCAGTAACCCTGATGTGACACGAGCTTTGTTCAGTTACTTCTGTGCTTGTTAAATACATTATTTCAAACATTCAATGTAAAAGTTCTAGTTTCGTGTGGCCAACAAATTCAAACAGGAATTTTTTTTTTAATTTCTAACCTCAGCTACAGGAGAATAATTTACTCTTCAGTGGTTAAAACTGCTTTCTAAATGAGACTGCTAAAATAGTAAGACACACTATTTTAATGGCACTATTATAAAAAAATATGACAAATTATAACAAACTGATATCTCCCTCAGTTATAACAATCTGACATCTCCATCAGTTATAACAATCTGACACCTTCATCAGTTACAACAATCTGATATCTCCATCAGTTATAACAATCTGACATCTCCATCAGTTACAACAATCTGATATCTCCATCAGTTATAACAATCTGACATCTCCATCAGTTATAACAATCTGACACCTTCATCAGTTATAACAATCTGATATCTCCATCAGTTATAACAATCTAACATCTCCATCAGTTATAACAATCTGACACCTTCATCAGTTATAATAATCTGATATCTCCATCAGTTATAACAATCTGACATCTCCATCAGTTATAACAATCTGACATCTCCATCAGTTATAACAATCTGACATCTCCATCAGTTATAACAATCTGACATCTTCATCAGTTATAACAATCTGACATCTCCATCAGATCACGTTGATGTGGTTCATCAATGTCAGCGGGGATTTTAAAAGAAACTGATATTTTCTACTGACTGAGCAAAGATTAAGTGAAACGTATCATAAAAAGATCATCTACCAGTGATAGTGTTTATCATTATCGTGGGTGGCATTCTGTATCGGGAATATGAAAGCCAAAGCAGTAGAGAGGAAAACAAAATATCCAGAAGAGAAAGACATGAAAAGTGATGTGACAAGAAAGGAAAGAAATAATGTTCTTAATCAGAATTTGGACGTTGTATCAGAGGTAACAAAAAATCATTTGCGAGCAGTGGAGGGGGGGGGGGAAGCTTTCCTTTAAAGTGTCAGTTCTTATCCATGGGACTATGGCACCGCTACCTTGAGCGAAAAAGCTGGAGTCCGCAGAAGGACTTTTAGGAGTACACAGAACAACAGAATGAACGACTCGATTAAAGACATCTTAAGACTACCTAGGTTCTACCTATTGCTTTATTTTTGATGAGGGATCCACTGCTGTTATCAAGCAAGAAAGGGTGTCCACAGCCGTTATCAGGCAAAAAAGGGTTCCACAGTTGTAATCATGCAAGAAAGGGTGTCCACAGCTGTTATCAGGCAAGAAATGATCTCTACGCCTGTTGTCAGGCAAGAAAGGGTTCCACAGCTGTTATCAGGCAAGAAACGGTGTCCACAGCTGTCATCATGCAATAAAGGGTGTCCACAGCTGTTATCAGGCAAGAAAGGATCTCTACGGCTGTTGTCAGGCAAGAAAGAGTGTCCACAGCTGTTATCAGGCAAGAAACGGTGTCCACAGCTGTTATCGTGCAAGAAAGGGTGTCCACAGCTGTTATCAGGCAAGAAAGGGTCTCCACGGCTGTTGTCAGCCAAGAAAGAGTGTCCACAGCTGTTATCAGGCAAGAAAGGATCTCCACAGTTGTTATGAGGGAAGAAATGGTGTCCACAGCTGTTATTAGGCAAGAATGGGTGTCCACAGCTGTTATCATGCAAGAAAGGGTTCCACAGCTGGCTGTTATTACGCACGAAAGGGTGTCCACAGCTGTTATCATGCAAGAAAGGATGTTCACAGCTGGTATCAGAAAGGGTGTCCACAGCTGTTATCAGGCAAGAAATGGTGTCCACAGCTGTTATCAGGCAGGAAAGGGCGTTCACAGCCAGAAAAGATTGAGAACCACCGCCATAAAGAAACGAAGAGTTATTGAACAACTAACCTCATCTACAGCCTGAAATAAAAAGTCGGCTCCACAGCCTCTATGCCTGGTACTAAAATAAAATGTCTTGGCCTCTGAGACGTCTTTGTTTGGAATAAAAAAAGATGGTTGGCTGTCTAAGCTGCTCTACCTAACGCAGGAACGTTCTGTCCAAAGAACAAAATCATTTGTGCAATAGAACATGTTAGAGGAGCAAGTACGTGTTCATATGGTGGGGTGGGGAAGGAGGATTAGTAACCTGGTTACTTGTAACAGACTGATGCTGGAGAGCTGAACTTTCTATTGCAAGGATATATTGGAATGTTCTGTTGCAAGAATATATTGGAATGTTCTGTTGCAAGGATATACTGGAATTTTCCATTGCAAGGATATACTGGAATATTTTGTTGTAAGGATATCTTATCTTATATCTTATATCCTTCCCGTGCCGTTAAACGTCACATAGGACTCGCAAAGTAGTTCGCCAATTTTTCCTGTCTTCGGCGAGTCTTTCAACTTCATCAAATGATTTTATGCCTGTTAACTTGGCCTCTCTTAATAATGTCCTCTTCAGAGTTTCCCGCGGTCTGCCTCTTTTTCTTCGGCCTGTTGTGTTCCACTTGATAGCTTGTTTTGGGATTCTGTGATCATTTCTTCTCATCAAGTGACCAACATATGTCCATCTCCTTTTCCTGATCACCCATGAGACTGGTTGTTGTTCAGTCATCTGTCTTATCTCTGCGTTGTTCTTGAATTCCTTCCACTTGATGCCGAGTATTTTCCTTACGCATTTGTTTTCAAAAGAGTCTAATTTCTTTTCTATTTCTTTAGTTGTTTTCCAGCTTTCGCATGCATAAATGAGGGTGGATATTACATTTGAATTGAATAGTCTTAACTTGGTTTTTGTGCTTATAACTTTTGAATTCCATATGTTCTCAAGATTCTTGAAGATTGATGCTGCTTTTGCAATTCTGATCCTAACTTGCTTTCTAGTGTCACCATCCTGGTCTATGTAGCTGCCAAGGTATGCACATTGATTGACTTCTTCAATATCTGTCCCTTCTATGTGTATTTTTTCCATTTTGTAAGGATATACTGGAATGTTCTGTTGCAAGGATATACTGGAATGTTCTGCTCTAAAGTTTGCCTTATCACACCTAGCATTTCAGTCTATATAGTTTTCTCAGATATTTTAATTACAGCTCGTTTAATGCAAAGGATGTGCAGGGCGATCATAAAGTCTCGTCCCTGATGAACAAAAAAATTCGTACCTTAAAAGATATGCCAGATAAAAAAAATAAGCTTTATGATATTACGTGGGCTGGATCTCAGATGTTTCTTTTTCCCTATACAGGTAGCGCTGTAGTAAGCGGTATCAAAATGGCGTCTGTGAAGGAGAAAGTCAAGTGTGTTTTGTGGTATCACGAAACAAATTCGTCAGTTACGTTTCCCCGTAGGGCAACTCACCTGGATATATTGGAACTTTACGGTGCACCTCCAATAGAAGAGTTTCCACCATGGGTAGTTTTCTAAGGAGATGGCGCACCGCCATACTGGGGTTTAGCTGCTTGTCAGATCTTGAATGCAAAACTTTCCAGCCCGAAGGATTGGGAAAGATGGTCCAACACCGTGGATACCAAAGTCCACCGAACATTACCCCTCTTGACTTTATTTTCTATGCAGGTATATTAAGGAAGAAGTGTTCATTTTCATTAGTATTTGACACTGAAACTTTGAAGGCAATGATAACTTAATCTTTACCACTGGTGACTAAAGAGAACACATGTCAAGAAATCGAGTATAGCTTAGACGTTCTCTGGGCAACAAACGAGGCATATGCTGAAGTGCACAAACAAAGTACATGCTGAAGTGCACAAACAAAGTACAAAGAAAAAAAGATTTTTGAGCTGAAATGCAGGCAAGAAAGCCATATCCCCCCTCCCCAGCTAGATAAGCTTTTGTGTAACAAATATTTGAATTCAAGGAAAGACCTAGCTCTCTCTCTCTCTCTCTCTCTCTCTCTCTCTCTCTCACCCTCTACTGTTTAATCGAATAAATAAGACCTAATTGTGAAGTTATGTTGTTTACCTGTATAAATAACACCAATTTGAAAATTTATGTTATTCAAATATATAAATAATGTATACATGCAAGTGCACGTGTTTTGTTTATTTATATATCCTTTACCTACGCCTTTACAAGTTTCATTTATTTGCTGTGTGTGAAATGCATGCATGCAGTGTTCTCCTTTCACAAAGAGGATCATGCAAGGAAATGGAACTATTGGGAGGTTACAGCTCTACGGTATTAATACGTCTCCATACAAAGCAAGTGGTCTCAGAGGCTCGTTAATTCATTAAAAAAAAAACTAACTCATTTCAAGTGGCATCGGTAATGAAGAGTGCAGGCGGGAAACTGCAGATTAAATTACGTGTGGTAAAGTAAAAATTACTAGTCCAGAATTTACGAAGGCAAGTTAATAAATAAATCACAAAACGAGCTTGGGGAAAAAAAAACTACAGAGATTACTTTCCTGAATTTTTTTTTCTTGTAATTTTTCGGTATAATTCCCGTGTGCATTCAGACAGTTACCTCATCGACTCACGAGTTCTTGGAAGTCCGGCATCAAGGAAGGTTTCTGGCTACTGGCGCAGACAGCGAGTTACCTCCAAACTCTTAGTCGTCTCCGAAATGGTTATCACTCAGGTGATTCTTCAGGGGATCAAAGATGGACAACTCTGGAGGTTAAAGTATGGGTGCGTGAAGCATGATTTATCTAGAGAATGTAAGTACGGCGGTAGTTTCCCTTTGCCTTCGGCTAAGTTTGGGTGTGTGAAGCATGATTTATCTAGAGAATGGAAGTACAACAGTAGTTTCCCTTTGCTTTCCGCTAGGTTTGTGTATGGTTCTCTAACTTATGTGTGAAAAGGCTGACCAGCAGGGTAGCAGGTTACCTTTTTCTGTTGTAGCACCGAAAACGAACACAAAAAATATGTGGATAAAGTACTTCACGTGTGGGACACACACACACACACACAATACACACACACGGACAATTATGAATCAAAGCCTGGACTACTGCACAACCTGGCATAGGCTAACCTATGGTGGACAGTGCTCAGTAAAAGAAACTAAAACGTCTATAAATCTGTACAGAGTGCAGGAATCTTAGAACTTTAACACTATTTTTAACATTAACCTGGGAGTAAGGCAGATTAATTTAGACACACTAGCTAGCCATGAGAATATACATTCCTGTAACGCTTAAAAATAACGCCAGGAACCTTTTTGAAGATATCCTATTCATTTTAGGATAAAATATGAAGAATAAGAAATCAGGATCAAGAAAATGAACAAAGAGCGTAAATGACAGATGGAAGACAGCCACAAAATAACTTGAGCTTTAAGCTGCGTTCCATTGATATGACAGTTCGAGTCATACATTAGCATTAATGTAATATCTTAATTACTATACTCCTCAAATGTGATGGACGCTGGAATGTGGCGGCCAGCTCCTCCTGTGTCCTGGGTATTTTAACCATGGAAGCTGTCACACTTTATTGTGTTATCTAAGAACGTTGGCACCAAAATTTAATTGCAACAACTAAATAATTTTAGTAAAATAATAATAATAACAATAGTGTTTCCATTTCTTCTGCTACCAGTTTATGAAAGGGTTATATCTTGTTACTTGTAATATATGTAAGGAGGAGGTCGAGGTGAGTAAGGGAGTTGTGAGAGTGGTAACCAAGTAATTAAATTTCTTCCAACGGTACAAATGTACCCCCAATCCCTCAAATTTTGAAGAATATCAGACCACAACCATCCCAGTTCCACGATCCTTGTTAGCCAACAGTTCAACCTAAGTCTACTCTGATTTCTCATCAACTCTCATCATCTCATCTCATTTATATATGTATGTAGTTACTTCTGTACTGAATGAATGGATAAGAGCGAGACGTAAATGTTATATTTTATTTATGTCTCTCAGCTTCAATGTTAATTATGTTTGTTACACGAACAGCATATTTGTAGAATGTATGGCATAGAGTGAAAGATGTATGATAAAAGGACAGAATGTCAGACGGGCCTTTTGAAATCAAGATCAGTCTCATACCAAATACAAAACAAATATCTCAATGTGTAAAAACAACCAACAAAATAAGTTTATTATCACAGACATTACACAGCTACTCAGAACAGACTCTCAGGAAACTTTTTCAGGGAGGAGATTTTAAAAACTTCTTATATCTCCGTGGTTCCTTTTGCTCTTCATATGAAAGAAAGAAATTTACTTCTTCTGGAGAGCTGCACAGCCAAGCCTCGTTTAAATGAGAAGGACGCAACCAAACGGCGGGTTCTTTTGACTGATCGTGGTTTCGTTTTGGAAAAAATTATCACCACCGCACACTCGCGTTACCCCTATCTCATTGTTAGTGATAATCAGAAAGAGCTGAGCTCACGAAGTTCTTTGGCAGAGAGAGAAGTTCGTTTGTCATGGAACAATGGGAGAATGGCAACACATTGCACGATTGTTCTAAGAAAAGACTCCGCCAGCAAAATGTTGCATGTTACAACTTTAGACAACTCTTGGATAATACAAGTGTAGAATAAACGAAAAATAAATGGAAAAATACGAGACACGGACAAATAGTGAAATATATCATAATAACAAAAGCACTGTGAAATTATACCACGGTAACAATAACACTGTGAAAATATATCGTGGTAAAAAAATAATGTGAAAATTGATCATAATAACAGAATTATTGTGAAAATAGACCGTAACAACACGAGCATTCTGAATTCCTCATAACTAAAATATTTATGAAAACAGACTCAGGCATAAAAACGTTGTTAAAATAGACCTCAATGAAAGAACAGAGACGGAATATATCTAATTTCAAAATTATTGTGAAAATGATCTTAATTACAAACACTCTGGGAAAAGAAATCTACTTAGCCAACCGCACGGATATGTAATAGTATTTTTGTAGGGATGAAAAATAAAGGCGCGATCTGCATAAATATAAAATCTGTAACAAAGAACTCAAAACATACTAAACAATGATAACCTGTCTGATCTCATGCAGTACGATATAACTCCTTGTAGCGTCCGCTGGCATAAAACTCCAGAAACTAAATACAGATCCCTTATATTATTTTTTTTTTACACGGAGGCATAGACGCTGTCTATTTTGACAATCCGCGACCTACAGCTAGTATCAACTTTGGCGAGCCATAGCTGACCAAGTCCCTGTCCCACCTCTTCATTGGTAGCCCTAATAATAGGCCTAGCCTGGCTTAATGGGGCAGGAATTGACATAGCTCCCATGTCGGCGGAGTCTGCTATGGAAGAATTGCACACCAGCTGCTTTGTAGCCCAGCTCAGGGACTGAAAAAATATCCGCTGTAACCTGCTCCCGAGCCGACACGATGCTGTGCCTCAACATCAACACCGCACAGGCTGCAAAGAGAACCATTCTGCAGTTCCAGGAAGATAGCAGAAGAAGAAGAAGAAATCCCCGTACATGACATTATCTAGTATATTATGGCAGCAAGCCGGTCCTGCAATAGACGCCTTACATTTGTAGATAAGAAAAAAAAATCGCAAGTTATAAAACACATTTATTTTTCGAGTATGTTTACAGCTCTGCAGAAATCAACACTAGGACAGTATATAAGAATACGTAGTAACAAGTGGACGTTTGTTCCTGCTTGCCACAGCTGGGTCATGAGACTGGACCTCCTTTCAGCCAGGACCGTACATGGGTGTCGTTGAAAAAAAAATGTTAGCCCTAGTTTAGAAATGTTTATATTCCTTTTACGCGTAACGAAATGAAGACACTGACTGTGTTGGCAATGGATTCCGCAGACGTTAAGACTACTATACACATTAAACTGACTTGGGAAAAAAATATAATTACAACTTCGCTTAAGAGCCAGAAGATTAAGTAACGCATCCATCAACTCGACCAGTCGGGATCTATTACTTCATGGGTGGTTCTTATTTTGTTTGCTTTGCTGGTGCGTATGTGTGCGTGTGGGCGCGTATGTGTTTGTGCTTTCTGTGCTTCGTCTTTCCTGCACATTTTCCCACAACCTGACCGACAGATGAGCTGATAACTGGAGGGGAAAACGGACTGATTGAGAGATAAATTATACAAATAGGAGGGAAGGTCTACAGAGACAGATAACCTGACGGAAACTGCGGGCTGAATAAACACAGTGGCAGAGAGAAGAGCAATAGCCAGCAAGAACAGACAAGCAATGAAAGATGTGCGAGGGAGCGGTTGTCTCATGGCTGGTATAGATAGATAGATAGATAGATAGATAGATAGATAGATAGATAGATAGACTGACAGGCAGGCAGGTAGATAGATAGATAGATAGATAGATAGATAGATAGATAGATAGATAGACAGAAATACAATCAGGCAGGCAGGCAGACTGACAGGCAGGCAGGTAGATAGATAGATAGACAGACAGACAGGCAGACTGACAGGCAGGCAGGTAGATAGATAGATAGACAGACAGGCAGGAAGGTAGATAGATAGATAGACAGACAGGCAGACTGACAGGCAGATAGGTAGATAGATAGATAGATAGACAGACAGGCAGACTGACAGGAAGGAGGTAGATAGATGGATAGACAGACAGGCAGACTGACAGGCAGGCAGGTAGATAGATAGATAGACATATAGGCAGACTGACAGGCAGGCATGTAGATAGATAGATAGATAGATAGATAGATAGATAGATAGATAGATAGATAGATAGATAGATAGATAGATAGATAGACAGACAGGCAGACTGACAGGCAGGCATGTAGATAGATAGACAGATAGGCAGGCAGACTGACAGGCAGGCATATAGATAGATAGATATACAGACAGACATGCAGACTGACAGGCAGGCATGTATATAGATAGATAGACAGACAGACATGCAGACTGACAGGCAGGCATGTAGATAGATAGACAGACAGGCAGGCAGACTGACAAGCAAGCAGGCAGGCAGATAGATAGATAGATAGATAGATAGATAGATAGATAGATATAGATAGATAGATAGATAGATAGATAGATAGATAGATAGATAGATAGAACGTGAAAGACAGATAATCGAACATTTGAAATACAAGCAACAGCGGCATGTAGATCGATTTCCACTTTGTTTGAAGTTCACTCCGGCCATTAGGCCATAGCCAATTCTGGTGAAATGATCAAGATAAAAATAGAGACTATGATCTAGTGGCACCCTAGCTCTACCTAATGTGTTCCTGACGATCGCTGGTCGGTCGGTGAACAATCGCGCTTAGCCGATTTGATTTCCCCTCCACTACTTTATGTCCCGGCAAATTCACAATGTGAAGCCTGCCTTTGTAATTGTCCCCTATTTTGTCCCTAAAAGCCCTAGCTGTAACTGTCCAGTCTTCAACGTCCGTACAGCAAAACAAGTGGATAATTTCAGAGTCTATGACTTTCATTGTCCTTGTCTGTTACAGTGTGGCCAATTTTGTGGATTTGTCTTTTTTTTTTTTGTCAACAAATTCCAAATATGTATTACTCTTTTCATTTTGAGCACTCAGTTAACACAAACAGGTTATCTTTTGCATTCTCTAAATCAGGGATTCTAAAAGTTGATTGTGCCGCCTCTTTGTCTCTAAATCAGGGATTCTATAAGTTGAGTGTGCCGCCCCTTGGTCTCTAAATCAGGATTCTAAAAGTTGATTGTGCCGCCCCTTGGTCTCTAAATCAGGATTCTATAAGTTGAGTGTGCCGCCCCTTGTTCTCTAAATCAGGATTCTAAAAGTTGACTGTGCCACCCCTTGGTCTCTAACTCAGGATTCTATACGTTGAGTGTGCCGCCCCTTGGTCTCTAAATCAAGGATTCTAAAAGTTGACTGTGCCGCCCCTTGGTGTCTATATCAGGGATTCTAAAAGTTGACTGTAACGCCCCCTTGGACCTAGTAGGAACATCCAAAATGGGCTGGCTACGAAGGTTGTGAAGAAAATAGGAGGGGTAGAATGCATCACACCCGTCAGAAGGACGCAAAGCTTTTTGAAAGAGCTAGAGTTGTTGGTCTCTAAGGCAAGTGGACTTCAGTCTGGGAACCACTGTACTAAATAAAAATAATGAATTATATTTAGTTTAAATGTACCAATTGTTACATAACATGCAATTTTCAGTATAGAAAAATCAAAGTTCTTAGAAATAAACAGAAAAATTTTGGTAAACAAAGGACTGATACAGGAGACAGCCAAGAAGACAGTGAAGAACAGACAAAATGGAAATATCTTGCTACCAGCAGCTCCGTGACAGACAGACAGACAGACAGACAGACAGACAGACAGACAGACAGACAGATAGATAGATAGATAGATAGATAGATAGATAGATAGATAGACAGATAGATAGATAGATAGACAGATAGATAGATAGATAGATAGACAGTTGCCCTATAAATTGGCCTACACAAGGGAAAGACAATTAGAAATCTTGGTTATGATCTGTTCCTTAGAGAATTAATGAAAAAAACATTAGAAACAAAGAACTAAAACATTTCGTTCTTATATGATACAATAATGAAAACAATACTACAGGGAAAAGTTGAAGGAAAAAGACCAATAGTTCGTCAACGATACATATATATATATATGAGGACGATATAAGAAGATGGAAAGGAATGGGCTTGGCTGGGTGCACTGAGAAAAAGAAAGAAAGAACAAATGGGAAGACCACAGCAGCCAAACATCCATGGGAGGGGGCAGGACCAATCATTATGATAAGAATTTCGGCACTTAACAAGCAAATTTCTGTGCCTTTATAAGTGCAGATAAAAAGTCTTATCTTTAAATCTTCACAGAAGAGACAACAAAAAAAATAACTCTTATCAGCTTCAGGAAATTGATGTTACCGAGCCTATTGAATCATTATCAATGACAATCAACATCTCATTGACAAATTCTCTCTTGGTCTCTCTTTTCCCCACAGGGTATTAGCTTAAGGTATCAAAAAGATGCAAATGCACAGTCGGTTCTGAAAGATGTTGATGATATAATTGAAAGTCAAGAGTCGGTCGATCGAGGATCAGACGTCAAAACCCCATATCCGCGCAGGAAGGTCAGGCTGGCTGATCAAGGACTGGCAAAAATATACTTCGATCTAGATCAGTGTTTCCCAGTGTGGGGAGTATGCCCCAATAAATGTATATATATATATACACACACGAGGGGCAATTAGAATATATGCAAATATTATAAATATATATAAAGGAAGATTCGCGAGGATGGGAGGGGGAGGGAAACATCAATATATTTGAGGCATTGAAGTGGGGCATGATTAAAATAAGGTGGGAAACACTGATCTAGATTATGGTCTTATGAAGGCGAATGTTGATTAAACTGTGGACTATTGTTGCTCATACTTGAAATTGTTATAGCCATCTTGACCTAACAGTGCATTTGTACACACCTGCTTCTTTTAGGTGTAAGACATGACCTAGTGGCGGATGAGTGTATGTGATGATTCACGTTGTGATAATGACGGCCCATATACATCAACATTCAATACAAACCAACACTTTACGTTGATTTTGAACGACTCAGGAGTGACCTCTGTAGTAAAGAACGGGTCCAAGCATGAGTTCAGTTCCAAGATCTCACATATGTATATGCTCTATGCTTAATCACTTTTTCAGCACCTCATGTAGACACATAAGGAACTCGCATACATCCTCTGGCTTTCGCACAGATGCTCTTTCTCCAAAAAGCCCACGCCAAACCCCACCCCACCCCTAATCGCGATCAAGTCCGGCATCAGTAACAACTCATTCACATGCCCAAATGAGTAAAGTTGACATCTTCACTTGCTTAGACATGTGTTGTAGTAAGGTTTGAATAACTACAGCCATTTAGTCCCTCATATATTGCTATATATTGAAACCACTGACAACAATTATTGAGGAAAGACGCTGGCGATGGTTGGGACATGTGCTCCGAATGACTGACAACTCACTATCAAAAAAAGCACTAAGATGGACACCACAGGGGAGCAGAAGTAAGGGTAGACCAAAAGAGACATGGAGAAGAACAACAGAAAGGATGTTGAGCAATAGAGGGCTCACCTGGGCAAGAGCAGAAAAAAAGGCGAAAGACAGGCATTTGTGGAAAACCCTTGCGGAAGCCCCATGTGCCCTGGGCACTTAAGGTTCAGAGAGATATTGCTATATATTGCTATACATTGTTCAGTGACGGCAGTCATTTAAAACATTCAGTACACAAGTATTGAAAGGTTAAGTAACTAGCAAGAGATTCTGATCAGTTATTTGTTGGTGTTTATTTTAATAGTAGTACGTTTAGCTGAAGACCATTAGTAGAGAGAAAACTACCGGTGGTCCGTCGCCCTTATATATTTTAGCTGTATCCGTGTGGCTCGGAAAAGAATTGTCATAATAAAATGAACGATATGTGGCACATAGTTCCTTAAAAACAATAACCAGCATTAACAATGTTAACTTGTTAGACTACAGTCATACATAATATTGACCACTGGTAACATTTACGTCCTCCTAACAGATATTAAGTGTAGTATCATGTTATATTAGTTTACAACTTCTTTCCATCTCTCTCTCTCGCTCTCTCTCTCTCTCTCTTTCTCTCTGTCTCTCTCTCTCTCTCTCTTCGTTACTGATGATTTCGCTTGCTTTACATTCCCTCCCTTATCTAATATATGCTCTCGGAAAATCCCGCGGTCTTCTAAAACTAAATGGTTTAAATGTGCTGCCCAGAGAAACACATCGCAACTCATTATATAATCGACGTTATCTAGATGTCACCTGTGACATGCATGAAAGATCGAAGGAAATTGGTGATGCTATAGAATACATTTGGTTGTCCGCTACCTGTAGACACATGCGTACCTTATATTTGCATCCTTGTATAAATAATTTGAGCTGATATATAACCAGGTGTTTTAATTTTCTGTTGATATTTATGAGCTTCTTCTACTTCTTCTTCTTCTTCTTCTTCTTCTTCCTCCTCCTCATCCTCTTCTTCTTCATCTAACGTGTCCTTTCCAGAACGTTGTCCCTCTGACTCACAGCCTCTCTGAATGCAATTCGATCTCGCAATGACATATTCAGACTTTGCGTGATGTCCCGAGTCCACATGCGGCGAGGTCATATGCAGGTTTCGCTGTCATGGGATGCAGGTCGTCCTTATCTGAAGATACTGACCCGCTGTCTTCTGAAAACTGATGTAGCCATAGTCCAGTCAGTGTAGTCTTGTCTGGAATCTCACTGATCTCGCTCTGATAACTCTCAAAGTCTGCTGTGGCAGCTCTTAATCAGTCTTCACTGAACCGTTACTGACCCAGTCTTTCATGCTATTAAATCAATATTTCATGTTGCTGCACCAGTCTTTCATGCTATTAAATCAATATTTCATGTTTCTGCACCAGTCTTTCATGCTATTAAATCAATATTTCATGTTTCTGCACCAGTCTTTCATGCTATTAAATCAATATTTCATGTTGCTGCACCAGTCTTTCATCTTATTAAATCAATATTTCATGTTGCTGCTCCAGTCTTTCACGCTATTAAATCAATATTTCATGTTGCTGCATCAGTCTTTCATGCTATTAAATCAATATTTCATGTTGCTGCACAAGTAATTAGTTTAAGGAAATCACTATTTAGCGTTACTGCAGCATTGTTCAGTGTTACTAAATCATTATTTAATGTTGCGGCACCAAACTATCGTGCAATTTATTCAATGTTTAGTGATACTGCACCAGCCTTTAATGTTACCAGGCCAATATTTAATATTACTGAACTACTTTTTAATGTTACTAAACCTACATGTAATGTTACTGCACCATTTGTTAACGTTCATCATCATCATCATCATCATTAGGTGCCGTGCCGACTGGCGTTGGCTATTATGCTTCTCCAGAGTACATGATCCTTCATGCAGGCCATCAGCTCAGTTGGTGATCTCTTCTCACACCATCCCGTCACACTGTCCAGTATCATTTCTCTTGGTCTTACTCTTGATCTTCTTTCTTCTATTTTTCTGTTGTTATAATATTTTCAATGCCCCCTCTTCTCATTGCATGTCCTATGAAAGTACATGGTCTCTCTCTTATCTTTTTGACAAGGTCTTTTGTCTCTCCAGCTCTTCTCATACATTCTTCATTAGTTATTTTTGCTGTCCAGGGGATTCGGAACATTCTTCTAATAAAGCACATTTCTGCTGCTTCCAATGATTTTTGTGCAGACTTGCCTATTGTCCATGATTCACTTCCATATAACAAGATAGGTTCAACATAGCATTTCAGGACTCGTTTTCTAACATTCATTGATAAAGATATGTTAGCTAATATGTTTCTCATTTTCTGAAATGCAGTCTTTGCTTGGCCTATTCTGTTCATAATTTCTGTTCTGCATTTCCCATCTGAAGTTATTACTGCTCCAAGGTATTTGAATTTCTGCACCTGCTTTAGAATAGTTCCGTTTAATTTAATACTGCATGCTGGTGGATTCTGTTTCTTAGATATAACCATAGTCTCTGTCTTTTTGATGTTCAGAGTAAGGCCTTTTTGTTAACGTTACTAAACCAATATTTAATGTTACTGATCCAGTTTATTAATGTTACAGCACCAGTATTTAATTATTCAGCTATGAGTTATTTTCTCCTGCCGTCAAACTAATAATTTCGCAATTCTGAGTGTTGTTGCTAAAATGATCTCTTCAGTTTGGAAAACATTTTCTCCCAGTCTCGTGGGGTGTGAAGATAGTTTCCCCATCTCGCGCTTTCTAAGTCGTTAAAGTCATTCATATTCTTGTAAGCTACAACACTCACTTTTCATGCGCCAGTTTGCTCTATTTTAAACTGTAATATATTTTAAAAATTGATTTGTTTCATTTCACATGGCTTCGTATTGTGCACATTTTGTTACGTCTAGTGTCTGTACGTAATTCTTATATAAATGATCACCAGTCTTTGTATATAAAGTAACGTGTCACACTCCTATCAAGTTAGACATTAACACCAAAAATATTCATGAACACCTGGTAGCCGTCATTTGCATATTTGTGCTGGTGGTAACACTTTTTTGCAAGTCCTTTCTTTGAAGCAAATATTGTATATATGTATATATGTGTATGTGGTCATATTTGTCATGTTACAGGATCATATCGTTCAAGTATATATATATCTATTTACAGAGGCTTTATAAAACAAAAATAAACGTCAGAGCTGCGCTGCTGATTTTCACGTATTAGTTACTCTAATTTATCAGTTTATCAAATATCAGGTTTATTTCAACAGCTTTTCATGACAGACTGTTTAACCACCAGTAATTAATTTGAGCAAGATAAAGGGAATTTGTACTAAGTATATATGATATATATATATATATATATATATATATATATATATATATATATATATATATACATACACGCGTATATACACATATCATGTATTTCTTAATCTTTTTTTCATCCTTTGCCTACTTCCGATCCTGCTTTTTTTTCCCCCTCTGTGGACTCCCCCCTTCTCCCAACCTGCTACCCATCCATCAATCAGGTCTCTTTATTAGTGAAAAAAAATAGCCACTTACAATCCACCTCCTGGTAATTAAAATATGTGCTTACACTAATTTTCATAATGTGTTTCATAGAACATGATTACATCTCTCTCTCTCTCTTTCTCTCTCTCTCTTTCTCTCTCTCTCTCTCTCTCTCTCTCTCAAGAAAAGCTTTAGTTATTCAGCTGCTCATCTTTGGAATACCCTCCCATCCTATATAAAAAATATAAATTATACTCCTTCCTACAACTACAAGCTTTCCCAGTATCTATTTCATGTCGACTACATGCCTCCGTGAATTATAAAACTTAAAACTTATCTTAAGCTGCTCTTACAGACACCGAATACAATTAATTATTTTCTGTATAGTCCCGAAAATTTTGTTTAGTAGATAGTCATTTATAATGTATGTAGTTACTTCTATACTGAGTGAATGTTTAAGAGTGAAACCTAAATGTTATATTTTATTTTATGTCTCTCAGCTTCAATGTTAGTTATGTTTGTTATATGAACAGCATATTTGTAGAATGTCTGGAATAGAGTGAAAGATGTATGATAAAGGGCAGAATGTCAGACGGGCCTGCGTGCCCAATTCTTAACCCTTTTGAAATAAAGATCAATCAATCAAAGATCAATCAATCTCTCATTAGTCTTTCAACACATGGCTCGCCAGCCATCAAGTTATACAAAGACAAAATTCTAAAAGTAACATATTAGATCTTGTTAGAAATTATTTTAATGATTGTTAAAGAATATATGTTAGAAAAACTCTCATGAAAATGCATTTTTGTTAATGTATATGCCTGCGTGTGCACGAGCTGTTTCGTTAAGTTAATTACTTCTTCTCTTATACTGTGAGTATAATAGTTTAATTTTGCATTCTTTTGATGTTTTTTTCCTCATGTAATTTGTATACGTGCATTAAATTGGAAGAGAAGGCAGAATGAAAGATGGAGTAATAAAGGGCAGAATGTAAGACGTGTCCAATTCTTTACCTTTTAAAAATAAAGATCATTCGTTCATTCATTCATTCACTCAGTCATTCTCTCTCTCTCTCTCTCTCTCTCTCTCTCTCTCTCTCTGGTTCATGTCAATCAGGAGTTGATCGTCACTGATTTCCACAACCATCAATTCTTTGCACTTTCTATAAGATATGTGTTGGGCAGTGCTCTGTACGTCAAGTAACTTGTTTCTTTGTCTTATTCTGTCCCTTTTTCCCTCTAGTTTTCCTGCTGTGACTAGGTGTTTGATCTGCCTCCTCTCAAATTATGTCCTACAAATCTAGATTGTTGTGTTCTGAATTTTGTCATAATTTCCCTCTTTTGCCCCGCCTCGATTAGAACCTCTTCTTTTCTTTTCTTGGCTGTCCATGGTATTCTCAACATTCTTCTTAGGAACGACGTCTTCTCTGCTTCTAGTGGATTTTGGGTGCTCTTGGTTACATGTCCATGCTATATATAACAATATGGATTCGATGTAACAACTGAATAGCTCACGCAGTTACATATACAATTTTACTGTTTGTGTAAATCATTACTTGGTCAGTGTGACTCTTGAGCTTTGCAATGTGATGCACGTTCTTGTTTACGTATGTTCTAATGTGGTGAGTGATAAGCTACGATCACCTCTCTTCACCATGTCCAGGCGTGTGATCATTTGTATTGACACATAACACGTAATCGACTTAAGCCTGATTCTTCCAATATTACCTGGAAAATGCCATGAAAAAAATAGTTTTCTCCTCTCATAGGATGGCAGAGTTTTTGTTTGCTCTTGAGAACTGTAATATGTTTATCCACACATAATGTCACCAGCATTCATTACAAATAAATCGATTATCAATGCCAGAATATCCATATCATATCAGACACGAAAATGAACTTTCATGTCATAATTTAGCTCCTTCCTATGGTCCACATACAGGAGCATGTTATCATCTTTTCGTTCATGACTTATTGCCATAAAAAAACAAACTCGGCACATTCCCGACGTAAACAGTTTCAGTTTTCCACGAAATGCCGTAATAATCACTTTGCAATGATGAACTAAGTACTAGTGACATTTCTTCTTTGAGAAGCTAACTATGGATGATCTGATTAAAAGAAAACAAAATAGCAAAATATACTGCACAACCATTCAGTCAGCCAATCAATCAGTCAGTCATTTGCACCCCCCTTGCGGTAGTTTGCCTCCCTAACAGCTCTCCCCTGTGCCCTCTCGGTTGTGACCAAGATGCAGTGCTGCTGTTGCTGTACTACCTTCAGTTATTGATATTTCTGGCACTATAAAATAATATTTAAAATACACTTTTGGATAGCAAAACTAACTACATATGAAAACATGAAAATTCGCTGCTCTTGTAAGAAAATTTGGAAATTAAGGATTGTATTCAATACTGACTAAGCTTTCTGGCAGAAATCTACTTGACATTTCCATGACCTTCCTGTTACAAGTGGCTCCAAAGGCCCCCTTAAATTATCCTGTTGGTATACATCATTTACACCAAAACTGTAGACAACACTTAAATTCTTTCCAGACCAAATGTTTACGAAGAATTAGAAGAATATTTTGGTCAAACGCCGTAAGAAATAACGTCTTGTTGGCAGAAATTCAGATGAAGCCACTGACAGCAATTATTGAGGAAAGACGCTGGGGATGGTTGGGACATGGGCTCCGAATGACTGACAACTCACTACCAAAAATAGCACTAAGATGGACATCACAGAGGAACAGAAGTAAGGGTAGACCAAAAGAGACATGGAGAAGAACATCAGAGAGGATGTTGAGCAGTAGAGGGTTCACCTGGGCAAGAGCGTTTGTGGAAAACCCTTGCGGAAGCCCCATGTTAAATGGGCACTTAAGGTTCAGAGAGAGAGAGAGAGAGAGAGAGAGTTAAAGAGATTTTATCGACTGTCAAATCGCAGATATCGAGTGCAGATAACGACAACAAACTCTAAGTTCAGCTTTGCGGCGATACACAACAATAGGTTTTAGTTTGAGCCTATTTTAAACGAATATTTTGCTTTTCCTTAGCCACGGACACAGCCAGAAAGAGAAGAGAAGAGAGAGAGAGAGACATCATCAGCGCACTCCGGATGTATCCATGGTTGGTCCTTCTACTCTTCTACATCTCATTCAGCGTGCAGTAGCAGCATATTTCTCCGAACTTGTTATAAACATCTGAACATTAATATGTTACAAACTTCAGCAGGCATTGCAGAGAAACTACGACTTTTACAGAGAGACCATAAAATACTAACATTATATTCCTGTCCAGATGTTACATTTTCAAACAAAATTTCATGATATGCACTATTCCAAAGCAGAACAAACAAAAGGCACAAATAAAAAATATAGTCAAAAGAAGAAATCGATGACACGGTTGCTGGATTCGTTTAAATATCACAATCCAGTCAACCACCTGTTCCCTAGCCTTTCAACAGTCTTCGACCATCAAAACAGTACACGCATCCATTAGGTTCAGAGGACAGCAAACACTCCAGGATACTTTACATCCGTCCAACATCAAATCCAAGAGGGGAGATTACTCGTGAGATTAAAAAGAACTAGCTAGGCAAAGGAACCTTTCATACTTTTTTATGCTATAAAGCATGAAATTTGGAGTACTAAACTAAACTGCTCAATGGGTGCTTCACTACAAGGTTTCTTTAGTGAAATCCTTCAGACAATCTTGTTCAAGTATACATTATTTTATTAAGAACATAAAAGCGACATGCAGGTCTGGTGGTGAAGATGAATGAGTGCTAGATGAATCTCGAAAAAAAAAGATTAATGAAGAGTATGACATGAAGAGTCTTGGGCCATGAGTAGAAAGGAACTTGAATTCAAGTTACAGGGCAGGATTAGACTGAATATGTGGTGATATACGAGGGTGGCTCCAAAAGTAAGTTTCCAAGGGTTATTACTTCAGGAACAAACTTTATTTGAACATACTCGTAGCACAGTGTACTCTTGTTTCATGATGGACATATTATTTTTTCACATAGTCGTCATGAGGACTGAGGCATCTGTCTAAGCGTAGGACACGTTTTTCGATGTTCATCTCGTAAAATATGGTGTCCTGGACAATGAGTCGTCACCGTGTCACCGCTGCTTCGACATCCTCGTCACACTGAAATCTGTAGCCCACCAAGATGTTCCTTGAGAGCTGGGATGAGGTGGAAATCTCATGGCACTAGATAAGGACTACGAAGCGAACTGCTCCAAATTCTCCCACTGGAAATGTTGCAAGAGTTCCCGAATCGAAGCAGCCATACAACGTGTGGGCGAACGTTATTATGGTGGAGCAACACACCTTTTGTCAACAGCCCAGGACAAAGACATCCTATGGTAGCTCGTACACGTTCCTGTGTTAGAAGTATAGAGAGTTGCAGTAATCGTTGCTCCCCTTTCCAGGAAATTAACTTGCAACACGACTTTCTAATCCAGAAACACAGCAGCCATAATTTTACCAACAGACGGCACGACCTTGAATTCTCTGCTTAGTGGGAAGCCCAGGCGCTTCTATGTTCCAGTTCTGACGTTTTATAGTGGACCCCCCAGTCTTATCACTGGAGACAATGCCTTCTAGAAAGTTTTAGCAGAGAACGGCATATTGTAGCAAGAATGACAGGATATTTACCATTCTCTGCGCCCTGCATCGGGAATGGAATTGTCAAATGACACATATAGAAAATTCTGCAATCATGCCCATTAGACTGACATCACTTTTGTGGAGGCTTCTTGCTTTGCAAACTTATTTTTGGGACTATAATACGCACACACACGCATATATGTATAGTTGTGTGTGCGAAAATTTGAAGCAGTAATAACTTTGTGCAAATACAGGGTCCGGCATAAAGCATAGCTGGTTTTAACTGACGTTGTGCACAGAAACTGAATGCATGTGAAAAAAAAACTTGATGTCAGAGATGAAGCAAACGGTCATTTTTAACAATAGCTTCTTGACAAACGCAACATCACGCATTCACTGTTGAAACTTATTTTAAAAGTGGAGAATCGTCTATTACTATACAACGAAAGTTTCGTCGCCATTTTGAGTTGCATCCCCGTGATAGTGTTCCAGATCAGAGGAAAAAATAATTTTGTGGTGGGTCAAAAAATTTAAGGAAAACGCTAATTGCCTTAATAACAAGTCTACCAGTCGTCCAAGAACTCAACAGACACCTGAACGAATTCAAGAAGTCCACAACGCATTGCTGAGTAGTCCTCTGCGATCAGCTGTTAGGAACGCTTTAGCACCTGGCATGCTCTTGCTGTTAACAGTGATCTTTATGTGCAGATGCTAACTGAATACTTCATTCCAGACTTGGCCAATAGAAATAAGAGACTAATATGGTTTCAACAAGACGGAGCAACTGCCCACACAGCCCGTCAGTCCATGGCCATGCTGCGACAAGCATTTCCCAATCGTCTTATTTCCAGATTTAGGGATATTCATTGGCCGGCAAGGTCACTGGATTTATCGGCCACAGACTTCTTTTTGTGGGGTTATCTCAAGAACATGGTATATGCTAGGCGACCACAGTCAATTGCAGACCTAAAAGATCGAATCCGACACTGCATTCAATCTTTGAACATGTTAAATGATGTTATGCAAGGATTTTCCAGACGCCTGGCTGAATGTATCAAATGTAATGGCGGTCATCTAACCGGCGTAATTTTCGAAACCTAAATATGATTGTCAGTAATAATAAAAATACCCACTTTTCTGAGTTTCATTTCACTCGTATTTTTTTTTTACCAAAAACATGTATAGCGCTTATTTATTTTCCATTTTAAAAAACGGACGGACGGATAGATGGATAGACAGACAGACAGATAGACAGACAGATAGACAGACAGACAGACAGACAGATAGATAGATAGATAGATAGATATAGATAGATAGATAGATAGATAGATAGATAGATAGATAGATAGATAGATAGATAGATGAAGGAATAAAAGTAAGAAGGAAGGAAGGAAAGCATAGATAGACAGAGAGAACTTTGATGATATTAACAATATTAATTAATAGCCCAAAGTAAATAAATAAATGCTTTCGATCTTTTATAACAAGGAAGGAGAGATTTATTTTTATTGTTTTGCTGTAGTTTAGCCTCTACATTTATACATTTAATTTTATATACTTCTACCCAAAAATCTGTTTGTGTGTTACAAACGTAGGAGCTAAATGAGCAGCAACAGCTGTCAATATTTCTTCTCGGCGTTTAGGGAAATTTCATCCAAAACAGACAAGCTGACCAACAGCTTAAAAGGAAAACCTGCAACACAAAGCTCTTCTGGAAGTTTCACTTTTGTTATAGCAAAGTCGGTGCCACTGTTAGCAGTCATTACGTTATAGCAAATTCGGTGCCACTGTTAGCAGTCATTACGTTATAGCAAAGTCGGTGCCACTGTTAGCAGTCATTACGTTATAGCAAAGTCGGTGCTACTGTTAGCAGTCATTACGTTATAGCAAAGTCGGTGCTACTGTTAGCAGTCACTAAGTTATAGCATATTAATCTAATTGTTTGGGACAATTCTCAATGTACACACATGGCTACAAACGTTTTCGGTTCTCATTCATTTACTGAAGGCTGTACGTTCTGCCACAGCGAGTTCCATAAGTGGAATGGGTGTTGACAGAAAGAGATGAGAAGATATAAGAGAGATGCGCAGGGAGCAGAACTCAGGGTACTAGTATGTCAGCTAGGCAAACCGCTGGGTACCAGATATCAGAAGAACGCAATGACGACCTGCGAGAGACACCGTGGACACTTTTTCCCACCTTTTATTAACCAGTGGTGGTCTGGTTATATGAGTGGTTAGGCGCTCGGTTTAGTAATCCGGTGGTACCGGTTTCAGTCCCAGCAGTGGGGATTTTGTTATGTTACAAAAAAAAAAAAGATCTAAGCCTCTAAACAGGTACCAGAGAAATCTGGGAAGGTAAAAGAGACCAGGTGTGATAATGACCACATCACACTTTCATGTGCCGAAGGTCATGGAAAATAAGGGCATAACACCCTACTCCCCAGTATGCTTTAATTGTTTGGCAAGGAAACAAGAATGTTAATCTTTTGTAGAATGTTACCTTTATCTTTTATAGAATGTTACCTTTATCTTTTGTAGAATGTTACCTTTATCTTTTGTAGAATGTTACCTTTATCTTTTATAGAATGTTACCTTTATCTTTTGTAGAATGTTACTTTTATCTTTTGTAGAATGTTACTTTTATCTTTTGCAGAATGTTACCTTTATCTTTTATAGAATGTTACCTTTATCTTTTATAGAATGTTACCTTTATCTTTTGTAGAATGTTACCTTTATCTTTTGTTAACCAATGCAAGTAGTTACTCTTACATAGTGCGGAAGATGAGAAGAAACTGGCCCCAGCTGCCAGAAACAGCGACAGAGAAACAATGAGATGACATGTTTGAAGAAGGCCAGGTGAGAACAAACCTACCTGCCACAGCTTCTGTCTACAGAGATATGAACAACAGAAAAAGGAACAAATGAACATTATTTCAAATGGTAAAAAAAAATGAGCTCGCAGTGCCGTCTATCGTTCTGTAAATTAACCCTCTATTGTTATTTTACCACAATAATCGAACGAAGTAACGGACGTACATACTTTATTTTCAAAGGGCTAAGAATTCGGCAGGCAGCTCGTCTGACATTCTGTCCTAAAGCATCAGTATCTTACTAGTATTATAAAGAGAATAAATAACCATAGAAAAGTATTTCCAGCCTGTTTCAAACCATTATATTCTTCGGCTACTTCGTATAACATGTTTAAACATAGTTAGGATAAAAATAACCACTAGAAACATAGGAAATATAATGAATAAACCTGTGATAGCCGATGGATTATGGATTGGTTATCTCTTGGGTTATCGAAGGGGCAGAAAAAATACTTCTAAGAAACTTATTTACGACCTCATTGTCTCGAAAATAAGTATTTCTCTTAAACACTTATCACTGAAAGTTTGTAAGAGGCAAGGTGGAATTATTGCATTCTAATTTCCTGTGCGAAAATCGTATCAGTTTCTGGTACATAATTTCTAATTTGCTGGCTAAAAAATGTTGCCGATTTTAGCACATGAAGTGTAATTTGATGCTTTGTGCAACAATAATATCAATTTCCATCATATTCAGTCCCCTGTAACAGATAATTGTCTGCAAGTTCTGATTTCCGTGGCCACACAGAAATGTTCTTAGTGTAGCAGAAAAGAAGCGTTTACAGATCACAGATACCTTCGCTTGCGTCTGTGGCAGTCACAAAACTACTGATCCTGGATACGGCAAAGATCAATATCGACCTGAAGCTAATGGCCCAGGAAAATTCTCCAGAAGGTTCCACAGAGAACCAGCTCATTGTCACCACCAGAGCATTAAGCTTTATTAAATCTGCGATGAATAAAACATTGTTCAGAAGAATATAATCCGACAGCGAGAAACACAACATGCAGAGCGATCACTATAGCATACTCCTACAGGTCCCTGCTGGCCATGAGTGTGGCGCTGAATGTACGAGAAAGAGATTGGGCTTTGTGGTGTGGCACGGAACTCCAGAACAGCCTGCTTTCTGTGCCGGATGCTCCTCACCTAATTTTCTAAAATAAAAGCCCACAACGATAATATTCTGATCCAGATATAACTCTACAATGTCATTTACATGATGGAACGTTTGTCTACATTACGTTATAAGCAGTAATAATAAATAAGCGTGGGGTGGTTCAGGGAGGGGAGGGGGGACAAAGAAATGAGCGATCTGGCATAAATAAGATTAGCGAATCTTCATAGATTGTCCTTGGCAGAATAATAAACATGATTTTACCTTCAATAACGATGCCAGTTACGATTACATGAAAGCATACATTTTATAAGTTTCAAACAGCACATAAACCTTGGGAAAACATTCATATTTATCTAATTACAGCTTAAGCGTATTTTCTTTACTAAATAACTTTATCTAGCAGATTTGCTTATCTCCCTTCCTCCCAGTTCTCCTGTATTCTTCTGAGTGTATTTCTTACGTCATAACATGATAAGCCAGAAAACCTTTTCATATATTTTGTGAAATGGTTGCATCACAAAGACATGAAGTTACATATGAGGGGTGATTGATAAGTTCTCGGCATAAGTTACAATGGATTATTTGTGGACACCTTTTTTGTGTTATTTCTCACCATAGTCCCCTTGCAACTTTATGCACTTAGTCCAGCGATCCTGGAGCATACGGATCTTTTCTTTGTAAAAGTCAGTATTTTGTGCCAGTAGAAAGTGGTCTACAGCATGAATGACGTCATCATATGAAGCAAAATTGCGACTACTAAGCTCCTTTTTTAGTTTGGTAAACAGGTAATAGTCCGAAGGGGCCAAATCTGGGGAATAAGGGGGATGTTCAAGAAGCTGGAAGCCGCATTCATGAATGGCAGCCATTGCCACCGCCGACTTGTGAAATGAAGCATTGTCTTGATGAAAGATGACTCCTCTCGTCAAACTCCCTTGACGCTTTTCCTTCAATTTGACCTGCAGTTGCTTCACAAGATTAGCGTAATAGGCCCCGATGACCGTTCTGCCCTTTTGAAGATAGTCTACCAATAGCATACCATCTGAATCCCAAACGATGGAAGCCATCGCTTTGCCTGCAGACAGAACTACACTTGCTTTCTTTGTAGGTGGGGATCCATGATGTTTCCACTGTTTTGACTGTTCTTTGGTTTCTGGTTGAAAATGATGAACCCAAGCGTCATCAATAGTCACAAATTGCTGAAGAAACTTTTCAGGATCTGCAGAAAAATGGCCAAGATTATCTCTTGACATGTTGAGACGCTGTCGTTTGTGATTAGCTCCAAGAAGTTTCGGGACTAATCGGGCAGAGACCTTTGTCATTTGAAGATCATTGTGAATAATGGTATGAACACGTTCCTGGGAGATGCCCAACTCAGTAGCAATGTACCGCTCAGTTAGTCGTCGATACTCCATTATCATGTCATGGATTTTCCCGGTGGTTTCATCGGTGGTTACCGTTCTTGGTCTTCCTGGACAGAGATCACCTTCCAGACTCTCCCTTCCATGTTTTAATTCAGCTGCCCATTTCTTCACTGTGCTGTAAGAAGGGGCACTCTCCCCTAGAGTCTCTACCATATCCTCATGGATCTCTTTCGATGATAAGCCCTTGATGCAGAGGTAGCGAATGACTGCTCGATGAGAAATGTTATCCATTTTCTCAGTTTCTGCCACCCCTTACCACTTCAGTAACCT
The DNA here is from genome assembly GCA_009760885.1 of Achatina immaculata. NCBI lineage: Eukaryota > Metazoa > Mollusca > Gastropoda > Stylommatophora > Achatinidae > Lissachatina > Lissachatina immaculata. Next base: position 13,342,367 of record CM019702.1, read on the forward strand.
GTAAAAAAAAATTGGTTGCAGTTAATTTCTTGAAACTTGGTGCTTAACCTGATCTACAAATGCACCTAATATCTACTGTGTTTCAAGTATTTGTACTTTATGCCGAGAACGTATTAATCACCCCTCGTACGCAAACCATTCTTTTTTAAAATTTTTTTATTTTTGCTTTAAATATAATAGCAGACCTGACTCACACAATCTTTAAAAAAAAAAAAATCTCCGCCAGGCCATGAAATTAATTTCAGTTTTTCTAAGCGTGTAAGAGATGCCAGGACAGAATTTTAATACAAAAGTAGGTGACCACGAGCACCTAATGCTTGAGAAACACTGAGTCAGCCAAAGATTGAGAAAGAAACTGACAATAGATCTGCTGGTAATGAGCACATACAAGAAGACACAAGTGGAATGTCAGCGACTGTCATATAATGAAATAAATGAAACATGTAAAAAAGGAAAAATGAAAACAGAAACTAGTGTCAAAATAATGCTATGATTGAAATTAGAGGTATGCGACTACAGCCACAAGTAAGAAACTATATATATATATATATATATATATATATATATATATATATTACGCATACACACATACACGACAACATATGAAAGAAATATTGTTATATTGTTCAAAGTTCAAGCTCTCAAGTCAAGAATGCGGTGAAAATACCGAATAATATACACCGGATTATAACGTTCTGCTAAGCAAAACCCCAGAAGACAGATCTTTCCTTTGGCAAAGGATTAAGTGAAAAGAAATTCAAAGAGCTAAATCGAACATTTCAGAAACTGTGTCATGCTCTTCAAAGAGCATAGCATAAACAGGGCCTTCGACAGAACATTTCACGAGCCCGTTGAAGCTTTCTTCCCCCCCCCCCCCCCCGCCCCGCCCCCTTCCCCAATCCCACGTTATTGCTTATCTTTTTTTTTCCTTCATACTCTACGGGCCTCTTCGGAGCTATCCGAGGGCCCCACTCTCAAAAAAAGAGAAATTCTCAGAACCCCGGAGAGATGCACTAGGTACAGCCCCCCCCCAACCCCCGTTTCCCCCCTCCCCCCCTCTTCGTCCCCAGGTCTCCCACACTCTCGTTGGATGTGAGTACAAATGTTTTTGTCATGTCAAGTTACAAAGTTCCTAAGCGTAAAATAGCATTACCAAGTAAAAGGCACATACAAATTATATCAAAACATAAGTACATTAGTGGATACTACTTCCCCTGTAAATGGAGATTATTTACAGTATACACATACTCATATATACATATTAAACCGCTTACAAGAAAAATGCGTCACGAAATTTTGGAAAGTGCACAAACACATACGTATGTCCTGGAAATACACTTCAAAACCTAGAGGGGAAAAAAAGGCATTCCGACTTGTAAGTCTAGGGAGAGAGTGAGCAGTTCGAATGCTGTAAGTATCCCGCTAGCTAGGCTGAGTTCAGTTATTGAGCTGTTAACGGTGAATTCCGGGAACAGACCACGCCAAAACCTCGTGTTCGGTTCACTCACACAAGCCTCGAAATAAAACTGAAATAGCCAGCCTCCACCTTCAGCTCATGTAGATCTTACGCAGCCTAACAGTGGCAGGGACTAGAGGGGCTGAGTTGGGGGTGGGGGAGGGGAGTTGAGGGAGAAAGGAAATCAACCGCTAGTCCCTCCTGCGTCACTTTCTCTCGCTCTGAAACCTTTCCGCTTTCTTCTTCATCCATCTCCTCGCCACATCTATTATTCCTTCCGGTTTCCGCACATCGCTTTCCAGTTCCGCGTCCGTAACTTCTTCCGGGTCTCTGCGCATGCGCTCTCTTCGCTTGTTTGTGTAATTGTTTTGCAAGGGCTTCACTGGGAACTCTTCCTTCAACACTTGGCTGGCTTCAAAAGTGAAAGTTTACTTTAAAAATACTGCAGTTCTAGAAACGCTTTTCATTACCGAGTGTGCTAGTCCCGAAATTACATAAGGTTTCTTTTTGTTGCTAAAGATTTCTTCATTTCATGTTCATTTGCTTTTGTTAGTAATCTTTTTTAGGCGGATTTTGCCAGTTCGGTATATATATATATATATATATATATATATATATATATATATATATATATATATGCATGTCCTTTATGATATATATCATAAAGGACATTTATATATCATAAAGGACATGCATCATTCCCATCGCAACATATGCCTGTGAGACCTGGACACTAAACAAAACAGCTGCGAAACACATGAATGCCTTTGAATATAAATGCGATAGAATAGTCTTTCAAATATCATGGACACACAAAAAAATATCTCCATACTACAAGAACTTAATATTGAAAAGACTGGCTAGAAAGAAGATTAAACAGAGAAAACCTAAATATTTTGGACACATTAAACGTCATAAGAATTTAGAGAAGACATTCTTGATATGGTACATAATGGGGAAAAAGAAAGAGAGGAAGACCAAGGCGAAGATAGCTGCAAGACATCGTTTATGATCTGCGAATGGATGCATCAGCAGCAGGGCGTCTTGCTCACAACCGAGAGGTCTACAGGAGAGCTGTTAAGGGAGAGAAAATTCCTCAAGGGACATGGAAATGACTGAATATTATGATAAAGATATTTATCTCTTTCTATAAAGGGACCTAGGAAATATAGAACAAACGATCTTCTTTTACCCTCGGCATAGTAAAGGGAGATGCGGTCAGTAAAACAGTCAGTCGTCTTCACTTGGACAGCTGAAATAGGAGCCAGTTACCTAATATATAAAAATTCTTCCACCATCTCTTCCCAGTACATCTTAATAATGAAAGAAAACTCGCTTTACTATTCACAGAAGTATCCTTCTGTCCCATTCACAAGCTGCCTCGTGCTTCAGTTTTCTCTAGAATATTTTTCCCCAGCGTCCCAGGTCCTAGTCTTCCCTTCAAACCCAGGCTACCTCAAACGCTTCCCTGTATGTTTAAAGTTTTGTTTGGTGACTGGGAGTTAAATCATCGACCTGGTCTGATGACCATCAGTCTGACAGTCAGGAAGCTCACGTTTTAGCTCCGTATTATTTTCATTCGTCTCGTGGAGTCGTCAGCCACTCTGCTCACACACATCCCTGTCATGTAGAGCACGAACCAAGGCCAAGTGTTCATCAAGGGGTTAGGACCTGAGATGTGTGTCTCTCTTATCAATCAAAAGTTTCCGCCCTGGGCGTTGGTTAAACAAGATTTGGAAGGGGTGAAAACCTTGTTTAAAAAAAGGAGGTGGGAGGGGAATTGAATAGTTTCTATGGTAAGCCATTTGAACCATGTTTATTATATGCTAAATTTTCCATCCTTTCTTAGACTGTTTCCACTGACTTTCTCCCGTCCAATTCTATTGAACAGATAAGAGATATCCAGGTAGCAGATGGATCAGAAAAATCTCGGTTCCTTCTTTAAGTTGCTGACCTAGCCAGGACATTAGAGAATACGAACAATACGGGAAGTTTTACTACGAAAAGCTGACACTCATTCCTCGACCTTTGGGGAAACATACACTAGTCTTAACAATGACTGCTTACGCCTATAGAAACAGTTCTGAAGAAGGTATGTGTTAGCTGTTTGTTGAATTTGCCGAGCATCATCTGCTGTACTGCGTGGCTCGTGACCTGTTCTTGCAATATTTCAATGACATCATCTGCAACATAGAAAAGAAATGATACGTTCTCCCGCAGAATCCAGCCTCTTTCTCCCTGCGTCTTCTTTCTATTAAAAACAAAAGGTCTCAAGTATTACAAAGTTGCTCGGCTTGTAACACTTTCTTTCGCCATCTGTTCCTTGTTCTGATGAAAGAAAAATCGCTTAATGATCCTTGCAAATATCTCTTTATCTCAGATATGGTTGCATCGTGGTTGAATTCTGCTTCGAACAGTGGTTTTCAACATTTCAGTTCCCAGTCTTCCCCTTTTTCAACCCAGGCTGCCCCGAATCCTTCCCTGCAAATGATAAATCGTCGTTGAGAAAGGACCTTCCTCATTAGACATATACATCCTTTTACTGTATAACATGAGACTTGGAATTCCTCCACGAGGTAATCACCTGCCTTTCCTCTGAGAATCACTGAGCAGAAATTCATTGCCTTACATGAGCTGCTAGGTAATGTTGTCATGCATTAGTTTTCGTATTCCCAAGACATTTTAAGTATTCCGATGCTGAGCTTTGTCATGATAGTTCACACCCTCCATGCAGCTTGTGGCATCTCAGAATTCCTCTGTGTAAACAGGTATATGATCTTCAAACTGCTAAAGTAGTGAGATTCATAGGTATGAGCGATGTGGGTTTTTTTTTCATTCTCACCTGCCTAGTATCTGTCTAATCCGGATTTTAGAGCCAGGATCTTGGTCTTTGTGCTCCACGTCACAAGTTTCATGTTTAGAGTGCAATCACCTGACATATAAGTTCTAACTTTGATCTCTCCTTTGTGCTACTCTTCAAAGCAGGCAGACGTGGAAGACCACTATGTTAATGGTAGATAATTTACAAGCTTTAGGCTGGCTGGCAGCACGTTTAAACCTGCTCTCATCACTGAGAATGACCCCTGTGCCCCTTACTTTGGGATAAATGATCCACTGTGCCGCCACTTGTTTTCATTTAGGTTCAATAAAATCTGTGAATGCCCTGTTTTAGTTGTGTTCTCTGCTTCTAAAGAATCCTACCAACCGACCTGACGATATTGCTTGGCCTATGACCATCTGGACTCTCACTATCAGCTCTACGCGACCGACGAAGTTCGTATATTTGAAGATCTAGAAGTAAAGCAAAGACTTCCAGAATATGGGGGAGAAAAAACTCCACCATGAACTCTGAGATCGCTCTTCAGCGTCGCCAAGCGAAACAAGAAGCCGGCCAAACCTTGAATAGTCCAACAAACCAAAAGTCTACAGGAAGCGCTCAGAAAATATACAATGTTTGCCACGAGGGCCATTTGGCTTAGGTAAACCCTAACACTCAAGAGAGGCATAAAAATATTTTCCGGCAACATCTGAGGACAGAGGTTATTATGCATCAGATAAGTAAATCAGCAGGATTTAAGAACCGTTATATTATTCATATATGTAAATAGCTCCTTTTATCATGCGCTATATAGGGACAAGGCACAAACAGAAACGTTATGGAAACAGTACTCTTTCATGCAGAATATATTCTCTGTATTAAAAATATACTCTCCTTTCTTCACTGATTGCTATATGAAGTATAATTACTTATGACTTTTAATTTCCACTCTATGTATCTTTAAACTAGGAGACGACGAGTGAGACAGAGTAAATTTAAAAACGACGGTAGATGTAACAAAGCAAAAAAAAAAAGGGTGAGAGACAGAGCAGATTTTAGACAGGTAAGTGGTTGAAGATAACTAAGGAATGGGAAAGAACAAGAAGGAAGACAAGGACGTACAGAGAAGCAAACAGTAATGTAAAGAGAGCGATATAGATACGTTAATGGTGGAAGAGAAAAAACATATAGATAAGTTAATGGTGGAAGAGAAAAGACATATAGATAAGTTAATGGTGGAAGAGAAAAAATATATAGATAAGTTAATGGTAGAAGAGAAAAGACATATAGATAAGTTAATGGTGGAAGAGAAAAGACATATAGATAAGTTAATGGTAGAAGAGAAAAGACATATAGATAAGTAAATGATGGAAGAGAAAAGATATATAGATAAATAAATGGTGGAAGAGAAAAGAAATATAGATAAGTAAATGGCGGATGAGAAAATAGGTATAGATAAGTAAATGGTGGAAGAGAAAACAGATATAGATAAGAAAATAGTGGAAGAGAAAAGAGACATGTTGGAGGTAAATGAAAACGAAAAGACTAAAGAGAAGTCAATGATGAAAGTTAAAAGGAACTTGGGAGGTACTGTAAAAACTGAAAAAGAAAAGAGATATAGTGAAGTAAATGATGGTGAAGAAAATAGACATGGGGAAGTAGATAATGGAAGAGAACACAAACACAGAGAGCAAATACGGAAGAAGAAAATAGACAACGGGAAGTAGATAATGGTAGAGAATACAAACACAGAGAGCAAATACGGAAGAAGAAAATAGACAAGGAAAGTAGATAATGGTAGAGAATATAAACTCAGAGAGCAAAAACGGAAGAAGAAAATAGACAACGGGAAGTAGATAATGGTAGAGAATACAAACACAGAGAGCAAATACGGAAGAAGAAAATAGACAACGGAAAGTAGATAATGGTAGAGAATATAAACACAGAGAGCAAATACAGAAGAAGAAAATAGACATGGGGAAGTAGATAATGGTAGAGAATATAAACACAGAGAGCAAATACGGAAGAAGAAAATAGACATGGGGAAGTAGATAATGGTAGAGAATATAAACACAGAGAGCAAATACGGAAGAAGAAAATAGACATGGGGAAGTAGATAATGGAGAAGAAAAAAAAGACGTGGGGAAGTAGTAAACAGTGGAGAAGAAAAAGTCTTGGAGAAGTAGTAAATAGTGGAGAAGAAAATAAAGACTTGGAGAAGTAGTAAATAGTGGAGAAGAAAATAAAGACTTGGAGAAGTAGTAAATAGTGGAGAAGAAAATAAAGACTTGGAGAAGTAGTAAATAGTGGAGAAGAAAATAAAGACTTGGAGAAGTAGTAAATAGTGGAGAAGAAAATAAAGACTTGGAGAAGTAGTAAATAGTGGAGAAGAAAATAAAGACTTGGAGAAGTAGTAAATAGTGGAGAAGAAAATAAAGACTTGGAGAAGTAGTAAATAGTGGAGAAGAAAATAAAGACTTGGAGAAGTAGTAAATAGTGGAGAAGAAAATAAAGACTTGGAGAAGTAGTAAATAGTGGAGAAGAAAATAAAGACTTGGAGAAGTAGTAAATAGTGGAGAAGAAAATAAGACTTGGAGAAGTAGTAAATAGTGGAGAAGAAAATAAAGACTTGGAGAAGTAGTAAATAGTGGAGAAGAAAATAAAGACTTGGAGAAGTAGTAAATAGTGGAGAAGAAAATAAAGACGTGGAGAAGTAGTAAATAGTGGAGAAGAAAATAAAGACTTGGAGAAATAGTAAACACAAAAGAAGAAAAAAAGACGAGGAGAAGTAAACAGTGGAGAAGAATGCAGATATAGAGAGGTAAAATAATGGAAGAAAAAAGAGACAGAGAGAAGCAAATAAGGAAAGAAGAAAAAAGGACACCGAGAACTAAATAGTGGAAAAGGAAATAGACATAGAAAAACGAATAATGGATAGAAAATATGCATGGAAAAGTAAACAGCAGAGAAGAAAAAATGTAACGAAGAGGTAAGTTATCAAATAGGAAATGTGATGGCGAGGTTAATGATGCTCGAAACAGAGGGGGGGGGGGAAGAGGAAGATGAAAACTAGCCCATCATTACGTAAGATTTACATAAAAAAAAAGAAATATGTATAAGTGAAAACATTTCTTTGATCTTAAAACATTTATGCTACAACATTTTCAATGCGGGCATGCGACACTGACGTATACGAAATTGTGTCTGTGAATTTATAAACTTGCACAGTAAGACTGTCCCATTTTTCTAGTGTACCTATGTAGTATAACTGCATGCAGTCAGAATGTTGTAAAGCTATCTTTTTTTTTGCGTAATAGATTAACGAGTTTTGTATAATGTAAGCAAAACCCAGTTGCAACAATCATCGAGTCCTTATTGTGACACCGAGCAATCCATAAAGAGGGACGCAATTTAATCACAGTCGGCGAATACGGGCATTTATTTGAGTTGCTTCCCTTACACTAAAACCTATTTTCAGAACTCTGCAGATCCTGGCAAGTGTTATGTAGACGTGAAGTTTAAATTCTCGTCCGAGACATAAAAATATATGTCAACTTGTAAACGATAAATGATTATTGCAACATATTTTCCAACATTAATAGTGCAAAAAATTTAATGTGAGGATGATGGATGTGACGATAAGTGCGGATTTTATAATATAATTCATGTTGTATTTCCATAATTAAGGCAAAATTTGCGGTGTAACATTCTGAAACTGTGGCCGAGGAACTGCATACAATAATCAGACTTAAGACGTTTGCTTAATACAGACCCAGGTCACAGTAGCCTTTTGAGCGATATGTGGGTTTGCGTGTCCCTATCATTGTGCTCACTGAGAGGTACACGGCCATGACCCCATCTTTTTATGCACACCTGTTAAAGCGACTGAGCAGAGAAGTTGTTAGTGCCCTGGCCTCACACGTGCACGATATGTGGTTTGATACAAGCCAGGGTCACCCAAGTTAAGCCCCGGATGTAGAAAAGTTTGCCAGGCTGACCCTGGAGCTTGGGACAGAAATTAAGGAAGTCACACGTGACACTGATCACGTGATTCTGTATTATGTCAGGAGAAAAGTCTGGGCTAACACCTCAGCTGGCTTAAGCTTATATGGTGATGATAATACTTATCAATCAGTGTCGGGGCCGGTACGCAGCAGATAGGGCTACTAAACAGTACAGAAAGCTGATGTTTTCATATACCAGAGGAGCTCCTAACTGAGGCCTAGTATTCAAGATACGTTGTTCTACAAACATGAGTTAGACCGAGACGCATGATGCAGTTTTGTGAAAACAGGTTGAGAGAGGAAGAAAGGAATAAAGGAATGAAGGAAGGAACATAAAAGGGTTGTAAAAAAAAAACAACGAGGTAATATTTCGGCAATGCCTTTGATTAGGAGCACATGCGAAAACAATACAGCAGATAAAAACGTGAAAAATAAATTTTTAAAAATTAACATCTGGCTCTGTGGGGTTCTCCTGGTTAGTAAGACGGGCACAAAATGCGCCAAGATAGATGTAGGTAAGTATAAACAGACGTTTCGGGTGAGAAATGAGAGAAAAGAAACTATAACAATGAGTACATGACGTCATACCCCAGATGCAAAGAAAATAAGTCAGATAACTGTGACGCAAACAAAAGCTACAAGATGGCGCAGCTAATAAAAGCGAGAAAACTATATGGAGATGGAGAGGATTAAAAGAAAAAAAGGTTAAGAATGAATGGAGATAATTAAGAGGATGTGATTGCTGGTTTAGGACGTCTTGACAAGGAAAAATAATGATAGAAAAAAAGCTGGACAATTAATCCTAACTTGCCTGCGGTGAGAATGAGAAAGTGCAGCGAAGTGAATGAGGTTTAGACTCGAAAGCTAGACTCCAGGAGTAAAAATATGAACAGGGAAATGGATAAGGGATATAAAAATAGGAAGAAATACTGCATTTCAAAGAAAGTTGAACGTATGGTTAATTCCAGCTGAGTGAAAACATCCGGCTTGAAAAATAAGGATCTCTTCCAAAGATTTTCAAGATCTTTCATCGGAAGAACAAGAAATGATTGTAAATACAGGTACGTCTCTTTTTCCATGGTGGTCCCACTGATAAAAATGCTTGGTGACTGGTGTCACAGCCTTCATGGATATGTCGTTCAGATGTTGGCGAAGCCGATTTCTTAAACATACGCCAGTCTCATCTCTTGCACATAATGATCATAAATGACATTGCGAAAATTTGCTGGTAAAATTCTTCTGAACTGATAACGAGGACTTTGAGAATGATACTTGGCCCGTTTCGACAACAAATAGACAAGTATTGCATCTGTGTGGGCCGCAACGCGGTGGCATAAGAGAAAGTTGTGGACGCTGAATTCGGCCGACTTCTGACCGGGGTACTTCTGTAGGCCACCAGTGGGGGTTCCGCGAAGAATTCCCGTGCATCGAGCTCGGTCTTGAGGAAGTGGAGATGGCAAAACAAAATGCCCTGTGAAGATGGTACGTAAGTACCGGTTTTACTCTGTCCGAGCGCCAAGATGGTTTAGGAGTGAGGACTTGTTGTCGTGAGATATGGCTGACGCCGTTCCAGAACAAAGTAAGAACAAGTTCCAGATAGCCATGTTTAAATGTTTGTCATTTATAAGTACTCATTTTCTACCACTCATGTTTCCTCCTGGTTTCCTCAGTATCTTTTGTTTGTAAAACTGGAACATACACCTTTGTTTACCTTTATTGCAAGAATCACTTTTACCACAGTCGTCACTTCCCATGTGAAGTCTATAGCCTAATGTCTTTCTTCTGGGACAGACTGTAGCTGTGGTACTGGGACAGACTGTAGCTGTGGTACTGGGACAGACGGTAGCAGTGGTACTGGGACAGACTGTAACAGTGGTACTGGGACAGACTGTAGCTGTGGTACTGGGACAGACGGTAGCAGTGGTACTGGGACAGACTGTAACAGTGGTACTGGGACAGGCTGTAGCTGTGGTACTGGGACAGACTGTAGCTGTGGTACTGGGACAGACTATAGCAGTGGTACGGCTACGAGGACATAAAAGCCAGATTTTACAAGCTACTGGTACCATCTCTGTAGCCAGAAATATCGCCATGTTTATAAAATGTAGAATGCCACTGCGATGGTCGCCTCAGTGGAACAGAAGTAAGGGTAGACCAAAGGCAGACATGCAGAAGAACAACAGAGAGGATGTTGATAACACTGGGCAACACACAATGTGCCCATGAAATAAAACCAGCCAATCTTTATTAATGTTGATGTGCTCAACACAAAAATGGCAATTACATTGAAATTTGCCTATTGGATTTCGTTTAGAAGATACTCTGTCTGCATTGTTTATATAGGAATGCCGTTTGTTTGATGTTATGATCGTTGTATAATTTAGACAGTGTTGCTGCATAATGGAAACCGTCTTTACTCTGGGACGTGCTGTCTACCTTGAAAGAAATAATCACAATCTTACACAGCTGTTGGACTGTCTTCAGAACCTCAGCTGTAGCAGTGTAGTAACTTGAAGATTGTGGCCGTGTTGAAGGGTATGCAGTTTGGATATACAAAGTATTGCTGTTTGTGTGTGTGTGTGTGTGTGAATGGGACAGCCAAGCAAAGGCACTGCACTGTGTGAAGAAAGACTGGCTTGGAAAGAAGTCTTCGAAAGTTAGAGAAAGGAATGTTCAACACTCAGCATTGGTAGAGACACACAAAACCATACTACCACCTCTGCACATAAAGGTTGGTCTCATGAATTTTATAAAAGCCAGGGATCAAAATATCCAGCGTTCAAGTACCTCGTAGACAAATTCTCTCGACTCGATGAAGCAAATATCAAAAGGGAGAGTTTCTGTGCGTCCTCAGATCCGACAGCTCTTCAGAGATGAGAAGTTTGACAGCCTTCTGCAGGGTAATGAGAGAACGATTTGGGATGCATTTCGTCTGGTATTAGCTAAAATTAGTGGACATGTCAAAGCAGAAAACTAAAAGAACTGGCCGAGAAACTGTTGACTCTGTACCACAAGCTTGGGTGCAGTATGTTCTTACAGTTGCACTTTCTCCATTCCTGCTTGGATCTCATCCCACAACAACAGAGGCGCGGTTAGCGATGAACACGGAGAACTCTTTCATCAGGATATCACAACAATTGAGAAAAGGTATCAGGGCAAGTAGCCCAGTTCAATGTTGGCTGACTCTTGCTGAGCATAAACTAAAGATGACACTGAGCAACTGTACAAGCGGCAGGCAAGGAAACGTCGAACATTGAAGTGTACATTCAACTGTACACTATAGGATATATCGTAGTATTCTATTTAGTAAATGACTGTTGCACATTTCTTATAAGTAACAGCCAGCTTTGCATTGCTATTGCCACATTCATGTTAAGGATCACAACATTTATAAGAAATGATAAATTTTATAAGAAGGCCATGTTTTTTGTTTGATTTTTTAAAAAATTTGTTGCCCAGTGGGAAAAAAAAGCGAAGGACCGGCATTTGTGGGATGTCATTTTGAAATCCCCGTCTACTTCGGCCACTTAAAGATTAGATAGATAGAGAGACAACAGACACAGACATTCAGACAGAAAGGCAGACGGACAGACAGACAGACTGATAGAGAGACAGAGAGACAGATAGATAGATAGATAGATAGATAGATAGATAGATAGATAGATAGATAGATAGATAGATAGATAGATAGATAGATAGATAGATAGATAGATAGATAGATAGATAGATAGATAGATAAGCTTAACTCGAGTTACACATCATGTTATTATACAGAAGGGTCGTGAATGTCGAGACTGGGCACATGGAGCAGTTGAACTTTGTGTTCAAGATCTCGTCCTGCATCACTGTGGGTCTTCTGACACGGTAACAGTAACAGATGGCTCAGTGTCTCGTAACAGCAGAAGTGGTTGAGGCTTTGTTTCCTACCGACATGGAAGAGTTCGGGAGCCTTTGAAGTCAGCACATCAAGCATAGAAACGGAAACAGAGGCTGTGTCGGCCGCAATGGTTAGTTGCTCATGCTGTGGGTAATGGTGTCATTGTGACGGATTCACAGAGAATATTCCGTACGATTGAGAAGAATTTGCTTCGAAAAGAATGGGTTCATCTTGTTAAGCCAGTCAACTGTGACAGGCTTAACGTGGCTTTACTGTCCAGGGCATACGGGATTACATGGAAATGATGTGGCAGACAGATTTGCTGACAGGCTAAAATAAATGACAAACTGACAATGGACACGGGGGACATTGCTAAGGCTGTATTGGACAGATTGCGGGAAAATGAAGATCGAGATTGGAAAAATGTAGCTGTGAAGAGATTGCTGGAGCTAGGACAAAGATCCTGCCAGGAAATCCGAACTGTGTGGAAGAAAACGCATCGCACATAACCAATATTTGACAGAAACTATTAACAAACATACAGTTGGATGGAGGCTGCGGCATGCGGCGGGGTATATATGGAGTTATCCCAACTGCAGTGAAGCCGGAGTCTGAATTGTGAACTTTGAACTTTGAGGCACACGTCATCATGTACAACAAGCAGAAGAGATGGGCAACATTTATAACGTGGTATAGATAATATTCAAAATAAGAAGAGATGGGCAACATTTATAACGTGGTATAGATAATATTCAAAATAAGAAGAGATGGGCAACATTTATAACGTGGTATAGATAATATTCAAAATAAGAAGATGGGCAACATTTATAACTTGGTATAGATAATATTCAAAATAAGAAGAGATGGGCAACATTTATAACGTGGTATAGATAATATTCAAAATAAGAAGAGATGGGCAACATTTATAACGTGGTATAGATAATATTCAAAATAAGAAGAGATGGGCAACATTTATAACGTGGTATAGATAATATTCAAAATAAGAAGAGATGGGCAACATTTATAACGTGGTATAGATAATATTCAAAATAAGAAGAGATGGGCAACATTTATAACTTGGTATAGATAATATTCAAAATAAGAAGAGATGGGCAACATTTATAACGTGGTATAGATAATATTCAAAATATAATAGAACCCAAATGACTGCCATGATATACCTTTTTAATCCAGATAGTAACGCTTTACATTTTTTTTACCTGATAAATAAATGTAAAACGTGAGTGGAAAAAAACACTCGTACTTTAACATACGTACTTTAACATACATACTTTAAGCTACATACTTTAACATACGTACTTTAACATACGTACTTTAAGCTACATACTTTAACATACGTACTTTAACATACGTACTTTAAGCTACATACTTTAACATACGTACTTTAACATACATACTTTAAGCTACATACTTTAACATACGTACTTTAACATACATACTTTAAGCTACATACTTTAACATACGTACTTTAACATACGTACTTTAAGCTACATACTTTAACATACGTACTTAAAATTGACCCAGTGAATGTGGTATGCAGAGCTCGGAAACATAGGTCACAAACAAGAACACCGAAAATTCTTCGTGAACGAGGGCGAATCAAAAAGTAACCTCAAATCAAGAAACATAACCAATGAAAAGTATAGGAAAAAAAATTTCTTATATGAGGACAGGTCAAAAGTCTTTTAATATTTGTTCAGTGGTTACGTCCCTTGATTTGCGATTATTTTTATTTTTACTTATCTTCGTATATACGTTACTTTTTTTACTTATATTCGTATATACGTTACTTTTTTTTGGCGGGAACGTATATTTTGAGTTGGCTTGAGAGTCAGATTACGCGTTTGTTTGCAGACAGACAAAAACTAGGTTTCCTTTGGCAACATTTGAGATTGAAGTCGCGCGGACAAGAGCTGATTTTAACGTTTTGATTACAGCGCCTGAACGTGCCATATCGAGCGTAATAATTGCATGCCAATTGTATTCACATACCGTGTCATACTCATGAGTGATGAGATTTCAGCGTAGTGAGGTCATACAATTTTAAGTGATAGATCATGCTCTGATGGAAGTGATAAGTGACTAAAGTCCATTTCATTGGAAGGACTTGTTATTTTTGAATGATTTTTTTTGTTTTTTGTCTGGCGGCTAGAATTATTCAAAGAAGAAAACGACCGAAATTTTTATTTTTATTTATTTATTTACGTCATTTTGTAAGTTTATTTCTCTGGTGTCATGTTAGGTGTGACAGTTTTAGGTCCGGTCTTTCCGGTGTGGTTGTGTGTGGTGCGATGCTAAGGGCGCAGATGATTAGACCTTTTGTCCAGCCTGACGCCCAGAGGCGATTCTAAAAGTCTGAAAACCACAAAGTCTAGTTTCGAATGACACTCACTAGAAAGTGTTTTGGCGACTGCTTTACAAGACTCTCTTCTTTAAGACCTGAGACCTTGTAGAATCTAAGACCTTTGCCAAACTTTGACGCGGGTTTCATTTCAAAACAGAACTAAAGGCAGTTTTAAGGGAAAAAAAAGCTATTTTCATTTCTTTTCTTTATCATTTTTTACGTGTTATGCCTAGCAAAAAAAAAAGGAAGACCAAGGCGAAAATGGCTGGAAGACATCGTTGATAATATTAAAATGGATGCATCGGCAACAGGGCATCTTGCTTATAACCAACAGGGCATCTTGCTTATAACCAACAGGGCATCTTGCTTATAACCGAGAGGACTACAGGGGAGATGTTAAGGAGGCAAAGTTCCGCAAGGGATATGCACATGACTGACTGACTGACTGACTGACTGACTGGCTGACTGACTGGCTGACTGACTGACTGACTGACTGGCTGACTGACTGACTGACTGGCTGACTGACTGACTGGCTGACTGACTGGCTGACTGGCTGACTGACTGACTGGCTGACTGACTGACTGACTGACTGACTGACTGGCTGACTGACTGACTGACTGGCTGACTGACTGACTGACTGACTGGCTGACTGACTGACTGACTGACTGACTGACTGACTGGCTGGCTGACTGACTGACTGACTGACTGGCTGACTGACTGGCTGACTGGCTGACTGACTGACTGGCTGACTGACTGACTGACTGATTGGCTGACTGACTGGCTGACTGACTGACTGACTGGCTGACTGACTGACTGACTGGCTGACTGACTGACTGACTGACTGGCTGACTGACTGACTGACTGACTGACTGGCTGACTGACTGACTGGCTGACTGACTGACCTAGCAAAAAAAAACTTGTTTAGAACACGTGAACACATGTTTGCACATGTGTGAGATGCATACCAAAAGGGGCATTATTCATAGGAGAATGTAATGACTAACGACATAACCGGGGACAATACAGTCACAAAACACGCAGAAAATATGCACCTGGGGTTAATAATATTCAGAGGAGGGTGGGTACGAACAGACTGGGCGGATACTTTGACTTTAAAAAAAAATTCAGTTAGGACACGTGCAAAGTTGTCCTCTCTTATACATTAAAACATCACCGTCAGTTCCTCCCTCGCATATTAAATACTTACCCTAATTTCCTCCCTTATATATTAAAACATCATCCTCTATTCCTCCCTTATATATATATATATATATATATATATATATATAAAATCATTATCCTCATTCCCTCCTTTGTATATTAAATAATTTTCCCCAATTCCTCCCCTATATATTAAATCATTATCCTCAATTCCTCCCCTATATATTAAATCATTATCCTCAGTTCCTCCCCTATATATTAAACCATTACGCTCAATTCCTCTCTGATGTACTAAATCATTGTCTTCAGTTCCTGCTTTGGAAAAAACGTTCCTCTTTTTAGAATTGAAATTCTTCCCTCGGGAAATCACCTGCTCCCCCCCCCCCCCCAGTTGAGAAACACTGATATGTACGTAATATTGCTGCTGTATAACGTAATAATCATTTGTAAACACGAAATATCTGGATGTTTTCACATGAAAAACCTAAGAGCTAAGATGGTGTGTGGAGTAATCTGAAAGCCATAATTTGTGACATAATGTAATTTAACTAAAGGGGGGAATACTGAATAAAAAGTACCACAAAGAAACATAATAAAGGACTTACATTAGACTCACAAAAGGTGCCCATATACCGCCTTGACTTGGACACCTCAAGGAAAAAGAAAGAAAGGCAGGGCATCGGGAACATGGACACGTACATCACAGGAAGAGCTAAAGGGAGCAGGAAAGATATGGTTTGAGGTATTCCCGATTTGTTCAAGACAGGTATGGCTGGAGAAACTTTTGCTGATGCCATATGCTGGATTGGGAGTACAGAGAACAGATGATGATCATGAATAAAGGCATACACAACCTGTCCCGTCAGTGATTAAAAGGAAAAGTAGATGGACATATATCGATCACTTAGTAAGAAGAAACAGAACATAAACCAAGCTATCAAGTAGCACACAACAGGACAAAGAAAATGAGGTCGACCACGTGAAATTCTAAAGAGAACATTGTTGACAGAGGCTTAGTTGGTGGGCATAAGATCCCCTAACGAGACTGAAAAACTCGCTGAAAACAGAAAAAACATGGCGAACTACAATGCGAGCCCTGTGTGACGACTAATGGAACGAGAAGGATGTAAGGAGTCTGAATAAAAGACAGAAAAAGTTAAAAGCGCGAGTTGTGAATTGTGTTAGTATGCGTTTATGTGAAGGAAATTTCTGAAGATGAATGTAAATAATGAATTAATGAAAAGAAGAAGGATCATGAAAACACAGAAACAAAAATTCGCTACAATGAAAACATAACAGAGTATGAGAAGAAATGAGCCACACATCGGGAAAGAATAACAGTTTACCTGATAAACATCTCCACTCCAAAAGTAACCTCGTCTCGCATGATAGCCTTCCAGGATTGTCTGAGAGAGAAGGCCTGGCGTGGGTTGAGTCCACTCTTATTGACCGTCCCCGCGTCATTCTTCCTCTCGCTGTCTTCCACTTCGGAGAATTTCTTGCCCCTGTTGTTATTGTCGCTGCTGTTATCATCGCCGTAGAGTCCACCAACACAGCTGCCACAGCCTAAACGTTTTAAACAGGACTGCATTTTTTTTCCTCTTCCTGGTGGCTTAATTAATGGGCCTTTGAACCGATGAGTGTCTGATGTTGTTGTTCTGCTGTCAGTCTCTTTAAACGTAAGATAAATTCAATTGCTTTCTGTCTCTCTTCCTAATCATTACTTTTGTTTCCTCCTTTATCCTTTGTTCGGTTGTTATGTCACTGACAGCAAGCCTTATTCCTTTATGTACCACTCTCTTAAGCAAATGTCACAGGGAAAGAGAAGCAGAGGGCTTATAGATTCTGAAGCTGAAGAAGGTGACAAACACCGCGTGTTCATACAAACTGTTTTATCAATAACTTACACAGCATTTATGAAAACACATTCAGTTGGATGTTTCAGTACAGTCCCATTACATATGGTATATCTTACCGTACTTTCCCTTTTAGAATCCTTTTTAGTTTCCACTACACAAGCACAAATCATCGGGACGTATTCCCGTATAGCACAGCTATCTTACAGCATGAAGCATATTCTATTTCTCCTTGTACTTGTAGGGAAAAGAAAGGTTGCTCATATATTGATCGGAATACGTGAGCGTTTCTTTACACAACAACACATTAAGAATTCAAATTTACAGCCACAGCAGGTTTCGCTAACAGCATACGTGATAATACATAAACTACTCTGTGCATATGAGATGTTATGTCTCTGCAGCTAACATAAAGCCTGTTCAAAGGCAAGGCCTTGCCACGGCTAGTTCTTGGAGAATGTCTTGCAGGTAAGCTGTGGGTGAATCGCTCTTGATGACTTTAACACACGTAATTTTACTGAGGAGTAATGCGTGTGTGTGCGCATTTTCCAAAACCAGACTCGATGTTTTATCCAGGAACTTATTGTTAACAAACACAAGATGCACTCAACAAGCGAGGCCAGGTATCAATCCCAGTTATGCAAACTGCACTTCCTAACACTGATAATACACAGGTAACTTTTGGCAGTGCCGAAAATGATATTAAGCCCGCATACAAGGGGCCACAACCCCAAATAATAATTTTTATGACAATGCAGCAGAAATAGATCTAGAAGATCAACGGAACATAGAACAAGTTAATAAAGTCTTAGATCCTTGCCAGGATACTGGAACTTATCCATGCTCGTACGCTGGCCTGAATAAAATCGATAACGAGGGCACATACGTTATGGATCAATGATTACACAAAATAACCCTTTTCAAATCTTTCAGAAGCCTCTAGCATATAATGTTTATATAAAAGTAAAGCTGGCAGAATCTGGTTGATTTTACCATGTGCCAGGCTGACACTGATAAACTTTGTAAAAGCTTAAGCATCTAGCACTATGTACAGGTAGAAGCACGTTTGCATATTAATGAGAAACTGAGGTTTTGCATCTCCAAATGTTAACAGCCGTATTTACTATCAGAAGCAAAATCTAAGGACGCTTGCACTTTTTGTAAGTGTAGCCAGCTATCAGAGTACTGCCATCTTTTATATGAGCCAGTCAGAAATGATTCAACTATCTTCATTCATTTTCCTCATTAACGAACGTTCAGTTAACTTGTAATGATAGATGGTTAGTGACGCTTAATGAAATATAAAACCGAAGATTCAAGTGTCGCGCAAAGGTGTAGTGGTTATTGAATTCGCCTGTGGATATGGTTAGAGTCCGCAAATGGATGGAGTTTTTTTTTTTCGGACCAAACGACACCCTGCCAGAAACACTAGGTACCTGCGGGTTTTCCGAGGAAAAACAAAGACACAGAAAGACAGGTGTTGACCTTCGTACCTTACTGTACTGACCTAGCCCCAACAGCAGGCAAACGTCGCGGGATATAATTTCTTTTATTATTATAAGATTTAATTCTACAAATTTAAGGACAATTAAAAACGGTCCGTGGTTTTGCCGTAGGAGCAGGATTAACTGAAACAGAAGGAAGCAAGAGTGGAATACTGATCACATGACCAGCGCCGAGATTAGAAGAAATAATAATTGCCAGGAAAAGACTACAAGCACTTTCTACAGAAAAGATACATGGTGTCAGTTTGTATGTAGGAACATACATAAAGACAATCGGCCTCTGGTGGAAATCTTGAACATCCTTCTACATCAGTTACATATGCAGTTTCAGAAGAGAACGTTTCAGCATGCAGTGTCTCATGCTGCCAAGTGCTATGTCTGTTATTCAGTTTTGATCATAGACGGCTTAACAAATAATATGCCACAAATAGATCTAACACTGAAGTTGGCTTTTTTGTCATAATGGATTGCATTCATAGCTTGCTTGTGTACACGCTGTGCTTTGTATAAGGCGAACCGCGTGAGATAAATGAGTGAACTTTGATTTTCTAGCCTAGCCTGCTTGGATTTTAAAGAATGATATTGTTTACAATGTATGGCACCACGGTTACTTACATAATATTGCTGTAGGTGAAAGCATAATGCGAAATAAAAAGAAAATATGACTTGAAATGACGATAGGGCAACACACGAAGAAGTAAATACGATAACAATAATTGAGAGGGAAAAAGCGGTAATGGAAATACAATGATTTAGGCCAGGTGCAGGAAGTTCCTTCTGTTGATTTAACCAGACGTTAAAACCTGCAGAGCCAGAAACTGTGTCTTTAAATACCATCTCTTTCAGATGCTAATATGCAAGCCCTACGTACATGTTTTCATTAGCAGAGTCAAGCAAATAGTGGGTCATTTAATACTTTCGGGAAGCAGATTTTAATAAGTATCTTTTAATACTTTTGAAAAGCAGATTTTAATAAGTATCTTTTAATACTTTTGAAAAGCAGATTTTAATAAGTATCTTTTAATACTTTTTAGAAGTGGATTTTAATAAGTGACCTGCACAAAAAAAAAACAAACCTTGGCAATATCTGTGTGAACTTGTGAAGAACCATAAATAGAATGCCAGTTTCGTGAAAGAAATGAAAACCTTTGCAAGAAAGCTCAATAATTTCTTTTTTTTCAAATTTGCTTCGGAGTGGTTTATGTGAGACACGTTCATGTAGATGTCCCTCCCCCCTCTCTCTCTCTCTTCCTCTCTCTCTCTCTCTTTCCCCTTCTCTCTCCCTCCCTCCCTCTCTCTCTCTCTCTTTCTGTCTCTGTCTCTTGTTCTTTTGTTTATCAGCATTTTCTCTGTTGTGCGTCTCCGTGCGTACGTGGGTCGACCCATGCTTCCTCTACTCTGTGTAGCCCACATCAAGGCTGTTCGTGGTAAGCATTTGTCTATCGTTCTCATAATATGGCCAATCCATTACCTCCTTCTCCTTTCAATCGCTGTCGGCAAGAGCTCGTTACGTATGGTATCTGGCCAGAACACGTTTTCTGTCCTACGTAGGCACTTAGTCTGATGGAAGATGTCAAGTCTACGCCCCGTTGTCTTGTGTCATTTTTTCAGATTTCGCTCCCGTATATAATAAGACACTTAAAACATTCTTTTTGAATATTCTACATTTGGTTTTCTGGTTTATCATTCTGGTATCAGATACGGCTGAGTGTGGTCCAAGTTTGTCACTCTTTTATTATTCTTATTCTGACTTATTTACTCATGTCTCCATCTACTGGTACCCACTGTCAAAGTATTGGGTCTCCTTGACTCCTTCAGCTGTCAAATGCGAGTGTCCATTTTTTTTCTTCCCTTTTTAGTAAGCACGATATTTTTAGAAATACCACTAAACAGATACAGATAGATAGACAGACAGACAGATAGACAGACAGACAGAGAGATAGATAGATAGGTAGATAGATAGATAGATAGACAGACAGACAGACAGACAGACAGACAGACAGACAGACAGATAGATAGATAGATAGATAGATAGATAGATAGATAGATAGATAGATAGATAGATAGATAGATAGATAGATAGATAGATAGATAGATAGATAGATAGATAGATAGATAGATAGATAGATAGATTGTTACTGCATTCCTTCAATAATTACATTTTTTTCGTAGAACAAATTAATCTTACTTTTCACATAAACTCTGGCCCACACATGAAGCAATATTTCCTACAGCCATTACAAAGTTATCAGGGCTGAACTTTTATCCTGATGGTCCGCAGAATAAAACAGAAAAAAATTAATTAGCAATTTATATTTTCTGAATAGCACTATTGGCACCTGCAGCTGTCTTAATACGCTAGAACTCCTGGTGTTTTGAACATTCAAGAAGCAATAAAGTTATCTGAGAAGAAAGCACATACACACACATACAAATATATACACATACGAAGACAAAAAAGATTTGGCAGTGAAACTTCCGTGTAAGAAAAGAAATATGGTGGCTGGTCTTTTTAGGAAAGAAAACCATAGTGATGTTATAAAATTGTGAAGAAAATAGCATCCATTTAAAAAAAAAAAGTAAAAGAAAAAATTGCTTCAAGATCGTCAAAACAAAAATCTATTAAAGATCTGAAGGGAAACAGATCTTCACAAGAGTGGCCAGAAAACATAAAAGCTTATGTTTGCTGGAAAGTCAAATGTACGAACTAGTAAATTTTCATAGTTTAAGATTAACAATTTCCGAGTTATCATATGTGCTTATATGTGGTCTTTTGTGCTCATATGTGGTCTTATCGGTAGAAATTTTTAAAGAACATGTTACTATCAATATAGCATTACTTTAGACGCATATGACAGGTAGAGTTTGATAACACAAAGCCTTCATATTTTAATATAACTCTCTCTCTGTCTCAGAAGTTATTCTAGGCTGCTCTTACAGACACTGAATTCAGTTAATTGTTAATTATGAATACTATCGAAATTTTTGTTTGCTAGATAGTCATTTATATATGTATGTAGTTACTTTATGTAATGAGTGCATGGATAAGAGCGAAATGTAAATGTTATATTTCATTTTATTTTATGTCTCTCAGCTTTCCAGTGTTAGTTATGTTGGTTATTTGTAGAATGCCTGAAACAGAGTGAAAGTTGTATGATGAAGGCCAGAAAGTCAGACGGGCCTGCGTGCATAATTCTTAACCCCCTCTGAAATAAAGATCAATCAATCAGTCAGTAAATCAATCAATCAATCAATCTCTCACACACACACAAGGTCCCTGCCGACAGGCGTAGGATGACATGTCCTTCCACAACCCATGATTCCTTGTACATCCTTGTACAGCCTTGGACAGCCTTGTACATCCTTGGACAGCCTTGTACATCCTTGTACAGCCTTGTACATTCTTGTACAGCCAGGCTTGTCACTGAGCATTTCGAGTGTCAGGGTGTCAAAAAGTCAAACATCTTGTCTCTCTCTCTCTCTTTCTACCTTCAATCTTCTCTGCTGCCATTAGCACCTCTAGATAGATAGATAGATAGATAGATAGATAGATAGATAGATAGATAGATAGATAGATAGATAGATAGATAGATAGATAGATAGATAGATAGATAGCCCGCATCTCCCCCAAATATTCCTGACACATTTGGATCGTCGTTTTCTTATCCTTGTTATAATTGTCCTTGTTTATTGTGCCTCTTTGAGAACTTCCTCGTTCGATTTTTCTCTCAAAGTCGCCTTCTTAAGAATGACGTCTCAGCTGACTGCAGCCTTTAATATAATTACGGTCTCAAAATTGCTGGGAGAGTCGTGCGATGAATATTAGAAGGAAAGATGAAGAGAAGTTAATCAAGACAGTGTGAATAAAGCAAGACAATATGGGTAAAACAAGACAGTCTGGATAAAACAAGACAGTCTGGATAAAACAAGACAGTCTGGATAAAAGTTAAAAAACTGAGACTAATGTGGTGTAGAACCTTTGCCCACACTTGAAATAATTCCTGCAAAGCTTGAGATGTTAAGATTATTTGTCTCTGCCGAAAGAAAAGGTGTAATAAAAAAATATATCAGCGCTAAAGACGGAAGGACGGATTGATGAATGGATGGATGGATGGATGGATGGATGGATGGATGGATGGATGGATGGATGGATGGATGGATGGTTAGGTGGATGGATGGTTGAATGAATGGATGGATGGATAGATGGATGTATGAGTGGATGAATGGATGGATGGATCTGAATATTAAATTCAGTTTCTCGGGTTTCTTGGATATTCTCTTTTATCAGTATCTCATGCAATCTCTACAAGGAAAACTGACACAGGTGCATTAATTATGCAATGTAGAAGGCATACAAAGCTCACCCGATCTCCTCTTTAGTATCTCCTTCGGTATACAATTACTGATTACAGCTTTTCTTGTGTTGGCCGACCTTCCTTATGGAGCTTAGAGTTTAGAAGTTTGACTGGTTGTTTGACTGATGATGATGATGATGATGATGATGAAGTGATAACATTTACAGGCGACAAGGGCAGAAATGAATGAAAAATATTCTTTCAAAATCTGTCAAAATGAAGAATGATTGTGTATTTTTCCAGGCAACATTGTGTCTGAATGTTGTTTATTATATCTCGTGATATGAATATATTTGAATATCATTTATGAGAATAGATAACTACAAGAACATAATATGTCAAGGAAAAAAAACAGCTTTAAAACGAATGAAATGTATCTCACTGAACTTCAGACAGAGAATTCTAAACTGCTGTATTGCGCCGGCCCTACTGTATGGAAGCAAATCAATGGACAATGACGATATATATGTAAATATGTATGTATATATGTAATGTATACGATGATCTTACCGAAAGTCGTGAGCAAAACGTTTTTAAAAATCGGAATTTATAGATAGAGAAAATAGAAATCTATCATCTTAAACTGCATCCTTTGCTCTTCATGTAGAGGTCACATGACGTCACGATCACGTGTCACGTGACCACGCTGAGTATAAACAAAATGGCGAATGCTGAAGTTTCGTTTCGTCAACATGCTGTTATTGAGTTTACTCGTTAAAGAGGAAATCCCAGCTGCTGAAATTCACCAAAGACTTCAACTTGCTTATGGAGATGTGTGTATGGGTGCTAGCAGTGTTAGGAGATGAGTGAAACATTTCAAAGATGGAAACACAAGCATTCAAGATATTCCTTGCAGCTGTCGCCCTCGAACTGCCTCCACTGAACGCAACATGGAAAGGATTGATGACATCATTAAAGACGACAGACATGCCACAGTATCTGAAATCGCTGTAAATATTGGAATAGTACGCAATACAGTATAGGAAATTACTGAAACCCTAGGCTATAGAAAAGTTTATGGCAGCTGGGTCCCAAAGGAGAGAACGTCCAGAAAACAGTGTGTCTTTGCCGCCGTCAGCTGGAACGGAATTCTACCGGGAGAGTGTTTTCAATCTTGCAGAACGATGGGACAAATGTTTGCAGAGAAATGAAGATGATGTTTAAGTGAAGAAAAGGAATAGGATGCAGTTTAGGTGATACATTGATATTTTTTCTATCTATAAATTCTGATTTAAAAAACATTGTGCTCACTACTTTCGATATGACCCTCCTATATATATATATGTAGTACTTATATCCAAAATCTATTTGTGTGTTAAAAAACAGATTGATTCAAAGATCACTTGAGGCATCAGAGATGTGGTTTCTTAGAGGAATGCTAAGAAAACCACGGACAGCGAAGATAAAAAGCAGTGAACGTCTAACAAAAGCAGATGTAGAAAGGAAACCTAATTAAATCCGCAACCAAACGACAGTAATCATTCATTGGATATACAATGAAAAAAAAGGGGGGGGGCGACTTGAAAACATTATAACCACATGAAAGATAAGTGAAAAGAGAGGCAGGGTAGGCCGATAGAAAAAAAAATTCATGGAAAGTCTTACGGAATGGCACAAAAAAGAAGTCGCCAGCTGAACTGACGGAAAATATCAAGGATTGGAATACGCAGAGAAGCATGGCTGTGCCAGCGACTACCGGCACGCCATCTGACAATGAGATGATGATGATGATGGTCGTTTACGACATTTAAAGACATATGCCTGAATGTCTTTCATGACATTTCTAAGCTCATCCTCCCCACTCCTCTTTCTTCCTCCTCCTTTCCTTATTTTCGAAAGATAATCACTTATCTAAACTTACTTCAATGAAAGACTTAGGCTATTATTCACTCACTCAGAAGTCTAGCTCGGGGAATGTCCCGTGTATTATCACTCCAGCTTCAGGTATTGAGCGCTTCGGGTCACAGAGAACGTAAAAATCACTTTTTTTCTGAAGGGATATTCGATTTATGGAATTGAGTGCCCCCACAGAGAGACTGAATCTGAAGTGGTTGTTGCTTAGAAAGTTGCACAATGTTGTGTATAAAATAAATGTGGGAGGGGAAAAATGTTGTTTGGAGACACAGGACAGTCATTGCGGATTTCATGGAGGCCATGTAAACAGACAGCGAATCTTCCCTGAAAACGTGTGCTTGATCACAGAAAAAGATATCTCGTTTTTCTATATTAAGCTATTTAAGCGGTTTTTTTTAAAATTAGTAGTAGTAGTGGTGGTGGTGGTGGTAGTAGCAGTAGTAGTAGTAGTAGTAGTAGCAGCAACAGTAGTAGTAGTAGTAGTAGTAGGAACAGTGAGAAGAAAAAATACTGCATACATATCGCTTTCCTCGCTTCAGAGTTAAAAGTCAGTCATCAGGTTATCTTCTTATGAAAACAGAAGGTTATGTGGTTTCGTGGTTAGACGTTCGATTCGAGTGCTATCGGTTGCGTGTTCGAATCCCACCGGAAATGGCAGGGATGTATTTTCTCATGAATCGTCCAGCAATAGATTCCCTGATCTCCAAGTAGTTAAACAAAACGTCCGTGTGCAGTGTCATCATCAGTGCTCTGTAGTCGCAGTGGAGCACAGGAAATCAACAAAGGTTCCCCTGGTCAATCCTGTCTTGAGCAAGTTGGAATACCTCCAGTCGTATCTTTCTCCCTTCTTTTAGTTTTTCCTGAGTTGTGTATCTCCATGTTCCTAAAGGACTGCCCCTTTAAGGGTTATGAAAATGATTATTAACGCTTTTGAAATAAAGATAAATCAAACAATTCTTCTTTCTTTTTTTTCCATAAAGTGTCTAAGTCCAGGCTTTTATACGGGTGTCCTGTTTTTTTTTTCCCACTCTTAGTTTGTGATCCAGCCACTTTCATCTTCGTCTTTAGTAATGTTCGCAATGCTCGTTCGTTAGCTGTTTCCTCGTTTGTCACGTGTTCTTGCTAGTGTATTCTTGGAGTTTTCCTAAGGATTCTCCCTTCAAATTCTAGAGAAAATTTATCACTGAGACTGGTGCAGATCCTTGGAGTGTCTGTGCAGACTGAGCACCGGTTCTGAAGCGGCTACTGGAACGGGCAGAAAAGCAGGTATTGGAACGTCCTGCCTGCAATGAAACCTTTTCCGAACAAACACACAAACAGAAAGTGCTGCATTTAAGTTCAGTTTTTTAATTTACTTTGTTTCTATATTTCGTCTTTGGATTTTCGATTAATGTAGGAATTTGAACGGCAAAGCTCGCATTAATATGCGGGAAAGACAGAATGGAGAGTTCGTTACATTCAGACACGAAGTTGATCTGAACGGAAATTAACAGGCCAAATTAATCATCTGCTAATGCATTCTACTTTCATAGTTCATATATGGTTATTCAGCTTTTGCCAGAAAAGGACAAAAACAAAAAAAAAAACAGACAAATGATCTCAAAGAGACTGCAGAACATCGGAAACTAATTAAAATCGGGAGAAGAGTGTTGTCCCAGTTATCTGTACATTTCATTACGGGGAGACTCACGTTTGACAACCTGACAGTCACTGGAAAACTCAGCTGAAAAAACAAAAGAAAATGGAGGAAGGCGAGAGAAATATATTTAAACCAATGGTTCTCAGTCTTTCTTTGCCCAGAGCATCAATTTTTCCATCACATCCCCCCCCCCCAACCCCACGCCCTCCACCTCCACCCACCCAACTTTCCAGGATTGTCAGAATCACAAATTACGTTAAAAAATAGCACGCATTTTAATATCTCAACAGTTTAAGTCCGCCAATCTGTGGTCCCAAGTCCCGTCAGAAACCTTCAAATTCTCCACTGAGCGAGAAAGGGAGGATGGTAACAGGTGGGGGGAAGGGAATTGAGAATTCCTCACTGTTTGAGAGCCCCAGATCTAAATGAATTGAAAAAGAAAATGATGAAAGACAATAAAGACAACCGATCTGATTAGATATAATTGTGCCCGAAGAGAATTTGTCTCATGACCCAAGGTCCATCGGGGAGCGGCCCTGGCGCTGAATGAATGAATTCGGTCTACGCTGATTTTGAGAGTAAAACTGTCTATAAAGTTAGTAACACGCAATAATTAGTGTGTAAGTATACACCTACGTGGTCATTAAGTAATAAAGCTGCTCCTACTTTTTTCCTAGTTTGTACATTTTATCTATAAAGTTATCTAGACAGATTAATTTTAGAATCAGTGGGTACATTTCTTTTCAAAATCATCAGACGTATTGTCTGATCACATGTGATCAGTGCTCGTCTTGCTCTATTCAAAATGACAAAATACATACGCTGGACAGAAAAAAAAGCAACGAAACAACTTCATGTACTGATCCTCGTGAGGAATTAAATGCTTGCCATGGAAGTAGCTGAGACAGAACATGAAGTATTTGAGAGCGCTAGAGCAACAAAATAATGGCACTGAATGAAGCCTCCTGACAATCACACGCACACTGAAGATATGTCATTAACACAGCATTAGATGTATTGGAACAATGTTAAGAGGTACATCATAACAACAGATGACTAAATGTAATAATCAGACCGGGGTAAGGAGTAATGACTATTTTCAGCAAACTGTACACGCACACACACACACACCAGACGAAATAACGGCCACATGATGATGATGACTTAGGCAATGACGAAGGCTAGGCATTGGTACTGAGGGAGTTATTTACAACATTATTAATAATACAGAACCAGTTTACAAGGTATAGCAGTGTTTCTTACTCCGCAGTTACGTAGCCGTTTACAGACTTTAAGTGTATTGTCCAGCTCTCTCCAGTTTTGCTTATTTGTTTGTTTTTCAATTCAAATATCAGTTCCTCTACTTTCACATTTGCAGCCCCTGCAGATTATGAACATGAAAGCCTAGGACGGAGTAATGAACTTAAAGAGTTGTAGAGCGGAGAATGTTCAGTTCCACATGGGGTCAAAAGACTGAGATAGCTTAGACATGTAACAGGGATGGTTGATGACGATACAGTTCTTTTATGGCAACTGTGTGAAGTAACGGGAGCCACGAACTAGGCCGAAAATGAGATATTTAGAATTCTTCCATGAATATTGTTTTTTTTTCCAAAAGCTACGCAGAACAGAAAGAACAAACAAAAGACTATACTACTCGTATTGGTGTGGCGACTTGCATAGAACTACTTCATAGCATTATTTAACAGGAAAACGACAGCGAGGAGACCGACTATAACGAAACAACCACAGTTTGGTATTAATATTGTAGCTATTAATGCTATCATAATCGCACAGTAAAATCATCCGTCAGAAAAACTGCTCACAAAAAAAAAAAAAAATGCTCGACACATTAAACAAACAGTATCTATTAGCTTCCAAACAGTTTTCGGGGCTAAAGGAGTATACACCAGTACAGTTAGCGTTTTCATATTTTATTTGAAAGATTTCTTTCTCTAAAAAAAAAAACAGTTTGAACATTCGACTCATGTACAGAAGTTTGCCTTTAACCAGTGGACCACATAAAATACTCGTATGTTATCGTAGAACGTCGATTATCCGAACTAAACTAGGAGCAAGGTGGTTCTGTTTATTAAATACGAATAGTTAAACTTGCTTGAATGTACTCAGTTTATAACTGTAGTTAAGCCTAAAATTAATTATTGAACGCCAAGAGTATTACTGCTGTATTTTGAAAC
Source organism: Achatina immaculata (assembly GCA_009760885.1). Classification (NCBI taxonomy): domain Eukaryota; kingdom Metazoa; phylum Mollusca; class Gastropoda; order Stylommatophora; family Achatinidae; genus Lissachatina; species Lissachatina immaculata. The sequence goes on from CM019702.1 coordinate 13,371,455, forward strand.
GTGATTTATTACACAAAATTATTGATTTTTTAAAATTGTTTGTAAACACATGCAACAAATAAAATGTTTTGAAGTGACAATACGAATTTATTACATAGCTTTGCATGTACTGATTTATACTCAGTTATACTCAGATTTATATACAGTTCAGCTGTAAAATTTCCTTTTATATAAATAGAAAATAGAACAACAAATAAATAAGAACAAATACATAATAGAAAACGGTACATGCTGTATAATTAATATTAAGAAAGTTTATTTTCTAAAACAATCTTGTATTGTTCCTCACAGAACATTGAATTGTTCCTCACAGAACATTGAATTATTCCTCACAGAACATTGAATTGTTCCTCATAGAACACTGAATTGTTCCTCACAGAACATTGAATTGTTCCTCACAGAACATTGAATTATTCCTCATAGAACATTGAATTGTTCCTCGCAGAACATTGAATTATTCCTCACAGAACATTGAATTGTTCCTCATAGAACATTGAATTGTTCCTCACAGAACATTGAATTATTCCTCACAGAACATTGAATTGTTCCTCACAGAACATTGAATTGTTCCTCACAGAACATTGAATTATTCCTCATAGAACATTGAATTGTTCCTCGCAGAACAATGACTTCTTGGCAGCGAGATCTCTTATCAATTTTAGATTCAATATCACCGTAGAACTACATTCTGACCGTTGCTCACGCTAGTCTTTGCAGTTTCTAATGCAGAAAAGATTTCCGCGTGAGAGTGCTCGCTTCCAGCTACTTGTTCTTCTTCTTTCATCAGAATCATCTTGGCTAACGTCAGCACGTTCTTCGCCCTGGACTAATGCAACAATTTCTCCACTTAAAAGCCGATAACCAGGATCAGCAGCACCGCTGTTTAACCATGCCGGCGCGCCATCTTGGCCACATTCTGAAAACAAACCCAGTAATCTCTTGAAATAAAGCTCCAGTCTCACGTACATTCTCAGTCAGGTCTTAGTCATGTGCCACCGCTGCTTCAGCAGAACTCCAAAGTTTTTGCTACCACGCCTTGATCCATTGATTGGAGAAGTGATGTAATATTTGACGGTTAACAAACAAACAAAAAATACGAGGGGCGTTCAGAAAGTAATGCACTACATCGTTTTTTTTCGACTAGTAATAAAGATAGAAGTATGAAATTTTTCACACTCTAAATATAGCATATGTTGATTATGTGAACCGAATTACACTGCAACTGGCCAAAGAATATGGCTGCCCTAACTGTTGAAATGGAGCGTGTTAGCAACGTGGAGTATAAGCAGCGAAATGTGATAGAATTTTATGTTGCAGAGAAGGAAACTATTGTGAATATTCACAAGCGTTTAAGTGATGTCTATGGAAGTTTTTCAGTCGACAGGAGTACAAACACTCGCTGCGTTCAGAGAATCAAAGAATCAATAAGTGGAGATAAAGAATTGCATGATCGGCCGCGCTGTGGACGTCCTGCCACAGCCACCAATGCAGAAATGTTGAAATGCGCTGGGGGTATTATTCTTCCTGATAGACATATCATTAATCAACAATTGGCCTTAAAGCTGTCAGTCAGCAATGGTAGTGCAAATGCAGTTATAAAAAAAAACTCTCGGATTTTCTAAGGCTTGAGCAAGATGGGTTCCTCGAAGTCTCACAAATGACCATCGATTGCAAAGGAAAGTAATTTCTTCTAAATTGTTGGAGCGTTTCGATGCTGAAGGAGAGAAGCTTTTGGCTAAAATCGTAACAGGTGACGAAATCTGAGCATATCATTTAGAACCTGAGACAAAAAGACAGTCAATGGAGTGGCATCATCACCAATCACCATGAAGAAAGAAATTCAAAACAACTCCTTCAGCTGGAAAGGTCATAATCACTGTCTTTTGGGACACTGAAGGTGTGATTCTTGTGGATGCTATACCAAGAGGAGAGACTATCAATTCGCAAGCTTACATTAATACATTGAAAAAACTCAAACGTTTTCGCAGAGTTCGCCGCACAAGAATCCAGCAGACCTGCTTCTCCTTCACAACAATGCGCACCCTCACATAAGTCTGGCAACACGGAAAGCAATCACCAAACTGGGTTGGACTGTACTACACCATCCACCCTATAGTCCCGATTTGGCACCCTCTGATTTCCATCTGTTTGGTCCACATTCCAATGGGTAAGATTTGAATATGACGAAGAGCGATTCATGCAGTGAAGAAATGGCTACATAATCAACAGAAAATCTGATACTGGCTAGGAATACATGCACTTGTTTCGCGCTGGTGTAAAGCCGTACAAGCTGACGGGGATTATGTTGAAAAATACTGATGTTTACATGACATATCCATGTATATTGTGTATAAATTTCATGCTTTGTGAATGAACAGCTCCTGAGAAAAACGATGTGGTGCATTACTTTCTGAACGCCCCTCGTATGTCAATGAAATTCCCGTCGATTGCGTTCAGTTGCATTAGAGGCGAGCTGGACGGCGCATTATCAGTAAGGAGCAAAGCTTGATACGTTTTATCATCATCTGTTCGATGCATTTCTACATTTGAAATAAAAGTGGCTAAACCAATCCAAAAAGGTGTCAAATCCATCCAAGCATGTTTCTGTGCTTTATATATTCTTGGTAGGCATGTTACACCTTTGAAACATCTTGGATTCTTGGATCTTCCAACCGCCAGTGGTGGTAAAATACGCTGTCCGCTTGCATTTGCACAGAACATTGCAGTAACAGGTTGCTTGCCAAATTTAAAGCCAGGAGCAGCCTTTTTTCCGTCTCGAAGCAAGCGATTTACAAGGGAGGGCCTTTCAGATCAGGCCAGTCATATCCGCCGAGTATACGTCTTCCCTGGAAAAGCTTTTTTTCCTTCACTATTTTCAGGAAGTATTCTTTAAATCCCCCTGCTGTCAGAGCCAGAACATCTTCTTCTTGAGTTTCAAGCTCTCTTATACCATGGCGAGATTTTAAGATTTGTTCTATCATCCTGTAGTATCTTTGAATTCAGATGTTCTTACAAGTTTCTGATTTTACTGTAACGCGTATTCTCAAAAGAGAAGACAAGAAATAAATTCACATTGACTTCTCTTTTGCAGAAACCATAAATAGACAGTGTCTTCTAATTTATAATCATGTACTTTTTCTTTATTTTTCATTATCACTCTTCTTTAGAACCATCTGTACTGGTACTGTCAATTTTGATGAAAAATGCAGAATTTCACTTTTCCCTCACCTTTATTCACATATGGTCGCTTTACCAACATTAAAAATCTGAGCAAGTGATGCACCGGTTTCGTCTTTTTCGAGTCTGTTAACAATTGTTATAAGAATGGAAGAAAACAGGCAAACGAGAATTATGTAAGTGAGATGGAAAGACAACATATAAGAGGATATAAAGGAAACTGATGTCACCAACTGGAGAGAGAAGTTTAGAAATATAGAGGAATGGAGGCGAGCATTGTCTGCAGCAATAGGCTTTAGTGGCTCGGAAAGCTGAAGAGAAGAAGAATAAGAAGTTAATAATTATTACTTTAATCTCAACTGATAACACATTGTTGCTTTTTTCATTGTAGACGCCATCATGAACTCAGTAGACAAGAATATTAAAATTAAAAAAAAAGAAGAACTACACAATAGCAAAATAGTACGAACTAAATCTGAAACGCTGAATGATTAGAAAAAAACTGTATAAAAACCGTGTTCGACATTTGTAGTAGCACTCTCAGGACTGAGGCAAAGCTCAGAGTTTGTTGAGAACTCTCGTGACATTAGTTTCCCAAGATTTAATCTCTATTGGACGGCAAGCTATAAATTTGTTTTTCGACTCGAAGCTACGTAATTATTTCTTGATACAGCAGTGTGTCGGATAATTGACGGTTCGGATGATCGATGTTCGGATAATCGATGTTCAACTGTATTGTGAATTACATACTGCAAGAGTATGTAATTCTGATTAGCTAATCTATATGTTCATACATTGCATTATTTTTTTTTCTTCTGTGTTTCTTTTAGCAATCAGAATTCAAGGGATCTAAACAAAATAGTGTATAAAAAAAACTGAAGTACTAACACATAATTTGTGAAAGAACTAAAAACACATTTTACGGCTCCATTTTTTTTTCTTTATTAGCGGACGGAAAAGTGCAAGAGACAACTCTTGAGATTTACTTATAAGACAATCAAATGTTAAAATGACAGGATACTTTCACCTTTGTATGTTTTAGGACATTTGTATCCTGCGTTTGCATTCATGTTTCGTCTGGGAACTAAAACATGTTCACGTTTATCAGAGCTAGAGAGCCTAAATACAAGGACCTATAGATCAAAACGCATCAACTAGTAAACATTGATCGATTTCACAGATTGTATATATATATATATTACATTTTGCATTCATTAACATAGACGCACAAAGATCTATTAACCCTTCAAGCGTTGTTTTGATTTGAAAGAGTTAATATGATTATCTTGCACTATTAAATGCCACTTATTTAGCTAAAAATAACATATTTGTCAGTGGTCAAGTCCGTGTTTAAGATGGTTTCCAAATTCAACACAATGAATACGAAACCACTTTTTTTAGTTTATTTTGGTCAACGTGTCGGAGAACAAACATATTTTTAATTGCTTCACTTTTCAAAGTTTAAGAATTTGTATTCCATTTTCCGAATAAGAAATTCGTTTGATGAAAATCCTCACTATACCATAGGGTCAGTTATGATTCATAACAACGTTTAGCTGTTTATATATTCTCCGTAGTGAATGATGTGGTAAACAAATGTTCATAATTACTCAGACCAATAAAATATAAAACACTTTCCTTCTTATAATTGTATCCCATGTACTGTCATCTAACAAATGAAAGCGAAATTCTAATGAACAACGTTTGCCACCTCTGACCACTAATATGAGGTATTCGTTCCTTTTGTCCTTCTGAAAATCAGTTATTCAGCGCAAGAAATCTCCAGAAACATTCAGCCTCGACCTTGCTTTACTCAATATTCCATCACGAATGTTGCAGCAGTGCTGGGAGATGCTGTTTCAGCGCTCAAGCTTTCTGGGTTTTTTTTCCCCTCGCTGTCATAAACCTAAAACAAAAATTGTGCACGAGCCGAAAATATGGTCAGGTAAAAGAACAGTTATTTTCTTCAGAGGAGAAGAGTGAAAAAAAATGGAGGGAGGGAGGGAGAGAGAGAGAGAGAGAGAGAAGAGAGAGAGAGAGAGAAAGACAGAGAACGAGATAAAGACTTTTTTCCAGTGTGAGATACAGGTATTCTTCATATACGTGTAATATATATATATATATATTATATATATATATATATATATATATATATATATATATATATATACTAATAAGGAAAACACAAAATTCTCGCACGCTCACTTCGTCGTCAAGATAGAACTTCTCTGAGTAGTTGAATGCATGTTCCACGTGGTTTTGTTTACATAGCTTTCGGAAAACACTCGATAATACATTATTCATTTCGTTCGTGACCTGCGTTTTTAAGAAAACGAGTGTTTAAATCAATACTGCAGGTGTCGCGTCAACCAGATATATTGCTGCTTAAGGTGGAAAACATTCAAATTCGGGGGGGGGGGGGGGGTATAAGAAGAAGAAAGAGAAGATAGTAACAGCTTTTCTATCCGTATGATAAACATATCGGGAAAATGTATAGTCAGTCCAAGAGATATGATTGGGTTTTTGTTGTAGATGATTCTTACTTCCAGGCTTTGGGTAGAATTGCTGAACAATTTATCTCTGTAAAGCAACTTCGGCAAACGGTTAAGAGAATCTGAGAAGACATAAGGAATAAAAAAAAAACCAAACAAAAAAAGAGAGTGTGACATACCATTAAGGGAATCTGAGAACACGTTGAGGAAGTCTGAGAACATGTTGAGGAAATCTGAGAACACGTTGAGGAAACCTGAGAACATGTTGTGGGAAACTGAGAGCATGTTGAGGGAATCTGAGAACATGTTGAGGGAATCTGAGAACATGCTGAGGGAATCTGAGAACATGTTGAGGAAATCTGAGAACATGTTGAGGAAATCTGAGAACATGTTGAGGAAATCTGAGATAATATTTCATGAATTTGAACATGCTGAGGGGTTCTAAGGACTGCAAACGCGCCACAAACAGCCTCTGGCAGTGCTGTTTAAACTGATAGGAGAAGGGGCGAGGGCGAATATCTGGCGCCTGAAAACTAGTTACTTAGGGTAGATGAGTGGCACGTTTGGTAGCTCATCTGCCGCTGTTGGCGAGATCTTCAGCTGCAGTGCGTGGAGCGGTGCTCCTCCCGGCCAATGAAGAAATTTGCAAATGAGGTTGCCGCGCAGCATCACTGCGGAAAAGGTGGTAGAAAGGATAAAGCGAAGCAAACAGTCAAATAACGGCACCTCTGGTCTGGAGGTCGGCCACGTCCTGAGTGCAGTCATATTGGGTGAAATGCGTGAACCGGCTTGTCCCAGAGGTTAAGACACTGCTGGCTTGACTCTTCAAATGCCGCGCGTGGAGTGAAGCTCCTCCCGGTTAAGGAAGTGAATGCGGAAAAGAAATAAAGGTTGCTGTGCGGCGCCGATGGGAAAAGGTGGTGGAAAGTGAAGTTTAACCGGTATGTCCAGTAGTATCGCTACGAGAGCTATACCACGACACCTCTGCTCTAGAGGCCGGCCACGTCCGAAATACACCTACACTGGTGAAATATGCCTAAACTGGCACACACCAGGGGTGGAACTTGATGGCTAGACATGTCATGCCACCTCCACTCTAGAGGTCGGTAACGCCTGATAAACACCCATACTGGTGAATTTTGCCTAAACCGGCTCATACCAGGGGTGAATCTTGAAGGCTATGCATGTCACAGTACCTCTGCCGTAGAGGTCGGTCCCGTCCCAAACACGCCCATACTGGGATAATGCCTAAACCGGCTCAACCCTGGGGTAGAAGTCACTAGTGGCGAGGATTCGTCCTCCTGGACAAAAGCTCCATCCTGGTCACAACTAGGAAGGGTAGCGGCCACGACCGCAAAATGCTGAAGTCGGAGACACTGGACCAGGGAAGTCTAGATAGGCAACCACCTCTCACCCGGCGGGGATGTTTGCGTATCCTAATCACACTGAGGTTTTCCGGTGAGAAAGTCCAACCCTGGACTGGATGGGCAACCACCTCTCACCCGGCGGTGATACACGGGTATCTCAAACACGTCGAGGTTTTCCGGTGAGAAAGTCCAACTCTGGCCTGGGTGGGCTACCGCCTCTCACCCAGCGGGGATGCACTGATATCCTAAACACGTCGAGGTCTTCCGGTGAGAAAGTCCAACCCTAGACTAAACTGGTGCAATGAAAACCACGGTGTCACGCAATCCCGCTTCCGAGACCCACCAAGAATACAGGCTAAAGCACTGTGATACTCTGAACCCCTAGTGGTCCTCTCGTGGATCTCGTGTGGTCTATTTTGGACCACACAGGGGACCACGGGACCTAACGAGGACCACAGGCGTGAATTCAGTAGGTTCACAGTGCGGTTTTTGGTGGTAGAAGTGAACGAAGAAGAAGAAGAACATGCTGAGGGAAGCGGAGAAAACGTCATGTGGAAAGTAATGTCAACGGTAAGTGAGATTACTGCTGCGGTAAATCTGATACTAGTGGATAGATGTAGACAAATGAGTATGTTTCAGTTTTACAGATAGGAAATAAAAGAAATGATAACTGCAGTAAAACTGGTTCTAGTAGTTAAAATAAATGGCTGTATGGTATACCTTTACCAAAAAGGATAGAAAGAATGAGGAAAATGGGCAGAAAGCAAGATGAGTACATATAACGAAAGGCTAATATATTTTTCACGCATTTTTCATGTCTTTATCTGTTGTGTTGTTTTTGTATGTGAAAAAGACTTTTGCCGAAATATTGGATTGTTGTATATCCTTCATTTACATGTACTCATCTTGATTTTTACTTTTCTTGTTTCTACCCACTTTCCTCACTCTTTCTGTCTTTTCGTAAAACTGTACCATACACTCATCTGGTTTTACAGAAAGAATGAACAGTGAAAGGAGCGGGGCAGGCAACGGTAGTATTATATAAAACGATGAGCGCAACAAATGAAAAAACAACCCCACTAAATTCAAACTATTCTTTTTTTCATCATTTCTGCTGCTGTAGGGAATAGATAAGCTCATAGTTACCGGGGTGTGTTGGTAACCCTAAGAGTGGGAATAATGGGTCAGTTACCGGTCAGTTTTTTAGAGGTGCTCAACTCTGATAAAAATCGGTTTACTGGCCCAGTATATAAATATAACCTGAGAGAATTTTAATCGGTCTGACTATGTAAACTGAGCACGTATGAGGCCAGCGATCGGGGGAACCATGCTATTGTTCAAGCACGAATGAGAAATGTTATTCGTCGGATGAGAACCAGTACTCGTTTGCGTTAGGTTAGTATGGGTTGTTATTATGTGATGTGGATGAATGTGCTGTGGGCTCCCTCCATCAATCCCGATCCACGTAGGTAAATATTTTGTTAGTGATTTGTGTTATAAAAGGTAATGAATAATCATAACTCAGTGAAGGTGTAATAGTTCTATGTAAGATTTTGATGTTCCTTTGTGTAATGTGGAAGTGTGTTTTTATGTGCAGTTAATTTTATTTTACTGATTTTATGCATATGCATTTGAATATATTCTTGCACTTTGTTACGTTTGTTACAATCTAAATCAAACCTAAATGTTTAGGAAAATCGTTTTAGTTATTATGTTAATAGCAATATAAGCTGATGACTAACATATAAAATGATGATTCATTTGTTGATTGTGCTAATCATATAAATAAATGATCTAAATCAATATAAGCTGATATGATTATTTCAAGAAGCGTTATTGACTGCGTCTGTTTTCCTTTATTGGTGTAGTTGTGAATGTGTAAATATGTGTAACCTTCAACCCTTCATTTTACCTATTTAAAATACCAATAATAAAAATATATAAATTACATCTAATATACAAATCACAGATGATTATGGCCATTTTTATAATCTAAATATTTCCTACCTCTCGGTTTGCTAATCCGGTGGTACCAGGTTCAGTCTCAGCTGTGGAATTTTTTCTAGTACACACCGAAAAGGCCCCGGGGTTGACCCAGCCTCTAAAAATGGGTACCAGAGAAATCTGGGAAGGTAAAGCGGCCAGGCGTGATACTGACCACATAACACTTTCATGTGCCGAAGGTAAAAAAAAAAATACGGGCCTTAATTTTATTCCCCAACATGCCTAAATGGCATGGAAACGAGAAATTTATCTTTTACCTAAATATTTCCTACATTGTCCTTGACAAAGTCGGTGGGCCGAAATATTGGATCTCTACTGTTGTTTTTTTTCATTTCTACCTATCTTGTCTCCTTCTTATATAGTATTGAGAGAACACATAGACATTTTGATTAGGCTCGGTGATTTGCTTCATATAATGAGATATTTAAGGTTTTCATAATTTCATCCCACCACTTCCTGCGTGGCCGGCCTCTCTCTCTCTCTCTCTCTCTCTCTCTCTCTCTCTCACACACACACACACACACACTTTATCTGTTTCATGCAATACTTAACGCGAATGCTTTCTGTGGTAAATCATATGGTCGTAGTCGTGTAACGAAGGTCAAACCATTTGACTTTGTGTTTCTGAATGCAGTACATTAAGTGTTACTCCAACCGTTGCCCTGATGGTGTTATTTCTGATTTGGTTTCTTCTTGTCACATTTTGTATTCTCCATAAATATCTCATGTCTGACGTGATCCTTTTACTTTTGACTGTTGGTATCAATGTCTGATATTTACAGCACAGAGTTGGGAGGAAGTTTCTTCTTTTTCTTCTGCTTTCGAGGTTGTTGGTCACTTCAGATCCTGATCCCTGTCGACCTGGCAAAGCCCGCAGTCCTCTCCAGATCTGACAGGAGCCCCAAAGCTTTTGCCCCAAGCTTGTGTCCTCTGGCCATTTCTCACGCCTCAGGTCTGCATGGTTTGGGCACTCTTGAAGGATATGTTCTGGAGTCTGGACGCCACTGCCACATGGACACTCGTCTGTGTGAGACATTTTAAGTCGATGCAGGTGGCTGAGTAGTCTGCAGTGGCCTGTCCTTAGGCGGAAGAGGATGGTTTGCTGATGTATTTGTAGTTGGTGTATCGGATGGAGGAAGTGTGTGTTGTGCCATGCTTTTTTTGTTTCAGTTGTGATGTATTTGTTTATTTTTTTATCCAGTAAATGTGTCATTTATCCAATGAGCTGAGTTTCTTTATTGCACCTGTTCTCAATTTCGGCATTGTTTACCTAGAAGATGATATTGTACTTCATAAATGTTTGAAATACTTCACTTGCTTCCATCAATTACATCATCGATAACTAGCCATCCGTCACTGTGACGGATTCACAGAGTATGCTTCGTAAAAATGAGAAACATTTACTTAAAAAAAGAATGGGTTCATCTAACTGTTAGGCCAGTCAACTGTGACAAGACTAACATAACCTTATTGTCCGGGGCATGCTGGAGTTCATGACAATGAAGTGGCTGACAGACTTGCTGCACAGGCAAAAATGTATGGCAAGGAGAGAATGGACAAGGGCGAAATTGCTAAACCCATATTGATTAGATTGCTGGGAAACGAAGAGCAGAAATGGAAGAACAGTGTCATTGTGAAGAGATACCTGGAGCTATGACAAATTAAGGTCGCTGATAGGAAATCTGAACTGTGTGGCAGAAAAACCTTCGTAAAGAGCAAATACGTGGTGGGAACAACTAGAAAAACATATTCTTGGATGGATACTGCGGCAATCGGCAGAGCATAAATGGGGCTGTCCTGAATACATTGACGACCGAGACTTTGAACCTTTCCCTTGTTTCAAAAGCTGATTGTCAAGGAAGACCTTTAATTGGATTTCATCTCTGGCAATGGTATGACGTTCGTTCTTTCAGCACTGATTTTCATGTTGTGATAATTGCATTCTCTATCTAAGTTACTGTATGCTGTTGTAGGTTCTCTGATGTGTCTATAATTGCTTGGTTGTCAACAAAAATGAGTTCGCTTATGGTCCGCCTATTTGCTATGTTTTCTGAACGCTGTTGTAAGGTGTCGTTTCTAGAGCCGGGGCGGTCGAGCAGTGTGGAAGTGGAATTGTTACTATACTTGTTGGCTTATTTGCAGAAAGTTGCAATGTATGTTAATGTAAATGAATAGTAAGGTACATAATACATAGCCCTGCCTCAGTCCATATTTTATGCTGAATGGTTTCGGAGTGTGCTATATTTCTTTCCAACTGTACACTGACTATTTTCATATAAGGTTTTTGCACATGTTCATCAGATGTGTACTAACTCCATAATGCTGTAAGATTTCCCACAGTTTATATCTGTCTTCTCTATTGAATGTAGAATTTTTTTATCTTTATAGGTCATTTGCAGTATCTGATTGTGTTCAATTGATCTTTATGTTATTTGTTCTAGGGGAGAGAAGAGCCCATCTGCACAGCTTCTATTTTTCATAAATCCTGTCTGAATTTCATTTAACAGTGGTTCAATCATTGGTCACAGATTTTTCTTCTCTAGGACCTTGCATAATATTTTCCCAACATGGCTTAATAGTGACATGTCTCTATATTGGTTGAAGTCTATTTTGCGGCCTTTTTTCATCTAGATTGGAGTAATTATAGTGTTTCTCCAATTCTGTTGTGTTTCTTGTTTTTCCCATCCAAGCTGTAGTCTATCAAGCCAAACCTCTTTCGCACATTTCATTACCTCGTTGGACATTCTGTCAGTTATGTGCGTTGGTGCCGTTCTGATGGCTTCTCTGATTTCAGCTAGTTGAAGTTCTATGGGGCCGATTGGTTTGTTATCATGGTGTTCACATATTTCAGAAGGTATACTCAGTACCTTGTCCAGGTATTGTCTTTTTGTCTCTAGTTACAAGCTCCGGTTCGGATATTGGATCACCATTAACATTGTTCACAATCTCTGTCGGATCGAAGTGCTCTGTTCTATTTCTCATTACACTGATCTTTTTTAGAAAATATATTCGTAACCTCTTTGTGATCGTTGTTCAATGCATCACCGTACTCCCGCCATGATTTTATCTTTGCTTCTTAAATTGTTCCCATGGAGTGTTTTCTTTTATTGCTCCCATAGAGTGTTTTCTTTTATTGCTCTAAAAGAGTTGCTATTATATGTGTCTTCTAGCGTTTCAGTACTCAGTGTGCACCTGAATACTTCTCATCCTTTTTTTAAATTGTTTTCTCTTATAGCATCTCTCCTCTCATTATTCCATCATTTTGCTATTTTTATTTCTCTCCCTTTCTTTTTCGAAGTTCCACACGTTTTTTTTTTTTTTTTGCTCCTTGTAAAATGTTGATTTTGAACAAGGCTCATTCAACTTCTTTTGTTTTCGTTCTATGGGTAAGTTTTTTTTTTTTTCACATTCTTTTTTTTCAAATTATGTTCCCTGAGCTTGCATAGTTTCATTATTTTTTTGCTTGCTTTTTCTTATTAGTATTAATATGACTGTTTCTGTGTGTTCTATTTCTTTACGGTCAGTACATAAGCTCAGGTTGGGTACTGCTCTTTCATCTACGACTGACCTTTTTTTGCTGTTGTTGTTCTCCGCTAGTATAAAATCAGTTTGGCTTCTGCAGGTCAGATTGATCTATCATTTGTACCATATATATATATGCTCTACTAGGATAGACCAAAAGAGGCATGGAAAAGAACAACAGAGAGAATGTTGAGCAATATAGGGCTTACCTGGGCAAGAGCGGAAAAATAAGCAAAGGGCTGGCATTTGTGGAAAACCCTTGCGGAAGCCCCATGTGCCCTAGGCATTTAAGGTTCAGAGACATATATATATATATATATATATATATGGGCACTAACGCCATATCCCTATGTGCCTCTAAGACATGACAGGATTACCTTTACTTATATATATATATATATATATATATATATATATATATATGGGACTCTGTATTTAAAGAATGTATTTGTAGGATTCCGTATTTACAAAATGTATTTGTGATGAAAATGTCCTGCTGAAAACAGCCTGTTACCATTTTCATTTCGAAAAACACTGTTGGTCATGGAAGACCCGTAGGTGGCGTCTGTTACTTGTTCCCAGTCTTACATTGAGTTCTTCTGTAATGATGATATTTTCCTGCTAGCTTATGTTGTTTAGTGTGCCATGCAGTTCATTTCTACATGCTTATTTTATTAGTTACTCCTGCCTTTCCTTTCTCTTGTTATTCATTTTTTTGTGTGTGTGCAGAATTGAACCATATACCTTGTCTGTCTATTTCATCTATTTTGGCCGTGGACCGCCTTTCCGGCCTGAAGGCAGTTATGGGCCATTAAGTAGAAATTAAGCACCAAATAAAACCCATAAATGATGCTAAGATTTTTGTTACAACTGATCCAGTTCATTTGCTGACTCGTGGAACCGGAAAAATCCTTCCGTGGATCCCATGAAGCGCCCGTGGACCCCATCTTAAGAAGAACTGGCATATTCTCTCTGTAAAGTATAGAAGCTACGCAGCCTAGAACGTAGCATATGATTGTTTAAACAGAAGCAACCATGAGAGAAGATAGTGGAATGCAGCAGAGAAGTTATAGTGAACTAACAGGAACCTAGTCAACCGAGAGCACGTTCAGTTTGGACAGTAAAGAGGGAACCATAGTTAACAGACAGAATGTTTGATTGGAGAGGCAGTCTGTCCTCTGAAGCCTTTATCAGTAAATGAATCCATTAAAAATCATAATTCATATATGCTCAGTGTGTGGCAATGAAACATGTGCTTTTTAGCGGGGAAATGATAAAAAAATGAGGATTATTTAGATGATTTTTTTAACCTTTTGTTTTTGTTCGCGGATCTCCTTTCGGCATGAGAACAGCTGTGGGACCCCACATATTAACGAAAAAATAAACTCATAAACAGAACCCAGATGACGCTTACGTTGTATTTTAATTGAACCAATCCATTTGGTGATCCAAGTACTCCCCCCCCCCGAAAAAATACTCCTGTGGAACCCCTGGGGGTTCATGTACCCCAGGCGAAGAACCACTGCTTTGGACGAAAACTAGGATGTGTTAAACTTCTGTTGTGACACACGAAGCTATTAACAGCCCACACTCAACACCGAGTTGTTGGTTTATTTCTGGCTGTATTTCTTTTCTTTTCTTTTCTTTTTTTTTCTCATCTTGTTTTCTTAAATGTGTATGTGTGTTCTTACTTGCTGGATTTTGTTTAGCATTTAGTGTGTCTTCCTGTACTTTCAAAAATTTCTCATTCGTTCTTTCTTACCATCTTTCCCATTTTTAGTCTCTCAGTATGGTGGCAGGTGAAGGAAAATATTGGTAATTTAAGACTGTATTTTCGGTATAAATATGATGAACCTTCATTGTTTTCATTTTTTTTACTCTTACCTTCCCTCTTTTCGTCATTTTATATCTGTTTATATCTTTCCTCTCCGATGTCTCTCATTCACTTGGTTCTATATTTCACTTCACTATCTGTCATTGCATTCGCTTTCACTTCACTCTCTCTCTCTCTCTCTCTCTCCGCCATTGCATTCTCTTTCGCTTCTTCATCTGAATTCACCTCACTACCTGACACTACACTCGATTTCACTTCAATATTTCGTGCCACACTCGTTTTCACTCCACCATACTCGCATGTCACTACATTCGCTTTCGCTTCATTGTTAATCATTTCTCTAATGTAAATGTCGTCGCAGTCATTCATCGCACTGTTCATCGCACTGTTAAATGTTTCTATTATTTATCTTGCAATCGATTAATTTCCTGTTGATTGTAAATCTTTTAACCTCATTTAACTCGTTTTGGGGATTAATTGCTAGTTTTTAAAGTTCAGGCTTAATCTTTTATGTTGCTTACCTCATAAAAGAAAGTTTACCCTATTATGCTGCAGCGAATACGGTGATAATGTCTATTTTCTTTGGCCTATCGACACACTAGAGGGTGACGTGGTCAGCACCATCCCTTGCTGCCTTTCCTTCCGCAGCTCCAGAAAAGGCCAGGTACGCATTTCTGCAGCTGGATGACTGAGGAGCCTGCGGCAGGATTCGAACTACCGACCGTAGCCATGAAAGACTACAGCACTAATCACTTCGCCACTCAGGCCCTCCTACTGTATTCGTTGTCAGTCCAAAATAAATCTTTCATCTCTGTTAATCTGATGACTAATTCGTTTTAAGTCCAAAGTAAATGTTTTATCTATGTTAATCTGATGACTAATTCGTTTTAAGTCCAAAGTAAATGTTTCATCTATGTTAATCTGATGACTGATTCATTGTCAGCCTTTCTCTCTTCCTTTACACATGTCACTTTCGTAGTTTTGCTTATCTGCCTCTCGATTTGTAACCGTTTACAAGCATCTATGTCATTTCTGGGCCAGCTGGACAGACAATTACAGCGCAGACCTCAGGGAGTCGCAGTACTTACCTTCGAAAGACAAATTTGTCAGATAAGAAACAGCAATAAAGGGAGTGCTTTCAAAATATGCAAATCATTTTATACGTGAGAGACTGACAAACAGTAAGAGTGTGAAAGAGACTCGAACCACGGATTTCAGTGAGACCAGAGGCGGCTTAGCTGCGACAGGACTGTGCTCAATACACTCAGCCATTTCGCATTTCCTTGCATTTTTCTAATACCAGCCCATACTATACTCTGTCACTTCAATGGGCTTTGAGAGGTAAAGTTCTAAACATTGTTTATTAGCCTTGCATACGACAAAAAATACGGTAATGGTTTTGATCACACGGTTGTTCTATTTTCTGGTTTTATTTTCAACATTATTAGCTATATGTTTGTTGTATTCTTTTGTAATATTCTTTTTTAATGCTCCTCTTACAGCGTATATCTAATGTGGTACTTTGTGAACCTTTTTTTTTCCTGGTACCATCTCATCAAAAAGCTTTCGGGATCCACCCAACCTCTAATAATGGGCACCAGAGAAATCTGAGAAAGTAAAGCAGCCAGGCGTGATACTGATCATATCACACTTTCATGTGCCGAAGGTCTTGGAAATACGGGCCTAACACCGTAGGCCCAATATGCCTTAAAGGCACAGAAACGCGAATTTTACCTTTACCTACCTGAAGAAGGCTGGCTGGTAAAGAGGATTAAAGAGAGAAAACTGAAATATTTTGGACACATTAAACGTCGTGATAATTTAGAGAAGACCGTAGTGGAAGGATACATAATGGGAAAAAGAAAGAGAGGAAGACCAAAACGAAGATGGCTGCAAGACATCGTTGACGATCTGCAAATGGATGCAGCAGCGGCAGGCCATCTTGCTCACAACCGAAAGGCCTACAGGAGTGCTGTTTGGGAGGCGAAGTTCCGCAATGGACATGCAATGAATTATGAACGAATACCAGATTTGTGCCTGCTATTTATTAATCATTTTTTGTTATTTCATTATCACTTGAATTTAACATTTTTTGACATTTTCGTTTTGGGTCGTCACTGTTTCCATTATTATTATGTTTCTTGTCAGTCTCTGTTGTTATTTTTATATTTCTCCTTCTTGTCTTTCAGGTTTGTTTTTCCCTGACCTGTGTGTTTTAGTCTCCCACGAGTTTAGTCCGTCGCTCTCGCTTTCTGAAACTAATTTAGTTTTATTATGCAATGTTCTCTTTAAATGTCTTTCACAGCTTCTTGTATCGTTTCGTAACTTTATTATCCTCTTATTTCCATCACTGTCCCTCTTACACACTCTCTCTAGTATTACTTTTTTATATGTGTATTTTGCTAGCACTAAACTGAAGTTGAACGATGGTTTGAATGAAAGCTTGGGAGATAAAGGGCAGAATGTCACAGAGGTCTGCATGCTTAGTTTTCTCACTCTGAAAATAAAGTAGGTCGCTCTCTCTCTCTCTCTCTCTCTCTCTCTCTCTCTCTCTCTCTTAAACACACAGAAATACACTCGCCGTCTCTCTGCCTCAGTCATACACACTCTCTTCCTTTGTATGTCTTTTTTTCCCACAACAATCTGGAATTTTCTTTTTAATTATATTTTTTTAACTTCATCTTTTGTTGCCAAATTCTTTTAAACATTCTTCTCACTATTTCCATTTATTGTATTTACTACATATATATTTTGTCTTTTATCCGTGGCCTAATTGTTGAGTTTATGACATTCCTTCCTTCTATCCATTTTCAGATAAGTTTCTACTTTCCTTCCTTCGCTCGTCTTTTTTCCCTCATTATCTTTTATGTTATCTCCCATACCTTGTCTTACGTTTCTAGTTTAGTTCCTCTTTCTGTGAACATCATACATATATTTATACATGTCAATCTCAGGCAAAGTACTACAGTTACCCTGGCCAAAAAAAATTCAAGCACTGCTCTTCTAGCCTACGTTTTTTTTGTCCTTTTGTTTTTTTCCAAACATCCCTCCCTATTACCTGACATGGCAAACTTCCAAGGCAATTAAGGCTGAAGAGACAAATGAAGCAAACCTTCTCATACATGAGTGATGTAACAAACGCTAGGGGCTTGTTTTTAAAAGGTGGGTTTGTTTATTTCTTGCGCTGCATAAGAGAGAAGAATAAATAGGAAACAGGAAGGATGGGTTTTCTCTCTTCGTGCAGCTTCCCTGTTTGTGAAACTTCTGCTGCTCCTTCTTCGTTCGCTTCTACCACCAAGATCGCCCCGTGATCCTACTGAATTTACTCCTGTGGTCCTCGATTGGTTTGTGGTTCCCCCTGTGGTCCTCGTGAGGGCTACAGGAGAACCCCGAGAGGACCACATGAGGTTCAGAGTATGGCAGAGCTTGGGCGTGTATTCTCGGTGGGTCACAGAAGTGGGATTACATGACAATGTGGTTTTCGTTGCACCAGTTTACTCTAGAGTTGGATTTTCTCACCGGAAAACCTCGACGTGTTTTGGATATCCGTTTATCCCTGTTGGGTAAGAGGTGGTTGCTCATCTAGTGCAGCGTTGGACTTTCTCACCGGAAAACCTCAGCGTGATTAGGATACGCATACATCCCCGTCGGATGAGAAGTGGTTGTCCATCTACACTGCACTGGTCCAGTGTCTCCGACTTCAGCGTTTTGTGGTCGTGGCCGCTACCTTTCCTAGTTGTGACCAGGACGGAGCTTTTGTCCAGGAAGACGAATCCTCGCCACTAGTAAGTTTCACTCCTGGGTTAAACCGGTTTAGGTGTATTATCCCAGTATTATCCCAGTATGGGCGTGTTTAGGACGTATTAGACCTCTATAGAAGAGGTACAATGACATGAGTAGTCATCAAGTTTCACCCCTGTGCTAAGCCGGTTTAGTCATATTTCACCAGTATGGGTGTATATCGGAAGTGGCTGGCCTCTAGAGCAGAAATGACGTGGTTCGAGCTGCTCTCGTCGCGAGACTACCGGACATACCATTTAAACTTCACGTTATCCTTTCCTTCACATTTCCACGCGGCGACGCTCAGCAACCCTATTCGCATTTTCTTCACTGGCCGGGAGGAGTTTCACCCCGCGTGCGGCAGACGAAGAATCTCGCCAGCAGTGTCTTAGTTTAACACCTGGGTTAAGCCGGTTCAGTCACTTCGCCCGGCATGGGTGCACATAGGACGTGGCCGACCTCCGGAGCAGAGGTGCCGTGATTTGAGCAGTCCTGACCTCGAGACTGTTGATTACTTCACTTAATCCTTTCTTTCACCTTTCCCATGGTGGCGCCACGGGGCAACCCCATTCGCACCTTTCTTCACTGGCCAGGAGGAGCCCCACTCCACGCATGGCAGATGAAGAATCTCTCCAGCTGCCGGTTTGTGAAGCTAAAACAGAACTAGACATTATTTTATTGCAAAAAAAACTAAAAAAGAAATAAAATCTTAACGTCAAAAAAAAAAAAAAAAACTCAACATAAAATCCACAGGAGGAAGAGAGGGGAGAGAACCGTTCTTTTTTTTTGTAGCAAAGAAAACAAAATTGGAACAAAGTTTATCTTGCCTGTATCTCTGCCATTTATTTACCTGTAGTTGTATATAATAACTCAGAAATGAAGCATTTTCTTCCCTGTAACATGAATCCATAACATTCAGAAATCTAAAAATATACTGTTTGGGAAGGTTACATTTAAAAGAAAAGTAAGAATATATAGGCCTGTCTCAGATATTTCCGCATTTAATTTAACGTTAAGTACTTTTATTTTTTTTAAGCATTTACGTACAAAAAAGTGCTACAGAAAAATAAAAGTATTTAGCATTAAATTATATGCGGAAATATCTGAGACAGGCCTATGTATTCTTACTTTTATTTAATTTATTCTTATAGAAGAGTTCTACAAACATCATGGACACAAAAAAGAACAAATATGTCCATACTACAAGAACTTAATATTGAAGAAGTTTGGCTAGTAAAGAGAAATAAATAGAGAAAACTGAAATATATTGGACACATTAATCGTCATGAGAATTTAGAGAAGACCGTCTTGGAAGTGTACATAATGGGAAAAAGAAAGAGAGGAAGACCAAGGCGAAAAAAAAGGCTGCAAGACATCGTTGATGATCTGCAAATGGATGCATCAGCAGTAGGGCAGCTAGCTTACAACCGAGAGGCCTACAAGAGAGCTGTTAGGGATCTGTTAAGTTCCGCAAGGGACATGCAAATGACTGACTGGCTGGCTCACTTTTATTTATTTATTTTTTTGAAGAGTTAAAGCGTTAAGTACTCATTTTATGCCATAAATTCTAGGGAGTGTGGTCTCGGTGTCGACATTTCGCTTGACCTGTTGGTAAGGATACTAATTATTGTGAGCTGCAGAAATTGTTACTGGACTTCATCTGAAGCTAGAGAAGGATAGGCCTATCCTTCTCTAGCTTCAGATGAAGTCCAGTAACAATTTCTGCAGCTCACAATAATTAGTGTATAAGCATACAACTATACATGAAGCACTGCAGTAAAGCCGCGATACCAAAATGTATAAACTAGGAAAAAAGTAGAAACAGCTTTATTGCTTAACTACTATAAAGTTGTGACGTTTCGGCGTGAGCCTTAGTCAAACAAACACGTACAGGGCGAAGAATTAGAGAGAGGAGATAAAGTATAGATTCACATGAATCCTATGCTAAAAAAAATAAATAAACAAAATGAACTTAGCTAAAACTTGAAAGAATATGTAGCTTTTCCAACGCTTGTTCAGAAACGCGCCCGTTCAAAATATGCTACGTTCAAAATGTGCTCATTCAGAAATATACAGAAATGCGCAAGGGAAACGTAGAGAATGTTTAAAGAAAGACTTGTGATGTGTGATAGGTTGATCGTAACTGAGGGTGATGGGTGGGTAAACTGTTGAGGGGAGAGAGAGAGAGAGAGTGATACAATGGTAACCTAGGCAAGAGAAGGTGAGACACATGATTATGGTTGGTGTAGAGGGGCTGTAATGCGATAATGTGAGGAGGTTCTGAACTATGTATGACACTCAACAGTTCCCCCACCCCATAACCCTCAGTTTCGATCCACCTATCATACATCACAAATCTCTATTTAAACATTCTCTACGCTCCACCATACACATTTCTGTACATTTCTGAATTAGCACATTTTGAACGTGCGCATTTCTGAACGAGAGTCGGAAAAGCTACATATTCTTTCAAGTTTTAGCTAAGTGCTCTATTCATTTTATATATTTATTTGAATCTATACTTTATCTCCTCTCTTTAATTCTTCGTCCTGTATGTGTTTGTATGATTAAGGTTCACGCCGAAACGTCACAACTTTGTAGTCATTAAGTATTAAAGCTGTTCCTACATTTTTCCTAGTATATACAATTTCTGCAGCTGAGTGACGGGAAGGGGGGGGGGCGCTCTTCTTTTAGGCAAGATTCGAACCACCAACCTTCTCCACGAGAGTCAAGTGCACTAGCCACTTCGTCATTCATTACTCTTACCAGTTTTAGAATTTTCCTGAACTTTTTCTTTTCCTTAAATTTGGTTGCTGATCTGCGTCTCTGCAGTCATCATGGTTATCATTATCATTACAGTTACCAGTATCATCTGCTGGGGATGAAGGCGCTCTACGGTTTGGCAGTCTGCTATCCATAGCTGATATGCTAACGTTAGGTTGGCAACCCATAGCTGATATGCTAACGTTAGGTTGGCAACCCATAGCTGATATGCCAGTGCCAGGGTAAGAAAGACCCTGTTCCACCCCTCCGTTGGTACCCTTTGTAACAGGCCTAGCCTGGATAATAGTAAATGGATCGAAATAGTCCCTATGGTGGTGGAAAATGCTAAAGAAGTATTGCACACCTCCTGATATTTACCTGCACTAAGAGACTGAAAAAAAAACAGTACCATAACTCGCTCCCAAGTCGACACGATGCTGTGTCTTAACACCTTCACAGCATTGGCTGCAAATAACACAAGCTTGGAGTTCCAGGGAGATAAGGCCAAGACGAGATAAGTATCATACGTTTAATGCTGGAATTCATTCATGTAACATACCTTTTCCAGTATGTTGTCCCTCTCACAGCTTCCCTGAATGAATACCGTCTTGCGCAAGTTGACCGGCGTCTTGCAGTGGCATATTCAGACTTTTTATGATGTCCTGAGTCCACCTTCGGCGAGGTCGTCTCTTCTCTTTTGTTTTCCGGGCACTGTGCCTTCTACTGCCAGCCTCTCCAGGCTATTGTGTCTCTTGATGTGGCCGAAGTATCTCAGCTTTCTAATTTTACAGCTATAATGCAATTAATATTCAGCTCTATTGGAATCATATCGATGTCTGTGATGGAAAATTTGGAGATTGTCCAGATTCATTTCCAGTGCTTCAGGTTACTACCACATCAGTTGCTTTCTTGTCCTTTTATCAAGAGATTATTTTCTCTTATATCCTCTGCTTCGATGGATCAGTTTAATCATTATTACTTCGTTTCGAGACATCTTTTGAAAAAAAGTATTTTTTACTTTTTTTTCAGTTCGCTGTCACTGAACTTGCTAACAGGATAACTCTGTTCTCACTTCAATGTTCCCTCTAACTTAAGCGCATGAGGCAATCGCTCACATTTTTTTTCTTTTACTTTTCTAACGTCGCTCATAAATTTTTCATGTCGGTCTGTAAAGACCTCGACCAGTGGAAGTCAAGGCCATGCTGTAACAGAATAACGTTCTGTACAGATTGTATTGTGTATAACCCTGTGGTTGGTCTGGTAGACCACAACTCATCACTGTATGCCAAGTACGTGTTTCGAGAGAATTCTGAGTCACGTGGTTTAGGTTAGCGGGAGGTGTGCATGGGCTGAGAAGTGAGTTTTTGGTCAGAATGTTGTAGCGAGAGGTTGTGTGTTTGATTCTAGGATGGGATAGAGATTCTGTAGTTAAACTGTTGTAGTGATGGATTGCTTTTCTTAAGACAAATTGTTGTAATAGCCATGTAGATTTGTGTGTCGATTTGTCCACGTTTTTTGGACAAAGTTTGAATGTCTGACCTGGTCCTATGGTGAGGTTGGTCGCCCGGACTTATGTTTCTTTTGGATGATCATTTGTAATTGTATCCATCAAGTTTTACACTCTACATCGTTACAACATTCATCGTACAAATGGGATCTCATCATTAAACATTTACATTGTGTTTGCTGAATCCTGTAATTTCTTGGATTCATGTATGTGTCATCAATGGTGTTGAGTTAGTGAATTATTTTGTAACTGGTCAGTGTAGTGTGTGGATGAGTAGTGGAGTCAGTGTTACCTGGGTTGTCCCGTTACAGAGAGAATATCATTGTAACATATGTTGGTTGTCTTCGAGCCTAATGCTCATCGTCTGAATGTAATAATTTCGTGTGACATCACACAGCAAGAAATGACTCACTGTTTAAGTAGTTCACTAATACTGTTTAAGTACTGCACGAAATCTGTTTAAGCGGTGTCATAACTCTGTTTAGGGCACTCTGCTTTAATGCGACGAACTGCTAAACAATTGTTGGATTACATAAATTATCACCCGCTCAAAAGTATTTTTTCACCTGCTGAAAAAAATATCCCTTTGAGGGTATATTGGCTTACTAGTACATTATGTCAACTATTTCACTTCAAAACAACACTGGCAGGATTGGCAGATCTTACATACATATGAGAGTAATGCTTACAGCGATATTTAGGCAAAGTGTTTAAAAAAAAAAGGTAACACATTCCTAACGTAACCCA
This sequence comes from Achatina immaculata, assembly GCA_009760885.1. Lineage (NCBI taxonomy): Eukaryota > Metazoa > Mollusca > Gastropoda > Stylommatophora > Achatinidae > Lissachatina > Lissachatina immaculata. The sequence goes on from CM019702.1 coordinate 13,394,648, forward strand.
TAATTTTATTTCACTTTCCTTCTAGCAAAGGTTTCTCATCAAAATTTATTCTGTCAGAGCATGGAAATTAATTCCGGGCCGAAAGAGCTGGCGCGTTTGTTTAAACAACCATTCTTGCATTTAACCTCTAAAAGTAAATACAAATCTTGCCGTAAAAAAACATTGGCTACCGCCTGTCACGTGGGATAACACCGACAGGAAATCATCCAACTTTTGCCTGTTTCTATAACTAGAAAAATAAATTAAACAAGAGTTTTTTTTTCTCACTTTCTTTTTTTTCCAGAACCTCGTGGTAGTTTGTGCAACAGAGCACTGCATGCCCAAGGGACGGTAGTCGTTTACTAGGTAGAAGTGACGACATCTATATTCTAGTGAGACACTTCATGGGCCAGGACTGGAACGGAATCCTCTGTGATTTCTTCACTTGGGTCATCTTATTTTATTTTTGAACTGAATCTCTGAACTAAAATCAGACTTATGAACAATGACCATCACATTTCAAAGACCACGGAAAATTAATAGGGAAAAAAAAACCTCCGAAATAAGAACGGAGAATGCAATAAAGAAGATAAATTAACAGAAACAAAGTAAAGAATGCAGATTTATGAAAATGATTTACGACTTTTGACAACAGCGAACCGAGTCAGAAAAACTTAAAGTGATTTATATCCTCGATACAGTTACGTCCTCGCCGTAACTGCTCAGGCTGAAAAATTGTTCGTGGCCGCCATGTTCCTACTTCTCTTACTCATAAATCAGGCAAAAACTAGAAAAAAATTGTGAAGTATATTTCAATATCTGTGTCATGTGAAAATGTGCATGTTATAAATGAGTGCCATGTAAGTTCTTCCTCGCAGTAAAGAAATAGAACACAGTTTTGTATGATCAGAACTGGAAAAAAAATTCATAGACAAAGCACTTTTGATTGTGAGTGAAAGAAAATAACGAGGGGTGGGGGTGCTAGGTAGCTAAGTTTATTATTGCACTGTTCCCTGGTGGCTGGACGGCTGCTCGTCCTACCGGAGTCCTTGGTTCAAGTCCCGGGGTAATTTTCCTGTCAGTTTTCATCCTCTCACGTCTAAAAGTGCTTTGTCTATGGTTCTTTCTTTCCAGTTCTGGCCATACAACAATGTGTTCTATTACTTTACTGCGCAAAAGTCTCGTTGTTTCCTGTCTATAGGTATATGTTCTTTCCTGCAGCTTTTACCTCTGAACCTCTGCCCAAACATGTAGACAGATATGGCTGCTCTATCAACACAAAGTTAAACGTGCGACGCAAATCTCCGCTGTAATTACTGGTATATTGATCGAGCTATATGTGCTCTTTCTCTTTTCACCCCTATAACTTTCATTTACAATTTAATGGCTGTTATCATCGATTCCTTGCAGTTTTAAATGCCAAATTGACCCAGCAATCACGAGTTCATGGTCAGTCTTGCCTTTTCAAAACGGAGGCCGTCGCAATTAAACATGGCTATAGATTAAAAATGCGACTTGGAGGTGGAAAGAATCTTGCTTTGTTCACGACAGCTTTTTTTAATGATATGGTTTGATTTTGTCAACAAATTGACGTTTACAGTGTCTCATAGAATTCCAGTGCTTTTTTTTCTCTATAGGAATTCGATGACCATATAAAATGGGTCATGATACTTGTCCAATTTCGTTTTATACGGATCCAGTCGTTGAACTTTAAACCATCCTTTTCTAGGTCACGGTTTCTAAAAATGTAGGCTAATCAATGCTTAGCTCTACTTAGCCTCTGAAACCAGTAGAATCATCATTGAATTTATTGAACATTTCCTATAGCAACACTGAATCGATCAAGGAACTATTCAGCAAATATATTCTCACTTGAGGCACCAGAACATTATGGTATACATTAGAACAGTCGCTGAAAGACATTTTTTAATAGACATGTCATGAATAGAAGCTTTGTTTCCAATACTGGATACAATATAGGCCGACGTTTCTCAACTTGGCAAGCTTCATATCCAAAGCTCCTAACTCTGGGACAAAACTGACTAACTCGAGTTATAAAACTAATATGTTCAGTTTCATCCCTCTGAAGTTAACAAGTGGCCATCTCAGTAAAGAAAACATGGCAGATAGTCACAAAGTAAATATAACAGTATGTCACAATATAAACATAACCAGATATCACTAGAAATATGTCACTAAGTAAGCATAACCGGATATCACAGAGTTAACATAACCAGACATTGCATGTAAACATAATCAAACGTTCACAAAGTAAATATTAAACCACTCCTAAAGTTTACTGTGCGTCTGAGTGGCGAGAGGGTTAGAACGCTAGCCTATCATAGCGAAGGTGGGGGGGGGGGGTTCGAATCCGGATAGAAAAAGAGGGGGCCCATTTTCCCAGCTGCAGAAATGGGTACCCGACATCTTCTGGAGTTGAGGAAGGAAAGGCGGCCAAGCATGATGCTGACCACATCGCCCTCTAGTGTGTCGATAGGTCAAGGACAAAATATGGGCACTAACACCACATCTCCTATGTTACTCTTAAGGCGCGGCATGGTTACCTTTACCTACCTACAGCTTACTGAAGTTTGATCACACATATCGCCTCTTCCGTTTCTGGATTACACTGTTCAGATTACAAGAGATTTTCACAAACATTTCAGAAATTGTAAAATACTGTACACCGGAAAGAAATGTGTCCACGTTAGTTTTCAGTTTACTGAAATATAAATGAAAATTAAAACACATGTCATAAAGCAAAGGAGACGATGTAAATACACATAAAACGATAGAATTAAACAGGGCAAGATAGCTGGAAATAAAGTGAATTCTAAAGAAAGCTATGGCTTTTTATGACAAAGAAAGAGTTTGCAAACTTCACAAGGGGCGCTAACTCACCTCAAAAACATCTCCACTCCTGTATCCTCCATGTTGCGCCGGATGGCCTTCCACGATTGCTTGATCTTGAAAGCTTGTCTTATATCTATCGGACATCGGTCATCGAGTCCCGGTTCGCCTGGAGATGCTTTACCGGGTGCAAATTTCACAGGTATTGGCACCGGACTGACCGTATTTCCCCTGGACAGACCCGCCGCTTTGCTTTCCTCACAACCCATAGTTATGGTGGGGATTCAGCTTCACCTAACCGTCTAATCTTTCCTCTTGTCTAGAACAAAGAGTGGCAAGTGCTGCAGTAAATGCCTACTTTCAGTTACCGCATTCGTCTGTGTCATTCCAGCAGAACACTGAATCTAAGACCACACTGATGTACAAGCAATGGGAATTTATTCTGCTCTCAGTACTCTCATGTGTATTACTTCAATAATATTAATACAAGATATATATATAATATAGCATAATGTAATATAATATAATATAATATAATATAATATAGTATAATATCTATCTCCCTCTCTCTGAACCCTAAGTACATAAGGCACATAAGACTTGCTCAAGGGTTTTCCACAAACGCCTGTCCTTTGCGCTTTTTTCCCGCTGTTGCTCAAGGGAGCCATCTTTTGCTCAACATTCTCTCTGTTTTTCCTCTCCATGTCTCCTTTGTTCCATCCTTACTTATGTTCCCCCGTGGTGTCCATCTTAGTGCTATTTTTGGTATTGAGTTGTCAGTCATCCGAAGGACATGTCTCAACCATCGCCAGCGTCTTTCCTGAATAATTGTTGTCAGTGGCTTCATCTGCATTTCTGCCAACAAGATGCTATTTCTTACGGTGTTTGGCCAGAATATTCTTCTAATTCATCGTAAACATTTGGCTAAAATATTCTTCTAATTCATCGTAAACATTTATTCTGGAAAGAATACAACTTGCTTTCTATTGTTTTAGTGATTTTCCAGCATTCAATTCCATAGAGTAGTAAACTTAGAAATTACTCTTAAATATCCTGATTTTCGTCTTCATGTTTAGTTTTCTTTTTAGATTTCCATATAGCATGCAGCATTGCAAAAGCACGGTTTTTTTTTTCTAGTAAGTCTGCTGTTGATGTCCTCTGTGGTGTCTCCATCTTCTACTACTCTGCTGTCAAGATATACAAATTCGTTGACCTCCTCCACTAACTTGCTATCTACTATGAGTACATTTCTGTTCTTCACATTAAGTTTTGTCTTTCCTACATTGATCTTAATCCTATATTGTTATAATATAATATAATATAATATAATATAATATAATATAATATAATATAATATTCAAAGATGAAAGACAGAGTGCAGCTTTGAACTTTCATCTGTTTCTAAAGAGTAAAAATCTGCCTACAAGAAATAAAACGTAATTTGGCACGATAATAGCCCGACGCGCGATAATCACGTAACACTAGAATGTTATTTCATTACATGATATAAAATAATACGCACTATGTTCAAACACACCGAGTATAAGGAAACACTTCCAAAGCTTATGCCACTACTTCACTTTATGTTGAGCAGAGATGAAGCCCACAACCAACTCCATCAAGTAAGTTTAGGAAGTAATAAAGCCACCAAGCACACGAAATCTATATTTACTACAAAAAATATCTGCATAGATAATTTGAAAACAGTGACTTGATTTGTACTGCCATAGAGCCATTTTGTCCCACAATCTTAGATCTAATAACATAAAGCAATGTCGGGGATTGGGGGGCGGGGGGGGGGGGAAGAGAGAAGTGAGAAGTAGCACTTAAAACATTTTCTGGAGCTAAAGTATGTGTTTTATGAAAAAAAAATGTTCTGAAAGGAAAGGGGTGGTTAGATCTCTCACGAATATGTTTTTAAAAGACCAAAATAAAAAGGAATCAAGTACAAAGATCATAACTGTTATCTGAACTTATATTCTGGATTCTAAGACAACATGTTTTGCATGAAAACAATGCAAAAAATTCACAGTGAACTAACTAAATTGTTATAAGTAAATTTAATAAAGTTTTCTTACTCAATTCGACAGCTAAATTGCGCGAAGAAGGCACAAGTTTCAATGTTGTAACCTTTATTCTGTAAATCTGGCCCTCCCCATAATTATCATTAAAAATAAATTTACCATATTATCCGGGACGATTTTCTTCCAATATTTGCTTATTACGTGATAGTTCTTATCACTTATGACATAAATTTCAAGTATCAGAATAAACAGTTCATGATGAAGTCCAAAACATCCTTCGAGGAAACAAACCAGCTTAGGATTTGCCAGGCGGCCTTTTACGCGCCACAAAATAATTTCCCTCGCTTTTACTCCTCTTTTTAATATCGTCCTAACGATTTAGTATCCGAATATCTGCAGGAATACTGAGAGTAATCGATTTCAAATGAATAGCACGACACACGTCCATGAACGCTAGGCCAAATAGCCCCCCAGGCACAATTAGGATAAAGTTATTGGGAACAGCTCTGACATTCGATAGGTTTCTACATCATCCATTTTATCACAAAGACCAGTTCTTGTAAAATGGATTCCTTAAATCCAACATTCAGTTATTAATGTAGCCAAGCGAAAGCTCAAAATTTAACAAACATTACGTGATAAGTTCAGGGAAATTTTATGCTCTTAAACTTGAGAACACTACTCGGATTTATCATTTTCATGTTTCAGTTGTAATCGATTCTTATCTTCTACAGTCTAACTTTCACTTCCCATAATTCAAGTAACCACACAGGCTGTTCGTGTATTTTATTTTCCTGAACCTACAGCAAAGATCAAAGACTAACGTTGTTTTAAAGATTAGGGATCATTGTTCTGAGGGGAGAATAGGGCAGTGGTCGGTGATTCAAATTTCCTTGTCCAGCAAGAGTTTAGCGTTATTCGATGAATCTGAGACTGATTCAAATTTCGTGAGATGAAAGAGGGGGCTCTTCTCAAAGTTTTACAACAGAGGGTGCGCTTCTCAAAGATATACAACAGAGGGGACTCTTCTCAAAGATATAGAGGACTCTTTTCAAAGATATACAACAGAGGGGACTCTACTCAAAGATATACAACAGAGGGGGCTCTTCTCAAAGATATACAACAGAGGGGGCTCTTCTCAAAGATATACAACAGAGGGGACTCTTCTCAAAGATATAGAGGACTCTTTTCAAAGATATACAACAGAGGGGACTCTACTCAAAGATATACAAGAGAGAGGACTCTACTGAAAGATATACAACAGAGGGGACTCTTCTCAAAGATATACAACAGAGGAGGCTCTACTCAAAGATATACAACAGAGGGTACTCTTCTCAAAGATATACAACAGAGGGGGCTCTACTCAAAGATATACAGCAGAGAGGACTCTACTGAAAGATATACAACAGAGGGGACTCTTCTCAAAGATATACAACAGAGAGGACTCTTCCCAAAGATACAACACCACAGAGGGGGCTCTTTCCAACGATACAACACCACAGAGGGGACTCTTCCCAAAGATACAACACCACAGAGGGGGCTCTTCCCAAAGATACAACACCACAGAGGGCGCTCTTTCCAACGATACAACACCAAAGAGGGGACTCTTCCCAGAGATACAACACCACAGAGGGGACTCTTCCCAAAGATACAACACCAAAGAGTCTACAAAAAATTAACTGGCATATTGTCAACATGTCCTTAGTCAAATGCACATATTATCGAAAGAGTCTATCGTCTGAACCCACAAATATTTGCTACTCTACGCAGTTCATATTAAATAATCCTTTGAAACTGAAATGCTTTTAACCTTCAAACGAAGATTAACTGACTTGAAGCGAGTGGTTAAGTCATTGAGGACGGCAGGTTCTCGAACTAATGAAAATGGACTCAGTCACTGCTGCCCACGCCTTCCAGTTCGCTGGGAATTTCGCAAAGTGCCACGGAGTATAATGTAATCGGTTTCATGATAATTCTTAAACGATTTCAATACTTTAAAATGTGTGAACAATGTATACATTAGTGATGAACTTAGAACTTCCACGGCTTAACAAAAAAGGGGCACGCATAAACCTGAAACGGTTTTGAGCGAAAGAAGAGATTAAAAAGTGAAAGTGAGTACGCGCTAGTTAAATCATTCATGAAAGACCGTGATGAAATGAATCAAGTGCAGAGATCTACAAATGACTACACGATCAGAACAATCAAAACTCGTTTAACACTTTCATTACTAATAAAACAGAACAGGCTCGACTATTAAAAATAGTACAATGTACAGAGCGTCTCCAAAATAATGTGCTCACATTCTATCACTATTTATTTTACAGCGCAAAAATAAGAGATTTTTACCTTTTCTCGAGTTTGTTGCCTTAGAGTCACAAATATACAAAATGGTTACCAACAGCGTCAGTGCATTCTTGGTAAACGGCGTGCAACCGAGCGAGTTGCAGATTGAATTGTTTGGAGTGGACTGGCAGCACATGCGTTTGTAATTTCAGCACATGCATTTCTAATTTCGTGTCTCATGTCCTGAAGTGTTCGTGGTATTGTGGTGTTACACATTGCTCTTCAGAGTACCCCAGGGGTACCTAAGGGGGTTAAATCTGGAGACGGAGGTAATCATTCAGGAAATCATTAGAATTTCTCTGGTTATGCACTTAATGCCAGGAATGTAACTCTAAAACCTATATGTGATTAAGTTGAGAGTTATTAATAGAAGTGAAATCAACCATAAACATAATCAGCCCTACACCTTACGATCTCGCCGTTGACGAGGATATTATTACTCTAATAACATACTTCCATATCCTCTTCATTCTATCCACCTCCCGGGGGAAGTGACGTGGGAAGTGACATGGGAAGTGACATGGGAAGTGACATTTCTCACATCGTTGTTGTAATGTGGGGGGGGGGGGGGTGGGGCGCATCATCCTGTTGCAGGTAACATGCTTCCAAACGACACAGAAAACACATTGAATGGGGATGCCCACGCCCTGCAGATGACCACCAACTACTTCAAAAGTAAACAAGTCGACGTCTGAAACTGATCATAGAAGAAGTCCATGACTTATTGTGAACACACTGTCCTACAGGTCAGTAACAGCTGAAAAGATTTTGTTTTGCAACATCCTTAAGTAAGAGGCCCCAGTGACAGTCACTTCAAAGAAAAAAAAAATGTCATATAGGTCCCCTGGAAGAGAGACCCCCACCACAATTTTATCCCTGGTAGCTTAACTCATTCTTCCACCACTACGTGTGGATTTTCATTCGTCCCGTGCACACAATTATGTTATATTAACGGTACCGTTATGTTTAAAAGTGTCTTCATTAAATTAAACACCGAAATCTTGAAAAACCTCCCCTTTCCTGGAACATTTCGCAAAAACTATTCACGAAATTGTAGTCGCCTGTCTGGGTCGTTCTCACCCATTGCATGGAGTAATCTTCAGATGTACGCCTTCCACTTCTCACGCTGCAAACTGCTGTGGACACTGGATATGAAGATGTTACTCTCACGAGAACATTGTCTTACAGACTTCCTATGGGGAATTGTGTGGGTGCTTGTGATGCTGTCTCAACACTGTCTCAACGCTGCCTCAACACTATCTCAACACTGGTCTCAACACTGTCTCAACATTGCCTCAATACTGTCTCAACACAGTCTCAACACTGCCTCAAAACTGTCTCAACACTGACACAACACTGCCTCAACACTGTCTCCACACTGCCTCAACAATGTCTCAACACTGCCTCAACACTGTCTCAACACTATCACAACACTGCCTCAACACTATCTCAACACTGCTTCAACACTGCCTCAACACTGCCTCAACACTGTACCAACACTGCCTCAACACTGTCTCAACACTGTCTCAACATTATCTTTGTCCGTCAATGTTCCTGGTCTTCTGTCTTGTCATTGCGTTCTGTTTCATCAGCCTCAAACTTGTCACATAATCTTGCACTTGTTCTCCGTCTAGGTGGTGGTATTCCAAAACTTGTCACATAATCTTGCACTTGTTCTCTGTCTAGGTAGTGGTATTTCACAACATGTCACATAATCTTGCACTTGTTCTCCGTCTAGGTGGTGGTATTCCAAAACCTGTCACAAATTCTTGCACTTGTTCTCTGTCTAGGTAGTGGTATTTCACAACATGTCACATAATCTTGCACTTGTTCTCCGTCTAGGTAGTGGTATTTCACAACTTGTCACATAATCTTGCACGTGTTCTCCGTCTAGGTGGTGGTATTCCAAAATTTGTCACGTAATCTTGCACTTTTTCTCCATCTAGGTGATGGTATTTCACAACATGTCCCACAATCGTGCACTTGTTCTCCGTCTAGGTGGTGATATTCCAAAACTTGTCACGTAATCTTGCAATTGTTCTCCGTCTAGGTGGTGGTATTCTAAAACCTGTCACATAATCTTGCACTTGTTCTCAGTCTATGTGGTGAAATTCCAAATTCAGTTGTCCAACGTCCCTGCATCTCGGTCACCTTTTCAGTTTTCCAATAACACTTAATAGTCCACTTATGCTGCTCAAAGTGATAAATGTGGCTTCGCCATTTCTATTTACATTGTTGTAGCGCCTTCCGCCGGAAATGACGTTACTACAAAGCAACGTGTAGGTTTCGCACTACAAAATGGAAGTATCGTAATAACACTATCTTAAGTAATATTTTTTATCACTCTTATCTTAATTTGGGTGTTGGTTATTAACAATCAAAGTATGAGCACATTATTCTAGGACAACATTTACGTTATGAAAACTAAAGAATAATATAAATGTTTACTGGATATGTTCTTCCTCATACTGTTGAATCTTTGCTTAGAATGTCACCCAGATCTAAGATTATATACACAGATCAAATAACGTGGATTAAAACAGAAAATAGTAGACGAGCGTCGAATTTTAAAAAAAAAACAATGTGGGAGAGCTAATATAATAAACGTAAACAATTATAACACGCATTTGCACTTAAAATGATCATCTTACACGAACATGTTTTACCATACATCAGCACTTCATTCACAAAGTGCAGGATTAGTTTTCAATAGAAGTGTCTAGATTGGTAATATCTGAACTGGCCTTTCTGGCTGTCAGAAGAATATTTCATTATTCAAAGAGTGCGTGGGAAACACTTCTAAAATGAACAACATGATAGATTAAATTGTCCATTATTGAGCGGTCACAGCCCACTTTCCTTTCTCATTTCCTTTAAGAAAAAGCTGTGCAGTATTATAACTTGACATAGATCATGTATCAGACTTGAGGAGAAGGATCGCCTATTTACGGGGTTATTTTTTTTTCTTTAATGTACATGCTCTTACTAACTCCGCTGACAGCCCGAGGCGTGTTTAGGTGTCTCAGTTCTAGATAAGGATTTCTTTTTCATGAAATATTGAAAACACTTTTTTGGAGGTCTTGAGGTTTCTTTAAGCGTTCTCTATGTCGCAAATTGTAAAAATGTTCAGATCATAATCATAGGAAACATCGTTATAATTATTATTATTATTACTATTATTATTAAGTGTGGTGCTAGATAGCGCAGGCGACCATGGTTCTCTAAATCGTGCGATCCTTGGTAATCTGCAATCAGAGACTGGCATCCACGCACTTTGGACATTCCTCTATGTCCTCCGCCTTCTGTTCCAACACCCGCTGAAGTGTGCGCCTGCCGATGGGGCCAGTCATACGCTGGTCGTGGGTAACATGAGCTAAACCACTTCGTTCAGAAGAAAAAAAATGTCCACTTCCCCTCTCCTTCCCCAATTCCATCATTCTCCTGATGTGGTTGTTTTCATCTAATCAATATCGTCCTCCATGCGCAGCCTATCCAAGCACAATCAGGCCCATCCACAGCATAACAGGAACCAATAATGATCTAGGTTACGGTTCCGTACGAAACAAGAACAGGGGATGAGCATTTATTCAAATGTGAGAACTACAAAGATATGGTAAGCAACTAAGGCGGGGGTGGGGGTGGGGGTGTGTGGGAAAGGAGTCAAGCAAAGGTGATAGCTGTAAAAGTGACTATACAGATTCGACCATGTCCCGCGCCCTCTCAATTAATTCGAGGTCAGAGCAGTGGATGGAGTATCCACGAGCCTGCGGCTGGAAATTTACCCATTCGACGTGGCATGAAGATACACAGAACAAAGAAGGGATGCGGTGCTTCCTTGCTGCCCAATACTCAACAGTTCTCTGTAACATTAGTCTCAGATAAGACATTAGAAGATCTCTGTCAGAACATAAACCACAGTACAGAGAATATTCAGGTTGAGTCAGGCAGCAGGGAGGCAATGTAGCCCTCCGACGAGACCAGAGACAAAACTAACTTCCCACCAGCAAGTACCAACATAGGGAAACATGGGCACCGCATTGTTTAAGGAATAGGGCAAACAGCTGAGAGGGGAAAACCTTGAGCAAAAACTGGAAGCCAACAGTAACATCGCATATCTATACTGACACGAAAAGTTTGGAACCAAACAGGCAAAAAGAGAAAAATTACCACAAAAAGGTCCAGAAGACAGATGACAATAGAAGCAATAAGACAAGAGAAGAACCATGCCCGAAAAATGTTCAAGAAGGCACATGAATAAAAAAAGATTAATACAGGTTTGGCGGCATCTAAAAACCCAGCACAATGACCTTTGCAGAGCAGAAAGACTATGCCAAAAAAAAAAAAAAAAGGAAAACCAGATACGCAAGAGAGAAATTCTACAGAGATCCACTCGGATTTGCCAAGCAGTTATTTTAACAGACAAAATCAGGTACGCTGAAGCAAATATGGAGGTGCTCCAGGACCATTCGAACACGACACACTCTGATAAAAATCAGCATACACCTCCCGAGCAGATGAAAGGTCTAGTGTGGCCCTGTGCACCAGGCAGCAAATTCATATCCAGCCCACCAACCTTACAAGAAGTAGAGAGAGTCATAGGAAAAGCTAGAGGCAAGTCAGCACCAGGCCCGAATAGCATCCCTTACATGGTGCATAAAAGATGCCCCGAAGTACTAAAGAAGCTCCATAAACTCCTAAGAATAGCACCAACCAAGGGATTCGTAATTAAAGAATGTAGAAAGGCTAACGGAGTATACATCCCAAAGTAAGAGAACAAATACTGTAGGATTAAACCTCGAAAAAATCGTAGACAAAGCACTTTAGTGAGACGTGAGAGAAAGAAAAATCACACGAGAATTACCTGGGATTCGAACACGGACTCCGGTAGGACGAGCAGCCGTCTAGTCACGAGAGAACAGCGTACTATCGATAGTCCGTGTTCGAATCCCAGGTAACTCTCGTGTGATTTTTCTTTTATCCCAGGTAACTCTCGTGTGATTTTTCTTTCTCTCACGTCTCACTAAAGTGCTTTGTCTACGATTTTTTCGAGGTTTAATCCTACAATATTTGTTCTTTTACTTTACCGTACCAAAACCTCGTAGTTTCCTATTGATAAAAAATTGTTCCTTATACATCCCAAAGGAGCACTGAGATCAATTAGTTCAGACGCATCTCACTTCTGAATGTAGGCGGAAATAATTCTTCTCAGTGGTGGCAAGGAGACTAACAACATACCTCCTAGATAACGATTATGTTAGTACATCCGTGCAGAACGGAGGAATTCCAGGTTCCCCAGGATGTCTCGAGCATGCTTCTATGATTTGGCAAGCTATTCAACAGGCAAGGTATGGAAAGCAAGACCTACAGGTAATGTGGCTTGATCTAGCCAATGAGTATGGCTCAGTACTTCACCATATGATATGCCTAGCACTAGACATGTATCATGTGCCAAAATAAAAATCACGAAGTTACTGAAAATGTACTCCACAGGGTTTCTGCTGAGATTTGAAACGTCAGGATATATTACAAGATGGATTGAGCTCCAGGTAGGGGTTGCAATGGGCTGTACAAGATCCCCTCACAGTGTTCGTTCTAGCCACGCTGCAACAGTAGAAGACGCAGCAGAAGGCCCAAGGTCAGCAAGTGGATGCCAGATGCCAACACTAAAACCAGAATAGTTCTAACTAGTTCTTCCTTGTTCTGAAACTTCTTTTGACGACCTCTATGCTTGTTTTTTTTTTTCTGTCTGTCCAGGGTGTCTGCTGCATCTTTCGCCAAAACCGCATCTCAGTTGCTCCAAGCTTCTTTTGTTTTTAATCTTTTTGGTGGCTGTTCAAGTTTCACAACCAGAAGTTTTCAGAACAACGAAAACAAGTTAAAATAATAAGAAAGATGCGATCAACGTGTCTTGGACGTGTCATGAGAAGACAGAAGTTTGGGAACCTAGAAATATCTTGAAAAAGTCAAGGGGTAAAAAGGAAGAGAGGAAGATCAAGTGGAAAATATCTCAGTGGACTGACCAAATGGCGTGGAAAAAGAAAAACACCTGAAGTCATAGGAAACACCAAGGGCCACACAAGATGGAGAAATATGATCATCAGCTCTTTCTAGCACCACATATAATAATAATAATAATAATAATTGTTTCGGCCACTTAAGAGAGTGACACACTCACAGCCAGCTGCGAGAGCCTTCAGCCAAAGAACTACAGGACACAGATCAAGAGGAAGACCCAGAAAGAGATGGGTAAAAGACTATCAGAGAGAGAGAAAGAGAGAGAGAGAGAGGGAGGGAGAGAGAGACACTCGCTAATTATAGCATGACCGTCATTGAGGCCACCCATTCGGCCCAAAAAACACCAACTGCATCTCTCCTCGACAACCCAGGGCACAAGATGAAAGATAAAGTACAATAATAACAATCAGAGGTGTCGAATTGCTATCCCGCGAAGCCTTCTTTTGTGGCCCGCGAGGCCTTTTTGTGGCCCGCGAAATTTGGAATACAAGATACCACTGCAAAATTTAACTTTAAAGTGCGCTTACATAAATTTCTTTTCTTTAAAACAACACACAAGCATATGTAGAAGACCTGAAAAGCTAATTTATATACCGCCGTCAATTCACTTTACTACATAACTATCACATCTTCTCATATATATATATATATATATATATATATATACTTAAATTTAAATATACAAGTCTTGTATAGAAATTGACAAATACTAGATTATTTAGATACGGCGGGGCTCGATTTCCACATACGGTTGTGGCCCTTGAGGCTACTGTAATTTGACACACCAGTGCTAAATCATAGATAAAATTTATATTTCGACAAACCCACATAAAAAATAAACACCGTGTCTAAATTGTGTGCATTTTTACCCAGAAGTCTAACTCGACATCGAGATAAAGAGAGGCAGGCAGATGCTGAAATATCTTGAAGCATATGATTTCCGTGTGTCATACTCATGTCCTAACTTCCAGATGTGGCATCGTACGAATTTAATAGTAAACACAAGGTCGCGCACATGAAAATTCACAAATCTAAGAGATGGCGAGATTTATTCCAAAATATCCACAAGAAAATTTGCACAATAGCGTTATGTTACGAGTTCTGATATAGAGTTATGTTGCGTATACGAGTTCCGGTCTAGCGTTATGTAACATAAATGAGGTCTGGTCAAGCGTTATTCCGAGATTGGCTTCGAAGACCTTTGTGCACGTGGCATCTGCGAGGAGTAGCGGAGAACAGAATTACAGCCAGAAAGTCACGGTTAGCAAACGTGCGTAACCCGATGGCTTTATGATCGATTATGAAGTGGTTGCTCCCTAACTCCATTCGGTATCATTACTCTGTATATTTAGAACGAGTTGGATATGAGCCATATGAAAACCATAAGGGCCACCTTGCTTTTGTTCATATACTGCAGCAAGTGTGGTCGGCTACTTTGGTCTTTTGTATACGAAGAATGACTGCGGTGATGAATATCAGTAACTGTCATGGCCTTCTGTATTGTCTGAAGGTCCACAGTAATATGTGATGTCTTGTAGCTGAGCTGCTAGTACATTGTCCTCTCGTGGCTAAGCGGTTACTAGGGGTTGGTGGTTTAGTTTCTCTTGGATAAGTGGAAATCTGGAGTTCCATTCCCAGCTGCCAATGCTTTTATTTCCCATACGTCTGAAGCTGTTGTTCTTAACTTGGGGTCCACGCACTTTCAAGAGTCCACAGAAGGGTTTTTTTTTTTTTTGGTCCACAGACAATTAAGTAGATTGCGTATAGCATTGAGCTTGCCATCAAATAGACTGGATATATTACTGAGCACACCAACAAATAGACTGGGCATTAGAAATAAACTTTTATTTACTGCTTTCTTTTTAATGATGTACCTAGAGCTTTTCTCCATTTGGAAAATTGGTCCACTGCCCCTTACCAGCCCCCTTGAAAAAAAAATGAAGAACCCCTGATCTAAATGTTTGCTGCACAAAATTTTCCAGGCCAAGCCATTCTATTCCTTCTCTCAAATTGCCGAACATAACAAAATGTAGTCTCATGTCCCCCGCTTTCAGACTGCCAAGTGGTCATGATGAGGATTTAGAGTGGGCAACAGTTAAGGCCTGGTACAAGAAGCTTTCCCACATCACGTGTTCAACAGCCAGTGATGAAATATTACAGCCATGTAAATTCCTACCTTCGATATTGCTTTTCTGCTTTAAAATGTATCGAGATTTTTCAATACTCCACCCGCGGCCTCGGCCAAGCATAATCCCATTTTACTGGTCATGAAATATCAAGTTTCTAGGTTAATGGATATTGGTATTCAACTGGAAATAACAAGTCTGGATGAAACTTGAACTTTAATTTTGAGGTTATGAGTTGCTGATCGTGGGAGTATTGATCTCCCTTTTCCAGTGCAGCCGTTGTAGATAGCGCATGTTATAGAACTTAGAACAATGTTGAGGGCGTGAAATTCCTGACTTATTTACTACTTACATTTTCTAAAATCTGAAATCGGGAACGCAATAGAAAAAAAAAGTAATACTTCAGAACAGTAACTAAAAACTGCTGTGGTAAGAAGCGTTCATTTATAAGGATTTGTGACCGACATATCCTTGGCCGTCATGTTTCTTCAACCTGCGCGACCTTCGGCGTTTCCGGTCAGTTCAAATGCTTCTCTTTGTCCTCGTTGAGATTATCTTTTTTTTTTATTTAACTCTTTCTCCGTGTTCCTTCTTGAATTTCCAGCCATTATCAAGTTTTCTAACTTCCGTCTTCTCATGACATGCACAAGCAATTGTGTTTTTTTTTTCTTTCTTATGATTATGTTTACTTTTCGTTGTTCTAAAACTTCTTTGAGGATCTCTTGATTTATATTCCTAGTTTTTCAGGAGTATTTGTTGCTATTTTTTTTTCTCCCTCTAAAATCACATCTCTGTTGTTCCAATTTACTGGTCATCTATTTGATAATTAGGCTGTAATTGCATCTTCATGTACGAGTATTCATCTGAGTGAATTATTATCCCTATGGCTTTTATAGCAATGGCTACAATCTCCAAGTTACGTTCAGACGGTTATTTCATGAACTGAATGAGATTATTGCTACTATACGGCGAATGTTTCGAAAGAGAAGAAGCACGAATCATAATCACTCAGCGTAGCTAGTGTCGGACATTTTTCATTTCGCAAATATGTTGATGCAATATTTACTCAGAATCTTTTTGTTTTGTGGCTAATATAATGAACGAAAATGGGAAGAGCTACAATAAAACTCGACCATAACAATGCGCTTTATTCCTTTGCTTTTAGTCTTCCTTCTTTGTGGTCCGTTATGTCTGTCATTTATTATTTAAACAAATTTGTTAAAATTACAGCAATAAAAAGTATGACTGTCGTGAAGCCGAACACCGAAACAAATATGCGAATATATTTCATTTATTTCTCCGTTTGCCTTTTTGGTGAAAATTGACACAAAGACACACTCTGTGATGCTTTCTAGGGAGTTAAGCCCCGAAGTGTTTGATCTTATTAAATCATGGGAATTACTTCATCGGGTCCAAGAACTTCTCAGAATAATCGAAGCATGATGATCAGGTTAGCCTATTTGTGCATAGTTGCCCCTTATACGTGTACAGCATGACCTAGTCATGATGAGTGATGACTCATGTCAGCTCACATACAGTACAACAACATCCAAAGAAAATCGAACATTTCACGCTCACTTTGACCACGACTCACCAACGACCTATACATTGAAGAACAGGTCCGAGTATAAGTCCAGTTTCAAGATTTTAAATATATACTCCATGTTTAATCACTATCTCAGCAATAATATAGACAGCAAAAGATCCTCCATATCTCCATACGTCTATCCTCTAACTTTCATACAACAGCTCTCTCTCTCTCTCTCACTTTCTCTCTCTCTCTCTCTCTCTCTCTCTCTCTCTCTCACACACACACACACACTTTCTCACTCTTTCTCTCTCTCTCAAAATATCCAGCCAAAAATCCCACTCGTGAACGAGATCAGCAACTGCTCAATCACTTGCTCAACCACATGTGCTATAGTAATGTTGGAACGGCTAGAACATACCAATTAACCCAGTTACTGCTGTAGGATTTATCTAACAACGAAGTCATTTTTCTTACACAAAAAGATGACATCGACAATAGTTTTCAGACATTCAAACATTTTAGGATTCTATCTTTGGAACATGAGTTGAATTCGTCCTGTAGGATTCTCTCTGAAATTGCGAACATGAAGTCTTCTTCCAGGGTTACCATTGAACATGCGAACATAAAGTCTTCTTGTAGGATTACCTCCGAACCTGTGAACATAACGCTTTTTTGTAGGACTACCTCCGAACCTGCGAACATAAAGTTTTCTTGCAGGATTATCTCCGAACCTGCGAGCATAAAGTTTTCTTGCAGGATTATCTCCGAACCTGTGAACATAAAGTTTTCTTGAAGGATTATCTCCGAAACTGCGAACATAAGGTTTTCTTGTAGGATTACCCCTGTGCCTGCGAACATAAGATGATTGTGAAGGATTATCTCTGTAACTACAACACAAGGTCTTCGCGTAGAAACTGGCAATATAAAATGTCTGTTGCGAACCCTGTAAAGATCATACAAGGCAAACATCGAGTCACTGATGCGTGAGATAACAAGGAATTCTTGACCTCAGGAATCAAACTCCTGTCTGCCATAACCTTAGGGAACAAGGAGATTTCCTATCTTAATAACCATTCTGATGTATTCTTTCAGAACATCATCCCAGTCATCCAAAAATCACACACGAAAAAAAAAACAAACCAACTATATAATAAACAAATCTGTCATATATCGGGTTTACCCTGTCGGTCACGTGTACTCCACGCTAGGTGGCGCTTCTCGGCGTGTCTCGGAATAGCCACGCACCTGGCCCATGTTGCCGCTCAGGTATCGGACCATTCACCGAACGTTTTAGACACATCTCGGCAGGGGGAAATAATGCGGTGTCTGTATTTAGTTTAAAATTCTGGTCTAAAAGATCTGACTTCGGCAGAATACGAAACAGATAAACATAGACGCAGTTATATTATTAGTATGTTTATTTTGAAAAGAAAAGAGAAAAAAAGTAGTCTGCGGTAATTACAGAGCTTATTTTATTGTAACCACGAAGAGATGTCGTGGGATTTTAGATTTCTCTGTTTCCGTGCATCTGATACAACTTAGTACCGTTTTGCCCAGTTACTTTTCCCAAGGACTGTATGAATAATTGAGCTCAGAAGCATTGTAACTTTAGAGTGTTGTGTAGCACGGAAGTCAAGCATTACAACTTTAGAGTGTTATATAGCCCGGAAGTCAAGCATTACAACTTTATAGTGTTATGTAGCCTGGAAAGCAAGAGTTACAACTTTAGAGTGTTGTGTAGTCCAGGCGTCAAGCATTATAACTAGCGTGTTGTGTATCCCAGACTCAAGCATTACAACTTTAGAGTGTTATATATCCCGGACGTCAAGCATTACAACTTTAGAGTGTTATATATCCCGGACGACAAGCATTACAACTTTAGAATGTTGTGTAGCACGGAAGTCAAGCATTACAACTTTAAAGTGTTATATAGTCCGGAAGTCAAGCATTACAATTTTAGAGTGTTATATAGTCCGGAAGTCAAGCATTACAACTTTAGAGTGTTATATAGTCCGGAAATCAAGCATTACAACTTTAGAGTGTTGTGTATCCCGGATGTCAGAAACAAAAGTAACTACACCTCACGTACAAGTCGTTACCGTTGACAACGCGATCGATAAATTCAGGATTTGCTGGAAATAATAAATCTGACGCCCCTTTTCCAGCGTCAGCGTTGACGTGAATCACCATTAAATGCATATTTCTTTCAATAAATAACAACTTTGGTTCTAACCAAACGAAGCCTTCTGGCTCCCGTGTCTGTGTAAGTGGATTTTAAAGTAAGGAACGGTCTGAAACACGTAAGAGTTTGCTAGGCGAATAAGAAGAGGACAATATAAGAAAGCGTCGGTGTATTAATTAAAGCGTCGGTGTGTTAATTAAAGCGTCGGTGTGTTAATTCTTTATCTCCTATATTAATTTGCATCGTTTACAAGAATACATTTTGATGAGAAAGTTTGGCGAGAAGAAACTGGAAGGAAGTTGCTTTTCCATGATTTAAAGATATTGGTTGGGTTAGAAATATGCTAGTTTCCATTTTATTTAAACTTTGTCTAAATATAACTATAAGCATTGATTCGCGTAGGCGTGCGAGATCAATCAACCCTGTCATTTTTGTTTTAGATTGAAAGAGTTAATATGTTGCCAGTGATGAGATATATAAAAAGTAACCTAGTGCTAAACAAACGGAGTGAAGACGCCTGTCCGATGAGGCAATCAGCGACCCAAACCTGAGTTAGGGAACCGTAGCTGATATGTTAGCGTCAAGGTTAGGGAACCATAGCTGATATGCTAGCGTCAGAGTTAACGAACCATAGCTGATATGTTAGCGTCAGAGTTAGGGAACCATAGCTGATATGGTAGCGGCAGGGTTAGGGAACCATAGCTGATATGTTAGCGTCAGGGTTAGGGAACCATAGCTGATATGCTAGCGTCAGAGGTAGGGAACCATAGCTGACCAAGGCCCTGTCCCTCTTCTCCTTTGGTACTTCTAGCAACATGCCTATCCTGGCTAACCGCGCGGGAATCGCCATAGTCCCCATGGCGGTGGAGTTTGCTAAAGAAGCATTTCACACCCCATTGCTTTTTAGCTGTACTCCGAGACTGAACAAATAGCCGCCATAACCCGCTCCCACGCCGATACGACGCTGTGCCTCAACATCTGTACAGCATCGGCTGCAAAGAACAACAAGTCGCAGTTACAAGGCGTTCGTACAAGTACAAATTAGCCCGTGAAAATATGTTTCGGTTTTTAATTCATGCGTTAAAATATTGCCCATGCACGAACTAGCCATCAGCCACTGCTAAAGTGTTGCAATGCGTCAGCTTCTATCAGTTACGGTCACCGCATAATTTTCAAAATTGCCTTAAAAATTTTTTTTATTCATTGCATACTAATTTTTAACCAACTATTTCTTTTTATCTCTCTCAGATATGGGAGCGGTCCGCCTCCTCCTCCTCCTCCTCTTTATTGCGGCCATAAACCTGCATGATCTCGTTAACAGTAATAGTTTGTTCCGATAACACCAGCATGAGAGTACGTGTAAATGAGATGCAGGCGACAAGTATCAGTCTCTCATGAATCATTCTGGGGGTGCATTTGGTGCCGAATACGGGAGAATCAGATCTAAATCCATTTCCGTCCACTGTAAGCAGAAGACTGTTCACTGAATACGCTTTGCTGACAAAAATAATTACTACTTTCGGTCTCTCTTTTTTTTTGTTCAAATTACGGAAGTAATTTTTCAGAAATCTGACAGCCTGGACTTACGAAATTAAATGGGTTTTGCAATAGAATTTTAAAAAAAAACATATCCACGGGTAATTAGTTTTTATGTTGTTGTAAATGTTTCATTCCATTTCTTAAGCATTCCTCGACTATTTCCTTGACTTGTTCCAGCTCCTTTCGTTATACCTCTCATTCGATCTACAGATCTGCTTTCAGTTTTAGGACTTAATCGTTTTCTTCTTCTTCTTCTTCGTCGTCTTCATCATCATCATCATCATCATCATCATCATCATCATCATCAACTTCTTCTTCTTCTTCTTCACCATCTTCTTCCTCTGCTTCTTGTTTTTCTTCTTCTTCGCCTGCTTCTGTTTGTTTTTTGCTCTATATCATTTTTTTGCTGAATTATTTCTTCTCTACTTAATAAGGTTAGCAAGCTCATGAAATAATAAATAATAAGAAAAAGAGTAAGAGATAAAGAATAGGAAGTGCTCTATTTGGGGGAAAAAATGGCGAGTGAAGGGTGAACGCAGTAGAATCATTAAAGATAGAATGTAATTAAAAATCCAATATGAATAACTTGGCTGTTTTCTGCATAATTAAAAATTACTTGTCTAATTTCAAAACTGTCGGAGTTGTACTTCCTCTCCTGCTTTGATTACGACCTCTTTTCCTTCACTCTCCTTTATTTTCCGTGATCTTCCTTCTCACATTTTCTTTGCTATATTCTATTTCATTCTTCCATCCTTTCTTCACTTTAAAATCTCTTTTCATCTTCGTCTTTGTTGTTTGCCTAAAAGGTTCCCTTTCCTATGTGGCTTTTTAACACCAATGAAACTTTTTTTTTCAAATAACGTACTCTTCTATAAAATTAAACCTACGTACACTAGTATTCAAACCTATGTACACTAGTATTCAAACATACGTACACTAGTACTTAAACCTACGTACACTATTACAGTTCTTGTATGAAGAAGATTAGGTTGCTTCAAATGTATTCTTGTATGTGACCAATTACTCTCAGCGGAAGTAAGGTTTATTATGATTTAAACATATTAAGAGATAATAAAAATGTCAGAACCACCTGCACTGTTGCACTAGACTTGGAAAAGAATGTTTCACTGACATGTATCAAGGCGCTTGAGTGGCCTGGGTTCAGATCGCTTGCCTCTAAGGATGTAGGTTGATGATTCAAGTCCCAGGACGAAGTTGCATCCAGCTGTATAAAATTGGTACCGGGGCCCTTCTGGGGGTGGGGGAGAAAAGGGGCCTCTAGTGTGGAGTCAGATCAAAGAAAATATGGGCATCAACACATAAACGGCTCTGTGAAATAAGAGAATTATGTGTCTGCATGAGGAAAAAACCCCGACTCTATACTTTTCCGGGTTGAAACATTCTTCAAAGTTTGTCGCCGCTGAAGAAGATTCTATCTCCCTTCCTCTTCTTCTTCATCTTCTTCTTCTTTGGGCGGCTGCTGAATTCAGCAGCTTACCAAGCCACTGTGCCTCACTGCTGCAGACAAGACACGTCTCCATTCCTCTCCCTCATTGATCTTTTCTTGCCATTGTCCACTCCAAGAACGCGTATATTTTCTTCTAGGTTGTCTCCCCATCGTTGTCTAGGTCTATCTCTTGGCCTACTCCCTGTTATTACTTCTTTTTTTGTCTTCCTCTTCCATTCTCTCTGAATACCCGAGCCACTTCAGTCTGTTGTTTTGCATAGCGGCTTTATAAGTGAAGAGTTAAACAATGTGTAGATTATGTGTTACTTCTTATCTTTCATTGTTGTGTTATAAGGTCTCTTAAGGTCTCTTATTCTTCTTATGTTATCATTAACTCTTAACAAACCACGGGCCAATTAAACGGCTTTAAAAAATAAATAGACAAAAAGAAGTAATTACAATGATATGGTTGTTGTTTCATTGTCGGGATTTCTTATTTCTAAACTTTCACATATGCTAAAAATATACATTACGTCTTATCTTGGGAAAAAAAAACATCGCTGTCCAGATTGTTCTTGTTTTTAGCAGAAAAATATTCATGTTTAATAAATGTTGTTTGACAGGTAAAGAGTTAATGTCCAAAACCTTTGGTCTCATAAGGTCTCACAACACAGTCGGTTTTCTTTCTCCCATATCGGGTACATAAAGATATTTTCATGCACTGTCTAGTCTTTACAATGAGAATAAAATTCATTTAGTACGTTTCTAATTACATTTTTTTTATTTAAATAACATTTATCATGCTCCTGCCACGGCTGGATTAAATGCTGCGTGAAGATGAAAGACGTGGCCAAGCTTTGAAGTATGTCATAGTTGAATTGCCGTTTAGCGAATTGTGTAAGAGAGAGGTTTTCAACCAGGGATCCGCTCTGAGCCATGTGCTTGTCTATGTAGAACGTCAAGAGTTTAAAATGAATTATGCATGCTATAAAGAAGGTTATTATTTTAAAACCAAAGCGAGGAAAATTTAAGATGGCCGACAAAGCTGAATTATCACTAGTTTCAGGAGTCCCTAAACTGTAAAGATTTTTGGAACCACTGACGCGAGGTATCAGTATTCCCTTGTTTCTACGCTGTCTAATTATAGTGCCATTCACCTTATCGATCCAACATTATCTGAACCTAATTTTTGTTTTCGCTAGTAGTGATAATTCGCTTGTTTGTGGTTTTGTTGCTAGATGGAATTGATTTTAGTGTTCCTGGAAACAACTTATCCCTGTTGCTTTTTTCTTTTCTGGTGAATAGTTTTGTCAGCACTAAGTCATAATTATAAAACATCTTTCAAGAGAAAACGAGAAAATATACAGAGATTGTGAATATCTGCGTGGAGTAACGGCATTATTTAGCACAGTAGGAAAGAGACAATAAAGAAACACAGAAGTAGACAGTTATACAGTGTGTAGTAGGAAGTTAGAGCAAGTTAGGTTAATGTAACGGACGAGATAAATTGGAGAAACTGATATAGAGAGAAACTAATAGCCGGACAAATTATTGAATAGAAGGAGGGAAAGATACAAGGTGAGGACATGTTGTTGGAGGCAGACGGAGAGGACACATTATTGAACAGATGGAGGGAGAGGCAGACGGAGGGGACACGTTATTGAACAGATGGAGGGAGAGGCAGACGGAGGGGACACATTAGTGAATAAATGAGGGAGAGGCAGGCGGAGGGGACACATTATTGAATAGATGGAGAGAGAGGCAGACGAAGGGGACACATTATTGACTAGATGGAGGGAGAGGCAGACACAGGGGACACATTATTGAACAGATGGAGGGAGAGGCAGACGGAGGGGACACATTATTGAATAGATGGAGGGAAAGGCAGACGGAGGGGACACATTATTGAATAGATGGAGAGAGAGGCAGACGAAGGGGACACATTATTGAATAGATGGAGGGAGAGGCAGACGGAGGGGACACATTATTGAATAGATGGAAGGAGAGGCAGACGGAGGAGACACGTTATTGAACAGATGGAGGGAGAGGCAGACGAAGGGGACACATTATTGAATAGATGGAGGGAGAGGCAGACAGAGGGGACACATTATTGAACAGATGGAGGGAGAGGCAGACGGAGGAGACACGTTATTGAACAGATGGAAGGAGAGGCAGACGGAGGGGACACATTATTGAATAGATGGAGAGAGAGGCAGACGAAGGGGACACATTATTGAATAGTTGGAGGGAGAGGCAGACGGAGGGGACACATTATTGAATAGATGGAGAGAGAGGCAGACGGAGGGGACACATTATTGAATAGATGGAAGGAGAGGCAGACGGAGGGGACACATTATTGAATAGATGGAAGGAGAGGCAGACGGAGGAGACACGTTATTGAATAGATGGAGAGAGAGGCAGACGAAGGGGACACATTATTGAATAGATGGAGAGAGAGGCAGACGGAGGGGACACATTATTGAATAGATGGAAGGAGAGGCAGACAGAGGGGACACATTATTGAATAGATGGAGGGAGAGGCAGACGGAGGGGACACATTATTGAACAGATGGAGAGAGAGGCAGACGAAGGGGACACATTATTGAATAGATGGAGAGAAAGGCAGACGGAGGGGACACATTATTGAACAGATGAAGAGAGAGGCAGACGGAGAGGACACATTACTGAACAGATGAAGAGAGAGGCAGATGGAGGGGACACATTATTGAACAGATGGAGAGAGAGGCAGATGGAGGGGACACATTATTGAACAGATGGAGAGAGAAGCAGACGGAAAGGACACATTATTGAACAGATGGAGAGAGAGGCAGATGGAGGGGACACATTATTGACAGATGGAGAGAAAGGCAGATGGAGGGGACACATTATTGAACAGATGGAGAGAGAGGCAGACGGAAAGGACACATTATTGAACAGATGGAGGGAAGAACGAACAGATACGTCGATAGACAATTAGGCAGTGGTGCAGTCAGGCATACAGGCAAGCAGTCAAACATAATAAAGTATAACAGTTATATAGATATACCGACAGTTGGACGGACAGACAGACAGAACAGTCAAACATAAGTATGACAGTTAAACAGATATGCTGAAAAATTGGCGGACGGACAGACTAGCAGACAGACAGATAGACAGACAAACAGTCAAATATAAAGTATGTTATTTAAACACATATTCTGACAGATGGACAGACAAGTAAACAGACAGACAAACAAATAGGCAATCTGTAGACAGGTAATTAGGGACGTAAGTAGGCAGGCAGGCAATCGGTACGGCAGACAGGAGGGTCGATAGATAGACAGGCAAACGAATAGAGAGGCAGGCAACCAGACCTGCATACGGGAGAGCAGAATGACAAAACCAGGCAGCTAGAAACGTAGCTAGGTAGAATGCAGGAAACACATTCATAGCGCCGTATTAAACCTCAAGAACAACCCACGTTCTCGTTCTTCCTAGTAAACAGAACTGTAAATATCTCGGCCAACAAATCTACAATAAACATTTTATTTAAAACAACAACAGAGGTTTTTTCCACGATTTTTCTCAGACATGTTACTTCAACTCTCACGTAACGCTTCGGCCATAAGGAATCTATGAGACCATGCAAACAAGGATGTGAATCAAAGGAATATATAATAGACCACGCAAACAAGGATGTGAATAAAAAATATATAACAGACCACGCAAACAAAGATGTGAATCAAAGGAATATATAAGAGACCACACAAACAAGTATGTGAATCAAAGGAATATATAAACAGACCACGCAAACAAGGATGTAAATCAAAGTTAATAAATCAACATTACAATTTATGATTTAACCAAATACACACACAAAAAACTGACCTACAAAATACTGATGTACCTCACCATATCAGAGGTATATGTTTATAAATGATTGGTGCCATACACTTATTTGAGAGGAATGTTCCTTTCAAGGGAACATCTACGTTCACTAGTAAATGATGTTTTTCTCTTTATGAGCTGTTTATTAAGGGCCCAAAGAGCGAAATGAATAAGAAGGTTTAATTTGCTCAGAACTGTTTCTGAACAGATTTAGTGTATCATACTGCTGTGATAAATTTAACGAAAAGAAAAACAAGATAGACACGATGAAAGAATACCAGAATGTAATCAATAACACGTGTTTTTTTAGGAAGAATAGGTGGAAATTATAGGCTACGTTCTTGTCTACAGACTCATATTTTAACTCATTAGTGTAATGTTAATATAACACATGAATACAACTAAATCTAAATGTCCTGGTTTTGCATCACTGAAATATCCCATTAGCGTTAATACTGAGAAAAGGAAAAACACGTTAATGAAAGCATTTTGATTTTGAAGGAATTTTCACCTGAATTACTAATCGATTTCGCAGTACTTCACTGTATTCAGTAAACAGTTCGTTTCCATAACAGCTCTTTTCCATCAAAACAAGTTTAGATAGTTATCTATATAGTAGATAGTATATAATAGATGTTCTTTTTACTGAAAAACTTAAAGGTTTTGAACATAAAGAACACAAAAAATTTAATCATGAAAGTATGTTTGCATTTTAGAAAGGTTATAATTTTCAATCATTCGCAGGAGAATCTTCTATCTTGAACTATTAGAGCAGACTTAATGAAATACGTGTGATTCACGCTACAGCCATTTCACTGCTATTATTACCATTATTCTTAATTTCCTCTTTTTTCTTCTTCTTTCTAACTTCTTTTATAAAACTACATTAAGCCATACAGTTTCGTTGAACCTTTAAATTTACTAGAAACGATTTCACGGTAGCCATCATCACACTTTTACCAGCTGTGAACTATTTACAAGAGCATAAACGCCCACATCTGACATTTTGTAACCACTTCTAATCATTTCAATGGCCCCATCCAGAGAGGCAGTTCTGACTTCCAACCTACAACCATCAAGCAGCGCTATTCTGATAAGAGAATCCGTCTGGTGCTTGCTTTATACAGGAATATGAGACCCTAGAACCGGATGGTTTGAACTTTAAATTCATTTATACAAACATTACCTTTCTCCGAAATCATATCACCCCACCCCCAGAATCCTCACCTGTACCTGATATTCTAGGTTCTTCACCCCACTATATCAAAGACACACTGTCCCTACTACAGTCATCTGTTCTACACGTCTTTATCTCGGCTTGACAACAACTGTATCCCCCTCTCTCTCTCCTACTCCCTTTCTCCACATCTTCTTTACCATCGCCCAGTCGGATTGTATCACAAACCCACAGGCCGTCATAAAAAAATATTCACAAAATTCGATAACATGCACTCTCAGACACAGCTTCAGACAAACTACAGCTAAGTGCTCCTTTTTTCCATTAATTACCTATTATTTATTATACATGTAAAGTTAAACTGTCCCATTTGTCTATTTCTTCGTACTGTATGTTTTGTACATCATGTTGCTAATCGAAATGTTACAACTGTGTTCTCGTTAATAAATAAAAGTGTTTCTAATTCTTTTGTAAAAAAAATAGTCTAATATATTGAAAAGATGATAAACAACAGCCTGTCAGGTAGGAGAAGAGAAGGCCCGTAATAAATTGTGCATCTTTTTTTCATTACTTTATGTATGCTGCTGTAACACGGAGCTGTTTCTAACTTAGCCTTTATATAAAAACAAAATTTTCAATGATATGTTAAAATGCAAGTAGCCTTATAATTAGTTCCCTCTTTCAAACTCTTTACGTTGTTACTGTTAAACTAAGAAAGGTATACCACAAATTTATGATGGGGAATAGAGAGAGAGAGAGAAGATATTCTTCTTCTTCGTCGTTCGCTTCTACCACCAAAACCGCACTGTGATCCTACTGAATTTACGCTTGTCGAGAGAGAAGATAAAAATAAGAAAGAACAGACAAAGGAAAGATTTTTAAAAAATTAATTGCCATACTTTCGAAGAACTCCTACAAAACTTCTTAAAGCTTACTTAACAAAATAGAGTAATAACATCCTCGTCAACGGCGAGATCGTAAGGTGTGAGGCTGATTATGTTTATGGTTGATTTCACTTCTATTAATAACTCTCAACCTAATCACATATAGGTTTTAGAGTTACATTCCTGGCCTTAAGTGCATAACCATATTTCATTAGAAAAACATAGCGAATCCCCTGTAAGGCAAAGAGGAAAAGATGAAATAATTAAAAATTGTAATAAACAGATACGTCTGTGATCATTTAGCAGACTTTGGTTAACAATGAAAAGCTTAGATTGTATGTCCACAAAATGTACCACAAAAATAATTGTGAAATGAATACACTCAGTTTAAGACGTCTCCATGGTATTTCTGTAAGAAATGTATTACATTATTCCATGCTGAAGGTACACATTTTTTATGCTTCTATACATTATATCTGCCTATTGTTATCCATCAGTTTGTCCAGCGTGAGGATAGACAACATTCTCTCCAACACTTTGTTCAGTGTAGTGGATAGGCAATATTCTCTACAACAGTTTGTCCAGTGAGTGGATAGGCAATATTCTCTCCAACACTTTGTTCACTGTAGTGGATAGGCAATATTCTCTACAACACTTTGTTCACTGTAGTGGATAGGCAATATTCTCTCCAACACTTTGTTCACTGTAGTGGATAGGCAATATTCTCTACAACAGTTTGTCCAGTGAGTGGATAATATAGTATTCTCTCCAACAATTTATCCACTGAGTGGATAGGCATTATTCTCTACAACAATTTATCCAGTGAGTGTATAGGCATCATTCTCTAAAAAAATTGTTCAGTGCTGAATAGACAACATTCTCTCTCCAACTTTCCTTCAATATTTGCATTGGTTCTCACTGGACATACTGTGATAAAAGCTTATCTCTTTTGCCTCTTTTACTTGTGATACACTGTGAATAGTAAGTATTTTGCCTTGTTTCTACATCCTGTCTCGGTCAAATACATCTTCTCTATTTGTCTGCCTTCCTTTTAAGCACTCTCCAGCCTGTTACAGACTACAACTTTGCAAAAAGATAGAACGAGTGAGGAAAGTGGGGAGAAACAAGATTGACAGAAAGCAAGATGAGCACAAACAATTGAAGAACGCATAACAGTCCCATATTTCAGCAAAAGCAGTTTTCAAGGATCACATACAAAAACAACACAACAGATAAAAACAAGAAAAGTAGATGAAATGGTGAAACAGACTTAGCATTTATTTTTGGTGTCCTCCCAATAGAAAAGACGGGTACAAAATGAGTCCGGATAAACTTAGTACAGAACAAGGTGGAAACCAAAGATTGGCCGAGAAATGATGTAAATGGAATATAACACCAGTTCATTCATTCATTTGCAAGTCCCTTGGGGAACTTTGCATCCTTAACAGCACTCCTGTAGGCCTCTCGGTTGTGAGCAAGATGGCCTGCTGCTAATGCATCCATTTGCAGATCATTAACGATGTCTTGCAGCCATCTTCGCCTTGGTCTTCCTCTCTTTCTTTTTCCCATTATGTATCCTTCCAAGATGGTCTTCTCTAGATTATCATGACGTTCAGTGTGTCCAAAATATTTAAGTTTTCTCTCTTTAATCCTCTTTACTAGCCAGCCTTCTTCAATATTAAGTTCTTGCAGTATGGATATATTTGTTTTTTTTTTTGTGTGTCCATGATATTTGACGAACTCTTCTGTGGTATTTACATTCAAAGGCATTTGTGTGTTTCTCAGCTGTTTTGTTAAGTGTCCAGGTCCCACAGGCATATATTTCAATAAGAAAGATGCATGCCCTTAAAAATCTTATTGTTGTAGTTCTGTCTGTTCCTCTCCACAGATTCTTTAGTTGTTTTACTTTCTGAAGAGCGATAGATGTCCTCCTTTTAACTTCCCTCATTTTATCTCCATTATTAGTTAGCAGTGATCCAGTATATTCAAAACTTCCACCTCTTCCAATTTTTCCTCATTGATACATATTTCAGCTGCTTTATTTGTTTTGTCAGTTGTCATCAATTTTTATAACATAAAAATATAATTGTTTTATGTTATAATGTTTATAACAAAGGTTACCACATGGTAAATAACACGGCCTTATGGCATAGATAACCACAGGCTGCAACTTTAAACTGTTACATAGTTGTAAGAAGCCTATAAGAAGAATGTAAATATTCACATGGAAAAATTGAAAAACTAAGTTAACCCCCCCCCCCCTCCTTCCTTTAAAAAATTGTTTTAAATATAGAACCAGGCTCAGCTGGTACAATAAAACAGATCAGTTTTCGTGATGTTTTCTTCTTCTTTGCAGGCCCAAGCAATTCACGCCTGCGCACGTTGTTATAAACTTGCTCAAACTGACAATGAACCACTGAACCACCCCAGTCTTAGCCACATTTTTTTTTCTAAGCAAACTCCACTGATACTGCGCTGTCCCAGTTTTCGTTAGATATGCATCGATTCCATCTTCGAAACGCACCAGTAATTTCTAAGGTTACCTCCCCTGTGTGTCATCCCGGGATTTAACAGTCGAGGCATCCAGAAGGAGAGCAGCATATACAGTCTAATTATGGCTGCACTCGCTCACATGATATGCCACATTTGTCTGCAATTTCTTGAAGTGGGATGCGGAGATTCTGCTTAATGAAGTCATTTTTTTTGTTGTTGAAAATGAGCTGAACGAGTCTCATGGAGAGAGAGACGGTCATTCTCTGTTGCTTGTCACAGAAGTTGAAGGTGCTCCTTTCATCTCGAACAAATGCGAGCTCTTGTTAAGCAGTCCATATACCTGTACATTTTTATCCGTCTATAACTACCATTCAGTCTCTAATGAACACCAGTCACGGACACATTCTCTTCACTTATAGACTTAACACAGCGCTGTCTTATATGTACAGACATAATCTCCACATACTTTTCCACTTCTTACTCGAATAAAATATTTAAACCTAGAAGAAATTAAAGGTGCGCTTCTATTGAGAAAGAAATGGCCCTTGTTTCGGCATTTCGGGACACAGACGTCTCAAAAAACAAATCTTTTACACGTCATCACAGTAGTGATAATATTGAATAATGTGGTCACATGTTATTTTAATGGTATAAATCATATCTGGAATAATGTGTTGTTGTTGTTGTTGTTTTGTTTTTTTTTTAAGAGAGAGAATACATTATGTGTTTTCCCATAATATTCTTGGAAGTTACCGACATAAGACACAATTTGTGAAAACGCAACACAAACAGCTATTACGTGCAGAAAATATCGTTCAGTGTAGCATAAAACTGGGAAACCTGGAACGTAGTTTGAGAAGCACAGACAACGTACAGTATTTATGCAAAAACAAGGGATTACTTGTTTCTCTCTCAAGATAAATAAGGTATTCATTCATTCATTTGCATGTCCCTTGCGGAACTTTGCCTCCTTAACAGCTCTCTTGTAGGCCTCTCCGTTGGAAGCAAGACGCCCTGCTGCTGATGCATCTATTTGCAGATCATCATAGATGTCTTGCATCCATCTCCGCCTTGTTCTTCCTCTCTTTCTTTTTTCCATTATGTACCCTTCCAAGATGGTCTTCTTTAGATTATTATGACGTTTAACGTGTCCAAAAACATTATACAAGGTATACACTTTCCAAAACATGACCACCACAGAGTATAATATTTCATAACCTGGTATATCACACTGGTGAGCCTATCAAATATAAGAATATGTCTGTTTACCTTGTGCATATTAAGCTTAATTAGCTACATTTTACATACGTGTTCTCGCAAACACAATACTACAGTTTCACTACATACAAATTTCCACGTGCATTTTCATTATGAGCGATTTTGTTGGAGCTACCAACATTTTAATTTTGTCTATAACAATCGTGGGTTTATATTATGCCTCAAAAAGAAGGCAATAATTTACATCTCACATTTTACCACCCTAATTCATTTTTTTTAACAGTTAATATATTGATATATGGATGAGAAGTATGGGCAATAACCAAGAGCACTCAAACTCCACTGGAAGCAGCTAAGACATGGCTCTTAAGAAGAATGTTGAAAATACCATGACAGACAAGAAAAGAATTGAAGATGTTCTAAGTGAGGCTGGGCAAATGAGAGAAATTATGGCAAAATTCAGAAAAGGACGGTCCAGATTTTATAAAATGTCTTGAGAACAGGCAAACAGGAAACCTAGTGACAACAGGAAAACTGGAGGGAAAAGAGAACTGAGGAAGACAAAGAAACAAAACGGCCTAAAAAAGAGTGGCATAGATCAAGGTCCAATAAACATCTTATAGAACGAACGAACGAATGAACGAAAGAACGAACATACTTTATTTTCAAAGGTTAAGAATTGGGCCCACAGGCCCATCTAACATTCTGCCCTTCATCATACAGCTTTCACTCATTCACAGTCATTCAGTATTTGTTAAGGCGCATATTAAGCATGAGGACGCAGTCAGATGAATACATACATAAATAACAAACTACAAACTATCTCTTGTCCATACACTCCACACTCTGATTTATGCAGCTACATGAAATAAATTTAATTACATTCTCACATTCATTCTAAACTACTAAACTAACAAATTTATAGAAACTGTCAAGCCATACTTTAAATCAATTTAGACTTCATACGTATGTATGCACATAAAACACATACTGTCACATACGTACATACATATAGATATGTATACATTTACATATATATGTATACAAACATATATACGTATTTGCAGTAAACAAACGTACATAATGCAGATATATGTGCATAGACATATACCCGCATACAAATACATACTTAAACATATTCATAAATGTGTACACATATACATAAACACAAATACACGTTAAGGAGGCATATAATTCATCTCAAACAAGTATTGGCAAACTCTGAAGATATAAGAACGAATATTAGTTATAACTTTTACATGCGTTGGTAGGGAATTCGAAAAGTTGGAAGCTGAGTAAGATCAACTTTTTTAAACATGTCACGCCTTGCTTTTGGAAGAATGCAATTAATTAAACGTTGGCTGTGTTTTGAACACAGTATTTGAACAATGGCCGCAAATAGGGAGGCGCATTGCGCGGAAGAATTTTGTGAATGAGTTAGGCTTTATTGAATAGAGAAAGGGATAGATGGTTGCGGAAATCAGTGAGGCCCAAAGTCTGATTGGCGTGGACCACAGAGAGAGAGAGAGAGAGAGAGATTTCATTTTTTAAGAGCCATCGTTTTCTTCTTCCTTTTCTCAAGAACCTAGTGAGCTATTTTTTTGGAAAGGGAAAAATAGTGCACAGACCATGAATTTTTACCTTGAATTCCTTATCCGCACTCCATCACTTTTAAGCGCATACTTAGGTTCTGTATTTAAAAATCCTTCCTGTCCCATTTGCAGGAAAATCATAAAAATCAATGCTTGGATAAAGTAACGTTACAAAAACAATAATCAATACGTAAGACAGATTTTTCTTAAATTAAACGGTGGCCAAAAAAAAAAAAAGACATTCCGTGGGACTGAGAAATTTATGAAAGGATGATAAGTGAGCTTTCACTAATAATATTCTTAAATACCAGCACATAATCTGGAAAACCGCTTAAATCTTCATCTTGCAAGAGCGTTTGTGTCATAAAATGATGGCTGGGAATATATATATATATATATATATATATATATATATATATATAAAAGTATAGAGAGAGATAGAAATGCACAGAATTTAATGTAAATCTATATTTATCTTTTATAGACTATTCAAAGATATTCGATTATGTACAACACCAGAAACGTTGGGAAATAATAGAAAATATGAGACTTCCATCACATGTGATACAATTAAAATCGCTGTTGTATCTAGACCAACAGGCAGCAGTAAGAATAAATGGTGAAACAACAACTTGGTTTGACATAAAACAAGGGGTCACCCAGGGATGCATACTGTCGCCTTATTTATTAACTAAAGAATCTGTGGAGAGGAAAAGACTGGAAAATTTGGCATAAATTAAAGCTAGCATGATCGAAGGGAGATAATTCGGAAGAATCATGCGGTCAAGGAAGAGTAACTTTCTCTTGTTACTATTTTGTTTCTTCATAATTGTCTCTTCCTGCACGGGTTTCTTAAGAAAAGTTGAGGTAGAAATTCTATTTTAGTAAAGAGGGATTCAATATTGCAGGGTTATAAAGTGCGTTAATCAAGTTTTGTGAACTCGGAGTTATGATTTTTTTTTAATAAGTGAAGCTCAGAACAAATTGTTTTTCAGTGAGTCTGAATTTCACGGAGAGAAAGTTCAGGAGGAATGGTAGGGAAAGTTATCTGTATAAAAACTAAATCGGAAAGAGAAAGGATGATTATTGAAACATCTTTTGTTAGGAAAGATTCAGATAGGAACGGTCGTTTGTTAGAGTCTGTTTTTCGGGCCCAGTGGTTTCCAAAATGTATGTGTTTTTCGGGCCCAGTGGTTTCCAAAATGTATGGTATAGTACCTAGTTGTCCTCTTTAGGACAGTGTTGTAGTTGTATTGTTAGTTCTCCTTTCTAGGATATTTAGAGTGAGTCAATGTTAGGTTGTTTTACTGTTAGACTTGTTCCTATCCTAGTGTTAGTCTTTATTTTTTTCAACATGGAATATTTGGATCTGTGGATTTTCCAGTTGTTGCGGTGTTTCATGGGAGTTGTAAGTATGGAAAATGTTCATACAGTTGTTGTAGAATTCTAGGTCTTAGGTTTCCTCCCCACATGGCAAACCAAGTCTTGTCGGGGAGTTGATTGTTGATTCTGTATGGTCGCCCTGCCATGTTGGCAGCTCTTTTTTTTCCTCGTCCTCATAATTCAACGTAAAGTTTCTCATCCAATAAATTCATGCCTGTGTGATTGAAAACACATTCTCGGTTATTCCTCAGGCTGTGAGACGCTGTCATGTTGGAAGCCTGCAGAGGTTAGTCCAGTTGTACTGTTGTCTAGTGGAGAGAGGAGCCTACCTGGGTCGTGATGTGTTTCTAAGCGTATATTATAGAAACAAAACTTGAGGATTCATAAATCAATCTATTAAACTTGATCTTGAGAGTAAACTAACCATCAACTAGTTATCCCACTAGACACCTTGTTAACACAGTAATTCACACAGTATATTCATGTTATATTGCAGGCAGGCTCCATACAATAGCCAGGCACATTCACAGACAGAGCTGCAAAAATAAGATTTTTAAGGGCATGCATCTTTCCCATCGCAACATATGCCTGTCAGACCTGCACACTTAACAAAACAGCTGAGAAACACATAAATGCCTTTGAATGTAAATGCTACAGAAGAGTTCTTCAGATATGGGCACAAAAAATAACAAATATAACCATACTATAAGAACTTAATATTGAAGAAGGTTGGCTAGTAAAGAAGATTAAACAGAGGAAACTTAAATATTTTAGACATTAAACGTCATGAGAATTTACAGAAGTCAGCCTTTGAAAGGTACATAATGAAAAAAAAAAAGAAAAAAAGAAGAACATCAAGGCGAAGATGGTTGCAAAACATCATTGATGATTTGCAAATGGATATATCAGCAGCAGAGCTTCTTGCTTACAGCCGATATGCCTACAGGAGAACTGTTAGGGAGGCAAAGTTCCGCAACAGACATGAAAATGACTGATGTAGGAGTTATACACAGCTAGAATTTCATAAACGAAAATTCAGTGAAAACTTTCGAAGCTCTGAAGCCAAGTCAACAATGAGCCAGATAGACTTGCAGCAATTATGGTGGATATAATACTCGTACAAAATACATTAGGTGAATGTAGTACTCGTATAAAGTATATTCAGGAAAAACAGAGTAAACGTGTGTCGATTGTGTACTCGAATTATTTGTCTGTCTTTACGTCAACGTAGGGGGAAAAGGGGGGGAGGGGAAATAATGTTTATGTGTGAACCATAGAAATTGTTAAATTGTCATGTCGGTTCTTGCTAATCATTTTGCGAAGTTGTCGAAGATGTAAACTGGTGATTTCCTTTTTTTGTTTCAAAAGTTTTGAATATATTGTTAAGATATAAGAATACTAAGCAACTCGAGTCTGATAAATCAAAATTTTGGCTTGAGCTTTCCTGTTTACATTAATGCTTGCTTCTATACGTAACTACATATTGAAATGTGAGCAAGATAATGTTTTAGTATTCATAGTCATATTCATGTGGGTTTTTTTCAGTGACTAAATGGCTCAATCAGCTTTAATGATGTGGCTATCGTTAATCTCTCTCTCTCTCTCTCTCTCTCTCTCTCTCTATCTATCTCTCTCAACTGCTAAGGTCATCCATCTGACATTTCAGATAAACAAAAGAACTTGAACCAATATCCTCTTAGTAGTTACAGCTCTAATCTCCTGACCCAACTTCAGCAGCTGCGAACAGTTGTAAGGGGAATAGATAGCACTAGTTACCTAGGATGGTTAGCAACCCTAGTGTAAGGAATAATGGGTCAGAGACAGGCTAGTACCGGAAGTGCGCAATTCTGGGAAAGATCCGTCTCTGGCCAGGTATATAAAGAAAACATGGTAGAATGTTAGTAGTCCAGGCTTTGTACACCGAGCACGTAGGAGGCCAGCGGGTCGGAGGAAGGTCATCTGTCGTGCAAACGTGAATGAGATGTTTACTGTCGGCAGAAAACTATGTATATGTAAGTTAATATTTGGTTTATACTTATGTGGTGTGGATGCGTGCAAGCTGTGTCCATTCTGTGCTCTCCTCCCCCGACCAAGCCTGATCTCACTTAGGTATGATTTAGATAATAGAAATAGACATTGAATAATCAGAATTCCATATTAACATACTTACTCTACGTAAGATGTTCGTGTTTAGCAAAGTGCAAAAATGTAGGTTTTGTATGTGCACACGATTATGTATTACTGTGTTCTATGTAAGAGCATGTTGCATAGAATATATGCCAATTAGTTAATTTATGATTACAGTCAGAATCTTAATCTTTTAAGTATGATTATTTTGAGATTTTACGCAGAGAAAGGTTTTTGTGGTAAATCAAACTAACATACATGTGTAAGATTGTTTTACTGATCTCTGTTAATTTATCGTTGATCTATTTTTGTGGGATTCCAAGTATTGAAAGATATTGTTTTAATGATTGTGTTGATAAATATATACGCTGATCAATAATAACATATACAATGATGATCCTTTGTTTGATTTTGCTAACTATGTGACATTATGATTTAACAACAATATAAGTATATGATTATTTGAAGAGGTAGCATTAATTGTGTTTGTTTTCTTTCATCGGTGTAATGTGTGAATGTCTCAGTTTGTGCAGTATTCATTCTTCACGAACCTAATAAAGATAAGACGCCAACAATATAACATCATATAATTTACAGAAAATTATTAGTCTTTAAAATCTTATAATCCCCACACAGCGTTTCCATCACTGCTCTGTTTGGTTGTGATTTACAATATGAAAGTGAAGGGAAACCGCCAGATTTTCTGATCAATTCTGACCTAACGGGAGGATGCTTTCTCTCCTGTTTTAAATGTCTTCACACAGACACGTAGACAGACAGAACATATTAAAGAGACCAGAAAATTCTCTGGCACTTTTCTCATTTCGCCGTTTGTCATACACAATGACAGGCATAATAAACAGACACGCATAAACCATCTCATTCTTAAAGTTAATTCTTCTTCTTCTTCTGATTTACTTCTTCTTCAGCCTCTACGGAGCTGGTGCTCGCTGCAGCCGATGCAGTGAAGATGTTGAGGAACAGCATTATGTCAGATTGGAAGCGGGTTATGGTGTCTATTTTTCTCCGAGAGATAAAGTAGGAGAGGTTGTGCAATGATTCTAGAGCAGACTCCACCACTATGGGTGCTATAGCGATTCCCGCCACCTTAGGCCTGTTACTGGGGCCATTAACGGAAAAGTGTGAAGGGTCAGCTATTATTCACCACCCCTGACCCTAGTATGTTCGCTATTATTCGCCACCTTTGACCCTAGTATATCAGCTATTATTCGCCAACTCTAACCCTAGTACAACAGCTATTATTCGCCAACTCTGACCTTAGTATATCAGCTATTATTCGCCAACTCTAACCCTAGTACAACAGCTATTATTCGCCAACTCTGACCTTAGTATATCAACTATTATTCGCCAACTCTGACCCTAGTACAACAGCTATTATTCGCCACCTTTGACCCTAGTATATCAACTATTATTCGCCAACTCTTACCCTAGTACAACAGCTATTATTCGCCACCTTTGACCCTAGTATATCAGCTATTATTCGCCAACTCTAACCCTAGTACAACAGCTATTATTCGCCAACTCTGACCTTAGTATATCAACTATTATTCCCCAACTCTGACCCTAGTATGTTCGCTATTATTCGCCACCTTTGACCCTAGTATATCAACTATTATTCGCCAACTCTTACCCTAGTACAACAGCTATTATTCGCCAACTCTGACCCTAGTATATCAACTATTATTCGCCAAATCTAACCCTAGTACAACAGCTATTATTCACCAACTCTGACCCTAGTATATCAGCTATTATTCGCCAACTCTTACCCTAGTACAACAGCTATTATTCGCCAACTCTGACCCTCGTATATCAACTATTATTCGCCAACTCTGACCCTAGTACAACAGCTATTATTCGCCAACTCTGACCCTAGTATATCAGCTATTATTAGCCAATCCTGACCCTAGTATATCAGCTATTATTCGCCAACTCTGACCCTAGTATATCAGCTATTATTAGCCAATCCTGACCCTAGTATATCAGCTATTATTCGCCAACTCTGACCCTAGTATATCAGCTATTATTAGCCAATCCTGATACTAGTATGTCAGCTATTATTAGCCAATCCTGATGCTAGTATATCAGCTATTATTAGCCAATCCTGATGCTGATATATCAGCTATGGCGTTGACTTCTTCATTTTACCTTCGTTTTGTTCTGCACTTTCGTGTGTTTGTAAGCCTGAACGCGGCTCTGGCAGCATTGCACACAAAAGTCTCAGTCATTCAGTCATCTGCATGTCCCTTGCCGGACAACTTTGCCTCCCTAACAGTTTCCCTGTAGGTCTCTCGGTTGTAAGCAAGATGCCCTGCTTGCTGATCCGTCCACTGGCAGATCATCAACGATGTCTTGCAGCTATCTTCGCCTTGGTCTTCCTCTCCTTCTTTTTTCCTACTTTGTACCCTTCCAAGACTGTCTTCTCTAAATCTTCATGACGTTTAATGTCCAGAATATTTCAATTTTTCTCCGTTTAATCTTCTGTACTAGCCAACCTTCTTCAGTATTAAGTTCTTGTACCATGGATATATTTGTACTTTTAACATAATTGTAAGTTGTTAACTTAAAAACATGCACGTGGAAAATACTAGATAAAACTAGATATCATGGCCAACAATGCGCATGTCCGCTATCTGACGACGCGTGTAGGAAAGATAAGAGGTAGGGGAACATCATAACCTGCAAAATGAAAGGGCGGTGGGGTGGAAGTGGGGAGGTCGGCTGCAGGGATGTGATCTATGAGACGAGGGGGGGGTGGGGGTGACAGCTGAAAAAAAATATTGAGAACCACTGTTCTGACTTAATTGTCAGCCTTGCTCAGCATATGAACTTCATATTTCTGATCTTCTCCTGCAGTTTTATTGCCCTCTTTTTTTTTTCTTTCGCGGCCACGAAGAATTACAAACCCTCGCTAGTAACGTTTTACAACTGTTCGATATTCGCTATGTCTCTGAATCGAGTGTAGTTGTAGAAAGGCGCATAACCTACAACTGGGACGCCCACAATAAAACATGGTGGGCAGATATGAGATAAGACAGATGTGTGTTGAGAATAATAAGAACTATGTCGTTTTGATAGCGTGAATGGGAGATAAATTCTCGAAATGACTTGCCAACGACGGAAAGCAAACAGAGCATGCTTTTGAGATGGATATTGCCACTGCTCGTTTTTATAGGCCGTGCTCAAGTCAAGGGACTTAATCAGGAAAAAATCCGTCGCAGGATGATGGATCAGAATTGTCGGCGCTTGCTGGGACCTGGACACAGAATTTGCCGCCATGCAAAATGGATGAAGATCTCATAATAAAGATGGATCGCTTTTTATTGCTCAGCAATTTAGTTGTACAACAACAACAACAACAACAACAGAAAAATGGGTAATAATGCGACAGCTGCTGTTGACGATCTATTCATAACTTCTTTTTCTACTTTTTCTTCTTCAATCTTCATGCAAGTGCTAGATGATATTCTTTGCAGTTGACTTTGTCAAGCTATGGAGTCACAGCATCGCGTCAGCTTGGGAGCAGGTTATGGCCGCCATTCTTTTGTTCAGTTCCAGAGTGCAGCTAAAAAGCAAGGGGTGTGTAATACTTCTTATCAGACTCCACCGTCATGGGGACTATAGCGAACCCTGTCCCGTTATCTAGGTTAGCTTGTTCCTGGACGTACCAGTGGAGTATATACATTAATGTTCTCACTGAAAGCATGAAATGGAGTATATACATCAATGTACTCACTGAAAGCAAGAAACGGAACAAACAGATTAATGTACTCACTGGCTGAACATCTCCACGCCTGCACCGGTGATGTTTCTCTTAATACCGCGCCAGGACTGTAGCAATTTGAACGCTTCTCGTTTCGTAAAGGGCAGGCGAGGATCGAACTCAACGTTTTTGAAATCTTTCCCACTGGTCAGCGCGTTTTCATCCTTGAGATAGTGTGGCTGATTGGCTCCCGGGAGCTGTTGGTTACTCTGAACAGCGTCCCCATTTTTAGTCAAGTCTGAAGTCTGGGCGGGATCTGTTGGGCTCTTGTATTGACTCCAAGGGCAGCCCATGATGATATCAGTCGCCTGGGATACTTCGACTTGGAATTCTCTGGTGATCGTACAAGTCCAGAAATGTCTACTGTTTATACACAGGTTTTCATCCAGATGAATCAATCTTCATGATAAGGACATTTCTCAGAGAGCAAAAAAGCTAACAGTCGATATGTAACAGTCTTGAGCGGTTTGATACATCGAACCTCGTGAAGTTTGTATCTTTTGTACCATCAAAATTACATACAGGTAATGATTGTTTGTGCGTGATATTTCATATTTGTATCATCCACGAATTTCCTTATTTAACCATATAAAATCATTTATCCAAAACATTTCATAGGCAGCTTAGTAATGAAGAACAGGGCACGTTGTCCAACATGTTTAAAGACCAGCGTGCTGAGGGTGTGTCACTGCTTGTCTCTGAGACTGTAAGAAACCCAAAGATTTTTAAGTACACCCACTGATCAAGGCCCTCTGCAAGGGATGTAAATGACGCTCATGAATGGCTTTACTGCAGAGATGTGACCTAAAATAGAAAAATATAAATTTGCATTTGTTACAAAACAGAAAAGTAACACATATATATATATGTATATATATATATATATATGTATATATATATATAATTGAGGTATGTTACAAGTACATTGTTTGCTAAACAACCTTTTTAATGGAACTAATGTAGAAAATTCTACCTGCGCTTGTTTAGGTTAAGGCTGATGGAGGCTGGAGTAGTGGCAGATACTTCACCTCCTGCAAGTCATTTGTGCCACTCAGCATACCTTATGCGGATATCCCTCTTCCGAGCTCCTGTATCTTCATTTCCTTTGAATTTCCCGCTGATTCAAGTGGTCATTGACTTCTGTTTTCATGAAAGTTCGAAAGATTTCTGCTTTATGTTTTGTTTTTTTTCTGTTCTCTTGTGTAATATCTTAGTGATTCTGAGGTCTTCGAGTGAATGGCTTACTGCCTGGGTTGTAGGTTAGGTTTGTTTCTTCTAAAGCGCTCTGTTTTAGAAATTACTGTTTCTACTCAGTTCTTTGCTCTAGCTCGTTGTTCAAGCTCGTTGTT
This sequence comes from Achatina immaculata, assembly GCA_009760885.1. Classification (NCBI taxonomy): domain Eukaryota; kingdom Metazoa; phylum Mollusca; class Gastropoda; order Stylommatophora; family Achatinidae; genus Lissachatina; species Lissachatina immaculata. Next base: position 13,436,558 of record CM019702.1, read on the forward strand.
CTAGCTCTTTTCCGGGTCATTTCTCCATTAGATCTGTCTGATTATTTCTCTTGAGCATTTAAAAAAAGTCCACTACCGCCGGCTTGCTGGGTCTGTCGCAGCTTCACCAGGAACCCGTTTGCCAGGTCGTTTCATGATGACCCAGACTGGCCTTCACACTGAGGAAACATGACAGCTACCAGGCCTGTCATCTTGCAAAAAGACCAATGTCTGAAACTCCCAGCGACGCTAATGGCATAGGCGGACAGATAAGAAAAGGATGTACTCTAAAAGTCACAGAAAAGTACATTATCTCGGCTTCATATTGTGGGCAATAATTTCATTTAAAGATCCCATTATTCTAAGACTTTTTTTCAGCTATAGATTTAGTTTTTATAACTAAGTTTTCAACATGGTGATGTTACTGCCTATAAGGGATACTCCATTGTCTCATTACTATCCTGTTGGGATAGATTATTTTATTTTGGTATATGCACTTCACTTGACTTAAACATTATGGTGGTGTTTTTTTTTTTTTTTGCTGTTGTTTTATTTCATGATATACGTAGCGAATTTGTTTACTTTCAGTTACAAATGTCCTATCAGTTACATAGCTGACATAATTTAATTCTCGCCTTCGTGTCTCATATTTCTTGTATTAAAAGTTATCCCTCGTGTTCTAGAGATTCTTTTCTTTGTTGTGTACACAGTGTGGTAAACATTTCTCCTCAGTCCTGTGTGATGTTGGATTCTGAGAAATCCCGTGCGTCCTAGACGATCTTTCATTTGGACAGAAGTCTGTTGTGTCTATAACTTGTGTGAGTGACGTTCTCTGTGTTTAGTATTTTCTGTCCTAAGTAGCTAGCCCCTTCGTTTTTTAAAAATATTATATTAAACAGTTGTAAAGTAGCATTTAATATTTATCTTCTCATATTAATTTACATATATGCTTTACATTACAAACGCATATTTTTATCAAGCAAGCTTGCTAAGTGTGTGAAATTTTAAAAAACATAACAGGAAGAAAAGTGTAGCTAGTATCTGATACACGCAACATGAACTTTACATCTGCAACACTGTGGTCACCTGTATAAATACACACAAGAGATGTGCAGAAAGGTGAGGTTAAAGCTCAGGTAAATAATGTTGTTTGTTGTTGTTGTTGTTGTCTCAAAACGATCTTTAAACTAATAGCTGTTTGTGAGTTTCTTGGACTGCTATGCTACTTCTACTGCTCTGAAAGCGTTCTCCATGTCAGTAATTCACTCTAGTACGACAGTCAGCAGTCAGTAAAGTACCGAAATAAGAGACGACACTCTGACATTTATAGTTTATGTGCGCTATATATATATATATATATTATTGAATAATGTACCAGACATGTTTTCAATTTTCAGATATACATCTTATATCCTTCCCGGACAGTTAAACGACACATAGGGCTCGCAAGGTAGTTCGCCATTTTGTCCTGTCTTCGGCGAGTCTTTCAATCTCATCAAGGGATTTTATGCCTGTTAGTTTGGCCTCTCTTAACAATGTACTCTTCAGAGTTTCACGCGGTCTGCCTCTTTTTCTTTGGCCTGTTGTGTTCCACTTGATAACTTGTTTTGGGATTATCTGATCGTTTCTTCTCATCAAGTGGCCAACATATGTCCATCTCCTTTTCCTGATCACCCATGAGACTGGTTGTTGTTCAGTCATCTGTCTTATCTCTGCGTTGTTCTTGAATTCGTTCCACTTGATGCCGAATATTTTCCTTAGACATTTGTTTTCAAAAGAGTCTTATTTCTTGTCTATTTCTTTAGTTGTTTTCCAGCTTTCACATGCATTAATGAGGTGGATATTATATTTGAATTGAATAGTCTTATCTTGGTTTTTGTGCTTATAACTTTTGAATTCCATATGTTCTCAAGATTCTTGAAGATCGATGCTGCTTTTGCAGTTCTGATCCTAACTTCCTTTCTAGTGTCACCATCCTGGTCTATGTAGCTGCCAAGGTATACAAATTGATTGACTTCCTCAATATATGTCCCTTCTATGTGTATTTTTCCATTTTGATTAATGGGAATTTTCATTATTTTTGTTTTGTTCTTGTTAATTTCAAGTCCTATTTTGCTAGCCAGTTAAGACAGGCTATCTGTTTTTTCTTGCATGGAATTCATATTGTTATTTATAAGAATTATGTCATCAGCAAAATCAAGATCTTCTAATTGGGTCCCATGTACCCAGTCAGTACCTGTGTTACCTGTGCAACATTTTTTCATTATGAAGTCTATTTAATTCCAAAAAGCAAAGGAGACAGTATACATCCTTGTTTCACACCTGTTTCAATCTGGAACCATTCACTCATACCTTCTTCTGTCTTGACTGCACAAACATATCCATTGTAGAAGTCCTTAATGGTGCTGACAGTTCTAGATGTTATTCCATATAGACTTAAAATTCTCCATAATGAATCGCTGTGTATGCTATCAAATGCCTTTTTAAAGTCTATGAAGTTCAGTACTATTGGTTTCTGCTTTTCAATATGTTCTTCAAGTATTATTCTGAGAGTAAAGATCTGGTCGAGACAGCTTCTCCCTTTTCGAAATCATGCTTGTTCTTCTCTCATTGCAATATCCACTATATCTTTAAATCTATTCAAAATGACCTTGCAAAATACTTTTGACACAACTGATTTTAAAGTTACTCCTCTCCAATTGTTACAGTCACTAAGTTTTCGTTTTTGTTTTTTTTTTTTTTTTGATATTTTAACAACGATTCCTTTTTTTTCTATTTAGAAGGAACCTTTTCTTCTTTCCAAATCTTATTAAAAATTCTCCGTAGTTATCTCATGTTGTCAATATTGATAGCTTTTAGCATTTCGGGTGTTATTTCATCTTCACCTGCAGCTTTTTTTGATAGCCATTAAATTCACAGGTGTTTCAATTTCAATCAATTTAATTATTAATTATCTTATTAATATATATATGTACTCGTTAACAACTGATTACATAATTTGTGTGCTACTGTGAAATAAGGGTCACGGAAGATAATTCTGTAAGCCAATATTAAAGTTATTTCTCTATCTATTCTCCCCTCGCCTCTCACGCTCCCTCCCCCCCCCCCCACCCCGTGCCCCACCGCCATCCTCTTGAGCTTATCTTATTAACCACTCTATTTTAATCCACCATACGTCTCTAATAAACAAAGGAAGCCCCCCCCCCCGAGTCTTCCTTTAAAAACGAGGAGGCCCTCCAGGTCCTGGTACAGTGCACCAGCTAACCCCCCCCCCCTTTTTTTCCCCTCAAACCCCCCCCCCAAAAAAAAAAATCGCACCCATTCTTCCCTCTTATTATTCCTGTGATCTGCACGCAGAGCAGTTGTGCTCCCTTCTACACAACACAGTCCGCCAGACATAAAAGCAGGTTTAACATCAGTGATATTGCCTACGCTTTTGGGGGGGGGGGGAGTAGTTGATATTTCTGTTATCTCTTCGCTGGTATTAGCATCTCCTTGTGAAGCGAAGGAAATAATGATAACAGATGAATTAAAATAACATGGCGTGCGGCTGTTACTTTCTAATCTCTAACAATCGTTCTCAAAAGACGTCCAGTGAAAATCCTAGGCAATCATGTGCTGAACTGGATAACAAACAAACAAACTGAGCAAAAGAGCAGCACATCTACGGCCAACACTCTGGAATGGATTATTTCATCAATGGAAACATGGCCCTGTTGGCGTAGAGAAAATTATGGTCTCTGGATGACTGATCAAAGTCAATTTTTAATAGATGTTATGGGTGATAGAAATCTGTCTTGCTCAGTTTATTGTATATGTAATGTTAATGTGTCATATTAGTAATGTGACTTTGCAATAAAAATATTGATTTTGTTACTTTTGCTCTTTCATGCCATTCAAGAACGATGTATGTGCAATCGCTCATTATACTCTTTTGAATGACCGAATAGTGCACTAGATGAACAGTTTTAAAACAGGCACACACGTACGTGAAAGTTAAAAGTCCCGAGTAAAAGTGAAAGGGACAATTCTGATGTTTATTACAACAAAAGCCACGGTGAGAGGAAGGAAGATAGCTTGAAATATTTTTCTTAAGTAAATGTAAGGTGAAATTCCCGTTTCCATGCCAATAAGACATACTGTAAATACAGTATATCCAAGATCATCGACACATGGAAGTGTCATGTGGTCAGTATCACGCCTGGCCGTATTTAGCTTCCCAGATTTCTCTGGTGCCCAATTTTTTAGAGGTTGGTTGGACCCCGGGACATTTTTTCTGCGTACCAGAGAAACCCAACTGCTGGGACTTGAACCAGGTACCGCACTTTCTTAAATACAAAAAGTAAAACAACAACGACAACAACAACAACAGCAACAACAGCAAAGATATGTATTCTGTTCTGTTAAATACCGCTGAAATTTTGTTTAAAAACCTGAAACTCAAAGCACTGAAAAAAAGGCATGAAATTCAAGGCAGACTTAAAACAAAGAAAACGTGTTTCTGAATGTTAACGAGAAACGACAACAGAAGGCGCCATGAGATGAAATTTTAATGTTTAATATGGCTGAGAAATTTCCATAATTTTTTCTCGGTTCGGCCCCTTTGCGAAAGACTGAGTAAAAAAACCTCAAAGATGACATTCTGAATCACTGATATTTCATAACATCATGTCCCATTCGACGAATGATCTTCAGAGTTGAAAAAAAAGTGCACTTAAAAATAAGCAAAATAAACGAAAATTCCACTCTTACAAATTTGTCTAGACAGAAAGAGCCCCAGAGCTTCATAAGATATTATTCTTTGAGAGTTTCTTTTCAGAAATATCTTAAAGATACGATACGAAGTAATCAAATGTAGAGAGTAGTAATCAAATGTAGAGTTGTGTCCCCTAGTGCAGAGACTTGAAGAGGAGGGGCTGGCCTATGTCCCGCGTTCTGTTAAAAAAGAAGTTTAAAACTGTATTAAAAAACGAAAAGAGTATATAGACAGAGAGTTAGAAGGAGGAGGGACGATTAGGCAGACAGAAAGATAGAAGAATGGACGGACGGACGAATAGACAGACAGAGAAACAGACGGACGAAAGTACGGATAGGGATAGGCTGACAGAGAGATAGACAGACAAACAGACAGATAACAGACAGACAGATGATGGATGGATGGATGGATGGATGGATGGATGGATAGATAGATAGATAGATAGATAGATAGATAGATAGATAGATAGATAGATAGATAGATAGATAGATAGATAGATATAGATAGATAGATAGATAGATGATAGATAGATAGATAGATAGATAGATAGATAGATAGATAGATAGATAGATAGATAGATAGATAGATAGATAGATAGATAGATAGATAGATAGATAGATAGATAGATAGATAGATAGATAGATAGGATCTGGTGGCAGAGCTAGAAAGTAATCAAATAGCGCACATTTCTTGTAAGTAAAAGATCCAGTATCGTAGCTTTGATCCTCACACCCCTGTGTTACTCTCACTTCAGAAATGAAGAAAGGAAGAAGAAAAGGAAGAAAAGAGTGAAATAATCAAAGAATCAATAAAGAAAAGGATTTTAAAAAACCGAAGAACAGCATTAAAAAAAAACTATCCTTTGGCTACATCAAGTACCATTATAAAATGCTTTCAAAATATTATATTCTGATACAATCACAAAAAAAAACAAAAAAAACTCGGGTTTCACCCAGACTCTAGAAATAGGTACCAGAGAAATCTTGAAAGGTAAGTGCCAAAATCTTGGAAATACGGGGCTAATAGGATATCCCCAGTGTGCTTTAAGGGAATGGAAACGAGGATTTTACATTTACTTCACCGTCTTTATAAAAAAAAAAGGGGGGGGGGCACTTATTTTAAACAATGATTAAAGTTTTAGTTTTATAAATCAAAATATAGCTGTGACTGACAGGATTTGCTAACAAGTTATTCTCTTACCTTTTGGGAGATAATGCTCTACATACATTTTGTAACAACCATAACTAACAGCGGATGGCAGATATCATTTATAACAATAATGCAGAAATTTATGACATAATAAATTACATGTCAGCATAATGTATATAATTATTCAGCAACAGAAATAAATCACAGGAAATGATTGTTCTGACCTTCTGATCCGTAGCTGGCGCAGTGGTTAGAAAACTGGACTTCTCATGACAAGGAAATCGGGTTCACTTTCCTTCCTCGGTTACTAATACTTCAGCGGGAAAAGAAACAACATACGAGAAAATGGGGACTCACTCCCAGACGCTGAATGACAGTTCCCTATAGTCCGTCACTCTGTTAACTCCTTAGAAGAGAGGTTCTCATGTAGTGGGAAATTCTCCTCACGGGGAAATTTTTAGGGTTTATTAGGTGTGTGTGTATGCGTGCGTGAGTGTGTGCGTGTGTGTGTGTGTGTGTGTGCGTGTGTGGTTGGGGTGGAGGTGGGGGTAGTATTTAGGGCCACAGGCTGACAGACTCAAACATTTTGGATCAGTAATGCACCTTTTGAATCAAAAGGCTTTTGAGTTGTGCATATGTGAAAAGGGGATTTCTGGGGCATAAAAGTTACAACCACTGTCCCAGCAATATCAGCTAAACTCTGCTGGAACATAGAGGACTTTTATATGGAAATAAGAGCAGGTGCTTCAGTAATGCTAGAGTCATGATCAGTAGGTAAGTAGCACAGAAGTACTACTAATTTTTTTTTAAACCGTCGTTGTTTCTTGTTACTTAATGTCTGATGTCTTCGTCTCGCTATCTGGGATTAGCGAAAGTATATGCAGAGCAACAGGGGAAAGACAAAGACAGAATCCTGGTAACATTTAGATTAATCTCAAATACATTTTGGTCCTGTTTAAACCATCTTTTTTTTAATGAAGTTTATTTGTCTGATAGTTACAAATACAAATCGTGTGCAAATAACGTGAGTTGAGGGTGATTGCCCGTGAAGTGAAATAATGAAATGGTGGGCTTTAACAAAACATGAGATGATAGTGATTTGGATGATAGGTACACCTGAGTGCATAGTTATATACAAACAGGGTTACAGAATAGTCAATGTTGTGAAACTAAAACTGCGTCGTTGTCAAACCACACATACACACACAAAAACAAAAAAGGACTTCAATATTCCACATAGGTGTTAAAAACTAGCAGAAAGCCGTAACAATTTGTTTTGGAAGATAGACAGAAAAATTTCTGGCGTAAAAACTTTGTTATCAAACATGGCCTTATTCCGACATGACCAGATAAGAGATCTGAATTCCGCTAGGATTATGATGGACTGTTTATGGCTGTCTGCTACTGTTCGAGGGATGGTGTTCAACATGACTGCTCTATACATGTCTACTCTCTGCGTTGTTCTTGTTGTTATCTCGTGAGTCAAAAGTTTTAAGGCTAAAGAAACAGTTTTGCACTCAAAGAAGATGTGCTCTTCTGTTTCCTGTGTTTTTGTTCTACATAGTCTACATCTGATCTGCGGGCGACTCCTTGTGTGGTCGGTGTTATGTAGCATGGTTCTCGGTGACCTCCAGGAAGTAGCATGGTTCTCGGAGACCTCGCAGACCTCCAGGAAGTAGCATATTCTCGCAGACCTCACACTAGTTTCCAGTGTCATCATTTTTATTATGAAAACACCCAAGAAACAGAAACAAGTATTACTTTCTTCATTGAAATAAAAAAGTTAATTCGCCAATACTATTCTTCAGTGATCCAGAACTAGAACTCTGTACATCAGTTTCCAAAGCCTGAAACACAAAACAACCCCGCCCCCCCCCCCCCCCCCCCCCCCAAAAAAAAACAAAACAAAAAAACTCACGACATACATCAACAGCAAGAATGTCATTTGCAATGAAACTGCAGTGACCATTTTCTATTTAGGAAATGAACATTACGAGAAAGAAAATATAGAAAGAAAAAGACACACGCACACACATCGCTTCTATACGAATATGGCTAAGAATAGAAAGAAACTGCATCATAACTTTAATCGACGACCTGTCCAAAGTTTGTCTGTATAGGGAAAAGTAATCCTCAAAACGTGAGCGACCGTCTTTTCTTGACCTCGGGTACCCAGGGGCGTTCGTCTAATTGATATTTGGAAAGCTCCGGCAAATGGGTTCCAGAAGGCTAATATAAGGGAAGCGTGTTTTAAGAACCGGGACGAGCAATCCCCTATGGTAGATTCAAAATGCATGGCCATGCACGGACTTCTATTTCTCTAATGGAATCGATGAAATTTACTTCCTCTAAATTACTTTCCTTCCTAATTCGTTCTAAAACATGCAGGAAATATTTCGTTTATTGGTCATGGTTTCCAGTTCTGTTTAAAAAAAAAAAAGAAATTCAAAGCTGTATGCAAAAACGAAAAGATTATGTATATATATATAGACAGAGAGTTAGAAGGACAGACAGACAAATAGGCAGACAGACAAAGAGAAGAATAGACGGACAGAGAGATAGATAAAAAGATGGATGGATGGATGGATGGATGGATGGATGGATGGATGGATGGATGGATGGATGGATGGATGGATGGATGGATGGATGGATGGATGGATGGATGGATGGACAGACGGACGGACGGACAGATAGATAGATTCGCCAGTGTGCATGTTTCCTGTGAATTAAAAATAAAATATGATTTCTTAGCTCACTATGCCAAACATAAAAAATATACGTATCAATTACTCCTAGCAAAACATTTGTAGTAAGAATATTGATTACAAATAAGCATCTTGAAATGCAACTTTTCTCTTTCCTCTGATCTCCAGCAGCTGTATCAAATCGTGTGCTGCCTATATCATTTCAAACTGGACAGCAAAACACAGAAATTTACCCAAAGCAAAAGTATAAAAAGGAAAATAAATTGCCACTCACACTTATAAGGAATATGAATTGCTGTCTCCATTAATGTGACGACTCATTATACAATAATATATTATTTTAATTCTTAGGCCTTCCACGACAAAATATGAACCTGAAATTTATATACATGCAGCCCATTCACTTTTTAACAGAAAAAGTCTAAAATTCTGAACCACGAAATCATTATACGCAGACAAATTTTTGTGATAAAATTTTAGCTGTAGAGGTGATGCATAAAACATGCCTTGATAGCTCCGTTTATTTCCTCTCCGGTGTATTTCTTGTATTTATAATAAAGTGGATCAAGTTTGTTTCATATTGCATAATACTAGGAGAAAACACGGAAACTGAGAAACGCAAACCCAGTTTTATAAATTTCTGAGGGTCTTGCAAAATTCCTGACAAGAAATGACGAAAGAGGCATTGAGATGAGAATCTAAAAAAAAAAAAATAGTAGTAACAAACCAGTATTTCGGTGGTATGCCTTTATCGGGGACGATGTAAAATAGCAAAATAACAAATAAATAAATAAAAGATCACTTAGCTGGCTGAGATCCTGATGACGTCAGTAAGCAATCAACTTTGATGGTATTTTTTTCTACGTGCTCAACCCATTGCCTCTTTTCCATTCATTTCCACTTCTGCCTTTTTTTTTTTGGTAACTATCTGTGCTAGAACCCGTCTTATAGCAGTGGCTGAGTCATCTATCTTTTACTGGAAATTTCTTAAATAGAATGTCTAAATTAAAGATAAATAAATAATATAGGATTCCGGAAATAAATGGAAAATGTCAGAAAAAAAAGATTTAACGAGCAGAGCATGTCAAGGTTATTTGTAAATATTTCGCCAACAGCGTAAGATCACCGAAACATCCTAATTCATTTCTGACTGACTGCACAGGTAATCAGTTTATCCAGCTCAGAGCATTCTAGATTCCTTCCCCCCCCCCCCCCCGCTCCCTCACCAAATGACTCAGACATGTTGGTTCTGCCAGCCTTACATTGGCCGTGGGAGGCTTCTGAATGTCCCTCTTTTCAATGGCGTCTGTAATATAGTTTGTTTTTTTAAATTTTACTTTGACTTTATGATGAATCAAAATCCGTCATACATTTTACGCTGTCTCGGGCTGAATGTTTTCAGATTAGGTTAACTTCTATTTCTCGTCGCAGCCAGAGATTGGCAGAAGAGAGCATTCACTGAACTGAGGAATACTCCAGCGTGGACTCAATGACCTCCTGTGGTCTCTAAAGAGTGAAGAAAAATGTTATAAATGCTTGATATTAACTACAACAGCATGATGATGCATATCCCTTGAAGAAAGATACCCCCCTCCCAAACAAAAAAACAAAAACAAACTCAGAGTTTCTTCATAAATGGAACCCCCAAACAAAAACTTAGAGCTTCTTCATAAATAGAACCCCCAAAAACTCAGAGTTTCTTCATAAATGGAACCCCCAAAAACTCAGAGCTTCTTCATAAATGGAACCCCCCAAAAACTCAGTTTCTTCTTAAATGGAAAATTTCAAGTGATGAACTCATTGGAAAAGTGACCAAGAAAAACAAAAACTGCAGTGATGAATACAGAGAAAAGATACTGATGCTGGATCTGAGAAAATCAGTCCACCTTACTTCAAGCTCCGGTTTTCTCCACTTCTACTATTTGAGCAAACGATTAGTTCATTCTATTGAGACTTCGCGTTCATTGATCGGGCAAGCAAATAATAGAAAACTGACGATTTTTTTTATTACCACTTAACTGCACTTACACAGCAGGATCCTTTATTTGTTGTAGAAACACCTGCAATTCCTGTAAGCCTGACAAAATAGAAGAAGTAGATATCGTCAACAATGAACCATGCTGACATATGAAATTATTTTTGCATTAATAACTTCAGATATCTTACACTGACTAGATTAGTCCCTTTAATTAACTGTAATATTTTGGAGTCTTTCACTATGTTAGTTTCGTGTGTCTTTCATAATGAGAAAACATCAATGACAGTTGGGTAGTATATAGGTAAAATAGCTCCATAATTTCACTACAAATACCATTTTTTAAAATTACAGTACACAAAGCTGACCGCAATTATAGGTTCAACAAAAACCATGTGCATAATAGAGGAGTCACCTCAGTACATCAGCTGGTTCTAAGGACTGTTATTGCTAGAGGTGGGGTGGAGGATACGCTCTCCACTCCAATGGTGTGCGTCTCAAATAGCCTCTGACAGTCAAGTCCAGCTCCTGGCATTCTCGTGGCAGAAGTGTTTAAACTGACAGGAGAAGGGACGAAGGCGAATATCTGGCGGCTGAAAACCAGACGTTTCGGGTAGATGAGAGTCATGTTTGGTAGCTCATCTACCGCTGCTGGCGAGATTCTTCAGCTCTCGTGCGTGGAGTGGGGCTCCTCCCAGGCAATGAAGAAAAGTGCGATTATGAGTTGCCGTGTAGCACTGTGGAAAAGGTGAAAGAAAGGAGTAAGTGAAGTAATCAGTAGTCTCGAGGTCAGGACTGCTCAAATCACGGCACCTCTGCTCTGGAGGTCGGCCAAGTCCCATATACACTCCTACCGGGTGAATTGCCTGACCCGGTTTAACCCAAGGGTTAAGACACTGCTGGCGAGACTGAAACTGCTCCCGGCCAATGAAGAATATAATGAAAAGCAATCAAGTTGCAGTGCGGCGCCGATGTGAAAAGGTGATGGAAAGGATAAAGTGAAGCTTAATCGGTATGTCCAGTAGTATCGCGGCTAGAACTACTCATACCACGTCACGTCTGCTCTAGAGCCGGTCACGTCCGTTCTACACCCATACTGGTGAAATATATACAATAGGTTTAAACCAGGGGTGAAACTTGATGGCTACTCAAGTCACGTTACCTCCGCTCTAGAGGTCGGTCACTTCCTAAACACGCCCATACTGGGATAATATGCCTAAACCGGCTCAACCCAGAGTTGAAACTCACTAGTGGCGAGGATTCGTCCTCCTGGTCAAAAGCTCCGTCCTGGTCACAACTAGGAAGGGTAGCGGCCATGACCATAAAATGCTGAAGTCGGAGACACTGGACCAGGGCAGTCTAGATAGGCAACCACCTCTCCCCCGGCGGGGATGTATGCGTATCCTAATCACGCTGAGGTTTTCCAGTGAGAAAGTCCAACGCTGGTCTAGACAGGCAACCACCTCTCACCCGGCGGGGATCTATGCGTATCCTAATCACGCTGAGGTTTTCCGGTGAGAAAATCCAACGCTGGACTGGATGGGCAACCACCTCTCACCCAGCGGGGATACGCGGGTATCCCAAAACACATTGAGGTTTTCCAGTGAGAAAGTTCAACTCTAGCCCGGATGGGAACCACCTCTCACCCAGCGGGGATATACTCATATCCAAAACACGTCGAGGTCTTCCGGTGAGAAAGTCCAACTCTAGATTAAACTGGTACAGCGAAAACCACAGTGTCACGCAATCCCGCTTCTGAGACCCACCAAGAATACAGGCTCAAGCCCTACGATACTCTGAACCTCTTGTGATCCTCTCGTCGATCTCGTGTGGTCATTTCGGGGATCACATGAGGACCACGGGACCTATTGAGGACCATGGGAGTAAATTCAGTAAGATCACGGGGCGGTCTTGGTGGTAGAAGCGAACGAAGAAGAAGAAGTACTTCAGCTGGCAACATGTCAGCGCTGCTGTGTTAGAGACGTCGTCTAGGAAGGAAATACAGGAGACTATCAGCTATTAAAAGAGACATAGTTTATCGGTAACTAAAATTATCAAATGCTAGCCGAGAACAAATTTTGGCAGACAACTGTTTATAGAGATTAGCTTTGTTCTGGGTTATCTTCAAACGGTGGTCTAAATAGAAAGACTTGTTGTAAGACAGAGTTCAATGAAATAACTTGCTTTTCTTAAAAATGAATATAATTTTAATTTTTGAGAAGTAGAACTCTGAGATTTAAGAAAGCTGTTCAGTTCAGTGTTCTTTCTACCCTCCATTCTCAACTGTTGGGATCCTTTAACGGCCCAAAAATTCTTCTTAGGATCTTGTTCTCAAAGATGTGTAATTTAAACCCCAACGAATTATACATGTCTTGAAACTGAACAGACTACGCTGGCTGGGCCATGTAGAAAGAATGGAAGAGAACAGACAAATAGAAATGATCATTGCACAAGAGATGAGGAAAGCGAGACCAAGTGGTAGGCCAAGTCAGAGATGGAAAGACAACATAGAAGAGGATATAAAAGAAATTGGTGTCACCAACTGGAGAGAGAAGATTAGGAATGGAGGCGAACTTTATCTGCAGCAATGAGCCTTAATGGCTCGGGAAGAAGAAGAAGAAGAAGAAGAATGATTCTGAGATGCTTGCGTTGATCTGTAGAATGTGTTGGATGTCTGCTTCTAATAAGATGTACTGCTTGTTTCCATCCTTTGTAAAACTCTTTTGTGCAGACACCCCAGCTTGTGCAGGCCAGTCTAATGTTTGTTTATTTTTGTGTCAGACAATCTTTCCCGTATCTTGGTTGATAAACTGCTTAATTGTGGCTAATTGGTAAACTTTCTGTGCGAAAGCGTTTGCTAGATTCTGCACATGAAAGCTCTAGCTTATGTGTCGGCGTTTTTTTTTTAATCTGTGACGTTCTAACAGAATTTATTTTCTTTCTGCAAATGTAGAGAGAGAGAGAGAGAGAGAGAGAGAGAGAGTGGGGCGCTTGTGTTTAAAAAAAATATGTATTAAATTTCATGCAAGTATGTTTCCCTCGGTGACTTTTTATTCATATTTTAGGAAAGTGTACACAAGAAATAGCCCATAGTATCTACATAAAATCCCATAAAATCTGATTAAAGATGAAGTAGTCTGTTTGTTTTTTTTCCTTCTAGTGGAAAATAAAAAATATATGTTATTCAGATTGTTTTACAAAAACATATTAAATTAGCTTTTGGAATGCTCCAACTTTAGAACTTCTAAACGTTTATTCCTCACTGAATATCCTCAGACGCTGACTTGGTTATGTTTGGAGGATGTGGCAATCCGTCTTGGGTTTGCTGAAATCTTCAAACAAGTTTTGGTTATCTTTGAAGAATACAGCAATCCGTCTTGGGTTGCTGAAATCTTCAAACAAGTTTTGGTTATCTTTGAAGAATACAGCAATCCGTCTTGGGTTGCTGAAATCTTCAAACAAGTTTTGGTTATCTTTGAAGAATACAGCAATCCGTCTTGGGTTGCTGAAATCTTCAAACAAGTTTTGGTTATCTTTGAAGAATACAGCAATCCGTCTTGGGTTGCTGAAATCTTCAAACAAGTTTTGGTTATCTTTGAAGAATACAGCAATCCGTCTTGGGTTGCTGAAATCTCCAAACAAGTTTTGGTTATCTTTGAAGAATACAGCAACCCGTCTTGGGTTGATGGCATCTCCAAACAAGCTAGTCTGGACTGGCGTGTCCTGTCATGAACACTTTTTGTGCTTCTCGTATGTAGGTCAGTCCTGCAGGAGATCAGCTTCTAAAACAGTATGATATCATCTTAGTCCCGCCGTGGTATGTGCGAAGTCTGAAGATCTGGACCTGTTCTTCTCTGTCTAACTAGCGATAGACGTCATGACAACCTGGGGAATCTCATTCTCACTTAAATGCTTATAAATTAACCATCTTCACAGTGATCTCTCCTTGAATATCATAAGAAAATTTAAATATGCGCTTATGTTGTCTATCTAAATTGTTACAGCAGATCAGACAACTCTAAACTCTTAAAGGCCCCCTCTATAGGTAATCAATTCTATCCCATTCTTAATCGTCTCCACACGTAGTATTTACATGCACTGCTGACACCATAGTTTTGACTTTCTGCACAGGCGAAGAAAAGACAAGGCAATCTACGTAGGACAAAAGCTGTCCAACAGACCATTGTTACAAGACAGCATTGTGTGGGGGCAGAATGTTCACAGAGTCATCAATATTCTCTTGCGTTCCTTGGCATGTAGGGAAGTTTACCCCCCTTATGTGTCTAACAGCAGAAAAGAAAAAAAATATTACTATTCTTCCTGCTCTCAAGGTGCAAATTTGCCCGAGAGAAATAATTGTTTGCCATTTTAATAAAAATCGTTAAGTGCCGCACAGACGATGGTCATTGATCTCTGCAACAACACAAAATATGGCATCAGAAATGAGATTTTAATAACTCATTTGGCACAGACGAATGTCCTTCATAACGGCTGGTATTCCTGGCAATGTGGATAAGAGGAAAACAGATTATCACTGTCGTCGATTTTTTTTTTTTGGGGGGGGGTATTAAAATAGATGTGCATTTGCCAAAAATGCTCTTTTCCCGAGTTTCTGTGCCATCAAGCATCGGCTGAAACATCAACAACAAGAAAATCGAACATAAAATTGATATGGAAATACTTCAGATTGCAGGAGGTATCATCCACAGGGAAGAAATCATCCGAATTTGGAGAAACTGAAAATGATACTAAAAAAAAAAAAAATCGAAGTCGTTGCAATCAATAAGGAAGCAGACGTGCGTTGCGTATTTCTTAAAAATAATTGAAAGAATTGAATATATAAAGAACCTTAGACAAATATATGAAAGGATGAGATTACAAAAAGAAGACAACTTCGAAAAAGGTGTACACAAAACATAAAAAAGTAATCACCCCTGAAAGTATCAATTAATCAAGGACCATGCCCCGTGGCGTGGGCGATCAGTTCTCTCCATAGTTCCCTGTCTTTTGAGTTGAAGGTGAACTTTACTTTAAAAAAAGTATTCACATCATGTCAGAGAAGCACTTAGGGATATTGTGTCAGTGTGTATATTTTCAGTCTGCTGTCGGCGTACTACTAGAGGATGATGTGGTCAGCACCATGTCTGCCCCGTCTTTCCTTCCTCAGCTCCACAAGATGCCGGGTACCGATTTCTATATCTGTGTCACTAGGACACGTCCGACCAGGACTTTAAAGACCGTCCTGCGCCTGAGAAACGAACGCATCCACCCTTGCGCCACCCCGACATCCTACACTTTTAGAAAACATGGCATTTATTTTCTTTTTCATGTAAAGTATACTATTCTAATATTAGTATTAGTCTCGCCTGTTCTAATATTAGCCTTAGTCTTGCCTGTTCTAATATTAGTCTTAGTCTCGCCTGTTCTAATATTAGTCTTAGTCTCGCCTATTTTAATATTGGTCTTAGTCTTGCCTGTTCTAATATTAGTCTTAGTCTAGCCTGTTCTAATATTAGTCTTAGTCTCGCCTGTTCTAATATTAGTCTTGGTCTTGCCTGTTTTAATATTAGTCTTAGTCTCGCCTGTTCTAATATTAGTCTTAGTCTCGCCTATTCTAATATTAGTCTTAGTCTCGCCTGTTCTAATATTAGTCTTAGTCTCGCCTGTTCTAATATTAGTCTTAGTCTCGCCTGTTCTAATATTAGTCTTAGTCTCGCCTGTTCTAATATTAGTCTTAGTCTCGCCTATTCTAATATTAGTCTTAGTCTCGCCTGAATATACGTTACTGACAGCTCATCGTTTTTAGTCTATCACAACATGGACATCTCAAATACAGACACACTAACATAAAAATCTAGTCTGAGCATTCTGAAAAACGGAGTCTAAAACTACAGCCTGTAACAGGTATTTCCAGTGCTCTCTACATCTCAGTGCTCACTACATAAATGAAATCACTGTAGCACACGGAAGAGATTCGACGTGTTTTAAACAAATAAACAAACGAAAACAGGAAATTCCCCAGCGGCTGTTTAGGGTTCAGATGGTTCATTTTACAGCTGAGTTCAACTTTTTTGCGTTTTAACGATTTTGTGGCTGTTTATGTTTTCAGCTCCGATTAGCAAGCTGGATTTTATAAACATGGTCAACCTGCTTGCCATACTTTCAGGCGCTTAGTCTTTGTTAGTCTGTTTGCTTCTATGCGTGTGTGCTCATGTACCTGTCATTCTGTCTACATTATTATTATCTATTAGATGACAATTCAGTTAAAACACACACCCGCCGTTCAATAAGAACATCAAATGACAAAGGTCAGTGATAGTTTTCTTCTGTTGCTCTTTCAATTAAAAATAATAGCTTTAGATTCTTCATTCAGCAAACACAGTAAAGCTAGTCCGCCAGAATATCTAACAAACACAAAACACGCTAAATCGCTTGTGTTATTATTCTAACGCAAATGGGTAGTCAGTGTCTGTGCCACAGTTTCTAAATCTTTTGCCCAGCTATTTCGCCCCATAATTATTCATGATATCAGCTCCGCTGAAAGCTTGGTTAGATTTGTTTAAAATACTGTTTTATTGATTCCTTATAAGTGTTTGACCGAACATGAGAGTGCGCTGGATTTTTTCTCATTTAGAAAAACATGAGAATGGAAGTTGACTAAATATTGTAGGGACAAAAGTTACACGGTAAGCTTCACAAACTGACCCATGAGGGGGGTAGGGGGCGGGGTGGCGGTAGGTGGGGGCAGCGGAAGGGTTTTTGGGGGTTCACGGATCAGCAAATGGATTGGCTCAATTGAAAAAAAAAATATTAGCATAATGTGGATTCTATTTGTTCCCATAAATTTGTTTATGTTTCAGTTAGATCCTTTACTTTCTAGTCTTGACTTATCATTTTTCCACTAAAGTTCTTTATGTTTCAGTTCTTTACTTTCTAATAATTTGTCATCTTTCACACGAACTTTTTGTTTGTGTTTCATTTAGATCATTAACTTCCTAATATCTTGGCTTATGATATTTCCGGTGTGCTGTAATTTTGTAGACGGGGGGGGGCAAATAGACTTACTGACAAAGTCCAACTTTTTGCCTTATATAAAACAGTGCTTCATGTTTCTGTTATTCTTTCAGCCGGTCGCCATTTCCTTCCTACTAGAAATGCAGTTTATTAAATGGTCATTTTAAGGAAGCAAATGATTCACCTTCAAAGTGAATTAAAATTGTACATCTAAAATACAAAACAACAACAACAACATAAAAAGTGTTTACTCTCCGTCTTG
This sequence comes from Achatina immaculata, assembly GCA_009760885.1. Taxonomy (NCBI): domain Eukaryota; kingdom Metazoa; phylum Mollusca; class Gastropoda; order Stylommatophora; family Achatinidae; genus Lissachatina; species Lissachatina immaculata. Next base: position 13,454,398 of record CM019702.1, read on the forward strand.
TACACATAAAATTACTGTTTAAAATTAGACAGGGCACCAGGTGAAGATGAAGTGACTGCTGAGATGTTGAAAGCAGAAGAGACAGAAACACCAAAATAACTCTGCCGGATATTACAACAAATTTGGGATCTAGAAAAATCTCCAGAGGAGTGTAAAACTGGCCTTATGGTAAAACTACCAAAGAAGGGTGACCTCAGAGATTGCGGGAACTGGAGAGGAATTGCCCTACTGCCACTCACTAGTAAAGTATTTTGCAGAATAATCATCAACAGAATTGTACCAGCACTTGAGGGAAAACTTCGGAAAGAGCAGGCAGGATTTAGGAAAGGAAGATCATGCATAGACCATACATTTGTACTTAGACAAATATTAGAACAGGCAAATGAGTGGCATATCACAATATATACATTGTTTATAGATTTTGAGAAAGCCTTTGACAGTGTCAACAGAGATGCAGTGTGGAAAATCCTAAGATGGCATGGCCTCCCTCATAAGATAGTGAATGTAATTAAAGCCTTATACGAGGGTTTTCAGTGCAAAGTGATCTGTGGAGAACATACCTCCAGCACCTTTAGGGTACAAACAGAAGTGAAGCAGGGATGTGTACTATCACCAACATTATTTATCTTAGCATTAGACTGGCTAATGAAGGAAGCAAGATCAGACAAACGCAGAGGATTACAATGGACACTTGACACAGTGCTGGAGGACCTTGACTTTGCGGACGACATTTGTCTATTATCAAGCAGTCACAAAGATATGCAAGATAAAATAAACAAGTTAACCCAGAATGCAAACAACATAGGACTAAAGATCAACGTAGGAAAGACAAAGTTAATGAAGCAAAATGTGAACAACAGAAATGTACTCAGAGTAGATAACAAGTTAGTGGAGGAGGTTAACGAATTTGTATACCTTGGCAGCAGAGTAGTAGAAAATGGAGACAGCACAGAGGACATCAACAGCAGACTTACTGGAGCAAACCAGGCTTTTGCAATGCTACAGAATATATGGAAATCAAATAAACTAAGCATAAATATGAAAATCAGGATATTTAAGAGTAATGTTCTAAGTGTACTACTCTATGGAAGTGAATGCTGGAAAATCACCAAAACCATAGAAAACAAGTTGAATTCTTTCCAGACTAAATGTTTACGTAGAATTAAAAAAATATTTTGGCCAAACACCATAAGAAATAACATCTTATTGGCAGAAATGCAGATGAAACCACTGACAACAATTATTGAGGAAAGACGCTGGCGATGGTTGGGACATGTGCTCCGAATGACTGACAACTCACTACCAAAAATAGCACTAAGATGGACACCACAGGGGAGCAGAAGTAAGGGTAGACCAAAGAGACATGGAGAAGAACAACAGAAAGGATGTTGAGCAATAGAGGGCTCACCTGGGCAAGAGCAGAAAAAAAGGCGAAAGACAGGCATTTGTGGAAAACCCTTGCGGAAGCCCCATGTGCCCTGGGCACTTAAGGTTCAGAGAGAGAGAGAGAGTGGAGGAGGTCAACGAATTTGTATATCTTGGCAGTAGAGTAGTAGAAAATGGAGACAGCACAGAGGACGTCAACAGCAGACTTACTAGAGCAAACCAGGCTTTTGCAAAGCTGCAGACTATATGGAAATAAAAAAAAATTAAGCATGAAGACGAAAATCAGGATATTTAAAAGTAATGTTCTAATTTAGAGAAGACCATATTGGAAGGATACATAATGGGAAAAAGAAAAAGAGGAAGACCAAAACGAAGATGGCTGCAAGAAATCGTTGACGATCGTCAAATGGACGCAGCAGCAGCAGGCCATCTTGCTCACAACCGAGAGGCCTACAGGAGTGCTGTTTGGGAGACAAAGTTCCGCAAGGCACATGCAAATGAATGAATGAATGTTCTAAGTGAACTACTCTATGGAAGTGAATGCTGGAAAATCACCAAAACCATAGAAAACAAGTTGAATTCTTTCCAGACTAAATGTTTACGAAGAATTAGAAAAATATTTTGGCCAAACACCATAAGAAATAACATCTTGTTAGCAGAAATGCAGATGAAGCCACTAAACAGCAATTATTGAGGAAAGACGCTGGCGATGGTTGGGACATATGCTCCGAATGACTGACAGCTCACTACCAAAAATAGCACTAAGATGGACACCACAGGGGAACAGAAGTAAGGGTAGACCAAAAGAGACATGGAGAAGAACAGCAGAGAGGATGTTGAGCAACAGAGAGGAAGTTGAGCAACAGAGGGCTCACCCGGGCAAGAGTAGGAAAAAAGGCAGAGGACAGGCATTTGTGAAAAACCCTTGCGGAAGCCTCATGTGCCCTGGGCACTTAAGGTTCAGAGAGAGAGAGAGAGAAAGAGAGAGAGAGAGAGAAAACTGTTTAAGTGCTACATGAAGAACTCTACACTTCCCATCGTGGAGGAAATTGACGCGGATGGGGAAAATAACAGAAAACTGAGTCAGCCTTGGTATTGATATATACGGCTTGGTGATTTGTAGAAGATCAATAATTCTGAAAGCAGGAAATTGTTGACCATACAACTACTATTTTAGTAAGGCTGCTCTAGGGAGGTTGAGAACATACACAATGATATTTCCGTAACACATATGAGCCAGACTGCAAGAATTGAATATTACGATCGTTAACACAAGTACATTTCTTAATTTTAAATTATTTATGTTTAATTTATTTCTTTTGTAAATTTAATGCCTGAAAAATTTAGCCAGAACAAGAATAATGTTAGCGATCAATAATGTCTGCAATACAGCCTTTATATTACCGGATTTCCTGTATGAAAATGAGGCTTGGAGGGTTTGTTTCCTCAATATCCTTGATAGCTTTTGGTTGACTTGACGTGAACGCCATTTTTAGCCTTTTGTAATTAATGCAGTTACGTTGTTGTAACTGCCTTGTTTTCTGTCACAAAGGAAGCCTTTTGAGTCTGATATATTATTTATGTTATATTATTCCTTCGTTATTCCTTCTTCTTTGTCCTTTTTCATCACAAATTTTAAACAAAATTGTCTTTGACGTTTCTTAAAAAAGATGTATATCAAAATAGTGGAAAGGTTCTTGTTCAAAATTTGAAGTTTCTGTGGTCGCATTTGTTTTCGGGATACCAAAGGAGGCCTGTGGGTATCTGAGTGGTCAAGTGGTTAGTGCACTGGTCTCTCATGGCGAAGGTCGAGGATTCGAATCCGGGCGGATTCAGCTGTAGAAATGGGTACTCGACTTCTTCTGGAGTTGGGGAAGGAAAGGCGGCCAGGCGTGATACTGACCATATCACCCTCTAGTGGTCAAGGAAAATATGGGCACTAACACCATATCCCTATGTGCCTCTAAGACATGACAGGATTACCTTTACCTTTTTTAAGGAGGCTCGTGGATTTAAATTTCAACCTGCAGGTCACTGAAATATATTTGAAAAAAAAGGGAGATGATTGTCATCCACTGGCTGGTTTTGTTAACTCCCTTTTTTTGTAGCCTCTGTTAGCGTATTCATCAATTCTTTGCATCTTCTCCTCTTAGTAATGAGCTTGAAAACAAATGCCCGTTATCTAGCTCAGTATTCTTCGGAAATATCCAAGTCCCGATACTTGATTGATTGACTGGCTGAGCTCAGGATTTAACTTTACGCAAGCAGGAAATTCACCACATCCCCCGCCGCCTGTTTCAGTAGCCACTGCCCTGACTGTCTGTGTCGCGAGATTATTATGGGTTCGTCGCTTCCTTGCGCTGACGGAGTTTATTTTTTCCTTGACTTTCTCTCACCCCAGTTTCCTTCACTCTGGGAACGTAGGGGTTATTCCCTCACACAAGCTCAACATCCCCGGAAAATTTGTCCATAAGCCTTCGAGTGTTCAGTCTCAGTACGTCATGCCTACGGGCCTTTCCAGCTAACTAATGTACCCCAGTGACCGTGTAAACTGGCGATTACCGGTACATTATCCGTTGATAAAAGAGAAAAATCGTCGGTTACCGTAACCGGTTTTTATTATCAAAAACCTAAAACAAAGCAAAGATCAAAATCGGTTTCAGGATAATCGGGGCAGTTCGCTGATGATATTCAGTTTGCATGGAGGAGTATCCCTCCAAGGTTTGGCTTTGGTGTAACATGTAAGCATTTGGTAAAGATTAAATCTCACCGCTAATAAGATGTTCACACGAACATCTACTTTCCACTAATGTTTGTAAAGTATTCAATTTCCGTTTTTTTTTTAAAGTAGTATAAAGTAACGAATGGTGTATTGAGAAAACCGGTATTTTGGAAAGCACTTTATGTAAAGTGAAAGACGGATGTAAACTACCGGTTTCAAAAAATCCTAGCACGGTCACTGGTAAACTCGCTCATAACAGACGACTCTCGACATACGTAAAACCGACATACGTAAATTCGTACTCACGTAAAAATTTCCGACAGACTTAAAGTTTACTTAAAGCGCATAGACAAAACATACAGAAATACTCCCAGAAGATCAATCGGCCGAAGCCACAAGCGAGAGATCCTCCTGCAGGATCTGGTTAGTTAGATCCAAGTGAGGAGATTGTTTGAACAGCAAAAAAAAAAACACCGTGCATTCACAGTTACGGACTCTCACTAGAACATGCTTCCTAGCAAGATCGATAGGGAGCACATTTCGCAGGGAGTGGATATCACCGTACACCGCAGGGCCGAGACTGAAGTTAACATGGCAGTGCGGAGAGTTACAAGATATTTCTTCCCTACAATGTGTCAGATAATGCAAGAGGCCGTCTTGCAAAGACGACTCTGTTATACATAAAATACTTATGAAATTCTCTGTCGTGTGTCGACGAAACAAAATAAACACGAGCAACAAAAGTCAAGAAGGGAATAATAATCGATTTGGGCGAGATAAAACTTCCCTGTATTTCCCGCGATTCAATGTTACGTCATTTCAGGTCAGGGAAGATTCATTTTTTACAGCTCGCCCTTGAAAGCAATATATACTGTCCCAAAAACAAAGAGAAACGCATAACTGCTGATGACCAAATTTTAGCCATAACTTTGATATTCTATAGCGTTTTTTAAATCATCATCATCAGGTGCCGTGCCGACTGGCGTTGGCTATTATGCTTCTCCAGAGTACACGATCCTTCATGCAGGCCATCAGCTCAGTTGGTGATCTCCTCTCACACCATCCCGTCAGACTGTCCAGTATCATTTCTCTTGGTCTTCCTTTTGATCTTCTTCCTTCTATTTTTCCTGTTGTTATAATATTTTCAATGCCCCCTCTTCTCATTGCATGTCCTATGAAAGTACATTGTCTCTCTCTTATCTTTTTGACAAGGTTTTTTTGTCTCTCCAGCTCTTCTCCTACATTCTTTATCAGTTAATTTTGAAGTCCAGGGGATTCTCAACATTCTTCTAATAAACCACATTTCTGCTGCTTCCAATGATTTTTGTGCAGACTTGCCTATTGTCAATGATTCACTTCCATATAACAAGATAGGTTCAATATAGCATTTTAGGACTCGTTTTCTAACATTCATGAGAATGTGTTAGCTAATATGTTTCTCATTCTCTGAACTGCAGTCTTTGCTTGGCTTATTCTGTTCCTAATTTCTGCTCTGCATTTCCCATCTGAAGTTATTGCTGCTCCAAGGTATTTGAATTTCTGCACCTGCTTTAGAATAGTTCCGTTTAATTTAATACTGCATGTTGGTGGATTCTGTTTCTTAGATATAACCATAGCCTCTGTCTTTTTGATGTTCAAACTAAAGCCTTTCTGTTCACTTTCTGTGGCGACTTTATCCAAGAGATTTTGCAGGTCTTGTTGGTTCTCAGCTATCAGTACTGTGTCGTCAGCATACCGAAGGTTGTTAATATTGTATCCTCCAGTTTTTATGCCTGGTTCTGTGATGATTGTTCTTAGAGTATTCTCGCTGTATGGAGAAAAAAGGTCTGGAGATAGTACACATCCTTGTCGCACAGTTTGGATTTGTTGAAGGAAAGGGAACACACAATGGCATTTATGCTTTACGAACACTAACTTTTTAAATTGAATGAATAAACTTTTCAAACTGCACAAAATAATACCTAAAGGTTTAAATACTCACTTCACAGTTGTGTTCTTGCATATCTGTGACCAGACTTTGTTCGTGCCTGGGGTTCTCAACTTATTATGGTGTGTGGCCTCCGCTTGCATCGATCAGCGACTGGCATCTCCTGGGCATAGATGCGATCAGATGTCTGATCTGCGCCTGTGGGATGGCTGCCTACTCTTCCTGGAGTGCCTGTCACAGATCACGACGATTGGCTGGAGAAACGTTTCGGCGGCAAACACTTCTTTGCAGCTGATCCCATAGGTGCTTGATCGGATGCATCTCTGGAGACAGGGATGGCCAGGGAAGGGTGAGAATGTTGTTGGCAGCAAGGAACTGTGTGGTGAACCGTGCAGAATGAGGTCTGGCGTTGTCCTGTTGAAACACAGACTTAGCGCAGCCAAAAATGAAAGGACATGGGGTCGAAGAATTTCATTGACGTATCGTTGCGCATTCAAGCCTCCTTCAGTCTGTACCAATGGACTACTTCCGTTGTAACTGATCATTCCCCATATCATTACACCTCCACCATCGTGCGGCGGAGCTTCATCAACGCAATTTTGGCCAAAACGCTCATTTGGCCTACGGTAGACGCTTCTCCGCATATCATGGCGGTGCAACAAAAAGGAAAATTCGTCACTAAACCAGACACGTGTCCATTGATTGTCAGTTGCCCAGGGCCTATGATAGTTGGCCCAAACAAGTTGATTTTGGCGATGGCGTCTCGTTAAGACAGGACCTCGGTGAGGTCGTAGGGCCACCAGTCCAGCTTCATACAGTCTATTCCAGACAGTTTGATCAGACATACGACGTCCTGCAAGCAATGACTGGGCACTTGAGGAAGCTGTTGTAAACCTGTTTCTGAGGTAATGAACCAGAATAAAGCGATCATCAGTTGCTGATGTCACCCTGGATCGTCCACTGCGGTACCGGTCTTCAGCTGAACCAGTGGCTTGGAAACAGTTCCAAAGTCGACTGATGGTACTCTGCTGCTTGTTTAAATGCCTGGCAACCTGACTTTGTCTTTCGCCTGCTTGCAGGCGACAAATAACAATGTTTCGTAAATTTTGCGATAGACGCGCCATAATTGTCTGCTTGAAAAGTAACTGAATTTGTTTGTGTAACCTCATTCTTTTATAGGGCTTCGTTTGCGTGGGAAGTGAGCTGCGTTCACCACAAAAATCACCACTTTTCCATAAACGCAACGTGAGTTATGGTAAAAAAAATCATTGATTAGCAAGGGCAGCTACTGTACACGAGAATAGCAAAATTCACGGTAAATCATGGACCTGATGTCTTGGTGACAGTTTTTGGTTTGGTTTTAGATATCCGAGAAAAAAAATTTTTGTGATAACATATAAACCATGAAGCTTATATAAGCTATGCGTCTCTTTTTTTGGACAGTATATATATATATATATATATATATATATATATATATATATATATAACCAATAGGCTTACACTTAACTGGACATTCTCACAATAGAAAAGCTAAATGACTGTATCTGCAAATTATTCATTCCAAGCGATACTTACCTGCTGCCAACACATTGGCATATGAACATATGTACAAAATACCTCACATTTTTGCCAGATTATAACAGTGTAATTCACGGCTGACCTTCGAATACATAACGAAGGTGAGGTGTGAATTTTTGGAGTCGACTGACCTTGTGAACTGACTGAATCAGATAGACACGAGTAACTCGATGAACGGAGTGAGGGGTGTATGGGTGGCCTTTAAACACAAAAATCAAAAAGGCAGAAAAAGGAAGTGACTAATCCTTATCAACAGCAAATGGGAACAGTGAGATGGTTATCAAAAAACAACAACAACAACAACAAACCCCGATATTTCGTCACAAAATGCCTTTGTCAAGGACAACAGAGAACCTAACAAAAGTATAAGTACATGCAGAAAACTTGTCCAGGATCCGCTCTCTTACACAACTGAACGGGCATTGACTAGGCGCTAATCACGGGTATCAGACATATCACAATTAGCACAGAAATCAAACATATCACAGTTCGCGCACTCATCAAACTTATTACATATCAGTGACGTGTAAGTACTGACTTATAGAGAAGAACAAGTCACCGTCTACGTACCAGGCCCATCAGGTTAAGATACCATCTGTACAACACAATATCCATGTGGTACCAATAAGATGACAGCAGATCACATACAGCAGGAGTGCCCAATACATGAATAATAGAAAAGGCAAATATGGCCAACGACCAGGCCGGTCCAAAAAGCAAAAACTGTATGGGGTGTCCAAGCGCTCATGATGACCACCAACTACTTCAGAAATATAGAAGTCGACATCTGAAACCGTTCGAAGAAGAAGACTGTCTTGTAAACATATTCATCGTTACTGTTTTATACTCTCTTTATAAAAATCTACCCCCCTCTCACACACACAGACACCAGTCTCACTCACAACACTAATAACCCTCAAGGAGTGTCTTCGCCTGAAGTAAGCCATTCTTTTATAGTTTCATCTCTCTGTCCTGTTCTTTGGCTTTCTTTCAATCCAAGTGCCATGCCGCGTGTCGTAGACGATCATTTCTCTCCACAATTCCCTGTCTTTAGACTTGATTATGAGATCCGCCGGTGACTTTCTTCCTAGCCATACTGACAGTCCATCCAGTAACTTCTCTCTCTGTCTTCCTCTGTCTCTTCTTCCTTCAATTTGTCCAGTTGCCACAGTGTGTTCCAATTTTCCTCTTCTCAGGAAATGTCCTAAATCTCGCTTGTCTGCCTCTGATCTTTCTTATAATTTGCTTTTAACTCCATCGTCTCTCAAGACTTCTTCATTGGTTTTCTTGGCTATCCATGGTACCTTCAGCATCCTTCTTACAAACCACATCTCCATGGCCTCAATTTCTCGCTGTACTCTCTTATTCATAAACCATGCTTCACATCCATAAAACAAAATTGGCTTGATGTAACATTTAAATACTTGGAATCTTGTTTCCATTGATATGGATCTGTTGCACAAGATGTTTCTCATTTTCTTAAATGCTGACTTGGCCTGAGCACGTCTGCTTTTTATTTCGTTGTGACATTTCCCATCAGCTGTTATAATTGTTCCTAAGTACTTAAATCTATCAAAATGTTTCAGATTTGCGTCATCGACGATAATGTAACATTTTCGTGGTGTTCTTTTCTTTGAGATAACCATCATTTCAGTCTTCTTTTTGTTCAGGCTGAGACATTTATTTTTACTTTCACGAACCACGACGTCCAGGAGAGCCTGTAGCTCCCCTTCACTTTTAGCAATCAAGTCTATGCAGAAGACACAGTTCTGAATGGCTTCCTATGATAAAACTTAAAATTATGCTGAAATATGGAGGGAAAGAAATTAACAAGCAAGAAATCATATTTCCGGTTCTGTATTGAAGAACCGGCAGGTGGCAATTTATACGACACAACTTGACCTCAGCCAAGCCATATATCTGATTCTACTTCATGTCAGAGAAAGAGACTCGCACCCCGACCTCGCCCTGCGTCTGGGGCACGTGAGGCAAAGCTTGCGTCTAAGATTTCATTACCTTACAAATGGAAAAGATTCAGAAATCCGCCAACCCCACATAAATCTTCATGTACTTGACCGACATACGTAATAAGGATCCTCCTGTAGGCCGAAAAATTCTGGGCTTCGCTAAAAAGCCGGAAAAAAAAATTTGTCCGCATTTGTTATCTCCCGTTATTGATTACACCTTGTTATTGAAGACATCGCAGTTAAGCTGAAAACGCAAGGACAGAGTTTACAACAAAATCTATACGTTCTTTAATAGTAACAGCAAGTAAATGTTTTTTAATGAAATGTTACAACATTTAGAGCGTTGTTAGCACGTTCATTTTCGTAGTTCTGGAATAAAGAAAAGACAATGATAACACGTATTAAATACACACACATATAAATGCGCATGTGTAAGTGTGTGTGCATCTCTTTAGTCGATGCCATTTTGTTACAAGTCTATACGCGGATGCATGAAACCGCGGAAAATACAAACCCCTATATAAAATATGCTTTTTATTTTTTAAATGTATACATACCGATGACGGCGGCCTGGCTAGGTTAGACACTCGGATTACTAATTCGGTGGTACCAGGTTCAAGTCCCACCAGTGGGACATTTTTTTGTTGTTGTTCTGATACACATCACAAAGGCCCCGTGGTCCACTCAACCTCTAAAAATAGTACCAGAGAAATCTGGGAAAGTAAATGCGGCCATGCGTGATACTGACCATATAAGACTTTCATGTGCCGAAGGTCATAGAAGTATGGGCCTAATACCTTATCTCCAGTATGTCTTAATGGCATGGAAACGGGAATGTTACCCATTTTTTTTCACCTTTACCTGCCTGTGATGAACTTAATGCTTAATCAGTCTTTACGTCATGTACTGTGAACGTAGAGCTATCAGATTTATAGAGCGCAGGTAACATTAGCACGGATTTTGTTTTTGTTTTTTAAGTATTTCACGGACTGATGATTCGTCTTCATTAAGTATTTAGTCGACCTCGACAAACGACTTTATTTTTCTTTGGCTACTAAATCAACTATTCTCATTTTTTAACATAAAAGAAACCACTTGAAGCATCTCTTAAACTTGGCTGATTTTTCACTGTCATTAACTTTTAGCTTTGGGGGACATTTTGCGCAAAATTTTTATTTAATAATTCACAGCAGCGGAACCGGGTGAGCAGAATAATGCTTTCATTGCCATAGCAACCACGTGAGTGAATGAGCATGCGAGACGAGGAAATGGCTGACGGAGAGATTATTCATAGCCCCGGTCATACAAGCAGGGCCGAGCGAAACTTATGAATTAAAATGTATCAATTTAAAACAAAATAATCTTGAGTATTTTCTTCCCTATATATATATATGTACACTCACAGTTCGTACCTGACTTGCTGTGTACTCGAGTTACAACGGTCAGCAGTCACTCACGTCTGACCTTATGAGTCATGTCAGTCTTCGAATGTCTAGAAACTATAAAAGTGTGATGCAGTCAGTATCACGCTTGGTCGCAAAGTCTGGTAGAAGCTGGTCTCATAATCAATGCTAGACAGAGAATTTACCGTTAACGAAGTGAAGCGAAAGTTGTAATGCGGAAGGTCCAAACTCTGAAACGAAAGCTACCTTTTCCAAGAAGATGAGAATGCTGCAAAGTGTGTTTAAAGGGAGAGAATGCGGTAGTTGACTTCCGCCTGGTTAGATTACATTGCGACAATTACGTTTGCGAGTATATCAGTCGGTGATGTGGTCTTAAATAGCGTTTCGCAGTCAAGAGCATCGGTCGTTAATTTGATGGCAGGCATAGTTCAGATGTGCTGGTTTCTCCAAAACCTGCTCTCCTTATATACCCCAGTATAAGAAGGCCAGTTAAGGAGTTATTCTACTGAAAGTACTGGTTCAGCATAAAAGACAAGAGAAAGGTTCTAAGATATGGTCATGAAGATGAAGACCACTAAGGGCTATGGTGGTGGTAAAAAAAAGTCGGTTTCATAGCATTTCAAGAAGGACTGTTTCATTCGACCATTTCAAAGATCATTAAGGATAAGATTCCAGAAGAAGTCAAAGGAGCCAGTGGAATAAAATGAACGATTTTAGCTAACACAAGGCAAGTAGACGAAAAACTTGTAGATCCATGTGACTCTTCTGACGATTCCAGCGAAAGCGTAAACATTGTAACACCCCAAAGGAACAGAAATAATTCGTTGGGATCCAGTTCAGTCTAGCTCTCCTTTCTCCACCTTTGGTATCTTTTTACTGGCCCAAAGATTCTTCTTATGATCTTGTTCTCAAAGATCTGCAATTGTTATTCATTTTTCTTTGTTGTACTCTACGTTTCTGATCCATACGTGACGGCAGATCGTACTATAGTTTTCTAGATTATTACTTTGGTTTCATTCTTTGTATTCAAAGCTGTTTGGCAGATGCGGGGCAGTTAATTATAATGGCCACGTACAGTAACAGAAGGCTAACCTCAGTACTCCAGATGATAACGACGCGAGAGCTTATACCTTAAGGACGTGATCTTAGGTGTAGGTACAGACAGCTATTTGCTTCCTGGGGATTTCAGTTGGTAGACCTTCTCTATTAATGGAGAGCTCGCCATGTTGTTAACTAAAGTACCGAGGTAAGCCCTGTTTCATATGCTTTGTTTTTCTTTCCTTGCCCATTTAGCAAAAGCATAGTGTACGCAATGGGCCGCCTTTACACATACAATACAAAACTTGCCATTACTGTTTTCTCATTATGCTAGACCACCAAATCTTAGTTATTGATCGACCCTCTGGAAACTTTTGCATCGAGAAAGGAATAATCGATTTTAGGAACCAACGAACAAGTTATACCAAGAAAAAAAGTTATTTCAACAGCTCCTCTGATTTGCAGAATTTTGTGAAAAGATATAGCATTTTCTCGCAGACAAAGTCAGCATTTATGAAAATGAAAAACATTCTATGCAATAAAGCTATGTCGATGAATACCAGAAAGAGAGTTACTCAGTGTAACATGAAACCTGTATTGTTGTACGGACGCGAAGCATGGGCAGTAACAAAGAGCACTCAAATCTACTGAAAGCAGAGGAGTTGAGGTTCCTAAGAGGAATATTGAGGATAGCATGAACAGCCAAGAAAACAAATGAAGAGCTTCTAAATGAGGCTGGGCAAAAAGAGAGAAATTACGGCAAAATTCCGAACACAACAGTCCAGATTTGTAGGATATGTTTTGAGAAGAGGTAAACTGGAAACACTTAGTGACAACAGGAAAACTGGAGGGAAAAAAGGGACAGAAGAAGACAAAGAAAGAAGATACTTGGTGGACTAAATGAGTGGCACGGAGCACAGTCCAGCACACACATGTTATAGAAAGAGCAAAGAATTGATGGTTGTGGTAATACATGACGACAAACGCCTGATTGACATGGAAGAGATAGAGAGAGAGAGAGAGAGAGAGAGAGAGAGAGAGAGTATTGTCCATGGTTCGCAGTGTTAACAATTTAAATAAGAATACTCGCAACCTGTCAAGAGACGAGCTGATAGGAGGAAGCAAATCTTTATGGGCACGTTTTCAAAGGCGTCTCAAAGAAAAGACCCAAAAAAGCGCTTTTTTTTGTGTGTGTGTGAAATGAAATACAGTATCACAACGACATAGTTAACATAGTAATATAAAGTAAATTCTTGGCACGTACACCAAGATCCATTCTCTCGCATAGTTCCCGCTTCTTGCTAAGCTCCACTTTTTATTTCATTATACTTTTCTTGTGTTCCCAGGTTTTTAACCATCAACAAACTGCACTGCGACTGCGTTTTACCATTAAAAAAGAAGACATTTTCCAATATATGATTAATCAATATTAATGACAAAGACAGTGACACACACGTTGAATCATACTTCTGGAGCGCTATACCACCTTTTGTCTTCTTCCTTATATACCTTTCGGTATCGAAATAGGGCTTGACAGTTTGCTTCACATAAAGGGATATTTCACATAAAGGGATATTCAAGGTTTCTGTGATTTCCTCCCTCCATCTCTAGCGTGGTCGGCCCCTTCCTTTGTTTTCCTACAGTTCTTAGTGTGAATGTTTTCTGTGATATACTCTTTGGTGGTAGCCGCGTAACATGGCCAAAATATTTAACTTTGTTGTTTCTGAATGTAAAGTAATAATAGTTTTACGTGTTCCATCAACCTCTGCTCGTATAGTGTCATTTCTTATGACACCAATTTTTAGGTAGTTAAAATAACGTGTATGTAAGAATGACATAGAGACAGCACTAAAACACAGAAAGTCGCATGAAGTTACCATAGTCATGGGAGATTTTAATGCCAAAGTTGGTAAGGGAAGAACTTCAGACATCGTTGGTGACTATGGACTGGGGGAGAGGAATGACAGAGGTTATAAATTAATTGAATGGGCAAGAATACACAGCATGGTTGTAGGAAACACCTGGTTTAAACAACATCCTCGAAGACTGGCAACGTGGTGCAGTCCAGACAAAAAGACTTTTAATCAGATAGACTACATATTAATCAACAAACGATTCCGCAATGCATTACTGACAACAAAAACCATGCCAGGAGCTGACTGCAATAGTGACCATGATCCACTCTGTGGAAAAGTTAGAATAAAACTAAAGAAAGCAGGCAGAAAAGTGAGAAACATCAAACTGAATACAGAACTTCTTTAAAATGACCAAGAACTGAGAGAACAATACAAAGTTATTATAACAAATAGATACAATGCAATAGCAAAGATAAATAGTATAGATGAACAATGGGAAATGTTAAGAGATTCTATCCACCAAACTGTTAGGGAGATAATACCACCAAAAAAAGAAGCCCCTAAAAATAAATGGATGACAGACGACATCTTAGGACTGATGGACAAGAGGAGGAGGAGTAAAAATAATGAGAAAAAATATAACAAGATAAATAAAGAAATAAGACGCAAATGCAGAGAAGCAAAAGAAGTGTGGTTAAATGAGCAGTGCAGACAGATAGAGGACTCTCATATTAAAGACAGCAAAAACATGCACAAACGAATTAATGAACTCACAGGCAGGAAAACAAAATATACCACAGGATGTCTGAAATCGAAAGAAGGTAAAATGTTAATGGGAAAAGAAGACATTGTGGACAGGTGGACAGAGTATATCGGTGAGCTATATGGAGGAGAAAGACCAGAATTAACACCAGATACTGAAAACTGTGAGGGACCACCAATACTTGAAGATGAAATCATAGATGCCATCAAACACATAAAGAAAGGAAAAGCGACTGGGCCTGATAATATAACAATAGAAGAAATAGAGGCACTAGAGGAGACAGGAATAAAAATAATAACCAAGTTACTGAATGACATTTACAACAGTGGTTATATTCCCAGTGACCTGATTAAATCCACGTTTATAGCACTACCAAAGAAACCAGGTGCAAAGGAATGTGACGACCACCGGACTATCAGCCTCTCATGTCACATAACAAAGCTACTTCTGAGAATAATTATGAGAAGAACAAGGAAAAAGATAAAAATGGAAATAGCAGATGAACAGTTTGGATTTGTTGAAGGAAAGGGAACACACAATGCCATTTATGCTTTACCAACACTAACAGAAAGAGCTTTAGAAGTACAGAAAGATCTCTACTTATGCTTCATTGATTACACCAAGGCATTTGACAAGGTGAAACATAATGAAATTATTAAAATGCTTGAAGACATCAATATAGACGGCAAAGACCTGAGGATTGTAAAACATCTATACTGGCAGCAAGAAGCAGCAGTTCGAGTTGAAAACAGAATTGGAAAATATCAACCTATAAAACAAGGGGTGCGACAAGGATGTGTACTATCTCCAGACCTTTTTTCTCTGTATAGCGAGAATATTCTAAGAACAATCATCACAGAACCAGGCATAAAAATTGGAGGATACAATATTAACAATCTTCGGTATGCTGACGACACAGTACTGATAGCTGTGAACCAACAAGACCTGCAAAATCTCTTGGATAAAGTCGCCAAAGAAAGTGAACAGAAAGGCCTTACTTTGAACATCAAAAAGACAGAGACTATGGTTATATCTAAGAAACAGAATCCACCAGCATGCAGTATTAAATTAAACGGAACTGTTCTAAAGCAGGTGCAGAAATTCAAATACCTTGGAGCAGTAATAACTTCAGATGGGAAATGCAGAACAGAAATTAGGAACAGAATAGGCCAAGCAAAGACTGCATTTCAGAGAATGAGAAACATATTGACCAACACATCCTTATCAATGAATGTTAGAAAACGAGTCCTAAAATGCTATATTGAACCTATCTTGTTATATGGAAGTGAATCATGGACAATAGGCAAGTCTGCACAAAAATCATTGGAAGCAGCAGAAATGTGGTTTATTAGAAGAATGTTGCGAATCCCCTGGACAGCAAAAATAACTAATGAAGAATGTAGGAGAAGAGCTGGAGAGACAAAAAACCTTGTCAAAAAGATAAGAGAGAGACATGCAATGAGAAGAGGGGGCATTGAAAATATTATAACAACAGGAAAAATAGAAGGAAGAAGATCAAGAGGAAGACCAAGAGAAATGATACTGGACAGTCTGACGGGATGGTGTGAGAGGAGATCACCAACTGAGCTGATGGCATGCATGAAGGATCGCGTACTCTGGAGAAGCATAATAGCCAACGCCAGTCGGCACGGCACATGATGATGATAATGATGTATGTAAGAATAAATCTTGTCAAAACAACTAAGAGAAAGACAATGTAATTTCATGGGACATGCAATGAGAAGAGTGGGGGCATTTAAATTATTATAACAACGGGAAAAATATAGGGAAGAAGAGCCAGGGGAAGATCAAGAGAAGTGATACTTGACAGTCTGACGAGACGGTGTGAGAGGAGATAACCAATTGAGCTAATGGCCTACATGAAAGATGGGGTGCTCTGGAGAAGCATAATAGCCAACGCTAGTCGGCACGACACATGATGATGATGATGATGGTGATATGTAAGAAAAGTTGTAAATGTCCGTGTATGAAAACCTATTATGATAAAACAGTCTTGCTGAGTTTTTGCTATATATCACTGACAGTTTCTGCCTGCATTGTCTTAGTCAAAGACTACGGCAGAAGTAAGTAACGCTAAACTTCAGCTACAGACTCTGATATCCCGGTACATTTATGTTGTCAGTCTGGACGGATCACAGATTTTACAGAACTCAAAGAAACCTGTAATAGCAAAAACGGACTCTATAAGCATCAGAAAAATATTTTTTTAATAAACGCAAATAATATATTTAAAAGTAATCACAAACTATCTGCAACAAACTCAGTGATATTAATAAAAATGTCATGTTTTAGTCAAGAGAAGTCTCGTAGCTAACATAAAGTGTATGCTACACACAGTGTCTAGTGGATCGACGAAATCTGCTATATAGTGTCATCTAGTGATCGGCAAAGTCTACTACATACAGTGTCATCAAATAGAGGGGCAATTAAACAACGTGAGACAATTTTATCCGGATAAAAAAAGGTTACAAGGTCAGCAATTTCCAGAAAATCTGTGTTCAATCCACATCTAAAAACAATGTCAAGAGCTTCAAAATGATGGAGGGAAACATGCAATCACATGTAATCAGCGAAATAATCCTGTCGAACGCTGAACTGTATGGGTGAATAATTTACGGTGTTGTTTCAGAAAGGTATAACTTTGGAAAATTTGTCACGAGCGTTCATACTGGAGCTTACCTGAAAAGGCACTTCACAACGAAGTGTCCCAGAACCATATAGGGATGTAGTTTTAGTGCCCATATATCTTCTGGACCATGTGGCGCACGACAAAGTGGTGTGCTCAGCATCACTATTGATCCTCCCAAATCGGGTAAGCGTTTCTAATGGTGGGATGTGGGGGTGAAGAAGCTGTCCGATCTGATGGTCGGTGACCCGTGGCTGACAAGCTAGCGTCAGCGCTGGCGACCCGTGGCTGACAAGCTAGCGTCAGCGCTGGCGACCCGTGGCTGACAAGCTAGCGTCAGCGCTGGCGGGGCCCGTGGCTGACAAGCTAGCGTCAGCGCTGGCGACCCGTGGCTGACAAGCTAGCGTCAGCGCTGGCGACCCGTGGCTGACAAGCTAGCGTCAGCGCTGGCGACCCGTGGCTGACAAGCTAGCGTCAGCGCTGGCGGGGCCCGTGGCTGACAAGCTAGCGTCAGCGCTGGCGACCCGTGGCTGACAAGCTAGCGTCAGCGCTGGCGACCCGTGGCTGACAAGCTAGCGTCAGCGCTGGCGGGACCCGTGGCTGACAAGCTAGCGTCAGCGCTGGCGGGACCCGTCGCTGACAAGCTAGCGTCAGCGCTGGCGACCCGTGGCTGACCAAGACCCTGTTTCACCTCTCCGTTTGCTCCCTCAGTAACAAGCCAAACCTGGCTAACGGGGCAGGGGTCATCGCAGTCCAATTGGGGGTGGAGTCTACTAAAGAAGTACTGCACACTCTCTGCTTTTTAGCTCCTCTCAGAGGCTGAATAATTAGATATCATAACCCGCTATCTAGTGCACACGATCCTGCGCCTCAACATTCGTACCGCATCGGGCGGAAATACAACCAGCTCCAAGTTCCAGGGAGACTGTCAAAGACGAAGAAGATTGGTGAGATGTCGGCTGAACTTAAACCACCGTAGTTACACTTACCGCTACGCCACTGAGGCACTACTCATTATTTAATGCCCGTCATGTTTCTGAAGCGACTGGGCAGCCTACGCGTCTCTAACCACAGCACGCGGATAACTGCAGCGAAGGCTGGAGTGTCTGTACTTGCAGGTCTGTCGTAATATTTATGCACGTTTTTGCCTGCTCTATACACAGAATGATAATTTAGAGAAGACCATATTGGAAGGATACATAATGGGAAAAAGAAAAAGAGGAAGACCGAAACGAAGATGGCTGCAAGACATCGTTGATGATCTGGAAATGGATGCAGCAGCAGCAGGCCATCTTGCTCACAACCGAGAGGCCTACAGGAGTGCTGTTTGGGAGGCAAAGTTCCGCAAGGGACATGCAAAGGAATGAATGAATGATACACAGAACTCCTCTCCGGGGGGGGGGGGGGTTAATCTTCTCCACTCAGAGTTTTTAGACTTTCAAATAGAAAGATACATTAGGTGCCCCTGTACCCGCGCCGACGCTTAAAACCACAGATAATACGAACCCTATATAATATACTTACGTGTATATATGTGTATATATATATATGATATAGTTTTTAAAATGTATACATTAAGGCTTATCTTTGGCTTACAAAGAATTGTCAGCATTACTACCTTTGAGCTTTTATGCCATATTAAGGCAAATAAATTATACAAAGCACTGCACAAGTAGTTACATCGATACCGGGAGTGTGGATACTGTTTACACCGAGGATGATGTAGCGTAACTGTGTAAGGAGGACACTTAGGAAAGGCGGGAATATAATCAAATATTACAGTGTTACTGTCTGTGTTTTACATGTATACGAGTGTATGATGTTGTACAGTATTTCTGTTTTTAAAGATGGCAAAGGATACTGGCTATCGAAATCAAATGTTAGTGTAACAAAAGATGTTATTTGTGATGTTTACTGCATATTTCGCTGACATCAGGGGCCATAATGCAATAATGGAAATCACACACGAGGGAAAAAAGTAGTAAGATAATAAAAAAGTAACAAGTAATCGACAACGATATAGATTTTGCAGACAATATATATATATATATATATATATATATATATATATATATATATATGAAACAACCGACTATGGAAGCAGAAATCAACAGTGTGAATTATTATTGGAGGAGAAAGAACCCGAACCGACAATAGAAGAAGTTTTATGGGCAATAAAGAATATGAAAAATGGTAAATCACCAGGATGTGATGAGATAACAGCTGAATTTATTAAAGCAGGAGGGAAGGAATGTGCAACAATCTATCATGCACTATGTAAAAAGATATGGCATTCAGGTATTTGGCCAAAAGAATGGAAAACGAATGTATTCATACCACTGCCAAAAAAGGGTAACCTGAAATTATGCACAAACTACAGAACTGTTGCCTTGATTAGTCATACCAGTAAAATTCTATTAAAAATCATAATGGGTAGACTTCGTAAGAAAATAGAAGAAGAAGTCAAAATGGTCCAAGCTGGTTTCAGGCAAGGAAGAGGATCAAGAGATTCAATATAAGATTAATAATAGAGAAATGCAGAGAGTTTAATGTGAATCTACATTTATCCTTTATAGACTACTCAAAGGCATTTGATTGTGTACAACACCAGAAACTTTGGTAAAAAAACTGGATTTGATTTCCAACACATTTGATACAATTAACATCACTATCTAGACCAACAAGCAGCAGTAAGAATAAATGGTGAAACAACAAATTGGTTTGACATAAAACAAGGGGTCCGTCAGGGGTGCATATTGTCGCCTTATTTATTTAACTTGTATACTGAAAATATAATGAGGAGGAATGTTAGAGATGATGTAGACAAAGAATATTACGATGCCATAACAATTGGAGGTTATGAAATAACAGAGATTAGATATGCTGATGACACAGTATTACTGTCTACAACACAAAAAGGAATGGAAAAACTAATTATGTCAGTCCGTAAGAACAGCGAAGAGCAAAACCTCTATCGTAATGCAAAGAAAACTAAACTGATGACAACTGACAAAACAAACAAGGCAGCTGAAATATGTATCAATCAGGAAAAACTGGAAGAAGTGGAGAGTTTTGAATATCTTGGATCACTACTAACTAATAATGGAGATACAATAAGGAAAATTAAAAGGAGGACATATATCGCTCTTCAGAAAGTAAAACAAATAAAGAATCTGTGGAGAGGAACCGACAGAACTACAAAAATAAGATTTTTAAGGGCATGCATCTTTCCCATCACAACATATGCCTGTGAGACCTGGACACTTAACACAACAGCTGAGAAACACATAAATGCCTTTGAATGTAAATGCTACAGATGAGTTCTCCAAATATCGTGGACACAAAAAAGAACAAATATATCTATACTACAAGAGCTTAATATTGAAGAAGGCTGATTAGTAAAGAGAATTAAAGAGAGAAAACTTAAATATTTTCGACACATTAAACGTCATGATAATCTAGAGAAGACCGTCTTGGAAGGGTACATAATGGGAAAAAGAAAGAGAGGAAGATCACAGCGAAGATGGCTGCAAGACATCGTTGATGATCTGCAAA
This sequence comes from Achatina immaculata, assembly GCA_009760885.1. Taxonomy (NCBI): domain Eukaryota; kingdom Metazoa; phylum Mollusca; class Gastropoda; order Stylommatophora; family Achatinidae; genus Lissachatina; species Lissachatina immaculata. The sequence goes on from CM019702.1 coordinate 13,475,243, forward strand.
TGAATGCATCAATGGCAGGCCATCTTGCTCACAAACGAGAGGCCTACAGGAGAGCTGTTTGGGAGGCAAAGTTCCGCAAGGGACATGCACATGAATGAATTATATATATATATATAAATTTGACTGAGCACGACCGTGTATAGTATGAAAACGAATGGGGTTGCAAGCTGGAATATCATTTGGCCAGATTATGCGGAGACAGTACGTGATAAAAATGCATACCCACTGTCTATATTTCATTTGTTTAGTCATTTCGTGCCAATAATAACAAATGGTAAAACTTTCATGATAAACATGTGAACCACATCGGGTCGACAGGTCTCTGGATATTTTAGTCATCACCCACACAGGCGAACAACCATTAGCTATGATATACCCAAGCAAAGTCATGACACAACAAGATTAGCCGAACACTGAGAGAATATATGTATATATTTCGAGGGTGCTCTATCTGTTCCGTAACACTTATCTTTTCTAACGGAGATGGGGTCTTTGGCCCTATATTCCAACCCCCAACCTGGGGACCAGGGTGCAAGTTTCGTCTGACCCCTACCCGCGCAGACCTTCTCAGCTTGTCTGGACCTGTCAGGTGAAAAGTCTCGCTTGTAACTGTAGAGATTATGATAGATAGATAGATAGATAGATAGATAGATAGATAGATAGATAGATAGATAGATAGATAGATAGATAGATAGATAGATAGATAGATAGATAGATAGATAGATAGATAGATAGATAGATGTAACCATAAACCGAAGGGCGAGAACTGGAACAAGACCGGACGAGCAGAAAGAATAAAAACAAGATTATGATCGAGACATCACCGCTGCTCAGAAAATCGTATTACTTCCAGCCTAAAATTCATTATAAGACAAATACGCTTTATTGATTAAACGACTTATCACAACATCGACTTCTTGTTCTATCGCCTTATGAGCTCTGACAGACTGCAAGCCGCAAAATTTGGCTGTCAACCGGTGATGTTACAAAAAGTGCAAACTTCTGCAAAGAAATAATCTCTATGAACGAAAATAATAATGAATATGTCGTACATGAAGTACCGCATAATCTCATCTCTTGTACGATGTTGATGACAACTGACAAAACAAACAAGGTAGCTGAAATATATATAAATGATGAAAAATTGGAAGAAGTGGAGAGTTTTGAATATCTTGGATCACTACTAACTAATAATGGAGATACAATGAGGGAAATTAAAAGGAGGATATCTATCGATCTTCAGAAAGTAAAACAAATAAAGAATCTGTGGAGAGGAGCAGACAGAACTACAAAAATAAGATTTTTAAGGGTATGCATCTTTTCCATCGCAACATATGCCTGTGAGACCTGGACACTTAACAAAACAGCTGAGAAACACAGAAATGCCTTTGAATGTAAATGCTACAGAAGAGTTCTCCAAATATCGTGGACACAAAATAGAACAAATATATCTATACTACAAGAGCTTAATATTGAAGAAGGCTGGCTAGTAAAGAGGATTAAAGAGAGAAAACTTAAATATTTTCGACACATTAAACGTCATGATAATTTAGAGAAGACCATATTGGAAGGATACATAATGGGAAAAAGAAAAAGAGGAAGACCAAAACGAAGATGGCTACAACACATCGTTGACGATCTGCAAATGGATGCAGCAGCAGCAGGCCATCTTGCTCACAACCGAGAGTCCTACAGGAGTGCTGTTTGGGAGGCAAAGTTCCGCAAGGGACATGCAAGCAAATGAATGAATGTACGGTGTAGAAGCCTGGATCTTGAAATAAGACATCGGCAAAGAAAACTGAGACCTTCGAAATGTGGATAATTAGATGAATAGGGCGTATCGCATGGACATCAAAGAAAACTGAGATCATTGCAATGTGGATAAGTAGATGAATAGGGCGTATCGCATGGACATCAAAGAAAACAAATAAAGAAGAGCTAAATCAGCTAGAAGTCAAAAGAGAAATTTTGTAAATCATAAAAATAAGACAACTAAAGATACCTTGGTCATGTCAAGAGACACAATGCTATACTGAAGACCTTGTTGAGGGCAAGATCGAGGGGAAGAGAGCAAGAGAATAAGACAAGAAAAACACAGAAGGGTGGACACCATCAAGAGAAGGACAGGGATCAGCTTAGCCGAGTGTACTACGAATGCAACAAACAGAGCAAAGTGGGGATTCATTGTAGTCAACCTTCTATGGGCATATGGCCCAAAATGATGATAACGAAGTATTAATACAATATTTCATCATGGAGCAAACAAACAAATTCCATTAATCTGGTATAAATTTCTAAGAAAACTATTTCAACTGAAGGCAGTCATTTAAATATATTATCTTTACCTAGAACATGTGGGATTTAAAGGAATATATATACCGACAACATTTATTTAAAAATCAGCTTTTCGAGATTAAATGGGTTAAAATATTACCTTTCATGTACAGACAAAGATCGGAACGTTGCAGTTCATGGAAAATCCGTGTTAGAGATGCAGTATACAGACATTTAAAGGCTGAAAGATAAAAACATGAAGGCGCAATTCTTGTCTCTTACAAACATGGCAGAGAGCAGGTGAAGCGTTCAGTTTCAACATTCCTTTTAAAAATATATTGCATATATAATCAATACATCACCCCCGTGACGGGACGGGGGGGGGGGGGGGCGGGGGGGGGGGGTGAGGAGAAAGAAATTAACATTTTCACGGTAGTTCAGTGTTGTCCACACATGCACCTGTTACAGCTCTGAGTGATATCCCAACATTATAGGTGCACCACGTGGTCGAAATAACGTCTAGCGACCAAGAATTCTGCAAACAGCTCATTACAAACATGTTCACTTTATTAGGATGGCCAGGATTATATTAAATGTTGATAAAGTATACATTCGGTATACGCTCAAGCTGAATGAGATGAGGTAGAGGTCAAGCGACCCATGTGTTAGTGAGTGCTTGCGTCAGGGTTGGAGAAGAGTAGCCGGCCAACAGCCCATTCCAGCTCCCAATGGTGGCCCTGGAAACAGGCAGTAATCTGGGCAGGGGGAGGTGATCTGGCCGGGGAGAACAGGGATCGAATTAGGAGGGCGAACCCAGTCCCCAAAAGTTCGTTGAGCCGAAGAGGGACATGTTGGGCGTTTAACTGCTCACACAGCGCAACCACCGCCCTTTTGAGGACGAGCGAACGATGACGAAGAATAAGAAGAAAAAGAAATTTACATTCCCACTAAAAGTGTCCACATTTGTGCAAGGTCCGGACTGTCTACGTTGAACTTTGAGGTCAATATAGCCGTTAGTGAAACGTAAAATAATGTATTCGATGTGGACTCATCGCGTCTATGCTGTTTTTCTGAAGTATAGATGGGGTACCTTCTGAAGTATAGATAGGGTACCTTCTGAAGTATAGATAGGGTACCTTCTGAAGTATAGATAGGGTACCTTCTGAAGTATAGATAGGGTACCTTCTGAAGTATAGATAGGGTACCTTCTGAAGTAGAGATAGGGTACCGTCTGAAGTATAGATAGGGTACCTTCTGAAGTATAGATAGGGTACCGTCTGAAGTATAGATATGGTACCTTCTGAAGTATAGATATGGTACCTTCTGAAGTATAGATATGGTACCTTCTGAAGTATAGATAGGGTACCTTCTGAAGTATAGATAGGGTACCTAGAAGGATGGATGTGGAACAAGAAAAGCTGGAGCTGACTGAGGACTTGAAATTGATGGCTAGAAGACTGGAGACTTGGGAGCAGGAGACGGATATTCGGGAGAAAAATGGAATCAAGCAAAACAGGAATTGAAGATTACTTTTATGAAAGAATGAAATAATGGGCGTAAACTTGAAAAAAAAAACAGAGAATAAATTCAAGTTAAACAATGGCAACTGGAAGACATAGATTACTACAAATATTGTTGAGAAATACGTCAAAAAAAGATTATCGAACTTGGAATAGACGCAACAGGAGGATTGGCAAACCTATGGATAACTAGGGTAATTATCAGTATACTGAATACAGGGAAAGCTTGGCATTATTAAAGCTGATATCAGTCGTATACTGTACAGAACAATGAACAACAAATGCGAAATGACAGTCTCAGAGATGGCTCTACAGATGAAAAGATGCCACGAAGAATAGTCCAAATCGGCTTGAAACAGAAACTAATGAAACTGCAGCAGAGCATAATGGGCTTACTGGAAAATCACGGGGACTGACAGTAAAGATGCGAAGCTGCTTAAAGTAGAAACTGCTACCTCGAAGTAATAAGGGGATCCACACTGACGTAAGAGATAAAACACCGGTAACAGCAGGGAAAGCTTCGAAATCAATGACACAGAACAAATCTGAAAGGTTGGTATTGGTCTGCCCTCATGCTTAGCAAAAGCCTCAAAGAAGAGAGAAGGAATATACTGTATACTGTTGTTAACTCAATCCGTACAGAATATGGAGGTCTGAACAAACATCTCTTGATCTCTCACCAAATACGTGAGATTCACCTGTTCACAGTAAATGCGGAGACCAGTTCATGAGTGGGCATTGGAGCAAAGAAATAAACAGTGATATAAATAAATTCACGGCTCCGTTTGTTGGTGCCCATTGATCTGAGTTATAAACATGATGTAAATAAAGATGCAGCCATTGGCTAGACAGTTTCCGCTGTTTACATTAGATAGTGAAAAGAGATTAGTACTAACGGGTTTAGGAAAGCAGGGATAAAATGTGAATGTATTTGAATGTTGCAAGCTACAAAAACGTATGAGACTGGCCGTATGTCAGTATATAACGGATTAATGTAAAGACAGCGCACGAAAAAGGTTTTCTGGTATACACGGAGAACTAACCATGAGGTTGTATGGCCATAAGACTACAGAAAATGACGCAGAGACAGCAGGAACCGAAGATCGAAAATGTCAATAGTTAAAGATTGATACCTAGGGACTGTTTGCTCTCTTACTAGATATCCTTTAAATGTGCTGTTTCAGTGGAAACACGTCCACACAGTTTATCCGGGCAGTAAATATACATGTCTGATGCTAGAAATTCAAGAGACAAAAGAGAAGTGGAAGTAGAATTTGTTTCTGGAGGAAGATTTGGGCGACAAGGTAAACGTTATGGTTTATACTCGAAGGTTCAATGAGCGAACCTTTCAGCTCTGCTTATGGAAAAGTTACGCAGGTAATACGACCCCCGCGTAATGTTACTGGAATTTTACGAATGCTGTTTTGCCTCATAACAAGTTATGTTTTCCATGGAGTTGTTAGCCAGCCCAGCCTGACATAACAAGGTTGACATCTTGTCCAAAAATCCCTACACGTTCGTGCCATATAGGTATGGGCATGTCGTGCCATATAGGTATGGGCGTGTCGTGCCATATAGGTATGGGCGTGTCGTGCCATACAGGTATGGGCGTGTCGTGTCATATAGGTATGGGCGTGTCGTGCCATACAGGTATGGGCGTGTCATGCCATATAGGTATGGGCGTGTCGTGCCATATAGGTATGGGCGTGTCGTGCCATATAGGTATGGGCGTGTCGTGCCATATAGGTATGGGCGTGTCGTGCCATACAGGTATGGGCGTGTCGTGTCATATAGGTATGGGCGTGTCGTGCAATACAGGTATGGGCGTGTCATGCCATATAGGTATGGGCGTGTCGTGCCATATAGGTATGTTCGTGTCGTGCCATATAGGTATGGGCGTGTCGTGTTGTACTTCTCATCGGTTGTATAAATTCTCTGGTAGGTTCGTGCCCGTCCGCACAGTGCGCTTCGGGAGGCTGAGATGTACGCACGTCTCATAATTCCTTAACCGACAGTAGAGCAGCGCAGACTCCATAAAAAAGTCTTTGAAGCATGCATTGTCTTGGATTTATTAGCTATGTAAAGCAATCAAATGACTACAAAATGTTCACCCCTTCAATGAGTCTTGAGTGGCTACTCTTCACCCCTTCAGTGAGTCTCGAGTGGCTACTTTGCAGATGAGAGTCCGCAATGACTATAAAGTGACTGGAGTCGATCTCAGGTAAATAGTGATCCCTTGGGCCTACATGTATCATCTAGAAAGCTGGATACAAACGATATCTACAAAGGTAAACTGATGCAGCGATAACTTTCGATCACACTTTACTAAATCCCTAGAAATTACCCACGGTGCACTTTTCACATGACACTTTCAGCATCCCAGAAGAGTTCAAACACAACTTTGGCCCGGCTGACGATCCGATCTAACATTTTTTTGTGTGTTTGTTTGTTTGTTGCCCCTGACTAGTCCCTTGAGATGAGGCATCCGGCTTTTATCCCCTGTCACGATATTGATCAGCAACGTATCAGCTTCGGGTTTAGAGCTCCGTGGTGAATGATGACAAATGTCTGCACTCTTGTTCAGCACACGCCCTGTAACTGAAGTTCCCCCCCCCCCCCCGACTCCCCCAGTTGTCCTCTGCTAGATATCTGCCATTATAAAGGTGTACACTGTGACTCTGCAGATCAGCAGAGCCCGAAGGACTGTGTTTCACTTTAACAATTAACTTCTTTTTTTTTATCCTACCACACTTTTATTCTCTTAACATTCACGTGCAAAGGTCATTCGTTCGGCTGTTCTAGTCATCTTGTCTAAAAAGGTTTATTTAATTCAGTGGTCCTCAACCTGGTGGTGGGGTGGGGTGGGGTGGGAGTGGGAGTGGGTCTGAAATAGATTCGCGATAAAAGATTATGAAAAAAAAAGAAAAAGTCAAAATAAATAAATTATAAATAATTTTTACAAAAACAACAGAATGTTAGCCAAATCTTACTATTTTATATTTTCGAACTTAAATATTAAAACAGCAGTAACCATGCTCGCGTTACTTTCAATAAAATTCTTTTTTGTTGAATTTTCAGCATTTTAAGTTGTTTTTTTTTTCATGGGCGGCCAGTTGTGTAACGTTTGCTGGTTTAGAGTAGGGCTAAAATACAATGTTGGTCACCGCTGAATTATGCTCTGTTTCTGATAATCTTCATCACATCGACAAACGCTGCAGTGAAAAGAGATGCGCTCTGTGGTCTTTTTCCTGAGTTACCTGGCAAATCCAGGAATGACTGGACTAAATCAGGAGCAATGAATGAAACAGGGGCGACAACTCCCAGCCCAGTGCGATTCAGGTGGCGCGTAGTCAAGACATTCCACGTTTGGAGGAAACTTGTGGATATGAGCTCTCTCAAACAAGCAGGCGCGGACCACATGACGGCAGACATTGAGGGCGAAATGGAAGACTGAGTGGCATCACTATCCCTATAGAGTACCTTACTGTCAGGGGAGGGGACGCAATAAATCTCTAAGCCTTTGCTGCCTTTTGGGTAGGACACAGTTCAAAGGCAGAGGAGAGACTCCCAAAACCTTTAGAAGACGAGGGGAAACCACTGTGGTAACTCTCACTAACAGTCACGGAGGTCTACAGAAAACAAACCAAAGCAAACGACGTAAATGAGTGTTCTCAAATAGAGCAGCCTGGCCTGGTAGAGTATTTCATGAACCTAGTTAATGTCAGACCGTCGTCAAGCTACTGCTAGCTAAATCAAACACATTCAGACATCCAGTAGTCAGCACGATCTGTTATGTGGCAAAATAAAGAGTGAACGTAATGAGAACGCGTCGAAGGATGGCAAACATCAAGTTAGACATGTACCAGTTTAAAGTCGGCGTAAATTTGTGAGGACAGACACAGAGTCAAAGGAGGTATACTCAGAGAACTCTTCTACAACTTATTGAACAGACTGGCGATCGCAAACAGACAAGCTACGGGAAGACGGTGAAAGACCTAACATTTGAAATGAAGTTTCTGCATACTGAGCTATCCAACATAAGGTAATCAAGTTTCCACATACAAAAAGATCTAACATGCCGAAGTCAAGTTTCCCTACTCTGTAAGATCCAACATGATCAAGTCAAGTTTCCCCGCTCTATAAGGTATACATAGGAAAAACAAGTTTCTGCTACTCTGTTAACTTCTTGATAATGAAATCAAGTTTCTGTACTCTATAAGATCTAACATAAGAAAATCAAGATTCCTTATACTGGAACATGAAATGTAAGTGTTCGTATTCTCTGTGGCTGTTCTTTCGCTGGCTCGTTGCTGCAAGTTGTCAAGTTCATTACAAGCTGCTCCATAAGAGTAAACATTCTTCCAGGTCAGCCTGCCAATCATTTTTATTTTAAGAGTTTTCCACAATTTTTTTTTTCATAATTTATTGCTGTGCCTTTGATAATAAATTCAGAATGCGTCCCAGCTTTAGCGTTACAGAATGCTAAACATCAAATGCATCACATCTCTGGTATCCCAGAAAGCTAATTATGACAACAGCTGATGACATTGCGGTTTTGTATTCTACGGTGCTGATGATTTCCCTAACGATGAAACAAACCCCCTCATTTAACATTCTCTTCTGTTGTGGCTCGTAATGATGCACAATTTCCTGTCACTGCGCTCATCCCGAATGCATCCCACCTACGTCCAGTTGGCTGAATCAACTGCTGGCATCTCTCGTCTCCCCTTTAAGCAACATAACCTTGCAACATTACACAACATCTTAACAGGTCAACATAGTTTTTGCGATTAATTGTTAAGTAACATGACATGAGCTCCATAGTCATGGAGTTCGCGTGTTCTATATCTGATCTTATTGGCAGAAATGCAGATGAAGCCACTGACAGCAATTATTGAGGAAAGACGCTGGCGATGGTTGGGACACGTGCTCCAAATGACTGAACCAAAAATAGCACTAAGATGGACACCACAGGGGAACAGAAGTAAGGGTAGAGCAAAAGAGACATGGAGAAGAACAACAGAAAGGATGTTGAGCAATAGAGGGCTCACCTGGGCAAGAGCAGAAAAAAAGGCGAAGGACAGGCATTTGTGGAAAACCCTTGCGGAAGCCCCATGTGCCCTGGGCACTTAAGGTTCAGAGAGAGTGAGATGTCTGATCTATTTTAGTTCACTGGTCATGGAAATGATACGTTTGATAACTGATATATTATAGTTTTTTTTGTGTGTCTTGGATGAATGCTGCAGCATTTTTGTTTTGGTTGACAGGCTAAAATAAATGGCAGGCTGAGAATAGACAAGAGCGACATTGCTAAAGCTGAATTGGAAAGACTGGGGAAAATGAAGAGAGGGAATGGAAGAACAATGTAGTTGTCAAGAGATTGCGGGAGCTAGGACAAATTAAGGGTGGGGGTAGGAAATCTGAACTGTGTGGCAGAAAACGCGTCGTAAACAACCAACACTTGATGGGAACTGTTAGCTAACATACTTTTGGATGGGTGCTGCGGTATGCGGCGGAGGACATATGGAGTTGTCCTGAATGCATTGACAACGGTGTCTGATTTTGAACCTTTGAACCTTTAGTTCATTGTCACAGAATTAATATGTTATATGTGTCTTGTCTTGTAATATGTTGTATGCGTCTTGTCTTGTAATATTCTGTATGTGTCTTGTCTTGTAATATGTTGTATGCGTCTTGGCTTGTAATATGTTGTATGTGTCTTGTCCTGTAATATATTGTACGTGTCTCGTCTTGTAATATGTTGTATGTGTCTTGTCTTCTCCATTATATATCTGTCAGTGCGGAGGGACAGACTTCATGGTAGAGCTTGGCAGTGTACTTTATATAAGGGGGTATTAAGATAAGAGCATCTGCCATTTTTTCCATCCATCTCATACCATGGCGGCCTCTCCTTTTGTTTCCCACCATTCTTAGCACGAATGTTTTCTGTGTTGTACTATTGTCGTAAAACGTGGCCGAACCATTTGACTCGTTGCTTCTGAATGCAGTGTAACACTGGTGTTACTCTAATCCTCTTACCTTGATGGTGTCCCTTTCTGATGTTGTCTCGTCTTGTTATTTTTTTTTCTTCTGTTACCTTCAAACATCTTTTTTTTCCGTGATGGTTTAAGCTCGTTTTTTTAGTTCTTAATGTCCAGGTTTGGCAATGATAGCACAGAGTTTATGCTTTTAATATTTTACTTATTTTCTCCCCCCCCCCCCCCCTCGGGCCACCATCACACGTAAATGTCAAGCGCACACACTCACACATACATACACACACATAAAACTATTAATCCACTCTGAAAGCCTGGTCGACATGAAAAGAGTTTTATGTAAACGAGCGAGTAGCACAGACTCTTTTAAATCTATTATTCATTTGAACATCCAATACAGCCAAGCCATATAAATGCCAGCCCCTCGTGTACGAATCCTCTGATTTCTGGTGTATTTAAGCTTGGACGTAATGATCAACACACTTTGCGGACACATTAAAGTGTTTGTTTATATATATATATATATATATATATATTATATATATATATATATATATGTATATATATATAATGAAAAAATGCTGCACAGGTAACACAGGTATTGACTGGGTACATGGGAACCAACTAGAAGATCTTGGTTTTGCTGATGACATAACTCTTATCAGTAATAATGTGAATTCCTTGCAAGAAAAAACAGATAGCCTATCTTCACTGGCTAGCAAAATAGGACTTGAAATTAACAAGGACAAAACAAAAATAATGAAAATTCCCATCAATCAAAATGGAAAAATACACATAGAAGGGACAGATATTGAAGAAGTCAATCAATTTGCATACCTTGGCAGCTACATAGACCAGGATGGTGACACTAGAAATGAAGTTAGGATCAGAATTTCAAAAGCAGCATCAATCTTCAAGAATCTTGAGAACATATGGAATTCAAAAGTTATAAGCACAAAAACCAAGTTAAGACTATTCAATTCAAATGTAATATCCACCCTCATTTATGCATGCGAAAGCTGGAAAACAACTAAAGAAATAGAAAAGAAATTAGACTCTTTTGAAAACAAATGCCTAAGGAAAATACTCGGCATCAAGTGGAATGAATTCAAGAACAATGCAGAGATAAGACAGATGACTGAACAACAACCAGTCTCACGGGTGATCAGGAAAAGGAGATGGACATATGTTGGCCACTTGATGAGAAGAAATGAGCAGAGAATCCCAAAACAAGCTATCAAGTGGAACACAACAGGCCGAAGAAAAAGAGGCAGACCGCGTGAAACTCTGAAGAGAACATTATTAAGAGAGGCCAAGTTAACAGGCATAAAATCCTTTGATGAGGTTGAAAGACTCGCCGAAGACAGGAAAAATTGGCGAACTACTTTGCGAGCCCTATGTGACGTCTAACGGCACGGGAAGGATATAAGATATAAGATATATATGACACTGATTTACTGAAGTGTTGATTGTTGAAATTTCGGGAAAATTGCAACAATCAACACTTCAGTAAATCAGTGTCATACTTGCACTGAAGTTCCTTGTTCAAACAAGCGAAAATAATAATACTTATGGACATTTAGGAAGAAGATTTCTTTTATTTTTTTTTCAAAGCAATTCACGAAGACATAAACATGTGTTTCTCTCCTACGCCATCATGCCACTGTGAAAAACAGATATTTATTTTCTTTGCTAATTGATCTGAAAATAAAAGAAATCCCGTTACTAAATTTTCGTGAAGTGTTACTATTTCAAAGAACTAAAGATTTAGAACAAATAAATCTTTAATTTTATACCAAATCCTGATCATCTGCCTGTTGCAGCTGTTTTTTTGTCTTGAGCAGAAAGTTGCAGAGCAGAGTCGCTTTTACAATAACTGTAAATATGTTATTCATCTCAGTACTTAATTAATCCCAATTCAATATTCATACTTTTAATGTTTAATATATTTAGTACTTTTCATCTTCCGTTGGTCAGTTAAGGATACTAAATGGGTTAAAATGTTATCTTTCATTCAAAAGTTTTCCATTATCCTTGTTCTTGGTGTCTCAAAGTTCTTTCTGGTATTTCGGACAGCTGTATATGATAGCTAGAGATATTCTCAAGCTGCATACTTGTTATCTCACTGTTGTAGGTCACGCAGTGCTTCCTCGCGAGAGAGAGACCAACCAAAGACAACATGGGGAAGAGCTACAGAAGACGAGATAAACGTTAATCAAGACAGCTGATGGGCATCACAACAAAGGTTGGCTCCGGACCGTGAAGATCAGTGAGAAGTTGTTGCTTATCTGCAAGACCCACTAGGTCGTGGAGCAGAGCAGTGGTTAGCGCACTGGTCTCTTTAGGGGAGGTCAGAGAAGATTCAAATCTGGTCACAGATATCCAGCCACCCAGCTAAAGAAAATGGTTAGGGAAGGAAAGGCCAGATGTGATGCTGGCCATATCACTCTGTTGTGTATCCGGCGGTGAAGGAAAGCTTACTATCTAACTAGGGCTAAGACTATATTCCTTGATCTCTTTATAACATGACACGGTTACATTCTTCTTACAAGGCAAACTCTTCAGTAATTGTTAAGCGAGACTGTCCAGAGGCAAGGAAGGATGGATGTTTTACTTTCGTCTTCTAGCCACAGGCCGCGGCGTCTCATTCTCACATTTTCACCCATCCCATCGCAAAACGTCACGCATCCCACTACAAAACGTCACGCATCCCATCGCAAAACGTCACGCATCCCACTGCAAAACGTCACGCATCCCACTACAAAACGTCACGCATCCCATCGCAAAACGTCACAACAGAAGTTGGAATTCACAGCCTGGCCAGCAAGAACAAATTCCTGGTGAACGAGGAAAACAGATACACAAACAAACATTCCTGGTGATCAATTCCTCTAATGTCACAAAACGATCACCATACTCTCGACGTTGTTTTTCAACTGTCTGGCTTCTTTTTTTTTTTTGTGGCCCATCCTGACTCAGGACATCTCAACTGAGAGGACTGGCTGTTTTGTCTCTGGTGATAATGATAAACCCAGTTCTTGTCACCAGTTGTGACCCTGGATAATAAGGCTTCATTTCCTCCCACCAACCCCCGAGGCGAATTGAAGCTCAGAGCAGGTGACCCTTACTCCAACCCGCCCCCCCCCCCCCCGAGGTGCAAACACTGACGATTCCTCCCACCTACCCCCCGAGGAGAGTTAAAGCTCAGCGCAGACATTGACCCTTCCTCCTACCCATCCTCGAGGAGAGTTAAAGCTCAGCGCAGACATTGACCCTTCCTCCTACTCATCCTCGAGGAGAGTTAAAGCTCAGCGCAGACATTGACCATTCCTCCTACCCACATCCCGAGGAGAGTTAAAGCTCAGCGCAGACACTGACCCTTCCTCCTACCCATCCTCGAGGAGAGTTAAAGCTCAGCGCAGACATTGACCCTTCCTCCTACCCACATCCCGAGGAGAGTTAAAGCTCAGCGCAGACACTGACCCTTCCTCCTACCCATCCTCGAGGAGAGTTAAAGCTCAGCGCAGACATTGACCCTTCCTCCTACCCACATCTCGAGGAGAGTTAAAGCTCAGCGCAGACACTGACCCTTCCTCCTACCCATCCTCGAGGAGAGTTAAAGCTCAGCGCAGACACTGACCCTTCCTCCTACCCATTCTCGAGGAGAGTTAAAGCTCACCGCAGACACTGACCCTTTCTCCCCCCCCCCCCCCATCCTCGAGGAGAGTTAAAGCTCAGCGCAGACATTGACCCTTCCTCCTACCCACATCTCGAGGAGAGTTAAAGCTCACCGCAGACACTGACCCTTTCTTCCCCCCCCCCATCCTCGAGGAGAGTTAAAGCTCACCGCAGACACTGACCCTTTCTCCCCCCCCCCCCATCCTCGAGGAGAGTTAAAGCTCACCGCAGACACTGACCCTTTCTTCCCCCCCCCCCCCATCCTCGAGGAGAGTTAAAGCTCAGCGCAGACACTGACCCTTCCTCCTACCCATCCTCGAGGAGAGTTAAAGCTCAGCGCAGACACTGACCCTTTCTCCCCCCCCCCCCCCCCATCCTCGAGGAGAGTTAAAGCTCAGCGCAGACACTGACCCTTCCTCCCATCCATCCCCGAGGAGAGTTAAAGCTCACCGCAGACATTGACCCTTCCTCCCACCCACATCCCGAGGAGAGTTAAAGCTCAGCGCAGACACTGACCCTTCCTCCTACCCATCCTCGAGAAGAGTTAAAGCTCAGCGCAGACACTGACCCTTCCTCCTACCCATCCTCGAGGAGAGTTAAAGCTCAGCGCAGACACTGACCCTTCCTCCCACCCATCCTCGAGGAGAGTTAAAGCTCAGCGCAGACACTGACCCTTCCTCCCACCCATCCTCGAGGAGAGTTAAAGCTCAGCGCAGACACTGACCCTTCCTCCCACCCATCCTCGAGGAGAGTTAAAGCTCAGCGCAGACACTGACCCTTCCTCCCATCCATCCCCGAGGAGAGTTAAAGCTCACCGCAGACATTGACCCTTCCTCCCACCCACATCCCGAGGAGAGTTAAAGCTCAGCGCAGACACTGACTCTTTCTTCCCCCCCCCCCCCATCCTCGAGGAGAGTTAAAGCTCAGCGCAGACACTGACCCTTCCTCCCACCCACCCCCAGAGGAGAGTTAAAGCTCAGCGCAGACACTGACCCTTCCTCCCGCCCACCCACCAGGAGAGTTAAAGCTCAGCGCAGACATTGACCCTTCCTCCCACCCACCCCCCGAGGAGAGTTAAAGCTCAGCGCAGACACTGACCCTTCCTCCCACCCACCCCCAAGGAGAGTTAAAGCTCACCGAAGAAACTGCTCCTTCCTCCCTCCCACCCACCCCCCCCCCGAGGAGAATTAAAGCTCAGCGCAGACACTGACCCTTCCTTCCACACCCTCCCCCCCACGAAGAGAGTTAAAGCTCAGCGCAGACATTGACGATTCCTCCCTCCCATCCCCGAGGAGAGTTAAAGCTCAGCGCAGACACTGACCCTTCCTTTCACCCACCCCCCCCCCGAAGGGAGCTAAAGCTCAGCGCAGACACTGACCTTTCCTCCCACCCACCCCTCCCCCCGAGGAGAGTTAAAGCTCAGCGCAGACACTGATCCTTCCTTCCACCCACCCCGAGGATAGTTAGAGCTCAGCGCAGACACTGAACCTTCTTCCCGCCCACCCCCCGGAGGAGAGTTAAAGCTCAGCGCAGACACTGACCCTTCCTCCCACCCACCCCTCGAGGAGAGTTAAAGCTCAGCGCAGACACTGACCCTTCCTCCCACCCATCCCCGAGGAGAGTTAAAGCTCAGCGCAGACACTGACCCTTCCTCCCACCCACCCCCCCCCCGAGGAGAGTTAAAGCTCAGCGCAGACACTGACCCTTCCTCCCACCCCCCCACCCCCCGAGGAGAGTTAAAGCTCAGCGCAAACACTGACCCTTCCTCCCACCCATCCCCGAGGAGAGTTAATGCTCAGCGCAGACACTGACCCTTCCTCCCACCCATCCCCGAGGAGAGTTAAAGCTCAGCGCAGACACTGACGATTCCTCCCACCCACCCCGAGGAGAGTTGAAACTCAGCGCAAACACTGACCCTTCCTCCCACCCACCCCCCGAGTAGAGTTAAAGCTCAGCGCAGACACTGACCCGTGGCTACATTTAAGCAGTTGGTTTGCATCCTAGTGTCAAATCTGGCTGTGATGGGACGCATGCCCAGCTTTTCGGCGAAGATGTCCTGACATGTCCCCCCCCCCCCAACTTAGGAAGCTTTCCAATGATCAAAAGTGGAATCTCGCGGATCTCTGCGACATGTAGAGTAGTGCAGGTCAGTGGATTCTCTGTGTGGTCGTCGTGTCATCAACTGGTTCTCTGTGTGGTCGTTGTGTCATCAACTGATTCTCTGTGTGGTCGTTGTGTCATCAACTGGTTCTCTGTGTGGTCGTTGTGTCATCAACTGATTCTCTGTGTGGTCGTTGTGTCATCAACTGGTTCTCTGTGTGGTCGTCGTGTCATCAACTGATTCTCTGTGTGGTCGTTGTGTCATCAACTGGTTCTCTGTGTGGTCGGCGTGTCATCAACTGATTCTCTGTGTGGTCGTCGTGTCATCAACTGGTTCTCTGTGTGGTCGTCGTGTCATCAACTGATTCTCTGTGTGGTCGTCGTGTCATCAACTGGTTCTCTGTGTGGTCGTCGTGTCATCATCTGGTTCTCTGTGTGGTCGTCGTGTCATCAACTGGTTCTCTGTGTGGTCGTCGTGTCATCAACTGATTCTCTGTGTGGTCGTCGTGTCATCAACTGATTCTCTGTGTGGTCGTCGTGTCATCAACTGATTCTCTGTGTGGTCGTCGTGCCATCAACCGATTGTCTGTGTGGTCGTCGTGCCATCAACCGATTCTCTGTGTGATCATCGTGCCATCAACTGATTCTCTGTGTGGTCGTCGTGCCATCAACCGATTGTCTGTGTGGTCGTCGTGCCATCAACTGATTCTCTGTGTGATCGTCGTGCCATCAACTGATTCTCGACCGGCCTTGAACCTCGCATTCCACAAGAATACCAGTATCCGACCAAGAATCTGCTCGCCAAACACTTGCTGAATCTTTGCCAGGATTTCTGTTTGCAACTTTGAGATCATGATACAGTTTGATACAAACTCGAGGGTTTTTTTTAACGTCCATCCTGAAAACTGCCAGACGGCTTGCGCATGAAGTCAAACAAACGAAGATCCCTGCTATCAAGTTAGGCCTAGCGCACATTGACTCAAACCACACGTTAGCAGTGCCATCTGGTGTAGACGTCGTCCCGCTCCAACAGGTTGAGGCGTTTCGGTCACACCTCGGGTCTCCACGCATTCATGTAATAACTACAGTGTAATACATTTTCATGCATTAATAAAATATATCAGCCATTTTCTAGCACAAACTGACTTCCAGATTAGTATGCTACCCTGTGAGTTAACATGAGAGAAAGAGAGAGAGAAAGAGAGAGAGAGAGAGAGAGAGGGTGTGTTATGAGGATAAACAGTTCCAAATTCAGAATTAATAACAGGCTACTGTTAGATGTTTGTGTCACGCTGTGCTGATGTCCCCGCTGTGCCACGTTGTTCTGATGTCCCCGCTGTGCCACGTTGTTCTGATGTCCCCGCTGTGTCACGTTGTTCTGATGTCCCCGCTGTGTCACGTTGTTCTGATGTCCCTGATGTGTCACGTTGTTCTGATGTCCCCGCTGTGTCACGTTGTTCTGATGTCCCCGCTGTGCCGCGTTGTTCTGATGTCCCCGCTGTGCCACGTTGTTCTGATGTCCCCGCTGTGTCACGTTGTTCTGATGTCCCCGCTGTGCCACGTTGTTCTGATGTCCCTGCTGTGTCACGTTGTTCTGATGTTTTCACTGTTACGGTGTGCTGATGTCTCCATTGTGTCACGCTGTGCTGACTTCCATACAAACATTTCCCAGACAGGTAAGTTGAGCCTTGAAAATATTACCTGGTTATTGCTGCACAGCTCCAGACTTAACCTGACACTCAACACATAAAAGCTGGTAACTACCAAACCTCCTAGGTCACCTCCACCTTCAGTTTTCCTTAACCAGGGCACTGTTATAATACCAGGCCTGGTTCTGTCTTCATTTTCTGCATATAAGACAAAGAAAATGCCGCTGATAAAACTTCTTTGTCTATAAAAAGAGATGGTACAGAAGAAGATATTACAGCAAGAATTGGGAAGACTGGAGTAGCATTTCTACAGCTGAGAAACACATGGAAGGCCAAAGTGATATCCTTAACAACAAAACGTAGACTGTTCTGCGCAAATGTCAAATCGTTCTTGTTGTGTGGATCAGAAACATGGACAGCATCAGCCAAAAGTATAAAGAGACTGCAGACCTTTGTTAAAACCTGCCTAAAGAAGATCCTTCAGATTAGACGGCAGGATTACATTAACAATGAAGACCTATGGCAGAAAACGAACCAACCCACAGTGAAAGAAATGATAATGAAAAGTCGGTGGAGATGGATAGGACATACACTTTGAAAGCTTACCACTAATATAACATGACAGGCTCTCTCTCACCTGGAATCCCCAGGGTAAGAGGAAACAAGGAAGACCAGAAACACCTGGTGAAGGAGTCTTGAAACAGAGATCAAACAGATAGACTACCTCTGCAGGTGGAGAAGAAACAGCCCAGGACAGAAATAAATGGAGAGGCCGTGTTGATGGTCTATAACACAGATAGGGAGAAGGAAGAGAGGAAGGAATGAAGGAAGTATAAAGCATTATCAGATGCGTTTATTATAGCTCAAAGTTCTTCATTAGTTCTTCTTCTTCTTTTTCTTCTTCTTCTTTTTCTTCTTCTTCTTCTTCTTCTTCTTCTTCTTCTAAGTGCTATGGCGATCATTTCTCTCCACAATTCCCTGTCTTTAGACTTGATTATGAGATCTGCCGGTGACTTTCTTCCTAGCCACACTATCAGCCCATCCAGTAACGTTTATCTCTGTCTTCCTCTGTCTCTTCTTCCCTCAATTTTTTCCAGTTGCCACAATGTGTTCCAATTTTCCTCTTCTCAGGAAATGTCCTATAAATCTCGCTTGTCTGCCACTGATAATTTGCTTTTTAACTCCAGCCTCTCTTAAGACTTTTTCATTGGTTTTCTTGGCTGTCCATGGTACCTTCAACATCCTTCTCATAAACCATATCTCCATGGCCTCCAATTCTCGTTATACTCTCTTATTCATAGACCATGCTTCACACCCATAAAACAAAATTGGCCCGATGTACCATTAGTTCTGCCGTTCTCACAACACAGAAATACTTCACTGACAAACGTGATTCATCATCATTGTCAAGACCGATGGATCGAGGAGCAGAACTTGGTGTGGCAAAACATGAACGGCTGATTACAAGCAGCACTAAGACGGTCGGTCAACACAAGACGGGGCGTTATCAGTTATTTAACGCTGATGGAGATCGTGAAGAAGAGAACGAAGACACTGTTGAAGGTGTTCAGGGTTCAGAGATAATAGCCCTTAATAACTGTCTATCTGTCTTACCGCCTGCAGCAATTTGCTCATTACTGGCTGCCCGTTTTTTTCCATGACTTTCGCATATCAAATACAAGCCATAGTAATCACTTGCTGCATTTATAATTTTAAATATTACAAGACATTTGGGTTATTTTGGGATTTTTTTTTTCATGAAATAAGAATTATAATAGAGGATTTCTCAGTTAATGGAAAACTCAAGATAAGAAAAAAGACGAAGGAAGCCAGGAAATGGATAAACAGGTGGCAAGAGAAAGAGAGGATAACAAAAACTACGCATTTGAAACAGCAGGGGGCGTGCACGGTTCATGATGACCGGATAATAACTAACACTTTGCTCTTCATATTCCAGTATTTCACAACAGACTCGTGTTACTATCTCCATATTTGCGTGTTATACGGGTGCAATCTTGCACTTGTACGAACTCCCTGTAACTGCGAGCTGTTGTTCTTTGCAGCCGATGCTGTAGAGATGTTGAGGCACAGCATCGTATCGGCGTGGGAGCGGGTTATGGCGGCTACTTTTTTTCAGTCCCAGAGTACAGCTAAAAAGCAGGGGGTGTGCAATGCTTATTTAGCAGGTTCCACCACCAGGGGACTATGGCGATCCCTGCCCCGTTACCCAGGCTATATCTGCTACTGGGGGTACCATGGAGACGTGGGACAGGGTCTTGGTCCTTGGTCAGCTATGGGTAGCTAACCCGGACGCTGGCATATCTGCTATGTGTCGCTGATTACCTTTTCGGGCGCCTTCACCCCTCCCCCCCCCCATGGGGGTGCAGTAAAGATAGGCAGATTTGTATGGCTCAGCTTTACTAAAAGTTGGCAGAAACGAGGGCGGCTGAGAGTAAGATGAGCGCACATAAAAAGTAGAACATACAACAGTCTCTCTCTCTCTCTCTCTCTCTCTCTCCCCCTCCCCCCCCCTCCTTTATTACTAGAACCTCATTTCTTTTGCGACGGTATAGAGAAAGGCAGCATCAGTTTACACCGAACGGTGTACTTTGTACTATGTCAGTATCGCGTTACAGGATTCCAAGACGTTAACGATAGAAATAAGGCCGCAGACAAATTAAAGAGATCTTTTACTATTAAAGTTCCCAAGTGTAGTCTGGAAGAAACTAGGACAATTCAAATCCTGAATTATCTTGAGGCAGATAACAGGAGTGTGGGGGGGGGGGGGGAAGGAGAGATATGAGCCAAAGTTGATGTCACATGTTATCGCGATCATTAATCTTCGTGTCTGGTGCCAAGGGTTATGTTATGTGCCATCATCGATCTCTTCGCCTTGTCTTGTCTCCTTCCTCAATACCTTTCAATGGCGTGGGGGTCAGACGTGATTCTTCATAGGGCTCGGCGATTTGCTTTGTATAAAGAGATATTTAAGGTTTATGCAATTCCCCCCCCCCCACCTCACCGCCCCATCAAGCTCTTGCCTGGGCAGTCTCTCCGTCTGTCCCATAAATTCTTAGCGTGAATATTTTCTACGGTTTTGCTGTCTGGCGATAGTTGTGTAACGTGGTCAAGCCATTTGATTTATTGTTTCTGGATTTAGTGTGATGCTAGTGTTACGCCAATCCCTAGTCGTGGTGGTACCATTTCTGATTTTCTCTCTTTTTCTTACTTTTTGTATTCTCCTCAAACCTCTCATTCCAGTCGAGATGCTTTTCCTTTTTATTTTTAGCTGTGTGTGACCATGTTCGACATTGGTAACACAGAGTTGGGAGTAAAATCAAACTGTGCAGTGCTCTTTCTGTTTCAGTTGTGATGTATTTGTTTTTCAGTATGACTTGATTTTGCTTTATTGCATCTTGTCTCAGTTTCGGCATCGATTTTCCTAAGAGGATGCTAAAATGTACTCCTTAGAAATTTGAAATGCTTCACTTGTTTCAAAAGCTGATTTGTCCAGGAAAGTTGCCGCTGAGACTTCTTCTCTGGCTGTGATAATGAAGTCCGTCTGCTTTCAGCACTGGTGTTCATGCTGTGGTTTATACGAGGGTTGATTGATAAGTTCTCAGCATAAGGTACAACGGATTATTTGTGGACAACCTTTTGGGGTTATTTCTCAACATAGTCCCCTTGCAAGTTTATGCACTTAGTCCAGCGATCCTGGAGCATACGGATCCCTTTTTTTGTAAAAGTCAGCATCTTGTGCCAGTAGAAAGTGATCTACGGCATGAATGACGTCATCATATAAAGCAAATTTGCGACCACTGAGCTACTTTTTGAGTTTGGTAAACAGGTAATAGTCCGAAGGAGCCAAATCTGGGGAATAAGTAGGACGTTAAAGAGGCTGGAAGCCGCATTCATGAATGGCAGCCATTGCTACCGCCGACTTGTGAACTGGAGCACTGTCCTGCTGAAAAATGACTCTTTTCATCAATTTCCGTCGAAGCTTTTCCTTCAGTTTGACCCGCAGTTGCTTCACAAGATTAGCGTAATAAGCCTCAGTAACCGTTCTGCCTTTTTGAAGATAGTCTACCAACAGCACACCTTCTGAATCCCAGAAGATGGAAGTCATCATTTTGCCTGCAGAGAGAACCACCCTTGCTTTCTTTAGAGGTGGGGATCCATGATGTTTCCGCTGCTTTGACTGTTCTTTGATTTCTGGTTGAAAATGATGAACCAAGTCATCCATAGTCACACATTGCTGAAGAAACTTTTCAGGATCTGCAGAAAAATGGCCAATACTGTCTCTTGACATATTGAGACGCTGTTGTTTGTGATCAGCTCCAAGAAGTTTCGGGACCCATCGAGCGGATACCTTTGTCATTTGAAGATCATTGTGAATAATGGCATGAACACGTTCCTGGGAGATGCCCAACTCAGTAGCAATGTACTGCTCAGTTAGTCGTCGATCCTTCATTATCATATCATGGAATCTGCCTGTGGTTTCATCGGTGGTTACCGTTCTTGGTCTTCCTGAACGTGGATCATCTTCCAGACTCTCCCTTCCATGTTTGAATTGAGCTTCCTATTTCTTCACTGTGCTGTAAGAAGGAGCACTCTCCCCTAGTCTCTACTGTATCCTCATGGATCTCCTTCGATGATAAGCCCTTGATGCAGAGGTAGCGAATGACCGCTCGATGAGAAATTTTATCAATTTTCTCAGTTTCTGCCACCCCTTACCACTTCAGTAGCCTGTAAAATAATTGGTTACAGTTAATTTTTTGAAACTTGGTGTTTAATCTTACATTAACCTGATCTACAAAAGCACCTAATATCAGTTGTGTGTTTCAAGTGTTTGTACCTTATGCCGAGAACGTATCAATCAACCCTCATATCTGCCTTTGTTACGTTAGTCATGATCTGCTGTAATTCACTCTGAAGTGACTATAAATTCACGGTCGTCAGCAGGAAGGAGTTAATTCATGGTCCACCTACTTTATTTATGGTCCACCTACTTCGTTTATGATCCACCTACTTCATTCATGGTCCACCTACTTTATTTATGGTTCACCTACTTAATTTATAATCTACCTACTTTATTTATGATCCACCTACTTCATTTATCGTCCACCTATTTTATTTATGGTCCACCTACTTCATTTATCGTCCACCTACTTTATTTATGATCCACCTACTTCTTTTATGGTCCATCTACTTCATTTATGATCCACCTACTTCATTTATGATCCATCTACTTTATTTATGGTCCACCTACTTCTTTTATGGTCCATCTACTTCATTTATGATCCACCTATTTCATTTATGATCCGCCTACTTTATTTATGATCCACTTACTTCATTTATGATCCACCTACTTTATTTATGGCCCACCTACTTCATGTATTATCCACTTACTCCATTTATGGTCCACCTAATGGGTATGCTTTCTGACGGGTGTTGTGAGTATACCAGTGATAAAAAAGGGAGAAAACCCCAAACGTTTGAAGGTTGTCAGTTACAGCAGCAGGTTTATATTATAAAACAGACTTTGTAAAAAGGTACCAACAAAATCAGTTTAAGGAAAATCGGGCCAGTATAGATTGATGATGTCCAATTTGTATGTAGGAGAATCAGCCATGTTTGACTACGTTTCAGCAGGTGATCATTTTGTAAAGACTAAATCTCGCAGCATATAAAGAAATAAGAACAAAAATCACACGAACATTCACTTTCTGCTGGTGTATGTAAAGTGTGTTTTCACATTTAAAAAAGTACAAAGTACCAAATGTTGAAGTGACAACCCCCCCCCCCCCCCAGGGATTTTGGAAAGTACTTCACGCCAGATGAAAGACAGGTACAATTGTGCCAGTTTAAAATAATCCTAGCGCGATCGCTGCAGTATGTCTGGAACTGGGCTGTCGGGCACTTGTGTGGTGGAACTTTTACAAGGCAAGTTAGAGATATTTCCATAAACTGTTTTGTTGACTTCCACAGGCGTCATGTTGGTCTGTATTTTCTCCTTTGACTTCCCATACTTTTCTCTCTATGTGCCTAATTTTTTTTTCTTAAAAATACTTTTCTAGAGCGCTATTCATATAATATTTTCAGCTAAATTTAACCTCAATTCAATATTTCAACAATTTCCCAGTATTTATATACCGCTTTCTGCGAAGGCTTCATAAAGAACAAAATTATTCTGGTAGAGAATCCATATAGTTTTGACCGCTTTAATGTTCAAATGTTTTACAACAAACTTCACGTCAGTCTACGGATGCACACTGTTATACGGCAGTTTCTGGCTGTGAATACTCGAGACCTCAGATGGGTTATATATCCGAAGGCTGAGAGTTATCAATGTGAGGCTAATGAAACGAGCTTATAGCTGTTTCCCTAGATTCTGTTCCCTGGCTTACGTCTACTTATACCTTAAAAAAAAACAGTGATATCGTACTCCCTTTAATGTTACACTGGTGATGTAATACTGTTACAACCGGAGAAATTAACCTTCAGCGTTGTTAGACTTCCCGCTGCTACGTTCACGCCGTGACCCGTGACCCGCTGTGCTACATACTTCTACCTGGGTTCTTCTCTCTCCCTCTCTCTCTCTCTCTCTCTCTCTCTCTCTCTCTCTCTCTCTCTCCCCCCCCCCCCCCGATGAATAGTTTTTATGTCTTCTGAAAATCAGAACATCGCAACCCTTTGGGATTATTTTCCCCATTCATGCCGCATCTTACAATTTATCTTCTTCATGACTAAAGCTTCTTCAGTGGGAAGATTTCTACATAAAGGGTTTCTTTTCAGTAATGTTTTTTTGCATGGGAAATGTTCCAAAACAGAGCGTAACACACACGGTCACATCACAAATCTTTGGACATTTATCTTCTTTCATTTGGTCTTTTTTTTTCTTTGCACATCCACACACACTTTCTCGGTGGACCCTTTTCTTCCGAAGTTGAGGATTCTGTTGATGGAAAATGCCTCAGAAAAAGTCGATCGCCACAGGCATCAATGCCCCTACCTGAGCATTGCAATATTCTTAAAAGTAAATAAAAACTGCCCCGGGGCATAATTCCACTAAACACACTTTGACTGAAGCAAAAAAATCTTTCGGCAAGTATTTATTTTCAAGTTCTTCATTCTTTCCGTCCGGTCAATGTTCATGGCTGGGCACTGTCGCTCTTGTTCATCTTGTTCACTGTGGGAACTATACATTTCAGTTTCCTCTCCGCTATCACTCTTTGTGGTAAAATCTAATATTTTCTGCATTAATTTGTTTTCATGCATTGTGTAAGGAACGTTTTATAGAGCACTAAATGCAACACGACCACACAATACTAGTGTAGCGGATACTGTAAGATGCAATGCATGAACGCAACGTAGCCATTTACAGTTCACACAACCAGTCCTGTCTTATGAGGTAAATATAACATTGCTACCACCGGCTTCTGGACAAATCCCGCATGCTGAAACTAGCTCATCAACATCATCATCATCATCATCATCATTTCGTGACGTCTCCCCACGTATGGCTGGCTGCAATGCATCTCCACTCTCTGTTCTGTTTCTTGTCTTCGCAGAACACTCGGCCCAGCTTGTCCCTGTCCATCGCTTGGTGTTGTCCACCCATATATAATGCTGTCGTCCTCTTTTGTTCTTTTCCCTTCGATCTTGCGCTCAAGAGTAGCATTCAATATAGTCGGTTTAGCACTTCGTTGTTTGTTTTCTTTTATGTCCATGAGGTACGCCCTGTTCTTCTGTACATCCACGTTTCAAGGGCCTCGATTTTCTCTTCTCGTGTCTTAGTCAAGGTCTAGGCTTCTGCACCATAAAGGAATATTGAATATATGTAGCATTTTACCATACGTAATCTTAGTTACTGTGATATTTGCTCTGATGTAAGGATCTTCCTCATTCTGCTGAAGGTGTTTTGTTTTTTTTTTGCCAGACCTATTCTTATGTTAATTTCCGTTTCACATTTTCCATCCTCTGCTATCATGTGCCCCAAATACCTGAAGCTTTTCACCTGTTCCGGTAATTCTCCATTTATTTTAATATTTCCTGCTGGTCGCATATAACTAAAATTAGCTATTGTGATTCCTTTATTACTGATCGGCTACGACAGTTTATATCAGCGAGTAGTAAAATTCAGAACGAATTAACACTTTGTTAGCATTTGGAGAATGAAAAAAAAAACAAGGGACGTGTTAAGATGCACTTAGTGGTGATACAGCAAAAACGTCTAAATGCGCTCATAGAAGAGAAGGGGCTAGATTCCTAATAATGATTAGGAAAAACTAATTGCCAGCGTTTTACGCATCAAGAAATTAGGTGAAATTAAAACCAACAAGGAATCTATCAACATGACGACAAAGCTGAGAAAGCCAACATAAGAGTTCAAATTAAACTATAAACATGTGAAGAACCTGCCTTAAACAGTAATTTAAACGTAGGCGGTAGCATATTAAATACACCCACACGAGTTAATGTCGTGACATGACCAGTAGCGTACACTTTAAATGCATGGAGTTCGGTTGTTTGATGTTAAACGCACTGGAAACAATATCATTAAACATATCACACTTCCGGCAAAATCCGTGAGTTTAAAGTGATAACACACAACTTTAAACTCTTTCCTTTCCTGAATAAATTTAGCTTGTTTACAGCCTCTGTTTACCTTTTATTTTTTAACCGGATGTACAATGTCCTACTTTACTGATGTCAAAGGCAACTTTATGAAGAGAATTTATTCATGAACATGTAGCTAACTTGAACAAATTATAGCTTTTTTTAGTTGATCTGTTAATAAAATGTGTGAGTCATGACGGACGCTTGCTCTATAAATCTTTGACAAAGGATAGAAAAGGGTTAACTTCGTGATACTTCAATGAGGGCACCCCTCCACGTTCTCCAAAACAGGCGATGTTCATCAAACAGCCGCGAGTGTGTCTGGCCGCACTCGGAAGTCCTGTGTCATGTGACGAGTCACTTCCTGTCCTGAAAGAAATACTGACATTTGTTCAACATTTCACCCGGTTTCTCTTACCTTACTCCTTGTCCTCATCCGCTCCTCCTCCTCATCACTAGCATCATCATCCTCTTCCTGTGCCATATCAGTACGAAATAGCTGGTGTAATTGACCTTTTCTTCGACGGCTCTCTTGATCTAGTGTCATCCTCTCTAACACTCATCCATCTCTGTCAGCACTCCCCTCTTGTTACTTTTGCTTCATTTTTTTTTAAATGAACTGTTCATGATAGTGAACATTTTGCCACTCACTACTACTATACTATTGTGAGAGAAGCCACTTTTAGAAAGATAAGAACGGCAATGAGAACGTGATACGATAAAAGACAATGATGAATATATTCATATGTTTTTTTCACTGATATCAAACTTCATTAATGAAAGAATATACGAAATTTCTTCACTGATATAAAACTTCATTAGTGGAAGAATATGCGAATTTATTTTTCACTGAAATCTATTTTCGTCAGTGGAAGAATACAGTTCAAACATTTCTACGTTTCTTCACTAATGTCTATTTTCCTTTTACAAGAGAAGTACAAGTCACAATTAAAATAACGGATTTGCACGATTTTATTCCGGTTTTTATTTTGTCATTGTTGTTGTTGATGTTGTTGTTGTTGTTGATGTTGTTGTTGTTGTTGATGTTGTTGTTGTTGCTGTTGTTGTTGTGGAGATTCAAGTTCTAAAATAAACTACAAATATGAATCAATAATATTCCGGTTAAAAAAAAAATTGTGATGGATGTGTTTATTATAAAATTATTTGTGTGGTCCTCGGATTTGCTTTTTCTTTTAGTTTGTGAGATTCCTTTAGTTGATGCCATACTAGGGCGAGAGCTGGAACAACTATTGCGTTTCCTTCATATTTCAGGATTTACACTGCTAATGCTTTCTTATTTTGGATAAGAGAAAGCCTTATCTGCGTGTATCATCAATATAGGCAACTTGTTTTGTTTGGAACGCAAGTTATTGTGGACACAGCGGAGCAATCGCTGACACTGTGGGACCTTTCCTCTATTGTTTGAAACACACCAGTTGTATAACGTGACACAAGTAATAAACAAAGCAACCATGGCAAATGATAGCGTTACTGCGGAGACGTCAAGGATTTACCTCCCTCTCTTCTCGCTCTTACGCGCCAAAATTCAGCACCTAAAGTGATTAACCCGACAAATGAAGGGGGCCCCAGTAACTAATGCAAACAGGAAATGAACTGACTCTTGTATCATGCTAAGCTCTTCCATGCCAAAGTAAATATACTTCCGGACACAGTAATTTTCATCAAACGTGGGCAGGACAGAATACACGTAATCCATTTCACGTAATTCCCCGAACGTGACAAAGGGTTGTGGAATTCCCAGTTCCAAGTTACAATCGAAAAAACAAATGTCCCCTATCTCAGATACTGAAATTTCATGTCATGATCTGGTACTTCTTCCCGTTTCGAACAATCGTGATTTGGACTGAACGTGGTACCAATAGAGAGCTTTTCTCTGTCTGATATTTGTAATAGTCGTTTTAAAAGATAATTTTCGACATAATCTTCTCAAGTCAGCTATACATTCTTTTTTTTTCTGTATAAATAATCTTGTCAAGCTAGATGTCTCTTTTTCTGTGTATTTTTTTTTTTGTGGGTCCTTGCAGTAGGTTCGTTGCTTACATCATGTTGTAAGGAGTCTGACTTGCTTGCTTATTTTCTAAAGAGGTTTTCGCATTTCTGTGAATTTCTTTGAATGTGTTTTTAAATAATATCTATATGTCTTCTTAACTACTTTATGATATCCTGAAATCTATTTCTTAACTACTTATTATGATATCCTGAAATCTATTTCTTAACTACTTAATATGATATCCTGAAATCTATTTCTTAACTACTTATTATGATATCCTGAAATCTATTTCTTAACTACTTAATATGATATCCTGAAATCTATTTCTTAACTACTTATTATGATATCCTGAAATCTATTTCTTAACTACTTAATATGATATCCTGAAATCTATTTCTTAACTACTTATTATGATATCCTGAAATCTATTTCTTAACTACTTATTATGATATCCTGAAATCTATTTCTTAACTACTTATTATGATATCCTGAAATCTATTTCTTAACTACTTATTATGATATCCCGAAATCTTTCCACTACTTAATGCAATCCTTCTGACCGGATACAGAATGTGTGTAATATTTTGTTCTGTTATTGAACATTCTCTGTTAAAATAATTAAACATTCCTGCATGCAGCAATACTGATTGAATGATGGTGCTGTACATAAAAAAATATGTCCCATGACATCTGCATGCCGTGGGGGTGTGAAGTGTTATTGCCTTCACATGCATAAGTCACTACAGTATCTGATGTAGGGATGCCAGCACCTGTCCTTGTTGCCTTTGTCCTAGGAAAACCCCTGCTACCCATTTTTAGGCTGGGTTTATCCCAGTATCAGTAGGTCCAACAAAAACAACAACAACAACAACATATTCTTCCCGAGTGTAAAATCGAAACAGGGACCTTCTGATAGGCAGACGCGTGCACTACCCACTACACCACCCTGGACTGGTGTCATATAACGGTATAATAACATCAACCACTAATAATCTTGCGCCTTTCCCTACATCAGTGGTTCCCAACTAATAAAAGTCCACGGACCCGGTGCTGTTTCAAAATCCAGGCCACGGACCCCCACCTTGGAAAAGTTTCATATCTGTGTGATAGCCATGTGTTTTACATGCAAGGAAAAGTATCATATCTGTGTGATAGTCATGTGTTTTACATGCAAGGAAAAGTTTCATATCTGTGTGATAGTCATATGTTTTACATGCAAGGAAAAGTTTCATATCTGTGTGATAGCCATGTGTTTTACATGCAAGGAAAAGTTTCATATCTGTGTGATAGTCATGTGTTTTACATGCAAGGAAAAGTTTCATATCTGTGTGATAGCCATGTGTTTTACATGCAAGGAAAAGTTTCATATCTGTGTGATAGCCATGTGTTTTACATGCAAGGAAAAGTTTCATATCTGTGTGATAGCCATGTGTTTTACATGCAAGGAAAAGTTTCATATCTGTGTGATAGCCATGTGTTTTACATGCAAGGAAAAGTTTCATATCTGTGTGATAGCCATGTATTTTACATGCAAGGAAAAGTTTCATATCTGTGTGATAGCCATGTATTTTACATGCAAGGAAAAGTTTCATATCTGTGTGATAGTCATGTGTTTTACATGCAAAGGAAAAGTTTCATATCTGTGTGATAGTCATGTGTTTTACATGCAAGGAAAAGTTTCATATCTGTGTGATAGCCATGTGTTTTACATGCAAGGAAAAGTTTCATATCTGTGTGATAGTCATGTGTTTTACATGCAAGGAAAAGTTTCATATCTGTGTGATAGCCATGTGTTTTACATGCAAGGAAAAGTTTCATATCTGTGTGATAGCCATGTGTTTTACATGCAAGGAAAAGTTTCATATCTGTGTGATAGCCATGTGTTTTACATGCAAGGAAAAGTTTCATATCTGTGTGATAGCCATGTGTTTTACATGCAAGGAAAAGTTTCATACCTGTGTGATAGCCATGTGTTTTACATGCAAAATAATTTTTTTTGTTAATAAACTGTGGGTACCCTTTAATGAGTAAACGCTACACTATAGTAAAAAAAAACACAGTACAAACTTGGTGAATTATTTTAAATGACAGTAATGTAGTTAAGTAAAAAAAAGACAGCAATTAACATTTCTACTTGTTCTGACAAATGAACAGAATAGGAAATGTGTGACAAACAACCAAGCTAAATATGGTGATCATTGCTTGCACATCTGGTTCAACACTTCCTATTTTTAAACGTGAAAGAAAGGGGGATTCGCCCAAACATCGGTTGTTGAACATTTCATAGTGGAAATAAAAAAAGACCTTGAGTTTTTGACACGGACCCCCACGGTAGGTTTCCCTGATTCCCCCCTCCCCATGACAGGTTTCCCGCACCCCCCCCCCCCGGGCAGGTTTCCCGTACCCCCCCCCCCCGGCAGGTTTCCCGTACACCCCCCAGGCAGGTTTCCCGCACCCCCCCCCCGGCAGGTTTCCCGTACCCCCCCCAGGCAGGTTTCCCGTACCCCCCCCCCAGGACAGGTTTCCCGTAGCCCCCTCAGCAGGTTTCCTGTACCCCTCCCCCCAAGGCAGGTTTCCTGCACCCCTCCCCCCAAGGCAGGTTTCCTGTACTCCCCTCGGCAGATTTCTCG
This sequence comes from Achatina immaculata, assembly GCA_009760885.1. NCBI lineage: Eukaryota > Metazoa > Mollusca > Gastropoda > Stylommatophora > Achatinidae > Lissachatina > Lissachatina immaculata. The sequence continues at coordinate 13,505,720 of CM019702.1, forward strand.
TACCTCCCAGGGCAGGTTTCCCGTACCCCTCCCACGGCAGGTTTACCGTAACCCCCACCTCCACGGCAGGTTTCCCGTACCCTCGGGGGTCCACGGACCACCAGTTAAGAACCGCTGCCCTACATCACTGGGACAAAGGACCTAAATGAAACACATGACTGTGAAGCAAGCGATGAAATGTAAAATAAAACTGTCGATGAAGCCCAAACTTAAAAAAAAAAAAGAAAAACTAAACCACGTGTTATGTTATTATTTGTCTCGTAATGTAAGTAATTTCGTTATACTCAAAACAGAAAGTTATATCTTACTATATACCATCTGTCCCAACAGTGGATAAATACATTTCAGGTGTAACAATAAAATGTCTCTTAAGACTTGCCAAAGAAATAAAGTATTGATGAGACATAAAAAGCGCACACAAAGTTTAGGGGGAAAAAAACCCATAAAAGTTGAGAAAATTAAAACTACGGCTCATTTTTATGATCCTGGAAGTAGTCACGGGAGATAACGTTTCATGTTACTTAATGTGCAAGAAACTTTTGATTCTGAAAGATGTTGATTGAAATGGTTAAAGATGGCAATGGAAAGGGGGGGGGGTGTTGGACGAAAGGACTAACAAAGAAAAGCCAGTAAATTAAGGACACAGTGAACTGTGTTTTGTTGAAATAAATTTAGTACACCCTAAAGTAACAGTTTTAACTAAATGTAAACAACAGAACATGAAGCACTTGTAAAACTGTCATAAAACAAAGGAAAACGTGCGGATTAAAGTCAGTCAACTAATCCTTCCTTCCATGAGTCTCTGTGTGTGCTGCGGTGGTGTAATGGTTAGTATTCTCGCCTGTCGATCAGAAGGTTCCTTGTTCGATTTCGCAATCGGGCGGAATTTTTTTTTGGATCGACTGGCGCAGAGGATACCATAGCCTAAAAATAGGTCCCTGTGGCTTCCCTATGAAGGGAAAGTCAGAGAGGACATTTGCTGGTATCCCTACCTTGCATGCTGTGGGATCATATTCCTTTTAGAGAGATTATGAGACTCCATGGATCCCATGAGACATTTTTACAAACAGAAGTCTGACTATCAAAACGAAAAGGCGTCGCCTGTAGGTCTCGTCTGCGCTAACAACTATTTATGTGCGCCCACAGCTTTTCCGCGCTAAAAAAAGGCTAAATTTTTCATTAGCATGATGCCAGAAGCTGACAAGAGTAAGCCGTATCTACGATGTAGCTTAGACAGACGCCAAGATGCTGAACAAAGCAGGTCAGTAACAGGACACGAACAACGTATTTTGTGTTGCATCCAAGGATAATTAATTTGTATAAAACTGTGACCCTCCATAGCCAACACGTGGCCCACCTTCTGCATCATGGGCCTAGTAACCTATTGGTAACACAAATACAACTTAACCTAGTGCTAACACAAATATCACTTAACCTAGTGGTAACACAAATATCACTTAACCTAGTGGTAACACAAATATCACTTAACCTAGTGGTAACACAAATATCACTTAACCTAGTGGTAACATAAATATCACTTAACCTAGTGGTAACACAAATATCACTTAACCTAGTGGTAATACAAATACCACTTAACCTACGGCTAACACAAACACCACTTAACATAGTGGTAACACAAACACCACTTAACATAGTGATAACACGAATACCACTTAACCTAGTGCTAACACAAACAGCACTTAACATAGTGGTAACACAAATACCACTTAACATAGTGGTAACACAAATACCACTTAACATAGTGCTAACACAAATGCCACTTAACCTAGTGGTAACACAAATACTACTTAACCTAGTGGTAACACAAACAGCACTTAACCTAGTGGTAACACAAATACCACTTAACCTAGTGGTAACACAAATACCACTTAATCTAGTGGTAACACAAATACTACTTAACCTAGTGGTAACACAAACAGCACTTAACCTAGTGGTAACACAAATACCACTTAACCTAGTGGTAACACAAATACCACTTAACCTAGTGGTAACACAAATACTACTTAACCTAGTGGTAACACAAACAGCACTTAACCTAGTGGTAACACAAATACCATTTAACCTAATGGTAACACAAACAGCACTTAACCTAGTGGTAACACAAATACCACTTAACCTAGTGGTAACACAAATACCACTTAACCTAGTGGTAACACAAATACCACAAAACACACCAGATCTGCATAGAGAACACCCTGTATAATGCCTGGATTTTTTGCTCAGTAACAATTTGGCAATGACTGCGAAAAGAAAAGAGCTCTTGATTGCTACGTAACAAGCAAGACTATAGTAAATATTCCAGCGTAATATCTGAGGGCAGATGAATTTATTCAGAACGGTTCCCTCTTAGGCGCCTATACTTTTCTTTACAGCGTGACAAGTCTTCAAGATATTCAGCATGAGAGCTAATCACAGGCATTCCTCTTTATGGAAAACGTATCTTAGAAGGACTTTACTTTGATAAAATATGCTCAAAATTCATACCGCGAAGTGTTTAATCTTTACCGTAATGTTCGATAGAGACGGCATTTTTCGGCGCCGTTGATCGTTAATGCAAAATTAACTAGAGAGATGAGAGGCTTGACACAAAGACTGCCATCTTTTTTATATAACATGGCCGCTTTTCCCTGTTAATTTGTAAAATTAAAAATCTATGGTGGTAAATCATCCATAATGTTTATCTGCTTTTTTTCTAATTCATAGTGGTTCTTAACAGAGCACGTGATAAATGATTGTTAGTATTAAGTCATAAACATAGATGCTGTTGATGATTATTACAGGCGGGCGTGTTTTCTACACAGTCATTCAAAACTGTTGTTAATGTTTCCATTCCTAGCATTGCCACTTTCAGTTTCTTACCACTGTTACTTCTGTTTATCCTGTTGTTTTGATGTTTTGAAATTCTGATATTTTTCCCCTCACATCTTAAATAAGTGGTTTTATATACCATTAAACTAATATTTAATTGTTTTTTCCCCCACAAATTATTGACTTTTCTTTAACTGTATCGTGCTATATAGCACGCAGTGTGTGATAAGTTGTTGAATATATGTATATATATCTTTTTTTCAGGACGGAGGAAGATTGTTTATGGTTTTTCTCGCTGGTTACAAGTCTCCCCACACAGTCTGCGCTGGTAACGTTGCTGAAATAGAGAATGGAAACAGTGCGGGAAATATCTTCTTCCAACACCTTCATGCAGGCCTGATTCTGGGAAGGAAGTTCGGAAACCGCCTGTGCTGACCTCCTGCCAGAGTATGATGGGTAATAATAAAAAAAAACCGGCAAGTTCTGAGGTTTTCTGATTGCCTTTGTTTATATTCCATCTTGGCTAATCTTTCAGACTTTGACTGGGCTTTCAAATATTTGCAAGCCAGAAGTTATGAAGTCTATGGATTAAAAAAAAAAAAACTAAGACTTCATATTTACAGGAACCTGTCAAACATTTTATCTGGTGCGAAGAAATATCAATATAAATATGTATTCGTTTACAGCATCCATTCCCAAACTGGGCGAGACTGACCCCCCTTCCCCACCCCCATCTGCTTGAAAAGATCTAAAAGGTAGTGATGGAAAAGAGCGATGAACGGAAAGCATTATAACCACCTGATATGTGTGTGTGTGTCTGCACAGGGCCAATGGGAAAGTAGTCTAAGGGGAAAGAGGTCGGCAGCCAGGAAAAGTCTGAAAATTACTGGTTTGAAGCATAAATATAGTCCATATATGGACTGCAGTGTTTCACAAAATTAAGAAAGCTGAGCTCAAAAGAATCAGGTATACGTGAGCGAAGCAACAAAGTCTGTAAAATGACGGTAGAATAAGTGGATCTTTTTATTTTCCTTTGCTTTCTCTGTACATCAGCCTATGAATAACTAAAATCTTCTATATGCTACCTGTAAACTTATTATTTTATCCACAGACTAAGGATGGAGGCATCATGAAGGATAGAAGCAACACTCAGGATGGAAGCATCATGAAGTATGGAAGCATCATGAAGGATGGAAGCAACACGAAGGATGGAAGCATCATGAAGGATGGAAGCATCATGAAGGATGGAAGCATCATGAACCCTGAGGATGGAAGCATCATGAAGGATGGAAGCATCATTGACGTTAGAACCATCATGAACCCTGATGATGGAAACATCATGAACACTGATGATGGAAGTATCATGAACACTGATGATGGAAACATCATGGAGGTTGGAAGCATCATGAACACTGATGATGGAAACATTATGAACACTGATGATGGAAACATCATGAAGGATGGAAGCATCATAAACACTGATGATTGAAGCATCATAGAGGTTGGAAGCATCATAAACACTGATGATTGAAGCATCATGGAGGTTGGAAGCATCATAAACACTGATGATTGAAGCATCATGGAGGTTGGAAGCATCATAAACACTGATGATTGAAGCATCATGGAGGTTGGAAGCATCATAAACACTGATGATGGAAACATCATGAAGTATGGACTTATCATGACCACTGATGATGGAAGCATCCTCTTAACATCAAACTCTCAATTACTAAAGCTCTCTGAATATCGAGTTTTGAATCACATCATATCTCATTTGACTCATGTAAACTCAATACTTTATTCACAACATGAGGATGAAAGCACTATCAAGCGCAGATGAAAATAAAGTAAATAGCTCAATTAACGCACGGAAACAGCTGCGTAGAACTTCATACAGAAGTTCCGGCCTTGGACTTAACTCAGTATGAAATAGAAACACAGCGTTTGCAAGAATGTGGCGTGGGTGCCAGTTTTTTTATAAATAAATAAATCTCTTTTGCTAACGATATTTCTCTAATTTTTTTAAATATATTTCCATGCTTCGGAAGCACATCCAGTATTTGTTAGAAGAAAGTATAAAGATTCCAACTTTTAGCTTGAATAAGTTCTTCAAAATTGCACATTGTTATTCTCATGGAACAAGTAATGACAGAATGCAGACGCATGCTTCTGAGAGGCTGCTCATATTGAAGCAGTTATCCCATCGATTTTTAGAGCGGATAAGAAATATAGCAAAGTAGACTTTTTCCCCCGTAGCTTGTGACGCTGCCCACGTGCATTTTGCAGAGAATAAAAAAAAAAAAAAGCTCTTTCGTGTGAATTCGAACATGATGTTTCACACACTGTGATTTCTCAGAATGTGTTTAATGGCATGAAGTTTAAAAGAGAGATTTCTCTTCGCTGTTTAAAAATTTCCCCTCAATTTGGGCCTCGCGTTGGACGTTAACGTAAGCCGTCAGCCGAGCGTGTTCGACTATGAAAACAACTTTCAAATAAACATGATTATAACTTCCAGGTGCTCGGAGGTAGATTTACACTTAAGCCAGTTTTTAGTGAAAGTCCCTGCACAGCGTGAGATATCTCGGATAAAATTATTGACGTGTTTATCATTAGGGTTCACATTAGAGAAAAGGATAAATATTTTTTCCTTAAATTTGCAAGGAAGACCACGGAAGACTTTTTCTATCTTCGGCCCCACTAATGCTTATGCTGCTGCCATCTTGTAGCTTGGCCCAGAAAAAAATTATTTTCTGACTTTTAACTCGTTTTATGGGATATTCTTCCTTCACTTTTTCTTTCCAGCTTTCCTGTTTTTCTGTCACATCAGCACATCGTTATCACAGCCGCCCGCTTCATGTCCCGAATGCTCAACGAATTAATAGAGTAACCAAAATATATCATAAACTGGTGTGATGATATCCGGGCCCTAATCTTTGGGGGTACAGCCAATGCATTGCTCCAGGGCCCACTGCTTTGAGGATACCCCTGGAGGGCTTGGGGGTAGAAGTGGGAGTTATCGGTTTACACAAGTTCTCTCGGAGGCAGTGATAGTAAAACATTGCCCTCAAGTACAGGCAAAGAAAATATGGACGCTGAAGCAACATCCCGCCGAGTTCTTCTGTGTTATGACTAGGCCTACTTGTTTTACTAAAAACATTGGGACCGTTTCCAATGGCCACGTCTGCAATCATGGTCCATCATCGGTGCACATAGTGAATCGAGTATGTTATGTAATCCATATTTCCTTTCCACACGAACATTAGTTGTTACGCAATGCTTTGATACTGGGAAAGCCGCTCTGAATCTATAGTGATTGGCTGCCTAGACGAAATAACGTTTTGTGTATGAAAATCCTCCCTAACATAAACGTCACTTTTTTGCTTCCATTTAGAATATCTTAAAGGATATTTCAGTAAAGCCATACGATTGAGAATTTTTGTTTCTCTGCGTTAAATGCTTGTCAAATATTTTTTTTTGTCTGCAGTAACATTATAGACCAACATTATAGACCAGAGGAATACATGATCAACCGTGGAAAAATTATAGACAAAAGCATTGTAGGCACGAGAGAACAATACTAGACAAAGCACTGTAGACACGAGAGAAATAAAAATGGTAGACAAACCACTGTAGACATGAGAGAAAGAAAAATAGTAGACAAACAACTTTAGTCGTGAGAGAAAGAAACATAGTAGACAAAGCATTGTAGATACGGAGGAAAGAAAAATAGTAGATAAAGCACTGTAGACACGAGAGAAAGATAAATAGTAGACAAAGCACTGTAGACATGAGAGGAAAAAAAATAGCGGACAAAGCACTGTAGACATGGTAAAGTTAAATTTCACGTTACCATGCCCTTAATGCATTTTGGGAAATAAGGTGTTAGGCCCGTATTTTCCATGACCTTCGGCACATGAAAGTGTGATGTGGTTAGTATCACACCTGGCCGCTTTATCTTCCCAGATTTCTCTGGTACCCATTTTTAGAGGCTGGGTCAACCCCGGGACCTTTTTGGTGTGTACCATAAAAAATCTCTATGCTGGGACTGAACCCGGTACCACCTGATTAGCAATTGTAGACATGAGAGATAGAAAAGTAGTAGTCAAAGCAATGTAGACGTGACAAGAAGATAGAAAAGTAATAGTCACAGCAATGTAGACGTGACAAGAAGATAGAAAAGTAGTAGTAGTCAAAGCAATGTAGACGTGACAAGAAGATAGAAAAGTAGTAGTAGTCAAAGCATTGTAGACGTGACAAGAAGATAGAAAAGTAGTAGTAGTCAAAGCAGTGTAGACGTGACAAGAAGATAGAAAAATAGTAGTCAAAGCAATGTAGACGTGACAAGAAGATAGAAAAGTAATAGTAGTCAAAGCAATGTAGACGTGACAAGAAGATAGAAAAGTAGTAGTCAAAGCAATGTAGACGTGACAAAAAGATAGAAAAGTAGTAGTCAAAGCAATGTAGACGTGACAAAAAGATAGAAAAGTAGTAGTCAAAGCAATGTAGACGTGACAGGAAGATAGAAAAGTAGTAGTCAAAGCAATGTAGACGTGACAAGAAGATAGAAAAGTAGTAGTCAAAGCAATGTAGACGTGACAAGAAGATAGAAAAGTAGTAGTCAAAGCAATGTTGACGTGACAAGAAGAAAAATGGCAAGAGAAAGACGATGACTCGAACCACAGCGTTGCAACTCCCCAGCCGAGAGAGAACAGTGCTCTGTCAATTCGGCCAGCACGTCCATTGTTTCCTTCTATAAGAGGAAGGGACCTTATTTTCTTTCGCTCTGTGGTGTCTCCCCCTCTCTCCCCCTCCCCCCAATGTTTCCCGCCCTTTCTACAATGTTGTTTTAGCTGTACATTATAGAGTGACGTTTTATGAAAAATAACATATACTCTTTATTAACTGTTCAAGCGAAAAAAAAAACAACGAACAGTGAACAATGGTGTGCAAAGGTTCAGACTTTAGACCCCGGTGTCATTGCATTTAGGACAGCCCCCCAGATACAAGTAAACTTGTATGCCCCGCAGTATGAGCCAGCTTCCATGGAAGAGTTTGTTTGCTAGTAGTTCCTGCCGAATGTTGGTTGTTTACGATGTGTTTTCTGCCACACAGTTCAGACTTCCTGCCAGGACCTTTAATTTGTCCCAGCTCCAGCAATCTTCTTATAACGGCCTTTGTCCTTACACTCCAGCTCCTAATTTTCCAACAGTCTGTCCAGTACAGCCTTAGCAATGTTTCTCTTCTTTAGTCTCAGCCTGCTTTTTTTTATTTTTAGTCTTTTCAATAAGTCTGTCCTCCATTTTATTTTCATATACTCCCACATGATCTGGGCAGTAAATCCATGCTCGACTCGTCACATATGAATGGAGTAGCAGATGAACCCATTCTTTCTGAAGCAATTTCTTCTCAGTTTTACGAAGCATACTCTGTGAATTCGTCATAGTGACACCATTAACCACATCATGGGCTGTGATGTGCCATGTAAAACAGACTGAGATTATTCACAACAGATGTTCGTCTACAACTGTTGTTGAACTATATATATATATATATATATATATATATTTTTTTTTTAAAAGTAAATGTAATCCTGTCATGCCTTAGAGGCAAGCAGGGATATGGTGTTAGTGCCCATATTTTCCTTGACCTGTCAGCACACTATAGGGTAATGTGGTCAGTATCATGCCTGGCCGCCTTTCCTTCCCCAACTCCAGAAGAAATCGGGGACCCATTTCTACAGATGGGTTACTGGGGTTCCTCCGGCCGGATTCGAACCCACGAATTTCACCATGAGAGACCAGCGTACTAAAGACTTCGCCACTCAGACACCTATATATATATATATAGTACTCGTAACGCTTGTACAGTTAACTTACGGTGGAAAAGATTCAAACTGGAGCCGGTCTGTAGATTTGTGCCAACTGTGTCACTGGAGTGAATTGTATTCGCCGCTGCCACTACTTGCCATAGAGCCTCCGGTTTTTCGATTCGAAATATTGACAGAAAAAAAGGACACAGAACAATAAAATTAGTACAGTTCTCTGATTTATTCACGTGCTGTTCCAGCCTTCTTCTACAGAAATTCTGTTGTAATACAGAACAATTTAAACCATTGGATGCGCTTATCATGGCTGGTGCTGTATTTGGGTGCCAGTTTGGCAAGCTACCTAAAGAGCAAAATTCAGAGAAATGTAGTACTGAGCTTTTTCTGTTCATAGTTCTATATCTGCGTTTCCCAAAGTGGGCGTTAACGCCCCTAGCGGGGGCTGGAAAATACCGGGGGAGGGGGCGGTGAAGGAAAAAGGGTCAATATGGTGGTGGTGGAAGAAAAGGGGGCAGTAGGATGGTGTTGATGCAAAACGAAGCAGCAGTCGGGGGCAGTAATGCCTTCCTTCGTAGCACTTTTCAACCTGATATCGAGAAACTTGGATCCCGACATGAAACTCATCCATCACATTAAAAAATAGAGAAGATAGTGCAGTATGTGTGTTATAAATGTACTACATATTGTTAAACTGGTTTGCTTGTTGAAGTTTTTAGTTTTGTAATTGTATAATGCATATCCTAGTTTAGCAGGGCATTGTACGAAAAGTACATAACGAGGAGGAAGAGGGGGGGGGGGGCGGGGTTGAGGAAGTGGCCTGGGAGAAGAAGGGGCGCCAGCCAGAACAGGCCTGGGAAACACTGTTCTATGTGGATTACTTAGCTCTGCCTAGATGCAAAACAGCCTAGCTCAGGCGCTGGATAAATGCTCTTCTTCTTATTATTTGTCAATATCCCAAAACTGCGAACTGATGATCTCTGCAGCGTATGCGGTGAAGATTTTGAATCACAGCATCGTATCGAACTGGAAGCGGACTGTGGCAACTTTTTTTTTTCAATCTCTGAGTAGAGCTAAAAATCAGAGGGGTGTACAATACTTCTTTAACAGACTCCACCACCATGTGGAACTATGGCGATCCTTGCCTAGATAATCAGACTAGACCTGTTTGGGGGTGGGGGGATAACCAAAAGAGAGCTGGGACACGGTCTTGGCCAGCTATGGTTCGCCAACCCTGGTGCTAATATGTCAGCTATGGGTCGCCGATTACCAAATCAGACTTCCCTGCTTGATAAATCATGACAGTCAGTCTTCATGTTCTCTACAGTCAGTCTGAGAGTTACTTGCAAGTATATGCTTAAACATAGCAAAGAAAAATGCATGTAAATAATAAGACACGTAATAAATTTGTTGCTATTAGCCTTCTCCACTATATTTCTTGCATGTTTCTCATTTTGATAATATACAATCTTTCTACAGCTGGAACTCAGCTGTCATTTCTGGGATATACAGTTTTATTTATATTCCACTCTAAACATGAACACTGCTTAGCGTAGATAATAAATAAATATGTGTCTGACATTATACATATCAGCGATTAGTTATGCCAGTCTGCTACAGATGCGTGCCGTACTAAGTTATCTGCTGCTTTCTAATATCACTTCCGTCAATAGCTTTTCAAAGCTTACTAAACCTTCGATTATTATACTTACAGGCACAGATGCGTTCTACCTGGTACTGCTAGTAATGTCAATGTTTTTCTTCGAATTATGCTTAAACAATTCAAAAAACCAATTTTTTTTTTCATAATAAAGGATATCAGTACCCTGTGTTTACCGTCTTAAACTGCGGAGTCCTGTTTAAAATGGATGCATATTGTTCAGTTTCTACATGAAATGCATTTTTCACGTGAAATGGGAGTATTTTATTGATGTGTTTTACTTCTGAAACTACGCACTAAAGAACGAATAGAACACAGGAAATTACTGTGGTTTCGCCAAGTACTTGCAACGTGAAAAGTTTTGGTAGTCAGCAGCAGGGTGACACAAGCACCACAAAGGATGGTGAGAGAAGTGGCGTAGGTAGATGGAGGCGTAGGGCTTTGTTTTAAAAATAGATTGGAAAAAGAATGGAAGGAGGATTAAAATGACAGGAGCATGTAAAAATATAAGCATGTGTAAATGAACAACGGTGCAATATTTTGGCAATACGCATTTCTCAGGGGGTAATAAAAATAACAAAGCAGTACCAAAAAAAGGTGGAAATTGGCCGCCCATGATTTTGACAGCGCGAAAGTAGAGCATTAAAATGGAGAGCAGAAGCTAGGTAAAGCTTTTTCTTAGCTTCATAAGAGGACAGACTTCTTGGTCGTCCACCACTCATGAAAGTAGGCCAGTCACTGATGTGTTTTACAGACATCAACCCGTTACCGCTTGGATGAATGTTACGATTCAAAAGCTAAGGTTCATAGACGGTGAAGAGAGAGATAAAGGTATAATGTAAAATTCCAGTTTCCGTGCCATTAAGGCATATTCGGGAATACGGTGTTAGGCCCGTATTTTCCTTGACTTTCGGCACATGAAAGTGTGATGTGGTCAGTATCACGCCTGGCCGAATTTACCTTCCCAGGTTTCTCTGGTACCCATTTCTAGAGACTGGGTTAACCCCGGGGGCCTTTTATTTTTTGGCATGTACCATAAAAAAATCCCACTGCTGGGACCTAACCCGGTACCACCGCATTAGCAAACCGAGCGGCTAACCAGGTGGAGAGAGAGCCATCTCGTTAAATGCAACAGTCTTCTCTTCTGGTCAGGCTTCCTGAAACCACACTAGGTTTCTGAGCAACAGACTTCGTTGACGATTAAGATACTACGTGTGTTCACCTAAAGAAATTCAACGAAGCGAGGATAGCGCTATGGTCACTGACAAGAGAAAACATCATGTAACATTTATTGAAAAATAACACCTGACAAAAAAAAGCACTTACCAGCGCCAAGACTAAATGACACTTCCTTTCAAACAAAGCGAAACTTCCTGCAGGCTATAAATATTAATCCTATAACATCAGGCGAGAGCCTGCAACACGACATTCTTGTTAAACTGAAAAGGAAATTGGAAATGACAAGTATCCGTTCTGTGTTTGGCGCAGTCGAGTAGCGTTTCTTGAATGACTAATATTAGCTGTACATCGGAGAGTTCCGCTGTCTAAATTAATCATCTGTGTGAGTTTTCCTGTCTCTTTCAAAAGTTTCAATTTTTATCAAAAGAAACAATATATTATTACTATGTCTGATATTATTTATGGAAGAAATAATGCCAGTTTACTTTATGGCGTAGAAAATCGTGTTATCTGTTCATGATTCTCTCACCAATAATGACGGAAATAAATATTTCCTTAACATTTAGTATCAGTCCAAACTGATCAGATCTAACATAGAAATAGCTCAAACAAAAAACAAATCGCGGATTCAATCGGTTAACATTTGTTTAAATTTTAAATAAATTCAGTCTTCACATTAATAGACATTATGACGAATTCATTCACAAGTTTGTAACAGAATAAAGGCGTATATTTCTGAAAGCCCTACACGCTCTGGTTAGGATATCAAGAAGACTAAACATATGAGATAGCTACACTGCCAAGGTGTGCACAGGTACAAAATGAAAAGGAAAAAAAAATCTAGCAGATAAAGCAGGAACTGGCAAAAATGTCAGGGTTGACCTGATTTTCAGCAGCGTGTGACACTAATAACTTAATATAAAATTTCTTCGAAATTATTGGCCATAAATTACACGTAAATCTTGTGTTTTTTTTTGTTGCCTTCACTAGATCTATCCTTGCGAAAGATCTGTGTTTAGCGCCTTGCACAGGTATGGAAGATAGAGACTTTTAAAAAAAATGTAACTGTTTATAAACAGCACATTTTCTGTCTAGGTAACCTGCTCTAGATGCTGGTCTGTGTCAGGTCGACTTCTCTTTCGAGCTACACAAACTGTTCAGAATGAACAGAGGTTTTTAAACACTCAACAGCTGAACACGAAGCTCTTCCGAAACGGGCTAAGATATACAAAAGGGCATATGTTATGGCCTTTATCTCTAAGGGCATATGTTATGGCCTTTATCTCTAAGGGCATATGTTATGGCCTTTATCTCTAAGGGCATATGTTATGATCTTTATCTCTAAGTGCATATGTTATGGCCTTTATCTCTATCTTTATCACAGATAAAATGAAACCTCGTCTATGCTAATATAATATGGTATTTGGTATCTTTTATGTGTTTATTTGCTTTCATCTAGATCAGCGAGTTATTATTTTTTTTACTGCTACAAATCCTTCTATGAATTTCGCAATATACCCATAAACTACTTTAACCAGATTAATGAAATCGTGATTAAATTGATTGCTTAATCATATAGAAAAGTATGACTTCAAAAGATGTCGTTGGGTTAGTTTTACTTCACATTAGGAACAGAACAGCTGTTAGAAAGTTTATATATTACACGTTCTCAGATATTAAAATTATCCAGAGATCACGTCCAATATTCCCATCATTTGGTTCCCATGCCATCAAAAGGTAAAGATAACAACGGTTTAAGAACTCTCGAAATAGAGTATAGTTTTGTATACAGGGGCCGACTGTGATAAGAACATATCTTACACAAGATTTCGCTTGTTAAATGGTTATCATGACTGCTATAACAGCCATTATGAAAAACAACAGACTGAGGTGGCTCTGGCATTTAGAAAGAATGGGAAAAGATAGACAAACAAAGATGGTCTATACAGAAGTGATGAAAGGGGATACACCAAGAGGTAGACCTAGACAACGATGGCGGGACAACCTGGAAGAAGACATACGCGCTCTTGGAATCGAAAATTGGCAAGAAAAAGAACAAGGACAGAGAAGAATGGGGACGTGTCTGATTTGCAGCAATGAGCCTCAGTGGCTCGAAAAAACAGCTGCTCAAAGAGGAAGAAAAAGATGACTGAACTTCAGAAAAGTTCATGAGTTTTGCGATCGCCTCATATGAATGGAGATCTAGGCACGATCGCACAGTTCCTGCGCAATAAAAGGTCAGGCCCAAAGGTCGCACAGTTCCTGCGCAATAGAAGGTCAGGCCCAAGGGAGGCACAGTTCCTGCGCAATAGAAGGTCAGGCCCAAGGGAGGCACAGTTCCTGCGCAATAGAAGGTCAGGCCCAAAGGTCGCACAGTTCTTGCGCAATAGAAGGTCAGGCCCAATGGAGGCACTGTTCCTGAGAAATAAAAGGTCAGGCCCAAGGATCACACAGTTCCTGAGAAATAGAAGGTCAGGCCCAAAGGTCACACAGTTCCTGAGAAATAGAAGGTCAGTGCCAAGGGTCACACAGTTCCTGAGAAATAAAATGTCAGTGCCAAGGGTCACACAGTTCCTGAGAAATAAAATGTCAGGCCCAAGGTTCACACAGTTCCTGAGAAATAAAATGTCAGGCCCAAGGGAGGCACAGTTCCCGACAAATAAAATGTCAGGCCCAAGGGTCATACAGTTTCTGCGTAAAAGAAGATCAGGCCCAAGGGTCATACAGTTTCTGCGTAAAAGAAGGTCAGGCCCAAGGGTCATACAGTTCTTGCGTAAAAGAAGATCAGGCCCAAGGGTCACACAGTTCCTGCGTAAAAGAAAATCAGGCCCAAGGGTCACCACAGTTCTTGCGTAAAAGAAGATCAGGCCTAAGGGTCACCACAGTTCTTGGCAAAAGAAGGTCAGGCCCAAGGTTCACCACAGTTCTTGCGTAAAAGAAGGTCAGGCCCAAGGGTCACCACAGTTCTTGTGCAAAAGAAGGTCAGGCCCAAGGGTCACCACAGTTCTTGCGCAAAAGAAGGTCAGGCCCAAGGGTCACCACAGTTCTTGCGCAAAAGAAGGTCAGGCCCAAGGGTCACCACAGTTCTTGCACAAAAGAAGGTCAGGCCCAAGGGTCACCACAGTTCTTGTGCAAAAGAAGGTCAGGCCCAAGGGTCACCACAGTTCCTGCGCAGAAGAAGGTCAGACCCAAGGGTATAATGATATGGACGTCATCGAAGAAATTAATTTAAAAAACTGGAATGGCAAATTTCAAGCGAAATAAAAAAAATTTTTAATGAAAAAAGCATAGCAAAAACTGTGAAAATGAGACGATTTTTGAATTGCTAATCATACAACACTGTGATAAATCACTTTACTGTGGGGAAAGAATAGTGTTTCTCATCTGAAACACTTGCACGTGAAACCATAAACTGAAACAACGACTGCGTAAAAACGCTGTTTATTTGTTACTGTTGATTCCAGGTGGCATTATATACTTGCAGGAGACCATGCGTACATGTTTATGCCAGAAATTGGGTATCTGCGGGGGACTGAATTTAAGCGACCGAATGTCAGTGTCATGTCCTCGTTTTGCTTTACGGGTGTCACGATTTCATTCTCTTTGAAAGACCTGGAAACTGAAGCTTTTTTTTTTTTTTTGGAGGTGTTAAATGGTCGAGTGGATAGTGCGCTGTTTCTCGTAGCTGGGCGGTTGCTCGCTCTACTGGAGTCCATGATTCCAGTCCTAGATAACTCGTAATTCTCTTGTAATTTTCCTTTCTCTGACGTATAAAGGTGACAAGTCTACTAGATTTAGATTATTAACCGTACAACACTGTGCTAAATTGCTTTACTATGAAACTGCACATTGTAACTCGATATTGGAAAGAAGGAATCGGAAATCACATCCTCATGCAAAAAAAGCAGAATCGTTTTGAAGAATTAAAAAAAAAATCTTAATTACTGGCATCCTGTAAGATTTACTATCGACAGATGGGGGAAAGGGGGAATAGTAATTTTAGAGGGAAAACCAGTAATAAATCTAATTTATGCCTCACGTAAAGCTTTCCTACTGGCGTGTAGACGTTCTAACAAAGGACTTGGAGCAGAGCTGGGATCTAGCTTCGCGTTATTGGACAAGTTTTCGATTTTCTGCAGCTCAGTTCTGAAAATGTTTTTTTTTTCCCTGTCTGCTCGCATTGCCAGTCTGTCTGAGTGTGGGTGTTTCTGTGTACGTGTCTGTCTCTCATTGTCTCTTTGTCTGTCTCGCTCTCTCAGTTCGTCTGTCTGTTTGTCTGCCTGCCTGTTTTCGACTTTGTGTCTGTTTCTTGCTGAAAGCGAATAACATGGTGGCGGTTCTATCACACGATCTAGTTAATTAACTCGTTTTTTAACCACACTATTTCAGTATTATTTTACTGTTCTTATGTAAATGTTTTAGTTTAATGTGCTTATGTATATGCTTTGTTCTGCTTTTTTTAAAAATACGGGTAAACGAAGCTGATAATTGGTTTACCTACATAGTATTTATTAAACATTTACTTCATTTTTTTAACGAAATTTTATTGGGTAAACACTGTATTTCTTTCATTCTTATAAACTTGTTTACTAACCAACAGCATTTTTTTTTCTTATTTATATGCAAGTCTTATTTCTAAGCTCCCAGAAGCATTCCTGGTACATCACAATGCCACCCATCTCAGGTAGTTACAAGAAACCCTGGGGCAGACTGTGAGAGATGTGATAAGAATGAAGTTGACTGGGGTTTAGATAAGAAGCATCGTCGAGTTAGCTGGGCAGTGCTCGGTCGAAAATGTCGTCCTGGAGAATTTAACGGTGATCCTGAGGGAAAGACATTTCTTATGTGCAAGGAATCTTCTTCTTCTTCTTCTTCTTCAGCTTTCCGAGCCATTAAGGCTCATTGCTGCAGGTAAAGTTCGCCTCCATTCCTCTCTATTCCTAATCTATCTTCTCTCTCCAGTTGGTGGCATCAATTTTTCTTTTATATCCTCTTCTATGTTGTCTTTCCATCTCTGTCTCGGTGGCCTACCCCCTAGGTCTTGTTTCCCTCATCTCTTGTGCATACGTGATCTTCGTTTGTCTGTTCTGTTGTGCAAGGAATAGTGTGGAAGAAAGACAGTCACATTGCTGCTCCAAATGTTAGGAACAAAGTGATGATGATGATGATGATTAACTTCATCAGTCCATATTCCAAAAGCCCCAGTGTATATCCGGTTTTCCAGTGTTTTTGTTTTCACCCCATTTCCCGTCTATTACACATGATAATGGACGGGGCTTGGGGCGTTTTTGTTATGAAAGTATTAAACTGGGCATAATTGGGAGGAATTTCTTCATTTCTTCAATCTCTTACGAGTAATCTAATTATCTTCATGTAAAAATTATTTGTTTCCTTCGTCCCTTTAAGCAAACGCTTTAATTTTTACTTTCGCTCTCTCTCTCTCTCTCTCTCTCTCTCTCTTAAGTTATCTTAAACTGCTCTTACAGACACCGAATACAATTAATTGTTTTATGAATAGTCCCGAAAATGTTGTATAGTAGACAGTCATTTATAATGTATGTAGTTTCTTCTGTACTGAGTGAATGTTTAAGAGCGAAACGTAAATGTTATATTTTATTTTATGTCTCTCAGCTTCAATGTTAGTTATGGTTGTTATATGAACAGCATATTTGTAGAATGTCTGGAATAGAGTGAAAGATGTATGATAAAGGGCAGAATGTCAGACGGGCCTGCGTGCCAGTTCTTAACCCTTTTGAAATAAAGATCAATCAATCAATCTTAAGTTATTTTAAACTGCTCTTACAGACACCGAATACAATTAATTGTTTTATGAATAGTCCCCAGAATTTTGTTTAGTAGATAGTCATTTATATTGTATGTAGTTTCTTCTGTACTTTGTGAATGTCTAAGAGCGAAACGTAATTGTTATATTTTATTTTATGTCTCTCAGCTTCAGTGTTAATTATGTTTGTTATATGAACAGCATATTTGTAGAATGTCTGGAATTGAATGAAAGATGTATGATAAAGGGCAGAATGTCAGACGGGCCTGCGTGCCCAATTCTTAACCCTTTTGAAATAAAGATCAATACAGATCAATATCTCTCTCTCTCTCTCTCACTCACTCACTAACTCTTATCCTCATAATTTAATAAAACAGTTCAGTGTAGCTATTTATCACACTAGGCTACTAAAACTGATTCATAGATAACTCTTACACAATATCACACAGAACTGCCTCTGTGGAAAGGTCTTCGAAACATCGCCAGGTCAGCTGTAAGAAAAGAGAAACTTGAAAAAAAAACCCACACAAAACTCAAGGTCTTTGAATTGCGAGGGGAAAAAAACATAAGAGGACGGCTATAATAGCTGTGGATCAGGCACGGTGATCATCGTTTCCATTCTCAGAAACTTAAGAAGTTATGGCCAACGCCAGTCATCCTTGGAGAATAGCTAAGGCGTTAGGTCAGTTCCAGTTGATTTACAGAATGCTACTTCACGTTCTGGATTTTTCAGAAACATTGAAAAAATATATGAAAAGCAGAGGCATCACTGTCAAATAGAAGGGATTGGGTTGTGCTAAATGCACCAGGTGCACGTATAAAGAGGATGACATCAAAATGACTGTTTTTATACATTAATACATAAAACATTACTAAAGATTCTGTATGATCTGGTATGATTCGTACATAGGTGTAAAAGGGGGGGGGGGTGGGAGAGGGAAGGGGGTGTACATCATGGGTTATTGCACTGGGAAACATCAACCAGTGGTGATGCCACAGATAAAAAGACGAGAGAGAAAGAGTAAAAAAGTACTTTCTTTAGTTTTCAGTGGCCACGCCCCTAGATCTGTGATTACTTTTTGACTCGCTTCCACATCAGAAACAAAACCAGAAGAGGAATGTTACAATCTTCCCACTGAGAACGTGATACTGGAGCCTGACACGCCATCTATACCACAAAGCTTGAACTTCATTTCTGTGATGATGATGATGATGATGATGATGACTGTCATGGACAACGATGATAGTAGTCCATTATAACGTCCCTTGTGTTCTAGGACCTAGACAAGAGAGCGTGAGCTCAAATAGAATTGCCGCGGAAGGCTTCTGTGTGAGTTTCATCTCGGCGGCGTCAGACGTGATAGAAGAAGAGCTAAAGACAACAAGAGCTACTAGGCCGAACATATCAGACTTACAGGTCGGCCTGAATCCTTTCTAGATTTTTTTCATGAGAAACCCTGTTGCTGTGGTCAAACAGCTATAGACCACAACTCACCTGTTTATATTAGCACGGAAAAAAAAAGTATCTCCGTGTTCCAACTGAGAACTCAGTCACGTGAATCTGAGTGGCGGGATATAGAAATGAGTTAGTTTTCCGTCTAAATGTTGTAGAGACAGGTCGTCTGTGAGCTCTCTCTAGGAAAGGATGTTTGTTAGGAATTGGTTCGTCATGTAGGTTTTTTAGTTGATTGTCCTTGTTGGGACAAATGTGTGTTTAAGTCAGAGTGTATTTTTTTTTGTTTTTGATAGATGGATTTGTCATTTTTAGGACAAAAGGTTGTAACGTTTATTATGTAGTGTTGTAAGTTTGATTGTCCTTTTTAGGACAAAATGTGATTCTTAGTTGGAAGGTTGTGTATGGATTTTTTCGGTATATATGAGGTTGGTATGTTTTTTATGTTGTATGTTAGTATGAGGGTCCCATGGCTATGTTAATCGCCCGGACCGTTATTCTATTCTCATTGTAATTGTTTCCATCAGTTTACACACCACATCCATTTTTGCATCATGCATTTAACAAATGAGAATTCATCATTAAACTTTCGTTGATTTTTGTAACCGTTGAATCCTGTGATAATTGGATTCATGTTGAGTGTCAGCTGCGGTGTTGAGCGAGTTGATTACATGAAACTGGTCATGTTCGTGTACGGATATGTAGAGGTTGTTGTCCTGGGTTTTCGTGTGTCACATAATGTGACGTCTGTTGTGTCACTTGTATAGCAGTCTAGTTAATCCGCTCTGTAAACAGTGACGACTGCAAATAGTGAATAAGAACATTAAATTCAGTACTTCAAGACAGATAGCTACGCACAATACAGTACAGTGTGTGGGCAAAACACGTGTGTAGTGTTTAGAAATAAACTAATATGGCTTCAAGAATACCTGAAATATAAAAGCGAGAGAACGATACTTCGACTCGGGAAAGATTGTTGTCTCTCCTCTCCGTCTGCAGAACAGCGAAACTTCTTAATCACATTGTGTTCTTGAACTACGATATCTAAAAAAAAGGCAAATGCCTAATTCGCCTTGTGCCTCAAACTGCAAATAAATTAACCTTGCAAATTCCCTTCACAGAAAAGTGTCCTTGAAGTTTTTAACAAAATGCGTTCATTCTCGTGTTCTCCAGTTTGCAAACACACACACACACACACACACACACAGAGAACGCGAACAGGTAGATTATAAACATCGTTTATTTATTTTGGTAACGTGATTTAGTAGCTAGTAGTACCGAACTGTTCGCTCTTTCTGCTGTTTGTAATTATTTCATCATCATCATCAGGTGCCGTGCCGACTGACGTTGGCTATTATGCTTCTCCAGAGTACACGATCCTTCATGCAGGCCATCAGTTCAGTTGGTGATCTCCTCTCACACCATCCCGTCAGACTGTCCAGTATCATTTCTCTTGGTCTTCCTCTTGATCTTCTTCCTTCTATTTTTCCTGCTGTTATAATATTTTCAGTGCCCCCTCTTCTCATTGCATGTCCTATGAAAGTACATTGTCTCTCTCTTATCTTTCTGACAAGGTTTTTTGTCTCTCCAGCTCTTCTCATACATTCTTCATTAGTTATTTTTGCTGTCCAGGGGATTCGCAACATTCTTCTAATAAACCACATTTGTAATTATTTGTAATTATTTACATCTTGCAAAATTTCCAGGGCTGTAGTAGCCTAACTTCTTAGCTGGCTCTACTACTTTTCGATTTTTTTTAAAAAGAAGTCTCTAGACGTGCCCAGGTTACAAGACCTGCGAGCCATTAGAACAAGAGTCAGACTGACAGGCCCATGGCCTGCATTGGTGCATCGATCTTAGCGTTGGTCTTGCAGTTTTACAGTATGAGAATAAATGAAGGACTGTGGTCATAAAGTCAGTAATACTCTCCAGCGTGCTATGAGTAATGAAGATCATGATAATAATGGCTTGAGGATGAATGTTAGCAATAATGGTGACGTAGAATGTAAAGGCAATGGTTAACGAAGAAGATAATGATAACATAAAGGGTTGTAAGAACCCCCCCCCCAAAAAAAAAATAACACTGATGACCTTGGCAATGTTAAAAGGTTTCATTTTGTTCAACAACATTAAATATTAAGTAGAATGGTCTGAATATCAAGCCCATCGTGAGGTCTATTACACATGTTCAGTTTACAAAAGCACACCATGACTAAAATAAACTGCTGTATACTTTCTTGGGAGACTGGCTAGCCTAATGGTTAGAGCACTCGTCCAGCAACTGAATGATCGAGGGTTCAAATCCACACCCGAGTGGGATTTTTTTTCCGACCGATATGGACCTGAGGTCGACCCAGCCTCGTAAAACTGGTACCAGAGAAAATCTGGGAAGAAAAAGCAGTGAGGACAGGAACTGGCCGCCCTACCTCATACGCTGATGGCCCACCATAATGAGGTCTCTAACGCTTCATCCTCTACGACATGTGCTATGGGACTACCTTTTTTAATGTTTTCGTGAACGACAACCTTATAGATAATATCAAGATCAGATGGCCAGGGAAAATGAGTAATACTGATATGCAGAACAAATAGAAGCAACTGTTCTTCAAGAACTATTATTATTTAGGTTAATCATTTCTTCTCTTTTACTTTGAATGTAATAGTTTAATATTACACTCTTTTGATATGTTTTTTCATAATGTAATTTGTATACTTGTATTAAATCTAGTGTGTGGGAAGAATGAAAGACGGAGTGATGAAGGGCAGAATGTAAGACGGGCCTGCGTGCCCGGTTCTTTATCCTTTAAAAATAAAGAGCTGAGAAACGTATGATTGTGTGGCCGCCTGGACAGTCCAGTCAGTCATGGTTTAAAGTGCACAGACAAACAGATAGGCAAGCAGACAGAAATCTAAAGAGAGAGAGAGAGAATAAAAGAGAATATGACAGAGTGCGTGTTTTTAGACTGTGAGAGAGAATGAGAGAGAGAGAGAGAGTGAAAAGAGTGAAAGACAAAGTAAGACAGGGGTGAGAGAAGGAGTGAAAGAGAGAATGAGAGAGAGAGTGAGAAAATGAGAGAGAGAAAGAGAGACAGACAGACAGACAGACAGACAGACAGTAAGAGAAATATGAAACAATTGAGAATTGAAAATGTGTAGATCGGATAAGTGAGATAACTAAAGGACGAAATGTTTCAAAAGTAATTTATAAGTCCACAAATAATCAAAATAACAGAACGGGATTGGGGGTGGGGGGGGGGGGGGGGGGGGCGGGGCTATGGAAAAGTACACGTCTCTCCTGCAACAGGAGATATCTTCCAACTAGATGAGGATGATGATGATGATGATGACTGTGACTATACGACTAACCAGAATACCATCGATGATGAAAATAGTTCGGATAAAAGGAAAATAATCCTCAAAATAAGTTGTAGTCGTATTTGCTGTTTTGTATCTTATTCGAGAATCTGTAAAATATAGGGTTACTTTGTGAACTTAAAGAAAACATGTTCTGTGGAGGGGCGTAACTACTCCCCCCCCCCCCCTTCTTCCAACCTTTCACTCTGATGGTTCAATTCCTTAATGTAACGTGATCTGCCAAGTTAAGTGTCTATTTTCCTTTTCATCTCTCTCTCTCTCTCTCTCTCAGACTGGCACTCTCTCATCTTTCTTTCATGCAACCACAACTCCAAGTCAAACTGAAGCAAACCAGAATCGTATAATGGACTAGTTACATTCAACCACAGTGATCAATAAAATTAAATTCCTTAGCTTTCTTTCTTATACGAGTTAGTAATTAAAGCTAGAAGAAAAGATCAAAGAAAACAAAACAAAACAAAATAAGAATAATTACAATGCGCTAATACAAAATCCAGTCAGTCATTTGCATATCCCTTGTGGAACTTTGCCTCCCTAACAGCTCTCCTGTAGGCCTCTCGGTTGTAAACAAGATGGCCTGCGGCTGATGCATCCATTTACAGATTATCAACCATGTCTTGCAGCCATCTTTGCCTTGGTCTTCCTCTCTTTCTTTTTCCCATTATGTACCCTTCCAAGAAGGTCTTCTCCTAAATTCTCATGACATTTTTTTTGTTTGTTTAGGTTCCAGGAGGTCTGCAGTCGGTCTGGGGACTTCCAGTGGCTGGCTTTCATCCACAACCTTCATGGGCTCAGTTTCCTGATACGCATTTCTCCTTCCACTTGCATTTGCTTTTTCCCTTGCTTCTGTTTCTGTAGCAGTCTGATAGTTTTTTACCAGATAGGGTTGCTGGCCCTATGCTGAACCCTCCTTAGTCGCCTTTTACGATCATGCATGGTAGGGTACAGTGGTCCTATTCTTTGCAGATCCCGGGTACCACACGGGGGCATGACATTTAATGTGTCCAAAATATTTAAGTTTTCTCTGTTTAATCCTCTTTACCAGCCAACCTTCTTCAATATTAAGTTCTTGTAATATGGATATATTTGTTCTTTTTTGTGTTCATGATAGTTGAAGGACTCTTCTGTAGCACTTAAATTCAAAGGCATTTTTTGTGTGTTTCTCAGCTGTTTTGTTAAGTGTCCAGGTATCAAAAGCATACATTGCGATGGAAATAATGTATGCCCTTCAAAATCTTATTTTTGTAGTTCTGTCTGTTCCTCTCCACATCTTCTTTAGTTGTTTTACTTTTTTGAAGACTGATAGATGTCCTCCTTTTAATTTCCCTCAATGCATCTCCATTATTAGTTAATAACGATCCAAGATATTCAAAACTCTCCACCTCTTCCAATTTTTCCTCATTGATACATATTTCAGCTGCCTTATTTGTTTTATCATGTGTCATCAATTCAGCTTTCTTCGCATTGAGATAGAGGTTTTGCTCTTCTATTCCTTTTTGTGTTGTGGACAGTAACACTGTGTCATCAGCATATCTAATCTCTGGTATTTCATAGCCTCCAATTGTTATGGCATCGTAATATTCTTTGTCTACATCTTATCAACATTCCTCATTATATTTTCAGTATACAAGTTAAATAAGTAAGGCGACAATATGCACCCCTGACGGACCCCTTGTTTTATGTCAAAGCAAGTTGTTGTTTCACCATTTATTCTTACTTCTGGCTGTTGATCTAGATACTGCTGAAGAAAATACAGTTCGTAGTTTAGCCCCTACCCACCCCTTACCACCCCGCCCCCCCCCCAAAAAAAAATTAAGTAAACGATCAGTGCTTGAATTTACAATATAAGAATGTACACAGGATGGCTGTTCCGCTACATCACACTCAGCGGCCCATGAAGAAAATATAAACTCTTAGCAACCCAGAAAATAAAATTCACACTGAATAAACAACAATCTCTTTTCTTCGCTTCAGTTATTTGGAGGCCTACACTAAATACAAAAACAAAACAAAAATTGATAAAGAAACTGTGCCCAACAAAGTTTATCTGGCATCACTCATAGTTTTACTATAACGGTGGCGTGACAACCTGGGAAAGGACAACTGGCAGGGAAGACTAAGAACAGAGAGGAATGGAGACAAATCGTGTCTGCTGCAATGAGCCGCAATGCGTCGGAAAGCTGAATGAATGAAAGAGCGTTCGTAGAAAGAAGTAAACTGTAGAAGAAAATTGTTGCAATGCCAACCACTTCAGCAACAGTCAACTAGCACACGAAACCGCATTAAATGCGTCTCGCATGACTACTCAAGCCTTCTTATTACAGGCAACCATAAACAGAAACAGAACACTCGAGCAGCACAGAGTTGCACCAACAACCATACGCATCTTTTGCTAGGGTGAAACACAGCCATCACATCTTACGCACTCCACAGCGCACTTTCTTGTTGACACGCATGATTTACCACATATACTCCTAACACATGCTTGGTCGGCTAATCTTAGAGAAGACAGTCTTGGAAGGGTACATAATGGGAAAAAAGAAAGAGAGGAAGATCAAAGCAAAGATGGCTGCAAGACATCGTTGATGATCTGCGAATGAAAGCATCAGCAGCAGGGCATCTTGTTTACAACCGAGAGCCCTACAGAAGAGCTGTTAAGGAGGCAAAGTTCCACAAGGGACATGCAAATGACTGACTGAATGTGTTTCAACATCGAACTGAAAAGTGCTAAGAAGGAAGATATTACTGTCCCCATTTGCTGCTTCGTTTTCACTGAACGCTCCCCCCCCCCCAACCATCTGCCTCCTTTTCTTCCACTGCCCAACTGACCCTTTCTCTTTCACCACCCCCTGGTCCTTTCCAACGCCCACACGAGGAAGGGGGGGGGGAGG
The DNA here is from genome assembly GCA_009760885.1 of Achatina immaculata. NCBI lineage: Eukaryota > Metazoa > Mollusca > Gastropoda > Stylommatophora > Achatinidae > Lissachatina > Lissachatina immaculata. The sequence goes on from CM019702.1 coordinate 13,530,710, forward strand.
GAGGGGCGTTATTGTCCTCTTTGGGAAACACTCTTGTAAACAAACACCACGACACTGACCTTATTTCTAAAAATACATATAACTCGATAGATTTACAAAACGAAAACATTTTTCCTTACATCCAAGAGCTATCCCATCATGCCTGACCCCACTTCGCTGTCCAGGCCGTTGGGCCCCCGACTGAACTCCCCCCCCCCCCCCCGAAACCCCGCCAAGTTCGATAAGCCGTTGGAGCTGTTCAGCCGGACACGCTGGACTTGTTTACAGATCACTTGAGCTACGTTCTGAAAGGAGTTAAGTAGCCACGAACGACATGTTACACGCGATGCTTTCATACATTTCAAAAACAGAACAAATCAATCTGTTATTAGAATTTGTATTCCATAAATTTTGTGCGTATAGCACTCTGATACTAAGTTGCTGCAGAGTGTCTAAACCAGCTTTTCACAATTTTTTTGTATCCCTGTGTAACATTTGGAATTTTTTTTCATTCTCCGAATAACTTTTGGGAAGTTTTTTTTTTAATTCTCGCGGAACCCCTGGAATATTGTTTTAATCTTCTCGGAATCCAGGAATCATTTTTATCTCTTGGAACCCCCTGAATGGATTTTTTAGTACAAAAAAAAACCTGGAATGATATTTTCCTATGCCCTCTGAACCCTTGGAATATTTTCCTATGCCCCTTAACCCTTGGAATAGTTTTGCTATGCCCTCTGAACCCATTAAATGTTTTCCTATGCCCTCTGAAGCCTTGGAATACTTTTCCTATTCCCTATGAACCCTTGGAATATTTTTCCTATGCCCTCTGAACCCTTTGAATATTTTTCCTATGCCCTCTAAACCCTTGGAATATTTTTCCTATGCCCCCTTAACCTTTGGAATAGTTTTACTATGCCCTCTGAACCCATTAAATGTTTTCCTATGCCCTCTGAAGCCTTGGAATATTTTTGCTACGCCCTCTGAACCCTTGGAATATTCTTGCTATGCCCACGGAATCCCTGTATTAATATATCATTTTTTTGCGTCATATGTTTCCTACCTCACTCCTCCCAGATTTTCGGCCCCTTCCTCCACTGTAAGCTTTGGGAGTATCTACTTCTACGTAAAGGCACCAAGCGTAAACTTGCTGGTGCTTATGTTACATTTATTAGCTAATTGGAGAGGAATATTTTATCCAGCTGTTCCAGCAAGTCCCCTTGGCAGTGTACTACCGTGCTGCCTGGCCAAGATCTAGCTTCCCCTTCATGACCGCCAACCCAGGTTCACCCCTTCTAGGTTACTGTATGTCAGTTATGCATCGTTCTACATTTATCCGCACACATTACATCAATTTGCAATACAAATTACCATGTCAGCAGATTAAATCTCTCTCTCTCTCTGAACCTTAAGTGCCCAGGGCACATGGGGCTTCCGCAAGGGTTTTCCACAAATGCCTGTCCTTCGCCTTTTTTTCTGCTCTTGCCCAGGTGAGAAGGTAGTGAGTTGTCAGTCATTCGGAGCACATGTCCCAACCATCGCCAGCGTCTTTCCTCAATAATTGTTGTCAGTGGTTTCATCTGCATTTCTGCCAATAAGATGTTATTTCTTATGGTGTTTGGCCAAAATATTTTTTTAATTCTACGTAAACATTTAGTCTGGAAAGAATTCAACTTGTTTTCTATGGTTTTGGTGATTTTCCAGCATTCACTTCCATAGAGTAGTACACTTAGAACATTACTCTTAAATATCCTGATTTTCATATTTATGCTTAGTTTATTTGATTTCCATATATTCTGTAGCATTGCAAAAGCCTGTTTTGCTCTAGTAAGTCTGCTGTTGATGTCCTCTGTGCTGTCTCCATTTTCTACTACTCTGCTGCCAAGGTATACAAATTCGTTGACCTCCTCCACTAACTTGTTATCTACTCTGAGTACATTTCTGTTGTTCACATTTTGCTTCATTAACTATTTTATGGGGGAGGCCATGCCATCTTAAGCAGATTAAATACCAACAATTTATTATTTTCACTACACATATCATAGTAACACAACAACTGACGTTGCCTCCACAGGACATATAACATATGTCATCATAATGGTAACAAAGCATGAATAACCTCTCATTAACTAAACCTGATGGACCCGTGGTCCTGGGCTCTCCTGGCCCCACAAGTAATCCAATTATAAATCGAATCACAATGTGATCACAATGAAATCACGCAGCTGCCGTTGCTATAACATATCTCCATATCTTCACGAATAACGATGTGCTAATACAGCTTCTTCCTGCAGCTGCCGCTGTCATGTTACATATAATACATTGCAGCATATAAAATATCCATACGAATGAGGGTATGTAACTGAATCAGACATGTGCCTATCCTAAATAACGATAACCACCATGAATCATACAGAATCTCCATATCAATACGTGAACTATATAAATTCACATCACAGAATACTACGCAAGACATGATCACATAGTATGAGGTCTCGGGGTAATTATCCTTAACAATCATAAGCACAAACAAATAGGACCTCGCCCCGCCATTGCCTCTAGCTAACTCTGATCCCCGTCAACGCTTTCCTCGATATATATATATATATATAGATCCTTCCACACTCTGATTACGTGGACGATGACGCTCCGCCCAAGATCGTACACACCCTTGAACTCGCGTGACCGTTCACACCACCATAAAACACAGGTATAGAAATTCTCATAAAGTCACTAGTGTGTGAATATAAAGTGTTTTTCTCCTTTATTTGATCCAGAAGGTCACCGCTGCATGTACATTAAACACAATGCTACACAATGGGTTGCGGTATATGACATGTGCAAGAATTAAGGATTTCCCCACTTGTGTGGAACTAAAAATGACCTTTTAGCCGGCCTGTCTTGTACAAAAACAAAAACATTAGTTAAGCCTTAGGGTTTCGAAAGAAGTGCATGGGACGGATTTTTTTTCAGTTATGATCTCTGGCGGAACCCCTGCAGACCCGTGGCAGAACACCAGGGCTCTGCAGAGCCTGCGTTAAAAAAACCCTGCTCTTGAAAGTAAGAACAAATCCTAAGGCCAGATGTCCTTTCAGAGCAAAGTTCGTTTGTTTGTTCTCTGACTAACAGCTACAATGTAGTAGATTTTTCTAATAAAAAAAAACGAGTTTACTCGTTTATACTGCAACATTGGAATCGTTTCCATTTTCTATATCCACTAATTTACAAAGGTTGGTGAACATGGACGTTTTAGTGTTGAAGAAGGACTTGTACTAACATCCTTTAAGTTTGGTAATGGTATTAATAGGTGAAAAACAAGGGTACGCGCAAAGGTGCATATTGTGCATTCTCTCTCTTTGGTCTATGCCAGTCAGGCGTTGGTCGTCATTGATTTTCACATTCCACATTCGTTGCTTTCTGTAAGATGTATGCTGGACCGTGCTCCATGGCACTTTTTTTAGCTCAAAAAGTATCTTGTTTCTTTGTCTTCTACTGATTTGTTGTGCATTGTAATAGTATTAATGACATTACAGAGTTTTAAATACGGTAACACTCGGTACTCTGCTACAGCAAAGGAACATTAACTCTTTTCTAACCTTCGTTAAAGATTTATTAGACACGGGCCCGACATCATGCACAGAGTTTTACTATTTTTTAAAGTTAGCCACATTTTCTTGAATAGATTCTTTTCATAAATTTCGTAAAGTTTCATAAACTTCATAAAGTTTCGACGTCGGTAAGTTAGGAAATTTACTTCTTTAAAAAAAAAACATAGGCAAACGACACTATAAATAAGCTAAAGTGATTCAGGACAAGAAAGGGTTAAAGGTTTCAGCGACTAAAGATGGCCGTACATTCAACTGAAGTAGGTCATTGCGGTTTGTTTTACGTCAGGTGTAAGCCATTATAAAACATCAAAGAAGTACTTTTAAAATATTTTTTATATTAACACTGTCTTTAAAAGGGCAGCAAACAAATTTATGTCTGGACATCGATCTTAAAACCAGGAAAACGGGAATCGTCTACTCCGGAAGCAAGATTACCAAGACCGGCTGTGCAGAAACCGGATAACAGATGGTAGCAGATGGTATAGGGAAGATACAACACGTGTGATAGGAACAGAAGGATGGAAGAATCAATGTAAGGGGAGAAAAATCGCTAGACAAAGTAATTACAAGGGAGTTTATTAACGGGTAGAGAGGGTAAAGATTGGAGGCGATTGCGCTGTGAAGGGTATCTAGCAATCTTGGATACAAGACTGCCAAACTGAGTGCTGTTCGCTTCAAGTTATGTCAAAATAGATATTCGATCGCCTCTTGCCGTGCTAGATGTTTATGTACAGTCAGGTTCAGAAAGGTTCTCAAACATTTTGGATTTATGCGCCTTTTGGAGATAATAATTAGCTTCATTACCCTCCTTTCTTGCGGCAAAATGTATATATATATATATATATATATAAGTAAAGTAAAGATAGTCCCATAGCATTTCAAATGCCGTAGGGGGTGAAGCGTTAGAGACCTCATTATGCTGGGTCATCAGCGTATGAGGTAGGGTGACCAGTTCCTTTCCTCGCTGCCTTTACTTCCCAGATTTTCTCTGGTACCCATTTTACGAGGTTGGGTCGACCTCAGGGCCGTATTGGTCGGAAAAAAGATCCCGCTCAGCTGGGGATTCGAACCCTCGACCATTTGGTTGCTAGACGAGTGCTCTAACCACTACGCTAGCCGACCCTATATATATATATATATATATATATATATATATATATAATATAATTCCTGTTCTATTAGCAAATTGTAAACTAAATATAACACATACGTAATACAAAATAACAACTTGTACTACAGGCAGGAAACTCTCTGCATAGAGAGCAAAATAACAGCACAACTCTTCAGATCATCAGAGAAGTACCCCATCCCCCATCCCCCACTCCCCTCAGGCAAGCGATCGGGCCCTTGAAACTTCTGACGCTCTACATACATTTTTAGAAGAAGCAATATCCCTTGGAGAGTGCAGGAAGTAGTTAACATCTTGACATAAGGGACATTAAAACAAAAAGGTCATGCTTTGAACAGGAGAAAACCACTGTAGTAATGTGCAACCAATTAACAAATTATTTAGTCACTTCTTCGTGTAAGAGATAACTGTGGCAATATTCAACAATTGCAGTTGTTTGTTTTTAATGTTTAACTTTTCCAAAAGATCTTTAAATGATTTATGGTAGATTAAGAATTCAAACATTAAAACAAGAACAGTAGAGGCTCTGCAATTTTATATAAAGCCAATAATTTTATATAGAAAAGAAGTATAAACTGTATTTAAGATCATAGAAAAAGCCCTAAAGCGACACAGAAAATATGCGTTCTCGTTCAGAGCTCCATTTAATATTGAAACTGTATTTAAGATGTACAAAAGAACTGATTTTGAAAAGCACAACAACAGCAACAACAACAAAATCTAATCCCAAAAGGAAACCGTAAAAGCAAAATATCTAAAGTAGGGGGCAGAGGTCACTAAAAGCAAGAAATACTGTTAAATGTGACGCTTTATCAAGAAAGATAACTGAGAACAAAAATAAATGCTAAAAAAAAAAACCCATTCACAGACAGTAAATCAGGATTTCCGTACTAGCGGAGTAGAAAGTTTGTACTGGCAGACAAAGAAGATTTGTCTGTTGTAAAAACAGTGTCCTAGAAGTATTTCTTTTAAATATAAACTTTTGTATTGTATCTGCAGGTGCTTTTTCTGTATCTGTGATGGGCGTAATGGGAAAATTATCTGTGCGTACGGTCGTAAAACCTACATGAAACAGTACCAAGGGCACTGTTATCTCTATATAGTTTATCTTTTGTTTTTTTTAAAAAAGGCGTAAAGAAAACTAAAGAAAAAATCTTTAAAAAATCAGGTTTACAGAAAACTAAAGATACCATATTTATTTTTTTTAAAAAAAGGTATAAAGAAAACTAATCTTTTCTGTAAACCTGATTTTTTAAAGCTTTTTCTTTAGTTTTCTACAAACCTGGTAATTTTAGTTTTCTATAAACCTATTACCTTTAGTTTTCTATAAATCTGTTATCGTTAGTTTTCCATAAACCTGTTAACCTTAGTTTTCTATAAACCTGCTATCTTTTTTTTTCTTAAACGTTTGCAAAGAATGACATTAACATACAACTTTCCACAGTTTACCGAAAGCATTATGTCACAATAAACACCGATCAACTCCACATCATCAGAATGAAGGGGCATATTGGCGTCTGGACGCTAAAGACTCAAATCACGCTCTGTTTGATTTAGATGTCTGTACCCAGGCGTACCCTATTGGTTCCTCCCATTTTATCCGCCGAATCCCGCGTCCCGAAAGTGATAAGCAGTCGAGAAAAAGTGTGCGGGCGTAAAAGTGTTGGGAAACCTTGGTGTAATCTAAAAATAAGATACTTCCTGTGTGACCTTCTCATTGCCTGACTACGTGGATTGTGGGTCTGTGCTTTCTGGGGAATGTTGCGTTCCTCCTTTTATCTGCCTTTATCGTAAATCTGCAACAAGTTCTGGTCTTAGGGTAGAATACGGTTCATTGTTAAAGGAAGATGATCATTCAATGCGCCTAAAAGTAACGTGTGAGCACGTTGCAGGTCTGTGTAGCTGAAACACGCGCGGTGCCTGGCTGTGTATGTGAGCAGTTGCAACATGCAGGGCCTTCCAGAGCGATTTTGTAAGCAAATGATAAACTAATCTTCCCTTCCACACACCCCCCCCCCCTTCCAAACTCCCATTTCCGGGTACCCAGCTACAGCCGTTATGTTTAATCTACTGTGCTCCACCCCCTCTTCCCCCCCCCCCCCCCCGTCCCTTCTTTTTTTCTTAAAACGGACCTTAGCTTAAAGCAGGGGAAATCACTCTGAGCCTCGGAACAATGCTCTGGCTGGGCCCTGCTTCCACTGGGCCCGGGTATCATGTACCTCCCACCACCCCCCATCATCGTACACTGGGTGTAACTATAAAACTTGCAGCTCCATCATCAACTAGAGATATCTTCAAGATTGCGCTGTTACCTTCGCCCCCCGAAAACGACAGGAAAAGAAGTCAATTAATTTGTTGCTCTGCTTCTTCTTCTTCTTCTTCTCAGGGATTTTGATGCCGTGTCTGGAAGTACTGTTTGATCGATGTTTTTTCATCTAGCATTTAGCAGTTTAGTGAAAATATATGGGACCAAAACTATAGGAGATCGTTAGTGGGTCCTGAATTAAGTAATGAGGTGGGATTGTTTTAAAAAGAGGGCGTGAAGATTTCATTTGTTATAGCAGTTTAAAAACATTAATAAAACACCCGTGCGCTATCAAACTCCAATTTTTGTTTTATGTTTTTTTAAAGACAAGTATATGATAGTCTGTGTTACAGTTTCGTTATGGTAACAAATGAAAGTCTGTGTTTTGGTATCAATATGGAAACAAAATGAAAGTCTGTGTTTCATTATCAATATGAAAACAAATAAAAGTCCATGTTACAGTATCAATAAGAAAACAAATTAATGTCTGTATTACAGTATCACAACACATGAAATTCTGTGATATAGCATCAATATGAAAACATTTCCTGCGCGTTTTCTATGTATAGCAGGGCAGAGGAAGCCGAAAATGCTACAAAATCTAAATATTGTTCATGTATTCTGCATGTTAGCACGTGGATACAAAAACATAACAAAACTTGGGATACAAAATTAATATAATACTTTGGTTTTTTTTTATTTTAAAAAGTATGTCAGGTGGCATTTTCATGACATAGGGGCGTGATATGATATGGGCCTTCACATTTCTAGACCACTACATCACCGTGATATGGGGATGCTAGCACCTGTCCTCGCTGCCTTTGCTTTCCCAGGTAAATCCCAGGTACCTGTTTCTTGCCTGGTCAGCGCGATAAAGTTCCATCCTCTTGCGGAATCAAACTAAGGACCATCTGGTCAGCAGGCGAGTGCTCTAACAATTACACCACCGAGGCAACTAAATAACGCAAATTTAAAACAATAAGCAAATACTATTAACTGGAATAATGTTAAATACAAGAGTCTCGCTGTGTATTTCACCTTCCTGACCCAACTCTAAGTATCGATTTATTTCCTTCAAAAGGCATATTTTTCCCTTGAATAAAAAAAAACCCCCAAACAAACAAAGCTCAATAGACGGAGCCAGCCAGAAAAAAAGGGCTGGGAAACCTTGGATAATCTAAAATAAAATACTTTCTATCTCCTCTCATTTGGTGGAACACTGTTTCTTTTGCAAGCTTTCGTATTACCCCCTCTCTTCCCCGGCCCGTGGATAAGTCCAGCCCACATCTACATCCAAGAATTTTCTTTGTTCTGATGGAAGTTGCCGTCTTTGTTAACTTCTTGTAATCAATCTTTTTTCTTGGAAGAACCAGCGCACGAAAGGTTTATAAGATAAAGATACTTAAGTCTCGGAATAAATGGCAAACAGGAATAAAGAACCGACTTCTCTGGCCTCCGAACTGGTTGTGTGTGACATAGTGTAATTGTGTCGAAACCCCTTAGGGGTTTATAAATAATTCAGCACCGACGCTTGGGATCAAATGTGCATATTTCATTTGCGTGTAGGATAGTTCTCGCGTCAGTTATTATCTGACAGGCACAAAAAAGTCTCTGGCTCTTTAGCTTTATTTTGCCCTATGCTCTCGAATACACACAAACTGTTTGAAACTTGAATATTTATGGGCTTAGTACAGCATTCGATCGAAGTTTGTCTCGTTTCTGTTGATTAGGAAAAAAAAATAAAATCTCATATGCCTGAAAAACAGAAGGGAAAAATAAGAAATCAGTAAACTTGCAGATGTGATACTTTTATCAAATCCAGGATTTAAGCGTTGAGACGAATTGAGCACTCGTAAATAACGAATGTGTCTTAGAGGAGCAAATGGGAGAAAATCAGAACAAAGTTTAACAGTACATAGATAATCGTGAAATGACTGGCCAAAACTATATTCAGAAAATAACTGTGAATAGCTTTTTTTTTTAAAAATCAGAGTTGTGAGCATTATTGTATTTCTTTGGCTGTGTTCATCTTAATATAAAACCAAGGTTCTCAAACTGGAGCCACTAAAGGATCATAGCGGAGTCAAATTAATAAGTCTAACACTAGAAGTGTTTTGTATTTTACCTTACTTTACATTATCCCTTCTCTTGTAGCTTAGGCGTCGAAAGGAGATGCAGTTGACGGTTTTGGGGCTACATGAGAGGCTTCAGAGATCTTCATGCCACAACTCGTGAGTGTTTCATAAATCCATCTGTCCACCTTTTCCGGTGGCTTCCCCTTGATCTATGTCTTGTAGTTCTCTGGTTGAAGGCCGTTTCGGATTGCTGTATATACGTCATTATCACTATGTGGCCAAATCATTTAACTCTTTATTAAAGTATACTGTCAAAAAAAAAAAAGAAACTCATAGCTTATATAAGTTTCATTTGTTATATGTTATGACAAAACATTTTCCCGGGTATCTCAAACCAAACCAAAAATTGTCACCAAGATATCAGGTCCATGATTTACCGTGAATTTTGCTATTCTCGTGTATAGTCAGAACGTTGCGTTTATGGAAAAGTGATTTTTATCCTGAGCACAACTCATTTCCCACGCAAATGAAACGCAATAAAAGAATGAGGTTACACAAACAAATTCAGTTAATTTTCAAGCAGACAATTATGGCGCGTCTATCGCAAAATTCATGAAACATTGCTATTGGTCGCCTGCAAGCAGGCGAAAGACAAAGTCAGGTTGCCAGGCATTTAAACGTGCAGCAGAGTACCATCAATCGACTTTGGAACTGTTTCAAAGCCACTAGCTCAAATGAAGACCGGCACCGCAGTGAACGAACCAGGGTGACAACAGCAGTTGATGGTCTCTTTATTCTGGTTCATCATCTCAGTAAAAGGTTTACAATAGCTTCCTCAAGTGCCCGGTCATTGCTTGCTGGACGTCGTGAGTCTGATCAAAATGTCCGGAAAAGACTGCATGAAGCTGGACTGGTGGCCCTACGACCTCACCGAGGTCCCGTTTAACAAGACCCCATCGCCAAAATCAACTTGTTTGGGCCAACCAGCATTGGCCCTGGACAACTGACAACCAATGGAGACGTGTCTGGTTTAGTGACGAATCTCCCTTTTGGTTGCACCGCAATGATATGCGGAGAAGTGTCTATCATAGGCCAAAAGAACGTTTTGCCCAAAATTGCGTTGATGAAGCTCCACCGCACGGTGATGGAGGTGTAATGGTATGGAGGGGGGGGGGAGGGAATGATCAATTTCAACGGAAAACTGAAGGAGGCTTGAATGCGCAACGATACGTCAGTGAAATTCTTCGACCCCATGTCCTTCCGTTTTTGGCTGCCCAAAGGTCTGTGCTTCAACAGGACAAAGCCATACCCTATTCTACACACTTCACCACACAGTTCCTGACTGCCAACATTCTCACCCTTCCCTGGCCATCCCTGTCTCCAGATATGAATCCGATCGAGCACCTACGGGATGAGCTGCAAAGAAGTGTTTGTCGCCGAAACGTTTCTCCAGCCAATCGTCGTGATCTGTGACAGGCACTCCAGGAAGAGTGGGAAGCCACCCAACAGGTGCACATCAGACATCTGATCGCATTTATTCCCAGGAGATGCCAGTCGCTGATCGATGGAAGCGGAGGCCACATACATAACTAAGTTGAGAACCCCTGGGACTAACAAATTCTCATCACACAGATGCAAGAGACTGTCATGTGAGCGTTGAAACCCTTAGTTATTATTGTGTGCAATTTGAAAATTTGCTTCATTCAATTTAAAAAGATATAGAATATCACAATTATGGCAGTTATGTGTTTCTTCTTTTTTTTCGACAGTATATTTTGTCAATTATGTCCCTAAGCATTTGGGCATCTAGAGGAATGAGAGAGCTGACAGGTTAGCTGGCTCTGCCATCATCGCAGACGAACAACCTCTGGATCGAGCTGATATTGTTAATACACTCAGAGAGATAGGCAGAGTGGAGGAGTTCGAGAGCTGCTTAGACAGAGAGCTAGGAGTACAGGTTGGCACGGCCAGAAATGATAGACATACTGAGCGCACAAGAGGACTTGTCAATCAAAAGAGGGCATTATCAGCCGCAGGACACTGATGGATCTGTTGAGGGGAAGATCCGAGCACTTGTGGTCATGTCCTGAGTGCAACGATGATGATTATCCAGACCAGAAACCAGTATTTTGTGGGGGCGTTCATAAAGTAATGCACCACATCGTCCTTTTTTCAGCTAATTATGAATATAGAAGCATGACATTTTGTACACTTTAAATATGGCATGTGCCGATTGTGAAAACCAAATTGCACCGCAACCGGCGAAAGAATATGGCTGCCATAATCGTTGAAATGGAGCGGTATAAGCAGCGAATTGCAATAGAATTTCTCACTGCAGAAAAGGAAACATAGACGTCTATGTGATGACTATGGAAGTTTTGCAGTCGACAGGAGTACAGTCAGTCACTGGGTTCAGAGAATCAAAGAATCAATAAGTGGAGATAAGGAGTTGCATGATCGGACGCGCTGTGGACGTCTGCCACAGCCGCCAAGGCAGAAATGTTGAAATGCACTGAGGGTATTATTCTTACTGATAGGCGTATCACTACTCAACATTTGGCCTTAAAGCTCTCAGTCAGCAATGGTAGTGCAAATACTGTTATAAAAGCTCTCGGGTTTTCTAAGATTTGCGCAAGATGGGTTCCTCGAAGTCTCACAAATGTCCATCGATTGCAAAGGAAAGCAATTTCTTCTGAACTGTTGGATCGTTTCAATGCTGAAGGAGAGAACTTTTTGTTTTGGCTAAGATCGTAACAGTTGACGAAACCTGGGCACATCATTTTGAACCTGAAACAAAAAGACAGTCAATGGAGTGGCATCATCCGCAATTACCACGAAGAAAGCAATTCAAGACAACTCCTTCAGCTGGAAAGTTCATGATCACTGTCTTTTGGAACATTGAAGATGTGATTCTTGTGGATGTTATGCCACGAAGAGAGACAATCAATTCGCAAGCTTACATTAAGACATTGAAAAAATTCAGTCAACGTTGTCGCAGACTTCGGCCGCACAAGAATCCAGCAGACCTGTTTCTCCTTCACGACAATGCGCAACCTCACATAAGTCTGGCAACACGGGAAGCAATCACCAAATTGGGTTGGACTGTACTAACCCATCCACCCTATAGTCCCGTTTTGGCATCCTCTGATTTCCATCTGTTTGGTCCACTTAAAGATGCACTCCGAGGGGTAAAAAGACGAAGGAGTGATTCATGCAGCGAAGAAATGGCTAAATGATCAAGAGAAAATCTGGTACAGGCTAGGAATATATGCACTTGTTTCGCGCTGGCGTAAAGCCGTACAAGTTGATGGGGATTATGTTAAACAATACCGATATTTACATGACATATTCATGTGTAATGTGTATAGATTTCATGCTTCTTGAATAAACAGTTCCTGAGAAAAACGATGCGGTTCATTACTTTCTGAACGTCCCTCGTATGTGAAAATGGTTTAATTTACAACCAAGTGGCTAGAGAGGTCTATTGAGGGAAAGGAGCACGATGGCCCATCACTGACTTTAGGGGTTGAGTCCTAAAAAAGAAGTTGGAAACCACTGACACGACAATGCCTACTCAAGAAATCCCAATTACGTCTGTATTTCTGGTTAAGAGAACGCTTCACTAATGATTCTCTCTTCGTGTCTTATGGAGGAGGGGGGGGGGAGGAGGAGGGGGGTGACTTTGACCAGACCATACGACTCACGTCCCAGACATCATTATGTAAGGGAGGGAGGGGAGTAAAGATGAGTGTGCTAAAGGAATTGCGCAGTTTTCTTTAAACCAGGATGCAAATCTAATCATGACCTTATCACAGTTCCAGGGCTACATGTTTTTTGACCCAGCCGGAGAGATAAAGCTGAAAGTACAGAGGCCGATAAAGACACCTGGCTTAACTTTTCACTGACGTCTACTGATCATCGATGTACAACTCTGCAGCGTATCTCACACGTACAGCGCTTAAATACCTTTCTGAGACAATTTTTACCCTCCGCTCCAAACCGTTGTGCTTACAACTGATGACTGAAATCTCAGGAAAGCACATACTTCTGTTACAGAGTGTTTTCACGCTTCTGTGCAAGAGCTGCGATCTTGTTTGTTTTCATATTTCTGTGCAAGAGCTGCGATCTTGTTTGTTTTCATATTTCTGTGCCAGAGTTGTTACTGAACTGTAAATCTGTTTTCTTATTTCTGTTTTAGAACTGTAACCCTATTTTCATATTTATTTGTCAGACGTGAGGCCATGTTTTCATACTGCTGTGTTAAAACAGTAACCTTCTTTTCATATTTCAGTGATAGAATACTAACCCTGTTTCCACATTTCTATATCATAGCTGTAATATTATTTAGTAATTAAAAAAAATTTTTTTGACACATCTAGATCAAAGCTGTAACCCTGTTTTCACACATCTAGGTCAGAGCTGTAACCATGTTTTCATATATCTATGTCAAAGCTGTAACCCTGTTTTCACACATCTATGTCAGACCTGTAAGCCTGTTTTCACACATTTATGTCACAGCTGTAACCCTGTTTTCACATATCTATGTCGGAGCTGTAACCATGTTTTCACACATCTATGTCGGAGCTGTATCCCTGTTTTCACATATTTATGCCAGAGCTGTATCCCTATTTTGGCACATCTATGTCAGAGCTGTATCCCTGTTTTCACACATCAATATCAGAGCTGTAATCCTGTTTTCACACATCTATGTCAGCACGTATCTATGTCAGAGCTGCAACCCTGTTTTCACACATCAATGCCAGCACGTATCTATGTCAGAGCTGTAATCTTGTTTTCACACATTAATGTCAGAGCTGTAACTATGTTTTCACACATCTACTTGTATGTCAGAAGTGTAACCCTTTTTTTCACATTTCTGTGTCGCCGCCGTAAATTTGTTTTCATACTTGTATGTCAGAGCCGTAACCTTGTTTTCACACTTCAGTTTCATAGCTGTAACTTTGTTTTCATTTCTGTGTCTTTGCTATAACCTTGTTTTCACACTTCTATATCATAGCTAAAATTATTTTCATACTTCTATATCATAGAGGTAACCTTGTTTTCACATTTCTGCATCTAAACTGTAACTGTCTTCTCGCTTTAAAATCTGAGCTGCAACCTTATTTTATTACTTCTTTATCAGAGTTCTCCAAATATCGTGGACATAAAAAAGAACAAATATATTTATACTACAAGAGCTTAATATTGAAGAAGGCTGGCTAGTAAAGAGGATTAAAGAGATAAAACTTAAATATTTTGGACACATGAAACGTCATGATAATTTAGAGAAGACCCTATTGGAAGGGTACATAATGGGAAAAAGAAAAAGAGGAAGACCAAAACGAAGATGGCTGCAAGACATCGTTGACGATCTGCAAATGGATGCCGCAGCGCAGGCCATCTTGTTCACAACCTAGAGGCCTACAGGAGTGCTGTTTGGGAGGCAAAGTTCCGCAAGGGACATGCAAATGAATGAATGAATGATTTATCAGAGTTATATCTTGTTTTCAGACTTCTATATAAGAGCTATATCTTGTTGGCAGAAATGCAGATGAAGCCACTGACAAGAATTATTGAGGAAAGACGCTGGTGATGGTTGGGACATGTGCTCCGGATGACTGACAACTCACTACCAAAAATAGCACTAAAATGGACACAACCTGGGAACAGAAGTAAGGGTAGACCAAAAGAGACATGGAGAAGAACAACAGAGAGGATGATGAGCAATTGAGGGGTCACCTGGGAAGAAAAGGCAAAGAACAAGCATTTGTGGAAAACCCTTGTGGAAACTCCATGTGCCCTGGGCACTTAAGGTTCAGAGAGAGAGATATCAGAACTATGTCTTGTTTTCACACTTATGTATCAGAGCTATATCTTGTTTTCACACTTCTATATGACAGTTATATCTTGTTTTCACACTTCTATATCAGAGCTATATCTTGTTTTCACACTTCTATATCACAATTTCACACTTCTATATCACAGCTATATATTGTTTTCACACTTATATATTAGAGCTATATCTCGTTTTCAAACTTCTATATCAGAGCTATATTCTGTCTTCACGCTTATATATCAGAGCTATATCTCGTTTTCAAACTTCTATATCAGAGCTATATCCTGTCTTTACACTTCTATGTAAGAGCTATAATCTTGTTTTCACACTTCTATATCAGAATTATAATCATGTTTTCACACTTCTATGTAGGAGCTATATCTTGTTTTTACACTTTTATATCAAAGCTATATCTTGTTTTCACACTTCTATGCTAGAGCTATATCTATTTTTCCACTTCTATATCAGAACTATATTTTGTTTTCACACTTCTAAATCAGAGCTATAAACTTGTTTTCTCACTTCTATATCAGAGCTCTATCTTGTTTTCACACTTCTATATCAGAACTCTATTTTGTTTTCACACTTTTATATCAAAGATATATCTTGTTTTCACGCTTCTATATCAGAGCTCTATCTTGTTTTCACACTTTTATATCAAAGTTATATCTTGTTTTCACACTTCTGTATCAGAGCTTGTATAAAAATTTCCTTCAGATTCCCCAATTTTTTATATCTTCTATGAACAAGATTATGGGACCCTGCGAAGTGGCAATACTGTAAAGTTGGATTGCGATCATCGAGAAGTAACGTGACAAGAAACATGAAGGCAATTTGGCTTAAAAGCTGGCGAATATTAATATTATCGATCGATCAAAACGCTATATTAATTTTTTTTTATTCCTACGTGAATCACAGGGCAGGTCCACGGCATTTCATTAATCTATTTTTTTTTTCATCAGGCCCAGAATTCCACGAAACTCGAACTACGAAGCATGAAATTGAATGTATATTCAGTCTCAGTGTGAGATGTCTCTAACATTGCTTCCCACATTGAAACAGACCAGGAGAAAACAAGCGAGGTTTTTCTCTTAGCCGTACTAGTACATTATACAGAGAATATCTAGCACATGCAAGTATAGAAATATAAATTATAATTTATGTATATAATGATATATAACATATTTTGTATGCCTGGTGTGGAAAAGGATGGCGTTATGGCTAGGCAGCAGGACATTTTTTGGTTGTTATTTTGAATAAGTAAAGAGCAAAGTTTTTCGAAGAGCATCTACATGAACTGTAGCATTTTGTAATGTATATTTTTCTTAAAGCGTGTGCCGCAGCACAATGGTGTGTCGCGTGTGAGCTTGAGGACTGCTGTTTAAATTTTACGTTTAAAAATATTTTTACCAAATTGCCGCTCATTTTGGCTCGTTTGTATAATGAATACCCGGCAGGTAGAGACGTGAGAGCAGTCTGGATATTATTCACAGTTCAGGGCGAGCTGACATAGCCAGACATCTGTGTCTCCAAGATGAGTTACATTTTTATACTGACAAAATGCCTTGTTCAATAAAATTTAAACTTGCTCGCAAACTCTCTCTCTCTCTCTCTCTCTCTTTCTCACACACACACACATCCAAAAATTAACTGGACATTTAACATTGCACGCAAGCGCTTTCATGTCTAGCAAGACAGTCACTGTCATGGAATCCTCAAGGAAATTAAAAACGAGGAAGATCTAGACTTACTTGAAGAAGAGACTCTGGTGAGCCTTATCCGTGACATATGCTCTCAAGGGAGGGAAAGACGACGACGACGACGACGACGACGACGATGATGATGATGATGATGTAAGCGCTTTGCATTTTAGAATCAATCCGCTTGGTGTCCTTATAATACAGTTTCCCCAGTCAATTTGCCTAGTGACGTAATTCTATGCGAAGTACTTCCTTTGTTTGGCAGATTTTTGTGTGCCTCTGTAGAGATTTTTATGATGACTGACAACGAAGAAATTAGGGTGTGTAAAGTTTCGTTTTCTCTTGAACAAAATTACAGCTGAAACTGTCGATATGTTCCAGCAAGCCTTAAAGGAGTACACTTGAAGTAAAACCCAAGTCGACCTGTGGTTTTCCCGTTTAAAAAGTTGTCGACGTGTCGGTTGAAGACCGAAAACAATCTGGCCGACCTTGAATGAGCATAAATGATGAGAACATGGAAATATTTCTCCAGGCAATCAACAGTTGTATACTGTCTCCTTTACTTTTTGGGATTACAGTAGACTTCATAATGACAAAATGCTGCACAGGTAACACAGGTATTGACTGGGTACATGGGAACCAACTACAAGACCTTGATTTTGCTGATGACATAACTCTTATCAGTAATAATGTGAATTCCATGCAAGAAAAAACAGCCTGTCTTCACTGGCTAGCAAAATAGGACTTGAAATTAAAAAGGACAAAAAAAAAAATAATGAAAATTCCTCTCAATCAAAGTGGAAAAATACACATAGAAGGGACAGATATTGAAGAAGTCAATCAATTTGCATACCTTGGCAGCTACATAGACCAGGATGGTGACACTAGAAAGGAAGTTAGGATCAGAATTGCAAAAGCAGCATCAATCTTCAAGAATCTTGAGAACATATGGAATTCAAAAGTTATAAGCACAAAAACCAAGTTAAGACTATTCAATTCAAATGTAATATCCACCCTCATTTATGCATGCGAAAGCTGGAAAACAACTAAAGAAACAGAAAAAGAAATTAGACTCTTTTGAAAACAAATGCCTAAGGATAATACTCGGCATCAAGTGGAATGAATTCAAGAACAATGCAGAGATAAGACAGATGACTGAACAACAATAAGTCTCATGGGTGATCAGGAAAAGGAGATGGACATATGTTGGTCACTTGATAAGAAGAAATGATCAGAGAATCCCAAAACATGCTATCAAGTGGAACACAACAGGCCGAAGAAAAAGAGGCAGACCGCGTGAAACTCTGAAGAGGACATTATTAAGAGAGGCCAAATTGACAGGCATAAAATCCTTTGATGAGGTTGAAAGACTCGCCGAAGACAGGAAAAATTGGCGAACTACTTTGCGAGCCCTATGTGACATTTAACGGCACGGGAAAGATATAAGATATAAGATAAGAATCAACAGAGATCGTTAGAAGACTCCATGACAGATTTGTCTCTTCAGAAATGTTCTTAATGGTCTTTCCGCGATCTTTGTTGATTGCCTGGAAAATTGTTTCTCATCATTTCGGCTCACTGAAGTTCGGCCACACTCGCCGTTGATCTTCAAACGACACGTCGACAATTTTTGAAACGGGAAAAACCACAGGTCGACCTGGGTTTTTGCCTCACGTGTACTCCTGTAAAGCTTGCTGGAACATGTCGACAGTTTTGGCTGCAATTTTGTTCAGGAGAAAAAGAAACTTCTCACATCCTCTGTTCTTCGTTGTCAATCATCATAAAAATCTCTGAATGTCCATTACCCCAAATTGCCTTCGTTAAATATTGTATATTCTGGTGCGTTACTTTCAGGACCCGGATGGTGCTAATTACTTTATCTGGACATTATCTACCTACATTAGAACCTTGAAATGTTAAAATGTAGAAGGGTTACCGTCTCTGCACGTCGGACGAGTCTATAAATTGCCTCCCTTCTTCTCCAGTGAAGAAGGATCTCAACACAGTCAACATCGGATATCCTATGTCAACCTTTCTGTGCTCTTCTTTCTTACAAGGAGGATTATCCAACCCTCACCCCCACCCCCTCAAAAAAAAAAAGAAAATAAAACAATGATTGTGTCATTTTCCATCTATTTTCGTGGGGGTTTTTTTTATTCAGTTGTGTTGTTTTTGTATGTGATCCTTCAAAAAGGCCCTTTTTTCGAAATATTGGATTATTTTATTTTCTTCGTTTATTTATACTCATCCTACTTTTCGCCATTCTTTTTTTTCTGCCCACTTTCCTTTGCTCATTCTGTCTTTTTTGTTTGTTTGTAAAACTGAACCATACACTCTGCCTTCTTCAGGTCCTCCGTTGCACCAGCGAGAGCCCTCACAAATTAAATATGACTGATGGAATTCGATTCGACGCCTTAATGTCTAAAACTGAACTAGAGGCAACGTGCCTAAGAACCCAGAAAATGCTAGTTCTACGGGAATCTTGAGCTTGCTTCTACTGATGATTTCCTGTACTAGTTTTAACGTTTTCAAGCGAGCGGAGATACCGTAGAAAAGAAAGTGTTTGTACAATTTACCACTCTGAGATACAGCCATATTGTCCTTGTAGAAGTCATAGTGTACCTTTATTGTCACAGTGTCTGAGTATAATAATGACACTTAGAGTCTGTGAAGGCAGTTTTAAAACAGATAAATGGGCTATAACCTGCTGACCATCATTTTGCTGAGCAGACTTTTTTCATGGCTGATTCTACCAACATAGACCACAGAAACAGCAATGTTGAGTCTTCCTGATTTGCCCTAGCCGTTGATATGGAGACAGCTCCTTGCCCGTATTGCACTATCTCATTGTTGATTTGGTCAGTCAGCCTCAGACATAGGGCAAGGTCAGTGTGGGACAGACTACTATTATACCCTAGTGTGGTCAGTGTGGGACAGACTGTTCTTATACCCTAGTGTAGTCAGTGTGGGACAGACTACTCTCATACCCTAGTGTGGTCAGTGTGGGACAGACTACTCTTAGACCCTAGTGTGGTCAGTGTGGGACAGACTGCTCTTATATCCTAGTGTGGTCAGTGTGGGACAGACTACTCTTATACCCTAGTGTGGTCAGTGTGGGACAGACTGTTCTTATACCCTAGTGTAGTCAGTGTGGGACAGACTACTCTCATACCCTAGTGTGGTCAGTGTGGGACAGACTACTCTTAGACCCTAGTGTGGTCAGTGTGGGACAGACTGCTCTTATATCCTAGTGTGGTCAGTGTGGGACAGACTACTCTTAGACCCTAGTGTGGTCAGTGTGGGACAGACTGTTCTTATACCCTAGTGTAGTCAGTGTGGGACAGACTACTCTCATACCCTAGTGTGGTCAGTGTGGGACAGACTACTCTTAGACCCTAGTGTGGTCAGTGTGGGACAGACTGCTCTTATACCCTAGTGTGGTCAGTGTGGGACAGACTACTCTCATATCCTAGTGTGGTCAGTGTGGGACAGACTACTCTTAGACCCTAGTGTGGTCAGTGTGGGACAGACTGTTCTTATACCCTAGTGTGGTCAGTGTGGGACAGACTACTCTCATATCCTAGTGTGGTCAGTGTGGGACAGACTACTCTTATATCCTAGTGTGGTCAGTGTGGGACAGACTACTCTTAGACCCTAGTGTGGTCAGTGTGGGACAGACTGTTCTTATACCCTAGTGTAGTCAGTGTGGGACAGACTACTCTCATACCCTAGTGTGGTCAGTGTGGGACAGACTACTCTTAGACCCTAGTGTGGTCAGTGTGGGACAGACTGCTCTTATACCCTAGTGTGGTCAGTGTGGGACAGACTACTCTCATATCCTAGTGTGGTCAGTGTGGGACAGACTACTCTTAGACCCTAGTGTGGTCAGTGTGGGACAGACTGCTCTTATACCCTAGTGTGGTCAGTGTGGGACAGACTACTCTCATATCCTAGTGTGGTCAGTGTGGGACAGACTACTCTTATACTCTAGTGTGGGACAGACTGCTCTTATACCCTAGTGTGGTCAGTGTGGGACATACTACTCTTATACTCTAGTGTGGTCAATGTGGGACAGACTACTCTCATATCCTAGTGTGGTCAGTGTGGGACCGACTACTCTTAGACCATAGTGTGGTCAGTGTGGGACAGACTGCTCTTATATCCTAGTGTGGTCAGTGTGGGACAGACTGCTCTTATATCCTAGTGTGGTCAATGTGGGACCGACTACTCTTATATCCTAGTGTGGTCAATGTGGGACAGACTACTCTTATACCCTAGTGTGGTCAGTGTGGGACAGACTACTCTTATACTCTAGTGTGGGACAGACTGCTCTTATACCCTAGTGTGGTCAGTGTGGGACAGACTGCTCTTATACCCTAGTGTGGTCAGTGTGGGACAGACCGCTCTTATACTTTAGTGTGGTCAGTGTGGGACACACTACTCTTACGCCCTATTGTTATTGACAGACAATTAATAACACTGGTTACGCCATTTTAGGCAGTATCACGCCCTCAATCGACGCAAAGGCTCAACTTTTCGCCTAAGGGATAACAGAAGAGATGATTTCCAAAGGATTGCCACATCAACAGCAGAAGTCCTGAAGGACAGTCACTAGTTAGGCACCCAGACAGGACATCTCACAATGCACTGTGCAATTTATACACAGAGTGATTCGCTAAGACTAGTTAGTTGTCGAACAACATCAGTAAGTTTACTGAATGTCTCAGAATGATGATGTATCAGCGGTGGTGAAGATCAAGATACACATCACTATTCAGAATGATACGAAGATAACATTTCCGTGTGGGTCAATCTGACAGCAACAAAATGAGCCACCAAATAACATGAAATGCAAACTGAACGATGACGATCCATTTCCTTTCATTCTTCCGACAGGTATAACTTACAGGTTTACAAGACTACACCTTCGCAGTATGAAAACTCAGACTCTAAAGGTACAACTCACAGACTCTCCGAGACCAACTTCGCACTTTCTAAACACCCACTCAGACCTTCCCAAAGTTCTCTTACACGAAGTATCTGATGATATTAGCTCAAAGGGCCATCACCTAGTACAACCAAAAATGTAAACAACCACTCAGGGGCGTTACTTGGTTAACATGCGTAGGGTTGTACAACCTGCCCATCACATTATTCTGTTACGGATAAATTTGAAGATCTAGTAGTTGCTGGCGAAGTCAGAAAATGAGGAACCTTAATCGAAAAACTGCCTCAGATTCACCCCCCCCCCCCATACCCCATCTGATAATACTCTCACGAGCGAGACACGAACAGTATGCTTAGCTGTGCTTGAGAACCGCCGTAACGTCTACAGAATTCAAGAATGTCAGCGATCTGGGGCTTGAGAACCGCCATAATGTCTACAGAATGCAAGAATGTCAGCGATATGGGGCTTGAGACCCGCCGTAATGTCTACAGAATTCAAGATTGTCGGGTTTCTCTCATGTCTACTTGTGCCTGACGGTTTTAAAACTAAAAAAACATATCCGTCAGAAATGCACCATTTATGAAGCACAGTAAAAAAAAAAAAAGCAACAGCTGCGTGTCGCAGTAAAATGAGCCAGCTATAAATCACAGTAAAATGAGCCAGCTACAAGTCACCGTAAAATGAGCCAGCTATGAGTAACCGTAAAATGAGCCAGCTATGAGTAACCGTAAAATGTACCTGCTATGAGTCACAGTAAAATGAACCAGCTATGAGTCACAGTAAAATGTACCAGTTATGAGTCACAGTAAAATGAGCCAGCTATGAGTCACAGTAAAATGTACCAGCTATGAGTCACAGTAAAATGAGCCAGCTATGAGTCACAGTAAAATGAGCCAGCTATGAGTCGCAGTAAAATGAGCCAGCTATGAGTCACAGTCACAGTAAAATGAGCCAGCTATGAGTCACAGTCACAGTAAAATGAGCCAGCTATGAGTCACAGTAAAATGAGCCAGCTATAAATCACAGTAAAATGAGCCAGCTATGAGTAACAGTAAAATGAGCCAGCTATGAGTCACAGTAAAATGAGCCATCTATAAATCACAGTAAAATGAACCAGCTATGAGTCGCAGTAAAATGAACCAGCTATGAGTCACAGTAAAATGAGCCAGCTACAAGTCACCGTAAAATGAGCCAGCTATGAGTAACCGTAAAATGTACCAGCTATGAGTCACAGTAAAATGAGCCAGCTATGAGTCACAGTAAAATGTACCAGTTATGAGTCACAGTAAAATGCACTAGCTGTGATAAGGAACCATGTAGTCGTTTTCATTGTGTTTTAGACGTTATCTGTTGCGTAATTTATACATTAGAGTGGAAACCTGATTTCAGGCTTTTACTGTTTTTTTTTTAGTCTGAATGTGGAACCACAAAATATGTATCAAGCGATTGATACTGCTGGTCAGGAACCGAACCGGCACCATCTCAGGGTGTCTGATGCCTGGGTGTCTGATGGACGGCGGAAAGAGCCCAGTTGAGAACTTCTCGTGTATGGGCAGAGTTCATGTGAGAAGGCACCGTGCTGTGTTTTCTTGGTGGCTCGTGTGGTCTATACAAACCTGACATTTGCAGCACAGTAAACCTGACATTTGCAGCACAGTAAACCTGACATTTGCAGCACAGTAAACCGAAGGATGCTCGAGTGCCAGTCTGAGCACGTGTAGCATGCATTTCTTCAATTAGACACTAAGAGTGTCATATTTGGTTAACTTTTGTTTTATTTTATTTTTTTGGCCTGGGTGGGTGGGGGTTTGGGGGGGGGGGTCCTTGTTTATAGACACGAAATGTGTCTTTTGTTTTGTTTATAGACACGAATTGTGTCCGTTTTTTAAAAAGTTCTTTTTCAGTTTTAAACTTTTTTGATTTTTTAATTTATTTTAATTTTTTTTTACTTAAAAAAATGAAAAAAAATTAATTTAAAAAAATTGAAAAAAAACGTTTTGTATTTTTTTAAACTAAATAATTTTTTTAAGTATTTTTTATGTGGCAATTTTTTTTTAATTTAATTTTTTTTTATCTAAAGAGGAAGTCCAAAACGAAGATGGCTGCAAGACATCGTTGACGATCTGCAAATGGATGCAGCAGCGGCAGGCCATCTTGCTCACAACCGAGAGGCCTACAGGAGTGCTGTTAAGGAGGCAAAGTTCCGCGAAGGACATGCAAATGAATGAATGAATTATATATATATATCTTCCCGTGCCGTTAAACGTCACATAGGGCTCGCACGGTAGTTCGCCAATTTTTTCCTGTCTTCGGCGGGTCTTTCAACCTCATCAAGGGATTTTATGCCTGTTAACTTGGCCTCTCTTAACAGTGTCCTCTTTCACGTGGTCTGCCTCTTTTTCTTTGGCCTGTTGTGTTCCATTTTATAGCTTGTTTTGGGATTCTCTGACTGCTTCTTCTCATCACGTGACCAACATATGTCCATCTCCTTTTCCTGATCACCCATGAGACTGGTTGTTGTTCAGTCATCTGTCTTATCTCTGCATTGCTCTTGAAACCGTTCCACCTGATAACAAGTATTTTCCTTAGGCATTTGTTTTCAAAAGAGTCTAATTTATATATATATATATATAATATATATATATATATAATATATATATATATATAATATATATATATATATTTATATATATATATATATATATATATATATATATATATATATATACTGTAAAGGTCCGTACATTTCATAACAGGATAGACCTGCTGTACCTTTCATCAGTGGAAATTTATCTGCCCGTTTATTTTAATTACCCTCTGTTCTCTGTGTGCCCACGTGCCTGGTCACGATTCTGCTACAGTACTACCAAAACTACGCGATAAAAGACCAGTTGAAACATCCGATCCGAAAGGCACATCTCAACAAGAAAGAAACAGTAAAGGAAAAAAAAAACATGTATCATCACTATAATTTTCTTGATCTTCAATTATAGCCCGGAGTAACATCTGGAAGTTGGAAAATAAAAGTAGCGCGCGGCTCTAAAACATTTTTTCCTGTGCGAGGCCGCTCAGCTTAGAGGAAACGGTACTTAGCACTACCAATAGAGGCATCATTTATTGTTATAAAGTAGCAAGCGAACCCATCCACACTAACATCAAGAACAGCTGGCTCTAAAGAAGACAAGGATGAGGGGGAGCAGTTGAGGGATGGGGGGGGGGGATGTTTTATTCCTTGACATAAAAGCCCGCTGTTGGGTCACGTGAGACAGCTCGGAAACAGCGATCTGCGGTCGTTCTGTGCCAGCAACATCAGGTAGAGAAGTAAACCCAGGCAGCATTTCTGGGGGAAACTGCAGCGCTGACGTGGCATCTGACAAAATATTGTGGCTCTAGACAAGGACAGAAAAAAATCTGGGACAAGTAAGTAAAACTCTGAGAGAGGCAGCCATGAATCTGGGAATTTGGTAATACACGCTTTTCTCTTGTGAGGTGGTATTCACTACAGTGAGAATATAAATGAGAGCGTGCGAGATTGATTGATTAATTGATTGATCGATCAATCGATTGATTGAATGATTGATTGATTGACTGAACTTTATTTGCAAGAGAGAAAGAATTTCACAGAGAGAGATGGAGAAAGACAAAGAGAGATTGATTGATTGATTGGTTGATTGATTGAGTTATTGATTGATTGAACTTATTTGCAAGAGGATTTCAGAAAGAGAGAGATGGAGAAAAAGAAAGACAGACAGATTAGATAGATAGATAGATAGATAGATAGATAGATAGATAGATAGATAGATAGATAGATAGATAGATAGATAGATAGATAGATAGATAGATAGATAGATAGATAGAATCAACAAACAGTATTTTCAAAGAACTGAGAATTAAGCATGTAAATTTCCGCAGTTAATTATCGCTATAAGAAAGTAGACCATCACATGTTGTATCACCTTTATCTTGTTATCTTACACATTCCTGCCCTCTTTTATTCTGCTAAGCCAGAACAGGTGAAGACATGATAATTTTTTTTCCATATGCCTTAAATAAAGTGCTGGTGTTTCTTTGCAGCTAGAGCAATCCTTCTAACGTACCTGGATCTATTTATAGGTTTCACTGAGAGAGAGAGAGAGAGAGAGAGAGAGAGAGAGAGAACGGATATGAGAATATTGAAAGAGGTCATATCATTGCTCAAAACCTTTTCTACTGTCCTCTGAAACCTTATGGAC
The DNA here is from genome assembly GCA_009760885.1 of Achatina immaculata. Lineage (NCBI taxonomy): Eukaryota > Metazoa > Mollusca > Gastropoda > Stylommatophora > Achatinidae > Lissachatina > Lissachatina immaculata. Next base: position 13,556,519 of record CM019702.1, read on the forward strand.
TAAATTACTGATATGAACATTGAATAAAGCTACTTCGTCCTTGTATTTGTAGTTGCTCTGGTCTGGTACAGATTCCAGTCTTGTATTGTCCAGATACATTTTTGTTCTCTGGCTTCAGTGAGCCTTTTTAGTCCTGTATAGATTTTCAATGCAGTTTCGTTACTTGCTGCTTGCGCTCTATATTTTTCGCTTCGAACTGAATCGATTTAAGGAGACTAGAGAGGGACACGGGCTAGTATAATCATAAAGATTAAAGTGCTTTTGCTGACAGACGCTCGCGACAGCCGCTTGGGGACACTAATCAGATTTATAGCCACTATTTTCTAGACCTGTCTTTTGTTAAACTTATTCCTGTCTTTTGTTAAACTTATTCCATCTTTGTCTTTGCTTGGTCTTTCTGTATCCATTTTGTATAAGGCTTTGTATATGTTTCTTTAACAAAATACGCATATAGAAATTGTTTTCTTCGAAAACTACGAAGGAAGTTTTCTTATGAAAGTGCTGATTAATTTCCACTTTTTGTGGTACAAATCTACTCTTTCTGTCATGATTAGCAGGAAGTGTAGACTTCCCTTTGTTGTCAACGAGAAAAACTGTTGCCTTGGTTTGTTCTCATAACTTTTCGACGCTTTGTTATCATTTTTCCCTCTCTCAACGATTTCAAAAAGATTATAATTCTAAATCGTCAGCTCTTGGAGATGACGAATAAAGATTGATTGCGCTTCAACTTTTTTAAAAATTATCCCCCCCCCCCCCCCCCCGAAATGTAATGTTTTCCTGTGATCTGAAATTGATATATTTACACATTCTGAAATATTCCCTTCTTTTTTGGTTTTGTTTTGCCTACTTGCATGATTCTGACTATAAAGCCCTCTAGCGCCAAGGGAATATGGACAATAAAATAATATCCCTCGGATGTCTTCATCAGATTGCCTTTACTTTTCCTTTTCTTTTTCATTTTTTTTCCTCTTATAGTGATATTTATAGCTTTCCCTTTCGAGATATCGTATTTTGCACTAAGTTTGTTTTGTTTTTTTTCTTCACAGATTTAAGCATTACTGAACTATTCACGATGATGTATGTATATGACACATGATTAGATTTTTTTCCCCTTTCATATAGAATGTGTGCCGAGTGTATATATATATATATATATATATATATATATATACACTCGGCACACATTCTATATGAAAGGGAAAAAAGTATATATATATATATATATATATATATACACCATAACAAATAACATTTTGTTGGCCGAGATGCAGATGAAACCACTGACAGCAGTTATTGAGGAAAGACGCTGGCGATAGCTGGGACATGTGCTCCGAATGACTGATAACTCACTACCAAAAACAGCACTAAGATGGACACCACAAGGGAACAGAAGTAAGGGTAGACCAAACGAGACATGGAGAAGAACAACAGAGAGGATGTTGAGCAACAGAAGTCTCACCTGGGCAAGAGCAGAAAAAAGGCAAAGGACAGGCATTTGTGGAAAACCCTTGCGGAAGCCCCATGTGCCCTGGGCACTTATGGTTCAGATATATATATATATATATATATATATATATATATATATATATATATATGATATTAGATTATATTCAGATTTACGGAGTGAAACAGACGTCTATAGGATGTTTACAAGCAAAGGTAAAATCCCGGTTTCCACACCATTAAGGCATATTGAGGATACGGTGTTAGGCCCGTATTTTTCATTACTACCTTCAGCACATGAAAGTGTATCGCGCATGGCAGCATTTACCTTCCCAGATTTTTTTGGTACTCATTTCTCTGTGTGGACACCGGCGGCTTTTTAGTGTGGTGGTTCCAGAAAAAAAATCGCCACGCTGGGACTTAAGCCCGGTAGCACCGAATTAGCAGACACAACTCAGATAGGATGTTTATAGTGGAAAATAAAATACTGTACAAGTATACAAATGTAGGGAATAGATAAGCAAATAGTTACCTGGTTTAGCTGGCAGCCCTAGGAGTAGAAATAAAGGGTCAGCAGCTGGGCAGCTTAGAAGTGCGCAATCCTGAGAGAGTCCAGTTCTCGGGCTCAGTATATAAAGATTACATTATGCAATTTTAATAGGTCGGGATTTGTACGTTGAGGGGACCGGAGGAGGTCATGTTGTTGTTTGAGAGTGTATGAGAGTGTATTTCGTATATGGATAAACTTGTAATTGTTAGGTTAATATTGGAGTTTATACTTCTGTCGTGTGGACGCGTGCAAGGCTGTACTGTCGACTCCTCCGATCAATCCCGACCCACTTAAGTATGATTAGGATAATTGAAAGGTACATGAATAATTATAATTCTAGTGTAACACATTTGTCCATGTAAGATTTAGAGATTTTTGGTAATGTGTAGTGATGGCTCATGTGTGCACATAAATACTTAATGCTGAAATTTATGAATACGTATGTTGCTAACTGTGTAAAAATGATGATTTTAACAACAGAAGCTTATTATTATTTGAAGAATTGCTTAATTGTGTTTTCTTCTCATTTGTTTAATATGACAATGTGTAATATATAATCAGCCTTCCAGCCACACCATAGAAAATCAGAACAATATAAGCAACATTATAATTAATAACAACATTATAATAAATAACAGATTGTTATTACCCCCATAAAAAACATATTTTCCTTCACAGAGAGGCAGTTATGAAATTCTGTTTATGGTAATTAGGAAAAAATAAAATAAGTGACGTCCATCTTCTTGTAAAAGCTGTGTTCCCCGGACGACGTGGGAGCGTTGGAAATTTCTAAAAGTAACAGAATTCCTTCTTATTGCCTCTAATTCTGATGTTTATGTTATCATCGTTTAGCTTTTGTATTGTTCCTGAAATATGAAAGTAAACAGCTGATGGTCTTCAGAAGATACACTGATTGTATTATATAAGCCTTCAGTTTTAGTCAAAGCGGTCATTCGGTGTACATAACATACTAAGCCCTGTACGGGAAGCCAGATTTCTACTGCAGTCTGTTTGTTCTCTGTTTCTACATCTCAGCTCTCTTGTAAGTAGCTCTGGTGAATAATCTGAAATCTTCGATCGATTTGATCATTGTTAGCACTAGTGCACTGGAGGCTCTGTTTATCTTAATTACTTCCATGTGTATTTGTTACTCTCCCCCTCCCCCTCTCTCTCTCATTCTCTCTCTCTCTCTCTCCCTGGCGTTGTAATTGCTACAAAAATACGCTGAGTGCGTTTGGATGTTCCCGTATTCACCGCATAAATACGTGCAATTAGTTCCGATTACAGAGAAAAGCAAAGGTTTTATTCAATACATTGGGTTCCACCACCACTCTTCATACCCAGCGCCGGCTATAGGTTGTATGTACTACACAATCTAGAAGCCAGAAACTATAATTATGGTTCCTTTATGTCTTTACTAATGTCTAATTGATCTCAATTAATGTGATGGGTAACAAGAAAATTTGAGAAGAACTATCTACTAAGATTATCTCAGCGTCTTTCATTGACTGTAGAGATAGTTCAGAAATGCATGGTACAGTTTCAAAAAGAAAAAAAAATGGGTGAAAGTGCGAAGGAATGGTATAAGAGGCAATGAGATAAGCATGTATAGAAGTAGCATTTTTACATTTCTACGTGGTCATCCCATTGCCTGACTATCTGTACTCTACCAGAACCAGTTTTGCCGTAGTCCTTAACTCACCTTTCAGGGGGTTAAACTAAGTCATAAAAAATGAATCCATGCAGAGTCACAGATGCATGGAAAAAAAAATCTCAACTGCCAAAGTCAACTTATAAATAAACGATAGCACTCGGCTGACTGCTGTAATACTGCAGGAATCACGCGGACGTCGGAGAAATGTTAACATGTTCTCTTCAGAATTAACCCCATAGTGTGCCAGAATAATATTTGATGAGAAATGTTTGGAAGATATAAACTGAAAGATAGTGTCTCTATAATTTAAAGATATGGGTTGAGTCAGAAATGTGTTGCTTTTCATTTTTATTCATTCATTCATTTGCATTTCCCTTGCGGAACTTTGCCTCCCAAGCAGCACTCCTGTAGGCCTCTCGATTGTGAGCAAGATGGCCTGCTGCTGATGCATCCATTTTAGTTATACTTTGCCTAAATATCGCTCTGAGCATTAATTTGCATAGACATACACGACCTACCAACCCTGCAAGTGTTGTTTGCCCGGGAGTTGGGTATAAGGGTAACAACCTTACCCTGAAACCCATCTGGAGGTGCTAGATGGGGAAAAAAAGGAAATTTTATTGAAACTCGCAAAGAAATAAACAGAACATCAGGGATACCAACTCCGAAGAACTCATACATTGTTAAAAGAGAGCCCAATTTAGTAAGTATAAAATCCCTTAATGAGGTTGAAAAGCTCGCCGAAAATATGAAAACTTAGAGAACTATGATGTGAGCCCTATGTGACGTTTAACGTCACGGGAAGGATGTAAGATGTTAGATAAATCGTTTCAAGCATAAACCCCCATTGCAAACATATGTTCGCAAACATTTCATAACTTTAATAAACACATTTAGAGCAGGGCAGTATAGAAGTGGCAAAGACGTATCACGCTTACCTTTTCTCGTTACACAAATAAACAACGTTTAATGTGTTATGTACATTTAAGGGCGATGTTGCTGAATGTTGAAGGCAGTGCATTGTTTATCGTTAGCGTCCGGGGGACTGGTTGCGTAGTAACATCCTCATACAAAAAAACATTTAAGCAACGAGAGCTTGAAGTTTGTTCTGTTTTTTTTTTTTCAATTAATATGTAAAAAACAGGTTTTTGTTAGCTCAAATGAAAGTACTTTATTTCATAAACGCATTTCACTGAAACGCGCCTCTTACTTGTACGTGGAAAATGAGAAGTTAACATGGCCGTCGTGTCACTGTATCTTTCTGCTCAGTTTTCTGATGCTCATCGGTATAGAAAAAAAATGTGTCTACGACCAAATCAAATCAAGACAAGCGACGTAGTCAATGTTTATTTAAAGAGTTGCTGTCTAGAGGTGGTCAGACGTTGTTTGAGTCACCAGGAAGTAAGAGTTGGTCAGACAGACGTTGTTTGAGTCATCAAGAAGTTAGAGATGATCAGACAGATGTTGTTTGAGTCATCAAGAAGTTAGAGATGGTCAGACAGATGTTGTTTGAGACATCAAGAAGTTAGAGATGGTCAGACAGACGTTGTTTGGAATGCTACAGGCTCGTAAACTTCACAAAGTGATGCTGCTAGACACCTTGGTAGTCAACAGAAGCGCGATCGACAGAGTCTTCAGAGGGTTTGCAGGAAACTAGTCAGTGCTCTGTTGTGCCAAAAAGTGGCCGATCTCTTTGGCAGTGTGAATGGGCTTTGTTGGGAAATCTTAAAACCAAAAGACAATTGTAAAATTTGAGAAAACCGCCACGAACAGATCAAATATAAAAACAGGCCAGTTCTTAGAAATAACCTATCTGTGTGGCAAAATCCACGGTAATTCATTGTTTTACCCAACAATTCTAAAAAAAACTGATCATCCGATGTAGTAATCCCTACAGTAATTAATTGCTTACAACAGCATAATTCTCAAAAATTGATCACCCAAGATTGTGGCCAGGGTAGTTGCTGCAAATGTTGACAAAGAGAAGAAGCAGCTCAAACAAGCCTCATGCAACGGGGTACAACTTTTCTACCTGTTCAGTAAAAACACCAACTCGTCTCTCTTTGAATTTGCTTGAATTTGCTGATGGGTTTAACGATCTCTTCTATTTCATTTCACTCTAGTTTTGCCACGCTACTGTCGATTCTATTCCCGACAAAAGATCAATATTAATGTTTTCTCACAATTCACATCAGTCTATGAAAGCTGATATGGCTTACAAGACGTAAAATGGCATACGCACCGTCCATTAAGTCCTGAAGACTTAATGTAACTGCCAACTCACAACATCCATAAGAAAAGTGGAAACATGTTTCCTCTCTCCGTCTCCTTCTTTTCTTTCTCTTATGGACTTCCAGGAATCGATTTCATGAATTTGACTTTCATTCAAGAACGCCCGCGGTTCGGATCCATCCTTCTCGGTCACCATCAACGTCAGACTGGTATGAACTGTGCAGGTCAACACAACATTTGAACTGCTAATCAGGGGCGTCGTGCGTCTTCACTGGTTAGTCTAGATTTTGTTTGGACTTGAGCGTTGATAGCCGGCTTGTCTGGAAACATCGTGCAGAGAAGTTTTCTAAATGTGCTATTGCAGAAAAATGACAGATTCGAAGGGGGCATTTTAATGGTCTAGGCCAGTGTGTGGTCAAGGGAGGATGTAGTGAGACGCATGTCTTTAGAATGGGGAACTGTGAATACCCAGAAGTGTTTGAATGATTCCATAAAATAACATCTTCGTTATCCGCCAAATGAGACAACTTATTTTCAGTTTATTTTTATTCACAATAATTCACCTCGCCCTTGGATAGACATTTTAAGTAGAGAGTTGAATGTCAATAACATCATACATCTTCCTCGGCGTACCCTGTTTTCCTGACCTCGAGCCAGCTGAACGAGCCTGGCACATGCTAGGAAGAACGATTCATAACATTTCTTGAACAACCTCAGACACTTGTTGTTTTGAAAAAACGCTGTACGGGGTTTCGGTGGATGACATTTCCAGAAAATGACCTCAACAGATTTATTACATCAGTTAGAAACTGTGCTGACACGAGGTCAGAGACTACCGGGGGTCACATACGTTTAAGACAGTTGCAGGTCATTCGGAAATTTTGAAATTAAATGTCCCTCCCCCCCCCCCCCAAGTCCTTTTTAATAACAATGTTCATTTCAGTGTGAATTACCACAGGGGAAATTCTGCTTGGCTATTAACTTAAATAATTTTAAATAACGTAAATGTTTGAAAAATTACTTTCCTGATTTACGTTTAGAATTTTTGTCCCGAGCTACAGACATTTGTTATTTAACTTTTTTTTTTGTTTGGTGAGGAGAATATGTGAACACGCAAAGCTACCATAATAGGTCCCTGTTAGAAATAAAGTGTCCTGCAGTGCAACGATTTTCAAACGGAGGAAAATGAAAGTCACATACGATATATATATATATATATATATATATATATATATATATATATATATAATCCGTGCTTGTAATCATGTTGTCAAAAATAATAAAATGTAAGAGTGTAAGAAGGGCTCCCAACAGGAATTTTGTGACAAATTGCAAAACTGCACCCCCCACCCGCCGCTTTTTTTATTGATTAATCATTCTGTTTTCATCCAGTATGGACCCCTCCTTAGAACAGGGCCCCCGGAGCCACACACCGGTTGGGGCCCATATCTCACTGGGCCTGACGGTATGTTGTAGAACTGACTATGAACCACGCGTAAAAAAAATGTGGATTAATGGCACAGTGCCACATGTAATATTAACTGTAATGTTTCATGTAGAAATAAAAAAACTTTCATATCATACATAGATTCTTGAACTCTTACTGGCACAGTGCACTACTGAATCAGTAAACCAATAAGCAGACAACATTTTGTCTTGTCTTGTCTTGTCTCCTACCTCATTATACCTTTCGGTGTTGAAGGGACAAACAATGTCAGACAATAATTTACCAACACTGGCCATAGTCAAATATACTTTTCACACTACTTTTCATGGAAAAAAAAGGATTTGACAAGGCAGTGACGTTTCAACATAAAGACGGCTACAATGGCGAAGACGTTTCAACATAAAGACGGCTACAATGGCGATGACGTTTCAACATAAAGACGGCTACAATGGCGATGACGTTTCAACATAAAGACGGCTACAATGATGAGGACGTTTCAACATAAAGACGGCTACAATGGCGATGACGTTTCAACATAAAGACGGCTACAATGATGAGGACGTTTCAACATAAAGACGGCTACAATGGCGATGACGTTTCAACATAAAGACGGCTACAATGGCGATGACGTTTCAACATAAAAACGGCTACAATGATGAGGACGTTTCAACATAAAGACAGCTACAATGATGAGGACGTTTCAACATAAAGACAGCTATAATGATGAGGACGTTTCAACATAAAGACAGCTACAATGATGAGGACGTTTCAACATAAAGACAGCTACAATGATGAGGACGTTTCAGCATAAAGACGGCTACAATGATGAGGACGTTTCAACATAAAGACAGCTACAATGATGAGGACGTTTCAACATAAAGACAGCTACAATGATGAGGACGTTTCAACATAAAAACGGCTACAATGATGAGGACGTTTCAACATAAAGACGGCTACAATGATGAGGACGTTTCAACATAAAGACGGCTACAATGGCGATGACGTTTCAACATAAAGACGGCTACAATGGCGATGACGTTTCAACATAAAAACGGCTACAATGATGAGGACGTTTCAACATAAAGACAGCTATAATGATGAGGACGTTTCAACATAAAGACAGCTACAATGATGAGGACGTTTCAACATAAAGACAGCTACAATGATGAGGACGTTTCAGCATAAAGACGGCTACAATGATGAGGACGTTTCAACATAAAGACAGCTACAATGATGAGGACGTTTCAACATAAAAACGGCTACAATGATGAGGACGTTTCAACATAAAGACGGCTACAATGATGAGGACGTTTCAACATAAAGACGGCTACAATGGCGATGACGTTTCAACATAAAGACGGCTACAATGGCGATGACGTTTCAACATAAAAACGGCTACAATGATGAGGACGTTTCAACATAAAGACAGCTACAATGATGAGGACGTTTCAACATAAAGACAGCTATAATGATGAGGACGTTTCAACATAAAGACAGCTACAATGATGAGGACGTTTCAACATAAAGACAGCTACAATGATGAGGACGTTTCAGCATAAAGACGGCTACAATGGCGATGACGTTTCAACATAAAGACGGCTACAATGGCGATGACGTTTCAACATAAAAACGGCTACAATGATGAGGACGTTTCAACATAAAGACAGCTACAATGATGAGGACGTTTCAACATAAAGACAGCTACAATGATGAGGACGTTTCAGCATAAAGACGGCTACAATGGCGATGACGTTTCAACATAAAGACGGCTACAATGGCGATGACGTTTCAACATAAAAACGGCTACAATGATGAGGACGTTTCAACATAAAGACAGCTACAATGATGAGGACGTTTCAACATAAAGACAGCTATAATGATGAGGACGTTTCAACATAAAGACAGCTACAATGATGAGGACGTTTCAACATAAAGACAGCTACAATGATGAGGACGTTTCAGCATAAAGACGGCTACAATGATGAGGACGTTTCAACATAAAGACAGCTACAATGATGAGGACGTTTCAACATAAAGACAGCTACAATGATGAGGACGTTTCAACATAAAGACAGCTACAGTTACTACATGAACATACAAGGCGTTACAAGACTCAGTATCTACGGAGGGGCTTCTGTTGACAGAGAGTCCGCTGTTTTGTTCAATACAATCAAAATATTTCGAAAACTACTTACGAACAAAGCATTCTGGACAAACACACTTGAATCAATCACACATTCTTAGTAAAATAATCTAGAAATCGACATTTTTGTCGCTTGCGCTTTGGCCAAACTCAGAAAAGAATTTTCTGTCTGTATTCTACTAAGACAGTCTTGGAAAGGTCATAATATAGAGGAAGACCAAGGCAAATGTGGCTGCAAGACATCATTGCTGATCTACGAATGGACGCATCAAAAGCAGGGCTTCTTGCTTACAACCCAGAGGCCTACAGGGAGACTGTTAAGGAGGCAAAGTTCTGCAAGGGGCATGCAAATGACTAACTCTCTGCTAAGAATCATCTGGTCTCTCTCTCTGCTTTAGCTCGTTTCTTAGTTATTAGTGACACCATTACTACAGTACGACCAAAGTGCAGTTCAGTTGAAGTGTTTAGAAAACTTTCTCAAGCAATGTCGTCCAGATAAATGTTATCACATTGAAAGTTTGATGGTAAGTTTGGGGTCTTCTTTGTTTTAAATACTACTGTAATTTTTGTGTAACTTTTGACACCAAAGCAGACTGCCCTTCTAGCCGTACTACACCAAACATTTAGATGTACCGTGCATCTGTCTGCTAGTTACAGACACGGCAATAATTAAAGTACTTCGCAATTGTGTAAATCCGCACCCAAATGGTACACTGTACTACTTTTCCTTACTCTATCTTCTGATTACATCTGTGGAATTTCAATGTGTAACCGAGAACGAACACATCTCAACAACAGTTTAAGAACCACTAACATTCAATTGATAATAGTAATTTCACATATTTATTATGGGAAAAATGAGTGGTGAATAAGTGAGGATGTGGCAATAAACTGAGTAAACAGGTAAATAATCAAACTCCTCTCCAGGTGAGAACTAATTCGCCATGTAGGAAGGGAGTGGCAACAGTCACTACTCTCAGCTAGGAAAACCAGGCATTCAACATGATGGAATAAGAGCCAACTTACTAGCTCACTGAAAATTACATGGATCCTTATATACAACTTCACATCACCAAAAAATATCCGACTTATTTTAAAGTCCTCAAAAATCTCAATATTTCACATTTCTTCTGTTATAAACTATTTCTAACAACTCGTAGCTGCATCAAAAATTTACACATTGGATCCATGAAGAAGAAAAGAAACTAACAGTTCACATCCTAGCATCCTATCTGAAACATCCTTCTCAGTCAACCTCTACAATAATGAATTTTCAATCATAATGCCTCTCTAGCTACCAGTCCATCTAAAACCTAATCCTAAACTATTCTCTGCGTAAAAGTTTGGTCCTTAAATATCAACCACAATTCCTATTCCTAAATCTTCCCAAAGTTTCTATCCCGAGAATCACTCAGCCCGTGATTCTACCTGTTTACGACCTTCATCCCGAAAATAACTGTTCTGTTACTAACATGTCAAGGCTAAGTTCATAAAAAACCTCGTGGAGTTTAACGTCTCAACCCTGACCTTTTAACTGCACTCTTATACAACAAAAAATACAGAGGGCTTTAAATCAAATGGTCAAAATATTAAAATACCCCGGAGAATAACTATTTTATGACCATCCAACCACCGTAACAGTACATTTTCCAATATACTGTTATACCCTAACCTGCCAAGAATAAACATAGCAGACTTATTGGAGGAAGTTAGTCACTTTAGTTGTCAAAGACGTCCTCTAATTATAACCCAGGTCTGGTCATTTTCTCATTTAACTCTCTCACTCAGAATAAATTTTGATGATAAATTTCAACAGGAGGAAACTGGAAGGAAGTTACTGTATACTTTAAAATTATAGGCCAGGCTAGAAATGTGCTAGTTTTCTCTTTTTATTTAGACTTTGTTTAAATGTCCCTGTGAATGTTTATTCGGACAGGTACACAAGATCTATTAAAGCTATTAGCACTGTTTTGTGGTGAAAGAGTTAAACGCGTTCTCACAGGATTTGACTGTTATTTACGGCGTGACTTTACTGCCAGCTAGGCTATTGTTGGTCAACAGGACATAACCTGTTCTTTCCTTTTTTTCACTTTGCTGAGTATATGTATCATTGAGGAAAAACTGAAAGAAGTGGAGACTTTTGAATATCTTGGATCACTACTAACTAATAATGGAGATACAATGAGGGAAATTAAAAGGAAGACATCTATCGCTCTTCAGAAAGTAAAACAAAGAAATAATCTGTGGAGAGGAGCAGACAGAACCACAAAAATAAAATCGCAACATATGCCTGTGAGACCTGGACACTTAACAAAACAGCTGAGAAACACATAAATGCCTTTGAATGTAAATGCTACAGAACAGGTCTCCAAATATCGTGGACACAAAAAAGAACAAATATATCCATACTACAAGAGCTTAATATTGAAGAAGGCTGGTTAGTAAAGAGGATTAAAAAGAGAAAACTTAAATATTTTGGACACATTAAACGTCATGATAATTTAGAGAAGACCGTATTGGAAGGATACATAATGGGAAAAAGAAAGAGAGGAAGACTAAAACGAAGATGGCTACAGGACATCGTTGACGATCTGCAAATGGATGCATCAGCAGCAGGCCATCTTGCTCACAACCGAGAGGCCTACAGGAGTGCCGTTTGGGAGGTAAAGTTCCGCAAGGGACATGCAAATGAATGAATGAATGAGTATTACGTGCTCATTTGCTCCTAATAGAAGGTATGTGCTACCGATAGACAACGAGACAATTCAAACCTTGAAAGATTTCATATGATACAAAAAGAAAGAAATATAAAATCAATCAAGGAAGTCGCAAACTTTGCAGACTGGGTGAGCTGAAATATATAAATATCGTGGGGCATTACCACACACCGTTCCATCACTTCATTTTCTTGACGACTTCTGATGTTATTTTCATGTTTTTCTTACAACGTCCCTGTCATTTCTCCTGCATATTATGTTAAACCCTTTCATTGATCTAAGGAATATATCATTATCTAAATGTTCAACTTTATAGCACAGAGAATCATTGAAGTAAGCGATTTCCTGAAGCGGTCGCGAATATGATGCACTGGTTCGTTTCCATTGTGACAGCAAAAGAACGATATCGAGGAAATCGATGGAGATTATCCACACCTCAGTGGCTGTCGAAAGTGGTACATGATCAAGTGAGCAATGCCAGTTTTGACAAAAATTGACAGTAACTAGACAAGTGGTTCTCAACTTTTTTTATTCAGGTGATAGACTCCTTCAGATAATAATAATTCAAGGATGGGGCCCCTACACCCCTACCCCACATGGTGCTATATTAAAACTGAATTTCTAATAATCTACAAAGCCTATACTCCATGTGACCTTCACACATATGACCTTTCCTAACATCCCACATGACCTTTCCAGGTCCTACTTGGTATTTTCTGACATGTCTTGTCTTGTCTTGGGCTACCTCCCTGTAACTGCGAGCTGGTTTTCTTTGCAGCCGGTGCTGTGAAGGTATTGAGGCACAACATCGTATCGGCGTGGGAGCGGGTTATGGCAGCTATTTTTTCAGTCCCGGAGTACAGCTAAAAAATAGGAGGTATGCAATGCTTCTTTAGTAGACTCCACCACCATGGGGACCATGGCGATCCCTGCTTTGTAAGCCAGGCTGTGCCTGTTACTAGGGGTACTAAAGGAGAGATGGGACAGGGTCTTGGTCAGATATGGTTCGCTAACCCTGACGCTAGCATATCAGCTATGGGTCGTTGACTGCCCAATAGGGCAGCTTCTTTACCCCCGTCATTTCCCCCCCCCCCAGACCCCATATTAGCCTTCACAAAGCCAATATGACCCTTCCTGGACCCCTTGGGACCATTAGCGGGCCACATCTTGGGAAGCAGTGACTTTCATTAAGCCCTGCGGCAGTACATAAACACGGAAATGAAACGGCAATTAAAGTATTTTACTTTTTAGACCTAGCAGTGACACTTTTTTGATCAGCGAAACCGCTACAGACATTAGCAAACTACGCTAAACAAATTTTACTATCAACTTAAAGCAGGTATAAATAATACGAGATAATTCAATAAATAATATGCAGGTAAGAGTATAAAAAATCCCACAATGGTATCTTGGAGTAGATGGGAAAAAAGGACCCAGGGGATTGGGGGTGAGGAGGGTTCGTACTGGCTTACAATGTTGCTAAGTCAAGTAGTCACCGTGGAATGTTATTAAGTAAAGCAGTCACTGTGAAATGTTGCTAAGTCAAGTAATCACTGTGGAATGTTTGTAATGCCGCTATGTCTTGGAATGAAAGAACTGAAATAGCCAGGTTTTCTTGTGGCTTTCCATTCATCAACCTTGTCTACACTCGTCAGTCAGTTGAACGCGTAAATGGACTTGCTACATGGCAGGTATACCTTTTCCGGGCAGTCAGTATTTTCTATGTTATCATCTCTTCAATAGCTTCTATACTAAACTACGTGTTTTATGTCGACAACTGATGGGTTTGTCCGTTCGATTACGTTTGTCTGTATCGACAAGAGAAAAGAACCTGGAGTTATCCTAAAGCAGTGTGTTTCAATTTTACCTAGAGTTAGCTGGCATATATATATATTATAAATGTCTTGAAACTGAACAGACTACGCTGGCTGGGCCGTATAGAAAGAATGGAAGAGAACAGACAAAAGAAAATTATGCACGCACAAGAGATGAGGGAAACAAGACCAAGGGGTAGACCACGACAGAGATGGAAAGACAACATAGAAGAGGATATAAAAGAAATTGGTGTCACCAACTGGAGAGAGAAGATTATGAATAGAGAGGAATGGATGCGAACTTTATCTGCAGCAATAAGCTTTAATGGCTTGGAAAACTGAAGAAGAATATATATATATATATATATATATATATATATATATATATATATATATAGTTATAGAGAGAGAGACGAGAGACGAGAAACATATCTATATCCTTTACCCAGATAATGCCAACAACTGATATTCCCTCGCAAAAGCAAACGATTCACATCTGCGCGCAGAGAAAATTTTTAAGAGTACAGTTTGATAATAAAATGGATTCATTCATTCATTCATTCATTTACATGTCCCTTGAGGAAATTTGCCTCTCTAATAGCACTACTGTGCGCCTCTCTGTTGCGAGCAAGATGGCCTGCTGCTGATGCATCCGTTTGCAGATCATCAACGATGTCTTGCAGCCATCTTCGCCTTGGTTTTCCTCTCTTTCTTTTTCCCATTATGTATCCTTCCAAGACGATCTTCTCTAGATTATCATGACGTTTAATGTGTCCAAAACATTTAAGTTTTCTCTCTTTAATCCTCTTTACTAGCCGGCCTTCTTCAATATTAAGTTCTTGTAGTATGGATATATTTGTTCCTTTTTTTATTATAGTAAGATAAATGTATTCCGTTACCATTAGTGACCGAGAAATGATGGCGAGTTGGTATTTTAATAAATTGGATTGACCAGTTAAAATCAGCCAGGCAAGGACACAAGGACAACACCTTAAATGAGGAGCACATTAAGGTCGAAGAGCCACAGAAACCGATCATACAAGAGACTAACGTCGATTACACTTAGTGTGACCCATGCATGCGCCCAGGAATTACAGTTTAACGTATGAGAAACTGTGTGTATTTCGGTAGGTGTCTCGTGCCTAGCAAACATAGATAGAAAATGTCATTAATTATATAGCAAAAGATAAGATTTCCCTAGAGAGTCAATCTATTCAAAAGCCAGATTCTCTTGAGGTGTAGTTTACCTTGATAAATCAAACAATGATCTCATAAGACAGCAGGACAACTCTCCCGGGATTCTTGTTTAGAAAAATGTATTCCGCTACCATTAATGACTGAGAAATGATGGGGAGTTGGTAACTCACAAGAGATTGCTCTGTAGATTGGCATATACTGTTGGTGTGTATTTATGAGGGTTCGATAAGGACGATTCATGCGTACATATAAAGCAGGAAGATACTCCAGCGTGCGAATGATATTCCAGAGCCGTGCGTGCGTGTCTTTTATTGAATCGTTTATTCATGCAGGCCGCTGCGATGTCGGGGTCGAGCTTAACCGATTGCCTATAAAAAAAAAACAGCGATGGACAAACGGCTTCAAGTCTGCAATAGAAGTATTTGAATATTTGTTTCGGACAACTGTTGTTCAGAATTGTATTGTTTGTGTTGTGTTAATGACTCTGTTCTACTGCGCATCTGTAAATGTGCAGCGTGATTGAACTTCTGAAATGATGCTAACTTCTACGATGCGGAGTTAGCTGTGGTTGTTGGCTAAATTAGGCTAAATTAAAAGAGCAATAAGCTGGGATTGAGATTGATAGTGTGCTACATTTTCCCGCGTGTACATATGGGCGCATATTACATATTTATAAACCTCCTTTGTTACTTGCGGCACCATAGCATGATGCTATTCTATGCATGTGCAAGCCAGGACCTGGCCTCGTGGTCACGTGGTCGCCATGACCAGAGCACGTCATCTATAGTTTAAAAGTGGTTGCCATGACCGGTCATGTAATCTTATAAACAGGTAGATCCGAGTGTCTCAGGACAATTCAGTCTGAAAATATGATATCTTTGTTTTTAAGCTCTCTCTGATTATACCTCTGTTTTTAACCTCTCTCTCTCTCCCTCTTTCTCTCTCTCAATATACCTTTGTTTTTAACCTTTCTCTTATTACCCCTTCTTGGCTTGTTTTCCTAGTATTACACATGCGCAGAACAAGCTCGTCAATCCGTTAATGGTGTTTTGCTACATTCACAGAAATTAGAAATTCATACTCTCTGTCTGGCCAGGTCCGGGGGAGGGGAAGGGGATAAGCTGGAGGGAGGGGATGAGCTGAGTCTGTACACCCGAGGTCCAAGGCGTTGAAGGTCCTCGACAGCCCTCGCTTTTTCCTTATTTTCTTGTTACAGACAAAATTATAGGGCCTTTACTATCCGTGTTTTGGGAAGCTGGGGGGGGGGGGAAGGAACAGTAACTGTCCCTGAGGTCCTACCTGTCTCCCCACGACCCTGTGCCTGATTCATCAGGCTCATTTCTCTTGTATAATTCAAGCAGTATTTGGGCAGTCCTTCTCCAAGAATGTCCTGTGCCAGCAGTTCTTAACCTTTTTTTTAAAACATGGGCCCCCATTTTCGACCTGAGAATAGCTGTGGACCCCCATTTTCGACCTGAGAATATCTGTGGACCCACATCTTCGGCCGGAGAACAGAAGTGGACCCCTTTCTGACCTTAGAGCAGCTACGGACCCATTAAAAATAGAGCAGTAAAAAGAACTCATATTTGTTATCAAATATATACAATTGTTGGTCCCTGGACCGCCAGAATAGTCATCCTGGACTACTGGGGGCGGGGGGGGCATGGATTCCAGTTTAGAATCACTGGTCTGCCCAGACTTTCACCTATCTAGACGTGCATTCACTTAAAATTAAGTTCATTCCGTGTACCTATTGCACGGTTCGAGCTTCCAATTACGAATGCTTCGTTTTCTATTGTCTGGAAATAACGAATGAGAAATTGATCAAAGTTATCTACCCTGGCTTTCTGATGTACGGGGGTGGAAGTGTCCTCATTCGTCTCAGTAACTTCATCCAGATTGAAGGAATTTGATATTGTCCTCAAGACAACTGCTCACATTCGCGCGGCATACGAAGGTCTTAGAGAATGTTTCCACCAAACTCATAGCATGAAATAGCTTTCCTGATGCTAATGCGATTCACCAGAAACGAAGAACTACAATGTATTACTTTCCTCCCCAGTTTCCCATCCACCACCCCCAGTTACAACCCACTGACCACATGTCACAGGTCTCTATTTAAACAGTCTCCACGTCCCACTAGATCCATTCCTGACACACACCGCCGGACAAGCCACACCTTGCAATTTACAGCTAAATACTCTTTAAAAAAATTTTTTTTAATAGTATTTATGTGAATCTATACTTTATCTCCTCTCTCTATTTCTTCGTCCTGTATGTTTCTGTATGATTAAGGCTCACGCCGAAACGTCACAACTTTGTAATCGTTAAGTAATAAAGCTGCTCCTATTTTTTTCCTATTTTATACTTTCCAAAGGGTGTTGACCTCAGAGTGAAGAAAAATGAATGTTTTAGCGTCTTTTTCTTCGCATTGTGCAAAGGAGGTGTTCTAAATAGCAGGTTTATTTTTTCCTGGTTCTTTGATTATATTTATTATATGCAACAGAAACTGGCGATGGTGACTATAGCTGTAGAGTGTAGTGACTGAGTAGCACACGTGTTTTATGGTTTCCTACTGTCTGAAATCTGTTTGCTATCAGGAGGAGATGCTTGTGCTCGGTGTTGGCTGTTCTGTTGATCAGGGGCTTTTTCATTTTACTTCCTACTTCCTGCTTTGGTTACTATTCTGGCAGTCAACCATTTAGTATTTCCAGTTACTGCGGAATAAAGGGAAATGATAAATCAGATGCTCTTTCCAAGGCAGGGAGCACAAATGGAACATATTAACCACCAAATATCATCATATAAAGACGCAAAAACCATCATCCACAACAAACTAAGCACCAGATGGAAAACAAAAGTGAAAATAGAATTTTTTTTTAAAAACCCTTTCATCAACTACGGAGATACCAGCAAACTACAATCTTTCGACTAAGAACGGGGCACTGCAGACTTCTAAGCCACCTCTATCGCCTCAAAATAACACAAGCAGACGAGTGTTCCTGCGGCTTTCCGGATCCAGTCACCAGAACACATCCTGCAAACCTGTCCAACCCACGCAAATCTCCGAGCACAGATCTGACCCGGGGGAGAGGAACTGAAAGAAAAAGCTGTGGGGGCTCACACTCAAGCCTTGGAGAAGATGGCGGACTACGACAGGGCGACAGGGCTGCAGATTTAGCATGACCAAACTTCCTCGAACGCTGAAGATTCCAGTTAAAGATTCTTTACACGTAAGCAGTATATCTCACCTCAACATAGAACACACACTAACATGCAGGACATTTATTAAAATATACTATTTAATATACCGGTTTAGAGCAAACCTTGCTTAGAAGTAATGGTTAAGAAAACCAAACGGTTTCATTGTATAACACAGAGGTTACATCCAAAACAACATTGTCTACTTAATCAACATGCTGCATCGCATCACACTAAACTAGAAGAATAATTATCATCATTTCTATAGCAATATCACGAAGCTTCATCAATAATAGCATACTCGTTACAGCGCGCATGCTATCCAGCATATATTATCATCATCAATAGTTCATACTGACGTCAACAAAACATCAGTCAACACGTAGTACTATGCATTGTCATGGCTTGCCACGAGCGTGAATTCTTGCATATATAAGTCGCCCTGTGGTTCCTTCTTCCATCTTTGTCTAATTCTCCCAGGTGTGGCCTTGCATCTACTTAATTACAAATATGTACTCTTTTTTCCGAGATGATGTTCATATGATCTCTGTCTAAGGTTATTTCCCCACGCATACTTTAGCTTTTTTCTTTATATTGCGAACTTATCGTTCCTGGACTTGACTAGACCAAGAAAGCAGCACAGGATACATTGTGTTGATAGAGATTAAGCAAAACACGACCGATAACACTATAGCAGTCACTGCACATGCTGCAGATTTCAAAGCGGAACAACCCCACCTTTTTTTAAAACAAGATCCAACCTTGGCGAACATCGATCTGGGCGACCAGTCTGAACAAAAGCTACCGGCTAGCCCGGAGAGTTAATCTTGGTCGGTTCTTGAAGAGCCATTTTTTACCTCAGTGTTCTTGGTTGTTTACGTTATCGCCCCTGCTAGGCTCGCGGGTTACCTGGTCCTTCTTCAACGCCCCTTTACAATAGGTTCATAACCGGCTCACCAGAGTAGTCTTCTTCATGGTTGGCCGAGATTGCAGAGAATGAACGGGAGCCAGTACTAAGTTTCCAATTCAGGAGGTCATTTACGCTCACGCTCAACCATGTGACCCAGCCATCTTCACGGACAACTCAGTGCTGCGAGGCAAAATGAGTGGATGGGGCTCCGTTGTCTGTAAGTTAAGCAGACTGGTGGCACAGAAACCAGGGGCCGTCTTTACGAGGACATCGAGCATGCCATGGAAAAATGAGGCAGTGACCAAGGCTCTGTCCTGGCTTGTTCGGCCGCGATGATGAATTGGTTCAGATCTTACAACAACACAGTATCACTAGGGTGACATCAATATATTGTGCAGGGCATGCTGGAGTGAGATGCACTGAGGTAACCGATCATGTTTCCCGTAGCGCTATTGCAACAGATGTGATTCTTATGGATAGGACGATGTACTGAAGTCTGTGACCGAGGACCTGGTGCAAGAGGAAGAAATGGTACGTGCTGATAATATATATCTAGAGGATGAAAGACAGAGGTGTGAGGAGGAAGGAATGGAATTCAAAGTTGCGAGAACCAGCGCTTGACTGGTAGTGTTCATACTCTTTGGTGGTTACTGAAACAGAAAGCAGAGCAGGTATGGGTGTGCCCCGAGTGTGATGATGCTAATTCCTAGATTCCAAGATTCAAGACTGTGTTAAAGTGACGCCATTGTTACCGCAGACAGCCAGTCATAGTTGACCAAAACCCTGCCTCACCTCTACGTCCATGCTTCCGGTAATAAACTCAGAGTTCGCGGTGGTAGCCAAAGGTGGTGGACCCAGCTGAGAGATCGACTTTTATTTCTTTGATTCATTCTTGGTCTTAAATGTAGCCACCGTAAAAATAAGGCGTGTAAGAGAAGACCATCGTCTGAAATATTGCATGCATAAAGGACCGGGTACCACGGAGAAACATAATAGCTAACGGCAGTCGGCACGGCACCTGATGATGATGATGATGATGATCAACCTACTTCCAGTCCGAGACAATGTAGTGTTTCTATATCTTCACTAAGTTTGTTGCTAAGAACATCATGCTCACATTTCTATACCACTCTCTGTTAGATTGGGTGTAAGGGGCGGACGCACTAGGTGTCTGTCTCTCTAACTGACGCATGTCAATAATCAGTATGTTGAACAAAGAACCTTTGGGGCCTTCTGATTAGAGAGGGGCCTAACATCACACCTACGAAATGATCAGGTCAGTCCGGCCCACGATAAAAGGAAGTAATCAAATGGTTGTTCGAACTAGGGGCGCTAGTTAAACTCTCTCACTACAGAAGGAATCTTCACGCTCAGCCAGAATAAATTTTGGTACAAATAAACTGAAAGGAAGTTACTCTATAATTTAAAAGTATGAGTTTAGATTTTCCCTAGAGATCACTTTGAGCATTGATTCGCATACGTTTGCAAGATCTACCAACAGTGTCAGAGTTTGTTTTGGAGTGGAAGAGGAACCGACCAGGCGGGTGATCATGCCGTACCCGATGAGTCGATAAATCAAGATCGTAAACAAAACCCGGGGAATTTTAAATAAGCCTGTTAACCCTTTGAGGACAAGTGAAATTTAATCTCTAAGCCCCAAACAGAAACTCTTCTCTCCCTCCCCCTTAAAGGTCTTTTAGAATTTTGTTTCCTCCTTCGCCGCCTATACAAAACCAAACACGTTGTACCTTGTTCGAAAGGAAAGAAAGATGCTGAACTGTCAGAATCCACAAGAAATAAGATGCGGAACTGTCTGAATCCACAAGAAATAAGATGCTTAACTGTCTGAATTCACAAGAAATAAGATGCTGAACTGTCTGAATCCACATGAAATAAGATGCTGAACTGTCTGAATCCACATGAAATAAGATGCTGAACTGTATGAATCCAAAAGAAATAAGATGCTGAACTGTATGAATCCACACGAAATAAGATGCTGAACTGTATGAATCCACAAAAAAATAAGTATAAAATATGTACTCGTATGGACATGATTAGTAAATATTAAACAGAGCAAACTTAAGTATTCTGGACTGATCTCATCCTTAAGTTCCTACATTTTAAAAAATCTCACCTTTAGGTCCCTGCACTTGGATGATCTCACGCTCATTCTCATCTTGTATATAAAGCAATTTAGTTTTTCTGTGCCATGTCATGACTAGAATTGCCCCAGCTGCTTCGAGGCTCTTTATTTCTTACACATTCTCACCATTTAAAAAATAAACTGGCTGCTTGTCTCAGACACGTTATCTCTTGTATAGTCTTTGCTATTGTTTGGGAGGACAAATCTAGAACTGGCACTTCCAAGAGAGTGTAACTATGAAGTTTATCGATATTTTTTGGCCCATGCAGATATTTAGTTGTTTAAAATCAGAGCAAACTGTTAGGGTTTTTGCTTTGTGCTCTAATTGTTTTATCTTAACCAACTCTCTCATGTAAATATGTTTTGTAAGTATACAGGCTTTTGTGGGTATTTCGTGGTTCGTTGGTTTCTCCCAAAAATTTCGGATGTTGAATTCTTGAGATGGTTTACCGACACTTAATCACGCCTAATTTAATCACCGTTACGTAATCATTCGGGTACGGTTTAGGATTAGGGTTAGAGGTTAGGGTTTCGGTTATGGTTATGGTTAGATTTAGCGAGTGTTTTAAATTTCCGAGTGAATAAGTGTCACCACACAGTTGAGATATTTTACATTTGGTCAACAAATATTTCTGTTTTGCTTGTAACAAGATTATATGTACGTATGGTGTGTGTGTATATATATATGTGTGTGTGTGTGTGTGTGTGTGTGTGTGTGTGTGTGTGTGTGTGTGTGTGTGTGTGTGTGTGTGTGTGTGTGTGTGTGTGTGTGTGTGTGTGTGTGTGTGTGTGTGTGGTGTGTGTGGTGTGTGTGTTGTGTGTGTGTGTGTGTGTGTGTGTGTGTGTGTGTGTGTGTGTGTGTGTGTGTGTGTGTGTGTGTGTGTGTGTGTGTGTGTGTAGTATATACAAGGTGTATTAAAAAAAGAGCAATCTTCTTGTATAAAGACATAAGTGCTCATTTGACATTTTAAGCACCGTCCCGTTCAAAATCATACACTCTCTGGTGATACACCATTACCAACATTTCCTCCATTGTTAGAATGCTTTCTGGAACACATTGTTTGTGATGGCGTGCAGTTCCTTCATCGCATTTCCTGAACCTCGTCTATGGTTTGTAAACGACGTCTGTTACAGTTTAAATGACTTAAGCATAAAAACTGTGAGCAGGATTTGCTCTAACAGGAAGCGAATACCTTCACCTTAATTTTCTGGACCAATCAGGACCCGATAGGGCACGTGACTGCTTTCTGATTGGCTGGAACGCTGTGGCGGGAGATTTAAACACTTCGTATATATGCGATCTAGGAAGAAGATAGATTTTCTGTTGTAGTTTAGTTTTTTTTTTCTGTTCTGGACAACTGTGTGTTATAGACTGATTATGGGTGAAAGTTATCTGTCATTTTTAGGACAATGTTCGATACAGGATTGTTAGTGTTTTTGGATTTTGGATTGTCGGGTAACGTTGTTTTTCTGGATGGAGTTTGTGTACAGGCATTATTGGATTGGTGTGCTAGGCTGTTAATTCAATATGGCGATGTAATCACTCGCCAGAATTTGTATTTTTCATTGAATGTTTCATTTCTGTTATCCATTGGTTTGCTTTTTCCCCCATCATTTTCATTCATATCATGCCATCGTTTCTCTTTTCATATAGAATTTGTGGTGTAATTTGATTATTGCCTTGGCTTCCGGTTCTGAGCAATGTTAATTGTTATCATTTGCACTGTTGATCTTGGTTCCTGTGTTGTTGACTGATTTCCTGGCCTTGAATATTGTCAGATATTGATATATAGGTGGCATTTGAGTCTGTGAAAGTTATGATTCTGTGTGTGTTTCTGTTTACATCGTGTATAGTCTATGTAACAGTTTTCCAAGTGTTAGTGTCACACATTACATTAATTTGTCTCACAGGTAATGCAGTGTAGTACAATTGACTGCGAGACTCATACATTAATAGTAGAGATAGTATTTTACGCCATTTAAAAATAGTTTTACATTTGGGAAACATGAAAATTCTGCTGGGGCTACGTCTGAAGAATAGGATGGATGAGGCATAAAGAAAGTTTGATGTTGTGTCAGATAAATGAAGATGAGGAGCGATGCATGAGCCGGAGCACTGTCGTGGTGCAGCTTCCAAAGTCTGGTTTTCCTATAGTTTAGGCCTCTTCCTTCGCACAGGATCCCTCAAACGCGCTAAATATTCCTGGTACAACTGTTTGTTTACCGACTGACGACGTGGTACAAATTCATAGTGAACAGTGCCTTTGCAATAATAAAACACACACACTTGCGCACATACAACCAACAACACTTGATCTTTGATTGATCCATGCTTTTGTTTGGTCGCGGAGATCCTTTTCCTGTCCACTGCGATGATTGCATCTTGGTTTCAACATCATAGCTATAAACCCAGGTCTCATCTCCCGTTATGATGCTCTTAAAAAAGTTTCCATAACCATTTACATTGGCAAGCAATCCCTGGCTGATTTGAACATGGTTCTTTTTCTGATTCTTTTTCCAGAAAATGTGGCACAAACTTTGAATAGATACAATGGATCTGAAGTTTGTTTTTCAGTTAAAATTTGATGGAAAGATCCTATGATGATCCCTATTTCATCAGCATCTTCTCTGACAATTAAACGAAGATTTCAGCGAATCACAGCACAACATCTCTTGAAATTGACGTCTTCTGTTGACGTGGAAGGTCATCCAAGTCTGGAATCTTCATCTACCGACGTTCTACCTTTTCAAGGCAATGCGTTCAGCTCATAAAGTCCTCCCCGTACGTTTGGTTAAAGTTATTACAATGTTCCGTAAAACTGTTACTAAGTGTGCAGAAAAATTCTCTCTCTCTCTCTCTCTCTCTCTCTCTCACACATACATACACATGTTGTTCTTCAAGTTCTTTCATTGTCACTTCGTCACTAATCCGACGAACAGCTTGTCCACGTGGTCATTTAAGTGGATGTAGCTCTACGACTAATGCTCACAGCAGAGCTGGGCAAATGGCGGTGTGTTGTCTACGTAGCCGCACTGCGTGCCTCATGGCGGTTTGCGTGCTATTTAAAACGTTTCCTGCCTGAACACAGCCCGTATTGATAGAAGGTTTTGCGGCCTTTATTGAAAAATCACTGGTTACCTCGTGTGGTTCTGATTTTGACTCTTTCACAAATCTATCAATATTGGATTAATTACAGAAGTGATGAACAAATGCAATACTGACATTATGAGAAAATTAACCTGCAGCGAGAACGAAAGGGAACTCTTTTAGAAGAAATATATGGTCTAAAAGAAAAATGAAAACCACATTGGTCGTTATAACATGATTCATCTGTCTACGGTTGTCATGCATTCATTATGTCCAGCTGTTATCGGTACTGTACATAATGTTCTTAGCAAACGTGGCTGGTTTAGTGAGCTCTTTGTTGATTTAAAGATACCACCAGGAACAAAGCAGAACAGCCAAGAAACGAGATACTGGAAATGGAATGTCAGCGTTTACAGCTTAAGATGTAGTTTCCAGTCAATCGATTTAGACCAGTATCACAGTGGAGACGTTGACTTAGACAGCTGATAGGCGCAGGGTGCCCTCAACATGGAGGGTCTTTTTTTTGTCCAATCTTGTCGACGGTTCAATTAAAATTTAATGAGATAAAAATGACAGCGCATGTTTTGATCACGTCATTTGCGGGAGCACTGCATTTTTTTTTGGGGGGGCGGGGTCCTTGTTGAACAAAATAATAATAATGATAATAATAATAATGATTTTTTAATGACTGGAGTCGATGAAAGGTCAGAAATGTAGTTCTTTAGAAAAATATTTAGAGTACCTCACACAGCTAAGATGATAAACAGGGAATGTCTAAGAAAGGGAAGTGCAGAAAGGAAGCTAATTATGTTCATAAGAAAGCGACAGTCATCACTCATCCATATAATGAGAAGACGAGGGATTTAAAACAGCAAAAATAAATAATAGGAGCAGCAGGTAAAGATAAAGATTAAAATAATAATAATAATAGTAATAGAAAATAACGAGGAATAAGGTCTTTGGAGAAGCATTACAGTCAACTTCTGCAGGCACAGCACACGATGTTGATGATGATGATGATGACGACGACGACGACGATGATGATGATGATGATGATGAGTTTACAGCACTCGCAGTATATAATACTGAATAGCCTACATGATGCCCGGTGTGCAGACTTGAGTTAATAGACTTGGGTTCAAGTCGGATTCGATGTGGATTCGTGTTAGGCGGGATGTGAAGAGTAGCAAGTAGTAGTGATTTATCGACTTGACTTGAAACTGGCCATGAGAAACATGAACGCAGGATTATCAAACCAGCGACAAGTACCAGATGTGACAAATTAACAAAATAAAATCTCACGAGAACACCTTTCCACCAAGGAGAAAAATCAGTAATATAGAAGAAACACAGCCAAACTTCAGGATAGATCTACTTACGCTTCATGTCCTTGGAATATAATTATAACCTTCAGAGTAATACAATCCTAATCAGCACCTGACGCACAGTGTGAACATGGAAATAATAAACCTTAATGAAATGTAGGAGGGTACAGATATATTTACAACTTGATACTAAAATGATAGAAAGAAAAGGATATAATACCGACGAATATAAGTATTGGCTGATATAACCCGATGACATATGAGGCGGTTTATAATCTTGGGATCCTTGCATTCTGCCGTTAATTAAATAAACAGGGGCATGCACGTGATGGGGGCGCTGATGTTTACGTTAGCGCGGCTTATATGTGTGTTGCCTTTCCTCTGTATTTAACATTGGTTGGCATTTGGCACGCCCATGGCCCAAAAAATGAAATCGTTAGGGGGAAAATGTTCACCGAGGAAAGGGTAAAAGTGAAAAATCGAAAATTTGATATGAGTTTTTTTTTGTTTTTTTATTCTGCCGAAGTTATCGCGTAAGCTGGGAAAAACAGAGCTCAAGCTTAGGAAATAAATGGTTCTGTTACAACCAGAATGACTATTAAAAAACCCCCATGTATAGTGAGGACAGGTCATCCGATATCTACAAACTTCCAGGCAGGCAACAGGAAAGTAAATCCAAATATTTACAACATAACATGAACATGGTAAGAACAAGAATTGTTTGTTTTTAAATAGCGCATTTGTTATTAGCCCAACAGAAATTTACTTCTGTAAATCAAATATTGTTGATCAAAATTGTAAATTCAAAGGATAGGACATTGGAAGAGACATGACTAACATTTAAGTTAACTTTAAAAAAGTATGTCCAGGACTGAAGCTTTTCTGTCATGAAGGAATGTTTCGGAAAGATTAACCTTAAAATTGCTACCGTGTTTTTCTAATAGAGTGATAAATGGAAAAAAATATGAGAACTAAACCCACTACGGAGTTCAGTCGGTGAATGGTCGGGACGCTTGAGCGGAAGGCACGTGTTGTTGTCTTTTGTTAACAACCAGGAAAGTCTTGTTGAGAAAGTAAAGGCAAGAATGATGGACGTGTCCCCGTTCATTGACAGTTCTGACGGGTAGGAGGTCTCCAGTAAGGAATGCTTGATGTCACTGACGAGATGTGTGAATCTGGGTCAGTCATTTTGATATGTGACGTGGCATATATCGCCTTATACACCTAACCTTATCACTTTCATCATCATCATCATCATCCTGTTGCGTTCATTGTATATGCTCTCAAGAGCGGGTTTGCAAATTATTTGCAACAAGTGCTAGTCTCAGATTTGTGGACATAAGATGAGCCTATGCCTGTATACTCACTTCAGGAATTTGCGCTCACCTTTCTGTCTGACATGGAAGGAGTTCTAGAGAGTTCATTCAGGGAACCGAATCCAGATATTAGTAGAAATATTTATAAAATCAAAGGACCAGACAATTCACTTGACTCTGAAAATAAAACTGACCCGAGAGTGTACAGACTCAAGAGGAATCTACTTCATGATATCCTTCCAGCCAAGAACTTTGTGTTTTCTTTTGTTAGCCACTTTTAAAAGGGTGCTCATGCCTAGTCCACACCATCAGTAAGAACAATTTAGCTTAAACAAAAGCAGAACAAAACAAAAATGGGGGCAGACCCGCCGACGCACGCCCTTGTAGTTCATAAAACTCTGTCGCTACGAATCTTTGGTAGAGAAGACACTTTTCGAACTGGAGAAGAGAGACATTTAAGAAAAAAGAAACTAAAACTAGGTCAAGACGCAAAGGAAAAAAAAATGCCTACTTATAACATGGCATGGTACTATTCAAGAAACTGTTACACACGTGCTCGAACAGGTAAGGCCGCAGGTAATTAATTCTGAACTCATTTGGAAGAAATGTTGTGATTTTGAGCAGTAATGAACAGGGAAAAAATGTAACAATTTGGAAATAAGTATTTTGAAAGTTCCGACACATGACGAGTCGATCTATCTTTCTGGTGTGTTTAATGAAAATCATCAACATGTGAACAAGGCTGGTTAAAAAGTGTGATTTTTTAAAAAATCTGAATGTGTACTAGAGTGAATTCCATATTACTGTGATATACTCAAAAATTATGTCGAACATGACTACCACATTAAGAAGACTACCTCATAGGAATGGAACACATAGAACATATATAAGATGATCTCTGCTGTTTTATATGACAAAGAGATTATAGTCACATCTCAGGACACACCAACTGATAACACAGGGTTTTCAGAACATTTATGATGTTAACAATGGCTAATTACACATACCATTACCATTAAATTTACAACATCTTAAACAAACATATGCCATATGTTAGGAACAAGAAAAGAATACGTGGTCTGTACAGACTAAAGCTCTGGACAAACTTTCCGTGGTGGCTCATATGTTCAGACGAATCGGATTTTGATAGATATTTTGACTGGTTTTTCCAGATAAACAAGCATTTTGATCTGAATGAGACGTTACTTTGTGCAAGTCAAAAGCTTAGCACAGAGAGAACGTTGAAACAAAAGAGACTTCAGGTAGTATTTGGAAAAAAAAAGTCAGACATTTTAGAGAGGCAAGATGGGTGAGCATCCAATCGATAAATGAACGGCAATAAACATGCTAATGATAAATTAATAACAATAAACTTGCCAACGATAAACATATAACATATCTGCATATGGAGATCGTCGCTTGTTGACGATAAAAGTGACAGATGCAATAAGAAATATAATGATGCATAAATTTGTTATATAAATACAAGGATGCATCCATTAAACACATAAACTAACACAGACCATACCACTATCACACAGCATATTATCGTGAAATTAGGACAGTTCTAAACACCAAAGTATAAATGCCAACACTCTGAAATCCAGACAAAGCACGCTCATCTGACAGAAGAAACTGACAATGCATCTGGTAAGTGAAAACCACAATATCATGAGAAGACAGAGCATCAACTGATGAGTTCACTACGTGTCTCTTCCTTGACTCCGTGCTTTTGTTAAATTTCAGAGCGTTCTAAACTCTGTGATGCTATGTGTTAGTTTTACATGAAAAGTGTTCTGTCATACATAAATATATTGGACAACTTAGCTGTATACTTACCAAGATTCCGTTAGAATTTAGAATTTACTGTTAACGAGCTCTCGCACGATTATATCCATACAGAATTAGGCGAGAAAATATGTGGAATTAATGCAAGAAAAAACGCACATAGAAAAGTCAGTATCTCTTTGTAAATCCTTTCACTGTCATGAATTCTTCCTCAACACAAACATGTGAAAGTTATTAATGAAAATCCTTCACGAGAATATCGAAACCTGAGCTGGAAAGTTAAATACCACAGGCGATATCACTTTCCGTACAGTCGCCTCCACGAAACCGTCCAATGATGTAACCTCACACTCGGCAATTCGGCTTCGACCGCAGCGAGGGCACACAACTGGACTGACTCTAGGGCAGAGCAAAGAGGGTTTTCTCTCCCATATATTCCCTCCTACGTCTCTTGAGTGCACTTGATAAAATTATGAGAAAAAAAAAAACTTGATGGTTATAATGATGTTGCGGTTCCCTTCGTCTCTAACAGAATTAATGGCTGGAAATACGAGTTCCTGCTGTTAAAATCTGCCAGTCCTTCGTACAAAATGTCATCTTCGAGCACATGAATGGAACACAATTCCTCACAGGCACTTGTGAGATAAGTGTTCTGTTGTAATAAATAACTTATTTGATGTGCAATAATTAAACTGTCCTCTTTGGTATACATAATTAAATGATATGATAGAAACAACACAATTATTCAGTATAAACAACTGAACAATGTTATATAAATAATTAAACAATATGGTGCAAATGACTAAACTATACGGCGTAGGTAATTATATAATTAGATATAATTATTTGTGATTATAAAACATGGAGTAAAGATCTAAACTAAGTGGTGTGTGATAATGAAACTATATGGTGTAACTAAGCAAATTATACAAATGTAAATAAGTAAACTAGTTCACGTCTAATAACTATACGAGTACTAACATCTTAGCTCACATCCTTCCTGCACTGTCAGGCGTCACACAGGGCTCGCAGTGTGTGTTCCGCCGTGAGTCTCTGTTCTATACAAGCTTCTCGGTCTTATCAAGGGATTTGGTGCCAGCCACCTTAGCCTCTCTTGTCAGTGTCCTCTCTTTCTTGAGGATTGACCAATGATCGTGCTAGGATTTTTTTTTTTAGAAACCGTTACGGCTATACCTGTCTTTCACCTTACATGAAGTACTTTCCAAAATATCGGTTTGGCGAGATTTAATCTTTACAAAATGCTCACTTGCTGAACCAGATTAAAAACTAGCTATGCAAAACGTGCATTGATTATCCTCAAACCGATTTCGCTGTTTCTGGGAGGGAGGAGGTGGTTATAATTTAAACCGGTTACGGTAACCGACAGCCTCCAAAAGCTGTTTTTTTATTTAATATCGATAATTTACTGGTGACTGTCGGAGAACGAGATCATTGGGTCTAGCCAAACTTCTTTTTCTTCTTACATCCTTCCCGTGCCGTTAAACGTCACAAAAGGTTCGCATGCTAGTTCGCCAAGATTTCCTGCTTTCGGCGAGCTTTTCAACCTCATCGAGGGATTTTATGCCTACTAATTTGGCCTCTCATATCTTAACTAAACTTATCTTATATCTTATATCTTATATCCTTCCCGTGCCGTTAAACGTCACATAGGGCTCGCAAAGTAGTTCGCCAATTTTTCCTGTCTTCGGCGAGTCTTTCAACCTACTTGGCGTAAATTTCTAAACCACTTTATCTAAACAACTAAGCTATTTTGTGTGGCCAGCTACACTATTTTATGTATGATAATTAAATTATCTGATGCAAAATAAATAAATTATGTAATGTAAACTACTCCAGCTAAATTACTATACTATACTATACTATACTATACTATACTATACTATACTATACTAGTCGAATTACTCTGTTAACTATCAAGTATAGCGTTAAGTACTCCAGCGTTCGCTGGGAGAACACTCTTGATATCGATGGATTAGTGGCCGCGTAGCTAGAGCAGTGGTCACGGCGTGTATAGACTAACTTTTTAAAATGATGCCTCTGACTTTAAGACTAAAAAACATCATGATTCAGCTTGGTTTGATATAAAACAAGGGGTCCGTCAGGCACATTGTCTCCTTACTTATTTAACTTGTATACTGAAAATATAATGAGGAATGTAGACAAAGAATATTACGATGCCATAATAATTGGAGGCTACGAAATACCAGAGATTACATTTGCTGATGACATTACATTACTGTCTACAACACAAAAAGGAATGGAAAAACTAATTATGTCAGTCCGTAAGAATAGTGAAAAGCAAAACCTCTGTCTTAATGCAAAAAAAACTAAATTGATGACGACCGACAAAATAAAATAAGTAAGATGAAATATATATCAATGAGGAAAAATGGCAAAAGGGTGAGAGTTTTGATTATCTTGGATCATTACTAACTAATAATGGAGATACCATCAAGGCGAAGATGGATGCAAGACATAAATGATAATATGCAAATGCATGCAGCAGCATCAGCAACAGGGCATCTTGCTTACAACCGAGAGCCCTACAAGAGAGCTGTTAGGAAAGCAAAGTTCCCCAAGGGACATGCAAATGACTGACGGAATGGAGATAATAAGGGATATTAAAAACAGGAGATGTATCGCCTTTCAAAAAATAAAACAACTAAAGAAGCTGCGGAGAGGAAAAAACAGAACTATAAAAATAAGATTTTTAAGGGCATGCATCTTTCCCATCGCAACATATGCCAGTGAGACCTGGGCACTTAACAAAGTAGCAGAGAGACACATAAATGCCTTTGAATGTAAATGCTACAGAAGAGTCATTCAAATATTACGGACACAAAAAAAAGAACAAATACACCCATACTACACGAAATTAATACTGAAGAAGATTGGCTAGTAAGGAAGATTAAACAGAGAACATTAAATATTTTGGACATATTAAACTCAAGAGAATTTAGAGAAAACTGCATTGGAAGGGTACATAATGGGAAAAAGAAAGAGAGGAAGACCAAAGTGAAGATGGCTGCAAGACATCGCTGATGATCTGCGAATGAACGCATCAACAGCAGGGCATCTTACTTACAACCAAGAGGCCTACAAGAGAGCTGTTAGGGAAGCAAAGTTCTGCAAGGGACATGCAAATGACTGACTGATTGATCATGATTCAAATCTGTATTTGCCAGACGAGAAAGCGGTGTACAAAACCTAAATATGGAAACTATTTGGTTTTCAATAATTAAACTATCTGATATAGGGTCGTACAATAACTAAAGAATTTGCTATATAAATAGGCCTAACTGCTTGATGCATGGTGTAAAATAGTATCTTATTTACTAGCCTAGAGATTAATATAATTTTAAATGGGCTGATAATTGTCTTTGCTTTATATGGTGTTATAGTTCTAAGGATTGTCATAGTCGGAGGTGGTGTGGAGGATAAGCTCTCCATTCAAATTAAATGTCTCACAGGCGTGCGTCTCAAATAGCCTCATACAGTCAAGTCCAGCTCCTGGCCTTCTCGTGGCGGAACTGTTCAAACTGACAGGAGAAGGGGGGAAGGCGAATATCTGGCGCCTGAAAACCAGACGTTTCGGGTAGATGAGAGTCCTTTTCGTAGCTCATCTGAAAGAAGGAAAACTCTGATTTAAAACCTGCTGCTGGCGAGATTCTTCACCTGCCGTGTGTGGAATGAGGCTCCTCTCGGTCAGAGAAGAAAGGTGCGAATGGGGTTGCCGCGTGGCGCCACGGTGGAAAAGGCGAAAGAAAAGATTATTCAAATCAGTAGTCTTTAGGTCAGGACTGATCAAATCACGGCACCTCTGCTCTATAGGTCGTCAACGAACTATGTGCACCCATATCGGGCGAATTGCCTGAACCGGCTTAACCCAGGGGTTAAACTAAGACACTGCTGGCGAGATTCTTCGGATGCCGCGAGTGGAGTGAAACTCCTCCCGGCCAATGAAGAAAATGCGAAAAAGCAATTAGGGTTGCCGTGCGACCCAGATGTGACAAGGTGATGGAAAGTATAAAGTGAAGCTTAATCGGTATTCCAGTAGTCTCGGGCGAGAGCTAGTCATAATACCGCACCTCTACTCTAGAGGTCGGCCACGTCCGTTATACACCCATACAGGTGAAATATGCCTAAACCGGCTTAAACCAGGGGTGATACTTGATGACCACTCATATCACGGTACCTCCGCTCTAGAGGTCGATCACGTCCTAAACACCCTCATACTGGGATAATACGCCTAAACCGGCTCAACCCAGGGGTGAAACCTACTAGTGGAGAGGATTCGTCCTCCTGGACAAAAGTTCCATCCTGGTCACAAGTAGGAAGGGTAGCGGCCACGACCGCAAAATGTTGAAGTCGGAGACACTGGACCAGTGCAGTCTAGATAGGCAACTACCTCTCACCCGACGGAAAAGTATGCGTATCCTAATCACGCTGAGGTTTTCCGGTGAGAAAGTCCAACTCTGGACTGGATGGGCAACCACCTTTCACCCGGAGGGGATATACTGATATCCAAAACACGTCGAGGTTTTCTGGTGATAAAGTCCATCTCTAGGCTGGATGGGGAACCGCCTCTCACCCAGCGGGGATATACTGATATCCAAACCACGCTGACGTTTTCCGGTGAGAAAGTTCAACTCTAGATTAAACTGGTGGAACGAAAACCACAGTGTCACGCAATCCCGCTTCTGCCACCCACCAAGAATTCAGGCCCAAGCCCCGAAATACAGAACATCTTGTGATCCTCTCGGGGACCACATGGGGACCACGAGGCACATCGAGGACCACAGGAGTAAATTCAGCAGGATC
Organism: Achatina immaculata; assembly: GCA_009760885.1. NCBI lineage: Eukaryota > Metazoa > Mollusca > Gastropoda > Stylommatophora > Achatinidae > Lissachatina > Lissachatina immaculata. The sequence goes on from CM019702.1 coordinate 13,590,329, forward strand.
ATGGGGCGATCTTGGTGGTATAAGCGAACGAAGAAGAAGAGATATGGTGTTATATTGTATTTTTACTGTTGGTATCTTATCCTTATTAAGCACCTGAGCAGTGAAGCTTGCACTGAGTAACACATCCACACATTACACCAATGAAAGAAAACAAGCACAATCAATACTACTTCTTCAAATAATCATAAACTTATATTGTTGTTAATGATTAGTTTACACAGTTAGCAAAATCAAAACAAAGGATCATCATGAATACTATATATATATAGCTTATATATTATGAACAAAAATCACTAAAACAATTTCCTTAAATGTATAGGTTCGATTCAGATTGTGACAAACATAACTAATTGGCAAGAATATATTTACATGCATATGCATAGAAATCAGTAATATAAAATTGAGTGCACATATATACGTCACTTCCACATTACCAATAAAAAAATAACATAAAAATCCTAGATGGCAAAATCCTATATGGAACAATTATACCTTAACTGAGATATGATTATTCATTACCATTCATAACACAATCATTAACAAAATATTTACCTAAGTGGATCAGGATTGATCGAGGGAGCCCACAGCACAGCTTGCATACATCCACATCACATAATAAAAACCCATACTAACCTAACACATACAGACTCTCATTCGACGAATGAACATTCTCATTCGCGCTTAAACAATAACATGACTCCCCCGATCCGCCGACCTCATACTTGCTCAGCTTACAAATCTTGACATATTCTATCATGTTTTCTTTATATACTAGACCAGTATACCGATTTTGTCTCAGAGATGCGCACTTCCGAAAACTGATCGGTAACTGACCCATTATTTCCTACGCCTAGGGTTGCCAACCAACCTAGGTAATTAGTTCTATCTATTCTCTTACACTAGGTTGTTCTACAAATAAAAGTGATTTTAGTGTTTATTAGACAATTGTTGGTCTTTGTGGCACCGTTATAAAATGATATACTCCATCCCTCTCCCTCTCTCTGTATTCGTTATCTCTCTCTCCTTCCTCTCTTTTCCTTTCCACTCTCTTCTATCCTATCTTTCTCCTTCTCTTCTATCCTCTATTTCTCCTATCCTATCTTTCTCCTCTCCTCTTTCCTCTCTTCCTATCCTATCCTATCCTATCTCTCCCTCTTCCTCCTCTCTCTCTCCTTTTCCCTCTCTCTTTCTCTTCTACACCTCTTTTTTCTCTCTTATCCTCTCCCCCTATCCCTCCTATCATTTCTCTCATATTCTCTCCCTTTCCTATCCTCTCTCACCTATCCTCTTTCTCTCCCCCTCTCCTCTCTCTCTCTCTCTCTCGCCGTTTTCCTTCTCTCTCTCTCCCTCTCTCTCTCTACTTTCCTTCTTTCTCCGATATCTTTCCTTCTCAGTTCTCCCTCTCTCACCGTTTCTCTCTCTCTTCCTCTCCTCTCCCTTTTCTTTTTCCCTCTTCTCTCTCTCTCCTATTATCTGTTTCTCTCTTCTGCCTCTCTCCTTTTCTCTCTCTCCTTTTTCTCTTTCTCTCTCCTTTTTCTCTCTCCCTCTTTCTCCTTTCTTTCTTCTTTTCTATGTTTTGCGTCTCTAAAATCTGCTCCTTGTGCTGCACGAGAAATAAGACAGCTGTTGCCTGTGTCTGGGAAAGCTGTATTAGTTTATTAACAAAACAGCCTTCAAAAGACTGAAAACAGACATGCAATCTTAAATTTAAAAAAGCAAACAAACTTGAATCTACCAGAACCTAGATTAGCATCACGTCAAAGGACTATGACATGGGGCAACTCATATTAAACCAGCACTTAAAAAATATAGTAAGCTCTAGTTTCTCGCTAACAGCGAAACCAAGGAGTAAAGATAATTTTTGGTAAAGACAATAACAAAATGTCACCAATTTGTATCCCTGTATTGTTACAGACGATTGCCTTTTTCCAGCTCATGTATTTTTTCAGTAATTTCAGTCTACTGTATTTTGGCTCTTGGTGTATTCAGATCATTTGAATAGTTTTATTTATGATAGTAAATGATATATTAATGTCTTTTTTTTCTACTTCCAGACATTTTCCCCCGTGGCCCATCAAACCAGTTCGTTCCTTCCAAGTGTAAGTGAAAATCTATAATGACATTAGTAGCTGTCACGAGAAGTCTGTCACGTAGATTTGTACATATGCTTCACCCCTGTAGGGATCACATTAGTTACTACCTTCAGCTTGATTGGTCCAGTATCAGTTGATATTGTTTACCAGATAAATCTGGGAAGGTAAATTCGTCCAGGCGTGATACTGACCATATCACTCTTTCATGTACCGATGGTCTTGAAAATACGGGGCCTGACATCGTGTCCCTATATTCTTTCATGGCGTGGAAACGGGGATTTTTGCTTCAAGTCCTGGAATATAGCTTATATGTGTTACTGGTAAGGTATACAAATTGACTTACGCGGTGCCGAGGGCATCATAAAGCGAGCAAACTTGATTCACGTGTTTTGACACCAGGACAGAGCTTAAAAATTTCAAGCTGACATTTATGTCTCGCTCAGAAGGATGAGCTCCCCTGGGTTAAATTCTGCCCTCAAACCGCGACTGGCCCAGCAAGCCGGCGGTGGATCTCTCCACCGCTCATAGAAAACACTGGAAGAATAGACGGACTTCTATAAACTGAAAACGATCCGGAAACGTTTCAAAGAGACAGAAAAGTGATTCTTAAAGTATGTTCTGTCAGCATATGTGGCATAAATAATGAAAAGGAGGAATTAATGGAGGAAATGAAAAGGAGAAAAATAAGGATAATGGGAGTTGCAGACAGCAAACTCAGAGGTAAAGGCTGTGAACAAATACATCAGAATTATCTGTTTCTATACCCAGGAGTGAGTGAGCAAGAAAGAGCAAAACAGGGAGTCGGAATGATCACAGAACCAAATACTGCTGGCAAAATCTTGGGAATTGGGAACAGTATATATATATATATATATATATATATATATATATATATATATATATATATAACTGTCCAGATGAAAGAAAATGAGGAGACCACAACCTATATCCAATTATATGCCCCTTGCAATACACCAGACATGGAGGAAGAATATGAGGAGTTCTTTGACAACCTTCATGATGCACTAAGCAACAATCACAAAGAAGCTACGAAAATCTTTTATAAAAAGATCAGTGCAATGAGAAAGCGAGCAGAGCAGTTCGGCCTAACAGAGATTGTGAACCATGATAATGGTGAACCAACATGCAAACCAAAGAAGGTTCTACACAGATAGAGACAGTACTTCGACAAGTTACTCAATATACCATCAGAGGCATGCCATGATAACAACACTGCTGGCCCCACGGCACTGAAACCAGATATCTCTCTCTCTCTGAACCTTAAGTGCCCAGGGCACATGGGGCTTCCGCAAAGGTTTTCCACAAATGCCTGTCTTTCGCCTTTTTTTCTGCTCTTGCCCAGGTGAGCCCTCTATTGCTCAACATCCTTTCTGTTGTTCTTCTCCGTGTCTCTTTTGGTCTACCCTTACTTCTGCTCCCCTGTGGTGTCCATCTTAGTGCTATTTTTGGTAGTGAGTTGTCAGTCATTCGGAGCACATGTCCCAACCATCGCCAGCGTCTTTCCTCAATAATTGTTGTCAGTGGTTTCATCTGCATTTCTGCCAATAAGATGTTATTTCTTATGGTGTTTGGCCAAAATATTTTTTTTAATTCTACGTAAACATTTAGTCTGGAAAGAATTCAACTTGTTTTCTATGGTTTTGGTGATTTTCCAGCATTCACTTCCATAGAGTAGTACACTTAGAACATTACTCTTAAATATCCTGATTTTCATATTTATGCTTAGTTTATTTGATTTCCATATATTCTGTAGCATTGCAAAAGCCTGGTTTGCTCTAGGAAACCAGATATACTACAAGCTTAAATCAGATAAGCCATCAGAAAGGCCCCAATGAACAAAGCCCCAAGATGTAATGAAATATCCTATGAGTTAATCAAATGCGCAAAAGAAGTTGGAATAGCTTGGCTTCGCAGACTCTATAACTTGTTATGAGAAAAACAAGAAATACCACAGGACTGGAGAAACCCTGTATTTGTTCCAATATGAAGGGGAAACGGCAGTAAAAGGGACTGCAACCAATATAGAGGCACCTCACTGCTAAGTCATACCGGAAAAAATGTTCTGCAAGATCCTAGAGAACAGACTGCGACCAGTGACTGAACCACAGTTAAACTAAACTCAGATGGGATTTAGAAAAAATAGAAACTGTACAGATGCTGTCTTTTCTCTAAGACAGCTGACAGAAAAATCAGTTGAACACAATCAGATATTGCACATAGCTTACATGGACCAAGAAAAAGCATCTGATAGAGTAGATAGATATAAACTGTGGGAAATCGTACAACATTATGAAGTTACTACATATCTGTGATGACGTTAGTAACTGTCACGAGAAGTCTATCACGGAGATTTATAAACATGCTTCACCCCTGTAGGGATCACATCAGTTATTATCTTTAGCTTGATTGGTCCAATAACAGTCATTACTAGTCCAAAAACATTCATTACCTTTAGTTAGGTTAATCCAATAACACTCTTACCTTCAATTAGACTGGTCAATAACAATTATTAACTTCAGCTAGGCTGGTGAATACCAATAATTACCTTTAGCTAGGTTGGTCAATAACAATTATTACCTTCATCTAGCCTGGTCAATACCAATCATTACCTTTAGCTAGGCTGGTCAATGCCAATCATTACCTTTAGCCCGCTGTTGGCGAGATCTTCAGCTGCCGTGCGTGGAGCGGTGCTCTTCCCGGCCAATGAAGAAATTTGCAGATGAGGTTGCCGCGCAGCATCACTGCGGAAAAGGTGGTTGAAAGAATAAAGCGAAGCAAACAGTCAAATCACGGCACCTCTGGTCTGGAGGTCAGCCACGTCCTGAGTGCAGTCATATCGGGTGGAGTGCATGAACCAGCTTGTCCCAGAGGTTAAGTCACTGCTGGCTTAACTTTTCAAATGCCGCGCGTGGAGTGAAGCTCCTCCCGGTTAAGGAAGTAAATGCGGAAATAAAGGTTGCTGTGCGGCGCCGATGGGAAAAGGTGGTGGAAAGTGAAGTTTAACCTGGTATGTCCAGTAGTATCGCTACGAGAGCTATACCACGGCACCTCTGCTCTAGAGGCCGCCTACGTCCGAAATACACCTACACTGGTTAAATATGCCTAAACCGGCACACACCAGGGGTCGAACTCGATGACTAGACATGTCATGCCACCTCCGCTCTAGAGGTCGGTAACGCCTGATAAACACCCATACTGGTGAATTTTGCCTAAACCGGCTCATACCAGGGGTGAATCTTGAAGGCTATGAATGTCACAGTACCTGTGCCCTAGAGGTCCGTCCCGTCCCAAACACGCCCATACTGGGATAATGCCTAAACCGGCTCAACCCAGGGGTAGAAGTCACTAGTGGCGAGGATTCATCCTCCTGGACAAAAGCTCCATCCTGGGCACAACTAGGAAGGGTAGCGGCCACGACTGCAAAATGCTGAAGTCGGAGACACTGGACCAGGGAAGTCTAGATAGGCAACCACCTCTCACCCGGCGGGGATGTCTGCGTATCCTAATCACGCTGAGGTTTTCCGGTGAGAAAGTCCAACCCTGGACTGGATGGGCGACCACCTCTCACCCGGCGGTGATACACGGGTATCTCAAAACACGTCGAGGTTTTCCGGTGAGAAAGTCCAACTCTGACCTGGGTGGGCTGACGCCTCTCACCCAGCGGGGATGCTCTGATATTCCAAACACGTCGAGGTCTTCCGGTGAGAAAGTCCAACCCTAGACCAAACTGGTGCAATGAAAACCACGGTGTCACGCAATCCCGCTTCTGAGACCCACCAAGAATACAGGCTAAAGCACTGTGATACTCTGAACCCCTTGTGGTCCTTTCGTGGAACTCGTGTGATCTATTTTGGACCACACAGGGGACCACGGGACCTAACGAGGACCACATGCGTGAATTCAGTAGGTTCACAGTGCGGTTTTTGGTGGTAGAAGTGAACGAAGAAGAAGAAGAAGAAGATTACCTTTAGCTAGGCTGGTCAATGCCAATCATTACCTATAGCTAGGCTGGTCAATACCAATCATTACCTTTAGCTAGGCTGGTCAATGCCAATCATTACCTTTAGCTAGGCTGGTCAATGCCAATCATTACCTTCAGCTAGGCTGGTCAATAACAATCATTACCTTCAGCTAGGCTGGTCAATGCCAAACATTATCTTCAGCTATTCAAATCCAATAGCAATTATTAACCTTCAGCAAGGCTGGTCCAGCTAAACTAGTCTAATAGTCAATGGAAGTCATCAAATGCTTGCTACTTTTTAATTTTCTAAGTGATTTAAGTTATGTAGTTTAGGACTGAACATTCATTCTATGCTGTATCTCTGTAGTTTAGGACTGAGCAATAATTCTATGCTGTATCTCTGTAGTTTAGGACTGAACAATAATTCTATGCTGTATCTCTGTAGTTTAGGACTGAACAATAATTCTATGCTATATCTCTGTAGTTTAGGACTGAACATTCATTTTATGCTGTATCTCTGTAGTTTAGGACTGAACATTCATTCTATGCTATATCTCTGTAGTTTAGGACTGAACAATAATTCTATGCTGTATCTCTGTAGTTTAGGACTGAACAATAATTCTATGCTGTATCTCTGTAGTTTAGGACTGAACAATAATTCTATGCTGTATCTCTGTAGTTTAGGACTGAACATTCATTCTATGCTGTATCTCTGTAGTTTAGGACTGAACAATAATTCTATGCTGTATCTCTGTAGTTTAGGACTGAACAATAATTCTATGCTGTATCTCTGTAGTTTAGGACTAAACAATAATTCTATGCTGTATCTCTGTAGTTTAGGACTAAACAATAATTCTATGCTGTATCTCTGTAGTTTAGGACTGAACATTCATTCTATGCTGTATCTCTGTAGTTTAGGACTGAACAATAATTCTATGCTGTATCTCTGTAGTTTAGGACTGAACATTCATTCTATGCTATATCTCTGTAGTTTAGGACTAAACAATAATTCTATGCTGTATCTCTGTAGTTTAGGACTAAACAATAATTCTATGCTGTATCTCTGTAGTTTAGGACTGAACATTCATTCTATGCTGTATCTCTGTAGTTTAGGACTGAACAATAATTCTATGCTGTATCTCTGTAGTTTAGGACTGAACATTCATTCTATGCTATATCTCTAGTTTAGGACTGAACATTCATTCTATGCTATATCTCTAGTTTAGGACTGAACATTCATTCTATGCTATATCTCTAGTTTAGGACTGAACATTCATTCTATGCTATATCTCTAGTTTAGGACTGAACATTCATTCTATGCTATATCTCTAGTTTAGGACTGAACATTCATTCTATGCTATATCTCTAGTTTAGGACTGAACATTCACTCTATGCTCCGTGTTTCTGCCGTGAAGATTTCTACTTTTTCGACTGTTCTACTTTATTCGTGTTGTTTTCTACCCAGCAGCAGAACACGCAGTCAAACAGCAGTACATGTACACAGATGTATCCACAATGAAATGCATTTAACCGTATCGTATTTAGAATATGAACAGCTGCTCCACTGAGCTGCCCCTTCTCCGTTTTATTTTCATAAAAATCGTAATTTTGCTCGTGATGACGTGAAAGCCAGCATCCATTCTGTGTGTATTCATACTGCCTAGGTCGAATATCCTAACAATCAAACATCTGTTAACTAGATATTCGAGCACGCTACGGTGATTATATAATTCAGTTAGCTTTCAGGTTAACACCAATGAGAAAGGAATATAAGACAATAAAAAACAAGAACTCATTGCCAATTTTATATTAATATTATTAAGATGGAGTTCATTAATTTGCAAAGAAGTGTTTTTGACATTCAGAGTAAAGTATTGAACTTTCGACTAGGAACATAGTTTGTGGAGCGCTTCTGATGGGCTCTTGTTCATAGATTTATGAAGCATGATTTGACTGTGGAGTCGAATTATTTGACATGGCGGAGTTTAGAGAAGCTGGTGATAGCTGAAATGAGGGAGAGGGAAAAAAAATGTCACCAGATTGACCAACTGGAGTGGAGGAAAAGAAAGCATTTCAGATGATCAGGAACACAGTTGTTGGAGAAACATGATCTTCAACGCCGTCCGGCACGGTAAAGTAATGTATGTATGTATGTAATGTATGTATGTATGTATGTATGTATGTATGTATGTATTATGTATGTATTATGTATGTATTCATGCATGCATGCGTGTATGTATGTATGTATGTATGTATGTATGTATGTATGTATGTATGTATGTGTGTATGTATGTATGTTTTGACAGGCTGTGAATCATATATTTCTCACTAAAGAAGATTATCTTGATTAATAACGACTTTATCTTCACACAAATCCAGATTTCTGTTGTTTAGATTAGGTTTCACAAACATTGCCACTTCACTAGATCAAGTCCGATGAAAAGTTCTCTACAGAATTCATTTAATTCTGGCAAATAAGATCAAGATGGATTGTCGACAACATCAGTTGGATTGAATCACAATATCAAACTCTATCATATTCTACATGCTGCATGTTTTCAATGCTTTCAGCTTCACAATATTCTACACTTGATACGAGAACGTTTCCTAACTCAGTATTATATCAGATCTGCAACACGTGGTCGGTCAGTTACACGACTAAATCACTGTACTCCAAGTTTCAAAAGTATGAATTCTTCGTAATCACTTGAAACCCTTGAAGCACATCTTCAATCTGTCCTAAAACTATTCCTTCAAAACTGCTTTTCCTGGTATCTATTGCTCTAATTGTCCATCTGTCGGTCGCTACCTACGTCTTCTTTCTCTCTCGTGTCTTCTCTGGTGTGTGTTCTTCTGCTGTTCTTCTCTAATTTGTCCTTCTGTTCTTCTCTTGACTGTTCTTCCGTCTGGTGTTCTTCTCTGCTTATCTGGACCGGTCTCTATTCACCGACCGTCCTTGCTCCTCCTTCTTCGAGCTCCCTCCTCCGTCTCTTCTCTCTTGTACTTCCGTACTTCTTCGTCCTAGATTGTCTGTTCTTCCGTCTTCGGGCTCCCTCCTCTGTCTCCTCTCCTCTGCTTCCGTACTTCTTGGTCCTTCCTGTCTCTCTGCTCACCTTTTTATCTTCAAGTTCTGCTTGATGGATTAACCAACAAGTATTTTGGCTCCACCCTTCAGATGTCCACTGGTTCCCATGAGCGTTCTGATTGTCCGTCATTCAAACTGCCCCGTGACTTATATGTCATAATTCAATTGTCCAATAGAGCACAGATCTAAATATTTAGTTGGTCAGCTGACCGAATTGGTCACTCCTTTATTTAAAAAACGTGTGCAATAGCGTCCTAACTCGTGTCAGTCTGCGTCAGTTTCGCCTATACAATTGTTATTTGCCAAAGTCATTATCTTGCTCTTTCATGTCGGAGGTTTTATTGTGTCCTGACTTTTTCATTGTTGTCTGCCTTTTCTATTAGTCTTTTCTATTTTGTTTATACGTATCAACGTCCAGTCACCGCTTTGTTATCACTGGACCATCCTACTTTCTGCCGTCCTTCCTTTGTATTACCTATATCTCAGCGTCCATGAGTCTCGTCTTTTTCTATTCACTGTTTCCACTCTTTACTTTTGTCCGCGTCTCGTTCTAGTGTCATGGAAGTTTTATACCTTTTTCTTCGTATTGATCTTTTCAGTCAGTCTACATTATTGTCCCGTGCTCCCTCGCCCTCATTTTGTTTACCTGAGGTTTATTTATTTTTATTTATTAAAAAAAAAAATTACTTAAAACAGTTTTAAGTACAATGTTGGGTATTCTTTTATCACTCTGCAACCATTTTGGGGGTTTATTCCGTGTTTTTTCCCTTGTTTTCTCACTTTCGTGATTTTAAACAAGAGTTGATTAAATTTAGGGTAGAAAAGGTAAAGGTTAAAACATGCTACGAGATGGCTAGTGTTGCCCTTAGATACCAGGAGTGAACATTGGTGGGGGTTTGGTTAAGATACAAGTGGACAGGGTTTCTTAGGGTTTGGGTTTCAATGCCAAAGGTTATGATTGGGTTGTGGCTAGAGTATCAAGGATTAGGGTTAGGATACTAATGGGTTAGAGTGTTTTAGGATTAAGGTAGGGAGGGTTAGGGCTTTGTTAGGGGTACAGCACCAAGGCATGGGGTTTATTGGGGTTACGATACCAAGGGTTAACGTTTATTATAGCTACGATACCAAGGCTTGGGGTTTTGATAGTGTTACGTACCGAGGGTTAGAGTTGGTACCATACCCAAACTCAACACTTTGGCTTAAGAGATGTAAAAAAAACCAAGGGTAAAACAGAACAATAGAAATGGCTGGGGTATAACAGAACAGCACCCGAGGGTTTGCTAGTAATTCAGAGTCTCTTTATTTTCTCCTATTTAATTACTACTTGCGCTCATGAAACTGGTCCTCAGTCCTCTGTACATCCATATTTCTATCATCATCATCATCACCATCATCATCATCATCATTATGTGCCATCTTCGGAAGAGAGGTTAACGACAATGAATCTCCAGTTTCAACGTTCCCTTGCCTTGATGGTGCATTCGGCGAGGTTTCATCCTGTCCGATCTTGTATCTGTATCTCTGTCTACTTCTAGCTCTTCTTCCTTTCCTTCTTGTATGTATCTCTGTTTACTTCTAGCTCTTTTTCCTTTCCTTCTTGTATGTATCTCTGTCTGCCTCTCGCTCTTTTTCCTTCCCTTCTTGCTGTCTACCTCTCGCTCTTTTTCCTTTCCTTCTTGTATGTATCTCTGTCTACCTCTCCCTCTTTTTCCTTTCCTTCTTGCTGTCTACCTCTCGCTCTTTTTCCTTTCCTTCTTGTATGTATCTCTGTCTACCTCTTGCTCTTTTTCCTTTCCTTCTTGTATGTATCTCTTTCTACCTCTTGCTCTTTTTCCTTTCCTTCTTGTATGTATCTCTTTCTACCTCTTGCTCTTTTTCCTTTCCTTCTTGTATGTATCTCTTTCTACCTCTTGCTCTTTTTCCTTTCCTTCTTGTATCTGTATCTCTGTCTACCTCTCCCTCTTTTTCCTTTCCTTCTTGTATGTATCTCTGTCTATCTCTCCCTCTTTTTCCTTTCCTTCTTGTATGTATCTCTGTCTACCTCTTGCTCTTTTTCCTTTCCTTTTTGTATGTATCTCTTTCTACCTCTTGCTCTTTTTCCTTTCCTTCTTGTATGGATTTCAACTGCCCCAGTGCTGATCTTACTGACAAAGCTCTGTCAGATCAGGCAAGCACCTCAGCTGAACCCACTGACGTTCAAACAATGCCTGAACACTCCACCAGCAACAATTTAGCTGATGTGGAAAACCGAGACGACAGTGAAGCTCCAGCGCCTGAGTTCTCTGCATCTAGTGTGGCTGATTCACCGCATGTATCTCAGCAGACTAGAGGTGTCGAGGAAACATTAGCTACATTATGTAGCCAGAACATACTTCAGGTAGTCAAAGACCTCGTCATTAACCTTATTACTGACACGGCAGCGGAGATTAAGCACACATTCAAGCTGGAGAATGACAGTCTCAGGGCTGAACTGAGAGATGAAAATGCTAAAATGAGACTCATGATATCTGAATGGCAGAGTGAGCCACGCAGACACAACAAGGAAGTTTTGACAAATATTCAAGATGTGACTGCTGACACAGACAATATGGCTGTAAATTCATGCACAAGTTCACCAGATATCAACAAAGAAGACAAGCCACAACAAGGAGCTGCACAAGAGAAACACACCAGCACCACAACACCTATAAAAGTAGCACCTGAAAATTTTGCTTACCCTATTGATGTGCAGATAAGTAATAGGTTTCAAGCTTTACAAGATAGCCCCATTGTATATAATCATAAAGCACCAAGAACCCAAACAGAAATCTCAAACAAGACATCTACTTCTCAGTCACGGTCTCATAAACATCAACAAGAACAAGATACACAACAACACAGTAACAACATCAAAGAATATACGACACACTTGATAATCGGAGATTCCTTACTTAAAGGAATCTATGGTGAGCGGATGTCACTTACCTCTGAAGACACTGTCTCAGTCATGCCAGTACCTGGAGCTGGTATTATAAAAGTAACGCAGACACTGAGACGACTTGATGTCGATCAGAGAGTGACGAGAACGACCGTGCATGTTGGCATTAATGACAGCATGAACGGCCAGAATCTTCGGCCCTCTGATATACAGGACTTGATATGCACCATCAAGAAAAAATACCCTAACACTTCCATCAATATTTCATCCATCATTCCACCTTGTTCTGGTCCTGGACGTCGCATGGTGGATATAAACAACAAAATACTAAAAACATTCTGTCTACAGAACACAGTAGTTTTTATAAACAACACGCCATTTTTTACTTCAGCCACAGGTGCTCCCAAAAAACGCCTTTACAGGGACCACATCCACATTAACAAGACTGGCAGCAGCATCCTTGCACAAAATATATCCAGTAAGAACTGAGCAGAACATAACAAAACACTCAAATAGCCAGAAACAGTTTAGACAGCCACCCACATCTCACAGATCCAGAAACACACACTCTACACAAACTACAAGACTTCAAGGACCCTCAGAAACATCACCATCTGCCTCTCTACCATTGCCCACTCCATCCACTGACCCACTATACGATTCCATGTTCCCGCCCCTGCCTACACGGCAAGCTCAACAAATTATACCAACATTTAGTACAGCGAACAACATGGAGACTCCTGCACAATCACCACTTAGGAATACCACAACAGCTGTACAGGACACAAACACAAGAACCTCGAATCATTATCCGTGGAACTTTCAGCTACAATATCTAATGCAGTTTAGTCCTGCAGCTCTGAGCCACGCGTATATGATGTCCCTACTACACAGTCAACACTCAACACCCACATACAGATACTAGATAGCTTGAAACTTCCAGCACTCTTTAACTTCTGTAGATAAATTTAACTGAACAAAAACAAAAAACCACAGAAGTTCTTACAGCAGAACAGACATTTCTTAGTGCTAGCTTACAGCTAATATTGTCATCAAGTCTTTTACAATTTACACTTACATAACGTTCATTGCATTGTTGATTTTTGTACTTTTTCCCATTATTTGTCAGTATATTATAAACTTAGTTAGATTCATTATCTCTACTAGCTTAAACGTATACCTATAATTGTATGATTGAAGTCTGACCAGTTATTTTATTTTTACTGAAATATAATATTTCTAACATTGTTATAGTGACTCAGAAAATGGAGGAGTGGCTGCGACACGATGGCCTACGTGTTGGCCACTTAAATGTTTATCATTTGTTAGGAAAACTCACTGAGGTTACACATATACTTCAACAACATTTTCATATTTTTGGTTTCTCTGAAAGCAGATTACATAAAAACATCACAGACAATGATATACGAATAGATGGTTTTAATCTGATCAGGCGCGACCCAACTAGGAGGCTAGAGACAGGTTTAGTCGTTTACATTTCTAACACAATTAAATTTTATAGAAGAGAAGACCTGGAAACATCAGAGGTTGAATGTATTATGCTAGAAATCAAAATATCAAATCTTAGTCCAATTCTAATTAGTTTTATATACCGAAATCCAAATGCTTCAGCCGAGTGGTATGATCACTTTGCGACCATGATGGATGATGCTGTAACTCATAAATTCAAGGACGTAATCATTCTAGGCGACTTCAATATAGATCTTAATCAGCCAAATCCTACATGGAAGAACATTTTAACATCTTACAACTTCTCCCAAATTGTTAACGAACCTACTAGAGTTGCTGAATCATCAACACTAATAGATCATATTTATGTAGCTGATCCAGGAAACATTACTGAATGTACTGTCCCATCATGTGTCGCTGAGTGATCACTACCCGGTCTGCTGTACGTGGTCACATAAGGGGTATAAAATACCGAAACACAAACATACCAGCATCAAATATAGAAACTTTAAAAACTTTAACTTGGAATTATTTTTAACTGATCTAAAAGCTTCGCCTCTTACGTACGTTTTCCAGTTAACAAATCCAGATGAGGTTATCGAATACTGGATCAAGATATTTCGAAATATTTTTGACAAGCATGTCCCCATCAAAGAAATGAGAGTAAAACACGTAACAAAATCCCCGTGGATAACTCCCGATAAATTGCAACTGATGAGGAAACGGGATGAAGCTCACAAAAACAGAAATTTCAGTACCTATCGTTCACTTAGGAATAAGGTGCAGTATTTAATTAGGCAGGAAAAGAAAAATTACTTCAGAAATTTAGTGAAAGACAAAACTGATAGTAAATCAATCTGGAAAGCGATTAATACTCTTGAAAATAAAAGGAAGCAAAGTGACCCACAAACACTTAATGGTGAACATCCTTGCACTAACTTCAGTGAACATTTTAGGGAAGAAATTAGTATTCTAAAATCTTCATTACCGACCCCTAATTGCGACCTGAGCGTGTTGAAAACTTTCAGCGACAGTAAATGTGTAAAGCTAAAACAAACTAATATTCCTTTCCTCACAGTCGGTGAGGTTTATAACTACATCCGGTCCTTAAAGAACACTAACTCAGCAGGATGTGATGACATTAGTAACAAGATACTACGCTACGCTGCACCAGTTATCACAGACACACTAACATACTTATACAACTTGTGTATTGACAAAAAATATTTCCTTGACGCTTTTAAACTCGCCAAAGTTTTTCCTCTTTTTAAATCTGGACAGACTAGTGACCTCTCAAACTATAGACCCATATCCATTCTGTCATCACTATCAAAACCTCTTGAAAAACATATACAAAAGTTAACTCTGCTCCACATGCAAGAAACAATCTACTAATAGACAGTCAGTCAGGTTTTAGACCAAATTACTCCTGCCACACAGCATTAACTAAAATGACAGAAAGCTGGCTGTCTAATATAAATGATGACAAATTGTGTGGTGCTGTCTTTGTTGATTTTAAGAAAGCCTTCGATATGACTGATCATGAAATTCTTGCAAAAAAGCTGGAAGGCTATAGATTACACCCTGACCTAACAAAATGTATTACATCTTTTCTCTCAGGTAGAAAACAAGTAGTTTGCTTTAGAAACAGAATATCTGGCTCGTCTGTGGTTGATACTGGTATTCCTCAAGGCTCCATTCTTGGTCCTCTTCTCTTTGCTATCTATATTAACGACCTACCACTACATTTAAAGCACTCTTCATGTGATCTTTTCGCTGACGAATGTACTGTTTACAATAGTGAATATGACATCAATAAACTACAGACAACGCTCCAAAATGATATAAACAGTTTGATTAAATGGAGTAATAAAAATGGTATGTTGATAAACACCAACAAAACAAAATCCATGCTCATCACTACAAGACAGAAACTGCAAAATGCAACTAAAACTTCACTACAGTTTTGTGCTGGGACTAAGGCAATAGAAAATGTTCATGAACATAAAAATCTAGGACTCATCATTGATCAGCATTTAACTTGGAATTCTCACGTACATAACCTAACAAATTTGATTGCACAGAAAGTTTACCAATTAGCCAAAATTAACACTTTATCGACAAAGACACAAGAAAAATATACTACATATCACACATACAAACACACTTAGATTACTGTTCCACAATCTGGGATGGATGCTCAGTCTCAAACACAAAAAGGCTCCACTCACTTCACAAGCGAGCATTAAATCTTATTTGTGACAAACACCCAGTACAGACTGTAGATCAACACAAACAACTCAAAATTCTACCCCTCAAAAATAGAATCATTTTTAACAAAGTTAAGTTTGTTCAGAGAATTCTGTCGCACAATGCTCCGCCTTACTTGTGGTCACTGTTTACGTATAACACTAAACATAGCCAGCGTTTAAAAAACTGTCTTCTTCCTAAACCCAGGACTGATCTATACAAGAAAAGCCTTGCATACTCTGCAGTACAGCTCTGGAACACCCTCCCCTACAATTTAAAATCCATTGGTAATACTTCATCTTTTAACTCAAACCTGTTTCATTATTTACTTGCTTGTAATTATATGCCTCCATAAAATAGCCAGCACTCTCTCAACACATGGCTCGTAAACCATCAAGTACTTCAATGACATAGTTAGAAAAGCAACTTGTTAGATATTGTTAGAAATTACTTTAATGTTTGTTAAAAAAAACATATGTTAGAAGATGATTTACAATGTATTTTTATTTATGTATATGTCTGCGTGTGTATGTGTGCGTGAGTGCTATTTTATTAGATTAATGACTTCTGCTCTTTTACCTTGAATGTAATAGTTAAATCTTACACTCTTTTGATATGTTTTTCCTAATTTAATTTGTATTTTTTTACTAAATCAAGCCTGCGTGCCCAATTCTTTACCCTTGAAAAATAAAGATTATTCATTCATTCATTCATTCATTCCTTTCCTTCTTGTATGGATCTCTGTCTACCTCTTGCTGTTTTTCCTTTCCTTCTTGTATGTATCTCTGTCTACCTCTTGCTCTTTTTCCTTTCCTTCTTGTATGTATCTCTGTCTACCTCTTGCTCTTTTTCCTTTCCTTCTTGTATGTATCTCTTTCTACCTCTCGCACTTTTTCCTTCCCTTCTTGTATGTATCTCTGTCTACCTCTTGCTCTTTTTCCTTTCCTTCTTGTATCAGTATCTCTGTCTACCTCTCCCTCTTTTTCCTTTCCTTCTTGTATCAGTATCTCTGTCTACCTCTTGCTCTTTTTCCTTTCCTTCTTGTATGTATCTCTGTCTACCTCTCCCTCTTTTTCCTTTCCTTCTTGCTGTCTACCTCTCCCGCTTTTTCCTTTCCTTCTTGCTGTCTACCTCTCCCTCTTTTTCCTTTCCTTCTTGCTGTCTACCTCTCGCTCTTTTTCCTTTCCTTCTTGTATCTGTATCTCTGTCTACCTCTCCCTCTTTTTCCTTTCCTTCTTGTATCTGTATCTCTGTCTACCTCTCGTCTCTTTTTCCTTTCCTTCTTGTATGGTCTTCAGCGTGCTGTTGTATCTTTTGATATGGCCGAAATATTTTGTTTTCGTCATCTTTATTTCTTTGAGAAGTTCACATTGCGCTTGAAGCTGTTCTAAAACTTGTGCATTTGCTCATTTCGTTATCCCTGATATATGACCAATGCTCCGTAGAATCACATTTCTGCTGCATTAATCATTTGTCTTCCAACTGTTTGCATAAAGTCCAGGTTTCTGCTCCGTGGAGTAAAACAGAATAGATATAGTATTTGTACCACTCCTGGTTGTGCTTTCATGGGCACATTCTTTGATATCAGCACTGTCTTTTCATGCTGTTGAATGCATTTTTTTGCCACTCATATTTATTTTCTTTGTCTAAGATCTCCCATCCTCGGCTTAGTGTATTTCTAAAAGAGAGCAGTAGCCATTGTTTTTCTTTTATTCTCGCGTTACTGTGAACTTGAGTTTTGGATGGGGGTCCCCACTTAATTTAACAGCCGAAGTCACAGTGAAGATTACGCAACACACATGTAACACTGGATGGAGAAAGGGGTTCGCTGATATTACTTCCTTCACGAAAAGTGCCTAACAAGCGAAGTTTGTAACATTACAGACTGTCTCCCCTTACTACACTAGCGCACTTAAACAAGAGTGTTACGAGCCCTCAAAATCAGGGGGGATTTCTAAAGTCAGTCTGGTTTGAAATGTCAAGTCTAAGCTGTTTTGTGGACAATAGTGGAGTGGGGGTTGGGTGAGGTGGCGAAGGGCATAGGAGGGGGATGGGGTGAGTGGGAGTGGGCGAGCGGTCGGGGGAGGGGGAGTAAGTAAACCGGTTCCAAAAGGGTTATAACTTTCTTATCTAGAGAGTGAGTTTTAGAAAAGATTCTTACAGCTGGCGAGAGAAATTGATCAGCTCAGGAAACTCTCTTGGTTGGAGTATTTTGTAGGAACTGGGCAAGGTATTTGATATATTGACAGATGAAGATAAACTGTGGGGCTGTTAACAAAAAGAGAGTGAGTTCCTCTGGTTAATTGGTCTGAGCCAGCTACATTTGTTCGGTCAGTCTAGTTCAGAGAGGTCGTTTAAAAACTGCCGAGCTTCTTCTTTTTCTTCTTCTTCTTCTTCTTTTTCTTCTTCTTCTTTTTCTTATTTTCTTCTTCTTCTTTTCTTCTTCTTCTTTTCTTCTTCTTTATCTTCTTTTCTTCTTCTTCTTTTTCTTCTTTTCTTCTTCTTCTTCTTAAATTTCTGTAGAGCTACAAACTAATATTCTTTGCAGCCGATGCGGTGAAGATGTTGCAGCACAGCATCATGTCATCCTGGGAGCGGGTTCATGGCGGCCGTTGTCTTCAGCCACTGAGTGAAGCTAGAAAGCGGAAGCCGTGCAGTATTTCTTTAGCAGGCTCCACCACCATGGAGACTACGGCCATCCCTGCCACGTCAGCCAAGCTAAACCCTGTCGCCGGGGGTAACAGTGTAGAGTGGGGCAGGGTCTTGGTCAGCTATGATTTGCTGACTGCCAAATCGGACATTTTCTTCGCCCCGAAACTGGTGAACAATATCATAAAATTAAGCCCTAGAGACACACACACACACACACACACGCACGCACGCACGCACGCACACACACACACACACACATATATATATATATATTTATATACTGTTCAAATAAAGAAGGGCAACACTACTGTAGTCGTAATGGAAACCAAATTTCAAAACTGTATCAGAATTTTATTTTACGGAATTAATATTTCAATCTTGGCATGAAGAAACTTTAAGACTTTAACAATGAAATGATGTTCATTAAATTTGGTTTGGACTTTTATTCTTTACGACTGATGCTTCCGTTTCAGTAAGGTGTGTGGTCTACTCCGGCATGTATCAGAGAATGACATCTCCTTGACATGGATCCGATTAGCCATTGGATCTGTTGTTGTGGGATGACTGCCCACTCTTCCCGCAGTGCAAGAGACAACTGTCGGAGATTGGTTGGCGCCATGTCTCCCTGGCGGACTTGTCTGTTGAGATCATCCCATAAGTGTGTTCTATTGGGTTCATATCTGATGACATGGATGATCATGGAATGGTCTGGACGGTGTTGTCAGCGAGGAACTGGGTGGTGAGTTGTGCCACATGAGGTCGAGCGCTATCTTGCTGAAAAATCGACACTGGTGCAGCCAAAAGTGGAAGGATGTGAGGACAAAGAATTTCAGCAACGTATCGTTGGGCATTCAGGCGTCCTTCAGTTTGCACCAGGTCACTTCTTCCCATGAAGGAGATCGTCCCCCACACCATTACACCTCCACCACCAACTGGAGGAGCCTCATCCACGCAGATCTGGGCGTAGCGCTCATGGACTCTGCGGTAAACTCTTCTCCGTCTATCGTGTCGCTGAAGCAAAAAAAGAACGATTCATCACTAAACCAAACCCTTCTCCAATCATTCGCAACGGTCCATTGACGATGCTGGTTCGATCAGTTCTGACGATGCAGGTCAGTTAGAACAGGGGTTCTAAGGACTGCAAACGCGCCACAAACAGCCTCTGGCAAAGTCCAGCTCCTGGCCTTCCCGTGGCAGAACTGTTTAAACTGACAGGAGAAGGGGGGAGGGCGAATATCTGGCGCCTGAAAACCAGTTACTTAGGGTAGATGAGTGGCACGTTTGGTAGCTCATCTGCCGCTGTTGGCGAGATCTTCAGCTGTTGGCGAGATCTTCAGCTGCCGTGCGTGGAGCGCTGCTCCTCCCGGCCAATGAAGAAATTTGCAAATGAGGTTGCCGCGCAGCATCACTGTGGAAAAGGTGGTAGAAAGGTTAAAGCGAAGCAAACAGTCAAATAACGGCACCTCTGGTCTGGAGGTCGGCCACGTCCTGAGTGCAGTCATATCGGGTGAAATGCACGAACCGGCTTGTCCCAGAGGTTAAGACACTGCTGGCGAGACTCTTCAAATGCCGCGCGTGGAGTGAAGCTCCTCCCGGTTAAGGAAGTAAATGCGGAAAAGAAATAAAGGTTGCTGTGCGGAGCCGATGGGAAAAAGTGGTGGAAAGTGAAGTTTAACCGGTATGTCCAGTAGTATCGCTACGAGAGCTATACCACGGCACCTCTGCTCTAGAGGCCGCCCACGTCCGAAATACACCTACACTGGTGAAATATGCCTAAACCGGCACACACCAGGGGTGGAACTTGATGGCTAGACATGTCATACCACCTCCGCTCTAGGGGTCGGTAACGCCTGATAAACACCCATACTGGTGAATTTTGCCTAAACCGGCTCATACCAGGGGTGAATCTTGAAGGCTATGCATGTCACAGTACCTCTGCCGTAGAGGTCGGTCCCGTCCCAAACACGCCCATACTGGGATAATGCCTAAACCGGCTCAACCCAGGGGTAGAAGTCACTAGTGGCGAGGATTCGTCCTCCTGGACAAAAGCTCCATCCTGGTCACAACTAGTAAGGGTAGCGGCCACGACCGCAAAATGCTGAAGTCGGAGACACTGGACCAGGGAAGTCTAGATAGGCAACCACCTCTCACCCGGCGGGGATGTTTGCGTATCCTAGTCACGCTGAGGTTTTCCGGTGAGAAAGTCCAACCCTGGACTGGATGGGCAACCACCTCTCACCCGGCGGTGATACACGGGTATCTCAAAACACGTCGAGGTTTTCCGGTGAGAAAGTCCAACTCTGGCCTGGGTGGGCTACAGCCTCTCACCCAGCGGGGATGCACTGATATCCTAAAAACGTCGAGGTCTTCCGGTGAGAAAGTCCAACCCTAGACTAAACTGGTGCAACGAAAACCACGGTGTCACGCAATCCCGCTTCCGAGACCCACCAAGAATACTGGCTAAAGCACTGTGATACTCTGAACCCCTTGTGGTCCTCTCGTGGATCTCGTGTGGTCTATTTTGGACCACACAGGGGACCACGGGACCTAACGAGGACCACAGGCGTGAATTCAGTGGGTTCACAGTGCGGTTTTTGGTGGTAGAAGTGAACGAAGAAGAAGAAGAAGTTAGAACAGGAAGTCTGTAAGGTCTTCTAGTCCGAAGACCAGCGTCGTGCAGCTGGTTCCTGATCGTTTGATCTGAAATTCAACAATCTGCTGTCATTGATGATTACTGTTGAGAACGCAGATGCAAATCGATTCCTGAGGTGACGCAGCCGTATGAAGCGGTCTTCGACAGGAGTTCTGACTATGGGTCTTCCACTGTGTGGCCGGTCTGCAATTGAGCCAGTTTCTTTAAATCGTCTCCAAAGGCAACTAATAGTGCATCTAACCACATTAAATTGTCTGCCCACTATACTTTGTGACTGTCAAGTCTTTAAATGTCCAGTGATGATGAGTCGTTGTTCTGTAGTGAGATGAGCCGTATATGCGCATTGAATTTTCAAATGAATTGATTCGAGGAGCATCAATCTTTTATAGGCATTCAATAATATGGTCAGTGAGTTTTGTGTTCAGTAAGTTTCAAGGGATTCTCGTGAACCTGTCATGAGTTATTGTCAAAAATGCTGTTTTGACTAGTGTGGCTTTTCTGTGCTCATGAATGATCTGCTGAGTACAATCCAGGTCAGCACGTAAAGTTGATGTCCAAGTGAACGTTTCAGGCAATTTGTTCTTGTCTGATCAGCAAACTTCAGTTTAAATCGCAACATCGCATTTGTTCGCGTTTCTTTTTTGAACAATATATATATATATATATATAGAGAGAGAGAGAGAGAGAGAAGCTTTCTTTTGCAGCAAATGCAGATTCAGTTTTTAAACTTTATTTCTGCGATAACATTTTTGTGCTCTGTGATCTTAATAAAGAAATGAATAAATTACAACGTAAATAAACGATAGAAAGCCCTACGCTAAAATAAGCAGCACTCAACACGTGTCTGAAACAAATAAAAGAACTTACACATAAAGGAAACAATACTTCGTCCAATTAGCACGGGCTTTCATTGGAAATAACTAAAGCCTGGTTCTCTACGATTGTATAATGAGTCGTAAATTATTCATTTCTCATTAATTTAGTGCGTAAGATAAATCTTGAAAACAAATAAAACACATATACAAAAAAAATACTTCAAAGTAATGAGCCGTAACATTGAAATGTTCCATATAATTGAACACGCAACGGAAACTGCAGGATTATTACAAGAATGGGGCACGGAATTACGTTTAAATCTTTGCACCTGAAAGTCTGAAACTAGTTTCCTTCATTCTGACATCTATCTGCGAGACTGGAACAGTTCAACCGATGCAAATAACGCTACAAAATTGTGAGCGTTCTGAAATTCCATTTCTTCTTCTCCTCGGACTGAGCTATGTTTGCTTAACGAAGCAAAACAGAGAAATGATTGTTACAGGATACTGTAAACATTCTAATCAAATTTAGAGATGGCTAGCAGTGACTTGATTTAGTTGTAGGTGCTTTACTCACACAGTAATTAAATTTGAACCGTTTAAAATACGTGCCCAGCGTTCGGTGTTGTTACTTAGCAACCAAGACAATCGTCAAAGACACAAATCTAAGAATGGCGCAGTACTGATATTTGACGGATACAGTTTATTTGTATAGATTAGTTAAGTGGAAGTAGTTATTATTGATTAGGGAAGAAGGTAGCATGGGATAGACTGTAGAAGTATATGAGTTATTATGTTTGTAGTGACTGTTCAGGCCCTAATGCACAGTACGTTTATGCCAAGTGAAGAAGCGAAAGTTGGTTATTTAGTCATGTGACTGAGTTGTTTGTACAAGCATAACTACTCTTGGGAGCTACAACAGTGGTTTCCCGTTGCCTTCTGCCGGATTCTGTACGGGACTCTCCTCTAGTCTTTGGACTCCCTGTCCTACCCGCAAGGCAGCGGGAGTGAGATGTTTTAAGGCGCCTCTTACCAGCCTGGTATTCTGTTCACTGAGAACATGAACTATTTTATAGGAGTAGTAGAGCCACCTGCCACCCCACCTCCCTCTCTGAGACTACCGCCACTTGGTCCGCCCCTGCTTATTTTGGATAAACCCTTATTCCTTATTCCTCCATATCTGGAGGACTTTCACCATCATCCACCTGTGACAAGCTGGGTCGGGGATGGTCGCCCCAGCTTTACCCCCAGACGCAGTAGAAATGTGGTTTATAAGAAGAATGTTGCGAATTCCCTGGACAGCAAAAATAACTCATGGAGCATGTGTGAGAAGAGCTGAAGAGACCAAAAATCTTGTAAAAAACTAATGAGAGAGACAATGCACTTTCATAGGACGTGCAGTGAGAAGAGGAGGCATTGAAAATATTATAACAATAGAAAAAATAGAGAGAAAAACACCCCGGGGAAGACCAAGAGAAATGATACTGGAAAGTCTGACGGGATGGTGTGAGAGGAGATCACCAACTGAGCTAATGACCTGCATGAAGAATCATGTATTATGGAAAAGCATAAGAGCCAACGCCAGTCGGCACGGCACATGATGATGATGATGATGATGACTGAGTTGTTATGGAACTTGGTCATGTGACTGAGTTGTTATAGAACTTGGTCTTGAAATGGTACTTTCGACGGGCCTTTTTGAGAGAACAGGTGTGTGAAAGCTAGAGGATGGATTATGAAAGCTAGAGGATGGATGTATGAAAGCTAGAGGATGGATGTATGAGAGCTAGAGGATGGATACATGAGAGCTAGAGAATGGATTATGAAAGCTAGAGGATGGATGTATGAAAGGTAGATGATGGATGTATGAAAGCTAGAGGATGGATGTATGAAAGCTAGAGGATGGATGTATGAAAGCTAGAGGATGGATGTATGAAAATATCCGAGGATTTTTTTATCTGTCTACATGAGTACTGAGAAAGTGATTGGAGCATATATGTGAAATGACTCTGATGCAACAGACCCGTACGTTATTTCTCTGAATGGATATCAATGTTGCAGTCTTATGCAAACATGCGGACAAAGTGATCTTCTAACTGCTTACCTGTAAGGGTTTTTCCCATCCTCTGTTAGTGTAATCTTTGTCAAAGCTAAAAGGAATCTGCAGGATCTACATTCCAACTGATTACAAGACATCTTCTACCACTGCATGCTGGAATGTAAGAATACTTGGAGAAGGGAAATTATAACAGTGCTCAGGGACAAAGAGATATACATGGAAGAAGCTGAGAATAAACTCAAGAACAGAGACGACTGGAGAGTCTTTATCCGTGGATTATGCTCCCAAGGGAGTGATGATGATGATGATGATGATGATGTATGTGAAATCTTATAGCTGAACTTATGCTTGGACCTGTTATTCAACGTAGAACAATATGAGTCATCACACATACATTCATCCACCACTATTTCATGTCAAATAGATACGAAGGGAAATCGAATGTAGAATTTATAAAACAAAAATTGTTACCTATAAACATGAACCAATCCTAAGACATCCAAATATCTCGATGGACACAGACACACACACAAACAAAATCTCTCTCATCAATATTCACCCCGATTCTGTGTAATCAGTGTCAGACATGGACACACATCAAAAACAGTGACAGAAAGATAACATCTTGCGAGACGACACGCTGAAAGAAAAACGGTAAACTAAACAAGACAAAAAAGGGGTCAAGTGCGAAATGAAATAACCCAGGAAATGGTGGAAACAACACGTGTCAAGGCCCGTATCGAAAATCAGAGAGTTAAGTAATTCGGGCATTTGAAACTAGAACAAGCAGCGGCACGTGCATACAACTCGAGAACACCTGAAATTAGAGCTCGAGGACGGCCAAGAGTAAAGTGGATAGATGAGGTGAAAGACAAGCTGAGGAAACATAACATGACAGGTTACGAGACCTCTCATTGAGGTGAAAGACAAGCTGAGGAAACATAACATGACAGGTTACGAGACCTCTCATTGAGGTGAAAGACAAGCTGAGGAAACATAACATGACAGGTTACGAGACCTCTCATTGAGGTGAAAGACAAGCTGAGGAAACATAACATGACAGGTTACGAGACCTCTCATTGAGGTGAAAGACAAGCTGAGGAAACATAACATGACAGCTTATGAGACTTCTCATTGAGGTGAAAGGCAAGTTGAGGAAACATAACATGACAGCTTATGAGACTTCTCATTGAGGTGAAAGGCAAGTTGAGGAAACATAACATGACAGCTTACGAGACCTCTCATTGAGGTGAAAGACAAGCTGAGGAAACATAACATGACAGGTTACGAGACCTCTCATTGAGGTGAAAGACAAGCTGAGGAAACATAACATGACAGCTTATGAGACTTCTCATTGAGGTGAAAGGCAAGTTGAGGAAACATAACATGACAGCTTACGAGACCTCTCATTGAGGTGAAAGACAAGCTGAGGAAACATAACATGACAGCTTATGAGACCTCTCATTGAGGTGAAAGGCAAGTTGAGGAAACATAACATGACAGCTTACGAGACCTCTCATTGAGGTGAAAGGCAAGGTGAGGAAACATAACATGACAGCTTAGGAGACCTCTCATCTTGCTCTGGATCGATGTCTGAAACTCCCTGCGGCGCTAATGGTATAAGCAGACAAAGAAGAAGAAGAAGACGAAGAAGGGAGAATGGGCTTGAATGGCAGACATGTACAAGGTAATAAGCATGGATTTTTTTTTAAACGACAAATAATAAAATAATCGAGATGCACTTTAAAAATACTGCACTGATTTTTTTTTTAAATCGTAAAGAAGACTTCCTTTGGAAATAATCATAATATACATTCTTAAGCACAATTCTCGCGGCTAAAGGATTAGGTAAATGTACCACAAGGTAAACATTTTTCACACCTGTGTTATCTGGAGTTTACAAGTCTGAGATTCGCTGCTGTAACCACAGTCAGTCATCTCTCCCAACAACGTGCTCAGAAAGAGAGAAGAATGTAAACAAATACAGAGGGCGTGAAAGAGCATTCAAAAGTAGGGCATGAAAAGTAGAGAGAAAGATACAAAGGAACTGTAATTTGTTTTCTTGGCACTCAAGAAGAATAAGAATGAAGAAGAGATGATATGAGTTGCCAAAATGGGGAGAAACGAAGGAAGATTTAGACAGAAAGTAGTTCTATTTGAATTTGTAGCTAGAGGTCTGGTTGCTTGTGGTTCTTGGTTTTCATTTCAACGATAACAAGAAAACAAATACATTAGACTTACATTGTAGTGCTTTACTTTATTTTCAGTTTGTGCTTGTATAGACCAGATAAAAGTGTTTTTTTTTAGATGAAGAAGATACTGACAAATAAGAAGATATCTAAAAAAAACGGAGGGGGGGGGGAGTATTACTGTGCTACATTCATTCATTTGCATGTCCCTTGGGGAAATTTGCCTCATTACACAGCTCTCCTGTAGGTCTCTCGGTTGCGAGCAAGATGGCCTGCTGCTGATGCATTTATTTGCAGATCATCAACGATGTCTTGCAGCCATCTTTGCCTTGGTCTTCCTCTCTTTCTTTTTTTCCATTATGTAAGCTTCCAAGACGGTCTTCTCTAGATTATCATGACGTTTAATGTGCCCAAAATATTTAAGTTTGCTCTCTTTAATCCTCTTTACTTGCCAGCCTTCTTCAATATTAAGTTCTTGTAGCATGGATATATTTGTTCTTTTTTGTGTCCATGATGTTTTAAGAACTTTCTGTAGCATTTACATTCAAAGGCATTTATGTATTTCTCAGTTGTTTTGTTATGTGTTACAAAGAAACTATATTGTTGTGAAACTTGGACAAAAATATTACGAACAATTTGGGAGCCATAGAGACGGGATTTTGGAGAAAGATGTAACAAATAGTCTGAGCAGATATAACAAAAAGAAATGCTCGACGAAGTTTCAAAACAATGAAAGAAAGATAGTTGAAATGACAAGAAGAAGACAATCAAAATTTCTTGGACATGTCATGGGAAGACAGAAAGACGGAGAACCTAGCTTAATGGCCAGAAAATTCAAGGGGGAAAAAAGGAAGAGGAATGCCAAGAGAAAAATGCATCAGATGAGTGACCTAGTGACATGGAAATAGAAAAGTGTTTGAACTGAATGGAAAGACCAAGGACCGCACATGATGGATAAAATATGATCGCCAACATTCTCCGACGCGGCTAAGAACATTAATAAGAATAATAATGTAAATCTGTGATTCTGTGTCAGAGAGAGAGAGAGAGAGAGAGAGAGGAAATATGGTTTAATATGAACAATGCAGACAGGTGAGAGAGGTTAAAAAGGAGAGAGAGATAGAGATAGAGAGAGTGAGAGAAAGGAAATATGGATTAATATGAACAATGCAGACAGGTGAGAAAGGTTAAAAAGGAGAGAGAGAGAGAGATAGATAGAGAGAGAGAGGAA
Organism: Achatina immaculata; assembly: GCA_009760885.1. Taxonomy (NCBI): domain Eukaryota; kingdom Metazoa; phylum Mollusca; class Gastropoda; order Stylommatophora; family Achatinidae; genus Lissachatina; species Lissachatina immaculata. Next base: position 13,617,725 of record CM019702.1, read on the forward strand.
ATATGGTTTGATATGAACAATGCAGACAGGTGAGAAAGATTAAAAAGATAGATAGATAGATAGATAGATAGATAGATAGATAGATAGATAGATAGATAGATAGATAGATAGATAGATAGATAGATAGATAGATAGATAGATAGATAGATAGATAGATAGATAGAGAGGAAATATGGTTTAATATGAACAATGCAGACAGGTGAGAAAGATTAAAAAGGATATATATATATATATATATATATATATATATATATATAGAGAGAGAGAGAGAGAGAAAGAAAACACGTGATAACAACGAAGTCCACCTGCGTATCGTAGTTAAGTACGCCTGTAACTATAACATTTAGCTGTACACGTCTTGCCATAAAAAAAAACTGAACTACTGATTTAAGGAAAAAAGAAGGAAAATATAAATTTAAAAAAAACACATAACACTTTTTATACTGGCAGTTATCCAAACCCCAATTCACAGAAACAAGAATTAACAAAACAGCTTGCGTTTTTTCAAACGAGCAGATAGCTCAGAAAGTCACAAACATGTATCTAAAGTGTTTGTAAAATCTATGCATAAAATTTATTATAACCAACCGATCATTTTGATTGTTATTTCTGGAGGTTACATACTGACTGCAAATGGATGCATCAGCAGCAGGGCCACCTTGCTTACAACTGAGAGGCCTACAGGGGTGCTGTTAGGGAGGCAAAGTTCCGAAAGGGATACGTAAATGACTGACTATGCGCTGAGTTGGTTGAGCTTTTCTACCACAGATTTTGCTGCTGTGCTCAAAGCAAGCGTCATAGTAGGTAAGTATCGATCACCGATATCTTATCTTATATCTTATATCCTTCCCGTGCCGTTAAACGTCACATAGGGCTCGCAAAGTAGTTCGCCAATTTTTCCTGTCTTCGGCGAGTCTTTCAACCTCATCAAAGGATTTTATGCCTGTTAATTTGACCTCTCTTAACAATGTCCTCTTCAGAGGATATAGCCGGATATAGCCCGATATAGCCGGATCTTAATCGCATGCATCTATCGCTGACTGGGGCGAACCTTCATTGTATTCATCAATTAATGACAGAATGATCTAAAAGACTACAGTAGATAAGTATATATCTTGCCCTTTGATGTGTTATGATGATGCGTGGCATATTTTGGTTAGTGGTGTGACGAACAAAAGTCCATGATAAGACTAGACTGGTTTCTAATGTATACTTCAAGCTTTGGTTCATGTACTCTGCCAAGGGTTTTTCTACAGAGCTTTACATCATTTACAGTGCATTTAAAGAGAAACTAAAAGAATGTCTGTGGTTCGTTATCTCGCGTCTTGTTATCTAACACTCATGTAATAGGATAGTTATAAGGTCAGTTATGTCTAAGTCAAGTTATTTAATCTTTCCTTCAGGGGATGGCTTACAGAGGTGAGGAATTTCTCTCCCAAGGTCATGACCTTTGTGTCTCTAAGTTCTTTTAGCACTTGAACACCAACTACTTTCTGCACTTCTGCTACTGGTGAGGACCTCATGGTACCTATTATAATCCGTAGTGACTGATTTTGTACCTTGTCTAGACTATGTAGCGTAGTGTTTGATGCTGTGCACCAAGCTGTTGAGTCATAGTCTAAATGTGATAAAATACTTTGCTGATATACATTTTTGAGGATTCTTTCACTGTGGTTCCACTCAGTTTTTTTTTAATATGGCTAGCTTTCTTCTGGCTTTTGCTTCTGCATCGCTGATGTGTTACTTCCAGGTCAGTTTTGAGTCATGAGTCACTCCTAAGTAAATGGGTAGGTTGTCCATCCTTTAAAGATATTTCGATTGCAAAGGTCTTTACTACTTTCTGTTTAGATGAGAGATTGAACAGAATGATACTTGATTTCTCTGTGTTGATACTTACACACCATTTGTTTATCCATAAGGACAAGATATTTGCTGCCCTTTGTAGTCTCTGTATAGCAATTGTCGTGTGTTCACCTATACACCACATGACCAGATCATCTGCATACAATGCCGTTTTGATTCCATAGGGAAGTTCCTTGACCAGGTCATTAATGAATACGAGGAATAGTGTAGGTGAAAGGACTCCTCTTTGTGGTACACCATGTCGCAGCAGTACTTTCTGGCTTGTGTGTCCATACATTACTATTCTTGCTCTTTAATTGTGAAAATAGGACTTTATCCAGTTGTACAGTCTTCCGGCGTGACGTGCAAGATGGCGGACGTTTTTTTAACGCTCTCGCCGGCATGCAGAAATCAGCGGAATTCCGCTTGATCTGTCACACATCATGTACCGGGAGTTGGGCATAAGGCTAACAACCTTATCCTGGGACCTATCTAGAGGCGACTCCAGGTGGGAAAAAAAGATATCGTTATGGAAACTCGCAGAGAAACCAACCGAGCATCGGGGATGCCAACTCCGAAGCGCTCATTGGTAGGCCCCAAACATGTGACAAGGATTGAATTCTGGAATGTGAGAACGATGGCAGCACCATCAATCAATTTGCATACCTTGGCAGCTACATAGACCAGGATGGTGATACTAGAAAGGAAGTTAGGATCAGAATTGCAAAAGCAGTATCAATCTTCAAGAATCTTGAGAAAATATGGAATTCAAAAGTTATAAGCACAAAAACCAAGTTAAGACTATTCAATTCAAATGTGTTATCCACCTTCATTTATGTATGCGAAAGCTGGAAAACAACTAAAGAAATAGAAAAGAAATTAGACTCTTTTGAAAACAAATGCCTAAGGAAAATACTCGGCATCAAGTGGAATGAATTCAAGAACAAGACAGAGATAAGACAGATGACTGAACAACAACCAGTCTCATGAGTGATCAGGAAAAGGAGATGGACATATGTTGGTCACTTTATGAGAAGAAATGATCAGAGAATCCCAAAACAAGCTATCAAGTGGAACACAACAGGCCGAAGAAAAAGAGGCAGACCGCGTGAAACTCTGAAGAGGACATTATTAAGAGAGGCCAAATTGACAGGCATAAAATCCTTTGATGAGGTTGAAAGACTCGCCGAAGACAGGAAAAATTGGCAAACTACTTTGCGAGCCCTATGTGACGTTTAACGGCACGGGAAGGATATAAGATAAGACAGTCTTCCACTCACATTGCAGTTTCTCAGTTTTCAAAGATGATCTTTATTCCATACTTTATCAAAGGCTTTCTTCATGTCTATCCAGTCTGCTAGTAGAAGGTTTTTGTCTTGGAATGCGTCCTCAGTCTCTTGAGAGAGATAGGTCACTTAATCTTCTGTACTGTAGTATTGCCTAAATCCTGCTTGTTGTGGAATGTTTAATAAAATGAAGACATTGACGAGAAATGTCACACTTAACCTAAATGTAATTTATGATGAGATAGGGAATAGCTTGACAGAGACAACTAAATTGATGACAACTGACAAAACAAACAAGGCAGCTGAAATATGTATCAATGAGGAAAAATTCGAAGAAGTCTGTGATGAACATGCCTTAAACTACTGAAATCTGAGTAGTTCATTGCGAAGTGATGTATAGATTGGTGTAGGATCACTACTAACTAATAATGGAGATACAAGGAGGGAAATTAAAAGGAGGATATCCATCGCTCTCCAGAAAGTAAAACAAATAAAGAATCTGTGGAGAGGACCAGACAGAACCACAAAAATAAGATTTTTAAGGGCATGCATCTTTCCCATCGCAACATATGCCTGTGAGACCTGGACACTTAACAAAACAGCTGAGAAACGCATAAATGCCTTTGAAAATAAATGCTACAGAAGAGTTCTCTAAATATCGTGGACACAAAAAAGAACAAATATGTCTATACTACAAGAGCTTAATATTGAAGAGGGCTGGCTAGTAAAGAGGATTAAAGAGAGAAAACTTAAATATTTTGAACACATTAAACTTCGTGATAGTTTAGAGAAGACCGTCTTGGAAAGGTACATAATGGGAAAAAGAAAGAGAGGAAGACCAAAACGAAGATGACTGCAAGACATCGTTGACGATCTGCAAATGGATGCAGCAGCGGCAGGCCATCTTTCTCACAACCGAGAGGCCTACAGGAGTGCTGTTTTGGAGGCAAAGTTCCGCAAGGGATATGCAAATGAATGAATGAATGAATGTGGAATGAGAAGGTTTTCACTTTCTATGTACCATTTTAGCCTCAGGTCAATGATGAGTTCCATCGTTTTGCATATGCAGCTAGTGAGACTGATTGGCCTGTAGCTGGAGACTATATCGTTTTTCCCTGGCTTTAGTGTAACGAGTGGAAAAATAAGCAAGCAGTGACCCGGTTTTGATTGGAAATCCCACTGGCCAGAGACGGCCACGTTTTGAATAGAAATCCCTAGGCCGTCGAGTCCGGCGCTGACCAGGTACAGAAGACGAGAAGAGAAGAAAAGACGGGGAGGATAAGTTGAGCACGTTGAAGTCCAGCTACCAGTCGTGGACGAAGGTGATCATTTCGATAGATGGAGGTTGGCGTGTGTATTTTAGTTGTGTGCTTTTGTAATCAGGATTGAACTCATATTTATTCAAGAAAATGTTTCTTTCTTTATGATTTGGTAATGCATGTTGGAATTATATGGACATCATATGCATAGGATTCTTTGATTTGTGTTGCCTTATGGATCAGAATTTTGTAAATACAAGGATCGTGATTTTATAAAAAGGATTGTTGTTTCGTGTTCCCGTTATTTACATGTAAGGTGTGAACGTATGGGGTAGTCAGCCTTCCACCACTCAGTACGACGGCGGCCAGACAGAATAAAAGATTGAATAATAATTCACGTCAATCCAGTACAAATAATTACTACACAAGCAGTGGTACCATGCTTGCTTCCTTCCAGATTTAAGGTAACTTACCTGTGCTCCAGCAAATATTGAAAATATCCAACAGCTTTTCCAATGCTGCCACTCCCAGATTCTAGATAATTTCATTGGACGCTTCATTTGGTCCTGGTGATTTCCTTGGTTTTAATTTATTGACTGCTAAGTCTAACTCGCTGTATGTGATTGGTGCATCCATGACCTTCACTTTTCTGCCTTGTTCCCCTTTCTTCTGTAGGTGAGTGTGCACTGTACGCTTTTTCTCTGGATAGATATCAATGTTGCAGTCTTGTGCAAACATGTAGGCAAAGTGATCTTCTACCTGCTTACCTGTAAGAGTTTTCTCATCCTCTTTTAGCGTAATCTTTGTACTTCTTCTAGTGCTTTCGTCATTCAACTGTTTGATTAGTTTCCATAGTTTCCTTCCATCCTTTTCACAGTTTAGAGAAACTATTTTTCTCTTGCCAACTTTTCCATCTGGCTTGCATCTTGGCTATCTGAAATTTGGCCTTAGCATGTTGGTAATTATTGTGGTGCTCTTGGCACAGCTTATTTTCTGCTCGCTTTCGAGCTGTTTCCACGTCATCATGCAATTTTCACAGTGTGGTATTTATGGTTTATTGGTGTAGTATTTTATAATTTACTTTTACTGACGTGAATTATTATTCAATCTTTTATTCTGTCTGGCTGCCGTCGTACTGAGTGGTGGAAGGATGACTACACCATACCTTCACACCTTACATGTAAATAACGGGAACACGAAACAACAATCCTTTTTATAAAATCACGATCCTTGTATTTACAAAATTCTGATCCACAAGCCAATGCGAATCAAACGAATACTATATGCATGAAGTCCATATATATATATTTCCACACGCGTTATTGATTCATAAAAAAAAACATTTTCTTGACTAATATGAGTTCAATCCTGATTACAAAAGCATACAACTAAAATACACACGCCAGCCTCCATCTATCGAAATGATCACCTTCGTCCACGACTGGTCGCTGGACTTCGATGTGCTCGGCTTATGGACTCCCTTTTAAATTTGTCTCTCTTGTCTTATATACCTGCTCCGCGACGGACTCGAAGGACTGGGATTTCCATTCAAAACGGGGCCGTCTCTGGCCAGTGGGATTTCCAATCAAAACCGGGTCACTGCTTGCTTTTTCTCCCACTCCTTACACCAGCTCACTAGACCAGTCTGGTTTATAGTACCTGCGAACTCTTCTGGGAATGGTTTCACGGGCTGCCTGAAGGATACACGCATTGAATTCCTTCACCGTGCTGTTAATATCCTTACCTTCTTTGGACACCTGCCCCACTAGGACACTTTTACAATGTTTGTACATTGTCTTGTTTGCTTTTTTATAGTTCCATCTAGGGAGAGGGCTACTAACGTTAATGAGTTCATTTTCTATGGTCAGAAAGACTGGTCGATGGTAGCTACCTCCAAGTCGTTTTCCAACTTTGCGTGTAATGTTCCAGTTCAAGTCTGGGGAGTGGAATGCCAGATCAGGTGTTGAGGTTGTATGCCAAGCCGTTCAGTAAAATGTTGGGGAATCCACTGGAGAGGTGCAATATCATTTTGCCATTTCTCAATTTCCTCTCTTCTCTTGTCTATATGATTTTAGCCCCAACTTTGAAAATGGCTGTTAAAATCTCCACAGACCATCAGTTTCTCTTTATGTGGGATTGTTTCCAGAGCAAGTGCAATTAGGTCAGTAATAGTTAAGGAGGTGAAAGTCTGTATTACTGGTTTTTATATGGGTCATCTGGAATTTGGCTCCTTCCGTGTATACTACCACTTGACAAGCACTGATGTTGTTCTTAACAAGTGTGAATGCTCCTCCTTCTCTTCTGTCCTGGCTGTCTGATCTAAAACACTGGTAGCCTCTGATTTTAAAGGCGACATATTTGATTAGGTGTGTCTCCTGTATGCAGTGTATGCATACCTGCTCTACAAAGATTATGTATAGTTTATTATTTTTTTATGACAAGAGATAAGTTTATTATTTATTTATGTAATCATTTGATTGGTTTTTTTTCCATGCTTATTATGCCATTAACACATGGTGAATGACTGCGACAGAGTGAAAGCTGTAAGATGAAGGGCTGAATGTTAAACCGGCCCGTGTTCCCGATTCTTAACCCTTTTAAAATAAAGTATGTTCTCTCTCTCCTCTCTCTCCTCTCTCTCTCTCTCTCTCTCTCTCTCTTGCTCACACACACATACGCATACACTCACATAACTTTCCTGCCTTTCTGTACCACTTTATTCTGTTTCTTTTTTTTCTGGTTCTTGCTTGAGTTCAGACTCAATTCTTCTCATGACCCACACGGGCCAAACATCCATAGAGTGCCAGAAAAACGGAAAGGCCGAAACACTTGCCTGGGAGAGGAGAGATATTGATGGAGGTGGTGGCGGGGGGGGGGGGTTTACCCCCTCTGTAGGTTTAGAGAGTTTGTATAGCTGTTTCGCTCCAAAATAGTATAGAGTTTCCTGTATGTAGTCACAAGGCTGTGAGATTCATTAAGATTTCATACCTTGAAAACTTCGAGATGAAAACCATGAAGTATGGAAACCGCCCTACATTTAGTCTGATACTTTGAGACACGGGATGTAGTGTTTCATCGTGGCCTGGCAGGGTATTGACTGACGTGTTTACCCTGGTGGTGAAGCTGTCAGGGTAGCTTGCTTACGACATCTGATGTGAGAAGTTTGGAATTCCACACTGAGGCAAAATAATAAGCAAAACCTTTCTTTAAAAAAAAAAACAAACAAACAAAAACTCAACGATGTATAATTATTTCGCATGCATTTTCAATTATCTACACGAACAGTATTACCTTTCTTCATGAAACAACTTAAACTTTCATGATAAAACAACATCACATTTCTTCATGAAACAGTATCACTTATCTTCATTTTCTGTATTCTCCATAAACCCTAGCCAATGATGCTATTATGCATCCCAAGTACCCTGGGTTTTACATATCTGTTAACACCTGTTTGCTCAATTGTTTGTTTTACATTTGTGTTCTCTATAAAGATGAAATAGGAATGTATTGATTCTCCTATAATGGATCGGTTTATGAGGTTTCAAGATCTGAGAAATGTTAGATATTTTGGGGGGGGGGGGGGTATTTTTTTATCTTCTTCTCATAATCAGTTTTTAATAGATCTGTCTATCTATCTATCTATCTATCTATCTATCTATCTATCTATCTATCTATCTATCTGAGTTTTTGTAGACGTATCTATCTATCTATCTATCTATCTATATCAGTTTTTGTAGACGTATCTATCTATCTATCTATCTATATCAGTTTTTGTAGACGTATCTATCTATCTATCTGTCTGTCTGTCTATCTGTCTGTCTGTCTGTCTATCCCTCTGTCTGAGCTTGCCAGTATGTCTGCCTTTCTGTCTGTGCCTGTCTGCCTGCCTGCCTGTCTGTCTGCCGGTCTGTTTCTGTCTGTCTGCCTGTCTGTCTGCCTGTCTGTCCCTGTCTGTCTGTCCCCCTGTTTATATTCGTCTCCTGCTGTCACATCATGTAAGTCAATTCTGCCTAACCGCAAGTATTGTCTTATACTGTATTTTTTTCATATTTGTTGTTGTTTGAATTGTTCCTCTGTTTGCTTGTGAGCTACTCTGTCTGCTGCGCGTTATGTTAGCTTTATATTATCTTCACAGTTCTCTTAATTATGCCATTTAGATCTTTCGCTCGCGTGCGCGAGTGTGTTTGTATGTGTGTGAGAGAGAGAGAGAGAAAGAGAGAGAGAGAGAGAGAAAGAGAGAGATTTGAAAGTGAAATATTCTACAAACAGCAACTGTCATAATCTAGAATCTGTAGAAAAAAACGGCGGGTTGTGTCTTGTACTGGGAAATATGTTACATGGGATCCATCTCCCGTAGCATCTACATACAGTGGGCGTTTGAAGTGTCAGTGTTTTCACATTTCAAAGCCACTAGAGCATTTGAGGTAGGGTCCTCGCTGTTTATTTTTTCCATAAGTAAAAACAACCAGGTACCTATTTTTAAGGATATGTTGACACTGTTGCCGGTCGGTCCGGAAAAAAAAAACTCTACCGGAGTGGGAAAACAAACCCGGGGACCTTCTGAGGGCAGGCGGGTGCACTAACAACTACATCACGGCGAGAGGGAGTCTGTGATGAACATGCCTTAAACTACTGAAATCTGGGTAGTTCATTGCGATGTCAAAGATTTGAAGTGTAGGTTTCTATGTCCCTTAGCATCTGCATATCATAGGGGTGTAAGGTGTTATTACCTTCTCATTTCTAGGCTAGTACAGCGTTTGAAGTAGGTATGTGAAGTGTTAATACCTTTTCATTTCTAGGCTAGCACAGCGTTGAAGTAGGTATGTGAAGTGTTAATACCTTCTCACTTCTAGGCTAGTACAGCGTTTGAGGTAGGGGTGTGAAGTGTTAATATCTTTCACATTTCGAGGCTAGTACATCGTTTGAGGTAGGAATGTCAGCACCTGTTCTCTCTGCCTTTCTTTTCCTAGGTAAGCCCGAGGTACCTATTTCTCGATTCTGGGTGAACATTGGGTCCTGGTTGGTCCGAAAAAGCTCAGCTTGAATGAGAAATCGAATCAGGACCTTCTGATCGCGAGCGAGTGCATTAGCCCCTACACCACCTCTGCACCATTTCAAATATAACTGTGTGCAAGATTTCCTATATGAGGCTCGGTTTGCAGCTAGAACTCTCTCTATCCCTTCCCCATCCACTCCCCCTCTCTCTTTCTCCCTCTCTCATGCCCTCATTCTCCATTTTCTATATTTTGTCTCTCATAAATTACATAATGAGTTTTCCCCTGTTATCCTCCATCCGCAATTTCTTCACAAACAGAGATGTATTTATGTGATAATTCATTTCATCTGTAATGATGTTACGGCCCATGGTCTTGTTACTTATGTCATATCCATGTCAGCTTTACGGCATCAATAAGGCGCTTGTAATTGTTTTGTGGCATAGACTACGTACATTTTCAAACCCCTTGCGACATCTGCAGCGTGATCACAGATATAAACCTTCATGTATAAAAGATGACCCTGTTGTATAAATCATCACTTTTAAACTCCACACACTGAACTTCTGTGTCTAATATCAGGTCATATACGTGCACGTTGCTGGGTGTATTGTGTATTTACTACGACATGTAATAAACATTGATCTGTATCACATTGTTGATATTATATAGCTTCGCCTCTGTCTCTTAATTGCTTTCTTTACGGGCTGTCCTCGTCGTATTATTTTTCTAGATTCAATTACTGCACAGCATGGAGCAGAACCAAACAAGATGAAAAACCACATACAGACATATGAGAATAGAATCCTGAGAAGAATTCATGGACTGGCAAGAGGTCAATGGAAGATACAAAAAAAAATCTACACGTTGTTTAACCCTGCGCTTACTAACTGCCATTATGGAAAACAATAGACCGAGGTGAGTCGGGCATTTAGACAGAATGGGAGAAGATAGACAAACAAAGATGGCATATAGTCCTATACAGATGTGACGAAAGAGAGAAATCAGGAGGTAGACCTAGACAATGAAGGTTAGACAGCCTAGAAGAAGATATACGCCCTCCTTGGGAATGATAGTTGGCGTGAAAAGATAAAGAGAGGAATGGAGATGTGTATTGTCTACAACAGTGAGCCTCAGTGGCTCGAAAAGATGCTGACCATATAAGATTTTCATGTGTCGAGGGTCTTGGAAATACGGGCCTAACACCATATCCTCGATATGCCTTAATGGCATGAAGACTAGGATTTTACTTTTTAACCTTATGTATGCTATATATAATTGACTGAAGATCATACATTATGTAACCTGCCAATAAAAATTGTTTCCCCATTCATTCATTCCTTTGCTTGTCCCTTGCGGAACTTTGCCTCCCAAACAGCACTCCTGTAAGCCTCTCGGTTGTGAGCAAGATGGCCTGCTGCTGCTGCATCCATTTCCAGATCATCAACGATGTCTTGCAGCCATCTTCGTTTCGGTCTTCCTCTTTTTCTTTTTCCCATTATGTTCCCCATGGAACTGAAATATCTTATATCCTTCCCGTGCCTGCCGTTAAACGTCACATAGGGCTCGCAAAGTAGTTCGCCAATTTTTCCTGTCTTCGGCGAGTCTTTCAACCTCATCAAAGGATTTTATGCCTGTTAATTTGGCCTCTCTTAATAATGTCCTCTTCAGAGTTTCACGTGGTCTGCCTCTTTTTCTTCGGCCTGTTGTGTTCCACTTGATAGCTTGTTTTGGGATTCTCTGATCATTTCTTCTCATCAAGTGACCAGCATATGTCCATTTCCTTTTCCTGATCACCCATGAGACTGGTTGTTGTTCAGTCATCTATCTTATCTCTGCATTGTTCTTGAATTCGTTCCACTTGATGCCGAGTATTTTCCTTAGGCATTTGTTTTCAAAAGAGTCTAATTTCTTTTCTATTTCTTTAGTTGTTTTCCAGCTTTCACATGCATAAACGAGGGCGGATATTACATTTGAATTGAATAGTCTTAACTTGGTTTTTGTGCTTTTAACTTTTGAATTCCATATGTTCTCAAGATTCTTGAAGATTGATGCTGCTTTTGCAATTCTGATCCTAACTTCCTTTCTAGTGTCACCATCCTGGTCTATGTAGCTGCCAAGGTATGCAAATTGATTGACTTCATCAATATCTGTCCTTTCTATGTGTATTTTTCCATTTTGATTGAAAGGAATTTTCATTATATTTGTTTTGTCCTTGTTAATTTCAAGTCCTATTTTGCTAGCCAGTGGAGACAGGCTATCTGTTTTTTCTTGCATGGAATTCACATTATTACTGATAAGAGTTATGTCATCAGCAAAATGAAGGTCTTCTAGTTGGGTCTCATGTACCCAGTCAGTACCTGTGTTACCTGTGCAGCATTTTTTTCATTATGAAGTCTATTGTAATCCTAAAAAGTAAAGGAGACAGTATACATCCTTGTTTCACACCTATTTCAATCTGGAACCATTCACTCATCCCTTCTTCTGTCTTGACTGCACAAACATATCCATTGTATAAGTCCTTAATGATGTTGACAATTTTAGATGGTATTCCATATAGACATAAAATTCTCCATAATGAATCTCTGTGTATGCTATCAAATGCCTTTTTAAAATTTATGAAGTTAAGTATTAATGGTTTCTGCTTTTCAATATGTTCTTCAAGTATTATTCTGAGAGTAAAGATCTGGTCGAGACAGCTTCTCCCTTTTCGAAATCCTGCTTGTTCTTCTCTCATTGCAGTATCCACTATATCTTTGAGTCTATTCAAAATGACCTTGCAAAATACTTTTGACGCAACTGACATTAAGGTTGTTACAGTCACTAAAGTGCCTTTTTTGGTATTTTAACAATGATTCCTTTCTTCCAATTAGAAGGGACCTTTTATTCTTTCCAAATCTTATTAAACATTCTCTGTAGTTGTCTCATGTTGTCACTATTGATAGCTTTTAGCATTTCGGCTGTTATTTCATCTTCACCAGCAGTTTTGTTGTTAGCCATTAAATTCACTGCTGTTTCAATTTCATGCAAATTAATTTCATCTAGGTTGACATTTAGTTGTGGGGCTGGTAAGTCAGTTTGAAAGTTTAACAATTCTTTTGGGTGTGGTCGATTAAGTATTTCTTGGAAGTGTTCAGCCCATCTTTGCTTTTGGTCTTTATTTGATGTTAATAGGGTTCCAGTTTTGCTAAGGATTGGTCTTTCTTTAGATGTAATAGTACCTGTTAGCCTCTTTTGTATGTTATATAAAGTTTTGCTGTCTCCTGTTTTTGCTGCTTATTCTGCCTCTTTCGCCATATTGTCTATGTATTCTCTTTTATCCCTTCTAGCTGAACTTTTTACTTTCTTGTCTATTCCTTTGTATGTTGCTTTTGCCAGATCTTTTCCAAGATCTATTTTTGCATTCAACATGTCTAATTTGACTGCTCCTCTTCCATGTATATACTTCCATGTTTTATCTGATCTCTCTCTCTCTCTCTCTCTCTCTCTCTCTGAACCTTAAGTGCCCAGGGCACATGGGGCTTCCGCAAGGGTTTTCCACAATTGCCTGTCCTTCGCCTTTTTTCTGCTCTTGCCCAGGTGAGCCCTCTATTGCTCAGCATCCTTTCTGTTGTTCTTCTCCATATCTCTTTTGGTCTACCCTTACTTCTGCTCCCCTGTGGTGTCCATCTTAGTGCTATTTTTGGTAGTGAGTTGTCAGTCATTCGGAGCACATGTCCCAACCATCGCCAGCGTCTTTCCTCAATAATTGTTGTCAGTGGTTTCATCTGCATTTCTGCTAATAAGATGTTATTTCTTATGGTGTTTGGCCAAAATATTTTTCTAATTCTTCGTAAACATTTAGTCTGGAAAGAATTCATCTTGTTTTCTGTGGTTTTGGTGATTTTCCAGCATTCACTTCCATAAAGTAATACACTTAGAATATTACTCTTAAATATCCTGATTTTCAAATTTATACTTATTTTTTTTTTATTTCCATATAGTCTGCAGCATTGCAAAAGCCTGGTTTGCTCTAGTAAGTCTGCTGTTGATGTCCTCTGTGCTGTCTCCATTTTCTACTACTCTGCTGCCAAGGTATACAAATTCGTTGACCTCCTCCACTAACTTGTTATCTACTCTGAGTACATTTCTGTTGTTCACATTTTGCTTCATTAACTTTGTCTTTCCTACGTTGATCTTTAGTCCTATGTTGTTTGCATTCTGAGTTAGCTTGTTTATTTTATCTTGCATATCTTTGTGACTGCTTGATAATAAACAAATGTCGTCCGCAAAGTCAAGGTCCTCCAGCACTGTATCAAGGGTCCATTGTAATCCTCTGCGTTTGTCTGATGTTGCCTCCTTCATTAACCAGTTTACTGCCAAGATAAATAATGTTGGTGATAGTACACATCCCTGTTTCACTCCTGTTTGTACCCTAAAGCTGCTGGAGGTATGTTCTCCACAGATAACTTTGCACTGAAAACCCTCGTATAGGGCTTTGATTACATTAACTATTTTATGGGGGAGGCCATGCCATCTTAGGATTTTCCACAGTGCATCTCTGTTGACACTGTCAAAGGCTTTCTCAAAATCTATGAATAATGCATATATTGTTCTATGCCACTCATTTGCCTGTTCTAATATTTGTCTAAGTTTGTCTATGCATGATCTTCCTTTCCTAAATCCTGCCTGCTCTTTCCGAAGTTTTTCCTCAAGTGTTGGTACAATTCTGATGTTTTATCTGATATCCATGCTTTTCTATTTGGTTTTTTCAGTCCAGCGCTTGCTTTTGCTGCTGTGATTATGGCTGTGCTGTAAGAATTCCATAATTCATCTATACTTATCTCCTCAACTTCACTGGGTGTTTTGGAATGATTGGCAAGTTCCTGATTGAAATTAATGTTAGTATTTTCTTCTTGTAGGCTGTGGCTGTTTATCTTTCTGTGTACTGATTTCTTGTGTTGGCTTTTCAATTTTAGTTTTTTTTCCCTATGCACAGGTTGTGATCACTGTTGACATCTGCACCCCTATAATCCCTTACATCTATGATGTAAACTGAAATATAGGTGTGCTAAAAGAACTCTCCACAAAACAAAAAGGAATGGAAAAACTAATTATGTCAGTCCGTAAGAATAGTGAAGAGCAAAACCTCTATCTTACTGCGAAGAAAAATATATTGATGACAGCTGACAAAACACATAAGGCAGCTGAAAAATCAATGAGGTAACATTGGAAGATGTTGAAAGTTTTGAATATCTTGGATCATTACTAACTAATAACGGAGATACAATGAGGGAAATCAAAAGGAGGACATCTATCGCTCTTCAGAAAGTAAAACAACTAAAGAAGCTGTGGAGAGGAACAGACAGAACTACAAAAATAGGATTTTTAAGGGCATGCATCTTTCCCATCGCAACATATGCCTGTGAAACCTGGACACTTAACAAAACAGCTGAGAAACACATAAATGCATTTGAATGTAAATGCTACAGAAGAGTTCTTCAAATGTCATGGCCACAAAAAACAACAGATATATCCATACTATAAAAACTTAATATTGAAGAAGGTTGACTAGTAAAGAGGATTTAAGAGAGAAAACTTAAATATTTTGGACACATTAAACGTCATGATAATTTAGAGAAGACCGTATTGGAAGGATGCATAAACGGAAAAAGAAAGAGAGGAAGACCAAGGCGAAGATGATTATCGTTGATAATCTGCAAATGGATGCATCAGCAGCAGGGCACCTTGCTTACAACCCAGAAGCCTGCAGGAGTGCTGTTTTGGAGGCAAAGTTTCGCAAGGGACACGCAAATGACTGACTAAAAAGAACTGACTGTTATTATGAGAGGGGAAAGTAAATGGGCATAGATACTATTAGTCCACAGAGATTCTAGAGACTTTCTCTATTCACTGAAGGCGTCTAAGGAAGGAAGCAGCCAGTAGTTTCACTTCTGTTATGTGGCTACATAATGAAACTAACGCTATGGTTATGGCTAATAACCACCAGCTCCTTCATTACGCATTTTCCCCTGCAAAAGGGACACAATCCCGTGGCTTTACAAGTGTCTTTATGGATACTGCGCCTACAGACAGGATTACGTCCGTGCGGTGAAAGCCAGAGACCGTTCAAAAGCTCTGGGAAATTGGAAGTCATTGCTGCGAACACTACTAGTCATAAAACACAGCAAGACATGATAAATATCCAGTAAGTTAAGGTGGGGCACACACACACATATATATATAAATATATATATATATATATATATATATATATATATATATATATATATATATATATATATATATGAAACTACAGGATTATAAAACAAAATCATACAAGAAATGTTAAAAAAACATCGAAAAGGTCATGTCATCATATTCTGCAGCGCCGTACTGTAACATCACGTCTTCTATAGATCTCGACATGTACTGTATTACTTAGAAATTTATGATCGATGCGTCATCCTATACCAAGTCAATACCATGAAACCAGTCATTAAATTCCTTCTTGCCTTTTTTTTTTTTTATTTAACGCATTCTTCTTTTCACTTTCTGATGTTTTCTTGTTCTCTTTCTGCATCACATATCCAGCAAGTGGTGATTTCATTTCTATGATAGTTCTGACAGGCATTTTACACTGATTTTTCAGCTACAATAAAGTAGCGCTTTCAACACTGACACGCTACTGTCAGGCGTGGACACAAAAGTAATGGGATTCTTAAATCAATAAAGTCCCTGCGAAAGACATTGATTTCTTTTATTATTTTGAGCATAATGAAACAAAACGACAAGGTCTAGAGATTTTAAACACGTACTTGGAGACCCACTAATGAAGAAACGTTTAGAATTGCAGCCCATTACCTGGGTTATGGACATCTAGAAATGTGTGTCCCATCAGCCGGTAATACCGACAAAGAAATGTAAAATCTTTGAATGGACAAGAGCAGTGTTTCCCAACCTTTTTTGGGGGGATTATGTCCCACCTCAACGCCTCAAAGAGTTTGAATCCCCCCCCCCCAAACCTCTCTCCCACTCTCTCCCCCAAAAAAGCGATATCACAGTCAACCAATTTCTCGAAAAAAAAATATAAATATATTCTAAGTAAAAAAGGTAAATAAGGTGAAATTCCCGTACCTATGCCATTAAGGCATAATTGGGGTACGGTGTTAGGCGCATGAAAGTGTGATGTGGTCAGTATCACCCTGGCCCTGTGACAGATGGCTGGGAAAGGCGCACATGAAATGCAAAGGACAAGCCGATTAATCCGAAAGTACAAAAGTGAGCGCAAAACAGTCAAATAGAATGAAAAGGAGTAGATAGTGACGAAATGACTTATAGAGTATAGTTAGAGATAAAAGGCTTAGAGACTATACTTAGAGATAAAAGACTTAGAGACTATACTTAGAGATAAAAGACTTAGAGACTATACTTAGAGATAAAAGACTTAGAGACTATACTTAGAGATAAAAGACTTAGAGACTATACTTAGAGATAAAAGACGTAGAGAGTGTACTTACAGATAAAAGACTTAGAGAGTATTCTTAGAGATAAAAGACTTATAGAGTATCATCATCTTCAGGTGCCGTGCCGACTGGCGATAGCTATTATGCTTCTCCAGAGTACACGATCCTTCATGCAGGCCATCAGTTCAGTTGGTGATCTCCTCTCACACCATCCCGTCAGACTGCCCAGTATCATTTCTCTTGGTCTTCCTCTTGATCTTCTTCCTTCTATTTTTCCTGTTGTTATAATATTTTTAATGCCCCCTCTTCTCATTGCATGTCTTATGAAAGTACACTGTCTCTCTCTTATTTTTTGACAAGATTTTTGTCTCTCCAGCTCTTCTCATACATTCTTCATTAGTTATTTTTTCTGTCCAGGGGATTTGCAACATTCTTCTAATAAACCACATTTCTGCTGCTTCCAGTGATTTTTGTGCAGACCTGACTATTGTCCATGATTCACTTCCATATAACAATATAGGTTCAGTATAGCATTTTAGGACTCGTTTTCTAGTATTCGTTGATAAGGATATGTTGTCTAATATGTTTCTCATTCTCTAAAATGCAGTCTTTGCTTGGCCTATTCTGTTCCTAATTTCTATTCTGCATTTCCCATCTGAAGTTATTACTGCTCCAAGGTATTTGAATTTCTCCACCTGCTTTAGAATAATTCCATTTAATTTTATACTGCATTATGGTGGATTCTGTTTCTTAGTTATAACCATAGTCTCTGTGTTTTTTATGTTCAAAGTAAGGCCTTTCTGTTCACTTTCTTTGGCGACTTTATCCAAGAGATTTTGCAGGTGTTGTTTGTTCTCAGCTATCAGTACTGTGTCGTCAGCATACCGAAGGTTGTTAATATTGTATCCTCCAATTTTTATGCCTGGTTCTGTGATGATCGTTCTTAGAATATTCTCGCTGTACAGAGAAAAAAGGTCTGGAGATATTACACATCCTTGTCGCACCCCTTGTTTTATAGGTTGATATTTTCCAGCTCTATTTTCAACTTGAATTGCTGCTTCCTGCTGCCAGTATAGATGTTTTACAATCCTCAGGTCTTTGCCGTTTATATTGATGTCTTCAAACATTTTAATAATTTCATTATATTTCGCCTTGTCGAATGCCTTGGTGTAATCAATGAAGAAGTAGCGATCTTTCTGTACTTCTAAAGTTCTTTCTGTTAGTGTTCGTAAAGTATAAATGTCATTATGTGTTCCTTTTCCTTCAACGAATCCAAACTGTTCATCTGCTATTTCCATTTGTATCTCTTTCCTTGTTCTTCTCATAATGATTCTCAGAAGTAGCTTCGTTATGTGACATGAGAAGTTGATAGTCCGGTGGTCATCACATTCCTTTGCACCTGGTTAGAGAGTATACTAGAGATAAAAGACTGAGAGAGTATACTTAGAGATAAATGACTTAGAGAGTATTTTTAGAGATAAAAGACTTAGAGAGTATACTCAAAGATAAAAGACTTAGAAAGTATACTTAGAGATAAAAGAATTAGAGAGTATACTTAGAGATAAAAGACATATGCGGACAAACATTAGTAAGAGTAGAGGGTAGAAAAGAAAAGAAGACCGAATCAACAGAGGATAGAGAGACAAAGACTTTAGGAAGAGTAAGACATTAAAGAAAACAAGACCGAATCAACAGAGGATATAGAGACAGAGACTTTAGGAAGAGCAAGACACAGAAGAAAACAAGACCGAATCAGCACACTTGAAGAAAGTAGGACACCATCTCGGACGCTGACAAAAGACAGAACAAGCAAATGACCGGACATTCGAAAAAACGGAATAGACGATGTGTTAAGATTGTGCTGTTCTTAAAATGGAAGCTAACCGTGTCCGACGATGTTGTTGGAAACAAAAATGTAACTAATAAAGATGTGTATTGTATATCACAAAATAGAGAAACAGTGATAAGAAAAATGAAAATAATAGTTGCCGTTAGCCTACGGTTGGGCCGTTCCTTTTTTGGTTCCTGACTAGTTCGTGTTGTTTGAAGATGCGATAGACACCCGTAACACATCATACAAACCCTCATACGGGGGCAGGCCGCTTTACCTTCCCAGATTCCTCTGGTATCCATTTTTTTTAGGCTGGGTGAACCCCGGGGCCTTTTTTTGTGTGTGTGTAGCAGAAAAACCCCACTGCTGTGACTTGAACCCGGTACCACGGGATTAAAATATATTCCAAGTGCCCACCAAAATATACATATTGCTCCCCTGTGGGGCGTACGCTCCACGTTGGGAAACTTTGGACTAGAGACGGATACTCCAAGAATAAGATACGTATAAGAATGATGGATATAATGAAAAAGATATAATATATATTTTGTTTGTTTTTAACAATGCAAAATGTATATTATCACCTCTCTCCTCTCCCCCCTCTCTCTCTCCCCTCTCTCTCTCTCTCTCTCTCTCTCTCCTCTCTCTATCTCTATCTCGTCTCGTTAGTACCTAAGACACCTGAGACTGCTGGTAATAAGAGATTTCCACTTTCGTCGTTTCTTCGCCATCTTCTTGGCTGTCTCCCATGTCAGCCCTTTGTTTACCCTCATTATCTCCGCTGTCGTCTCCCGGTCTCTTTGGGCCGTCCCATGCTTATTTTACTCCGTGGAGTTCTCGTCAAACCTGTTCATAATAAGGACTCATCTGTCGTTCTCATAATTTGGCCAATCAATTGCACCTTCTCAAGTACTGTTGACAGTGGTGTCATGTGCGTCTCTCTTAACAAGAGGTCATTACAGATGGTATTTGGCCAGAACACTCCTTGCATCGTACATAGACAATTGGTTTGGACGGTGTCAAATGCACCTGCAGGCGTCTGTGCCATTTTCCAGAATTCGCTCCCACGTAGTAACTCTTCAAACATTGCTGTTGAATATTCTGAATTTGCTTTTCTAGTTTATCTTTTCGGATCTCCAGATATGATTGCCTGAGGTCCAAGCTTACTGGGCTTTTAAAAATTTTTATTCTGACTTTTTAACTGTTGTCTCCATCTGCTCTTGGTTTATGACAAAGTTATATGAATCCCCTAACTTCTTCGACTGGTAAATAGTTTAATGATTTCAGCATTTTGTTACTATATAACCAAGGTATGTGAATCCCTTGACTTCTTCGACTGGTAAATAGCCTCATGATTTCAGCAGTTTGATTTTCTTTGTGTTCACCCGTAGCCCAAAAGTGCTTGCTTTTGTTGTCAGCCCTGTCTGCCTTCCCTTGCATGTTCGTGTGTCTGTGTGAGAGCAGTGCTATGTCGTTGCTTGCGAACTCCAGTTCTTCTAGGTGTTTATATTAAGGACCACAGAATGCCTCTGTTTCGGTCTACAATTGTTTCTCTCATCATCCAATCAGTGGCGAGAACATGAACAGCGCTGGCGACAGAAAGCATCCCTATTTCACCTCAATTTGGACATCAAAAGGATGTGAGAGGTGATTTCCCTTGATTACTTTGCAATGAAATCCTTGATGTTTTCATAACAGTGCAGTGTGTGTGCGTGTGTGTGTGTGTGTGTGTATGTATGTGTGTGTGTGTGAGAGAGAGAGAGAGAGAGAGAATACAAGGGCATCAGCTAATACAGTGTACCGTTTCTAGTGTGATTCACAAGGTAAAATTGAGAATAAGCAAGACGAGATTGGGAGATTGTGGACCTGTCTTATATGAATGAGTCAGCTTACCAATGAAAAACGATGCCGCAGCTGTGGAGATATAAATCAGAATATACGGTATGATCTAATGTTTTTGTTATTTCTAAATGGGTGACTGTATTTATATGTGTGCAGGTCTGTGTAATTATACCAGTATGCCTATAAGTAATGAATGAATGATCTTTATTTTTAAAAGGTAAAGAATTGGTCACGCAGACCCGTCTTACATTCATCACTCCATCTTTCATTCTTCCTACACACTCGATTTAATACAAGTATACAAATTACATTAGGGAAAAAAAAAACATGTCAAAAGAGTGTAAGATTAAACTATTGCATTCAAAGTAAAAGATAATAAAATAGCACTCTCACACATATAAACGAAACGCACACACACAAACGTATACATAATCAAAAATACGATGCCAAGTACAGATCTTCTAACATATGTTTTTAACAAGTATTAAAATAATTTCTAACAATATCTAACACGTTACTTTTCGAACTATGTCATTTTAGTACTCGATGGCTGGCGAGTCATGGGGTTGAGAGAGTGCTGGTTATTCTATGGAGGCATATATAGTAAGTAGGTTTCAATACTTCATTCTATTTATATGCGTTTGTATTATATATTTGAGTATGTCCATGAAGATATATGCGGAGTTATACATCTGAAGATGTATACTTAGCATATGTATGCGTGCACTTGTGTATATGTGTATTTATGTATATATGTAAGCCTGTAACGTAGCTGCTTGTGAGATTTTAAAGAAAACGTTGCTATTAAAATGTGATGTTTCTGTTTCACTGTTTTCCGAAGAAGACATTTTTATGTTGCTAAATAATGTAGCACAGAAATATGAAAATAACATATTTGACATCTGAGAGTCCTAGATGTTTCTGAAATGTCGGTCTCATTGTTCTGCAAAACTGTATTTCATTCGTTAATCTGGTCACGTGATATGAGGTGGAGAGGAAAAAAAGGGAAGGAGGAAGGAAACTGGGTTAGCCTCGATATCGCTGACAAGCTTTCTTGACCTGGGTCAACGATTCCCACTTCAGATTGATTCGACCCAAAAAAAAAAATGACATCCACATCTAGACAAGCCCTTCTTAAACACCAGTAAATTCTGCTCAGAATATCTGAAATGAAGAATTTTTATTATTATTATGGATTGCTGTATCGATGTGTTTCTTGTTCTTTGATGAAGTTTGTGAAATACAGGATCTCGATGTTTCACACAGTTGTATGTGCTGTGCATAGCCCAATAAATATAATGTCATTCCCCTCATATTTGATTTGCTGGAATTAAAGTCCTTGTTGATGCCGCGTCAAATATGTGAGCAAAAAATAATAGCATCAAATGGGATGTGCAGCTCTCATATCAAGAACAGATTATGCCAAGAAAAAAGTAATATTTCATATATATCGAAACTATTTTGCGTAATACATTTTTTTTTCACTTAATAACAGAGAAGAAGTTGTGAAAGTCTCTATTGAACCCTTCTTTTTCTTCTCCTTCTTCTCCTTTTTCTTCTTCTTCTTCTTCTTCTTCTTCTGCTATTTCCCCGGGACTGCAAGCTGGTGTTCTCTGCAGGTGAAGGTGTTGAGGTGCAGCATCGTGTCGGATAGGGAGTGGGTTACAGAGGCTTTTTTTCAGTTCGTAAGTGGAGTTAAAAGGCGCGTGGGGTAGTGGTGGGTGGGGGGGATGTGGAATATTTCTTTAGCAGACTCCACAACGATGGGGGGACTATGACGATCCCTACCCCGTTAATCAGGGTGGGCCTGTTACTGGGGGTACCAACGGAAAGGTGGGACAGGGTCTTGATCAGGTATGGTTCACCGACCCTGACATTCACTTGTCAGTTATGTATTACTGACGACTAAATTGAACAGCGACTTCGACCCCCCCCCCCCCAAACCACCCCACCGCCCGCCACCCCCTGAAAACATTTCGAAATATAAATGAAAAAATCTGTATTCAGCCTTTTTGAATGAAAGTGAATGATGGGCAACAAACAGACTAATAGGGGGAATCAACAGAATCAGCTGAGACTTTGAGGGATATTAAAAATATCAAAGAATTCTGAATATGTTTTTTTCCGTTTCGTGTCAGCCGTCACGAAGGCGAGACGAAACATATTTCCGGGTAAAGTTTTGAGTTGTTAGTTTGCGTGGGAGATTCATCATTCATTTTTCGGGAACGCGGCCATATGATGAGAGAGCATGTTATTGTTTTCTGCGTGGAAGTGTTCGTCTCGTGTTTTCAGAAATTCTGTATTGTGGTATAATAATTGTCCAGCAATGATCTCCACATGTGCCTCTTTATTTATGTTAAGTTTTTTTGCTGTTGTTATACGCTGGCATAAGTGTAAATTGTTTTAAAATGTGTAGAAGATAGGCTAAATGCAACATTATGTTACAGGCCTGAAGGTGGGTTGTGGGCCAGTTAAGAAACCTAATGTGTCTATAGCGTTATGATCGTATGTATTGCTGGCTATTCCTGTGTAATATGTACTAGTCCTGGAATACTGGGACATTTTCAATGTAATATGTGTTAGTCCTGGAATACTGGGACATTGTAATATGTGTTAGTCCTGGAATACTGGGACATTTTCAATGTAATATGTGTTAGTCCTGGAATACTGGGACATTTTCAATGTAATATGTGTTAGTCCTGGAATACTGGGACATTTTCAATGTAATATATGTTAGTCCTGGAATACTGGGACATTTTCAATGTAATATATGTTAGTCTTGGAATACTGGGACATTTTAGATTTCACTGATCTTCATTAATTGTTAAGTTCACATGAAGTATTACGAATTTGAATTCACATATGTTTCCGTGCCATTCATCTTTTTTTATCTTTGATATCACGTGTTCTTTTAAAATGTGTGTGTCCATGCTTCGTGGCCATGGTTATGCTTCATTAAATTCAACTGCCATCAAAATAAGTTGTTTCCCTTTGATGTTCTGACTGTTTGTGAGTGTTTGAGTTTGTTCAATTCAAGCGCCATGCCGCCTGGCATAGGCGATCATTTCTCTCCACAATTCCCTGTCTTTAGACTTGATTATGAGATCTGCCGGTGACTTTCTTTCTAGCCACACTGACAGCCCATCCAGTAACTTCTGTCTTCCTCTGTTTCTTCTTCCTTCAATTTTTCCAGTTGCTGCAGTGTGTTCCAATTTTCCTCTCCTCAGGAAATGTCCTATAAATCCCGCTTGTCTGCCTCTGATCTTTGCTATAATTTGCTTTTTAATTCCAGCCTCTCTTAAGACTTCTTCATTGGTTTTCTTGGCTGTCCATGGTACCTTCAACATCCTTTTTATAAATCAAATTTCCATGGCCTCCATTTTTTGCTGTACTCTCTTACTCATAGACCATGCTTCACACCCATAAAACAAAATTGGCTCGATGTAACATTTAAGCACTCGGAATCTTGTTTCCATTGATGCGGATCTGTCGCACAAGATGTTTCTCATTGTCTGGATTGCTGACTTGGCCTGAGCACGTCTGCTTTTTATTTCGTTGTGACATTTCCCATCAGTTGTTATAATAGTTCCTAAGTACTTGAATCTATCAACTTGTTTCAGATTTGTGCCATCGATGGTAATGCTACATTCTGGTGGTATTCTTTTCTTTGAGATGACCATCACTTCAGTCTTCTTTTTTATTCAGGCTGAGACCTTTATTTTTACTTTCACGAACTGCGATGTCCAGAAAGAGCCTATAGCTCCTCTTCAGTTTTAGCAATCAAGACTGTGTCGTCTGTATATCTTAACTTGTTACGATTGTACCTGCCAACTGATATTCTTGGCATATTCTCTATATTTCTCATTATGTTTTCGCTGTACAAGGAGAAGAGGTCAGGAGATAGAACTTCCTTATCTCACTCCCAATTGTATATCTTGGAATGCTCCTATTTGGTTCTCAACCTTCATTGCTGCTGATTGCTACCGAGATATGTTTTTGATAAGTTTCAGATCTTTCCCATCTATGTTGATGTCTTCCAGCATTCTTATAATTTCTATGTGTCTTACTTTGTCAAATGCTTTACAGTAGTCTATGATGCATAAGTATAGGTCTATCTTTATTTCTATTTATATCTCCATCAATGTTCGTATTATATATGGCATTACTTGTGCCTTTTCCTTCGAAGAAGCCATACTGTTCTTAAGCGATTTCTGGTTTTATTTTGCTCCTGACTCTTCTCATAACAATGCGAAGTAGGATTTTGGTAACATGGCTCATAGGACTAATGGTTCGATGGTCTTCACATTCAACTGCACCTTGTTTCTTTGGTAGGGCAATGAAAACTGATTGCAAAATATCTGATGAGACATAGTTACTGTTATAGATTCATTCAACAATCTTGTAATTTTTTCTGTGCCAAGCTCTCCTAATGCTTCAAATTCTTCCTCGGTGATTTTGTCTGGTCCTGATGCATTGTTGTTTTTCATGTGTTTGATGACTTCTTCCACTTCTGCTTTTAATATGTAAAACCCTTCATTATTATTTCGTATATCTATTTCACTTCCATTATCCTCATAGAGTTATCTAATGTATTCGCTCCATCTTGCCATTATTTCATCTCTGTTCGTTATTGTATGCCCCGCCTTTGATTTCAGGCAACCAGTCTTGTGGTATGTCCTTTTGTTTGTTAACTGCTTTATTTATTTGTACATATCTCTTGTATTTCCATAATGGTGTGTCTCTATTTCACTATATTTCTTATTTAGCCACTCCTCTTTAGCTTTATTCCATTTGTGTCTTATTTCTTTATTTATTTTATCACAGTCATCTTTATCGTCCTTAAGACTTCTTCTCTGATCCATTAGTTGCAAAATTTCTTCTGTCATACACCTCTGTTTAGTGTGTCGTTTATTTGGAGGTAGGATTTCGATAGATGGTTGCTGAATAGAGTCTTTGAGCATATTCCATTGTTCATCATTCGTTTCAATATTTTATATAGCATTAAATCTATTATGACCTATGGTCCTATATTGTTCTTGTATTGCTTTATCTTTCCGTAACAGCTCTCTATCTAGTTCTTTGTTTTTAGCTGCTACCTTTAACCTCTTTAGTCTGATTCTCACTTTTCCTACGACTAGGATGTGGTCACTGTTGCAGTCTTCGCTTGGTCTTGTTTTCACGGATATTAATGAGTTCCTGAATCTTCTGTTGATTATAATGTAATCTATCTGGTTACGTATGTTATTATTTGAGCTTTTCCATGTCCATAGTCGCCTAGGGTGTTGTTGAAACAAAGTATTTCCTATTATCATTTTACTCTTTTCTGCCCATTCAATCAACACCTCTCCTCTTTTGTTTCTGATTCCTACTCCATACTTGCCAGTAGCTTCGTTGTCTTGTTCAGTCCCTACTTTCGCGTTTAAATCATCCAGCACATAGTTTACTTTCCATGGTTTGTACTGTTTCATTGTCATGTCCAGATTGTTGTAAAATTCTTTTATCTCATCATCAGAGCTTTCTGAAGTTGGTGCGCATACTTGGATGAGATTTTAGCCCTGTAATTTAACCATTAACACTCTGTTTGATGTGCACCAGAAGCCTTTCACAGTTCTTTCTGTCGTCTTATCCAATATTATGCCAACTCCATTTCTACGCTGGTTTCCTCCGGAATATATTATTTTGACGCCTTTGTGATCTCTTCTTCCTGCTCCAGTCCATCTCATTTCATATAAACCAAGAATGTTAATTTCCATTCTTTTCATTTCTGGTTCGATGTTTTCCAGTTGTCCAAGTTCTTTTAATGTTCTAATGCTCCATGTTGCAATTACTGCGGTGTTGCTTGTGTTTTCTTTGCGTACAGAAGTTGGATGAGGATCTGGTATCATCTGTCGCACGTAATGGTCCCTACCGGACGAGGTTTGTTAGTGAAATTAATTGATACAAATGTCTTATAATCTTGCATTACTGAATTCATGTCCGTGCTAGTTGTGTTGTTTTGTGGTGTTTAGAACTGTTGTTCAGCTCCAGCAAAGATTACATTAAGTAATCATCATCATGAGCCAGGAAAGTTCTGGGGGGACGGGACAGAATATTGATGAAACATTTGATAAAGAAAGTTCTTAGGTTCAGGAAATTGATAAAACAGGGTAAGAATATAGAATGACTGTCACCAGTGCGACAGTAGATTAAATAAGAGAATCGGTTTCTTCCCTCAAGTATGATAGTACGTTATAACGCGGAGAAGAAACGAGAAAAAGAAAAGAATACCCCCCCCCCCCTTTTTCAGTTTATCATAATAATAAATACAATTATATTCGCGTTGTTTACAGAATGCTAACATGAACCAGAGAATATTTAATACGAGCCAGTGAAAGAAAAAAAAACGCTGTCTTGTCTCATTCTTCATAAAACCTTTCAGTGTTGATGGAACAAAGACACTTCTTGAAAGGGCTCAGCGATTTGCTTCGTATAAAGGGATGTTCGAGGCTTCTATACTTTCGTCCCTGCACCTCTCTCGTGGGCGGCCTCCCCCCCCCCCCTTTTCCTACAAATCTTAGCGTCAACATTTTCGGCAGTGCTCTGTCTGGCGTGATCGTGTAAGCATCTGGCTTTTTTTGTTTTTTAGATTTCTGAATGCAGTAATACTGACGTTAACCCAAGCATTTGGCTTTTTCTTGTTTTTTAGATTTCTGAATGCAGTGTAATACTGACGTTAACCCAAGTATTTGGCTTGTTTTTTTTTAGATTTCCGAATGCAGTGTAATAAAAGTATTTGGCATTTTGGGTTGTTTTTTTTTTTAGATTTCTGAATGTAGTGTAATACTGACGTTAACCCAAGCTCTGCCCTGATAGTGTCATTTCTGATTTGGTCTCTTCTAGTTACATTTTGTATTCTTTTCACCATCTCATTTCTGTCGTGATGACGTTCCATTTGTTTTTGGCTGTTATTATCAATTTCTGATATCGACAAAACAGAGCTGGGAAGAAAAGTTTGGTGAACAGCGTTCTTTCTGTTTCACTTGTGACGTATTCATTTTTCAGTAAAGATATCATTTGTCCTGTTACCTGATTTTCTTTATTGTATCTGCTCTCAATTTACATATTCAGTGGTCTCTGAAAATCCAGCTTTAAAAAAACAAAAGAAAATCTAATCTAAAATAAACATGTCATAGTGACTGACTGTTGGCGTGTCAGCTGACACCTCATCCGCATCTTGTCTGTTGCCAAAGTGACGGTGTAGGTTGTATCAAATAATTGTCACTGAAGGGAGTTTCTGAACTTGTCACTCCGAGAAGGATAAGTCATCTTGTTAAAGGCCAGTGGAAATGCCTGAGTCTGTATCTATCAGGCAGATACAGGAAAAAACATGTTCAAAATATGTTTATGAATCTGAGTTTTCATTAATTGGTGTCTTGTACGTAGCACACTGAGACATTCTTGTACGTAGTACACTGAGACATTCATGTACGTAGTACACTGAGACATTCATGTACGTAGTACACTGAGGCATTCTTGTACGTAGTACACTGAGACATTCTTATACGTAGTACACTGAGACATTCTTATTCGAAGTACGCTGAGACATTCTTGTATGTAGTACACTGAGACATTCATGTACATAGTACACTGGGGCATTCTTGTACGTAGTACACTGGGGCATTCTTGTACGTAGTACAATGAGACATTCTTATACGTAGTACAATGAGACATTCACGTACGTAGTACACTGAGACATTCTTGTGCCTAGTACACTGAGCATTTTAAAATGCTTGAAGACAACAATGCAGACGCAAAGAACCGAGGATTGTAAAACATCTATACTGGCAGCAAGAAGCAGCAATTCGAGTTGAAAATAGAATTGGAAAACATCAAACTATAAAACAAGGGATGCGACAAGGATGTGTACTACCTTTTTTCTCTGTACAGCAAGAATATTCTGAGAACGATCATCACAGAACCAGGCATAAAAATTGGAGGATACAATATTAACAACCTTCGGTATGCTGACGACACAGTACTGATAGCTGAGAACAAACAACACCTGCAAAATCTCTTGGATAAAGTCGCCAAAGAAAGTGAACAGAAAGGCCTTACTTTTAACATAAAAAAGACAGAGACCATGGTTATATCTAAGAAACAGAATCCACCAACATGCAGTATAAAATCAAACGGAACTATTCTAAAGCAGGTGCAGAAATTCAAATATCTTGGAGCAGTAATAACTTAGGTTGGAAATGCAGAACAGCAATTAGGAACAGAACAGGCCAAGTAAAGACTGCATTTTAGAGAATGAGAAACATATTATCCAACACATCCTTATCAATGAATGTTAGAAAACGAGTCCTAAAATCCTATATTGAACATATCTTGTTATATGGAAGTGAATCATGGACAATAGTCAGGTCTGCACGAAAATCATTGGAAGCAGCAGAAATGTGGTTTATTAGAAGAATGTTGCAAATCCCCTGGACAGCAAAATAACTAATGAAGAATGTATGAGAAGAGCTGGAGAGACAAAAATCTCGTCAAAAAATAAGAGAGAGACAATGTACTTCCATATGACATGCAATGAGAAGATAGGGCATTATCGAAAATATTATAACAACAGGAAAAATAGAAGGAAGAAGACCAAGAGGAAGACCAAGAGAAATGATACTGGACGGTCTGACGGGATGGTGTGAGAGGAGATCACCAACTGAACTGATGGCCTGCATGAGGATCGTGTACTCTGGAGAAGCATAATAGCCAACGCCATCGGCATGGCACCTGATGATGATGATGATGATGAAGTATACTAAGACATTCACGTACGTAGTGCACTGAGACAAACTGATGTGGAATGTCTGTACCAGTATTAACAATAGAAATGAACATCAGATTATCAGAAGGGCTTTATGTCCATTTCTTTACCAATTTCAAATAAAGTTAGTTCGCTCCTTTGTTCTTCGAGTGCAAATACACACGATTTATCCGGTTCTTAAATATAGGTAAAGGGTAGAATCCCTGTTCCAATTCAACTAAACATATTGGGAGTACAGCGTTAGGCCCGTATTTATAATATCTTCGGCACATGAAAGTATGATGAAGTCAATACCATGCAGGGCCGCTTTTACCTTCCCAGATTTCTCTGGTATCCCTAACTTATGGCTGGATGGAGCCCGGGGAGGGGGGGGGGCTTTTTATTTATTAAATTTAAAGTTATTAAATACTGATTGTGACAAGCTGCAGTTATAGCCCGTTTTTCTGTGTTTTTATCCTCTGCATGAAATGACCAGACGCGAGCAATTAAAGCACAAACATCTCTTCGGTCAGCCCCTCAACAGCAAGAACAACAAGAACAGCAGCAGCAGCAGCAGCAGCAGCAAAAATGCTAACAGTAAATGACAAATTCGGAGCGACAAGAAGTGGACAACGGCAAAAGAAAAGAAAAAAGAAAAAACAACTCCAGAACATATTTTTTTTTCTATGACGTGAGTAGGTCCGACGAGAAAAGGGGCCTGAGGTTGTATCTCTGGGGCTGGCCTCCCTGCCCTCTCCTCTTTCCTTACTATAGACGCAGTTTAGGACAATATTGTAATGTTCTCCGGACAATGTAGATAGCTGTTCCCATAGCAACTGACCTCTGGGCCCGATCTAATTCTGCACGTCCCAGGACACTAGAGAAAAAAAAACAAACAGAGCATATGACCATTCAAAACCACTCGATATAGATCAGCATTATCACGTGATGCACTGCACCTGACCAAACTTATAAATAAGTTCCTTTGTGTCAGCGTGAAAGTGGGCGAGTTTATTGATAGGAAAATTGCCGCACTACAGTGGCGATCTGGTTAGCTGAGTGGTTAGGCGCTGGGTTTACTAATCCGGTGGTGCCGGGTTCAAGTCCCATCAGTGGGGATTTGTTTTTCTGGTACACACCAAACAAAAAAAAAACCCAGGGTCCACCCAGTTTCTAAAAATGGATACCAGAGAAATCTGGGAAGGCAAACGCGGCCAGGCGTGATGCTGACCACATCAGACTTTCATGTGCCGAAGATCTAGGAAAATACGGGACTAATACCACATCCCCAATATGCCTTAATGTCATGGAAACGGGAATTTTACCTTTTATCTTTACCCATTACAAGGACTGCTTCATGTGTGTGGAAGGAAAAAGAAACTCACTTGTTGACTTACAGAATCTCCACTTTATGAAGTCAATAGCAGTAACTTTGCTGCTGATCACCATATGTTTCAGTCTGCTGCTCGCCATATGTTTCAGACTGCTGCTCGCCATATGTTTCAGACTGTTGATCGCCATAAGTTTCAGACTGTTGCTCGCCATAAGTTTCAGACTGTTACTCGACATAAGTTTCAGACTGTTGCCCGCCATAAGTTTCAGACTGCTGCTCGCCATAAGTTTCAGACTGTTACTCGCCATATGTTTCAGACTGCTGCTCGCCATATGTTTCAGACTATTACTCGCCATATGTTTCAGACTGCTGCTCGCCATATGTTTCAGACTGCTGCTCGCCATATGTTTCAGACTGTTACTCGCCATATGTTTCAGACTGCTGCTCGCCATATGTTTCAGACTGTTACTCGACATATGTTTCAGACTGCTGCTCGCCATATGTTTCAGACTGCTGCTCGCCATAAGTTTCAGACTGTTGCCCGCCATAAGTTTCAGACTGTTGTCATAAGTTTCAGACTGTTGCTCGCCATATGTTTCAGACTGTTGCTCGCCATAAGTTTCAGACTGTTGCTCGCCATACGTTTCAGACTGTTACTCGCCATATGTTTCAGACTGTTACTCGCCATAAGTTTCAGACTGTTGCTCGCCATGAGTTTCAGACTGTTGATCGCCATAAGTTTCAGACTGTTGCTCGCCATAAGTTTCAGACTGTCGCTCGCCATAAGTTTCAGGGTGTTGCTCACCATAAGTTTCAGACTGTCGCTCGCCATATGTTTCAGACCAATACAGTAATTCCAAAATGTCAACCAAAGCCGAAGCTTTGTTATAAAGAGTTTAATATTTACCTTATAGTAGCATTTACCAAAAAACATCACGAACAGGTTGCAAAGGAAACATGATAATAGCGATGCACAGATAACAGCGATACCCAACAGCTGGAAGCCGATTGCGTGAGTGCGCCATGCCGTCATAGAGCTGTAACTCTGAAACAAGCGAGGCAACTCCCGGATAAAGCGTCAGTTCAAAATACCAGCAGGTGCGACGCGGCGGAAGTCGAAAAGTTGTAAATCAGGGTATCTCTGTACAGGTGAACTGAATGGAAGGAAGATTTTGAGAACCATGAAAAGTTAAAATATTTACTTCTAAATTGGAGTACGTGAGAAATGACAGAAATCTTTATTGATTTAAATGACGGAAAATATATAACATTTATATTTCAAAAGTATTTCTACACAACTTTGCTAGAAGAAATTTAGTACCATTTTTGTAATTTAGCTTCGTCCCTCTGTCTGTCTACCTGTCTGTCTGTCTGTCTGTCTTACTCTCTGAAACTGCCCATGGCAAATGGAGCTTCCTCAAGGCTTTTTCCACAAGTGCCTGTCTTCCCCCCCCCCTCTCTTTCTCTCTCTAGCTCAGGTGAGAGCTCTGTTGTTCAACATCCTCTCCTTGTCTCCTTGGTCTGCCTTTACTTCTACTCCCCTGAGAGCCGTAACTGTTGTGTGAGTATGTCTCCAACTGAATAAATATGTGCTTCGGTATGAGCCTTCGTGTTTTTTTTAAAGATGGCGGACAGAACAGCAGCTTCCAGGTTCTGTTAGACCATTAAAAAAAAAAACCCAGCATTCCACGTTAAATAATACCCCTCAAGTCTGAAAGTATTTGTGTCCTTCAAAGTGTTGGCGTGTTATAAGAGATAACATCTCGCTCTGGAAATATTTCCTGTCCTTTCTACCGGCCTGAGCTAGGCATAAAGATTTCGCAATTTTTTTGTCTGACACTCCGCTGGATCAGATTTAAATTACTCCACTTCTGAACTTGACATTTCATTTATGAGATCTCACTTCTCAATGTCAGTTTTGGTGGCTGCTACAGCCGACCTTTCTTTTTTTTCGCCCTTAATTTCTTTCACCTGTAATAGAATAGAGTTACACGAAGGTGTGTGATGTAGCTTAACAGAAAAAAAACGAGCGGAAAGAAGAAGGAAAGGAGAACAAATAAGCAATAGGAGAAAAATAGTGAAAAGAGAACGAAAAATAACAGTAACCCAGTATTAATCTGGTTATTTTGTTCCATTTTCTTCGATTTTCCATTATCGTTATTATTATTATTATTTGTATATACGAGGAGCTTTCAGAAAGTAATGGACCACATCGTTTTTTTCAGCTAATAATGAAGATAGAAGCATGAAATTTTGCACACTTTAAACATGGCATATACTGATTGTGTGAACCACATTTCACTGCAACCGGCCAAAGAATATGGCTGCACTAACCATTTAAATTAAGCATTTTAGCAACTTGCGGTATAAGCAGTGAATTGTGATAGAATTTCTCGTGAGAGAATAAGAATCTCTTGTGAACATTCACAAGCGTCTATGTGATGACTATGGAAGTCTTGCAGTCGACAGAAGTAGTTGCTGAGTTCAGAGAACCATAGAATCAATAAGTGGAGATAAGGAGTTGCTTGATCGGCCGCGCTGTGGACATCCTGCCACAGCCGCCAAGGCAGAAATATTGAAATGCGCTGAGGGCATTATTCTTACTGATAGGCGTATCACTACTCAACAACTGGCCTTAAAATTGTCAGTCAACAATGGTAGTACAAATGCTGTTATAAAATCTCTCGGATTTTCTAAGGTTTGCACAAGATGGGTTCCTCGAAGTCTCACAAATGACCATCGATTGCAAAGGAAAGCAATTTCTTCTGAACTGTTGGAGCGTTTTAAAGCTGAGGGAGAGAACTTTTTGGTTAAGATCATAACAGTTGACGAAACCTGGGCACATCATTTTGAACCTGAGACAAAAAGACACCTTCCATCACTATTCTTGAATAATGATATAATAACTATTCTTGGTTTATTTATTTATGTATTGTGATATTATGGGGTTTCATGATCCGAGATCCTAAAAATCATTTATCTATTTACTTTTGAGACACTTAAAGTTACAGCTATATAACATGTAGTGAGTTATGAAGATGTTTGGAGTAAAACATATTTAGTGTTATATGTGGTTACAGTAAAACAGAGTTAGTGTTGCAGTAGTTATACTTGATAAGAGCTATATTTGGTGACAGTTAAAAAGAATGTTACAGCAGTCAAGGTAAAACATAACGAGTGTTATACTTGGTTGCAGCAAAACAGACTTAGTGCTACAGCAACCAAAGTAAAATACAACCTGTGCTATACTTGGTTACAGTAAAACAGCAGTCAAGGTAAAACACAGTGTGTGCTGTACTTGGTTACAATAAAACAGAATTAGTACTGCAGCAACCAAGGTAAAACGCAGTCTGTGCTGTACTTGGATACAGTAAAATAGAGTTAATGTTATAGCAATAAAAGTAACATTTATTTAAGGGAATATCTAGAAATTGCAGCCGTGTAGTGTAAATATCATGAGAAAAGTCAGAAATTAACCAGGAATTAACCATGAGTATGAAGCTACAATGTGAACAATCTACGGTGTTTCAGAAAACAGCTAAAAGTGAAAAGAGCCTGAAGAGATTACTAGATAAAGCAGGGAAAGAAAGTTAGAAGAAAGGGCTCTCCCTAAAAAGCAAGAAAACAGAAACAGTGGTCATATCATGAAAGAAGAAGCAACATGGAGGCAATATTACAGGGCAACGAACAACCTTGAGACAAGAGCATACATTTAAATGTCTGGGTCCTCGAATAACATCAGATGGGAAATGCAACTCTGAAATGAAGAATAGAATATGTCAAGCCAAAAATAACTTTCGAGCAAAGGAGAAACATCTTATGTAATGCATCTCTGTCTATGAACATTAGAAAAAAAAAGAGTTCTAAAATGTTACATTGAGCCTATCCTACTCACGAAGTGATTCACGGACAATCAACAAATCGATGCAGAGGTCACTCGAAGCAGCAGAGATGTGGTTTATTACAAGAGCGTTAAGAATGCAATGGATTGCTAAGATCACAAACAGGGAATGAATAGGAAAAGGAAATGTAGAAAGAAACTTAATTAACTTCATTAGAGAACGACAGCCGTCATTAATCGGACATATAACGAGAAGAGGAAGGCTCGAAAACAGCATAACAGGAAAGATCAATGGGAAGAGAGGTAGAGGAAGATCAAGAGAAAAAAAATTCATGGACAGTCTAAAGCGATGGCACAACAAAATTTTTAAAAATCACCAGGTTGAAATATCAAGGGCCGAAATGTATGTAGAAGCATGACCCGTGTGGTTACCGGGGTCCAGATCTGGGAAGAAAAGAACGGGACCACTGCCACCTTTCACGTATGTCGTAAGAGACGACTATGGAGGTTGGGGGATAGGCCAACGACCTGTTCCCTGTAAGAAAAAAAACCCAAAAACTGCAGCGCTACATAAACACGGAGAGGAAAACCAAGAAACCAGCATAGCAAGACAGGCACCGACATGGAATCCTCAAGGAAAAAGAAAACGAGGAAGACCTAGACTTACTTGGAGAAGAGAAATTATGACAGTGCTCAGAGACAAGGGATGCACATGGAAGGAAGAAGAGAATAATTCCAAGAACAGGAATGACTGGAGAACCTTTATCCGTGGCCCATGCTCTCAAGGGAGTGAAAGGCGATGACGATGATGATGATGATGATCGCTAACGAGATGGTGATGACGATAGTGATGACGATGGTGATGACGTTGGTTACGATAACTCTTGCAAGTACAACTGAATATCTTCTCCGACTTCATTCTAAGTAAGTATAGCTCGTAAACAAACCAGCATGCAGGACAAAAAAAAAAAAACATCCCATGGAAAATGACGAACAACAGAAATATAGTGCAGTATTTGTCTTGCGGCGAGGTTGAAGTTTTATGTCTGTCCGCAGGGGGGATAACCTCGAGATCGTGGTTTACGATTCACAGAAAGACACCAGTCAAAACAGCCATGACAGGCTGTTTGGCCAGCGTTGTATGCAGAGGATGGGAATCTTGATTAAGTAAAGTGTGAACATGTTTGCGCAATGTGTCTGAGTGCATGCACTGTGTTCATGACCTGGTACAGTGTAAGGGTTGAAAGAGTAGAGTGTGGGAATCTATCTATCTATCTATCTATCTATCTATCTATCTATCTATCTATCTATCTATCTGTCTGTCTGTCTATCTATCTATCTATCTATCTATCTATCTATCTATCTATCTATCTGCCTGCCTGTCTGTCTGTCTGTCTGTCTGTACAGAATGCATAGCCACTTTCTTCCCCCCTCCTCTGCAAGATAAAGTTAGTTAGTTCTAAATGTTTGATAGGAATAGTTTTTGGATATAAGTATATATGTGACTAAATATATAAATATACGTGTACACATGGCTACTGCGGTAAATAGGTGTAAGAGAAATGTTACAGGTATTTAAACCAAATATACGAACAGCATTATTAGTTAACTATTTATTAGTTACATTTTTATTAGTTAACTAATAAAGCTGTTACTGATTTTTGTTTTAAATAGTTCATTATTATATTTTACATAGAACAGCGTAACACTACCAGTGCTCTCTCTCTTCTCTCCCTCTCTCCTCCCTTTCTCTTTCTTCGCTCTCCTTTCTATCTCTCTCATCTCTCTCACCTTTCTCTCTCTCACCTCTCTCTCCTCTCTTCTTTCTCATCTCTCTCTCTCTCACCTCTCTCTCCTCTCCTCTCTCTCTCTCTCTCTCTCTGAACTTGTCTTCTTTCATAGCATTCTACTTACCCTTATTTCACTCCTTTTAATGTTCTCTTCTTTCCCTAGGACCTCCACCCCCCATTCCCAAGCCCACCCACACACTTACAAACCCCACTTCGGCCCTTATTCAGTAACATTATACCAGAACATTTTAAAAATTTCAAGCGCACATCCGGGACTCAACGCCCAGGAACTTTCAAATGGACCTCATCATCACATTCTTGTCTGAGGATCGATACAACCATCCGTGTAGCTAATGTTGCCGCTTCGTCCAAATTTGTGCTCCGTCTCCCCGAAACATCTTCCACTTCATCTAAGAAGCGCAGCCACTTCGATTCCAGAATTTTCATGAGAAAGTTTCTATCGATGAATGTGACCTGAAATATGAAAACACATCAGCGCCATTAGGCCGCATAAACGGGAGGCGACTGAAAAACAAACTCCTGGGACGTGTTGAGGGAGAAAAGGGGGAGACTATCCTGTCTCCTATTAGCAAAAAATAAGGGGGAGACTACCCTAGCTCCTATTAGCGAGAAATAAGGGGAAAGAAACCGCCAGATTACCCTTTGATATTCGTTTATTCGTCTCATTGTTTATCCTCCTAGCAGGAGATGTAGAACATGTTCTCAGTTTAGATCGCACACAAAGACTGTTTCTTGGACTCTTGTATGTCTCTGTATTGTATGGCGCTCTAGGGATCCATTTTTCTGCACTGTAGATGGCATATTTGCCATTGTTTTTATTTCGACTGCTTTATGCTGGTTGCAGCTGTACTTTGGGTATACAGGGGTGTATTTCTACCCACAGTCTGGCAGTGATTACAGTGTGGGAGACGTTCTGCGGTGGTTAGCCTAAAATTCATGTTTTCAGAAGTTATGGTCTGACCTGTGAGAGATCTGAAGATAAAAGTCATCAAAGGTCACATTCGAGGTTTGTAGAAGATAGAGAATATATAGATGATGGAGGAAAGAAGTTTAGTGGGCGGGAGGGGGGGGGGGAGATCTTCAAGAATAACATGAAATATTGCATGAGAAAGGATCCATCATTGTCATGTATTCGCAGTGAAGAGTGCATCCCTTCTCCTCACGAGGGTTACGGACAACTTTCCGAGAGCTGAATGAGTTTATCATGCAGGAGCGGATCTTAAAAGTGACGTAGAAAAGTAGTGATATATATAGAAAGGGTGGCAATAACGAAGTAGTGACATACAGAAAGAGTGAGATAATAGAGTAGTGACATATAGAAAGAGTGACATAACAAACAGAAACATAAAAAAAGAGTGAGGTAACAAAGTAGTGAGATATATAGAAAGAGTGGCAATAACGAAGTAGTGACATATAGAAAGAATGACATAATAAAGTAGTGACATATAGAAAGAGTGACATAATAAAATAGTGACATATAGAAAGAGTTCCCCGTGTGGTACCCGGGATCTGCAAAGAAAAGGATCACTGTACCCTACCACGCATGATCGTAAAAGGCGACTAAGGAGGGTTCGCCATAGGGCCAGCAACCCTATCTGGTAAAAAAACTATCAGACTGCTACAGAAACAGAAGCAAGGGAAAAAGCAAATGCAGGTGGAAGGAGAAATACTTATCAGGAAACTGAGCCCATGAAGGTTGTGGATGAAAGCCAGCCACTGGAAGTCCCCAGCCCGATTGCAGACCTCCTGGAACCTAAACACAAGATGCAAATAGGCAGCTGGAATGTAAGAACACTTAACCAGACTGGAAAACTAGCATAAACCATCAAGGAAATGCACAGATACAAACTAGACATACTAGGAATACAAGAAGCAAGATGGACAGGACAAGGCAGAAGGAAATTAACAACACAGCACACAGAAGATACAATAATATGGTCAGGTAAAGAAGATCATCAAGAAGGAGGACTAGCATTGATTATAACAAAAGAAGCATCAAGAGCATTGCTAAAATGGACCCCTATAAATGAGAGATTATTATATGCACGCTTCAAATCAAGATTCACGAAGCTGTCTATTATAGTTTGTTATGCACCAATAGAAGCAGCTGAAGAGAAATTAAAAGTAGATTTTTACAACAGCCTCCAAGCCACAGTAGAAACAGTACCAAACCATGATATGCTACTCATCTTGGGCGACTTCAATGCAAAAGTAGGTGAGGGAAATGAAGATAGAAGAAGAATCATGGGAAGAGAAAGAATCAGAGAAATAAATGAAAATGGAGAAAGACTGCGCAGTTTCTGTGAAGAAAACATGATGACCACCGGAGGGACAATTTTCCAATATAAAAACATCCATAAAGTGACTTGGATGTCCCCAGATAAAACCACGGAAAACCAAATCGATCACATACTAATAAACAACAAGTGGAAACAGTCACTACAAGATGTGCGAACAAGAAAAGGAGCAGATGTAGGAAGTGATTACAACCTTCTGGTACCAAAAGTAAAACTAAAATTAAGAAAAGCCAAAATAGGAGAACACAGAAAGACACGTTTTGCTACAACAAAACTGAAAGACCAGCAAACAAGAAATGAATTCTCAATAGTACTTAAGAACCGCTTCAGTGTCCTACAAGACGAAGCAGAAATGTCCATACTAGAGTTCAGTAAAACACTACAGGAAACAGCAAAAGAGGTGCTGGGATATCGGAAACAGAGAAAAGAGGAATGGATAAGCAAGACCACATGGGAAAAGATAGAGCAAAGAAAAGAAATCAAGAATAAATTACTGAACACCAAATCACAAAGGCTAAAAGAGCAAGTTTTAAGTAATTATGCACAAAAAGACAAAGAAGTGAAGGAATCATGCCGTCAAGATAAACGTCAATACTATGACAACTTAGCAGAAGCAGCAGAGAAAGCAGCATATGCAAATTACATGAAAACCATATATAAAATCACAAAGCAGATGACAGGTAACTTCAGCACAAGATGTGAGAGTGCAATAAGGACACTAAAGTGACAACTGGTCAGTGGAGAAAGAGAAAAAAATTGATAGATGGAGGGAACACTTTAACACGCTATTAAACAGAACACAAGCAGTACAAACAATAGACATACCTGAAGCAAAAACGGAACTAAACATCAATACAGGACCGATAATAATAAGTGAAGTAAAGGAGGCAATAAAGAAGCTAAAATTAGACAAGGCACTAGGTGAAGATGAAGTGACTGCTGAGATGTTGAAAGCAGAAGAAACAGAAACACCAAAACAACTCTGCCGGATACTACAACAAATTTGGGATCTAGTAAAAGCTCCAGAGGAGTGGAAAACTAGCCTTATAGTAAAACTACCAAAGAAGGGTGACCTCAGAGATTAGGGAACTGGAGAGGCATTACCCTACTGCCACTCACCAGTAAAGTATTTTTCAGAATAATCATCAACAGAATTGCACCAACAATTGAAGGAAAGAGCAGGCAGGATTTAGGAAAGGAAGATCATGCATAGACCACATATTTGTACTTAGACAAATGTTAGAACAGGCAAATGAGTGGCATAGCACAATATATGCATTTTTTATAGATTCTGAGAAAGCCTTTGACAGTGTCAACAGAGATGCACTGTGGAAAATCCTAAAATGGCATGGCCTCCCCCATAAGATAGTGAATGTAATCAAAGCCCTATACGAGGGTTTTCAGTGCAAAGGTATCTGTGGAGAACATACCTCCAGCAGCTTTAGGGTACAAACAGGAGTGAGGCAGGGATGTATACTATCACCAACATTATTTATCTTGGCAGTAAACTGGTTAATGAAGGAGGCAACATCAGACAAACACAGAGGATTACGATGGACCTTTGACACGGTGCTGGAGGACCTTGACTTTGCGGACAACATTTGTCTACTATCAAGCAGCCACAAAGAAATGCAAGATAAAATAAACAAGCTAACTCATAATGCAAACAACATAGGACTAAAGATAAACTTAGGAAAGACAAAGTTAATTAAGCAAAATGTGAACAACAGAAATGTACTCAGAGTAGATAGCAAGTTAGTGGAGGAGGTAAATGAATTTGTATGCCTTGGAAGCAGAGTAGTAGAAAATGGAGACAGCACAGATGACATCAACAGCAGACTTACTAGAGCAGACCAGGCTTTTTTCAGTGCTGCAGGCTATCAGGAAATCTAAAAAACTAAGCATAAATATGAAAATCAGGATGTTTAAGAGTAATGTTCTAAGTGTACTATTCTATGGAAGTGAATGCTGGAAAATCACCAAAACCATAGAAAACAAGTTGAATTCTTTCCAGAATAAATGTTTACGAAGAATTAGAAAAATATTTTGGCCAAATACCATAAGAAATAACATCTTGTTGGCAGAAATGCAGATGAAGCCATTGACAGCAATTATATATAACAGACGCTAGCGATGGTTGGGACATGTGCTCCGAATGACTGACAACTCACTACCAAAAATAGCACTAAGATGGACACCACAGGGGAACAGAAGTAAGGGTAGACCAAAAGAGACATGGAGAAGAACAACAGAAAGGATGTTGAGCAATAGAGGGCTCACCTGGACAAGAGCAGAAAAAAAGGCAAAGGACAGGCATTTGTGGAAAACCCTTGCGAAAGCCCCAAATGCCCTGGGCACTTAAGGCTCAGAGAGAGAGAGAGAGATTGTGACATAACAAAGCAGAGACATAAAAAGAGTAAGATAACAAAGTAGTGGCATATGTAGAAAGAGTGGCAATAACGAAGTAGTGCCATAACAAAGCAGAGACATAAAAAGAGTGACATAACAAAATAGTGACATATATAGAAACAATGGCATAACGAAATAGTGACATATAGAAAGAGTGACATAATAAAGTAGTGACATATAGAAATAGTGACATAACAAAACAGAGGCATAAAAAAGGGTGACATAACAAAGTAGTGACGTACAGAAAGACTGACATAATAAAGTAGTGACATATAGAAAGAGTGACATAATAAAGTAGTGACATATAGAAATACTGACATAACAGAGCAGAAACATAAAAAAGAGTGACATAACACAGTAATGACATGCAGAAAGACTGACATAAACAAAGAAATGAAAACCTGGAGATGAATTTCAATGAAGCAAAATGAATATTGTCGTAATGAAGGCGTGACACGTCTACACATTAATCGTCAGATAAGATAATTATTCGATATACTTGGTTACACCAAAACACACCAGGCATCGTAATTTCCATTACATTTAGGGTCATTTTTTTTTAGAACATCTTTACTTTCAGAATGTTTCCTGAATTAAATTCATTGTTATCATTGTTACTTATGCGATTTTTCACTTTGAAATATTTGTTAATAAATACATATAACCCTCACATCTTCGTTATGTCATTTCTTTGGTATTATACATCTTTCGTACGTTTTCTACTCGGTCATAAAAATCCTAGGTAAATAATAGTGCAGAATGGCTTACTTTACTTATTTACTTCACTCTGTCCTTCCTTTTGTACCGCAAGGTGTCGAGAGGAGATGCAGTTGATGTTGGCGTTTTGGGGGCTGTATGTGTGGCCTCAGTGATGTTCATGCCGTGATTTGTGAGTATTTCTTTAGCTTCATCATTCCATCCTTCTCTGTGTGTTCTCCTGATCTGTGTCTTGCAGTTCTTTGGCTGAAGGCTCTTATCGCTGGGTGTATGTCCCTCATTTTCATTAAGTGGCCAAACCGCTTAATTATTTCTCTATATACTGCAGGCACTGTGTAGTTCCTACCAACTGTATTATGTCTGTGGTAGTAGCTGTGATAAAACTAGTACAGGCGGAACAGACTTAGACGTAGGGTATGGTGCAACTTAAGAAAAACAGCGTGGTCAATTGATACAGTCGCTAGCTGGTGCTTTCACGCTTGGCTGCCTCTCTGCAAAAAAATTGCTGGAGGATCCTTTTATTGCCCAGATTAGATCAACAACTTTACATTCAATACGTTCTAAATCCACAGTATTTTTTACTTGTACTTACGCTTTGCACTCACTTATCAAATCTGAAGTCATCATTTTTATATAGTAAACTTACTGAAGGGACGCAACCGCAGTATCTGCTTCCACATTAAGCCAGGGATTAATTCCCCTTAAAAGTGCATTGTTATTTTGATTATCTAGCGGAGGCGAGTTTAACGATGACAACAGTGCTGGGTGTCAGGATCTGACCCTGAGTTAACTCGCAGAACCGGTGGAATGTGTTTGCAGCGCACCTTTCAATAAACTACTGTACGCGTTTTGCTGCCATGTAGCCAGCCAATGATGTTGCTGCACTGTTATTCGAAAGAAAACAAATGGCTTTTCCTGTAAACAAGGGAGACAGTGCTTAACGGCACAAAGAAACGAATTATACAACAGGTAGCTTCCCTTAGAGTGGACAGTAGTCGTGTGAATATTAGAGGCAAAATATTAAATCCAACCCGTGACTCATAAAAAACGACGATGAAGAAAATGAAAATAATTTTTTCTAAATTCATTACTTTCGCCAATTAAATTCTACCAACACCTTCATTACAGCGTCAACAAATTGATCAACAAAACGTGTCAGAAATGTAATAAATACTAGTACTTTAGAAAATACGGTGACAATTTTTGTTAAAAATCTCTTCTTACTATTTTATATAAAGTCTGGAAAAAATCTACTCCTTTGAATCGCCCCTCCATTCTCACTCTGTGAGATTACTCAGAATGTAATACATTTATCGGTGCGAGTCAAACCGTAAGTGTAAATCAAGGGATGTAACCACTGAAAACGTACGAAAAGACTCGAGCATGAGTCAGTCTTTCTTATATATTTAAAGTGATTATATCCCTTGATTTACGATTACTTTCTGACTCGCCCTTGTACATTATTTGTTTTTGCTAACTTTGTTTGACATGCTCAAGCAGACGGCTACCTTGTTTCTTTTGTGAAGCGATGCAGCTAAATATCTTAAGCGTCTATCCAGTTCATGAATCTTTATAAATAGCGAAACTTTGATTCACTGAGATCTGTCCTGTAACTTCAAGCACTTTTATGTGCCTGTGTTGCCTTGTTTGATCAGAGTTTTAACAGTGTTAGTGTCTCCCACATCTTCCTGTGTTTTCTACGAACGGGAAAGAAAACCCTATGAGCAAACCGCCGAGCCACTTCTTCTTCCTCTTTTTCGACTTCTTCTTCGCCGTTGTCTTCTTCTTCTTCTTTCTTCTACTTCTTCTTCTTTTTCTCCATCTTCTTATTGTCCTCCTTCTCCTTCTTCTTCGTCGTCGTTGTCTTCATCTTTTCTTCTTCTTCTTCTTCTTTTTCTTTTTCGTCATCGTCTTCATCGTCTCCTTCTTCTTCTTCTTCTACTTCTTCGTCTTATTCTTCATAGTCTTTTCTTTTTCATTTTTTTCTTCTTTGTTGTCTTCTTTGTCTTTTTCTTCTTCGTCTTCTTCTTCTTCTGTTCTTCTTTTTCTTTTGTGTTTTTATTTATTAATTTTTTATCAATCCTTGTGTGGAGCTAAAGACTAGTGTATGTGCAAGATTTATTTAGCAGCCTCCGTCGTCATGGAGACTGTGGTGATCCCTGCACCGTTACCTAGGCTAGGCCTGTTATCAGGTGTACCATAGGAAAAGCCGGACGCTGTCTTGGTTCGCCATCCCTGACTATAGCATGTCAGGTGTGGGTCTCTTCGACTCTTGGTTCGCCATCCCCGACGCTAACATGTCAGGTGTAGGTCTCTCCGACTCTTGGTTCGCCAGCCCCGACGCTAGCATGTCAGGTATGGGTCTCTGCCAGCCCTGACGCTAGCATGTCAGGTATGGGTCTCTGCCAGCCCTGACGCTAGCATGTCAGGTATGGGTCTCTGCCAGCCCTGACGTTAGCATGTGAGGTATGGGTCTCTGCCAGCCCTGATGCTAGCATGTCAGATATGGGTCTCTGCTAGCCCTGACGCTAGCATGTCAGGTATGGGTCTCTCCGACTGCCAAATAAGACATCTTCTTGCCCTTCGTCGAACCTTAACATGAATCCTATTTGTCCCTGCAAAACTGAAAGGGACAGGAGGAGGAAAGGAGCAGGTCGAGATAGAACAGGAAGTTATATCAAAAGAACTTCAGAATTCTGCTCGAAACGGCAAATGCGTGTCATCTCCTATAATTAAATAGTGATTTCCCCTCCCCCCCCCCCCCCCCTCCTTGTGAATCCATCAGTGGTATTATATGACTTTCTTCTGATTGTTTTTTTTTTCATGATCAGTATCTCATATTACGCAAAAGAGCCTAGCCCTGATACCATGAACTCTAACTGCGCTTACTGTGACCAATGTTGCAAGTCCAGCAATCGGTTGATTCAGACATGAGAGAAGTTGTGCATGCAAAACGATGCTTGGCAAAAAAAAAGCCACCACAGACAACATATGCGTGTCTCAAAGACCGTCTTATAGGACGAGAAAGTGTCGTTATTATTTCTTCTTATTAAAGTAGGTGCCAAAGTGGTTTAGTGGTCAGCCCACTAACCTGCTGATCAGAAGGTCCCTGGTTCGATTTCGCACTCGGACGGAATTTTCGGACATATCGGCAACAGGGTCAACCCGGTCTCAAAAATTGGCTGCTTGGGTTTATGCAAAAAAAAAACAAACAAAGGCACCGAGGACAGACGC
This sequence comes from Achatina immaculata, assembly GCA_009760885.1. Classification (NCBI taxonomy): domain Eukaryota; kingdom Metazoa; phylum Mollusca; class Gastropoda; order Stylommatophora; family Achatinidae; genus Lissachatina; species Lissachatina immaculata. The sequence continues at coordinate 13,662,648 of CM019702.1, forward strand.
TGGCATCCCTACCTCAAATGCTGTAGTGACCTAGAAATATGAGGACATGGAGACACACCAGCTGTGGCATACAAATGCCACGATATATATATATATGTGTGTGTGTGTGTGTGTGTATGTTTATGTGTGTGCGTGTGTGTGTGTGTGAGAGAGAGAGAGAGAGAGAGAGAGAGAGATTGAAAAACTCGCCGAAGACAGGAAATCTTGGCGAACGATTATGCGGGCCCTATGTAAAGTTTAGCGCACGGGAAGAATATAAGATGTAAGTAAGATGTACGTGTGTGTGTATATATATATATATATATAATTAAATCACTGCTCTCTTAAAAGATTATAGATCTCAGCCTATTTATAAAAAAAAACGTACAAATTATAAATGTATAAATGAAGAAGTCTCAATACCGCACAAGCAATGCAGATTGAGATTGAGAAATGTGCGATCTGACAGGTGTTGTATTCAGCAACTGCTGCATCTTTTTTTACTGCCCCTAGCATCAGTCTTGCCTCTTTCCCGCGCACAACCTGGGAAACAGACATAAATGGTAGGACACTTATTTTATTTAGATCTTCGCATGCGGTATTCCAGATAGCAAAGTGCGAAATCTATACCCTATTCTTCACAGCCCAGGTGTAAGCAAGGCTTCTTACTAATAGCACTACTTGGTTAACTCTATCCTAGATCTGGTCGAAAATCGAAGCACCACATCTCTGATGTTTGTATCTGATGTTGGCCGTGTCCTCAAACCTCTTTTTTTACTTAACGCGCTGACATGGCGCTAAGATGTGGTCTAGGATTGCAGCCTAAAAAAAACAAAAAAACACACACACACAAAGACCCAGGGGCAAAGTTTTTCACAAGAACCAGGTTTACCTCTGGCCGCCAGAATGTTATCAAGCTACTCGTGTTCTCAGGAAGTTATGTACCTTTACAGCTCTTCTTCCGCTTCCTGTTGCGCTTTTCAGTCCGGCCTTCTGGGATGCGCGGGAACGAGGAAACAAGGTGCCGGCTTTATGAAGAAAACTGAGCTTGCGTGGAGTGCCTGCATGAGTGAGTGAGTGAGGTATACAAGGTCCCATAATCGAAAATCTCGCGTGTGCGTCCCATGCCGTTTGCTGCGACTGTGAGTACGAATTGTTTAGTGGGTTTTTTTAAATTTTGTAATCATATCATGTAAGGGTGTTTGAAGTTGTGTAAGCGCGTAATTTACTGGGTTATTTCATTAGGGTCTTACTGGTGAGTACCACATGATCTGTAGAAATAAACATGACGTTGGCATTAAACCTGGCACGAAAAAGTTACTCCATTACTTCCAGGTATTTGCCTAATGAAAGCCAATTAACTTGAATAATGATAACAATAGTCTCTGTTTCCCTACTGTAACACTAAGAAAAAAAAAAGGTGACACAGAAATAGTTACTCCATCATACCAGGTATTTGTATGTGAAGTCATTTAACGTGAACAATGGCAAGAATAGAGCGTTTTTATTTCTTTGCGACATTAACGAGTTTATATAGAAATCAATTCCAGTATCATTAATTCATAATTTACGGTTAGCAATTTATTATAAAGTAATGTTATTTAAATATAACTTTGAAACAGCACACTCACACGTTTTATAAAACTGTTTAAAAAAACTGCTTCTTCTGCCCTTTACACGTTTATTTGTTTAAAATACCTATCTAACTTCTAATATTTTTTTTAATGTTAATTTAAGTTATGGTATACATAATTATTTAACACACTTGTACGTTATATCTTACACGTTACATCTTTCCCGTACCGCTGAACATCACACAGGGCCTGCACTGTAGTTCGTCATATTTTTGCAGTTTCACGTGATCGACCTCTTTTTTTCTTTGCCCTGCTATGCCCCATGTGACATCTGCTTGTTTTTGGGATTCTCTGATTGTTTCTTCTCATCACGTGGCCGATGTAAGTCCTATCTTCTTGGGTTTTTTTTTTTAAATCACTGACCGGGACAGGCTGTTGTGTTCTCATCTTCCTTATTTCTGAGTTGGTCTTGAATTCGTTCCATTGTATACAGAATATGTTCTTTAGACTTTCGTTTTCAAATGTGTCTAATTTGTTTTCTGTTTGTTTACCTGTTGTCCAGTTTTCTCACACATAAATAATGGTGGATATTGCATCTGAGTTGAATAATAATCGTAACTTGTGTTTTCGTGTTCATCATTTTTCAGTTGCCATATTTTCCCAATCTTCTCAACTATCTGCCTGTTTGTGACGAGTGCTTTTTCTTCTCTTTTTGTTTCTATTATTTATGTCATGAAAATGCTAAAATTAAAACAGAACTATAGCATAGAAACGAGGGACAACTCTCATCATCAGCAGAAGTAAATCTCAGTTTATGAAAAGAGTTACTTTTCCTTTGTGCATTCACAATTATTTTAGAATGTTACGTATATTTTAGAGAGTAAAATTGATAGTTATGAGACCTATAATTTAATGTGTTAACTGTTTTGTTTCTAAATTGCCTTTGGTTAGAAAATATTATCAGCATGGAACAAATTTAGGATTCTTTTTTTTTTAATTCTACAAATAGTTCTAGAGCAAAGAAGTCGTTGCTGTAGAGAATAAAAGATTAGTCAGTTTTAGAAATGAGGATTTTGACAATAGCATCTATCTATCTATCTATCTATCTATCTATCTATCTATCTATCTATCTATCTATCTATCTGTCTGTCTATCTATCTATCTATCTATCTATCTATCTATCTATCTATCTATCTATCTGTCTGTCTGTCTGTCTGTCTATCTATCTATCTATCTATCTATCTATCTATCTATCTATCTATCTATCTATCTGTCTATCTGTCTGTCTGTCTGTCCATCTGTCTGTCCGTCTGTCTGTTTGTCTGTCTGTCTGTGTGTATGTTTATTTACGAGAATAACTGTGTTACATGTATGTAATTATTTCCCATATAGAACGACTGGGTAAAGAATAAAACGTAACAGGTTTGCTATTTCAATCTTAATCATTTTTTTTAAAGCACAGCATTTTTTCACTCTCTTATACAGAATGTCTGCATTAGAGAGAAAGTTGTTCGATGAAGGGCAGAATGTCAGACAGATCTGCCTGTCCAATTCTTCACTCCTCGTAAATAAACGTTCATTCTGTCAGTATCTATCTGTCTATCTATCTATCTGTCTATCTATCTATCTATCTATCTATCTATCTATCTATCTATCTATCTATCTATCTATCTATCTATCTATCTATCTATCTATCGATCTGTCTGTCTGTCTGTCTGTCTGTCTGTCTGTCTGTCTGTCTATCTATCTATCATGATAAATAGCAGAATATAGACAGGTCTGCATTCTTTGCACTTCTTCAACCTTTGAACATGAAGTTAGATTCGCCTCTGACAGATGTGGGACTGCCAACTTATTACTTTTTCTCGGTCATATTTTGCTTGTTATTTTTATCTAAACGTCTTTAAATCTATTAATCAAGTCTGCCCAGACTGCGCCTCTCAAGCAGTTCGCAGCCCAGCAACTTTTTCATGAGCTCTACAGTTACTGGTCCTCCGTTATCTGAATCTTTAGAAAAAACACTTAAATGACACTTTGATACCTTCACCCACTTCCTAAATCGCTGACAGAGTAGAGTCCAGATTTTACCTGTGGTTCCCCCTGCTGAAATCAGTCAGCGGAAAAAATACCTGGTCCACCTGCTTCACCTGGTACACATCTGTCAGCACCAGTACATCAAGAGATCAAACAAAATGCAGTTCTTAACATCATACCCCCTATATTAACATCATACCCCCTATATTAACATCATACCCCCTATAATAACATCATACTTTCGTATATTAACATCATAAAGGTAAAGGTAATCCTGTCATAACTTAGAGGCACGTAGGGATATGATGTTAGTGCCCGTATTTTCTTTGACCTGTCAGCACACTAGAGGGTGATATGGTCAATATCATGCCTGGCCGCCTTTCCTTCCCAACTCCAAAAGAAGTCGGGTACCCATTTCTACAGCTGGGTGACTGGGGCGCCTCCAGCAGGATTCGAACCCCCGACATTCGCCATGAGACACAAGTGCACTAACCACTTCGCCAGTCAGACACCCATATTAACATCAAACCCCCGATATTAACATCATACCCCCTACATTAACATACCCCCTATATTAACAATATACCCACGATATTAACATAAGACCATCCATATTAACATCATACCCCTTATATTAACATCATACCCCCCTATATTACCACCATACCCCCTACCTGGATCATTGGTCTGGAGAAGAAATAAGGTGCTCTGCCTTTCTTGCTATTACTGACTGTGTATGAGTTACGAGAGAGAGTTCCATTCAAGTTTACTCCTAAGTCGAATTTGTACGTTAGTCGGAGCAGTTAGATGCGGTTCCTATCTAAAGTCAGTTATACAGCATACGCCATATTTTCTGTATGTGCAAAAAAAAAAACCTTAAAGAAGCCGACCAACAAGTGTAGACGAGCAATGTTTCGATGCGCGCAGCAAAGTACTGTCGTTATGAAGTTACAAAGTTGCTATGAAGTATTGTAGATAACTTCAATTTTAGCACGGTAAACTTTACAGTGGGTCGTTCTTAACTATGGGTGTACGTAAGTTGAACGTTCGTAAGTCGGGGACCGCTTTTAGCGTTTTTGTTTCTTGACTTCGTAGAATACGACGTTCTTCTTTTTGCTCTCGTTAGTGAACATTTTTGTACCACTAGCTTTTTTTTTCTTCTTTCTGTTCAATGATCCAACTTATTTCAGTCTTGCAGATCCTTTCAATCACAGTTATCAATAACTGAAACATTTCCTTTAATGTGTGCCAGATCAACTTGAACTACCGATGTAAATATGAAAAATAACTATATGCGTGTGCAGAGAATCGCTGACTCATTCAGCCTCATGCGGAAGTCAATTTTTTTCCGAAACTTGGAGCTATTTTGTTCTCTTATATACCGATTGTTGGTATTTTATTTTACGTACATTTCTATATAAGAAGTGGTATCGAAAAGTTCCCTGACTAGATGTAACAAAAAAGTACAGGCATACCTTATTTAAATTTGATCGCCATCTGATTCTAAATAGACCCCTTTGGAAATTACATAGAGATCTTAACGCTATACCTCAAAAATAGTGCACAATTCCTTTCCAGAAGGCCGTCCAATACTGCCTGCGATTGCGTTTGGATTTCAATAACGGCAACGAAACGGCGTCCTTTCAGCTTCAATTTCAATTTTGGGAAACAAGGCGAAGTCACAGGAGGCTATGTCTGGCGAGTACAGAGGGTGCGGGACAATCACCATGTTTTTGGGTTGTTGTTTTTTTTAAACTGCGTCGTCTAACGGGGGAGGTGTGAACGGGAGCGTTGTCGTGATGCAACAGCCAATTGGGGTTGCGTCACAGTTCCAGTCTTTTTCATCGCAAATCTTTTCTAAAGCCCCTAAAAATGTGGCGGTAGAAGTCAGAATTCACTGTCCTGCCAGGAGAAACAAATTCTTGGTGAGTGATGAAAATAAATAAATAAAAACAAAGATGAGCGTGTTCTTTGTTGCTGTGCCTTCTCTGATCTTGAAATGACGACTCCTTCACGGAGACGACTGTTGTCTTGACCCCCCCGGGTCGCGGCCGGAAGTTTAGATTTCATTTCCTGTGAGAACACAAAATAAAATGCTCGAATTTTTTTGTCAGCCATCGTAACAGCCAGCGCGGTCTTAAAACAAGGTCACAGAACTGAGTGTACAAGTTTAATACATGTATACAGGGAGGTGCCAAGTGACAGACTGACACCGTAGGCTTGGGATACCTTCAGTGTCCCACGTGTTATCTGTGGAAGGTACAGTGACGATAAGTGCAGGTGTGGAAACGTTCCTATGCAACTGCGCATACCTAGTGCAGGCCAAGGAATTTGATGAGTGTTTAATGGTTCCTCGGGTGCAGAAGCAATATCCATGCACTCCGAGTGCAGATAATATCTTCGGCGTGTTAATTTTCCGCCACAGGAAGACAAAAATACAGGTGCATGATTAATTTTCCGCCCCAGACAAACAAAAAACAGGTGCCTGGTTAATTTTCTGCTCCAGGCAAAAGTAACTACAAGGTTAACAGTACTCCAGATACTTGTGCTCCTCAAAAGTCTGTACCGCGTCCCTGAAGGTCAGCTACCTAGGTCGCTATCTAGCTGGCCTAATAGTAGCCTCGATCCCGAGTACATATAATTACTTGTATATGGGGTTTTTTCTTCAGTTCCCAGTTTAAAAGAAGGAATCTGCTCCTACAAAAACCTTTTCGTTTCGGTAGGTGATGGATTGCTTTTAGTAAAAGGCTGTCGAAAGGACATTCACTAAATAACAGCAGAATAATTAGCCATATTGTTAGAGGAAATAAATTACCCAGGGGATATGAAAAGGTAGTCCAATAAACCCTTTACACAATGTTGGAACGAGCTGTTTCTCTTGTTGACCACGCCATACCTTCTGATTCACATTGGGAAAGTAGGTCTCTATTATTTTTTTTTCTGTGGCGAGTAAATGTTCAAAATCTTTCGGTTTTCACCTCTAGCGGTCATGAAAGCTTCAACGAGCGGGAAATGGACCTGTCGTGTGCTCCGAAGAAGACCCAGCAACATCTCTAATACAGCCATTAGATGGACACCCGAGGGGAAGAAGGCCCACTAAAGGCCACCTGACGAAGAACTGTAGAAGCAGAAATGAGCAGCACGCAGCACAGCCAAAGCACAGTACAAATGCTGGCCACAGACCATCATAGGTGGAAAACATTTGTTGGCTATATTGGGCGGTGATTGTTTAGAGGATCGCAGACCAGCCACATGGATGGATGGATGGATGGATGGATGGATGGGTGGATGGGTGGATGGATGGATGGATGGATGGATGGATGGATAACCAGTGCATTTTATATGATATACATATTCTTTCATTATATCCTTCGCCTCTAGGCTGGGAACTTGAAAGAGAGACACACAAACACACAGAGAGAGAGAGAGAGAGAAAAGAGAAGGAGGTTCTGTCCCAACCTGCTGCCGCATTCATTTGTCAGGGTTCTCGCATTTTCTTATATCGTTCTCCAAAATTTAATCTCTGTTTTTAAAAGCATATACATTCTTTCTTTAATTTTGTTACATTAGTTGTAAATTGTTCCTCACGGTAGAAGAAGATGATAAAGTAAGTAAAGTTAGTAGATAAATATTGACTCGAAGTAGTCCTGTATAGGTAAAATTAGTAGGTATATACTGAGTTGAAATAGCCCTCTACAGGTAAAGTTAGTAGGTAAATATTGTGTTAAAATAGCCCTCCATAAGTAAAGTTAGTAAGTAAATATTGACTTGAAATAGCCCTCCATAAGTATAGTTAGTAAGTAAATACTGACTTGAAATAGCCCTCCATAAGTATAGTTAGTAAGTAAATACTGACTTGAAATAGCCCTCCATAAGGGACTTAAGAAAACAGCGTTGTATCCTTTTCCGATTCTAAATGAAAGACGTAGCAGCTACATTAATTTTTCCTCTCCAGTCGTATTTGAAAGTTTTATTAAACGTGAGACTCAGTTCAAACACAAATTTTACATTTTTGTAATTGAACCAATATCCCATAAAATATTTCTAGATTTTCCTGGAAGATAATGAAATAAAAAGCCTTCATCTGGGTAAAAATCATAGATGCTGAGAGTTATCTCCCGTAACTCTTGCAAACCGGCACGACTTGTTCAAGCAGACTAAGAATAGTTTTCTGGTATACATATATATATATCCAAAGCCACTGCAGTAAAGATGTGGTAACTTGTGCAAGAAGGGGCTGCTTTGTCAGGGCGAGCGGAACATTTGCAAGGAAATTGTATGGGGGAAATTAAAAATCTGAGATATGCTAGTGAAATGAGACACGGAGCCCAACTTCTCATCCAGCGTCAAAAACAAAGTTTGTCGTAAATGATGTTTCGTCTACGACATTGTGAAATATCGCGACCACCTAAACACATTGACTTGATTTGTATTTATTAAGGAAGAAAAGGGAGATAAACATTAGAAGAAGTCTTCGAGATGCTGTCTGAGGAAATGAATTAGAGATCAGTTGAACAATAAATGATTATATATATATATATATATATATATATATATATATATATATATATATATATATATATATTTGAACCTTAAGTGCCCAGGACACATAGGGCTTCCGCAAGAGTTTTCCACAAATGCCTGTCCTTTGCCTTTTTTTCTGCTCTTGCCCAGGTGAGCCCTCTATTGCTCAACATCCTTTCTGTTGTTCTTCTCCATGTCTCTTTTGGTCTATCCTTACTTCTGTTCCCTGTGGTGTCCATCTTAGTGCTATCTTTGGTAGTGAGTTGCATATGTTTGTATGTATATATAACTGTAGCATAAAGTTTGGTTTGCTTCCCCAGTAATAAAATATGGTCGTCATTGTCCAGTTAGATAAAAGTACATAGATAAAAGCGTAGAGGCCGAGGAAGTTGCCAACAAATGCTGTTTTCTTGTTTACATTCTATTCACAGTTTCCTTTTTACCGCTTGCCTTACACAGCGCACTCCAGTAATCCAGGGATGATATATTTCTCAGTGCAAGACCGGATATCCTGCTATACTAGCACCGTTTCTGGCCAAGACGATAACAACTAAAATCTTAAGTAGCAAGTTTCTGTTTGGTGGCCGTGTAGTTCACCAAAATCACATCGCTAAACAGTGGCTGCAAAATATTCACGATGTGATTTAGTGATCTTTTTGCAAACATGAAGTTCTTCTTCAAAAGCTGGTAAAATTTTTTTATCCTTCAGCGACCACTCTTCGACGTTATATGCTGACTGGGTTTATTTTTGCTGTTAAGTTTACAAGTCTGGTGACTATTTCACATAAAACTCTTGTCCTTTAAGCTGACTGGGTTTATTTTTGCTGTCAAGTTTACAAGTCTTGTGACTATTTCACCTAAAGCTCTTGTCCTTTAAGCTGACTGGGTTTATTTGTTATCAAGTTTACAAGTCTTGTGACTATTTCACCTAAAGCTCTTGTCCTTTAAGCTGACTGGGTTTATTTTTGGTATCAAGTTTACAAGTCTGGTGACTATTTTACTTAAAACTCTTGTCCTTTAAATATCTATGAATTTTGAAGACAAAATAGGGAATGGGTGGGTCGATACTCTCGCGGCTTCCCGTACTGAAGTTCGTAGGTTCTGTCCATGTGTTACATTGAACCAATCCTGTTCTATGGATGCATAGCTTAGAAGGTACAAAGAAGGTTGGAATCAGTTGATATGTGATTCTTAAGAATAATGCTGAAGGTAAAATGGACACCGAGAAAATCGAGCGACGAAGCTCTGTAAGAGGCACAAGACACAAGAGCATATGTAACGAAGATCTTAAAACGATAATCTAAATTTGCGGGGCATATCTGGAGGAGAGACAGGCTAGAGCACCTAATGGCAAAATGGAAGATCGAAGGTAGAAGAGACAGACATAGACTGAGAAGAAAAGAAAGATGATTGATGATTTGGTATCCTGGCACGGGAAATGCTCAGTGGCAAGCCTTTTGAGATGTACAAGGAACAGAGGTTATAGAAGGACATGATATCCTACGCCTTTCGGCTGGGAGTTTGAGAGAGAGAGAGAGAGAGATAAAGAGAAAGAGAAGTTCTGTCCCGGCCCGCTGCCACATTCATTTGTCAGGGTTCTCACTCATGCTACGGAGTACGCGCACTGACCTGGGATCATCTTTGTCAAGAGGATGTCGGAAACATCGATAAGAACCCATTGTTTCATTGTGACACACCTCACAGACGAGTCCTAAGTGCGCTTTATATTAATCCTTAAACATTATTGATTTATCTTAAATTAAAACATATTAACAAGCAATCATAAGATATTAACAGACATTTTGTATCTTTAAACATCATATAGACGGTAAAGGTACGAGAAGAATGTGTACTGAAATCGGAGAGCAACAAAAGGACAAGTGAAACATGACATAAAATGAGGAGTAAAGCTAGGATATGTCTTGTCACCTGGCAGCTTCTCACCGTGCTGCTAAAACATCATGAAAGGGATGAAAACAGGTGGTCACAACATCAAAAGCCTGAGATGTGCAGATGATACCGTTCTGGCAGCAGAATGTAAAAGCAGTTCACAGAAAATAGCGAACAAAGCTTTCAGAGTAATGTAGGGCTATGCACCATCAAGACAGAAACTGGAAGATAAAATTCCCCGTTTCTATGCCATTAACGCATATTTTGGGTACGGAGTTAGACGCCCATTTTCGAAAGCTATTGGCACATGAAAACTTGATTTGGTCAGCATCAAGCCTGACCGCGTTTACCTTCCCAGACTTCTCTGGTAGCCGTTTTTAAAGACTAGGTGGAGCCCCCCGGGAAGACAGATATTATGGTAATACCAAAAAAAAAAAAAAAAGAGCAAATATATAAAACGTGAAACGTTGACACAAGTAAATAAATACAGGTGTTTCTAGTCAACAATGAGAAGATGATGGTAAGTGCACAGCTAAAATCAAATCGCGAATAGACTTGATGAAGTCAACTTTTCATGACAAGATGAAGATTCTGTCAAGTAGATGAGAGCTGCCAGAAATGAGGAAAAAAGAATATAACGGTGTTATTTAGAGCCGATATTGTGTACGCCTGCGAAACTTGGGCAGTTAACAAACAGATGAAAACAAAACTGGAAGAAGTAGAGATGTTGTTTTTTATAAATGTGCAATACGTACGCTGAACACTCAGAAAGAAAGAAAGAAAGAAAGAAAGAAAGAAAGAGACTTTCAAAGACGCCGCAGAATGATAACAGGCTGTTAAAATTAAAAGACAATCAAAAGGCCCTGGACACGTCATGGGAGGACAAGTCAGAGAACTTGGTAATCACTGGAAAAAATCAATGTAAAAAAAGGAGAGGGAAGCCGAGAGATAAATATCTCAGTGGGCTAATTAAATGCACGAGCAAAGAACACCATTTGAACTGACTAGGGGAAAAAAAAAGGTTGCGCGAGATGAAAACGCATGATGGCCAACGCTGTCTGCCACGGTACGTAATGATGATGGCCGCTGTATCCTTGACCTCATTCAAAGGATGGAAAACTCAGTAACGAGTACCGTGCTACACGCTAATGACGACTAAACACACAGTTCAGTTCCAACATAAAATTAAAGGAAAAAAAGAAAGACACAAAGCACTCTTCCGTTGAACAGAACGTTGCTAATGGAATTCTGTGATTTTTACGATCCCAGGTTAGTGATTAACGCATGTTAAATTTAAACGTAATAGTTGTTTAAACATGTGATAAAAAGTTAAAACATGAAAAAAACAAAAAAGCCGCGCATGACAGAACTATTGTCCTGAGTCGTAGTGATATCTGATTGTTTTGGAAACTGGAAGAAGTAGGCAAATAAACGAGCATTTAATCTTGCGTTACAAAAAGCTTCAACAAACGGCCTAATTTCTTGCGCGTAAAATCTAATTGAACTTCTTCTGTGTCTTCTCCTCTTGTTCATCTCCTCACACTAGCTTTATGTTTATAACGTGCCCAAGCTAGCGGAAGATCCCTCTATATTTATATCCTTTAAAAGTTGTCAGTTTATTCTGTTTCCACTTATTCTGTTTCTTGGAGATGTCTTCCCTCCACTGTTTCTACTCTTCCCCTTCCCTTGCCACTCTGATCATCTGTTGGCATGTTTGTTTGGCTTTTTTCTTACTTTTAGTGGCCGTAACACTTTATTTTTCAAAATTCGTGTAGCCATTCTTTTTCCTCACTCCCCACAAAAGTACACATAAAATGTTATTATTCTCCGCCTGAATCCAGTATATCTTTCTCCACACTTCGGGCAGACATTACATTCCATTCGTCGTTTCGAAAAACCTTCATATTTTAATTTTCTCTAAACTTGACCTAAATACTGACTGCCTCAGAGAAATCCTTGACCGTGACGCTGCTCAAGTTTTCTCTCTATGTAGGTCCTGGATATATGACCTAACTCGGTTGCTGGTCCGAGGGAACTGCTTCATTACCCTCGGGACATGCCCTAAGTGTTCTTCGTTCAGCATCAGAATGTCCTTTAGTGCTCTGGTTGATATAATATCGGTACTGTGTTGGTTGTAAAATATCTCGTTTCTAGCGCTTAATTGGGGCATTTTCTTGCACTCCCTATGAGGACAAGTAATATAGGGCTTGTATCGTAGGCTGTCCCTTATTGTATGTCACCATCCGTGTGCCAATAGTGGCGCTAAGATCTTTTTTTCTCGACACCTGTACACATGTTCCATCGCAATATATGCCTGTGAGACCTGGACACTTAACAAAACAACTGAGAAACACATAAATGCCTTTTGAATACCTTCAAATATCATGGACACAAAAAAAAGAACAGATATGTCCATACTACACTAACTTAATATTGAAGAAGGCTGGCTAGTAAAGAGGATTAAAGAGAGAAAACTTGAATATTTTAGGCACGTTAAACGTCATGATAATTTAGAGAAGACAGCCTTGGAAAGGTTCATAATGGGGGGGGGGGGGGGGGGGGGGAAGAGAGGAAGACCAAGGCGAAGATGGCTGGAAGACATCGTTGACGATCTGCAAATGGACGCATCAGCAGCAGGGCATCTTGCTTACAATCGAGAGGTCTACAGGAGAGCTGTTAGAGAGGCAAAGTTTCGCAAATTACATGCAAATGACTGACAGACTGTACACTTGTAACTGTCTTTCAGCTTGCGTGAGGTACCTTACAAAGTACTTGTTTTGTCAATACAACATTCAGTGGCTTATACTTTTCTTTAATGTAAAATTAAACACACTTTAAAAACATCAACGGGAATTAAATGTTCGCGATTTGCTACGAGATTTACTTTTTACAGAAGCTTTTTCAAAGCCAAAACTTGCAGATTCTCCTCCGTGCAAACTGAGCATCATCATCCAGCTGGCCTGATTAATCTCCAACCGGTTTCGCTGCTTGCTTTTTTTTTACAAGATTTTGTTAATAATATAAACCGGTTAAGGTAACCGACTACCTAAAACAAGTTTCGGTTTTTCTCGTTTTTTTTTAACCGGTAATTGCTGGTGAACGCAATCATTGTATGTTTGTACATTTACGATGCTTACCCTTACCTGGGAGCTTCAGGATTAACTAAAATATGCACGCTTTTTTTATCTTTTGAATGTCAATCAGTGTGAAGATAAATGTGTTCGTCATAATGATCACATCAATGTAAGTCTCTCTTTCTGTAGCACGCATACGAATGTGCTTGTACAACCTGGCCAGCGAGGCAGGAATTAAATAGGCTTCTTGGCAGTGAAACTCCTGGTCAGCCAGCCATGCCCGTGTTCAAGACACACAGGAAACCTCTGCTTTCATTTTCATCAAGTTAACTCTTTAAACCCCTTGAAAAATTACAGGGGCGACATGCATTTTTAAAAGTTTGCCCTCCCCATTCGCCAACTATGCTACTTAATAAATGTTAATGTGGCAATACAGGATGTTTCTGCACTATTTTCTTCTTGGAAATATTGTTTTCTAAATTATCAAGAACTACAGTGGCTACAGCAACACAATGAAATCAGACAGGTTAATTGTCATAAAACTTTTTTAAAAAATTATATCGTAAATCAGGTTTTGCCTACTTAGTGTCAGGATAAGAGATATCCTTAGTGTCAGGTTAAGAGATATCCTTAGTGTCAGGATAATAGATATTGCGGCTAAACAAACACACTGCCTGAGTTGAATCCCAAAAGTTCCTGCTTTGTTTTGATGTGCAAATGATACTTATTTACAGTGCACAACTTTTGAAAGAAAAAAACGGTAATTAATGGTTTATTTGACAAACGCGTGTTTTTAAAATTATATGTAACTCCGGATGTAGAAAGAACTGATTTTTTTTCAGTCTGTTTGAATGGGCTCTCATCAAGATAGATAGTCATTTCACTGGCTCGCTGTCTTCAGTATACGGATCTTTCATGAACTAGTTTTCTTCTCTTAAATTTTCAGCCCAGTTTTAATGGTATGAGCAAGGGGAACTTCATCGCTTTAACGGGGAGTTACTTTTTTCAGATACAGATTTCTTCTTCTTCTTCTTCTTCTTCTTCTGCTTCTTCTGCTTCTTCTTCTTCTTCTCTTTCTTTTTTTTTCTTCTTCTTCTGCTTCTTCTTATTCTCTGGCCCATGCCAATTAGGAGTTGGTTGTCACTGATTTCCACAACTATCTGTCCTTTCTCTTGGATAAAGTCGCCAAAGAAAGTGAACAGAAAGGCCTTACTTTGAACATAGAAAAGACAGAGACTATGGTTATATCTAAGAAACAGAATCCACCAGCATGCAGTACAAAATTAAAAGGAACTATTCTAAAGCAGGTGCAGAAATTCAAATACCTTGGAGCAGTAATAACTTCAGATGGGAAATGCAGAACAGAAATTAGGAACAGAATAGACCAAGCAAAGACTGCATTTCAGAGAATGAGAAACATATTAACCAACACATCCTTATCAATGAATGTTAGAAAACGAGTCCTAAAATGCTATATTGAACCTATCTTGTTATATGGAAGTGAATCATGGACAATAGGCAAGTCTGCACAAAAATCATTGGAAGCAGCAGAAATGTGGTTTATTAGAAGAATGTTGCGAATCCCCTGGACAGCAAAAATAACTAATGAAGAATGTATGAGAAGAGCTGGAGAGACAAAAAAAAAACCTTGTTAAAAAGATAAGAAAGAGAGACAATATACTTTCATAGGACATGCAATGAGAAGAGGGGGCATTGAAAATATTATAACAACAGGAAAAATAGAAGGAAGAAAATCAAGAGGAAGACCAAGAGAAATGATACTGGACAGTCTGACAGGATGGTGTGAGAGGAGATCACCAACTGAACTGATGGCCTGCATGAAGGATCGGATACTCTGGAGAAGCATAATAGCCAACGCCAGTCGGCACGGCACATGATGATGATTAAGATGATATCTGTCCTTTGCTCTTTGTATAAGACGTTTGTTAAACAGTGTTCCACACCGCTTATTTTAGTCCGTCAAGTACCTTGTTTCATTATCCTCCTCTCTTCTTTTGTCTCTCTAGTTTTCCTGTTGTTATTAGGTGTTCCAAATTTGCCTCTTTCCAAAACATGACCATGCAAATCTGGATTGTCGTGCTCTTAATTTTGCCGTAATTTAAAGACTTCATGCAAAATTCATTTCATTTTTTTTACAGTTATCGTTTCCAGTTCATAAGTTAATAATATTTTTTTCTAAAAAAAAATGTCCAGAAACTGATAAAACAGATGTATTAAAAACACTGTATCCTTCAGATACTTTGTCATAAAATTCAAAATTTGCCCAAGGTTTTCTGGAACATCATTTCAAGTGCAAAGCACATAAAAATTAAATCATCTCAGGTGACCTCAAGCTAACATATCAATCTGATTATAATTTCACTTCAAATAACCAATACATTCGCATCATAACCCAGCTAGTTTCGAAAAAAAAAGTAGTCCCGCATTTCTCAAATATATGACTACGCGCGTAAACACACACATTAAAACCCTTTAAGAAGAAACGTGTTTAATTTATGATCTGAGCCGTTTTTATCTCTGATTAATTTATCAGTTAAGCATAAACCCTTTATGATGATGCATCGATTGTCTATTGGATGTTGATGGGCAAACTGGTCTGATAACTTGGCTGTTTGTTACGTTTCGTGTCCAGTGTATGATGACCATTTTAGACCGTGCCTTCGTTTAGAACTGTGCGGTGGCACGGAAGATTGGTCAATATTCAGTAATTATATGATTAAGGGTTTATACTTTCTTCATCTTTCTTTCGTCATGTATAATTTAGCGTAGATTAATGTGTATGTGTTTTCTTCATGGTGATCTTTTCATGATTAACATCCAGAGGTTACATAACTCGAAGTAATAATAAAGAATAATAATAATGATGAAACAAATGCCATACCTCAAGGGATAAGCGTTTCAGGATAGCACTATCGTGATGGAGGAAAGCAATATGTTTTTAAAATCATACCAAAAAAAAAAAAAAAAGATAATAAGCTAAACAGTGATTTACTCTTCTAACTTTTTTCTTTCTGTCAGAGTCATCTTACTTGTAGTTCTTCCAGTTTCGATAAATCAGCCTTTTGTTTTTAGAATTTTAAACAAAAGTAGGCCTGTTATAAACTGTGATACAGACCAGAATTTTAAACAAAAGTAGGCCCGTTATAAACTGTGATACAGACCAGAATTTTAAACAAAAGTAGACCCGTTATAAACTGTGATACAGACCAGAATTTTAAACAAAAGTAGACTCGTTATAAACTGTGATACAGACCAGAATTTTAAACAAAAGTAGACCCGTTATAAACTGTGATACAGACCAGAATTTTAAACAAAAGTAGGCCCGTTATAAACTGTGATGCAGACCAGCCTGAAAATAATATGTGTGTTAGGACTGTCAGAAGACCACAAGAACAGCGTTGTATAAGGATGTATGTTTGTCGACGGTGATGGTGATTATGATCTATCTCTGCCAAGACGGGAACTAAAAGCGAAGTTTCGGGTGTTCTCGTTCACTTCATCATAGTCCACGTGTATATTCTACACTCGTTAACTGTTTCTTTAAGATGTGAACAGCATGAAAAGGCTTGCCATGTTTTGTATCCCGCCTCGTATACGCTTCGCAGTCTTGAGGCGTCCAAATATAATTCTTGAGTTGCCTTGAACGAAAAAGACAAAAGTCACCAAAACATATACAAGTAGAATCATGCGAAATATTGAAGGATATTGTAAAATCCATCAAATCCAATAGGAGTAGGAAACAACAAGCATGAAGGAATAAACATAGGATTATATTAAATAATAGCTTCAAATATGGAACTAGCGGTAGGAATTGAAATTAACTAGGGGTAAATCTTAGTATTCCCAAGACTGTGGCATGTGGTATTCCTCTATTTTTGACTTCCTGTTCCCTGATCTATCCAAATTTAAAAAAAAAAAATTCAGGCTGAATAGAGGACAGGAGAGATTCAGGAATATCTAGAAAACTATAGAAATGTTTGTTAACTTGTGGTTGGAAGGATTTGTGATGGCTAACCTAAGACAGGTTGGGATGAGGGGAATTTGAATGATGCAGGAAATGAGATGGCTAACTTACGACAGGCTGAAGTGGAGGAGGTTAGTAGGAACAGAGATGGTTAACTTAGGATATGTTGGAATGTGGGAAGTTTGTTTGTTTAGGAACTGAGATGCCTAACCTAGGACATTTTGGAATGTGGGAAGTTTGTTTGTTTTAGGAACTGAAATGGCTAACTTACGACAGGTTTGAATGGGGGGAAGGGGGGGGGGGTTGCATGCTGTAGACAATGAGACGGCTAAATTACGACAGGTTGGGATGGAGGAAGTTTGTATGTTGTAGAAAGTGAGACGGCTAAATTACGACAGGTTGGGATGGAAGAAGTTTGTATGTTGTAGAAAGTGAGACTGCTAAATTACGACAGGTTGGGATGGAAGAAGTTTGTATGTTGTAGAAAGTGAGATGGCTAAATTACGACAGGTTGGTATGGAGTAAGTTTGTATGTTGTAGAAAGTGAGATGGCTAAATTACGACAGGTTGGTATGGAGGAAGTTTGTATGTTGGAGAAAGTGAGACTGCTAAATTACGACAGGTTGGGATGGAAGAAATTTATATGTTGTAGAAAGTGAGACAGCTAAATTACGACAGGTTGGTATGGAAGAAGTTTGTATGTTGCAGAAAGTGAGACGGCTAAATTACGAACAGATTGGGATGTGGGAAATATCTGTGTTGTAGAAACCGAGATGGACATCCTAGAACAGGTTTGACTGGGGAAAGTTTGTACTTTATAGAAACTGAGATGGCTAACTTAGGAAAGGTGGAGATGGAGCAAGTTTGTATGTTGAGATGGCTAACCTAGGACATGCTGGCACTGAGGACGTTTATCTCAACTTTGTGCATTATCGCTAATGATCTGTGAATGTATGCATCAGCAGCATGGCATCTTGCTTACAACCGATAGGCCTACAGGAGAGCTTTTAGGGAGGCAAAGTTCAGCAAGGGATATGCAACTGACTGACTGACTGACTGATTGACTGACTGTGCATTATACAAAGCTGAGAAAATTGGAATTGTGTATCGTTTATTATATTGTACATTTGACCTAGTGACTCCGCTCTCCGACCACCGACATCCCACACTGAGTCTGTCTGTAGCCTGCTGGTCTTACATTTAGCTTTCAAGACAAATCATCCAAGCTCAATGCTTTCCTGGGTTACAGTAAAAGGTTTTGTTTTCCTAAATCGTACATAGCTAAGAGTTCCTTCTTTGCACGCTCTCCCGTGGTCAGTCTCAGTGTGGTCTCAATACAGTGTGGTCTCAATACAATGTAGTCTATGAAAAACACTTTTTAAAAGGTCGTATCACCTCTCATGTTATACCCGCGATTCTGTGTGTGTGGTGTTATTTCTGAAAGTGGATTAAAACCTGAGTAGCATAAACACGTCAAGCTAGCAAAATAAAAACGTGTTGTGTGAATTATACACATTAATAAGTTTATATTGTTATTTCTTTTTTTTAACAAGGCACAGATCTTGCACAAATTAACGAATTTGATTACCATAGTCAGTCAGTCATTTGCATGTCCTTTGCCGAACTTTGCCTCCCTAACAGCTTTCCTGTAGGTCTCTCGGTTGTAAGCAAGATGCCCCTGCTGTTGATGCATCCATTCGCAGATTATCAACCATGTCTTCCAGCAATCTTCGACTTGGACTTCCTCTCTTTCTTTTTCCCATTATGTACCCTTCTATGACGGTCTGCTCTAAATTCTCATGACGTTTAATATGTCCAAAATATTTAAGTTTTCTCTGTTTAGTTCTCTTTACTAGCCAGCCTTCTTCAATATTAAGGTCTTGTAGTATGGATATATTTGTTCTTTTTTGTGTCCATGATATTTGAAGAAATCTTCTGTAGCATTTACATTTAAAGGCATTTATGTGTTTCTCAGCTGTTTTATTAAGTATGCAGGTCTCACAGGCATATGTTGCGATGGGAAAGATGCATACCCTTAAAAATCTTATTTTTGTCGTTCTATCTGTTCCTCTAAATAGCTTCTTTAGGTGTTTTACTTTTTGAAGAGCGATAGATGTCCTCCTTTTAATTTCCCTCATTGTATCTCCATTATTATTTGGTAGTGATCCAAGATATTCAAAACTCTCCACTTCTTCCAGTTACCATAGGCCTATCTTAATTAACCTGTCTTGAACAAGTCTTCGATTAACACTGGGCAAATGTTTATGCGCTACTGATCATCTAACGCCTTGAGTGTTTTACGGCGTCTTAAATGTCTTTTATTTCATTATGTGCCATTACATCTCAGAATTATTTGAATTATACATTTTGTGTTACTAGTAATTTATACGCGTACAAGATATTTTAAATATCTTACTACAACGATAACATCAGATGGTAGGTGTATCACAGAGGTCAAAAAGAGAATATATCAGGCAAAGGTAGCATTTCAGAAAAGTATTATTTTGTGCAGTCCGTCTTTGTCGATGGATACCAGAAAAAGAGTCTTGAAATGCTATGTTGTGCCATTAATACTACATGGGAGCCAATTTTGGTCTTTAACAAAAACAAAATTGAAATTTAATTTGAAATGTAATTCTTACGAAGAATGTTAAAGAAAACCATGGACAGCTAAAACAACAAATGAGGAACGCCTAAGAAAAGCCAATGATAAAAAAAACTTTAGTGAACCACACTACAGGGGAGACAGTCCAGGTTCGTTGGCAATATAATGAGAAAGAGGAGGGGGGGGATTGAAAATATCGTCAGAACATGAAAAATGGGAGACAGGAAAAAAAGAGGTAGATCAAAAGAAAACATCATAGATGGCTTGACAAAATGGCACGAGAGAAACACAGAAACAGAATTGATGGGAAAACATAGAAGAAATGTGGAGAGACACTGTAGCTAACGCTTCCAGGCATGATGCGTAATTATGACAAGGCCTTTACAAATTGCACACGTACTTTATAAATTAATTCAGAAATAGTGGGGGTGGGGGTAGGTTGAGGGGAAAAAAAGGGGGGGGCGGTATTATTTTAATTAATATGAAATTAACATGCACATTTTGTTCGGTTTTTATTATCTTTCGTAGCCCATCTAGCGTTGCTATGACCACGGCCAATTATGCCAGTTAAATACAGGCATCCCCTGGAGTTATCACCAGGTCACTTTAGGTTCCAGAGAGTTGTTGAAATTTTTTTTTTAAATGTCCAGAAACCAAAACAGTGTTATAAATAGTTTCATGTTTAAGTTAATTACAGAGTCTAGCACAGTAACACAAGGAGATCCAAATAAATAAATAAAAACATGAATCAATCAAAACGATATATGTTTATAAACAGACTGACGATAACCGTGCCACCGTCATACGTAGAAAAAAAAAACAAAACGAGTTGGCTCAGACCAAATGGCACCTGCTAAAGTGTCGATATCGCAGAAGCAAACGCCGCCAGCTGTGACAGTGACAATGTTCAGAATGTTCGAGGAGTCCGTAGCGCCTAAGTGGAAGAGCCACTATTTGGAGTGCAGGCTTGTTTTATTGTTTGTTTTTGTTTTTGCTAGAACCAGTCATGAGAGCATCTGATCCATTCGTAACGCTGGCCTGTATGTTTCACACTGCCTGCTCAAAATCGCCTTATAAGACGAAGTATGTCGTTGTTATATTATTATTATTATTATTATGTTTGCAGTTGATATTAATTTCTATTGTATTCTATTGTATGAGAGTTAATAAAGTCGAAGTTAGATCGCAGAAAAATAATGAAATACCATTAATACTTAACAATTATCACATTAATTCCCCCCCCCCCCCGCGCCATTCAAATGTTACTGGAAACAAAGTGCTAGGTCCCAGAACTCCCTAGTCTCCGGATTCTTCTCCTGATGTCCCGTATTGCGTCTCACGTTGTGTCAATTACGGTACTGGAACAGAGCGGGCCATTTCTTTGTGCTGATAGAGAAGGAATACGCAAACCATCCACTTCTTCGATCCTAATAAGGGCAGAGGAATGGCGACATTTGGAAAATTGCGCGTCGTCTCCCAGGAACTGCCACCAGAACAAAGATTTAAGAAATAATATTCTCTTTGTCAGAGGGACACCCCCCCCCCCAACCGAACACCCTTGCACCGTTTTTTCCCCCCTCCGTGGCAAAACAGGAGATGGCGCAAAGTGAAGCTAGTAATCTTCACAATCATAACAGAAAGTCAAGAATAAAATGTCACATTTCTCGTATACAGACAGTTTGCAGGAACCTAACAGATGCCCATGAACTTTTAAAAAAAAAATTCTGAGGAAAATGTAAAGTTTGGAGAATTTCAGAAAATAAGGAAGATAAAATATAAGATTACAGTACACGTGGAAATCAGATAGCTGTGTTAACTATCCATGATCTCTCCATGATTATTTTACTATAGTTCAGGCATCCCGACAGAATAGCCTGCAATGGAGAAAGTTCACGACTCTCTGCGCTCAACGTGATGGTGGAATTGATTTCAGCATGTCCTTTATTAGCCACCGGGCCCTTTTATAATTATTCTGAAGTCCTCCAGGCATGTGCGCACTCATTAGTGTGTGCTGTAATAGTTATTTTGCTGTTTCATAAATGTCATGTTGATCGTTATTGCTCAATGCTGGGTTTTTTTTAATGGGAATAGGTTTTCTTTTCTTTTTGATTTTTTTTCTATACTTTCCATCTCACTCTCTCTCTCTCTCTCTCTCTCTCTCCACTACCGACACGGTCTTAATTGCCTTTTTAAAGAAAGTAAAAAGAACTCTGTATTGGATCGTTATTCCTTGGTTGGAACATAGCTTCACTACAGTCGGTTCGAACCCCCCCCCTCCCCTCCCCTATCCACCTAACGGATGTCCCATTCCTGACTCTCCAAGAACCTGCGCCCATTTCCCGTTGTAGATTTCCTATTATTTGTGCGGGCAGGGGCCCCTCTGCCCTACTCTTTTCCAGTGCCCAAGGGCATCTTTTAATGTACGAGACAATGGAGATGGACGTTCAGTCCCAAAACCTAGAGACCAAGGAAGTTCTGTTGCTGGAAGTATTCACGAAATAACGAGAAAAGAACAGCATACTCTTGTATAAGAAATGTCCAGCTGATGCAGAACGTAAAATGACCACAGACGTTCTCTAAAGCAATAATAAAGTGGCAGGAAAGAATGTTGTAAATAAAAACCAAAGGAAAAACTGAAATGGGAATTTGTGAGTTCGTTATACGTACAAATAGGTGCGATAGATATTTTTAATGTTTTGGAAGCTGTAAAAGAAAACATCATCATCATCATCATCATCGCCTTTCACTCCCTTGAGAGCATAGGCCACGGATAAAGGCTCTCCAGTCATCCCTGTTCTTAGAAATATTCCCTGCCTCCTTCCACTTATATCCCTTGTCTCTGAGAGATAAGAAAACATAAGTGCCGAATATTTGCATCGTGGTTGAATGATGTAGTCCCTGGTCGTAGATTTGTTACTGGTCGAATACGCGAGAATGGAAGTCATAGAGTATATTCCGACTTATCACCGTCTTATTAAATGTTAGTCAAGCTTCGTGTTGTAATAGTTACTGGAAATATAATCTTTGCCCTTTTAGATTTTGCATATTTAAGAAAAGAATGTAGTTCCTTTGTACAGAATATGCCGGGGACCATGAAAAGGAATGAATACAAATAAAAAAGCGCTGGAACAAGAAACACTGAAAACAGAAATAAGTAAGAACTTTTGAAACAGACGAAGCATTTATTTTAAAAAAGGGGATACTAAAATGAAGAAAACTTTCACTGAGAAAAAGATTCCAATAAGAGGGCTGATATTTACAGTGATTGATAAGACAATCCCTGCAATCACCTCCGTCACTCTTCAGCGGGGTTCTGAAACGGTGAGCGAAGAAGACAAGGATCTGTCCCGAATGCTATGATTCTGGGTATTACTGACATAACTAAGATAATGAACTAACAGATGGACAATAAGAAAAGACGAACAAGTGGCGACCGTATGATACTTATGCCACCATAGCCAACTGCTAACCTCTGCGGCAAAAACGCCATTGCTAAGACGCTCTGGTGAGATGAATGTGGTAGGTCTTTCCGAAGCCCATGGCTTGCTGACATACAGAGCGGAAAAGGGGGGGGGGGGCGCGCATTTTATTGGACAGAACACGATGCACATAAAGAAGTGCGGAACTAATCCACCACTATCATCATCATGTGCCTTGCCGGGCAGGCGTTAGTAATCACGCTTCTCCAAAGATCTCGATCATCGATATTTTTCATGAGCTCAACTGGTGGCCTTCTACTGTGCCGTCGCGTTACTGTCTTTTCTCTAGGACTTATTCTGCCTCTCTTTTTCCATTTATCTTTCCTGTTGTATAATGTTTTCAAGCCCTCCTCTTCTCAATATATATCCAGTGAATGATAACCGCTGTTTTATACAGGATCTAATTAGGTTCCTTTCTACATTTTTTACATTTGCTTTTCTTAGACAATTCCCTATTTGTCATCTTAGCCGTCCATGGTACTACATTCAGACAAAATAAGCGTCAGATTTATGTTAGTCTACGTTCCCAGAAGGAAACGGTTCACGATAATGATATCTTGTTGTAGACAGAAACAATGACGTTGGCGTTAAACGTAGTTTCTTGACAGTTTATTGTATTTCTCAGTGTAACAGTATTTTAATTTATGGATAGTCTAGTCCATTTTTCAGTGTAACGGTATATCATCCAGGAACTGGGTTTAGTGAGACGGAGAATACCACTTCATAATACAAGTGCCCAGGCACAGAGCACTTATGTCCCTATAAAGAAACAGATAGGAAACGTAACGTCATTAACACTTTACATATCTTCAAGAGGCGAATGTGACAGCACAACCGGCCTCGTCACCCGTTTCAGAATGGACACCAATAACCAAAACCATCCTTGAGACACGCCAACACCCCACGGGCAGCTGGAACTGAAGAAGAAAGATAATAACATCGATGCTTGTGATCGAACATCAGCGGACAAGGCTGTTAACAGGGTCCAGGGTATCGTGGTCGCCAGGCGGTTTCCAGACATAGACGAGAGTCAATGTAGCTGTCCGCTGGTCATAGACTTCTAGAATAAAAATCAATATCATCATATAAGTAAGGTACTATACAGTATATTATAAGTAATAATATACAGTATGTATACGTACCTGTGATTGGATACATCAGCAGCAGGGCAGTGCGTACAACCGAGATGCCTACAGGAGAGCTGTTAGGGAGGCAAATTTCCGCAAGAAACATGCAAATGACTGACTGACTGACTGATCTATATGTACTGTTTCAGTATTTCCAAGCTTGTTATTAACCTGCCATTGGTTTAGTATTTTCAGTTTTGATTTTAGTATATCTACCGATCTAGTGTTTCTACTCGTGATTTTCCACTGACTTAGTATTTCCAAGCTTTTCTTTCAAATCTTGGTACTTTCAAGTTTAAATTTAGCATATCTGCTGATTTAGTAATTTCCAGGTTTGATTATAGTCTGACCACTGTTTCAGCACTTTTAAACCTGACTTTAGTATACCGCCTGCTTTAGTGTTTGAAAGCTTGACTTTGACTGATGATTTTAGTATATCTCCTGATTTAGTATTTGAAAACTTGACTTTTACTGATGATTTTAGTATATCTCCTGATTTAGTATTTGAAAACTTAACTTTTACTGATGATTTTAGTATATCTACAGATTTAGTGTTTGAAAGCTTGACTTTGACTGATGATTTTAGTATATCTACTGATTTAGTATTTGAAAGCTTGACTTTGACTGACGATGTTAGTATATCTATTGATTTAGTGATTGAAAGCTTGACTTTCCAGTGTTTGAATAATTTGACTGATGATTTTAGTCTATCTACTAGTTGGTATTTTTGCTTGTCTAATGCTTTCGAATTACTTATGGTGCAAGTGCTATTACAGTACTCCGAGTACTCGTTTTTCTGGTCCAGTACGCACTGACCTACAAGCTCAGATATAGCGTGACACTAGCACGCAACTGAGGATTCAATATCCAAAGAAACTGCTTTCTGTCCATTTCATTCATGCCCGTGTCCGGAGTTGTTGCCTCTCCATCCTGCTTGTTCCCTGGTGTTTTCAGTGTAATGGACCGGGCAAGGCCGGTAATGAGTAACCTACAGTAGACGGAGAAAAGATAGGTCTGATAGGATAGGTAGATGATGAGAGATAAGACGGTGGTAATGGAAGATTTAGCCTGAGTACTCTGTTGGGAGTCCAGTGTGCCAGGCCTGGCTCAGTGTTAAAATAAGTGGTTATACAAGCTTGTCAGAAACGCCGAATGAATCTTCCTGCGCATTTAATTACCTTGGACTGAGGATTATGAAGACAGATCATATGAAGCTAAGATGGCGTCCGAGACTGGCGCCCATACGCAGTTACATTCTGTGGAACGTGCTTAACGGAGAGTTCAGAAACTCCAACCGCCGGATAGGTCGCGACTGAGCGCTCACGTGTTAGCTCATGAATAAGTGTGCAACAGTCAATTATCTGCGAAGTGATTTACAATTTCAATGGTGAGTACTTGGTAATTTGTGTCATTAACAGACTGGAACCTGACTGAGAGTGCTGCTCTACGCTGTCGGTAGAGCCAGTGACCACACATTGAAGCATATATTTATGTGATTTTCCTGCGAATAGACCTTGCTTACGTTTATAAATCTTCTTGTCTTCAAGCTGAGCTGTCTTTGTCACGATGCTGACCCCTAGAAAGTGTGACTGTGAGCAGTGTAGGAGTTATATGACGGGCCCATACACAGCTCACCAGACGACAAAGTCAGAACAAAATATCTTTCAGAATAGGACTTTACTGTCTACAGCTCACGCAGTTTAGCAGTGCAACAGTATAATATACGTGAAACCTACACCAGTCAGTCCAGCTGTCATTCCAGCTGTCATGTTTCAGATGTTTTAACTGACCCCATCTTCCCTTTTTTTCCCCCCTTTCCATCGTTATTTCCACCGACTGTCAGTTTCTCTAACATCTGCCTTCTCTATCGATTTATCTGCTAACATTAATAAGACAACGTGACTCTATTCTCTAAAGTACATATATATATATATATATATATATATATATATATATATATATAATTTGGTACACGTGGTAGCCATTTAAAACAGCCGCCACAGCCGCATTCAAGTTTAACCTGCTTAACCTAAGTCCTGTGGCGCCGTGGATATTAGAGAAAATCTGCAGCTATTTGTGCACAACCTATGTGAGCTGGGATGTTTCTCCACATAAAAGATTGTCTTTTGGGTTTATTCTTTTGTTCTAAGTTTTATTTTTATGTCGAGTATATCGTACTGTGTATTACTGTCTGTACTGTTAGGTCTAGAGTTGTTTAAACATGTAGCTGTCGTTGTAACAGATTGATGAAAAAACTAATAAAGTAACTTCTTCTTCTTCGTGCGCATTGTCTGTCTATATCTGCAGTCCTGTCTCTTGGATAAATTTCACTGTTTTTTGTTGTTGTTGTAATTCATGTATGGAACCATAGAGCTTATCTTCTTCAGTGGTTTCACTGGGCCAGTAATTATTTCTCAGTGTCTCATAGCTGGTGCAGTTCTGGAGGATATGTTCCACGGTTTGGGGCACCTGGGCACATGTACAAAGATTAGTAATACCAACCTTAAACTTTGTATACATATGACTTCGGAGTCGGCTGTGTCCTGTTCGGAGACGGAAAATGGTGACTTGTTCCTTTCTGTTTAGCATGCGATACTCATCATGTGGTGGTGCTTGTGGCTTCCTGTAGGTTTTTAATCATGCTTTTCTTCTGATTATAGGTGATTGGTATGTCTGGTTGCTCCATTTCAGTGCCTTCTTTGGTCAGACGGTCAGCTTTCTCATTGCCTGGTATCCCACAGTGGGAGGGAATCCACTGCAAAGTGACTTTATTGTAAGCCAATTTTTGACAAGGCATCCTTAAGATCTGGTAGTTTGTTGCACTGAAAAGCTTCCAATACTGATCGTGCATCTGCGAGAATTACTACGGGCCATGTATCAGTTCTGGAGTCTGATAGTTTTTTTTTCAGCTGCAGCAATAATTGCTCTAACGTCTGCATCATAGTTGTTGCAGTATTTTCCAGTGGGTATGGAAATCTTGTCATTGGTGTTGTGTGGACATTCAATATGTGCTCATGCCCCTCCATTCTTTATGGCATTGTGTGCAGATCCGTCTGTAAACACACGTATCCAGGTGTCACATGGATATTTGTCATCTAGCACACGAAGTGTGGCTAGTGATCTTACAAGACTGCTTTGCATCTCACTATTCATAATAAATTAACAAAACGTTCAGTAAATTCACAAGTGAGAGGACACAAGGAACCCTCAGTTCTCCGTAAGATTAGAATAAAACGTTAGTTCCAATTTTTTTTTAAAAAGCGAAACAAAACAAAACAAAATAAAAGAAGTAGAAAAAACTGCAAATCAAATAACCATGCAAACTATCCATGCGATCTTGGTGCCACTGATTACAGAGTGCACGTCACTGGCGACAACTAGCAGAAAATGATGCGAAAGTTCCTCATAACAATACAGAAAATTCATACTGTATTAGCTTCAGGATGTAGCTAGTTATGTCTGATCTTTGTAATCTTGATCTATTCATATGTGATATGCTTCAGAAGTCACGGAGATAATTCTATCGTTCTTATTGAACGTTTTAGATAAGGGTTAAAAAAAAAAAGACTGGGGCTATGGGATTCAGCATAGGACCTAGCGGATTTAGTTTTACGCCTATTTTTTTTTCCTTGATCTGTCATAATACCAGAGGGTCATGTGGTCAGCGTCATATCGGGTCCGTCTCTCCTCTCCCAGCTCCAGAAGGGGCCGGATACCCATTTCTACAAGTCCGAGGTGACTTTGGTACCTCGGGCGGATTCGACACACCGACCTTCGCCATGAGAGACGAGTGATCTAACTACTTCGCTACTCTGACATTCAATCTAGATAATCTTTCAATCCACATTTATTGTA
This sequence comes from Achatina immaculata, assembly GCA_009760885.1. Lineage (NCBI taxonomy): Eukaryota > Metazoa > Mollusca > Gastropoda > Stylommatophora > Achatinidae > Lissachatina > Lissachatina immaculata. Next base: position 13,690,774 of record CM019702.1, read on the forward strand.
TTCACTTAGAGTTTGGTTAGACTGGAAAGCCTTTAACAGCCCAGACTTATTGCATATTTAACATTATTGTGTACTTTTTGGGGGTTTATTTTTTTGTTTGTTTGCTTTTTGTTGTTCATCATCATCATCATCATCATCACCATCATCATCATCAGGTGCCGTGCCGACTGGCGTTGGCTATTATGCTTCTCCAGGGTACACGATCCTTCATGCAGGCCATCAGCTCAGTTAGTGATCTCCTCTCACACCATCCCGTCAAACTGTCCAGTATCATTTCTCTTGGTCTTACTCTTGATCTTCTTTCTTCTATTTTTCTGTTGTTATAATATTTTCAATGCCCCCTCTTCTCATTGCATGTCCGATGAAAGTACATTGTCTCTCTCTTATCTTTTTGACAAGGTTTTTTTGTCTCTCCAGCTCTTCTCATACATTCTTCATTAGTTATTTTTGCTATCCAGGGGATTCGCAACATTCTTCTAATAAACCACATTTCTGCTGCTTCCAACGATTTTTGTGCAGACTTGCCTATTGTCTATGATTTACTTCCATATAATAAGATAGGTTCAATATAGCATTTTAGGACTCGTTTTCTAACATTCATTGATAAGGATGTTTTGGTTAATATGTTTCTCATTCTCTGAAATGCAGTCTTTGGGTGGCCTATTCTGTTCCTAATTTCTGTTCTGCATTTCCCATCTGAAGTTATTACTGCTCCAAGGTATTTGAATTTCTGCACCTGCCTTAGAATAGTTCCATTTAATTTTATACTGTATGCTGGTGGATTCTGTTTCTTAGATATAACCATAGTCTCTGTCTTTTTTATGTTCAAAGTAAGGCCTTTCTGTTCACTTTCTTTGGCGACTTTATCCAAGAGATTTTGCAGGTCGGTCTTGTTGGTTCTCAGCTATCAGTACTGTGTCGTCAGCATACCGAAGGTTGTTAATATTATATCCTCCAATTTTTATGCCTAGTTCTGTGATGATCGTTCTTAAAATATTCTTTTTTTTTTTGTTACATATTTCTTATTCTTAACTCTGATCATTGTTTTCATTACATTTTTATCACCACCGTAATCATCATCATCATCATCAATATTGTGTTCATTGTCTGGCTTTAGTTACCTATCACTTGGAACTCCATATGTTAATTTAGTTTGGGGGTTTATTTCAACTGCTATTATAAAAGCTTTTTAAAATCTCTTTTTCTCTATGTTTCTGCTTATCATCATCATGTGCCATATCTTCAGGGGCAGTTGTCTGCTCTAGCTCTCCAACTTGCTCCACCCGTTACTTTCACAATGTACCCGACAGTGAATCCAGACCTCTTCGGATTGTGCCCACTCATCTGTCTCATTGTCTCTTCTTTTTCTCTCCCTTTCTCTCTCTCTCTCTCTCTCCCTTACTCTCCCCCCCCCCACTAAACATACCCAAAGTTTAAAAAAATTGCCTTCTTCCTAGGCTTGACTCGCCCCAGCCATTAAGTTCTAAAAGGATATAGTTCTAAACGTAACTTGTTAGATCTTTTAGAAATTATTTTAATGAATGTTAAAGAATATATGTCAGAAGAACTGTACTGAAAATGTATTTTGTTTATGTATATGCCTGCCTGCGTGCTATTTTGTTAGGTTAATTTTTCTTCTGTTATATTGTGAATGTAATAGTTTAATTTTGCGCTCTTTTTTTACATGTTTTTCTTCTTGTGATCAGTCAATCATTTGCATGTCCCTTGCGGAACTTTGCCTCCCTAACAGCTTACCTGTAGGTCTCTCGGTTGTAAGCAAGACGCCTTGCTGCTGTTGCATCCATCTGCAGATTATCAACGACGTCTTCCAGCCATCTTCGCTTTGATCTTCCTCTCTTTCTTTCTCCCATTATGTATCCTTCCAAGACGGCCTTCTCTAAATTATCATGACGTTTAATGTGTCTAAAGTATTTAAGTTTTCTCTGTTTAATCCTCTTTATTAGCCAACCTTCTTCGATATTAATTTCTTGTAGTATGGATATATTTGTTCTTTTGCGTGCCCATATTTGAAGAACTCTTCTGTAGCATTTACATTCAAAGGCATTTATGTGTTTATCAGCTGTTATAGGGATATGTTATAATTCTGTTCGACACTGTTAATCTCTCTCTCTCTCTCTCTGAACCTTAAGTGCCCAGGGCACATGGGGCTTCCGCAAGGGTTTTCCACAAATGCCTGTCTTTCGCCTTTTTTTCTGCTCTTGCCCAGGTGAGCCCTCTATTGCTCAACATCCTTTCTGTTGTTCTTCTCCATGTCTCTTTTGGTACAACCTTCATGGGCTCAGTTTCCTGATACGCATTTCTCCTTCCACCTGCATTTGCTTTTTCCCTTGCTTCTGTTTCTGTAGCAGTCTGATAGTTTTTTACCAGATAGGGTTGCTGGCCCTATGCTGAACCCTCCTTAGTCGCCTTTTACGATCATGCATGGTAGGGTACAGTGGTCCTATTCTTTGCAGATCCCGGGTACCACACGGGTAGACACTGTTAATAGTTACTATTTATTATTATTGTTGTTATTATTGTTATTATTATTTTACATTCTCTATTAATACATTCTATCAGACACTGTTAATTTATTGCAGATTATATCAGATATGTACTTGTACAAACTGATTCACTGGTACATGAACTGTCATTCACCTTCCGACAAGTGACAAGCTACGACCATTGATCGTGGCAATTATCGGTAAGTTAACGATTTTTAAAAAATGAGAAAAATCAAAACTTTCAGAGGTCCTAGGTTATTATAAACCAGTTTATTTTATCAAAAATCTGGTAAAATGCAACCAGGGAATTCACTTGGAGGATAATCGATCAGTATGATGATGATGATGATGATGATGATATGACCAACTACCATCTACCTTCAGAAAATCACTCACATGCATAACTGTGTTCGTTAAACTCACAAACTCAAAACTGTGCTCGTCAAACTCACAAACTCAGAACTGTGCTCGTCAAATTCACACAGAAAAAAAAGCAGATACCATGTCCAACTCATGCTTTCTTGATACTTCTTCTCTGTCTCTTTTATCTGATATATACACACGTCCCAGGATACTCGTGCCTGCTCTATGGCTCTGGGCACGTACTCGGCGAGCTTTCCCCGGGTATACAATCAACGTCTCATTGTGGTCGACTGCCTGTAATTAGGTAACAAGAGCTTTTGACTAGTTGCCCGGGATAAATCCTGCCAAATGATAGTCTGTTGTTAGTGTATACCTTCATCAGATGTTCGCAAGACTGACACAATAAAAACCATATTCCCTGTAATAGGTTTAAGTTATAAACTCGGCTCTCGCGGTACCCTCGTTTATCTCTCAGACAATGAGGGGGTATATACAAACATTACCTGCAGTGCGGGGATAACTATGACGATCATCATCTGCGGTCACGGGGGGTTCCCAGTCAGTTCCAACGCTTGCCACTTTTCATGCCATTTGGTCTGTCCGCTGAGATATTTTCCTTTCTGTCACCCTCCACTTTTCTTTGCTTTGATCATTATCAACCTCCCTAACATTTGCCTTCTCGTGACACGTTCCGAGAAATTTTGACTGGTTTTGTTTTTTGTTCTTATAATTTTAACCAGTTTTCGTTGTTTTAAAACTTCTCTGAGGAGATAAAAAGTAAATGTGCAAATTCTTAGCACGAACATGTTTTGCCGGAGACTTCGAGACAAGTTCAGGAACGCTGAGGTACGTCACTTCGTGTCAGTAATGGATGAGCTCGCGTGTAGACTGTTTTATGAGCAGCTGAACTTCAAGAATATTTTCTTTCCTCGAAGAATGCTTCCTGCCCCAACAGTAATTACATGTCCCATCGTATTTAAGTGACCTCTGTTCTAAGTAGAATGCCTTCCAGACCTGTCTAAATTCTTTTGAATTTTTTTTTCTTTGTTAATGACTACGCGGCATTGACCTGCTTTCCATGCCCCTCTTGGATCCATTTTGCTTCTGTCTTAATTTTAATTTATTATGCACATCTGAATGAAAATGATTATTCGTAACAGCGTTAAAAATATTTACCTTCAGGTTCTGAAGAAGGTCTGTTGCATGAAAAATTAATATGAAAGATATCTAACATAGATCTTAAATCCTTCTCGAGCCGTTAAAAGTCACATAGGGCTCGCATTGTAGTTCGCCAATTTTTGTCTGTTTTCGGCGAATTTTTCAACCTTATCAAGGGATCTTATGCCCAGTAATTTAACCTCTCTCAACAACGATCCCTTTATGAGTTTCTTTGTCTTGTTGTGTCAAATTGAATAGCTTGTTTTGTGATTCTTTGATTGTTTCTTCTCATCATGTGGCCGACATATGTCCATCTCCTTTTTTTTAAATCACTGATGAGACACATTATTCTGTGCTCATCTTCCATATCTCTGCGTTGGTCTTGAATTCATAATATAACTGAAGTAAATGTGGTGTGATAAATTGTGGATTTCAGTGAACAGTGAAATATTCTGATAAAACAAGTAGATCATAAGTTTGGAGACTTTCCACATACAGATATAATGACTTTTTTTTTGTCGCAACGACAACTGACAAACAGACACCTTCTTTGTATTATCATAGCATAATCTTCTTCGCTTGTTGGGCGACTGATATGGATACATTGTCTTGTTCATGCTGTACTGTCTCCTTTCCCCACCTCACCTCCCACCGCTAGGTGGGGAAAAACTAGCAGAGTTAAATGCTTCAGAACAAGGATGTGGTGTATACGTCCGAAAAACTCAGTCATTTGCATGTCCCTTGCGGAACTTTGACTCCCTAACAGCTCCCCTGTAGGCCTCTCGGTTGTGACCAAGATTCCCTGCTGCTGATGCATCCATTTGCAGATTATCAACCATGTCTTGCAGCCATCTTCGCCTTGGTCTTCCTCTCTTTCTTTTTCTCATCAGTTTCTCATTGTCACTTCCGATACTGTCTTCTCTAAATTCTCATGACGTTTAACGTGTCCAAAGCACTTAAGTTTGCTCTGTTTAATCCTCTTTACTAGCCAACATTTTTCAATATTAAATTATAAGATAGAACTTTCTTTACAAGAAAGGAATGGGACAAACACACCACATACACATACACATATACACACGCACCGCGTGATCATGTGACTTTAAGTAGAGACCAGCAGTGATTCACCAGGCAGTCCGAGATAGGACGGGCCGACGGTCTGTTGTTAAAATCCCTGTCGTCCAGGTGGAGTCGTTATTCCCCCTTACCCCCGCCCCCTAGTTTCACCTAGTTCTGTGTGAAGTGTTGGGTTCATTCATATCTACCTGATGCTTTTTTTGTGTGTGTCAGTTAAGGTTAATTATGTTGTTAAGTGAAGGAAGTATCCTTTAAAATAAAACTTGTGTACGTGTGTCAGCAACTGTTTATGACGCATTTAGTGGTTTCACGAGCTTTGGTATGTTCAGGAGTTCTATGGGAACTCGATAATGACAAGCATGTTTAATGAGGACACTGTATTGATCAGGATGTTGGGGGGGGGGGGGAGACGCAGATGATTCTTATGACGTCCATTGAGATATAATAATAACGACGTGATATTTCTGTATAATTCGATGACGCCATGGTAAATCTGATGTTTCCTTCTAGATGTACGTAGATGATGATGGTAATGTTGATGTTATTTGTGTTTAATTATATTTTATGTAAATGAACATTTTAAAATATTTCTTTTTATATTCTAACTGTGAATGTTATTGTCGTTGTAACTGGGTGTATAATGATTTATCCGCAGGCCCCTTCCCTCCCCCAACCAATCACCGCGTGCAGCCTCACTTTGATATTGTCTATGCGTCATTTTTCTATGCGTTAAATATATTACTAACCTTTAATGGGAACGCTTCAGCTGTAATTATATACCGTAGCTGATGGACTGCGTAGCAGGAACATGACTGTGTGGTCAGTTCTCGAAGGCATAAGAAATGAGACTATTAAATGTTCGCGGCGTGTGGAGAAGTACAAATAGGAAGGCCGTTGCATTCGATCAAAGACTAAGGGTAGAGGAATCCAGCTATTTCAGTCACTCATATATCCAGTTATTTATGTAAGGGAATATAAGATACCATCTTGCACTGCTTCATTTGGAAAACGTATTTACTCGTAAAACTAATATTCGTGTATAAATCCGTGCTGAGCAGTTATGGATCAATGTCATTCGCTCGTGCAGAGTTCATCTCTTTGCTCTGGTTTCATAGCATTCTGTTACGCCTTTGCGTTTGTGACTTAAAGTCAGGGCTCAGCATATGCATTCCTGACTACAGCAAATTGATGAATCTAAAATCTCCAGATATTTATGTAATAGAACGACCTGTCATGTCAGCTCAGACAAGGCATAAAAGAATCCCCTGGGATGTAAAGAAATCTTTCCATTAAAAAATCTCTACAGGAATAGTAAATACGAACTATAATTACGTGTATTTCCAACATGTACTAACGAGAACCCAGCAACAGTGTAGAAAGAAAGGGTACGCCACTGATGGAAGAAGGCGGCAAATTTTGGGAAAGAAAGCTTCTAGATAGAAGGAGATAAAACGGAAATGGAAACAATGAAGATAGATGCATTTCGTAATGTTGGACCTTCCATGATTCAGAACGCAGACACCGGTGGGAGACGGTCAATAACTGGAGATAAATGGAGGAAATCCGTGTCTGCTGTACAGATTTTAGGATGGCGCGACAGAGTATAAAAATTCACGTATTTTCCGTGACAAAAAATAAATCAAACATGAGATAGATTCACGAGTCAGTTTCCTCACATGAGTGATGATATATCACTTCATCGTATGCGTCTTACAGCTTTCTTACCAATCACCGGGCGCCTTCTTGATAAAAATCTGCGCCCATGTTCTTTTAATGACATAACTTTAAGTGAGAGTCTTTTAAAACAAGGATGGGACACCAAGTCAGAAAGCTGGCGTTCATTACACTCATTATCTGACGTGCCGATCAGCAAAGGCAATCATTATACTCCATTTACGCGGTCCTTGGGTTTCCCATTTAGTTTAATTGCTGTTCTCTTCCTGTGTTATTTGATCAGCCCGTAGAGATATTTTTTATTAGCATGCTTTGTTACAAAAAAAAGTCAAAGTTATCGAGTTTTTTTTTTTTGCATTGAAAAAAAAACCTTCGTAAACGTTGGTTAGTTCTGGACAGCTTTGATGGACAACATATCTCTTAGATTACGTTCCAGGTAGCGGTCAACGATCCATTGCTGAATTTTTGCGTCAGGGTTAGCGAAACATAAGCCACCCTGTCCCATTTCTACGTTGGATCACCCAGCAACAGGCTGGATCTGGCAAATGGGCCTGGGATCACCTTCGCCCCGAGGCTGTCAGATTGCTAGAAAAAAAAAACATTACACTTTTCCCCCTGCTTTTTAGCTCCACTCCCGTGTCTGGGGAGGGGGGAAATGGCTGCCTTAACACATTCCCTGTTGGAAAACATGCTTGTGGTTCAGTTCCTTCATTACATCGGCTGCAAAGAGCATCCAGCTCACACTTCCAGTGAGATTTTTACAATAAACAGAAGTTTTCAGTTTACACTTGACCGATCTCAGCTCTCTTCTTCTCTTTGACTTTGAACGTAAAAGTTTAATCTTACACTCTTTTGATACGTTTTTTTCCCTAATTTAATTTGTATATACTTGTATTAAATCGAGTGTGTGGGAAGAATGAAAGATGGAGTGATGAAGGGCAGAATGTAAGATGGGCCTGCGTGCCCAATTCTTTACCCTTTAAAAATAAAGATCATTCATTCTCTCTCTCTCTCTCTCTCTCTCTCTCTCTCACACTCACTCTCTCTCCCTCTTTGCAAGGCCATAATATACAGTGAAGGACTAGATAGTTGGGTACTTTTTTCAAGAAAAGCGACAAACGTAAAAGATTTTGTATGCAAGATAGAACTTTCTTTACAAGAAAGAATCTAAATTCTGGACTTAAGAGACTAACAGCGTCACGAAGTATACGTTACAGGTGGAATGTAATTTAATTGAATGTAATTGAATGTAACATATGGGAGGAAGGGATTATAAAGATTGCAAGATTGCTTAATAAAGAAATTCACAATTCAGAAATCACAGGAAAAAAAAAGCTGAGACAGACAACAAAGTCTATTCCACGCAACCTCCCTCCTTCTCCCTCCTCCCCCCCCCCCAAAAAAAAAGAAATAAATGCAGCGTTTAAAAGTTTTTATTATTTTTTTTAGTATCTTTCCTGTCCGTTAAATCCAAAAAAAAAAAAAATCCGTTATGCTGAAGTTTGTTAAATCGAGACTGTACTTTAACAGTAAGTTACAAATGAAATTTCTGGTGGCCACTTACTTTTCTGTACATCTGGCCCGTACACTACCATACTAGCGCTTACACGCCAGAACAATGGACGACTTTGATCACAAATAACATCACAATAAGCTGGTTGGAATGTCATGCAGACACTGCAGTTCTATTACGCAAACATCAGAACACTCATGACTGCCCAGTGAAAAGAGGACTTAATGAAGATGTTTCAAAGGTTGATAAAGCAAACAAAAACAAACAATGACTAGTTTAAAGGTTTGATAAATGCACTTCTCGGATTATGAATATTCTTCTTCTTCTTCTTCTCCTCCTCCTCCTCCTTCTTCTTCTCCTCCTCCTCCTCCTTCTTCTTCTTCTTCTTCTTCTCCAGCTTTCCGAGCCATTAGGGCTCATTGCTGCAGATAAAGTTGGCCTCCATCCCTCTCTGTTCCTAATCTTCTCTCTCCAGATGGCGACACCAATTTTTTTATATCCTGTTCTATGTTGTCTTTCCATCTCTGTCTTGGTTTTACCCCTGTCTTGTTTCTCTCATCTCTTGCGCATACATAATTTAATATAATTTTCTAATTATACGTATATTTTCAATTCCGTTTCCTTTTAATTTCTTTCTCGCGAAGTTCTTACTCCGTCTGCCTCCTGAGAATACATTTGGTCGAAATATGGAATCATCCTTTCGATGTTTTTTTTTTAAACTTTCCTGAAAAGACTTGCAACTCTTTCAATTGTTATTACTGTTGTTCATAAAGAATAGAAGATCTCCGTTTTACTTACCTTAGTAGGAATTTACAAAAATAAATAAATAAATAAAGTAAATAAAATCTTGTATGTAATAGAACAACTGCTCCAGTCAAAGTAGCAGTAACAAATTAACCCTACATATTTTGTATGTACTTATCTCACAGCCTGAATGAGTTTTGAAGTATCGAAACCAGTCTACTACTATTTAATAACTATAAAACGTGATTGTTTAATTAAACACGGAAATTGCAGTTATATTTCGACAACAAAGAACGCGAGGCAGACTAATTGACTGATTTTTTTTTTTAAATTGTATTTGCAAAAGGTGAAGAATTGGACACTCAGACCTGTCTGACATTATGTCCCGTTATCACACAACTATTAATTTACTCCAGACATTCTACACTCGTTGGTACAAATACATTATGCGTGTAACAAACTTAAATTGAAATCGAAATAACTAAACTGAAATGACAAAACTGAAACAACAATAACTTACGTTTCTCTCTTACCAATGCGATCAGTATAGGAAATAATTGTATACATGCAAAAAAAAATTTCTCTCACAGCCTTGCACATAATGATCATCTACCATACTACTATGAGGTAGAAATAATAGTCAATAGGTCTATTTGTGTGTGTACATACACTTGTGTACACACACACTTACACACACACACAACACACACATACATATTCCGTAGTAATTCTGAAAAATGAACACTGTCCCACTATAAATAGCGCTCACAGGAAGAAAAAAATAAAACAATAACGATTCAAATAACTCATGAAAGAATAATGTTGTGCTGTGTTGTTGTTCGTCCATCGTCTTCGATGATGACCACAGCTTCATCTTGGTCTAAATAGGGTGAAATGTCAGGTGTGTCCGTGCGTGACCAACTAGCCCTATACGAGCTTTGGATGTTTTGCCACACACGGAACATGCATGTCCAGATTCAGTTGTGGGTGCCTGTGCAGACTTGAAAGAATAATAACCACACCAGAACTCATGACAGAACAATAACAACACAAAGAACTCATGACATAACAATAATCACACAACGAACTCATGACAGAACAATAACCACACAAATAGCTTATGACGGAACAGTAACCACACAAAGAGCTTATGACACAGCAATAACCACACAAAGAGCTTATGACACAGCAATAACCACACAAAGAGCTTATGACACAGCAATAACCACACAAAGAGCTTATGACACAGCAATAACCACACAAAGAGCTTATGACACAACAATAACCACACAAAGAGCTTATGACACAGCAATAACCACACAAAGAACTTATGGCGGAACAATAACCACACAAAGAGCTTATGACAGAGCAATAACTTTCAACATATTCTTGGGCTAACTCTTCCCATAAATCATTCTCTTGTGCGTGAAGGGAGCCCTGTACGAAGATGCTGTTTTCTCATCCCCCGAAGGAATCCAGTCCTGCTCCAATAAAGCCATATGGAACAAAAAGTGCTATTTGATATCTGTCTCTGAAAACAAAAGATGTATACCTTCTTCAGCAAGGTAACACTAGCCTGCCATGAGATTCACGTTGAAAAGAGTGATTAATTTAAAACCATATGATTCACATTAAAAAGAAGCATGATTAACATTAAAAACCGTGAGATTCATGCTAAAAACATAATTCGCGTTTAAAAAGCCGTGAGATTCATCCTGTGGCCAGTGAAACATATCTTATACTGCCCTCAAGTTGAAAGTGAGTTAAGAAAACAAAACAAGATCAATACTATCAAACGGGGTCAGCCAGTACGCAGACCGCACTAAGTAGAACATGACATAAGCAATGCACCTGGGAAGTCAAATCGAGTCTTTGGCAAAACCCAAGACCATTCGTAGACAGAATCTCATCTAACTGCTGATTACGGGAAATACTGGACAGATGTTGTCTGTGGTTGTTTCCCTTGAGAACAGGGCAAACTGGGGGAAAGGGAACAGGTCTGTGGACTACTCTCGTTAAACGAGTTGGCGTTTTCTATGCAAAGACCTGTTGCTATAGACATGAGACTTATTGCTATATACATGAGACTTATTGCTATATACATGAGACTTATTGCTATATACATGAGACTTATTGCTATATATATATATATGAGACTTGTTGCTATATACATGAGACTTATTGCTATATACATGAGACTTATTGTTATATACATGAGACTTATTGCTATATACATGAGACTTATTGCTATATATATATGAGACTTATTGCTAAATACATGAGACTTATTGCTATATACATGAGACTTATTGCTATATACATGAGACTTATTGCTATATACATGAGACTTATTGTTATATACATGAGACTTATTGCTATATACATGAGACTTATTGTTATATACATGAGACTTATTGCTATATACATGAGACTTATTGCTATATATATATGAGACTTATTGCTAAATACATGAGACTTATTGCTATATACATGAGACTTATTGCTATATACATGAGACTTATTGCTATAATCATCTGGTGAGCTGCTTCTGTGAGTTGCTATACTGACGTGGCTGAGGATGCGCGGGACGGGAAAGATGACGATGATAATACTCGTATAATATTGAGAGACTGATGATGTGCTGCAGAATATAGCGGGTGGTTGTCGTTGTCGTGTGAACGTTGAGTGGCAGATGTGGCTGTGGGGACTGTTTAGAAAGGACGGATAGCAGGACGAGGAAGGACTTGTGACTTTTACAAGAAGCTTGGGGGTTTTGACCATTAAGTCGTGTTCGTTGCCAAACCCTAATCAGGGGAACTACGGTGTGTAACCTTTCTATTCCTATCCACTTCATAACCCCAAGCGATCTCATTCTCCATGTGTTCCACCACCACAGAAACAATAAATGACAAAGATTTAGAATAAAATGAATGGACGGCTGTCAGGGGCAACAGGGTCTATTGTGATTTTACACATACCTTCACCCAATTTAGCCAGAATTCTCGATGAAAACACAGAAGACTAAATGTACATATTTCTGTATCATTCCTAAATGAGAACTCCTAACAGTTCTTAAAGCATCTGCTCAATAATCTCCTCATAAACATGGTTATCTCCTTCAAGGACATGATTTATCACCTTCGTAAAACAGTTATCTTTTTCTCATGACATAACATTGTGATCTCTACCTCTAAATGAAACAATGTCTCCTTCTTTTCAAGCCTAATCTCCTCATAAAGCCAAACATTATTTATTCACGAAGCTAAACATTATTTCCTCTTTAAGCCATACATTTTCATCTTCTCCTATCCAAAAAAACCCAGGGTATGTCCTGAAAGTTGGAAACAAATAAATAGCTACCTTATATTCCGTTTAATATATCCTGCAACATCAGTGCTCTCCTAAGATAGAAAGTGTTTGTATGGGATAAATTTCTTTTAAAGACACACATGCCTGAAGCACCCCAGAAAAATCAACTAATCTCGACAACATGTGGCCCTTATCCCAATGTAAAAGTTCCTATTTTGTCATATATGATAAATGAAAATATAAAAATGCTGGATTCTGTGCCCCTCCCCCTTTAATTCACTAGACAACTATCTAAGGTAGAAATAAATATAAAATATACCCTAATCCATGTGGCATATCTTAATTCAACACGAAATTAATGCCGGAAAACTGTTCCTACAAAAGAACCTGGTCTTACGCTAAAAAAAAGCACAAAATATCAAGCAATATCACACCAAAATATTCTACATCCACAAGTCAAATAAAAATGTTATAGATAAAGTTTTCACTCACGTTATCATAGTGGAGATTGGCCCATTGAGCGTAAAACCCGAGAATAATGGCTGGCTCAGTCTAGCTCTCTCCGAAGTTGTCTCTTCAGCGGCTATTGAATTTGAAAATTCTACTCGGCTCGGAAACCACGTGATCTCACATGCGCCTCTCGCGCGGAAGTCACGTCACGTACAGTCGCGAGCCAGCTGTCTTCGTTTTTTCAAACCTTCGACAATATAGACATTTCCTATCTCTTAAATTTAACTTGCGACATTCCCCAGACTGTCACATTGAGATCACCGACTTCATTTCAGCTCTAGTCTCAAACTTTAGGTAATCTCTGTAGCTAGACCTGTTCATGTTCAGACTGTACCACAAAGACCTTTTCTATGGAATGATCACAAAATGGTCTGCATTATATCGCTGCATGTGTGTCTGAGTTCAGGGAAAAAAGCAATACCTATTTGTAAATCAAGTTTGTAGAGTTGAGATGCCCAACTTTACGAGGCCTCAAAGGCCACAACTATATGTGGAAATCGAGTGGCGGGCGCATTTGGATGAACTTTTTAAAAATTTTTATCAACTTTACATCACAATGAGAAAAAAAGAGCAGTTATGAAGTGAAGGTGAATTGAATGTATTATTTTTTTAATGTTCTGATAAAAAGAAATGTTAATTTTAATAAAAAAAACTGCATTTTTGTAGTAATCTCATGGGCGTTAAAAAAGAAAAAAAAAACTTAGCCGGCCGCATGCAAGCCTCAGACCACCCTTGTTCTATAATAAATTAATATCTTCTCAGAGTTCGACCGTCACAAGTGAGAGGGTAGATGTGTGGCTCTCCTAGTGACTTGATTTTATAAACTTCTACACTTAAAAGACGGTCAATACATGTACCTATATATTCGTAAACCCTATAGTAAATATGAAACTGCCTCACCATAAATACCAACAAAAAAAACCGATTTAAAATAAAATTAAGAACAGCTTAATTAATTTTATTTAAAAATAAACGTCTTTATGGCATCTCCCAACATGCTTCTAAGCAGTCTCTGTTTACTTCAGCGGCCCCCAACCACGAAGGCAAATCTGATTTCTCTAGTAAAAGTCATTAAATAATGTCACTCTGATGACAAAAGCCGCCTATTGCTTGAGAACTCCTGCATTCAGGGATATGTGACGCTGGAATCACGTGGTTTGATCTCTAAGTTCAGCTACACTTAACATTCTCTTTCTCTACAATCACATTCCCTCTATACTAAGTTCTGCTCTTTCCTCGCCTGTAACTTATACTTCAGAACCATCATTGTACTAGATTACAAAGCCTCTACCCCAACCACATTCATCCATTCCACTCACCCCTTTCTCGGCTAGATTATCATCCCTCTCTCTCTCTTTCTCTCTCTCTCTCTCTCTCTCTCTCTCTCTCTCTCTCTCTCTCCTCGTTTCAGCTTTCCCGGTCCCCTCATTACTACCAGCTTATCACACATCCCAAGTCTCAATTTAAACACTCACGATACTCTATCACTCTCACTCCTGGTCACAGCTTCTTACAAGTCACGGCCAATTGCTCCTTTTTTCTATTTTTTTTTTCAATTTTTTTCCTAACTTTTTTTCTATTCCTGTTTGTTGTGTCGCATTCATGGAAAATTTATATTTTATCCTCTTCAACTATTTCTTTGTTCTGTATATTCCTATATGATTAAGGTGTAAACTAAAACATCATAGCTGTGTGCTTGTTAACCAACAAATCTGTCCTACTTCCATTTTAAGTAGTTTTAACATTATGTTATCACGTCTTTACTGCAATGGCTTCGTATATATATATATAGCACTTGTACTTGTACGAACTCGCTGTAACTGCGAGCTGTTGTTCTTTGCAGCCGATGCTGTAGAGATGTTGAGGCACAGCGTCGTATCGGCGTGGGAGCGGGTTATGGCGGCTACTTTTTTCAGCCCCAGAGTACAGGAAAAAAGCAGGAGTTGTGCAATGCTCTTTTAGCAGGCTCCACCACCATGGGGACTATGGCGATCCCTACCGTTAGCCAGGCTATGCCTGTTACTGGGGTTACTAACGGCGAGGTGGGACAGGGTCTTGATCAGCTATGAGTCACTAACCCTAACTCTGGCATATCAGCTATGTGTCGCTGATTACCTTATAGGGCGTATTCGCCCCCATATATATATATATATATATATATATATATATATATATATATATATATATACGCGTGTGTATTTACTTTTGTTTATACTTATAACCAGTTTATTCTTGTGTCGCCAAACATAGCGTTTACAATGAAACCAAAAAAATCTATTTTTATGACCGTGGTATTGTTTAGATGAAAGGTTTTTTTTTCCAATATTTTTGTGTTAAATTTATAAATATGAATATTCCTTACTCAGAGTCAGATATTTACATTGTAAATAATTTCCAGTTTTCCTCATCATAGCCGCCTAGGATTCTAGAAACCTTATTGTATCTACATATTTCGTCGTCTCTGTTTTCCCAAAAATCACCATTCTATTGCCATTTTTTTTAGTCACACTGTTTTTAGTGTTCTTTTTAGATTTGTTTCCCTTTACTGCTTCCTTAGTGTGGATTTTTTCCCCTGATCTTATCTTCACTTTTAATCTTCCACTGTCGTTCTGGTTTGTATTGCTTGCACGCGTTCTTATAGATTTAACTTCCAAGCTGTCGCACTCTTTCTAGCTTCTTCCGAAAGCTTACTTTAATTATTAAGTGATAATTGTCCTCATTTACACACATTTATTTATTAGGTGTGGTGCAAACAATCGTTGCCTATCATATTCTTGTATTTTGTGAGGTCTTTGGTTATTTCTTTTCAGATTACTAACCCCCCCCCCCTCTTAGAACAGTAGCACAAACGTGCCGTCAAACGTGTCAAACTAACTCTGACATGAATGAAAGCGAAGATGTAAACAATCAGTAAATACAGAGACGACTGAAGAGTCTAGACGACGTTAGTGGTCACCATCACCTTCAAATTAGTTCCTTTCTGAGTCTTGGCGACGATTGCAGCGGTGCTGCCACTTTTGGAAACATTCATTGAAGTCATTTTCTCACAGAGTACTGAGAACAGCCTGCGACTCTGCTTGAATATCCTCTATCATCTGAAAGCTCCATCCTTTAGCTTTATTTTCAGTTCTTGAAACAAGAAAAAGTCGCAGATTGCAAAGGTCTGGTGAATAGGGAGTATGGGGCATAATTGTTACTAGCCGAAAACGGTCGAGTCTGGAGGACAGCATGAGCTGATTCATTGTGGTGGTGGATAAGCCATGTCTTGCTGTGCCATTTGTCAGATCAGTTTCTTATCACATTTCCTTGTAGATGTCTCAAGAAGTCAATATAGACAACATATTTGACTGTTTGACCTGGAGGAGCTACTTCCTTGTGAACAGTTTCCTTTGTTATTAAAAAAAACAAGTCAACATGGACGTGATGTTGATTTTGAAATTTCTTGCTTTATTCTGTCCAGGTGATTGCAGACTTTTCCATTGTCTGGATTGTCGCCAAGTTTCTGTATCGTAGACGCAGACTTAGGTTCCGTCATCCGTGATGACATTTGATAGACAGGTGAAGTCACTGGCAGCCTGTACTTTGTTGTCAGAGCAAAAGTCAAGTCCTTGTTGCTTTTGGTCTGAGCTCAGATATCTGGGCCCAAACTTTGATGCAACGCATCGCGTCATTAAATCCTCCATTACAAGCCTGTGACAGCTTCCATGACTAATTCCCACTAGCGCACTGACTTCATCAATGGCTCGATGACGGTCTTCGCGGACAATATGGTGCGCTCTCTCATTCATTTCTGACGTTAAACTAGACACTAGTCGGCCTGGGTGCTCGTCATCATCAACCGAAGTTATACCACCCTTAAACTGGGGAAACCCACTCAAATATCTTAGAACAGCTCACAGCCTGTTCCCCAAGAAAAGCCGTCTGCACATTTGATAGCATTCTGTAACCTTTGTTTTTTTCCTAACTTGCAACATAGTTTGATGAAAATGCGCGGCCTACGGGCATCCGCCATGTATCAAATCGCAGAGACTACTTAACACGTTTTTTTTTTTAATTGCATCACTTCCGTTGCAAGCAAACTCCCATTGTCAGCACACTGGTGAGTCATACAATGGGACCCATGATCCTTGTGCATGCACACTGTTTCACAATGGCTTGTAACATAACTGTTGTGAGCATCATATCATTGTTAATCTCAAGTGCTGCTCAGCTGGTTCTTACTGTTGCGTAATTTTATAGTAGTACATGGGTTAGTAGGTGTGCCAGGCTGTGTACGAAGGCAGATAAAGGTGCATGGTTCAGTTTTACAAAAAGATAGAAAGAGTGATAAAAGTGGGTACAAACAAGAATGGGAGAAAGTAAAATTAACACATATAAATGAAGAATATACAACTAACTGATATGTTGACTAAATCATTTTTTGCGGGTCACATACAAAAACAAACACAATGGATGAAAATGCGAAAAAGAGATGATAAATCAACCTCAGCTTCTTTAGTCTCCCTCTTGTAACAAAGACAGGCACAAACTGCGTCCAGATAGACGTAGGTATGCACAAAGTGAAAGAAGGCGTCTGGCTGAGAAATGAAGTCAGCAACATGGCATTATGCTTCAGATTACCTCAGCGTGCTCCCACTGGATACATATGGCTTAAACAAAGGCCGCCTAGGTGGCGTAGATGCTAAAAGTGAGAAGACAGTATGGAGTATGAAGGAAGGTTCAGAAGGGAATAGAGAACACTGAGATGACAAGACTGCTAGCATAGGATGCCTAGACACGGAAGCTATGGCTACAGATGAATGATACAATGGGCTAGAAATTAACCTTAAATAGCCTGGGCGAGAATGAGACAGCTAGGCATGAACAGTAGAAAAGGAAATAGGAGCAACTAATTGGAAATAAAAAGTAATTTAAAGAGAGCTGAATTTATTGTTAATTCCGACCGAGTGGAGACAGAATGTCTGGAAAATAAGGCGCTGCTCTAGAGCTTTCCGAGATCATACATCGAAAGAGCAGGATCCGATTAGACCTTACCGCAACGTACATTTAAGCAAGTGGCGATTTGAACGTTGATCACGTGACTGAGATGGTTATTGAATTTGGTTACGAGAGGAGTTTTAGCAGGGCTTTTGGAAAGAACAGCCATGTGAAAGCTAGAGTATGGATGGAAGTATGCGAGATCTGTCTGTATGAGTACTAGAAAGTGACTAATGTGAGATCTTGGAAGTGAACTCGTGCTTGGCCGGGTTCTTCAACGTTCGTGTGTCCTGGGCAGAGTGCGGCCGGCTGTCGCTGTATGTCGAGCTGCCATTGCATACAGTGTGAGTCATCAAACGTAGACTCATCCACCACTAAATCACGCCTCACATATATGCGAGACAAACGTGTCCAAATTCTCTTTTCCTTGATCGATCTCTGGATTAGAAAGAAAGTATTATTCTCAATGGTAAAGTCAATCATTATATAAATGCAAACCATTTCTAAAATTGACTTTATAAACACACACGAAAGTACACTTTGACACATATATTTTAAAATATATAAATACAATGCTAAACCTGTACGTATTGCATCAATGTAACCACAGTTCTACGAGGAGCACGAGCTCAATTTTTGCATATGTCAAGGCATTCTAACCAATTATTAAGTGGTTTGAACTTCTGCGTCTCTGAGCATTGAGTTTGAGTAAGTTCTTTGCTAGTATTTTTTCTTGGCTAGCAAACAAGGAAGCTATTGTCACTGGAATGTTCTTCATATTCTTTTACCTTTAAGATCCTGCTGATCAAAAACAATGACAAAAACAGTTCGTTCTTAGGCAAGACTTTTCTCGTAGATTTTCTTGTTTCTTATTACTCGTAGGCTGAAGACATGGACAGATATGTAGCAGCTTTAACTCATCATCATCATCATCAGGTGTCGTGCCGACTGGCTTTGGCTATTATGCTTCTCCAGAGTAAACGATCCTTCATGCAAGCCATCGGCTCAGTTGGTGATCTCCTCTCACACCATCTTGTCAGATTGTCCAGTATCATTTCTCCGGTCTTCCCCTGTCCTTCTTCCCTCTATTTTTCCTGTTGTTACAATATTTTCAATGCCCTCGCTTCCCATTGCATGTCCTATAAAAGTACATTGTCTACTCTCTTATTTTTTCGCAAGATTTTTGGTCTCTCCGGCCCTTCTCATATATTCTCCATTAGTTATTTTTGCTGTCCAGGGGGAATTCGCAACATTCTTCTAATAAGTCACATTTATGCTGTTTCGAATGAATTTTGTGCATACTTGCCCACTGCCCATGATTCACTTCTATGTAATAAGACAGGTTCAATATAGCATTTTAGTACTCGTTTTCTAACATTCATTGATAAAGATGTGTTGCATAATATTTCTCATTCTCTGAAATAGAGTCTTTTCTTGGCCTATTCAGTTTTAACAAGGAAAGTAAACATGTCGGCTGATTAGAATTTATTATATTTGCAAAATGCACATATTTTTGGCTAAATATAAAGGCTAGTTGCTATGCAGACACTTTGATTTATTATTCTTTTCAATTGCTTCTTTTCTACAGTCAGAATCTGCATGTATGCTGCCTCCTCAAGCATGTATTCTCTAACAAATAACGTCAGTGATCGCAGTACTCGGCAGTTACAGGTAAATTACCGATTAAAAACAAGAACAACCGAAACTTTTGAAGGTCATCAATTGCCTTAACATGTGTATATTATTAAAAACCTAGTAAAAAGCAACTAACGAAATCGGCTGCAGGATAATCAGACCAGTAGATTGATGATACTCATGGAAGATAATCAGGCCAGTAGATTGATGATACTCATGGAAGATAATCAGGCCAGTAGATTGATGATACTCATGGAAGATAATCAGGCTAGTAGGTTCATAATACTCATGGAGGATAATCAGGCTAGTAGGTTGATGATACTCATGGAAGATAATCAGGCTAGTAGGTTCATAATACTCATGGAGGATAATCAGGCCAGTAGATTGATGATACTCATGGAAGATAATCAGGCTAGTAGGTTGATGATACTCATGGAAGATAATCAGGCTAGTAGGTTCATAATACGCATGGAGGATAATCAGGCCAGTAGGTTGATGATACTCATGGATGATAATCAGGCTAGTAGGCTGATGATACTCATGGAAGATAATCAGGCTAGTAGGTTGCTGTTGCTCGTGGAAGAGAATCAGCCAGTTTTGACTTATGTTCAGCATGTGAGCATTTTGTAAAGATTCAATATCATAGCTAATAACATAAGATTAGAAAAAAAAGTTCATGCAACATTTACTTTCCGCCGATGTATGTAAAGTATCCGTAATTTTAAAATTTAAAAGTAACCAATGTAAGACTGATAGACCCAGTATTTTGGAAAGGACTTTCTGCAAGGTGAAAACCAAGTTTAGTTGTACTGGTGTAAAAAAAACTTTTATCGAGATCACTGATTTAGTGTTGAAGGTAGAAGACTGTGTTTCAGGCAAATATGGCCTTTTATATGATAGACGCCTCTTATTTGATAATCGCCTCTTATTTGAGCTTGGAAATCAGTTCATATCTAGACTTCTTTCACAAAACAAAGTTTTCTTCAGTCATACCATTTAAATGTGCGTGTTCTCTACAGGCAGTTATCCGATTTAGAGACGATTTCTGTAAGTAAATCAGAAGCGTTGGGCACAATTCGAGTCTAATGACACTTATATAATACTAGCTGATTTCCCGGCGTTGCTCGGGAATTTATTAATTATTAATACTGCCGAGTGGATTTGAGATCGCCATGTTTCTCTCACGGATAACTTTATGTTCCTTGCTCAAGGGTGGGTTCAGCCAAGAAATTATTTATTCGTGCTCCTGGAGGTGAAACTAAAAATGTTATATATAATAAAGTTTTGGGATAAATACATATTATGGTAAATTTGTAAAAAAGATTTTACTCTATAGTGTGTAGAATGCCCCTGTGACTTGTTGATCGTGATCGAGAACACAACTCTCACTGGAAATTGCAATCTCTTAAAGTTAGAAAGGAGATCCGTCGGAATGAGTGGTATCCGTGGGATAAAAATTGCCTCATGCACTCCCTGTCCTGTTAAGATGGTCGCTTCATCGGTTGTTTTCTATTATTTGTACATGTCACCTCATCCAACCCCTACCCCTAGGCCCCCTCATGCCGATGTAGCTGAACTTGGACTTAAAACGCACCGGGGGTATCACTATTCATCTCTGCGACCCAAGAAACTATGGATTCGACACAAATATCGGTCGTGTTCGATTACTTTTACATGTCACCCGCATCCCACCCCCACCCCCTAGGCCCCCCCCCAAGCCGATGTGGACTGAACTTGGACGTAAACGGAATCAGGAGTGTCCTATTCATCTCAGGTACCCCAAAAACTATGGATTCGACACAAATATTGGTCGTTGTCGATTGTTTGTACATGTCACCCCCAACCCACCCCCACCCCTAGGCCCCCAATGCCAATGGAGGCTGAACTTGGACTTAAACGGCATCGAGAGTGTCACTATTCATCTCACCAGCCCCCAAAACTATGGATTTGACACTAATATCGGTCATTTTCAATGATTTTTACATGTCACCCATATCGCACCCCCACCTCTGGCCCCCTTAGGGCTGCTAGGGATGTGTTACTCAACAGTGCTTTTCTCCAGAATGTAAGTCATATGTGTACCAAGTTTGGTTGAAATTGCTCCGCACGTTCCAGAGTGATGCTGGAACATACATACACACATACATACCTATATATATATGTATATTTATATTTATATATATATATATTGTACACAGTGAACCTGTCTATGCATAAACAAAAAATTGAAGAGATCTCTTGACTCCTCTATAGACGCGCAATGTTTTGATGCATGTCGAAAAGTAGCGCGCATTCATTGTTACAAAGCAGCGTAATTATGTAACTCGAATTTTTAATATAATAGGCTGGGTTTAGGGGTGGGTATGTGTTGTTGTTGTTGTTGTTAGTGTTGTTTGTAAATAGGGTAGTTTTATCTAATTGGAGCTTTTCGCTATTCTGGGAGTGTCAGTAATATAATTTGTATTTTCTCCTTGTGCAAGATTCTCCGTGTTGTTCTGCTTGCATTCTATTTATATCTTTCTGTCTTCTGTGTCCTTTTCTTTTCCTGTCTTGTCCTTAACTTATTTGCTAAATGTCTTTCTTGTTACTTTTCTTACATCTCTATCTCTTTTCCTCAGAACCATTTACATTTATTATTCTCCTATATGTTAACCAGTTTCTCTTGCTCTACGTTTTTAAAATAAGTTGTAATACAGGTGATGATGATGATGATGATGACGACGACGCCGATGGTAATAATCAAGTGAAAGTAAGTTTTAATGTTTTTACCTCTATCCAGAATATAATCCACGACAGAATGAATATAGCTCAAGATAAAATCTTGAAATTTAACCACTTCTTATCATCAGTGCCTTATATAAAAGTATTCTCTATCAGACCCGACAGTGGAGGGAAGGTGGGGGGAGGGAGGGAAACGGGTGGGGGGAGGGAAATAGTAGTAGATGCACCCCTGGGACCCCCTGATGTTGAGAGTGCCCAACGACCCCTGTTTTTCCCACCCTGTTTTCTTTTTTTTTTTAAGAGACAAAGTTCAATAAAGCACAGTAGTGCACCTCCCCCGCCCTACAGTTTGTATGGGGGCACTGATGGTAACTGACCCTGGGGACATGGCCTGGATGTCGGCGATATTAGTCTCCATAATTCATTCTTTCAAGTTATTATTTTCTGGGTGTGCGTTTTCTATTCATGGACATTTATGTCGTCTGTGCTTGCTCCCTCCCCCCCCCCCCCCCCCACCGTCCAATTTTGTTTTTAAAGACGAAGACGTGGCAGTATGAGGCACTGTTTAATTGAGGGGGGGGGGGTCTAAGCTTGACACAGAAAGGTGAGAAGAAGGTATAAAAAGCCAGGTGACAGTGAAAACTGGGAGGAAAAAAAAGAAGTGGGGTAAAA
Organism: Achatina immaculata; assembly: GCA_009760885.1. Lineage (NCBI taxonomy): Eukaryota > Metazoa > Mollusca > Gastropoda > Stylommatophora > Achatinidae > Lissachatina > Lissachatina immaculata. Next base: position 13,713,631 of record CM019702.1, read on the forward strand.
ATGAAAAAAAAAGATGGGATTTTCTTCCTTCAAGACCAGGCTCTAGTTCGTTGTGCCAACTTTAAAGTTAAAACAAAGACGATGTCGAGGTAAAGGTGCACATGTTTGTGCCCAGCTAGAATAAATGTGTTCTTTCAACCCCGAATTATTTCCCATGTTCGGCCAGAGCACGTGTTTGAAGAGAAACTCTGGCAGAAAGTAGCTGGAAGGAAGCTACTCTGTAATTTGAAAATATGGTTTGGGTTAGAAATGTGCTACGTTTCTTTTATTTAGACTTTGTCTAAATATTGCTCAAAGCATTGGCTCGCTTAGGCGTGCAAAGTCTACCAACATTGCCAGCCTTGTTTTAGGCTGAAGACGTTACGTCCATGGTCTGTCTGAAAATAAAATATAAACTGTCGTGTTCAAAGATCTCGCGCCATCATTTTCTTTACTTCAAGGCCTGAGCTAGGAACAAAAATGTCGACAATTTTTGTTTAGGTCCGTGTTTGTGTTTACAGTACGTGAGGATACTGACAGCTTTAGTAGTGGCACCAGTTCAACAGCAGATTTCGTCCTTTCTGCTGGCGTCAACGCAGAGAAAACGGTCCTGATAAAAGTACAGCAGCCTTCGTCGCTTGGGTGTGCCAAAATAATAACTGCAGGAACCGCCTTTCAGTGTCAAATAACCAAGGCAGAGAGTTAACATTTCTCAATAATGTTTTATGCTGCTGCATAAAAGTTAAAGGCCACTTGCTGGAACCCTTTCCTAAAAAAAATAATATGCAGCCAATAGAAGAAAACTTAATATCAGAATTAACTAGATTTAAAATGCAACAAATACATACAACTCTTATGCAAATGTGATAATCCGTACAAAGGTTATAAGCCTGAGATGTCATTCACCCGCCATCATAAAAGTCACAAGATAAGTACTGTTAAACTCGATCTGTCAAAACTCTCTTATAACCATCATTTACGGCGAAGCATTCTATACATCTTTGTCGTGGAGTCCAAGGGGGGTTCTAAGACCATCGTGGATATAGCCTGCCACTCTTGATGAAGAAACAGAGACAGCTGGACAACATCAACTGAGAGTGATCAGTCAAAGGACCTTTCGGGGGTGTTCAGTAGGAGCAGAATCAGGTGAACGAACAGGCCACTCCGTCCTGACGATTCGCTGGTGATGAATGAAGTTAGTAACGATACAACCTCGATGAGGTAAGCCATTGTCATCCTGCAAGAATGCATCATCACCCATGGCCTGCAGTGCAGGCTGAAATAAGAGATTGCAGTATCTTAAGCCGGTCGGTGTGCCATGGACGACATGAAGAGGGATCTTGCCTTGTCGGCTGAAGCCATCCCAGGTCTCGACAGAATCTCCTCCACGGCGATCCACTTCTCAAATTGTGTCATGAGTAAAACTCCCTTTTTCCTTCTCCAAATACGAATCCTGCCGTCATTAAATGACGTAATGAAGTGGGGCTGTACAGACGACTTGGCTCCACTGGTGTTTTGCCCAGCAGATGTGCTCACAACACTAGACAACACGGGCTCTGCGATGAGCTGAAGTGAAAGGGATTCTGACGGCTGGTCTTCGTGATGCAAGTCCTAATCCACGTAAGCGTCTGAAAACTGTCATCCTGCTGACGTTAATGCGTGCAGTATTCATCTGCTCACGTCGCAGAGTGGTACAGGTGGCTGTCCGATGGTGAGGGGCAGACAACAGGAGATGTCTGTCATCCTGCCAGCTCTAACAACATGGATATCCTGGGTGGTTTCGGTCCTCTTCTCTTCTAAATCTCCCCAAAAGCCTTTGCTTGGTAGAATGTGACACTCCCTAACGTGCTGCAACCTGACAAGAGGATTCGCCATTCTCATTCCATGCAATAGCCCGAAGACGTTCTATGGTGCTAAGACTCCTTCTCAAGGGCATGTTTTTTTTTCAGCCGCTAAAAGTGTCCTTTATCACCAATTTTAAAACGAACGAAAAGAGGCATCTGTTCAGCAAGTCCCTACTGCACTCGCATCACGAATCAGTACGATTTTTCTATCTGCGTGGGTTGCCACAACGAATGAGTCATACCCTAAATTTACACCCACCATGACAATCAGTGTGTACTTTTCATACCTCACATGCACAGAGGACTGTTTATGGATGGGATTGAAACATACTGCAGCAAAATTTTTCTTGACCGTATCAGTATATCAACTGATACAAAAATGTGTTGAAAATAAAGGAGTAGCCCTTAACTTCTGTGCAGTAGTATGTTTTTCGTCACAGTTGTGGTCGACTCCGTAACTGCTTTACTTTCATCATCAGTGCTCGCTGATGCCATCACGCACCCAAAAGAAAACACAACTTGCTATACTGCGATCATTCATTCATTTGCATGTCCCTTGTGGAACTTTGCCTCCCTAACAGCACTCCTGTAGGCCTCTCTGTTATGAGCAAGATGGCCTGCTGCTGATGCATCCATTTGCAGATCATCAACGATGTCTTGCAGCCATCTTCGCCTTGGTCTTCCTCTCTTTCTCTTTCTCATTATGTACCCTTCCAAGACGGTCTTCTCTAGATTATCATGACGTTTCACGTGTCCAAAATATTTACGTTTTCTCTCTTTAATACTCTTGACTTGCCAGCCTTCTTCAATTTAAGATTTAAAGATTTAAAGGTTTATATTCCTCTTTGTCGATGTTTGTCACTTTCCATTGCGTCTTCACTTCTCTACGTTGTTTTATCAGTTCTAGCGTGCCTGCTATAATCCATCCATTCTTTTGTGTTTTCTTTACTGGAACCATGTCTTTAGCTGTTTTTATTAAGATATCTCTGGCCTGCTTTGCCAATTCATCTGGTATCATCTCCTCCTGTATAACCATCAGGATTTCGAAACGGTTATTCACTTCTATACTGTATTGTCCTGGTATTTTTGTAAGATCAAAGCAGAGTGGTCTTGATCCCGTAACTGTCTTTCTTATCTTTATCTTCATGTCTGCTATTAATAACTCATGGTCCGTGTCACAATCAGCACCTAGTAACGTTTTTGCTGATGTTATACTTGACCTCCACCCTCTTTGCACTAAAATGTAATCTATTTGATTCTTGGTTTTCCCATCAGGTGATGTCCATGTGTAAAGTCTTCTTGGATGTTGTTTAAAAAGTGTGTTAGCGATCATTAGCTCATTTTCCATGCAAAACGCCATTAGATTGTAACTTGCCTCATTTCTATGTCCTATGCTAAATTTCCCTACAACATGTCCTTCATCTTCTGCTCTTTGTGTACGAATCTTTGCATTAAAATCCCCCATTATTAATACAATATCATTTTTCCGTACCTGGTCTATTGTTGTTTGCATTGTGTTATAAAAGTCGTATACTTCCTATGCGATACACATACTTTTATACTGTAGCTAGCCACGTATATTGCATACTAAATATTACGCCACCGTCACTATATGGGGAAATATTTTCATTCCTCAAAACGTATAGTACAAGTACGTACTCTCAAAAGCTTTGCTAAAGGAGACTAAGTTGGCTTCACGGATGTATCAAATGAACATGTGGCCATGTGTTCTTGGAACATCTTCAGGCGTCGGTCTGGACTATGTGTTGAAGAGCGCCAAGTCCATTTTAATTTGTTGACGACGCCATACAGCTTGGTCTAGTTTTATCGTACATTTAATACGATAAAGAGATAAACTTTTGAAAGTAAAGGGACCGCACAGGGAGATATCGATGTGCCTGATTAGAACTTCTTTTTTTACATATAGAAAATGGATGTTGGTGATATTTATTTTTTTTAAGGTTGGGGGACAAAACGTAGATTTGCCTATGACGTAGGATATTCTGGCGCCTACTCCTTTTTATTTTTTAGCAAAGAGCCTAATCCCCAGAGAAAATAACCGTATTTTTCAGATAATTTTATCCCTGGATGAAAAGCTGCAACTTGGTAATGTAGCTTAAATTGACGATTACACAAGGAGAATTTTTCTCTTACTTTGTCCTGGCAAACGTTACATTACAGAAACTGCGATAGCTGTAATATAGGTTATAATTTTCACTACTGAGTATTTATAGACTGCTATGGATATTACATGGCGCCCAAACTGTCTTGGAGATTGTTAAGGGGTTTAGAAATGTCTGTATATTCATGAATGTGGGCATATTTTTCAGGGCTTATATACAAAATAATTACTGAAAGCTTTCGATTGTGTCATTTTTCCATTTCAACAAATTGTCGCTTCGTTCTGAAATTATTTACACTTTTTCCATCGACTACTTCTTCTTCTTCTTCTTCTTTCTTCTATCTCCGTGGAACTGTGAGCTTTGGCGAACTTTGCAGCCGATTCTATGTAGATGTTGAAGAACAACACGGTATTGGTGTTGGGAGTAGGTTATGGCGACTACTTTTTTTAAATTCTGTGAGTGGAGCTAAAAGCGGGGTGGGGGGTGCAATGTTTCTTTAGCAGGCTCCACCACCACGGGGACTATGACTATCTCTGCCCTGGTAGCCAGGCTGTCTGTTATTAGGGGGAAACAACGGAGAGGTGGAGGGTCTTGATCAGCTATGGTTCGCCAACCCTGACGCCAGAACGGCAGCTGTGGGTTGTTGCTTGCCAATTCGGACAGGCTCTTGTCCATCTTTCAGTGACTTAAAATTGCGTTAAATATATAGCGACTTTTGGGGTTTTATTCATAAAAAATATATTTGAGATATAAAGAACCTATGTCACAAAAAGACATAGGTTTCATTGTTGTATTATATATTATATTATATTATATTATATTATATTATATTATATTATATTCACATGTTACGTTAGATCTCAGATACGTCTGTTTTACCAGTCTGCCTGGTGGCTCGTCCCTTTCATAAGCCTGTGCTATCTCTCAGGCTTCAAATGTCTGTGTGTCTTTTGTGTGTGATTTCGCTTTTATTAGTTTATGTACACAAACAAGTGCTCGTATACGAGATATGTGTCTGTAGCAGAGATGGAGAGAGGAGATTCCATGGTTTTTGCTTGAAAATGAATAAGTTTACATTGGATTAATTCCTTGTCCTTGGGCAAACAATTAGTGAAATATCGCAGCGAAAGGAAAGCAGTTTTGGCGAAAAAGCAAACTTAATCAGGAAATCAAAGATTCTGAGCAACCGCTGGGAAATCAAAATCCAGGATGGGGTCAAAGCACTCATTTTGACTGGTCGATATTCTCAATTATTTTAAGAGCTTGTTTTCGAATACGGCACTCTGAGACGTCGAGATTAATTCGTTTCTGTTCTCAAAACTATAAACATATTTTTAAGCTGCGAAAAGAGTTAATCAAGATCACTTACCTTTTAACGCGTTAACAAATGGGCACAGCTAGAGGGGAAAGCAATATCTGTACGGGGAGTCGAAGCTTGGACTTCAGATTGTGTTACTTCATGGAGTAATAAGCCCACTCTTATCGTTGTAAACTCTTTCAGGTTTCTTTTCAGTAAAGGAATGTGTGTCTTGTCTTCCTGCTCCTCTGGTCTTTCTCTCTCTCTCTCTCTCTCTATATATATATATATATATATATATATATATATATATATTTCTGTCTGCCTGTCTGTCTGTTTGTCTGTCTGTCTCATTTCAATGATAGTTCCAAAAACAGAACTCACTGAAGAAGTGACTGATGCACTTGAAACAACAGGAGAACTGTTGTCGTAATATATATTTTTGTCACACTCAGTGCTGTGTGCACTCTCTTCTTTTCTTACTACATCAGAAAAAGTAAGTAACACACGAACAATTATTGTATAAGTATATAACTACACACAAAGTCACTGCAGAAAAGTTTGTGATAACAAAATGTATGAACTAGGAAAAAAATAGGAACAGCTTTATTAATTAACGAGCACACAGTTGTGACGTTTCGGCGTGAGCCTTGATCATACAAAAACTCACAGGACGAAGAAATAGAGAGAGGAGATAAAGTATACATTCACATGAAATCTGTGCAAAAAATATGAATGGAAAAAAATGAATGGTGCATTTAGCTGTGACTTATAAGAGGCTGTGGTTTGTAAGAGGCTGTTTTCGGAAATCCCTAAAATGCTAAGTGCTTTTATTTTATTTTATTCTATTTTCTCCATTCATATTTTTGTACATAGCATTTATGTGAATTTATACTTTATCTTCTCTCTCTCTCTCTCTCTCTCTCTCTCTGGAATAGAGTGAAAGATGTATGACAAAGGGCAGAATGTCAGACGGGCCTGCGTGCCCAATTCTTAACCCTTTTGAAATAAAGATCAATCAATCAATCAATCAATCAATCTCTCTCTCATTTGACTACTTACAACACCAGAAACCTTGGGAAATAATGGGAAAATGGGATTTCCAACACATGTGATACAATTAATATCACTGCTGTATCTAGACCAACAGGCAGCATTAAGAATAAATGGTGAAACAACAACTTGGTTTGACATAAAACAAGGGGTCCATCAGGGGTGCATACTTTCGCCTTACTTTTTAAACTTATATACTGAAAATATAATGAGGAATGTTAGAGAAGTTGTAGCCAGAGAATATTCTGATGCCATAAAAATTGGTGGTTATGAAATACCAGAGATTAGATATGCTGATGACACAGTATTACTACCCATAACACAAAAAGGAGTGAAAAAACTAATTATGTTAGTCCATAAGAACAGCGAAGAGCAAAACCTCTAACTTATTGCGAAGACAACTAAATTGATGAGAAAACAAACAAAGCAGCTGAAATATGTATCAATGAGGAAAAATTGGAAGAGGTGGAGAGTTTTTAATATCTTGGATCATTACTAACTAATAATGGAGACAATAGAATGAGTGAAATTAAAAGCATCTATCGCTCTTCAGAAAGTAAAACAACTAAAGAATCTGTGGAGAGGAACAGACAGAACTACAAAAATAAGATTTTTAAGGGCATGCATCTTTACCATCGCAACATATATCTGTGAGACCCGGACACTTAACAAAACAGCTGAGAAACACATAAATGTCTTTGAATGTAAATGCTACAGAAGAGTTCTTCAAATACCGTGGACACAAAAAAAAAAGAAATATATCCATACTAGAAGAACATAATATTGAAGAAGATTAGCTAGTAAAGAGGATTAAAAAGAGAACACTTAAATATTTTGGGCATATTAAACGTCATGATAATTTAGAAAAGACCGTCTTGGAAGGATACATATTGAGAAAAAGAAAGAGGAAAACCAAGGCGAAGATGGCCGCAAGAAAAGACATCGTTGATAATCTGCGAACGAATGCATCAGCAGCAGGGCATCTTTCTTACAACCTAGAGGCTTGCAGAGAAGCTGCTAGTGGGGCAAGGGACGTGCAAATGAGTGACTGATTGACTGGCTGACTTATCTCTCTCTGTGTATCTTTCTCTCTCTCTCTCTCTTTCTCTCTCTCTCTCTCTCTCTCTCTCTCTCTCTCTTGATTTCTTTGTCCTGTGTGTTTTTGTATGATTAAGGCTCACGCCGAAATGCTGTGTGCTAGTTAATTAATAAAATTGAACCTACTTTTTTCCTAGTTCATATAGAAAAAGGGAGGGAAAGGAGGTCGCTGCGTATTATGGATAAACGTTCATCTCAGCTGCGGGTTCGAATCACAGCCAAAGTGCCAGAGGAGTCTTTCTCTCGCGGAGCCTACACGTCTAGATGTAGTTAATGGAAGCGAACTATGCGTGTAATGTTCGTTGGTGCCCTGTTCTCCACTGGCTAGACGGCTGCTCATTCTACCAGAGTCCGTGGTTCGAATCCCAGGTAATTTTCGTGTGATGTTGCTTTCTCCCACGTCTCATTAAAGTGCTTTGTCTACGATTTTTCCCGAGGTCTAATCCTAGAAAACTGTGCTCTCTTGCTTTACTGTTCTAAAGTACTAAAGCTAGGTCTCCTGGTTTTTGTTTTACGTTTATCAGCACCTGCTGAGACATTTTATACTGTGTCTTTTTTTGCGCAACTAATACAAGTGATCAAATTAGTATTTGCTAATGAAAACTCCACATGCAGAAAGATGGAACAGAATTTTTAAATAGTTACTAAAAATATCACGTCTATCTTTGTGGTATTCTTGCTTTCACTTATTCCCACACCGTTTCCTTGGAACTACAAGCAGGGTGTCCTTTGCAGTCGATGCCATGAAGTTGTTGAGGCTCACGCGCGGTAGCGAGTGTTGAATGGGTTATGGTGGCAAATTGTTCAGACCCCGAAGGAAAGCTAGAGTACAGGCGAGGTGCAATGGTTATTTAGCAGGCTCTGCGGGGGTAGGGGTAGGGCAGCTATAGCGATTCCCAGTCCAGTTAGCCAGGGTTGACCAGTTACAGGTCTAATGTAGGTAAAAATCCCAATTTCCATGCAAGTAAGGCATATTAGGGATACGGTCTCAGGCCCATATTTCTAAGACCTTCGGCACATGAAAGTGTGATGTGGTCAGTATCACGCCTGGCCGCTTTACCTTCCGAGATTGCTCTGATACCCATTTTCGGAGACTAGGTGGACACTGGAGACTTTTTATTTTGGTGCGGTTGTTCCTGGAATAATCGCCACTATTGGGATCTGAACCCGGTATAACCGGATATGTTAGACCCTGCGCCGAACCACTTAGTCAGTGGGGTTGCCAAACTTAGCATTTGGTACAGCGTATTATTTGGCTATGGTTCGCTAAACCTGATGCAGTTAGCTATGAACTTCTGACGACCGCAGCACTGAACAGTGTCTTCATCTCTTCTTGCTGTCACTGTATTGATTTCTTTTCACTGTCATCATCATCATAACCATTATTATCATCATCGTCATCATCATTACCACCGTCGTCATCGTCGTAACCATTATCGCCTTATGCATCATCAGGATGTGATGCTGACAACGTCTGTCTAGTGAAGTCTGGCTGTAATGGATAGTGAGGCTGTACAATATCTTGTTGTGATGACACAAATGGCTTATTTATCTCCTTTCCGTCTCTCCATGTCGCCCTATCTCCGATCTGTCTTACTGTGCTCCTTTTCGCTTTCACTTAAGCTTTTTTCCCTGACTTTTATTATACTTCTATGGAATACGCCATACCGTATTATCATTAACTTTTTCATTCCAGTTTAGTCATTTTTCATTTTCATTTTTTTTTTGCGCGACAGACTCTCTTTATCTGCGAAAGCTTGATTGCAAAACTTTCTTTATCTAGAAAAGCTTCATTGCAAAACTCTCTTTATCTGCAAAAGCTTCATTGATAACTCTCTTTATTATAGAAAAGCTTCATTGCAAACTTTCTTTATATAGAAAAGCTTAATTGCAAACTCTTTTTATCTAGAAAAGCTTAATTGCAAACTCTCTTTATCTAGAATGGCTTAATTGCAAACTCTCTTTATCTAGAAAAGCTTAATTGCAAACTCTTTTTATCTTTAAAAAAAAAACTTCACTGGTGCCATTTACAGAGTCTATTCAAGCGTACAAATTGAGAAATTCAATCATATCGACTTGGCCATAGATCAGAACTGAAGCAAGTGTTACATGCAGCACTGAAACATGGAAAGGCTGTACAGGCGGGGTAAGCGCTGAGATTTTCTTCACTTGTGTACCAATCGACTGGCTGGCTGAGCACTGGGGCATCTCTTAATCTAAATAGTTTGATTTATTTCTTATTGCTCCGTGCTACGACCAGCCGCAGATGGGTTATAAAAACTTTCACTGAAAGGCGTCCATTGATTGTGCAAATAGCGAACGAAATAAATTCTCCAAAACACGCAATGTTTGTTTTCCAACTGCCGGCAGCTGTTTGTGCGCATGCGCCGACAGGAAATCCCCCAGCGAAAATTATAGATTCTCTTTCTCTTTCAATTTTATTACCCCCCTTCTCTCACGATCTTGTCCCCACTTACACAGTATGGTTAAAGAAACCCAAAATGCTGGTACTTGTATGTATGTGTGTATGTGCGTTCGCGTGCCTTGCACTTACCATATTCAGAACAAACATGCGAGCTGAGATACACCCGGGAAGTAAAAATCTGCACTCGTAAAGCTTTCGATGTGGTTCACCACAGTGAGCTGATTCGTTGCCTGAAATACACTGATTCAGATGGTGAGTACATACACCTTTAACAAGCAGTCTGCAGTGAGAGCAAAGCAGCTGTAAGGTTTGGCATGAAGTACCCTACACCAAGCCATAGAAGGTATGGGAGTCAGATAAGGACGTGGGCTGTCTTCTTGCATGGTTAAATTCATAAAAGATGTAGGAGATTAGTAAACCGCTGTAAAAATTCATTATATGTGCAAAGATATAATAAAATGGATATAAACTGAAGGAAATGTAAGCTTATTACATATTTCATTGGCCAGTGGTAACAGGCGGTGAAAAAGAAAAGATTATGTGGAACATAAACTGAGAGAAAAAAAATAGAAATGGTTAAATGTCATATTTGCAAATTTGGAAAAAACTCTTACATTCCCATATAGAAAGCAGCTATTGAGACTGAGAGATGTCAAACGCTGTGCATGCTCCGCTCGCTCTACCTGTGGCGTAACAAGACTTGACAATAACCGAGAAAATTGCAATGAGAATTTAATTATCACGAAATGTGGATCTACAGAAATATGGCATATTCCACGGACAGAAGAGAGTAGGCAAACAATGAAATACCTCACAAAAAGAAATTAGAATACTGAAAAGAGAAATTACGAGAAATATAAGGAGCAGGGAATTATTTTTGTCATGTCAAAAGCCGTAATACATGTATCACAACGAAGATAAAACTTGCGGGGAATAAGGGAAGATAAACTTGCGGGGAATAAGGGAAAACATTAACGGGAAAATCAATGGTTTAATATATTTGCAGTTTTTCGCCTAAGAAAACGGTTTTCAAGCAGGTAGACATCACCTTCTGTACATTTTACCAGCGGTCATCTTGTTGAGCAACTCTTCTCATGGCTATCTCTGCCAGTGTTGGATTTGCGTACTTAGCCATGGTAGCAACAAGGAATATCTGAGCTTCCGAGGTCCAGCTTTCTTGCACTTGCATCTTCTAACTTCTGGTGTGGGCTTCATTTCCTCCCCAGTGATGCCGCGCCCTTATTCAAGGTCGATCTGCCCGTAATTTGGTTTTTCGCATGCTCTTCCCGAAGAGGGGAGGCTGACACAAAATCTCACTTTGTTGACTTATAAATATCTTTTTATTATCTCAGTTTTGATCTAACATGTGACCCTCTTCCATCCGTAACCTCGACACACTTGCGTGGTAATAATTATATATAATACAAACCGGGGGAAAGCATCAACAGGCGAACAGAAATCACTTTGATCCGGTGCATTGTAAAAACATGGAACATGTAAAACTGGAGATCCATTACAGCCAATCTTCCCCGGGGGAGCTAGCACGTAATGTTGATGAAGGCAGCAACATTTTTTGCGACATAATTTCTGTGAGATTTCCTGGTAGATAAGTACTGAAGTCCCTACTGATCAAAGAGTTCATAAATCCCGTTTGATTAGTGTATATACAACTAAGTATGTAACTATACCTGAAGCCACTACAGTGAAGCTGTAATAACAAAATGTTAAAACTAGGAAAAAAGTAAAAAAACTGGTTTATTAATTAACGAGCACACAGGTGTGACGCTTAGGTTTGCACCTTAATCATACAAAAACGCACAGGTCGAAGAAGTAGGAAAGAAGATGCAATATAAAATCATATGAATGCTATGCACAAAATAGGAATGGGGAAAAAATAGAATAAATGGAGCACCCAGCTGTGACTTTTGAGACATTCTCTACACTTCACCACACGCACTTCTGTACACAGTCTCTTACACGTTCGTCCACTTGGGTTGCGAAATCAAGTGACGTACGTCAGGGTGAGATAACTGAGAATTTTTTTTTTAACATAATACTTGCGCTAAAATTTACAACAAATGTTTTCGTAAATAATAATGTTTTCTTTAAACTTATTTTAGCGTAGAAATCAGTTTTCACGCATACTGAACACACCGTCTGTCTGTGTATTGAATGTGCTAATATTACCCTATCAATTGTCATACGGTTTCAGAGCAGCTGAAATAATTCTTTTTACTTAATCGGATTGTTCATCGGTTTGACCTTAATTAGCGAGTGAGAATCTAGCGTCGTCCTATCGTGTGTTTTATTTGTATGCTATATTGTTGAAATACGGATGAGAGACTATACGTATTATTTATTCATTTGATATTTATTACTGTTTTTATTAGTATATCATACTTGTGCTAAATTGATGTTAAATGATTTCGTCTGAATGAATTCTGAGCTGTGGAGAGGGCATGATATCAAATAGGCCTGAGTGCCCAATTTTTTACCTTGTGAAATAAAGAAGCACCTTCGTTCGTTCATTCCTTCACTCGTTCGTTCGTTCCTTCACTCGTTCGTTCGTTCCTTCACTTGTTCGTTCCTTCACTCGTTCGTTCGTTCCTTCACTTGTTCGTTCCTTCACTTTTTCGTTCCTTCACTCGTTCATTCATTCGTTTGTTCGTTCATTCCTTCACTCGTTCGTTCGTTTGTACCTTCACTCGTTCGTTCGTTTGTTCCTTCACTCGTTCGTTCGTTATTTCACTCGTTCGTTCCTTCACTCGTTCGTTCTTTAGTTCTCTCTGAAGCGGAAGAAATATTCGTATAGAGATATAGGCCAATAATATAAGATATAGGTTGGTAAAATTAGGCAACGAAATATTCGTATAGAGATATAGGCCAATAATATAAGATATATGCTTGTAAAATTAGATAAAGACATATTTTTAATGCAAACATTAGATTTTTTTTAAATAAGAGAAAATTAACAACAACAACAAAATAAATAAATAAATAAAAGGTAATCGCTAAACAATTATCCCCAACCCCCAGTCTTTTTTTATTTTAAGAATTAAGCTTCTTATAATATTATAATTAAGGTTATTAAAAGTAGCCAGTAACCGTAATTAAAGTTTACACCAAAGGGCTCATTACATATATAATATACAGCCCAACCAATTTTTTGTGTCTTGGTTTTTAGGGCTGTTTCTGTGGTTGTTTGGGGCGCTGATCTAGAAAATTGCACTGGATAGACCGCATCAGCTCTAATTTCTTAGATATTGTTGGCATCAGCTCTAGTTTATTAGATATGGTTGGCATCAGCTCTAGTTTATTAGATATGATTGGTATCATCTCTAGTTTATTAGATATGGTTGCCATCAGCTCTAGTTTATTAGATATGGTTGGCATCAGCTCTAGTTTATTAGATATGGTTGGCATCAGCTCTAGTTTCTTAGATATGGTTAACATCAGCTCTAGTTTATTAGATATAGTTGGCATCAGCTCTAGTTTATTAGATATGGTTGGCATCAGCTCTAGTTTATTAGATATAGTTGGCATCAGCTCTAGTTTATTAGATATGGTTGGCATCAGCTCAAGTTTCTTAGATATGGTTGGCATCAGCTCTAGTATATTAGATATGGTCAGCATCAGCTCTAGTTTCTTAGATATGGTTGGCATCAGCTCTAGTTTCTTAGATATGGTTGGCATCAGCTCTAGTTTCGTAGATGTGGTTGAATTTATAAAGTTTTAGTCCGCTCTTTAACAAATCTCTTCTGCAGACTTGGGATGTCATAACAACTTTGGGATGTTTTATTTAACTGGGAAATTTATGTATTTAATTTACCCATATTTTTTGTATCTAATGACATTTGTTTCACAATATTGTTCGTTTACTTCTTTTCCTATAATGCACACTGGCACAAAAATGTATAGCTCAAACGACAAAATCGCTTTTGTTCTGTTTTATTACATAATTATGTGCAAAAAAATTAAGATGGCAAATCATAGTTTTCGTAGACTACATAAATCTGTATTTCAAAGGTTTCTCAACCGGATCTATTTAAAATAGTTATGTTGTATAGTAGTTATGATCGTATAGGAACTGTGTGTATATTCCCACTCATATCGTTTCATTTTTTGCAAATCGAACACCGTAGAGGTTATGGCTACTTCAAGACGAGCTGCTTGAATCATCCCGACGTATTTTGCTATATTTGTGGGGAGTACACACTGAAGGCAAGTAGGAAACCTATTTCTGAGTTTGTAAGAAGAGCGTATGTAGGTTATTTCGGTGTCAAGCTCGGAGATAAAGTCATAGGCTCCTAATATTGTATGCAAAACTTGTACGGAGCGTGTGCGCCAGCGGACAAATGGATAGAGAAACTACCTGATACTTGGACTACAAGTGGTGTGGAGGGAATCGAAAAACCACTTCGATGACTGTTCTTTTTGTATTGTTAATATAACAGGCATCAGTCGAAATAATCGTGACAAGTGGTCTTAGCCTGATCTACCTTCAAGCCAGGAGACTTGTTCCGCATTCGGATCTTGTACCTGTTCTACCTTTCCTTGAACTACCCCAGCTCTCAGAGGATGAGTCTTGCATGTCTGATATCGCACAAGGTAAAGAAAGTGGAGGTAGTGACAGTGAATTCCAAACAACTTCACATAGTGATTGTTTTGATCATACAGTGAACTGAGTGATCTGATCAGGGACTTTAATCTTTCCAAAGAGTCTTCTGAATTGCTTGCCTCCAGACTAAAGGAAAAGAATGTACTTCAGCCTGGAACGAAAATTACATTTTATCGAAGTAGAGAAAAGGATTTGCTGCCATTTTTTACCGAAACAACAACTTAGTATTCTGCAATGAAATCGGAAACCTTGTAAAGAAAATTGGTGTTTCAGAATTTTAAAAAAAAGTGAGTGGCGTCTTTTCATGAACAATGTATAAAATAGGAAAAAGTAGGAGCAGCTTTATTACTTAACGATTACAAAGTTGTGACGTTTCGGCGTGAGCCTTAATCATACAAAAACATACAGGACGAGGAAATAGATGGAGGAGATAAAGTATAGATTCACATGAATACTATTAAAAAAAAATTTTTTTTAAAGAGTACTTAGCTGTAAATTGTAAGGTATGTCTTGTCCGGCGGTGTGTGTCAGGAATGGATTTAGTAGAACGTGGAGACTGTTTAAATAGAGACCTGTGATGTGTGGTCGGTGGGTTGTAACTGGGGGTGGTGGATGGGGAACCGGGGAGGGGGGAGAGAGTGATACAATATTGACCTAGCTAGGAGAAGTTGAAACAGATGATTGGGGAAGAGGGGTTGCAGAGTGATGCTTTGAGGAAGTTTGAAAAGTAAGAAGGGGTGGACTTAGTGGAGAGGTACTATAATGATTGAAGAGAATGTTAAGTGTAGCTAAACAGCGAGTTTAACCCATGTGGCTCCAGCGTCCCATAATTTTGAATGCAGTGGTTCTCAGGCGCCAGGCGGCTTGTGTCATCTGCGTGACTTTTCATCGACAGTTCAAAACTTAGTTTGAAAAGTGTTCTTTAAACAGCGGAAACAAATATGATTATATTCCAATCGGTCCTTTCACCAGGGTGAAAGAAGAGTACAAGGCCATCTCTTTAGTCTTGGAAAAGATAAATTACGAAGAACAACAATGAGTGATTTGTGTAGGCTTGAAGATTTTAAATTTTCTTCTTGGTCAATAAAGTGGCTACACAAAGTATCCTTGCTTTTTATGCCTTTGGGACAGTAGAGCCAAAAATGAATATTGGGCAAGAAAAGATTGGCCACCGAGAGAATATATGGTGGTTGGAGGAAAAAATATAATCAATGAACCTTTGGCTGCACGAGATAGAATCGCCACCACTACATATAAAGCTAGGTCTGATGAACAATTTGTAAAGGCTTTGAGTAAAGACAGTTCGTGCAGTGAATACATAGTGTATAAGTTACCTGGACTTACAATGGAGAAACTGAACTCAGAATTTTCGATGGTCCACAGATCAGACAACTTATAAATGACCCACATTTCATAGCATCGGTGAATGAAATTGAATCATGTGCCTGGTCTTCATTTGTTCTTGTTGTGAAAAGCTTTATTGGCAACAAGAAGGCAGACAACTACACACAATTAGTATAGGATATGCTCTTTCATTTCAACAGGCTTGACTGTAACATGAGTGCTAAGATCCATTATCTGCGCATTCACTTAGATCACTTTCCAGAGAAATGTGGAGACTTAAGCGAAGAGTAAAGTGAAACATTTCGTCAAGACGTAAAAACAATGGAAGCCAAGAAAGATGGGATGTACACATGATGGCATACTATTGCTGGAATCCTATGCAAGACTTGTCTGGCAGATCCCACTCTTAGAAGTCTTACAAAAGGAGCTTATTGTGTGTCGAATGAGTGAAAAGTTTGTATCCTAAACTTGTGCTTTTGGTATGAAATAAGTAGATTTTCATGTAGTACACTTGTTTAAAATTTTTAATGGTTCCTTCATGCTTGAACGATATTAATTTAAACACTACATTAAAATATCCTGATTTGTTTATGGGCGAGCAGAGTGAAGAGTGGTATATGGCATATGTTCTATATCTCAGAAACAAGTGCTGATATGGGGAAATGTGTGCCATTTTTGGAATCAGCAGATCAAATATACCCAGAAACAGTTCTAACATTTGATGCAACAAATTGTGTGTTGGTCAGTGTTATATATCAAACTCCACGTCTTATTTAAAATTTCAGAACTGTTACAATATACTGCTCCTTACTGTCATTTTTGTTTTATTCATTACTTATTCATCATGTTTTCCAGATGATCACACTTCGCTGCTGCATGTCAGTTTTGTTTTTATTTTGTTGTATAAGATTTTCCTCTTTGTGTGGTCGTACAAAGTTTAAAAACGTGGGAAACGCTGATTTCTAGGATAAGTTTGAAAATATAATAATCCAGCGTACATTAAGAAAAGAAAAATTAAACCAAGAAATAAAACTGCACAAAGTGTATTTGCAGCATTTTCTCACCTCACCTTCATTATCTCATGCTGCCTCTCCCCCCCCCCCTCGAAGCTTGACAGTAAAGGTCCTAGAACTTGCTATGCCTTTTGTTTTTGCGCTGCATCCAATCAGACTGAATCCAGTCCATTACTTTCTATTGTCCACAGATCTGTATCGTTCTCATTCTCTAGCTATTTTTACCTTCAGATTTCCCCCCTCCCTCTATTATGGTCTTCATTATTACATTATGCCTGTTTATACGGTAGAAATATTTTGACTGCCTAGTTTCTTACGTTTTTCTTTATTTCTCTATTCAGTTTCATGTAAACTTAGCGGGTTGCTAAGTTCACAACTGGGGACAATAAGGGGGAGGGACAGGATCCAACACCCATCTGAAAACCCAAACCCATGGCCAATGTACTGCCATACTGGGGTGGCCAGACCAAAAGTAACACTACAACCCAGGATCTCCCTCCCACGTATACCGTATGCCAGTAATGCATCATAATACCTTATACATTCACACATCACAGAACATGGAACTATATATTACCAAGTCATAAATTCAATTGCATCATTTTATTGACACGCCATATATGGCACGAGACGCCACCACAGACATGACACAGGCAGGACGTCAACGAGCATCATATGACAATCAAGCCATGACATAAAATACAAGTAAAGTATCTAACCAAGTAACACAATATTAAATGTACCAGACTGGCCGGGTCTCCTCTGGCCCTACTAAGCAATGTGTAAACTACAGATATCTCCATGGTGACAAATGTGCTTATGAATCTGCAGTCCTTCTGCGAAACTACACCACACTCTCCTTCTGACTTATACCATGTGCCACTGCACTTACTTGTCTCACGGCTAACCTGTCTGTACTCTCCACAACACATTAATTCAATGTACTAACGTACTGTTGTCTTGTTAATTCAATCCAGGAAATTCAATGTACTAACGTGCTGTAATCTCGCTCCCTCGCACTCCATGAAATCAATGTACTAAACTACTATTTAACCAACGTGCTCACGTACTATATTCTCGCTTCCTCCTCTACACCAGATTCAAGCCCACACACACAACGCTGGATTCTTACCTCTGTAGCCTGGCCAGGTATCTTCCGATACCCTTCATTCATTCATTCATTCAGTTGCATGTCCCTTGTGCAGATCATCAACGATATCTTGCAGCCATCTTCGCCTTGGTCTTCCTCTCTTTCGATACCCTTACAACACATAAATTATATATGCACTTGGAGATACTGATAGACCTTGATAGGTGTCCATCCAGATATGACGATAAACATGAATCTGATCGATTCTCCTCGTGCCACGAAAAGAGACATAATTCACAACACATATCAGTTTTCATTCACAATATGCATCAACAATATGGTCGGCTGGACTGAGTGTGTCAGCCGACCCAACTCAGCCACCATTGACTCTCATCATAAATGAATTCTTGCCCTTCTGTGACCAACTGTTATATATATCCCGTCTTCGCATACATCATGTGGCGAGCCGCGCGAGGCAGACTTGCTCCAGACACACTGAGCGCACGGCTCGTCCACATCCAACTGACTTACTATTTTCGTATTTGCTTTCTTGTCTGTCTATGGAAGTTAATCTACTTTTCCATATACCGACATTTCAAGAGACTGAGTTTATGCTTTATAAAGTAGCTAAGTCTGTGATTTTTTGCTTTCCAAGTCTTAATTAGTGCCGCGGTGGTGTAGTACTTAGTGCTCTCGCTTGCCGATCCGAAGGTTCCTGGTTCAATTTCATACGGGGGGGGGGGGGGGGGGGGATGGGATATTTAGGACAGATCGGCATCGGGGTCAACCCAGCGCCAAAAAATTGGCACCTGGAGTTTCCCTAGGTGGACAAAGGTAGCAAGGACAGATGTTGACATTCCTACCTCGCAGTGCTGTAGTAGCCTAGAAATGTGAAGACACTAATACTTCACAGCCTTGCGGCATGCATATGCTATGGGGCATAGACAGATAGAAGCTTTGATCAGTAGGAAGTCAGACTCACAACATTATGGTGTCTCTCCCCTCCCACCCCCCCCCCCCCAACCTCCGCTGCATATTCCTGGATTTCTTTCGCTCTCCGCTGACATTTTCCAGCGTTATTAGTTAATGTTCTAAAGTTTTAACTGCAAGCATTTGACAACGCTTTCTTCTGAACTTTCTATGTCTTATCCCGCAGATCCAAACTGTTCTGAAAAAACAATAGATGAAATTCAGAGCTTGAGTTGAGTACTACAATTTCTAGATATTCAAATGCCATGTAGTTCTTTTAGAGTTACTAAATGAGATGGAATTTCCGCCTGTAAAATTATTGACACAATGATTCTCATGTTGTTAAACTGTCAACCTGTTTCTGGTTTTAATTTTCCTTTGACCTTTTCCCCGCCTGTTTAGTTTGTTGTTTCAGTATTTCAGCATTAATTTCCCAACCATCGTGTTCTTTGTTATATTTTCTGATTTTGTCGTTGCTTGAAATCTTTAATTTAAGCGTGTACTGACTAATCTACGCTGTTTAAATGATGAAAACTTTTCTTTCTGATAGATCCGACAGAGCCTTCTGTAGTATCACTGAAATGCTCTTTACTGGTATTAAAATGGGGACACGGTGCAATTTTGATGAGCAGTTTATGTAATATTAAAAGCATGTATTCCTACATTACTGTTTCGTTTTACGTATTAACCCATTATATTGGTTTATGATTAACATGGATTGCGGTCGCTACGTTAATTGTGCGTTGGATTGATTCACATAAACTTTTAACAATATTACTTTGATTTGAGTGTTTCCTTTTCGTTAGCTCTAATATCATCCTTCTATTAAAATGATGATTTTGCTGGTAGTGTTTCTGCATATTAGAATTTCGGAGCATCTCTCTTTGTTCATGTAGGGTGCCCGAGGCACAAGGTGTTTCCCAAGAGTTTTCCACAAACGCCTGTCCTTCGCCTTTTATTCCCGCTCTTGCCCAGGTGAGCCCTCTATTACTCAACATCCTCTCTGATGTTCTTCTTCATGTCTTCTTTTGGTCTACCCTTACTACTATTCCCCTGAGGTGTCCATCTGATTTGAAGCAGGGAGTGTCATAAATGAACATGAAATGTTCCTCTATACAAAGTTTTTTTTTAGATTATAGAGAGCAATATTTAGAGAATATGTAAAGTTTGAAAATAGTTCTTGATGTACAGTAGCCACAGCTTACAATTACTGCAGTATAAAACAAAATGAATGCAGTGTTTCTATGAAAGCGTTTATTTTTTGTTGTTGTATGGAGTCAAAGTTCAAGAATGAAGCCATAGAAACGTTGTGTTGCACTATGTAGACTGACCGTCGTCTAAGCGTTATTGGAACTTACGAGGTATCTAATCACGTGTCATGTTTTGTCTTGTCTTCTATCTCCCTGAATCTGCGAGCTGACGTTCTTTGCCGAAGATGCTGTGAAGATGTTGAGGTACGCCATCGTATCGGCATGGGAGCAAGTTCAAAGTTCAAAATTCAGACTCCTGCTTCATCTCATTCAGGACAACCCCATGTATGCTCCGCCGCATGCCGCAGCATCCATCCAAGAGTATGTTTGCTAATAGTCCCTGTCAAATGTTGGTTGTTTACGGTGCGTTTTCTGTCACACAGTTCGGATTTCCTGCCAGGACATTTGTCCTAGCTCCAGCTGTCTCTTCACAGCTACATTGTCCTTCCGTTCCCGCTCTTCATTTTCCTGCAGTCTGTCCAAACCAGCCTTAGCAATGTCCCCGTTGTCCATTATCAAACTGCCATTTATTTTAGCTTCTCCAGCAAGTTCTTTCTGTCACGTCATTGCCATGTACCCCCGCATGCCCTGGGAGCAGGTTATGGCGGCTATTCTTTTTTCAAGTCCCGGAGTGTTGCTAAATAGCTGGGGGGGGGGGGCAATACTTCTTTAGCAGACTCCACCGTCACGGAAACTAGAGCAATCCATGCTCCGTTAGCCAGGCTTGGCCTGTTACTGGGGGTACCAGCACAAAGTAAATGTTCAGATCCACCTTCATGCATCTAATGGATTAGCGCTCTTCCGTGGAAATATCACTGGATGTAATCGGTGTAACAGGCGTGGCGAAGTGTAATTGCATCAGGATACATTTTTCATCACTCACGGAATTAATCAGCGCTAATGCCTGAAAGAGGAAGGGAAAAGCTCTGGCACTTTTCACCTTTTAGTGTTCGATAATAAATAATTCATGTCCAGGTGCGAGGAAATACGTGCAAATAGGTGGAAGAGAGCTGATAAAGGAAAACATTTATCGCCAACAGTTTTAAGTGTTTGGCTTTTGCCATCCCTTATTTTCTCTTTTTTTCCCCTCAAGTGGTGGTAAAAGGATACGTCAGTACGTCATCAATTTTGATAAGTGGTGTTGTTGCTGGAGTACGTAATCATTTGAATGGCCATTAATTTACTATTTATAATTGCTTTAGGGGTATTTGTCTTTTTATCTTTTGCCAGCATGAACTGTTTAACTGGTTTTGTTTAAAAAACGATGTTGTTGTTTCCAGTTGATTGTTTGTGAAGCCTTTGAATGAAATATATATATATATATATATATATATATATATCGGAACTAACAAGATATGTATATTCTTCTCCACTTGACCGCCTTCTTTGATATTTTCAAACAAATCCTGCGCCGTTTGGTCACCCTGTTCATACAAAATGTGTCATAAAAGGAGCAAACTTTTGCTATTTTACTATATTTAGTGCTCATTTAACAAAATTTTAAGCACTGCCCCATTCAAAGTAATCCCCTATAGTGGTGATACACCGTTCCCAACATTTATTCCGTTGCTGAAATGATTTCTGGAACGCACTTTCTGTGATGACGCGCAGTTCTCATATTGCATTTTCAGAACCACCTCTATGGTTTGGAAACGACGGAGTTTCAATTTGACTTTAAGTTTGGGAAACAGGAAAAAGTCTGCTGGGGCTAAGTCCAGAAAATAGGGTGGATGGGGCATAACCGCTGTTGGATGTTGTGCCAGATAACTGGGGATCAAGAACGTGAGCCCGAGCATTATAGCGTACAAGATCCAAGTCTGACTTCCCACAGTTCAGACCTCTTCTTGCGTGCAACATCCCTCAAGCACGCCAAAACATCCTAGTACAACTCGTTGTTTACCATCTGACCACGTGGACAGTGCCTTGCGATCAGAAAACACAGCGAACAACAGACTGATCTTGACCGACTCATCTGTGCTTTTTTAAAGACCCTGTCTGAGTGGCGAAGTGGTTAGTGCACTGGTCTCTCATGGCGAAGGTCGAGGGTTCGAATCCGGCCGGAGGCACCCCAGTCACCCAGCTGTAGAATTGGGTACCCGACTTCTTCTGAAGTTGGGGAAGGAAAGGCGGCCAGGCGTGATACTGACCATATCACCCTCTAGTGTGCTGACAGGTCAAGGAAAATATGGGCACTAACACCATATCCCTATGTGCCTCTAAGGCATGACAGGATTACCTTTACCTTTACCTTTTACCTTTCCCACCTACTGGGAAGATTGCATCTTGGTTTAAACATCATAGCTAAAAACCCATGTCTCGTCTACTATTATGTTCTTCTTTAGAAAGTTTCAATGACCATCTGCACTGGCAAGCAGTTCCTGACTGATTTCAACACGGTATTTTCTTGTATCGTCAGCCAGCATATGCGGTACGAATTCTGCACAGACGCAATGCAGTGGAAGTTTTTCAGTCACAATTTGATAGCAAGATCCAATGGTGTTGTCCACTTCGTCAGCAATTTCTCGGACAGTTAAACGACGTCTTCCACGAATCACAGCCCGAACTCTCTCAATATAAGTGTGGCTTACTGATGTGGAAGATTGTTTAGGCTTGTGATCTTCACCTACAGAGATTCTGTGCTCTTTGAAAAGCTTAAACCATTTATAGCATTGCTTCTGGCTCATACAGTCCTACTCATATGCATGCTTAAACAATTGTCGTGTCTCTGTAAAACTTTAACCAGGTTTGCAGTAAACTTTCACACACACCTTTTTCTTTAAGCTACTTCATTGCCACTTTGCCACTATTCCGATAAGCAGTTCGTGCACGTACTCTCATCTGCGGATGTAGCTCGACGACTAATATTCACAGTGGAACGGGGCAAATTGCAGTTTGTTGTCAAGACCTGCCGTTAGGTGCGCACAGTAGTCACACCGCGCCATCTGTGACAGTTGGCGCTTTTATTTTAAGCAAACCTCGTATATATATATATATATATATATATATATATATATATATATTCCTTTTTAATCCCTCTCTTTTCTCTTTTATTCTCTTCATTTTTTTCTTTTAGTGCCATGTTTTTAACTTTTATATTCTCATGACATATGAGCTCAAACATCTCTAAGAACTCTTATTTCTGCGTTCTAAATAAGGCATACACTCTTTATTCCAGAATCATGTTTCCCTTGCTTCTTCTGTTTTTTTTTTCTTTCATTTTGCTCGTTTTCACGAAAAATATGTTTATGCGTTTATGTAATGGGTTTTTCAGTTAATGCGTATGGAGCTAATGCAAGGATGCGTAGAATGAAAGAAAGGAAACAAAAAGAAAGAAAAACTAGTATTCATTGCGTACATCATTTCCGTTTGTTCATCAGCTGCATTAAAGAAAAATCTGGAAATGAGTATCAGTATTTTACAGAAAATAACATTTATTCATAAATACTTTTATATATATATATATATATATATATATATATATATATTATATCTTATATCTTATATCCTTCCCGTGCCGTTAGACGTCACATAGGGCTCGCAAAGTAGTTCGCCAATTTTTCCTGTCTTCGGCGAGTCTTTCAACCTCATCAAAGGATTTTATGCCTATTAACTTGGCCTCTCTTAATAATGTTCTCTTCAGAGTTTCACGCGGTCTGCCCCTTTTTCTTCGGCCTGTTGTGTTCCACTTGATAGCTTGTTTTGGGATTCTCTGCTCATTTCTTCTCATCAAGTGGCCAACATATGTCCATCTCCTTTTCCTGATCACCCGTGAGACTGGTTGTTGTTCAGTCATCTGTCTTATCTCTGCATTGTTCCTGAATTCATTCCACTTAATGCCGAGTATTTTCCTTAGGCATTTGTTTTCAAAAGAGTCTAATTTCTTTTCTATTTCTTTAGTTGTTTTCCAGCTTTCGCATGCATAAATGAGGGTGGATATTACATTTGAATTGAATAGTCTTAACTTGGTTTTTGTGCTTATATATATGCACAAAATATATACATATATATATACATACATATATATGTGTGTGTGTGTAATCTTAAGTGCCGGCACATGAGGCTTCTGCAAGGGTTTTCCACAAATGCCTGTCCTTTGTCTTTTTTCTGCTCTTGCCCAGATGAGCCCTCTATTGCTCAACATCATCTCTGTTGTTCTTCTCCATGGCTCTTTTGGTCTACCCTTACTTCTGTTCCCCTGTGGTGTCCATTTTAGTGTTATTTTTGGTAGTGAGTTGTCAGTCATTCGAAGCACATGTCCCAACCATCGCCAGCGTCTTTCCTCAATAATTGTTGTCAGTGGATTCATCTGCATTTCTGCCAACACAATGCTATTTCTTATGGTGTTTGGACAAAATATTTTTCTAATTCTTCGTAAACATTTAGTCTGGAAAGAATTCAACTTGTTTTCCATGGTTTTTGGTGATTTTCCAGCATTGACTTCCATAGAGTAGTACACTTAGAACATTACTCTTAAACATCCTGATTTTCGTAATCATGCTTAGGTTTGTTTTATTTCCATATATTCTGCCTGTGAGACCTGGACACTTAACAAAACAGCTGAGAAACACATAAATGCCTTTGAATGTAAATGCTACAGAGTAGTTCTTCAAATACCATGGACACAAAAAAGAACAAATATATCCATACTACAAGAACTTAATGTTGAAGAAGGCTGACTAGTAAAGAGGGTTAAATAGAGAAAACTTAAATATTTTGGACACATTAAACGTCATAATAATCTAGAGAAAACTGTCTTGGAAGGGTATATAATGGGAAAAAGAAAGAGAGGCGAAGATAGCTGCAAGACATCGTTGATTATCTGCAAATGGATGCATCAGGCCATCTTGCTCACAACTGAGAAGCCTACAGGAGTGCTGTTAGGGAGGCAAAGTTCCGCAAGTAACATGCACATGAATGAATGAATATAGTCTGCAGCATTGCAGAAGCCTGGTTTGCTCTAGTAAGTCTGCTGTTGATGTCCTCTGTGATGTCTCCATTTTGTACTACTGTACTGCCAAGATATATAAATTCAATGACCTCCTCCACTAACTTCCTATCTACTCTGAGTACATTTCTGTTGATATATATATATATATATATATATCGATACTTGTTTATTATTATAAAAAATAAACCCAGTTATGAACTAGCTGATGCTATTACCTATTTTCATTGCAAGTAAATATCCCTATTATACTTGAGTTTTACTTTGACAAAATAAAAAAAACTAAGTCCTTGGGCTAAGGGAAGTTTACCGAAAGTAGAACCATGCATGATTACCTGGGCAATTTTCTGTGAGCCGCGGGCTGTAGTCATAGATTTAAGTCAAAGATGTATCGATATTTCAATTTTACAGCGGAACATAATAGCCGTACAGTTGTATGTACAGAGAGAGTGGAGGGGCATTAAATATGGTGTGTTTTTTAATGCAGAAACAGGGGAGCGTTTGCTTTCTTCTCGAACTATGCGTCAATCTACTTCCACGATAACAGCACAGCTATTATAAATATATATATATATATACAAGTATCTATAAAGGTAATGTAAAACCCCCGTTTCCATGCCGTTAAAGCATATTGGGGATATGGTGTTAGAGCCGTACTTCCAAGATCTTCCACACATGAAAGTGTGATGTCGTCATGCATGACCGCATATACACCTTCCCATATTTCTCTGGTACCTATTTGTTTTAGGCTGGGTGAACCCATTAAGTTCTTTCTTTATCAATGAATGTTAGAAAACGAGTCCTAAAATGCTATATTGAACCTATCTTGTTATATGGAAGTGAATCATGGACAATAGGCAAGTCTGCACAAAAATCATTGGAAGCAGCAGAAATGTGGTTTATTAGAAGAATGTTGTGAATCCCCTGGACAGCAAAAATAACTAATGAAGAATGTATGAGAAGAGCTGGAGAGACAAAAAACCTTGTCAAAAAGATAAGAGAGAGACAATGTACTTTCATAGGACATGTAATGAGAAGAGGGGGCATTGAAAATATTATAACAACAGGAAAAATAGAAGGAAGAAGATCAAGAGGAATACCAAGAGAAATGATACTGGACAGTCTGACGGGATGGTGTGAGAGGAGATCACCAACTGAACTGATGGCCTGCATGAAGGATCGGGTACTCTGGAGAAGCATAATAGCCAACGCCAGTCGGCACGGCACCTGATGATGATGATGATTATGAACCCGGGGGGAGGGGGAAGGGGGGACTTTTTGGGTTTGACGGTACCAGAAAAATAATCCCCACTGTTGTGAATTCAACCTGGTACCTTCGCCTACCATCTAGCCACACAGGCCGGTATATATATATATATATATCCACTGGGTTCATCCTCAGGAGCTGAATTTTTTCTGGTAGACACCAAAAAAAAAAAAAAGGCCCCGTGGTCGACACTAGCCTCTAAAAATGGGTACTAGAGAAATTTTAGAAGAAATATGCCGCCAGGCGTTATGCTGACCACGTCACACTTTCGTGTGTCAAAGGTCTTTGAAATACGGACCTAACACCGCATCTCTAATATGCCTTAATGGCATGGAAACAGGGATTTTACCTTTATATATATATATATATATATATATAGAGAGAGAGAGAGAGAATGCACATAGGTGGCAGTCGGACAGAGGAAAACCTAATAGATGAAAGAGCAGTGATATTAAAAATCTATTGTGCAATTGTTCACACAAAAAAATGAAATAATATAAAATAACAAATTTTAAAAAGCGAAAAAATTCAACTTGTTTTCCATGGTTTTTGGTGATTTTCCAGCATTGACTTCCATAGAGTAGTACACTTAGAACATTACTCTTAAACATCCTGATTTTCGTAATCATGCTTAGGTTTGTTTTATTTCCATATATTCTGCCTGTGAGACCTGGACACTTAACAAAACAGCTGAGAAACACATAAATGCCTTTGAATGTAAATGCTACAGAGTAGTTCTTCAAATACCATGGACACAAAAAAGAACAAATATATCCATACTACAAGAACTTAATGTTGAAGAAGGCTGACTAGTAAAGAGGGTTAAATAGAGAAAACTTAAATATTTTGGACACATTAAACGTCATAATAATCTAGAGAAAACTGTCTTGGAAGGGTATATAATGGGAAAAAGAAAGAGAGGCGAAGATAGCTGCAAGACATCGTTGATTATCTGCAAATGGATGCATCAGGCCATCTTGCTCACAACTGAGAAGCCTACAGGAGTGCTGTTAGGGAGGCAAAGTTCCGCAAGTAACATGCACATGAATGAATGAATATAGTCTGCAGCATTGCAGAAGCCTGGTTTGCTCTAGTAAGTCTGCTGTTGATGTCCTCTGTGATGTCTCCATTTTGTACTACTGTACTGCCAAGATATATAAATTCAATGACCTCCTCCACTAACTTCCTATCTACTCTGAGTACATTTCTGTTGATATATATATATATATATATATCGATACTTGTTTATTATTATAAAAAATAAACCCAGTTATGAACTAGCTGATGCTATTACCTATTTTCATTGCAAGTAAATATCCCTATTATACTTGAGTTTTACTTTGACAAAATAAAAAAAACTAAGTCCTTGGGCTAAGGGAAGTTTACCGAAAGTAGAACCATGCATGATTACCTGGGCAATTTTCTGTGAGCCGCGGGCTGTAGTCATAGATTTAAGTCAAAGATGTATCGATATTTCAATTTTACAGCGGAACATAATAGCCGTACAGTTGTATGTACAGAGAGAGTGGAGGGGCATTAAATATGGTGTGTTTTTTAATGCAGAAACAGGGGAGCGTTTGCTTTCTTCTCGAACATATGCGTCAATCTACTTCCACGATAACAGCACAGCTATTATAAATATATATATATATATACAAGTATCTATAAAGGTAATGTAAAACCCCCGTTTCCATGCCGTTAAAGCATATTGGGGATATGGTGTTAGAGCCGTACTTCCAAGATCTTCCACACATGAAAGTGTGATGTCGTCATGCATGACCGCATATACACCTTCCCATATTTCTCTGGTACCTATTTGTTTTAGGCTGGGTGAACCCATTAAGTTCTTTCTTTATCAATGAATGTTAGAAAACGAGTCCTAAAATGCTATATTGAACCTATCTTGTTATATGGAAGTGAATCATGGACAATAGGCAAGTCTGCACAAAAATCATTGGAAGCAGCAGAAATGTGGTTTATTAGAAGAATGTTGTGAATCCCCTGGACAGCAAAAATAACTAATGAAGAATGTATGAGAAGAGCTGGAGAGACAAAAAACCTTGTCAAAAAGATAAGAGAGAGACAATGTACTTTCATAGGACATGTAATGAGAAGAGGGGGCATTGAAAATATTATAACAACAGGAAAAATAGAAGGAAGAAGATCAAGAGGAATACCAAGAGAAATGATACTGGACAGTCTGACGGGATGGTGTGAGAGGAGATCACCAACTGAACTGATGGCCTGCATGAAGGATCGGGTACTCTGGAGAAGCATAATAGCCAACGCCAGTCGGCACGGCACCTGATGATGATGATGATTATGAACCCGGGGGGAGGGGGAAGGGGGGACTTTTTGGGTTTGACGGTACCAGAAAAATAATCCCCACTGTTGTGAATTCAACCTGGTACCTTCGCCTACCATCTAGCCACACAGGCCGGTATATATATATATATATATCCACTGGGTTCATCCTCAGGAGCTGAATTTTTTCTGGTAGACACCAAAAAAAAAAAAAAGGCCCCGTGGTCGACACTAGCCTCTAAAAATGGGTACTAGAGAAATTTTAGAAGAAATATGCCGCCAGGCGTTATGCTGACCACGTCACACTTTCGTGTGTCAAAGGTCTTTGAAATACGGACCTAACACCGCATCTCTAATATGCCTTAATGGCATGGAAACAGGGATTTTACCTTTATATATATATATATATATATATATAGAGAGAGAGAGAGAGAATGCACATAGGTGGCAGTCGGACAGAGGAAAACCTAATAGATGAAAGAGCAGTGATATTAAAAATCTATTGTGCAATTGTTCACACAAAAAAATGAAATAATATAAAATAACAAATTTTAAAAAGCGAAAAAATAACGAAGAGTGAATTTTATGAGTGCAGCTGCTACTCAAGAAGAACTTAATCATTTATATATCCTAAATTGGCAGTGGATTTTTTTTTAAACATTTGCGTGGTTTGTAAATTTGACGATGTCTGTAAAGTTGTTTGACAGCGGCATCTAAAAAATATGAAGACTCTAGTCTTCATTTCAGAGTAAACCGGTTTTTTTAAAATTAATTTACAAGTATACTTTGCTAGGCTGTATCCTCCTAACAGCTTAATTTACAAGTATACTTTGCTAAACTTTACCCTCCTAACAGCTATCTAGTCTTTCAGGTTCATTTATTTCACAAATTTTACAAATTAAATTTGGAAGAAAATATTGCAAACACATTGCTTGTGTTAATGTATACTATTATCCTGTTATCCAGTTCTGTTATTGCATTCATTCATTCATTTGCATGTCCCTTGCGGAACTTTACCTCCCAAATAGCACTCTTGTAGGCCTCTAGGTTGTGAGCAAGATGGCCTGCTGCTGATGCATCCATTTGCAGATCATCAACGATGTCTTGCAGCCATCTTCGCCTTGGTCTTCCTCTCTTTCTTTTTCCCATTATGTACCCTTCCAAGAAGGTCTTCTCTAGATTATCATGACGTTTAATGTATCCAAAATATTTAAGTTTTCTCTGTTTAATCCTCTTTACTAGCTAGCCTTCTTCAATATTAAGATCTTGTAGTATGGATATATTTGTTCTTTTCTGTGTCCATGATATTTGAAGAACTCTTCTGTAGCATTACCTCCAATAAATTTACATTATTTTTTTACGTTGCCTTTTTTGTTCATGTAAAACATTGCAAGTAAAAAAATTCTTTATTTAATTTTACAACAGAGGGGAGCAAATTAAACATTAGTTTTGTTGAATAAAATCTGAGCAATTTATATGACAAGAAATTTGTATCTTTTTATGTTTAATGAAACCCAGAAGTTTTCTTCTTGTCCCGTGGTTTACATTGTATTACGTACAGTACTTGGCAGCGTTGGTGATTTAGCTTCCTCTTCGTATGCGATCTTGGTGCTTCCAGACAGTTCAAATGCTTTTCTTCTTCTATGCCATTTGGTCAGTCCGCTTTCTTTGGCTTTTCTCCCCGTCCTCTGTTTTTTTTTCAGTCATTGCTATGTTCTCTAGCTTCTGTCATCACAAAACATGTCGAAGAAATTTTCGCTGTTTTTTTTTCTTCATAATTTTAAATAAATCTCGTTGCTCAGAAACTTCTCTGTTTGTTTTTCTTGTTGTCCAGAGCATTTTGTTGCATCTTTCTCTGAATCCATACCGCTGTTGCTTCCATTCGTTTCCTTATCATATGATTATTAATTGTCAGATCTTCAGAACTGTACATTGTTATAGGGACTATATAGCACTGTAATACTCACTCTCTCACTTTAAGAGGCTTTCTTTTATTTCGTGTCAAAAAGAGCTAAATCTGCAGAACGGAGTTCGAAATTGTTAACTGAGGCGTGAGACATGGCCAGAGGACACAAGCTTGGGACAAAAGCCTTGGGGCTCATATCAGGATCTGGAGAGGGCTGCGGGGTTTGCCGTGTCGACACTGATCAGGATCTGATGTGACCAACAACCTCGAACGCAGAAGAAGAAGAAGAAGAAGAAAAGAAGAAGAAGTTAACTGATATGAAAGTTTAAAAAATAGACATGCGTCATTAATCGAAGAAAAAAAACCCGTATTGTTGTAGCATGTAATGAGTTCTTTTCTAGTTTAAAAAAAAACGTTGCTTTTGTTTGATCGGTCACTGACAGAGAAATTTCATTTCACACAAACAAGGATCGAAAGGGTGTTTCTCAAAACTCTACATAATTACATACAAGTATGTATGGCGCTAATGATGGAGCACTGTATTACTTTATACCGCATTATAAATTTGCATCTTTTATTTTAAACTGGGTGCATAACTAGTTTCACGAGCATTCAACGTAATGGCCATGTTCGCCTTACGTAAGAAACGCTTCGTTCGTGTTCGAGGATGGGCAAGCTTGCTAATTGTGAGTTCTCCCATGCTCAGATTGAAGTTCGTTACCTCAGCGTCGGCTGCGCTGAAATCAGTTTACCAATTACACAGATGTAATCAACTCAGCCAATCGTCCAACAAACCGGCAAGTTTTGACAATTTACTAAAATAAAGTAATGGCGACCAGAACTATTTAAGATATTAGACTGTCTCAGAGTTTCTTGGAGCATGTCATAAGACGAGTTTAGAGAACTTGATACTGGTTGGAAAAAATAAAGAGGAAAAGAAGAAGAGAGAAGACGGGAAGAAAAAAAAATCTCAGCGGATTGGCTAAGCTGCATGGACAAAAAAAAGGGGGAAAGAAAAGCAGTTGAATTGAATGGAAACATCCAGGATAGCACAGGACAGCATAGAACAGCACGATAACCAAGGATATCCAGCAGGGCTTGAAATATATGATAATAGTTTGATATTTCCTCTTCTTTTTTATACATTATTTTTAATAACAGTCGTTATCCGTTTCTGATCAAAGTAATGTTCACGTTATTTTAATGTTAATTTCAGTGCACTGATGCTGTTCTAGATTGCGCAAGGTGGATCAGATGCTAAAGATTACATCTGAAGGCTGAAGATGAAAAAACAGACTGGCCTGCGGTAGCTACCGTCACAGCGAAACATCACAACTCTAATTATCCAGAATTTCGCAGCCAGAATACAAGAATTTATTGAACTGTCTAGAGTCTGCGCGTTGGAATTGATACTTCTGAAGATGTTTCATGTGAGTACATTGTAGAATATAAATACGTCTGAAGATGTTTCATGTGAGTACATTATACAATACAAATACGCTGATGCTTAAGTGTTTTGCATGCTTTAAACTATCTTCATACACGCATACAAAAGTTCGAATTTTCCATGTATGCTTATGTACAGAAAATGCGGAGATTTATATGTGGTGATGTTTTTTTCGACTTTCTGTTAGTCATGCAACACGAATAAGTTAATAAGGAAGAGAAAAATGTCTACAAAAACATAATTCAGAATATGAGAGTTAATATGTGAAAATATGTCTCAACACAGTGGAAAAATGGGGAAAATAGATTAAGAAAAACAAATCAACGACCAACAGACCTATATTTACACATATTTATGTTGTGTCTCCGATCGTGGGAAAATAAACTGATGTGTGAACAGATGGTTGAATGAAAGAATGTAAAAGCAGATAGTTGATTGAAGGGATATGTGAACAGGTGATTGAATGGAAGAATATATGAGCAGATAATTGAATGGAGTAATGTGCGAACAGATGATTGAATGGAAGAACTCGTGAACAGATGGTTGAATGGAAGAACGCGTGAACAGGTGATTGAATGGAAGAATGCATGAAGAATGACTGAATGGAAGAATATGAACATATGATTGAATGGAAGGGTGTGTGAACAGATGATGGAAGGGACAAGTGATAATGAATGGAGTATTGGATGGATGGATGGATGGATGGATGGATGGATGGATGGATGGATGGGTGGATGGATGGATGGATGGATGGATGAATGGATGGATGGATCTAGTGATAGGTGTATGAAAAAAAAACCTGACAGACAGAAGTGTCAGACAGAACGAGACAGAGACAGAGACACAGAGAGGGAGAGAGAGAGAGAGAGAGACACTCTCATCCATCATTTCCATAATGTGCGTCTACATCTTATCCCCTTCCCCCCTCTCTCTCGAACCTAGCACACTCGTCCCCTGTATTTATGCAACAACAATTTATATCGCTGGCCATTTCACTTTCTCGCTCCTTCATTTCATCTGCATCCATTTCCATAACTCAATCTGTACCCAACGAGACAGTTTACATTCCACGGACGTGCGATGTATTACGCTTGCCTGGTACACAGATTCCTGCAGGTTGGTCCACGTACGGGAAAGCTACATTCTATACGTTATTCCAACTTCAGAATTAGTCTGGGAGAAGTGTCTGTTGACTGTTCATTCTCTTTTTTCTGGAGATTTGCTTTTGTTTACTTAGAGAAACTGCAAGACTTTTTAACTTCTCTTCCGAAACGTCTATCCTTTTTTGTGTAAACTACTCTCTGTCTGAGTGACTTGATCTTAGATTGTGTGCAAGACTGGTGGAGCGGTATGAATTTGTGGATTCTCTGATGATATAGCTAATGGAACTTTTGGCTCACTTTCTGCTGCTCTGTCTCTTTCATTCTCTCTTTGAACACCTTTTGTATTTGGCTAGATAATGTGTGAGAAAAGTTAGGTGTTAAATGGATATATACTATTTATTTCGCTGCGGCTTATACATTCACTGCGACGTGAAGCAGTAATGATGTTATGGCTTATACATTCACTGCGACGTGAATCAGTAATGATGTTATGGCTTATACATTCACTGCAACGTGAATCAGTAATGATGTTATGGCTTATACATTCACTGCAGCTTGAAGCAGTAAAGAGACTGTTATCCTGGTCCTGGAAGTTAAAGGTACCGACACTTCTTACTTAGTTACTTCTATTGTATTAGTGCCCATATTTTCCAACTATTGTATTAGTGCCCATATTTTCCAACTATTATATTAGTGCCCACATTTTACAACTATTGTATTAGTACCCATATTTCCCAACTATTACATTAGTGCCCATATTTTCCACTATCGTATTAGTGGACATGTTTTCAATGATATGACGGCAAACTTGCTGGTGATGTGATCAGGACCACTCCCGTCTGCCTTTCCTTTCTACACATGGATAACTTTTGCATATTCAGCCGGACTTGAAACGCCGATCTCCTCATGTGAGGCGAGCAGACACTTCCATATATATATATATATATATATATATATATATATATATATATATATATATAACAGCAGGCGTTATGAACGCTGCGGCAATTAGGTAAAGCGAACTCAAACTATTAATTTCTAATGCACTGGTCGATAAGCTATAAGGTACTATGAAATCGTGTATATGGAGCAATTAAGAAAACATTGAAAGCGATTCAGAGAACCTTTAACAGCAACAGATTCATCATACCTCTTGGTATAAATCTGGCTGCTCATTTTTAAATTTTATAATATACACTTAACAGATCACTAGAAAAGAGAGTAACTGCATTTGAAATGAAGTGTTATAATAGAGTACTTAGTTTGTGATGGATACAGAGAACATCAAATAATGAGATATTGGCGAGATTAGATGTCGTAGAAAACCGGCTTGTTAAACACCATGAAAATTAGAAAGATTAGATGCTTCGACTACATCAAGAGACACAAGGGTTTGAGAAAGTTAATAATAGAAGACATAGCGCCCGGAAAAAGGGGATAGGGACAACCTCGCCGCATGTGGACCCAGGACATCACGGAAAGTCTGAATGTGTCAGTGCGAGATGCTGGTCAACTTGCTCAAGACTACATTGCAGTCAGGGAGGCAGTGAGAGAGACAACGCTCTGGAAAGGACACGTCACATGACACTGCACAGCATCGACATATTTAGATCTTCTTACTCGCCAATCATTACTGATCAGAACGCCCCAACTCTGTTACCTTCATGTCTGTTCAAAACAGGAAACACAGAAACATTCGTTAAATTAGTTGTGGTCGACAGGATGTCAGAGCAACATGTGCTCCAGCAAGCACTGTCCTCTGAAAAGCCTGGTTATTTCATTAGATCCAGGGACGTTAAACGAACCATTATTGCAAGTCACACATCGATAGAATGCCTTTATTATTAGATTGATATAAGTTCTTTACCGTCGATATCAGTCATCAGGGATTCATAAACAAAGAAGAATGCTCTTTGCAAACAGAGGATCCCATCGGATTTCTAAAACGGTAAACAATACTTTAATTTGTTCGTCATGTAATTCGACTCCGTATCGTAACAACGAGTGGCAGGAAATGAAACTCATGCTTTAGCTTAACAATATCAATCAAAGTCGAATCAGTAATTCATTCAGTGTTTTTTATTCAGCCCTGGCTTTGTAATTCAGTACACAAATTAATGCCAAGGGAAACATATCGTACCCGTTTTTTTTTTTTACCAAAAAAAATGGTAACATTGGTTTTCACGGACAATCACATTAATCTTAGTCTTCTCTATTGTAGCTTCTCTGATGTGACTGATGGTGCTGAACCTTCCGAATATTTCTTAATTAACCAAAATGTTCACGGCGCAGAACTCCATAACCCCAATTAATTGTTTAGTTTCAGAATCCCGTCAGAGCCTTACACATGTATTGCTCGCCTGAATATACCAGTGCGAGCCAGGTCAACCTTTTTTCATATGAATGAAGCGAGATTGAGAATTACTGTAGATTTCATCACTGTCAGCTTTTTATTTAGTTTCGTTTACTTTCTGTTTTCCTACCATCAAACGTGCTCTTATTGCTATGTCAGTTTTATAAGAAGAAAGTATTCTAAGAATGAATGAATCCATGACAAATTTAATCCAACTATTGTTTTATAAATATAATTAAAACATTAATAGATTAACGCTTAATGTTTTAGCCTGTTCTTCCCCTTGCTCTGTCTGCATGGAACTGTGACCAGGATGTTCTTAGCAATCGATGTTGTGAGTGTATTTACTCTTTTAGTCCTGAATTAATCTCCATACTCTAAGTGAATACATTTTCATTAGAATTTTTTTTTTGGATAGATGGAATCTGGAAAGAAGTTACTCTATAATTTAAAAATATGGGTTAGGTTAGAGATGTGAAACATCTATTTTTATTTAGAATTTGCCTAAATATGCTCTGAGCATTGATCTGCAGAGATGTGCAAGATCTAGCAACACTGCAAATATTCTTTTGGTGTGGAAGCGACGTGTAGCGGCAGCTATCCTTGCTGAGCCTGGCTTGCGGCTAAAAGAAATCGAGAGAAGGCGCAGTGCTTCTTTAACAGACTCCACAACCATGGGGACGATAGCCCCGAAAACTGAGCTTGTTACTGGTGGCTCCAAGGAAGAGATGGGACAGTGTTGGCTATGGCTCGCTGAACCGTTACCTCGGACATGGTCTTCACTTTCATAATAATTTAATACAAACGAAAGAATCATTCATAAGAGATTTTATCTAACACTCCGAGAAGGGAGAAGTAACTCTTTAGGACTAGATGAACTGAAGAGCTATAGAGCAAAGTTGTACTAGTTTATTTTGATTCCTGCAAGAAAACTAATTTATCCTAGAAATCTTTGACAAATGCGGAGAAAATTTGATTCTTTGGATCTTAGTATTTGGGAAGATGGTCATCATTATATATAATATTTGCAAGCTGAGAACTGGCACGGCTCTTGGCAGTTTCCCTTCTCTGTTTTTCATTATCTCGCAGACATCCGTCTTGACCAGGCTTCTCCATTTCACGCTGTCCTTAGTATCTCTAATAAGATCTGCCTTTTTTTTAGCATTTTTACAGTCCGTTCAGATGTTGTTCTTTACGTCCCGCTCTCTCTATTTTTCCCCTTAAGTTTTCCCATGATAATCTGGCTCCTAGTTTCTAATCGACGTCGTCTCCGATGAAATTTGATTGTCTTTTCTTTATTGTTTAATTCCCGTTTCTTGTCTTTTTTTTTTTCTTTCTGTTCCGAAATATCTTTGATAGCTTCACTTGCTTTTGCTCGTTGTCCGGGGCAATGATTCCCAAACATTGTTCCCGTTGTGGAACCCTGAAGGCAATGATAATTCGCCGCAGTTATCTCGTGCACATCATTCATTTGGTATTAAAATGTATGCACGTTTCTAGACACTTTCTACAAATTAGTCTTCCTCGGCTGACCTCCTCGGGGCCCTTCACCGAACCCAGTTTAAGGACCACTGGACCGGTGTATGTGTTCGATCATTAAAATGTTATGTATAATTGTCTCTATTTTTCCACTGTTTTATGTTTGATGACTACTGTAAGCCAAGCACTTGAGTAACAAAACATCCCTAACGTTGAGGCCAGGGATTCGAATGCAGCCAGAGCCCATCCAGTCACCAAGAAATGGGCAGCTGGCCTTTTTTTGTGGATCTGGTAAAATGAAAGAGGCCAGGGCTGAACACGACCAAATCATCCCAACTGAGTCCGACACGCCAAGGAAGTCTTGAGCGCCTGCGCGATATCTCCTTGGCGCATCTACAACATTACGGGACTAGCTACATTCGCCCTACCTCGCCAGAGGGATTGCTACTTTCACAGAGGCCCCTGAATCGTGATATTAAACAGAACTTATTGAAATATTAAATTTTTCTTCTTCATCATCTTGCTACATATAAACTGTGTATTTACTACCAACGATCTTCTTATATCCCTATTGCTATAATCATGGACTGGTTTTCGATTTCAGAGCTTTTATAACGGCACATTATCATTGTGTCTCTGGTACATAATGCAGGAGAATCCATGTACTACAAATTTCACTGAACAATTTAAACCCGCAAAGCCAATATTACTAATGTTAACGCAAATGTATGTTTATTATAAAACTTGTAACTGTTTTTTTTAATATATATTTATGTTGACTTTCTTCCTCGGTTCAACGTTTTGCGTCTTTTCAATATCTAAGCTCTTTAGGAACAAATGAGCAGATGAACTATAGAACAAGTGTAAGCCTTCTTGTAACTTATTCAAATACAAGTTTAACTCGCTTCTCAATGTCCTCTGTGAGACCAACTGCTTTGTTGACCTAACAGCATCGATCTAACTCTCTGAAGGGAGTACGAATTGATCAATTAACTACTCTTGCATGATTATATCTCGATTCTCCAGCAGCGCATAAACGCTGCAGTGAACAAATAGTATCGCCTTTGAGTACCATCTTGGGGTTTGTTTTTTTTTAACTTTCTCTTTCCCTCTCAGTATCGATTCGTCAATACGCCGATTCCAGACGCGTCTCATAGCTTATCTTCCTGTTTGTTTTCGCTGCATCAACTCCCTTTTTTTCGCTGGTGTCTCTCTTCATCCAAGTGAGATTCATTTTTCGTGTGAATACAAGATTTTAAGACCGTGTTTTAAGAAAAATTAAATAAATAAGGGGGAAACGGTAATGGAAATGATTCCTTAAAATTCAGTATTTTTGGGTATGTTTTCGTGGACATTTTCAAAAGAAGATTCGGGGACCTGTTCAAGGCAGCATAGGCAGTGAAATCAATGAGAAACTGAATAACAAATTTGCCAAGACGCACTTGAGAAATTCTTATATTGCACACTTTCACACTAATCGCAACAGAGCAACAACTAGCCTCTTCTCTTTCCCCTTCATACATGCCCTTCAGCATTTTATTTTTTTTACTTTTGAGGCTCAGAGGATGGAGGTGATGAAGCCTCTTTGGGTCATGACTCCCAGAGGTCTGTGAGTTTTTGTTTTATAACCACATCACGAGACTGGGGAACATTCGCATCGCCAAACTTGCCGACGTTCCTTGTCGTTTATTTGGTGAAAATGATATTCTGTCTGATATTCTGACTCACGCTATATCCAGACCTGATATTTGCAGATAGTCCCTGCTTTCCAACGTCTCGTTGAACGATAATTCGTTTTTTACTGTTTTCCGACTATCAGTTTTATTCAAAGACTTCTTATTGTATATTTACAAATATTTTTTAAAGAATACATAGTATTAGATAAATTATTTAATGTAAAACTACTTATTATAAAGTGTATGTACAAAATATAAAGTCAGTCTAGTTTATTTTTCTGTCTTAAATCATGGAGGTTTATTGACAGCAAATTACTGTATGCTCACCACCTGGAAATTCGCTTTATATCCATTTCGCTTTCCGACACGGAAACCCGTCGGGAGAGACTGATTGAATGATTGATCGATTGACTGATTAATTGATTGAGCTTTATTTGCAGTGAATGAAGAACTGGGCACCCAGACCCATCTGATATTCAGCCCTTTGTCATACACCTTTCATTCTATTCCATACATTCTACACTACACAGCACAAATATTCTACGCATATAACAAACATAATGAAAATTGAAATAACAAAAATTTAAAACATAGTGATGATAATAATTTACATATCACTCTTGCCGATATCAGATAGATACTGAAAAAGTTTGTAGTTGTAGGTAGGGGCATAGTTTGCATTTTATTTTAATACAAGATGGAAGTGTATTCCACAAACGAGTAGTAGAGTAAGCAAGGCTTTTCTTAGACTGATGAAGTCTTAGTTTTGGAAGATGAATATTCTTTGAGCGTTGGCTAATCTTTGAATTAGATTTAAGTAATTTTGATAGATAAGACGGAACGTTCTGTGATAGAATTCGATGAAAAATATTTGACCTTTTAAAATAGGAACCTACTCTTTGGGATGTAAAATTTTGGTGTCTTTGTTCCGATCTGTATCACTAATAGGCTTAGTTATTAAAGCCTCTTTGTATTTGACGCTGAACAACCATCTCAGATTATGGAGCAGTAGTTGTGTTCTGTATATATGTGTGATGTGTAATATGTCGTCCTCGTGTCTTGAGAGAGAGGAAGAGAGAGAGAGAGAGAGAGAGAAGGAGGGAGTGTGTGAGAGAGAGAAAGGGTGTGTGTGTGAGAGAGACAGAGAGGGAGAGAGAGATAGCTGTCAGACAGTTGTCTGAACTAATATAACAAACAGGCATGTACAGCTGTGAAACAATAATGCATGTGATACATCATCTTCATTTCCAGACAAGGATGCTCTTCATTAGCTAAGCAACGCACAGGGGTAATGTATCTTTCTTGTCCTGTTCCTTTTGTTTTTTCAAAATCGGATGGTAGGATTATTTCTTTGTGTTCTGGCCCTGTAATTCTGACTGGCTCATCATTAATATATCATAGCGCACCTGCACATTTTGAAATCTGAGAAGTGCTGAGTTTTTTTTTTTATCTCTCCGTGATATTCTTTAGCAAATTACGCGAGTGCAGGTGCATTTCTGGCTAGGAAATATGGCCAGGATCTGTGTTACTTCGTTGTCTAAATAGCTGCCGAAAGCAAAGATGTTGTTAATTTTGGCAGTCAGCAACATGTAGCTGACTTGCCGGCGTCAAGGTTAGCGAACCATACTCGACCAACACCATATCCCACCTCTCCGGTGATACCTCCAGCAAACAGGCCTGGCCTGCCTAACTGGGCAGGGATTCCCATAGTCCCCAGTGAACTCTGCTAAAGAAATATTTCACATCCCCATCCTTTTAACTGCACTCCGGGACTGAAAAAATGAAAAAAATGCCTGTCATAAAGCGCCCCCCCCCTTTCCTTCAAACCAGTACCATGATGTGTCTCGACACCTTTATAGCATCGGCTGGAAAGAACAGCATCTAGCACTTCAAGGAAAATAGAAGAGAAGACAAGACAAGAGTAGATAGTTACCGCGGACAA
Organism: Achatina immaculata; assembly: GCA_009760885.1. NCBI lineage: Eukaryota > Metazoa > Mollusca > Gastropoda > Stylommatophora > Achatinidae > Lissachatina > Lissachatina immaculata. Next base: position 13,754,156 of record CM019702.1, read on the forward strand.
ACTCACAGAGGGCAAGGCACCGACCTTTAAGGGATGTAGTTTTATATATATATATATATCTCAGCGGCTTCATCTACATTTCTGCCTTCAAGACGCTATTTCTTACGGTGTTTGGCCAAACTATTCTTCTAATTCTTCGTAACCATTTATCCTGGAAAGAATTCAGCTTGTTTTCTATAGTTTTGGTGATTTTCCAGCATTCATTTTTTTCCATAGTGTAGTATATTTAGAACGTTATTCTTAAATATCCGGATTGTCATCTTTGTTCTTAGTTTGTTTTTTTTTTAGATTTCCACATAGTCTGCAGCATTGCACAAGCCTGGTTTACGCTCTGGGAAGAGCTAAATGCGAGGTTATCTAATATTAATTAAGTCTATGGAAAATCACCAAAACTATAGAAAACAAGCTGAATTCTTTCCAGGCTAAATGTTTACGAGGAATTAGAAGAATATTTTGGCCAAACACCATGAGAAATAACATCTTGTTGGCAGAAATGCAGATGAAGCCACTGACTGCAATTATTGAGGAAAGTCGCTGGCAATGGTTGGGGCACTAAGATGGACACCACAGGGGAACAGAAGTAAGGGTAGACCAAAGAAGACATGGAGAAAAATAACAGAGAGGATGTTGAGCAATAGAGGGCTCACTTGGGCAAGGACAGAAAAAAGGCAAAGGACAGACATTTGTGGAAAACCCTTGCGGAAACCCCGTGGGTCTTGGGAACTCAAGGTTGAGAGAGAGAGAGAGAGAGAGAGAATGAGTGAGTGAGAGAGAGAGAGAGAAAAAAAGAGAGAGAACGTAAACAGCTTTGAGACCAGTACAATATGAAACTAATTCCACTCTCTTGGTCTTTTCTTTTCCAGATACATTTTTTTTCGTACTTTTGTCGCCATTATCGTGTTTATTTTCAGATTTTCTTCCGCGATCTAAATCGCGTGGACGTTTAAAAAAATGTGCCAGTTTTATCGGCTTCATCAATGACAGTCGCACAGAGCTTATATTTTCTGAGAATACAATCAGATCATAATAAACTTGACAAATACAGTCAAAACTACAATCTTTTATCAACTGGCTTCCCTTTACCCCGGATTATTTGATGAGTTTTGTGTATTCAGACCTGGAAGATGTCGAATAACAGGTTCTTTGATTTTCTGCTATGTATAACCAGGGCAAGCGAGACGGGGTCCAGGCGGTACATCGCCCTGCGGCTTGTGAGGCTTCTTCTCTTTTAAGGGAAACTATTAGTGGGCGAAAACGTAATGTTTAATTAACAGGGTATGAGGATGAGGATAAATTAATATTTATGCAACCATCTTATAAAATTCTTCTTTGGAGACCTTGCAGTTAACAAAATCAGAGTTCTTAAATATGGCGAAAGTGCGTTGCTACTAGTTTAATAGTCGAAACATATTTCTTTTCATTTCTATTTTCTTCTTTTCATTTTTCTATAACAAATAGGCCTGATAATCTGTTAATTATACATCTGCGATCCCAAAAAGAGAGCTCTGGTTGGCTGGCCAAAATAAACCGTTTGTCAAAACGATACGGCGCATTTCCTGTAGCGACCAACAAAGTTTTGTCTCGCTAAATGGCAGTTCACAGTCAGCTTTATTCAGATGTGCACGAGTAGCTATCGAGTAAACACGGTGAGGTTAGTGATGTGATTCGTTTTCTGTAAGCGGAAGGACACGGCACAATACCATCGAGATTCACCTCTGTTTGTATCGTGTGGACAGTTGTAACGTTATGACTGACAGTTTTGTAAAGCAGTGGTTTCTTAATGGTGGTCCGTACGGAACGTGTCATGGGAATCCATGACAAAAACTCAGCGTCCTTTTTTTTTTTTTAATTTTCACTGAGAATGTTTAACAACCAATGTTTCAGAGAACCTTGTATGGAGGAAAGAGCTTTTGTTTCATGATGTGGAAGCGATTGTTCGGAATAAAATGAAGCATGATGCCCTTCATCATATTTAGGTTAGTTAGCTGCCACACATTTAATATTCTGCTCATTTGTCAGAACAAGTAAGAATGTTAAATACTGTCTATTTTCTCTTAACTACATTATTATCATTTTAAAAATTCACCAAGTTTGCGTTGTGTTTTTTTACTGTAGTATAGCGATTACTCAGTTGTGTTTTTTTTTACTGTAGTATAGCGATTACTCAGTTGTGTTTTTTTTTACTGTAGTATAGCGATTACCCATTAAAGGTTAACTGCATTTTCTAAAAAAAAAATTATTTTGCATCTAAAGCATATTGCTACCATACAGCTAAGAAATGTTTCCAAAGTATGAGGGTATGGTCTGAATTTTGAAACAGCAGGGGGTCCGCGGGTTTTTGTTAATTGGGAACCACTGTTGTAAAGGATCGATGCACGAAATTAAGGGATGCGCCCACAGATGTGTGTGGGTGGGGGGGTGGAGGGGTGGGGGGAGAAGTGTAGAGAGTCAAGACGACGCTTCGTTGTGAGTGACAAACTTGTTCAAAACGTCGACCAAGTTATGCATGGAAAACGTCGTTTCACGATTTTAGATCCGTCTGACGAATTTCTTCATGTTTCGAAGACTAGTCTATCTCGAATTGTCTCAGAGAGATCGGACTGCCATCGGGAAGCTTACGGATGGAGTAAACAACTGGCTGGTTGTCGGCGATGTTCTTTGACGATGAATTATAATAGCTGGTTGCATGGTACCACATAATATTTTGAGTGGCGACTATTTGGAGAAGTATTGCAGTTATGTATTTAAGTTTTGTATGTAATAAATCTTATTTCTCTATTTCAGCAGCGCAGCTTGTTGAGGGCTGATTTTGGAAAAGTCCAGGTGTATGTACGTAAAGAAGGATACACGGGTGTTAAATCTCGTCACAGTTCTCTGATCAAGTACAGTTAGTGTGAAAGAGCTGATTTACAGAAGATGAAACAGTCACCGAAAGACCGAGGAAGATGTTTCCCGTGTTGTAAGAGGATAACAAGGACAGAGAAGAAAATAAAAAGGAGGAGGAGCACCAAGTAACGCACACAAAGCATTTCGTGAATGGGGTAAAAACTGATTATAAAGGAGAGTAAAACTAATTATAAGTGAGAATAAAGCTGATTATAAAGGAGATAAAACTAATTATAAGAGAGAGTAAAGCTGATTATAAAGGAGAGTAAAACTAATTAGAAGAGAGATAAAAAAAACTAATCACAAAGAGATTAAAACTATTTATAAAGAGATTGCAGGTCAAATATAAAAGGAATTAAAACTAATTGAAAAAGAGATTAAAAACCAGTTATAAAAGAGATTAAAATTAATTATAAAGAGGTATTAAAACTAGTTATAAATGGGATTTAAATTAATTGTCAAATATATTAAAACTAATTACAGAGAGATAAAAACACATTACAGTGTGATTAAAACTAATTTTTAAAAAAAAACAAACTTAATCAAACCAATTATTAAAAAGAAAAAAAAAATTAAAACTAATTGTGAAAGACATGAAAACTAATTACACGAAGGTGACTGCAATTTGAACCAGTTACCAAAGACATAACACATACCGAGTAACCTTTGGAACTGGCAAGAGTCCCATTTTTTGTCTACATTTTCAAATGCCCTTTATCATTCCCAATGTCCTCTTTTTTCCTATTGCAGCATCAGCTTCAAGTTTCGTAATGTAAGGAGGGAAAAAACACTTTCTGTTCGTCGTTTATCTAATCCAATATCAGCTTTAGGCTTCTTTAAATACATTCAAATGGTTTCTTTGCGTCCTCTTTCTGAACTTTTCGTTTCATTGTGGAATCTCTGTAAAGGGCAGTCTATCCATGCTGAATCCCTCAGGAAGCGCGGACTCAAAACCCCCATATTAATGGTAAGAAATATAGTTGGTATTTGTGCGCTATTTCTGTCTAGTTGGGGGGATATAAATTTCACGTAATGCTGTTCCAGGTTAGGACTAGTGTCGCCAAAAGAGAACTCTGAACTTTTTCTTAGGGGATTTTTGCTTTATCCTATCTTGGCATGTGATATCTCCAAATGGGCAAAGAGATAAAAGGAGATTGGCAGCAGAGGATAAATCTCTCAGACTCCTCGATAGTAAAAGTATAGGAAAACAATCGTTATGTTTTTTTTCCTCCCAGTGGCTTATGCTTATGAGCGTTGTTAGCATTCGTGTTCTGAGCTTCACTGATCAAATGTAATAATAGGGGGCCTTGTTTCGCCATAGATTCGCCATCTTGAGTAGCACAAGAAAGGAATTACTGTCATGTCTATAAAAACATAAAGGCACCAAAAAAAAAAAAAACAAACAAACAAAACAGTGCTTTAAAAGGATAATGACAGTTGTTCTCTATGTCTCCTGTCAAAAAAAAATAGCATTTCTTCCTTCTATCTTTAGATGTACACATGTGTTTTCTTTTAAAATGTATGAATAATAACCTTCGAGTGTCAAATGTTGAATGAGAACAGTGAAGAAATAAGTCAACATAGGAATAAAATACCATCATGAAATAAATAGAAGCTCTGTGGCGTATATACCATGTACTGTAAAATAACTTTAAATAGATAGAAGCTCTGTGGCGTATATACCATGTACTGTAAAATAACTTTAAATAGATAGAAGCTCTGTGGCGTATATACCATGTACTGTAAAATAACTTTAAATAGATAGAAGCTCTGTGGCGTATATACCATGTACTGTAAAATAACTTTAAATAGATAGAAACTCTGTGGCGTATATACCATGTTGGGCCGATCTTGAGCTTGTTGGAGAGATGATACCCTCAGTAACAGTGGGTTGACTAGTAGAAGTAAGAGTACAAGCGGTATTACCAGGAAGTGTTCGGAGGATGAGAAGTAGACGAACGGAAGTAGTCAGTGTCACGTGAACTGTCCTCTCCAGAGCGTTGACCCTCTCATTGCCTCCCTGAATGCAGTGAGGCCTTGGGCAAGCTGACCAGCGTCTTGAGTCCCAGCTGTGGCGAGGTCGCTATGTCTTCCACTGTCAGCCTCTCCAGACCATTTTATCTCTTGATGTGGTCGATGTTTCTCATCTTTCTAACTCTGATGGTTTTTGCGAGTCAGTTGTCTACGACACTTACTCCCGTTAATATCACTTTATTTGATTGTCTTTCTATCCACGGCATTCTAAGTGCCCTTTTCTTCATTTCTAATGAAGTTTATTCTTTTTTTTCCCAGTGACTTTTTAAGTGCTAACAATAGCAATGTAGTAATAGTTTACCGTGGGTAGCATATCTGCTACGAACAATATTGTAAACTTATAACCTTTACACTCAGTACTGCTATTGTAAATTCTAACGGTAGATTACAGATGACCATATGACATTTGGTTTTCTTAAGATATCAGAAAATCGGATCATTTCTTCTTTACGCATTGTTTTTGTGTGCAACGAATGCAGAATACAGTAAATCAAATAAGTCGAAAAAACGTTGCAGCGCAGTTCGAGTGTTCATATAACAATCGTGCGTAGAACGCCTGTGTCTGTTTATTCCAATCATGTACAAACAACCATCTTGAAAACGGCGTTAATCGCTTTTTTTTTGGTTTCTGCTACTACATATTACTACTGCTACTGCTACTGCTACTACTACTACTACTACTACTACTACTACTACTACTACTAACATTACTACTACTAACACTACTACTATTACCACTACTACTACTGCTACTACTACTATTACTACTACTTTTACTACTACTACTACTACTACTACTACTACTAAACTACCGACCAGGAATTCCCTCAACAAGGACTGTTCTATTGGTTCGTTGTTCTATTTACAAATGGATGAAAATCTCCTTGCTTTCGTGCTCATTTTTACATCTTTTTGTGAATATCAACATGCCCAGGGCTTTAGTGTAAGTAAGTTAGACATGTGAGTGCCTACAAGTCAAGATATCAATGTTACAAGATACCCTGACTGGAACGGCTGCTTTCTTTTTTGTACATCTGTCAAGACTATGCTCCTGGAAGTAAAGAGGGGTCGCCTGGTTCTAGATTTAAGATCTCTGGCATTCTGAAAATCTGGGCTTTGCTAATGAAGTTCTTATTCTCTAGAGATGACGTGTCTGAGATATGCTGCTCACAATCTCGATAATGGAATGCGCAATATTCACACCTTCTTGGGCGCTTTCTTTTTTTTTTTTTGCTTCTTTTTGGGCGGGGATTTTTTTTCTCTTTCCTCCTTTTGTATCAGTCATCGAACAGAGACATGGAAGAGGAAACAAGTATAGAGAATAAAATAGTAGCGGGGAAAAAATAAGGCGTCAAGAGAGAGGAGAGAGGGAGAGAGAGAGAGACAGAAAGAGAGCAGGATAGAGAAATAGATTAATTTGAAGTGAGAGAGAGAAAGAAAGTCGGAAAGAAGGAAAACGAGAAAGAAAAAAGCAGGAAAGAGAGAAAACAACAGAGAAATAGAGAGAGCAAAAGGAAGACTGAGGGTGAGGGTGAGAGAGAGAGAGAAACAGGAGGAGAGAAAGAAAAAAAAGAAAAAGTAAAAGAGGGGGAAAGAAAGAGAAAGCAGGAGAGATAGAGAACGCAGAGAGAGAGAGAGAGAGAGAGAGAGAGAGAGAGCAGGAAAGTAAGAAAGAGAAAGAGAGAAAACAGCAGAATGAGGAAGAGTTTTAATAAGAAAGAGTGAGAGAGACAGAGAGAAAAATGGGAAAAGTGAGAAAGAGAGAGAAAGAGAAAGCAGGAGGATGATAAAGAGATGGAGAGAGATGGAGAGAAAAATAACAGGAGAAAAAAAGAAAGGAGAGAAAGCAGAAGAGAAAGAGAGAAGAAAAGATAGACAAATGGAAAGCAGGGAGCAGAGGAAGAAAGAGAGAGAGAGGGAAATAATGAGTGAGAGACAGAAAATGAAAGTAAAACAACCAACTGAACAGTTTTGAATTAGGGTTTGGCAAACATAGAACATTTCAGAATGCATTGCCACAGAACTTTCATAGACATAACGCTGCTCATTCCAAAACCGTGGATGAACTCCCCTGTTGGCCAATGTGGACGTATACGTTTGTAAATGTTTCAAAAGAAGACAAAAAAAACGTTCCACCAGCCATTGTTTCCATCTCTATGTAGATAAACCCTAATGCAAGAATTATTGATGTCTTTTTGACTGCGATCAGAAATGTGTGTTATCTGCATACGGAATTCAGTATGTGTTTTGTTACAAAATCATTGATGTTAGAAAAAAATATATATGTTACTTCAAGGAGATGTTTATTATTCATATAATTATGAAGGGAAATTGGTAACAAATAAATGTGAATAGCTTATGCTGCGGTTTTATCTCTTTCTGTATTATTCTTGCAGCCGTTGGATTACATGGAAAAACAAGTCCTTTCAAGCCGTATGTTCAATACGACAGCGTTTTTCAAATACTGTACCGCCGCTCACTGGTGTGCCGCAAGAGAGCCGATAAGTGTGGCACCAACTTTTGAGTGTACATTAAAATATTTTCCTTTCTAATTACGGTGCACTCGGTGTAACTTAAACTGTAACATATACTAAAAATTACGATTAATAGCTGTGTCGTTTCAGAAACTTGCCTTGTCACACATGCTACATTTTGAAGAAGTTCCAGAACCATTTCTGTATCATAATTATGACTGCCCGCATAACATTCTATCTAATTTATTATATGTGATTACTGACACATACAAAACTTCTTATTATTCCTCTGCCTTTATTCCCTCCAGTCCACGCAGCAGCATACTGAATGAATAGCTAGCAATAACAACAAAAACAACAGTAGGGATAAACGACGATAAACAAAAGCTGTATCACAGAAATCTATACACAATGACAGATATCAAAGCAACTTTATATCTTTTAAAAAAAAAAAGATCTTATTCAGGTTTAACCACGCTAATTAACAGCAAAAATGTACACGCGCTTACAGAAAACATATATGTATCTATATATAACATATATAGATATATAGAGGCTGTCATGTACGTAACATTAACACGCACATGTAATTAGCTAAGACGAAAGAAACATTTTGGATATAAGAAACAGAATGGGAAAAAAATCGAGTGACGAAAACAAAGCTACGAAACACACACACACAAAAAACCCGTCCTACAAAACGTTCTTTAAAATCTTAAGAAAAGTCCATGAAATGATTTTTATGTGCAGAAAAGAAGATAAATCGGTGGAAAAGAATTACTGAGAGGAGGGTGAAAAGAAAAAAAAGATGTGTTCCATACATGAATCCGCGTAGAGGGGGTTAATATGTGGCTTGTCTGAAGGCATGCAGACGACATAAAGTAATTCTGTACCCTCTCCGAGTGACATCAGGACAGCTCACAGCCGGGGACCGCCACATGATGAAGCAGTAGCGAGGGCGAGCTGCTGTTGGCAACATATCTTTGTGACAGTAACAAGTTTAAAACTGGTTTAATAGAAAATGAAACGACAATCCTCGTTTGTGCCTTTGGGCGCTACGTTGACCACGAACTACGGCTCACGTCTTTCCAGCAGCGAGAATTTAATATGGAGATGATCTTTGAAGCCTCAGCGTTCTTTCGCCGTTCTTTGTTGTTCCATTTCTCTTTTACATTTATATCGCTTCCAATCATATTCTCCTTCTTCTTCTTCTGCATCTTCTTTAACGTTCCGATTCGCTTGTCCAAACATCATTTGCGACAAGATCATGTCCTTTTCTCCCAGATATTGGATCGTCTTCCGGGGTTCTTTTCTACCCCGGGGGATCAAGAAATAAATCTGCTGCAGTGTTATAATTTACAGAGGGCTCTCGTTTTAAGAGGTCATTTGGGAAGCAGAAGGAGAAACATTTAGATATAAAGAGGATTGAAATTTGCTGGAACTAAATCGATCTTTAATGGCACACGCGCGGTTTATATTTTGGTATTGAAAAGGTGGCATATGACAGTCAATATATTGATCTAGTTGATTTTGCGTAGGTTAAACAAGAAACGTTTAAATTTAAAGATAATTATTGCGAATGTAATAAGATCCTTCGGAGAGAATTTATTAACATTAATTTTTTAAAAATTATTTTGAAAATGATAACAAAAATGACTAACAATCTAACTATCCTTCGTCTATATGAGGGTTAATGAGCGACTAAGTTTCTATTCAATTCAAGTGCCATGCCGCGTGGCGTAGGTCTCTGATCTTTGCTATAATTTGCCTTTTAACTCCAGCCTCTCTTAAGACTTCGTCGTTGCTTTTCTTGGCTGTCCACAGTACCTTCAACATCCTTCATATGAATCACATTTCCATGGCCTCCATTTCTCGCTGTACTCTCTTACTCATGGACCATGCTTCACATCCATAAAACAAAATTGGCTCGATGTAACATTTAAGTACTCGGAAACACGTTTCCATTGATCTGTTGCACAAGATGTTTCTCATTTTCTGGAATGCTGACTTGGCCTGAGCACGTCTGCTTAGGTTTCTGTTATGAAACTTATTTCTTAAAATGAGAATCTAGTATGAAAGCTATTGTATGTACAGGGTGTTCCATAGGTAACTGTGCACTAACACAGTATCGATTCTGGTATCGTAGTGATATCTTAATGTCTGCGGTATCTAACCACATCTGCCTGCCGTGGCTGGAGTCGCCGATTAAGCGTGTTGATTAAAAAATGTTACGTATCATACACTAATCAGAAACATACCTTATAACAAATGTTGAAAGTGATGTCCTTGTGCGTTTATGCAAGCTTGAACACGTTTAATTTTATTCACAAACGCTTTTTTTTAGTTCTGCTGGTGAAATCTTTCTTATATAGGTAGTTACTGCAGTTTTTAATTTCATTCTACGTGCGTGGGCGATTTCGATAAACTTCAGATCGTGCGTTTTGTGTGTTAACATAGCCCAAGAGGTGAAACTAGGGCCCATCTGTCAAAAAAGTGACATCAAGAATATCAGTAGTTTTAGTTTGAATGAAGTTTGTAAACCATTCACAGTAACGGAGCCGTTTTTCATGATCCGCCAGCAGCAGTTGTTGGACTTTATATGGAAAGTTTCAAGTTTTCTCTGACCACTTTATGCGCTTTTGCAAGTCTGATACCTTCCTGTTGTGCCAACTTTCGCAAAGCCTTTGATGGACTCCGAAGCGTAGAGTCATAAATGTTCGATAATTTCTACTTGTTAAGTTTAGATGGTCTTCCACTACGGTCTGCATTTGACACTGAGCATGTTTCACGAAGTTTCTCAATAAGTTTATAAATTTATAAATTGCATTGCGATGAGCCACGAGTGTTTCTGGGAATTTTTCAACAAGCTGCTCCCGCACTAAATCAGTGTATGTACTGCCTTCTCGAAATATGTGCTCAACAAGAAAAATGCGCTCCTCTAGTGAAAGAACGATAGTGAATAATTTGATTTAAACAATTCGTCCGTTGTGCACTTCGACAACTGCTTCGCTGCTTAACAACTGAATACACAAAGACAAAAGTGAGTGTTACACAACAGCAGGTTTCAACACACTAACGTACACTGGTAGATGTGGCTAGATACCGCAGTCATTAAGATATCACTACGATACCGGAATCGATACTGGGTTAGTGCACATTTATTTTTCGAACTGTATAATGAATTCATGACTGAATCTGCTTTATATTTCATAGCTAAATCTTGGGAAACCATTCAAACTTGTATGTTTTGGCTTTTATTTAAGTTTCTACATGCAGGCGTCTACCTCTGCCAATTCTTTCTTTCTACATGCAGGCGCCTACCTCTGCCAATTCTTTCTTTCTACATGCAGGCGCCTACCTCTGCCAATTCTTTCTTTCTACATGCATACGTCTACTCTTGCCAGCCCTTTCTGTCTGGGAGATAACGCTATCATTCTTGGACACTGAGACCATAAACAAAGTGATCCCCTGAACCTGGTTCTATGGAGCAATTCTGCCTGTTTTACAATGTAAACATCAGCATGATACACTTAAATGCTGACATTTTTTAACCTATATCCCCGCACAATTACTCAGTGTAAATGCTGTGACGTGAATGAAGGAAATATATAAAGCACAATCAGATTCTCTCCGCGTATAATGGTAATTTTTTTTTTCATTTGGAGCACGTTTTTGAAGGCGGTGTATGTTGTTTCTGAGTTTTGCCGAACATCAGTTTTGTTGAACAGCTTTTTCTCATGGCTGATTCTAGGAAAAGCTAGGTTTTTTTTTTTTTGCATGTTAGACCAAAGTAATAACAAGCAATGTTTGTGTGCTGCAAGGAACGGTCTCCTGGCAGCCTAGGTCTGTTGTTGATTTACCCCGTTCATTTCTACCTCAAATAATCCTGCATCGTTTTACACGGGGTCTCTCTCCACGTGTTTCGATCTTTTGTTTGCTCTTCACAGCTCTTACTGCATAAGATTCTCTCAGCTGGGGTATGCAACTTCAGTGGACTTAAGGGGCACAATTATATGCGGAAATCGAGCGGATGACTGCATCTGAATCAATCCAGTTTTTGCCAACTTACATAAAAACTGAGAAATCAGTGGCAGTTATGAAAGTAAAGGTGAACTGGCTGTGTTCAACAAAATCTTTTTAAAATGTTTTGAAGAATGAGGCAATTGTTAATTTTAATCACATACATAACATTTTCGTATTAATCTCGCGAGCCGCATAAAAAAGGCCTTTTAGGCAACATGTGACCCACTGTGAGCCAGTTGAACGCCCCTGTCTTATGGAAATCTTTGTAACACAATATTGGTCTGCCTTTTCTTGAAACATTGCGCAAAACCTACCCTCCCCCATTTAAGAAAAAAAAAACCAAAAAGTCCAGTGGACGGACGTGATGACGCGTTGTAAAGTTAGCTTAACGGCTTTTGTAGAACGTCTCTTTCCAAGATTTTAGAAGCGGGGGCAGATTTTCTGAATCGTTAGTTACGGTTAGAAATAGTAACTGACACGAGAAAGGTAATGGTGAACAGTGACAGGTTCTCATTTTTCTTCTCGCGTAGGCAGGTCTTTTGGAGTAAGGAAGGATATTCGCGTAGCAAGATCTGCAAATGAAACTAATTATGTTGTCACATACAGATGTTTTTCTCCCTTTTCTTCGGCAAGGCACTTGTTAATTTATTATTAAATGTAAGACGCAGGTGAGACAAAGTTGCCGCTAACAAGAAGCTCTTTCTTACAAGAATCGATAAATGTCTGCTATCAGAATTCTAGAGCCAGTTCGAGCCATCGACTGTCAAGCTACTTTTTTTTCTGCCTTGAAACTGGCAATTATATCCAACTATCAGAGCTCCTGCTTCAATCTCTGAAGACTTCTCTCCCGGGACACCCAACTGAAATGTAAACCAGCGATTTCCAAGATGTCCTGTGGGTTTTGTGAAGATCGGGGGGGGGGGGGGGGGGGTGAAACTGGAGGATAGGTTGGGGAGGGGGTGAATTAAGCACCTGGGAGTGAGAGGGGAAGCATCACAACCATTTCATTCATTTAGTCATTAGCATGTCCCTTGCGGAACTTTGCCTCCCTAGCAGCTCTCTTGAAGGCCTCTGGGTTGCACGCAAGATAGCCCTTCTGCTGATGCCAATCATCAACAATATCTTGTTGCCATCTTCGCCTTGGTCTTGCTTTCATTCTTTTTTCCCCATTATGTATCCTCCCAAGACTGTCTTCTCCACATTCTCATGACTGAAATGCTTGAGTTTTCTCTCTTTAATGTTCTTTACTAACCAGCCTTCTACATTCTTGTAGTACGGATATATTTGTTCTTTTTTTTCTTTCCATGATTTTTTAAGGACTCTTCTGTAGCACCTAAAGGCACTATGTCATAACCACTGAGCGGGAGAAAAATCTGAAGGGGGGGGGGGTTGGGGGAGAATGTGACTTAGAAGACAAAAGGGCAGCAGCTCGAGACAGTTGAGAATCACTGAGGTAAACCAATGATTCCTAAAGTGGTGTCTTGAGACCACGACTGTGTTCCACCAGCATGATCGAGGAGGGCATGGACCTCAAATACCTGGCAGGTAAACTAAACCTGATCCCAAGGGATTACCCGTGCGGTCTGCAACTATTCATTTCGATTTTACCTTTAGAGAAAAAAAAGACAAAACTTTGGAGTAATCTGCTGGAAAGGAACTAGCTTTAGAAAAGCCATACGTCACAGCGTGACCTGCATTCTCTATCTTCGTTTACCGAGGTCCTGGATGAGCAATGGCCCAGACTGAACTAGATGCATTCAGACCTGTTATTTTATCATCTTTCTCTGTTCATCTTCAGCTTTCAGTTAACAAATTGCGTGTGTTTGTTTGTTTGTTTGTTTATTGGTTTGTCTGTTTGTTATCCCTACGTTATGAAAATATTTGTAGGTTTTTCCCTCTTTCCTTTTAGCAGATTTGTCTCAAATGAGAGAGAAATGTTTTATCTTTTATTTTTGTATACTTCGATTGTGTCTTATCTTCTCCGTCTACAAATTTATCATATACAGTAGCAGTTACTCATCCCAGAGGTGAAGGGGGTGTCTGATTTGGCACTCGGTGACCCATAGTTAGTGTCAAGATTGGTGAACTATAGCTGACACATTAACGTCAAGGTTGGCAAACTATAGCTACACGTTAGCGTCTCAAGGTTGGCGAACTATAGCTGACACGTTAGCGTGAAGGTTGACGATCTATAGTTGGCCAAGACCCTGTCCTGCCTCTCCATTAGTATCCCCAGTGGTACGCCTAGATTTGTTCTCTGATTGGTGTAGTTTGCCGTGTACAGTAATGATCGCTTTAGAACAGTGTTTCCCAAGACGGACAATAACGATCCCAATGTTGGCAATGAAAAGGGCCAGGAGACAGTGAAGGAAAAAGGGTCACTGAGGTTGTGGGGGGGGGGGGGAGTGGAAGAAAAGGGGACAATAGCGGGCCGTCCATGGAAAACGAAGCAGTGGTCGAGGGCAGTAATGCCTTCCTTAGTAGCACTTTTCAATGTGATATTTAGAACGTGTGTCCCTACAAGAAACTCATCCATCACATTAAAAGTTTAAAAAATCGTGTAGTAGGTGAGATATAAACGCACTCCTTCATATTGTTAAACTGGTTTGCCTGTTGAAGTTTTTAGTTGTGTAATGCGTATCCTAGTGGGATAGGCCACTATACGAATAGTACAAGTGGGGCTTTGAGGCTATGGCTTAGGAAAAAAAGGGGGGCGGCAGCCCGAACAAGCCTGGGAAACTCTGCTTTAGAATAACTTGGCGCACTGCGCTTATTTCAGCAGTATATGTTTGGTGGTTATTTCCCTTGTTTCTCAGATTTCAGTTACTATGGAAATCGGCTGAGCAAATCTCTGACTCCAGAAGCCTAGGTAAGTTTCTAGTTACTAAGTCTTGCACGAGCCTCATGTACGACTCATGGGCACGAGAAATGTTAGGAGAGAATTTTTGTTTGTGAGACTGTCTGTCGGACGGAGGTTGTGTGTGTGAGAAAATGACTTTTAACGTGCTAGAAAATTACTTTTGACTTCTTAGAAAATGACTTTTAACTTGATACTGAAGAGAGACAGAAGAAGTATCCATGTTTTGTCTTCGTGTGGTTGAACCACCGGCCTATATTTTCTGTCGCCAGCATATTTGTATTCGTGTCTGCTCCGCCAGTCATTTGATCTATTGGAATGTATAAACTAGGGAAAAAAAGTAGGAACAGCTTTATTACTATTGGGTGTTACCATCATTAACGTCACTTCCAGGTATCATCATCATCATGTTCACCAGTTAAATATTGTCTGAATCGACCAATGGTGTGTGGACACTCCTGTATATGGTAACCGGCGGTAACCGGAGCGTATATATAACATTATAGTATTGTATGTTTGTGATTTATATATAATGATTGAGGTGTTCTCTGATTGATACGTCTTCTTCTTTTTCACTTCAACAGTTCTGGATGTCGCTGCACGTGGTTCACCACAAGACTGAAATCTTGTCACACAAAATCGCTATAGAATTCAGATGATTCGTTCGTGAATCAAATTATAGTTCACTTTTAATGCCCATCAACCGAAGTTCACAAGTACCAACTTAAGGCATCTCCGAAAGCATTTTACACAAAGTTTCAAAAGTATCAAATCTTCTGCATTTCTTACACAGTACTAATAATCACTTTTCTAACTTGAAGCACACATTAGTCTGTCCTAGCAGAAGAAGAAGAAGAAGAAGAAGAAAGCTTACAAGGCACTGTGTTACATGTGTCCTCCAGCCGTTGTTGCAGTGAGTCCAAGCTGTAACATCTGTTACAGTCATACCGTTTTATTTTCTGCCCCAGCCAATCAGTCATTCAGTCAGTCAGTCATCTGCATGTCCCTTGAGGAACTTTGCCTCTCTAATAGCTCTCCTATGGGCCTCTCAGTTGTAAGCAACATGTTCTGCTACTGATGCATCTGCCTCACTACAAACGTATAAAGGCCTTGTCTTGACTCTTTTCTCGGCTCTGCATTCTTTGTTTTCTGCTAACAACATTCAGTTCTAGTTTATGAGGCCTTCAATAGTTCTTTTTGTTCTGTTGGAAATATTTGTGTACTTATCTGCATCCTGGTATATAACTTATTTCAACAGTCCACCTTAAACCTCAATCATACCATGAAAATTGGGCAAGCAAATTCGCAGTAGTCACCCCCCCCCCCCCCCAACCACCATCCATCTTCGATGATCCCTCGTGTATTATGGCTCTACCCTGTTTCCGCGGGCTGCACATTTATCATGAGGGCAGGTATTTCCCTCAGGCGACCGTTGTGAAACTTTTATTGCCCCCGCTGTCTCAGTCCGCGTGTATCTCCACGATTTAGCCTCGGTCGTGGACAACTTCTACTCAATACATTCTGTGGTTCATAGGGTTGCACGTTCACAGTGTATTATATGGCGAACAGAACGCAATATAAACACATGATATGTTGAGTACATGAAACTGTTTCACAGAATATTCTGATCAGAGCTACGTGATGTGGGGTAACAAGTCGGCTCTTCTCTTTCTATAATGTTCTTGGACTTCTTTGGGCTGGTGTACAGGACCGCATTTAGCGGAATGATGCTTTTCAACAAATCTGAGAGTATTAACATACTCCGCCAGAACAGAAGCAGATGCGAGAAAAAAAGAGGGGGTGGGGGAGGTAAGAGAGCGAGAGAAAGAGAAAGTGGAGTTTCAAACGCAGGACGTGTATAATATCTTCTTCTTCTCTTCTTCCTCTTATCTCCCTGGAACTCAGAGTTGATGTTCTTTGCAGTAGACGGGGTGAAGATG
The DNA here is from genome assembly GCA_009760885.1 of Achatina immaculata. Classification (NCBI taxonomy): domain Eukaryota; kingdom Metazoa; phylum Mollusca; class Gastropoda; order Stylommatophora; family Achatinidae; genus Lissachatina; species Lissachatina immaculata. The sequence continues at coordinate 13,770,370 of CM019702.1, forward strand.
TTGAGACACGTCATCATACCGGATTAAGAGGGGTTACGGCTGCTGCTTTTTTTTTTACCCTCAGCCCCTAAGTAGGGCTAAAAAAGCAAGGGGAGTGCAATACCCTTTAGCACACTCCATATTGGCGACCCCCCTCGTCTGTTAGCCAGGCTAAGTCTGTTACCGGAAGTGGCAGCGGAGACACGTGACACTGTCTTGGTCAGCTATAGTTCGACAATCCTGACCACCAGATGCTGACGGTTGTGGATAGCTGACGGCCATGTCGGACAGCTTCTTCCCTCGCAAGTGTAAGATATGAGAACTCGTAACGTTCTCGTGATGTCTAACAAGAGTTTTAGAGATGGCAGTAATATTCAGACCGGAAACGGTTCTATTTCATAATCGTCATTATCGTCAACTAAATAACCTTTTAAATCGTCATCTGCTTTATTGCACTTCTCTTTCCCTTCCCCACCCCCTTCTCTTTCTCTCTCTCTCTCTCTCTCACACACACACACATACACACAAACACAGACACACATATAAAAGCTGGCATCTGCAGCTTGTCCTGTTTCTTGTTGTCACAAAGCTGCTGTTGGTGAATCCGCCGTATCTCCTTTTCTTAATCATAAGTTCCCAAACTAGGGTACATATAAGAGGGCCCACTTTTGCATGTCCTGATTAAATGTTTTAAGGAACAATTTTTTATAAATAGGAAACTACGAGGTTTTGGTACGGTAAAGTAAGAGAACAAATATTGTAGGATTAAACTTCGAAAAAATCGTAGACAAAGCACTTTAGTGAGACGTGAGAGAAAGAAAAATCACAAGACTTAGCCTGGCTAAGTCGATAGTACGTTGTTCTCTCGTGGCTAGACGGCTGCTCGTCCTACCGGAGTCCGTGTTCGAATCCCAGGTAATTCTCTTGTGATTTTTCTTTCTCTCACGTCTCACTAAAGTGCTTTGTCTACGATTTTTTCGGTGATTAAATGTTTGTACTATAAATGTGTGTAAGTATTTTTTTTCTTATTTAATACCATTTAGAGCGTGGAGAGTGGACAGAATACGGAGAATCATCATTGGTTTCGTGGGTTCACAGCTTGCGAAATGTTTAGGAATCTCTACTCAAACTGTTGATGATGTCCTTGCTTAGTTATCGCCCTTTCGTTTTCTGTGTAACTTTTCATTGCGGTATAGCTTTCTGTGTATTATATGTTTTATCAATACAGTTTAAACACCTTAAATGTATTATTATTAGGTCTTTCAGTAATGGAAAAAAAGGGCTGGGTTGTCGTTGAATTTTGAAGGCTTCGTTAGGCTTGAAAACAGGTAACAGCTTACGGTGTCCGAAATATACAAAAAAAGCATCCTATCTATGTCTTAATGCTATTTTATGTTACAGTACTGGTTTACATCGACTTTTATGTTACTGTATTAGTTTACATCGACTTCTATTTTATTGTATTAGTTTACATCGACTTTTATATTACTACATTAGTTTACAGCAACTTTTATATTATTGTATTAGTTTACAGCGACTTTTATGTTATTGTATTAGTTTACAGCGACTTTTATGTTACTCGTATTGGTTTACAGAGATTTTTAAGTTATTGTATTAGTTTACAGCGACTTTTCTGTTATTGTATTAGTTTACAGCGACTTTTCTGTTATTGTATTAGTTTACAGCGACTTTTCTGTTATTGTATTAGTTTATAGCGACTTTTATGTTATTGTATTAGTTTACAGCGACTTTTCTGTTATTGTATTAGTTTACAGCGACTTTTCTGTTATTGTATTAGTTTATAGCAACTTTTATGTTAGTGTACTCGTATTAGTTTGCAGCGACTTTTCTGTTATTGTAGCATTTTACATCGACTTTCATGTTACTGTATTAGTTTACATCAACTTTTATGTTATTGTATTAATTTACATCGACTTTTATGTTATAGTATTAGTTCACAGCGACTTTCATATTGTTGTATTAGTTTACAGCGATTTATGTGTTATTGTATTAGTTTACAGCAACTTTTATGTTATTGTATTAGTTTACATCGACTATTATGTTATTGTATTAGTTCACAGCGACTTTCATATTGTTGTATTAGTTTACAGCGACTTTTAAGCGTCAACTTTCAACTTCCCTGGCCGATTTTTTTTTTAAAATCTAGATTTATGCTTCTCACATTTATCTCTGCTCCGGCGCTGACACTGAATATTGCCTTGGGTTAATAAAGCTGACTGTTTTCTCCAATAAGGCTTTCAGTGAAAGCAATAAAGCTGTGGGTAGCAGTGACAGGCGGGGGAAAAGAAACAGGATCCAGGAAGTGGCACGGAATGAAATGAAATAACACTGAAACGAAAAAGCATAATAAACCAACGGAGATATTAACTACAACAACGGACCGGTTAGGGGCTAAAGGGATCGATATAAAATTAACCCAGTTGGTGCTGAAGGTAACAAAAATCAAGACCGGAGAACAGGATATTCGTGTAACGCTCAGCCACAAATAACTGGTTGAAGGATAGATTGGGGGGGGGGGGGCCGTCGCTGGGGGGATATGGAAAGTTTGAAAACGGACACATGAAAAATCTAATTAATATTACCGCAATGACCAGACATACATACTGGACAAGTGATCAAGTCTGCACCTATTATACGAGGGGTGATTGATACGTTTTCGGCATAAGGTACAACGGATTATTTGTGGACAACTTTTTTTCAGTTATTTCTCAACATAGTCCCCTTGCAAGTTTATGCACTTAGTCTAGCCATCCTGGAGCATACGGATCCCTTCTTTGTAAAGGTCACCATCTTGTGCCAGTAGAAAGTGGTCTACAGCATGAATGACGTCATCATCTGAAGCAAATTTGCGACCAATTAGCTCTTTTTTGAGTTTGGTAAACATGTAATACGATGGGTGCTTGACAAGTTCTCGGCCTAAGGTACAGATACTTGAAACACACCGTTGATATTAGGTGCGTTTGTAAATCAGGTTAATGTAAGATTGAACACCAAGTTTATAGAAATTAACTGCAACCAATTTTTTTTACAAGCTACTGGAGTGGTAAGGGGTAGCAGAAATTGAGAAAATGGATAGAATTTCTCATCCAGCAGTCATTCGCTACCTCTGCATCAAGGACTTATCATCGAAGGAGATCCATGAGGATATGGTAGAGACTCTAGGAGAGAGTGCCCCTTCTTACAGCACAGTGAAGAAATGGGCAGCTCAGTTCAAACATGGAAAAGAGAGTCTGAAAGTTGATCCCCGTCCTGGAAGACCAAGAACGGTAACCACCGATGAAACCACGGGCAGAAACCATGACATGGTAATCGAGGATCGACGACTAACTGAGCGTTACATTGCTACTGAGTTGGGTATTTCCCAGGAACGTGTTCGTGCCATTATTCACAATGATCTTCAAATTACAAAGGTCTCTGTTCTATGGTTCCCGAAACTTCTTGGAGCTGATCACAAACGACAGCGTCTCAACATATCAAGAGACAATCTTGTACATTTTTCTGCAGATCCTGAAAAGTTTCTTCAGCTATTTGTGACATTGGATGAGACTTGGATTCATCATTTTCAACCAGAAACCAAAATAATAGTCAAAGCAGTGGAAACATGGATCCCCACCTCCAAAGAAAGCAAGGGTGTTTCTGTCTGCAGGCAAAGTGATGGCTTCCATCTTTTGGGATTCAGAAGGTGTGCTATTGGTAGACTATCTTCAAAAGGGCAGAATGGTCACCGGGACCTATTACGCTAATCTTGTGAGGCAACTGCAGGTCAAATTGGAAGAAAAGCGTCGAGGGAAATTGACGAAAGGAGTCATCTTTCATCAAGACAATGCTCCAGTTCACAAGTCGGCGGTGGCAATGGCTGCCATTCATGAATGCGGCTTCCAGCTTATTGAACACTCTCCTTATTCCCCAGATTTGGGCCCTTCGGACTATCACCTGTTTACTAAACTCAAAAAGGAGCTCAGTGGTTGCATATTTGCTCCAGATGATGACGCCATTCATGCTGTAGACCACCTTCTACTGGCACAAGATGCTGACCTTTACAAAGAAGGGATCTGTATGCTCCAGGATGGCTAGACTAAGTGCATAAACTTGCAAGGGGACTATGTTGAGAAATAACCGAAAAAAAAGTTGTCCACAAATAATCCGTTGTACCTTATGCCGAGAACGTATCAACTATCCCTCGTAGGGAGATGCAATTTGAAATTACACGAGCTTCTGAAGCATTCAAATTCTCCTGAAATTAAACGTTAAAATATTTGTTATATTTTTAACGTGTTGTCAGTTCATTCTCAAATGTGAAACCAAGACATATTTTCCTCTTACCAATTTTGAGAAAATCTAAGAACAAACTTTGAAGAGAATACTAGTTGTAACTCGTCATAAATGACGGGAGAAGAAATCAAAATGTAATCTTTACGTAAAACTGTGCAAGTTTTATGTAAAAAAAAATAATAATAATACCACTTCTGTCTTATACAAGCTTGGATTCCAGTTTTCCTACCTACCCATGCACTTTGCCATTGCTCCATATCAAAGAACAATATGAGTGAATTAGATCAAGAACTTCCATGACGTTAGTACAGTTGTGAATAAAGTTCCTTCGTGAACATAAAGTAATGAGAGCAGACAGTGTAACCATGAAAATTATCTAATTAGATTCTATTGTTTATTTCGAGGCTTAAATGGGAAATGAGTGCTGTATCGGTCAGATGGCCCACGGGGAAGAAATATTCTTTTCTCATTTCCAGCATAGATTTCAGAAGAGTGGGAATACACTATTACAGAATATATGCAAGAGAGCATTCCGATGTATACAGCAAGAATGATAATTGGTCACCAAAGTTACTTACCAGGAATCTGAGTTACGAGCCAGAAGAAGTTGTGGGACAGACCTGACATACGGACTACGTGGAGCTGCAAATCTGTTATGCTGAAAAGATTTTCAAGATAACTGTGGAATATCTAGTTTCTTTCCATCCTTTTTCTCTCATTCTCTCCATCTGTTCTCTCTCTCTCTTCTCTCTCTCTGTTCTTTTCCCTCCATTTTTCCCACTCTCTTTCCTTCTCTCGCATGCTTAATAGCACAGTGGCTGCCAGAAATTTCCAAGCAGGAAAGTTGTTTGTTATTCCGCTAGGGACAAATCAGTGCACCAAGTTAGAACAGGAGGAGGTTTGTGGGGAAAATATATTCTTTTGCACAATTCCTTTGTCTGCTCTCGCGAAAGCTGGAGTTATTGAATGATGTGGCAGAAAGAGTAACACGGTGCGGGAAAAAATGAAAGAGAGGTACACGTCAACGTTACAAGCGCTTGTTTGCTCCTAGTTGGAAGGCAAGCAAAGAGCATGAAAAGACAGGGGCTGCGAATGTTACATTTTCAATGGGGTGGGAATTTAGTTTTAATTAAGATATTTTGAAGCTTTCTATTTAATGTAAGTGAATCCCTCACATAGTTAAGTGCGGGATGAGCACCAGTTTTCCGGCAGCCAATGATCCGAAGTTTTTTTTTGTTTTGTTTGTTTTAACAGTGGATGAAATTACAATATTTTGTTTACTGTGCTGCAATTATATCAGGGGTTCTCAAGCTTTTTACGGGCACAGGACCTCCTCTCCTTCTCAGTGGTCTGTTCAGTATATTCTCATACCTGCCTTTGCCAGACAGTCGAACTCATCATTATCTTACTTTGTTTTATCCTTCTTTTATTATCTTATTTTATTTTATACTTCTTATATTATATTACTTTACTTTATCCTTCTTCTTATATTATCTTCATTTACTTTATATTTCTCCTTGATAACGTCGAGTTTTAGTCAACACGTAACTACTACGCCACCTAGACTTAATCTGACTGTGCAGCGGACCTCTTTGATACCGACCACCTGTTCTAAAAGTTTGTTAGTTTTTAGCTGCAAATGGGCCCCTGAGGAGTTGTTAGACCTGGAGTTTCGGTCCACTGCCAGAAGAGGATGTCGCAGACTTAACTATGTGAAAGTAACAAGTATTTAGTTAAAAACCTCTCTCAGGCCAGCTGGTCAGTTTAGTGTTATCACACAGTCCAGGCCAGCTGGTCAGTTTAGTGTTATCACACAGTCCAGGCCAGCTGGTCAGTTTAGTGTTATCACACAGTCCAGGCCAGGTGGTCAGTTTAGTGTTATCACACAGTCCAGGCCAGCTGGTCAGTTTAGTGTTATCACACAGTCCAGGTCAGATGGTCAGTTTAGTGTTATCACACAGTCTCCTGCTCACCTTGTAATTGTTTTGATTTTAATTCAAAATCAACATTTGACAAAAAAAAGAAAGATAATTATAATGTCTGTTTTGCCCTATGATGTACCTTGGGAATACAAGGGGTCGAGAGAAATATAATAAACATCTCTCTCTCTCTCTCTCTCTCTCTCTCTCTCTTTCTCTCTAACCCTAAATTGCACAAGGCACATGGGTCTTCCGCAAGAGTTTTCCACAAACGCCTGTCCTTTGCCTTTTTTCCGCTCTTGCTCAAATGAGCCCTCTATTGCTGAACATCCTCTGTGTTGTTTTTCTCAATGCCTCTTTTGGTCTACCCTTACTTCTGTTCCCCTGTGGTGTCCATCTTATTGCTGTTTTTGGTAGTGAGTTGTCAGTCATTCGGAGCACATGTCCCAACCATCGCCAGCGTCTTTCCTCAATAATTGTTGTCAGTAGCTTCATCTATAATAAACGTAATGATGATTGCTCACGATGTCTTACACGTATCTGTGATGGTTCTCCCTTATGTGATGGATATACATACATACACATATAATAACGTCAGTATCAGTGTCAATATAGATATAGCGGATATAGATGTTTATACGATATCAAAGAGCAAATAAAAGTAAACTATAATTGGTAATGGACATTCTTGCACTCATAGCCCCAAAGGATATGCATCCATAAACCAAAGAGGTATGGGAAACACTGGTAGACCCTTGTACCAGATAATCTTGCGTTTGGCGAAAATATTAACTTCAACAACCAAAGATCGCATGTTTTTTTAAATTTTTTTATTATTGCGTTTGTTGCTGAAAAATCCAATCTTTATTATTTATTTTTGCTTAACTAAATGTCAACATAGATGAAATTACATTGCATGAAACTGAAACAGTCGTGAATTTAACGGCTAACAACAGAGCTGCAGGTGAAAATGAAATAACAGCCAAAATGTTATCAGAATTAACATTGACAACATGAACCAACTTCAGAGAATATTTAATAAAGGTTGGAAAGAAGAAGTCCCTTGTAAATGCAAAAAATGAATCATTGTAAAAACACCGAAAACAGGCAATAACTGGAGAGGAGTAATCTTCCTATCAGTCGTGTCAAAAGTATTTTGTAAAGTTATTCTGATTAGAATTCAAGATATAGTCGATGCTGCACTGAGAGTAGAACGGGCAGAACTTCGAAATGGGAGAAGCTGTCTCGACCAGATCTGTCTTATCTTAAATCTTATATCCTTCCCGTGCTGTTAAACATCACATAGGGCTCGCAAAGTAGTTCGCCAATTTTTCCTGTCTTCGGTGAGTCTTTCAACCTCATCAAGGGATTTTATGCTTGTTAATTTGGCCTCTCTTAACAATGTCCTCTTCAGAGTTTCACGCGGTCTGCCTCTTTTTCTTTGGCCTGTTGTGTTCCACTTGATAGCTTGTTTTGGGATTCTCTGATCATTTCTTCTCATCAAGTGACCAACATATGTCCATCTCCTTTTCCTGATCACCCATGAGACTGGTTGTTGTTCGGTCATCTGTCTTATCTCTGCATTGTTCTTGAATTTATTCCACTTGATGCCGAGTATTTTCCTTAGGCATTTGTTTTCAAAAGAGTCTAATTTCTTTTCTATTTCTTTAGTTGTTTTCCAGCTTTCACATGCATAAATGAGGGTGGATATTACATTTGAATTGAATAGTCTTAACTTGGTTTTTGTGCTTATAACTTTTGAATTCCATATGTTCTCAAGATTCTTGAAGATCGATGCTGCTTTTGCCATTCTGATTCTAACTTCCTTTCTGCTGTCACCATCCTTGTCTATGTAGCTGCCAAAGAATGCAAATTGATTGACTTCTTCAATATCTGTCTCTTCTGTGTGTATTTTTCCATTTTGATTGAGAGGAATTTTCATTATTTTTGTTTTGTCCTTGTTAATTTCAAGTCCTATTTTGCTAGCCAGTGAAGACAGGCTATCTGTTTTTTCTTGCATGGAATTCACATTGTTACTGATAAGAGTTACAAGATCTTTACTCTAAGAATAATACTTGAAGAAAACATTCAAAACCAAAGGCCGTTAATCCTGAACTTCATAGACTTTAAAAGGCATTTGATAACATACACAGAGAATCATTGTCGAGAATTTTAAGAATATGTGGAATACCATCTAAGAGTGTCAACAACATTAGAGATCCCTACAATGGATGTGTCTCTGCAGTCAACACAGAAGAAGGAATGAGTGAATGGTTTCAGATTGAAACAGGCGTGAAACAAGGATGTATATTATCTCCCTTGCTTTGGGACTGCCATAGACTTCATAATGAAACAAAATGCTGCACAGATAAAACGTGCATTGATTGGGTACATGAGACCCAACTTTTAGATCTTGATTTTGCAGATGACATAACTCTTGCCTATGACATTGTGAAATCAATGCAAGTAAAAACATATGGCCTGTCTTCAATGGATAGTAAAATAGGACTTTAAATTAACAAAGATAAAGCAAAAATAATGAAACTTCTCAATAACCACGAAGGACAAATATACGTAGAAGAAACAGCTGTTGAAGAAGTAAACCATTGTGAATATCTCGGTTTATACATAGACCAGGATGGTGACACCAGAAAAGAAGTTAGAATTCAAACTGCAAAAGCAGCATTGACCTTCAAATCTTGAGAACATAAGGCGTTCAAAAGTTATAAGCACAAAAACCAAGTTAAGATTATTTAATTCAAATGTAATGTCCACCTTCATTTATGCATGTGATAGCTGGAAAACAACTAAAGAAATAGACAAGAAAATATATGCGTAAGGAAAATATCCAGTATAAAATGGATAGAATTCAAGAACAAAACAGAGATCAGACAGATGAGCAAACAACAATCTGTCTCATGTGTGATCAGAAAAATAAGATGCACATATGTCGGTCATGTGATGAGAATGAATGAATGAATGAATGAATAATCTTTATTTTTCAAGGGTAAAGAATTGGGCACGCAGGCCCGTCTTACATTCTGCCCTTCATCACTCCATCTTTCATTCTTCCCACACACTTGATTTAGTACAAAAATACAAATTAAATTAGTAAAAACATATCAAAAGAGTGTAAGATTTAACTACTACATTCAAGGTAAAAGAGAAGAAGTAATTAACCTAATAAAATAGCACTCACCCACACATACACCCGCAGACATATACATAAATAAAAATACATTGTAAATACAGATCTTCTAACATATGTTTTTTTTTAACAAACATTAAAATAATTTCTAACAATATCTAACAAGTTGCTTTTCTAACTATGTCACTGAAGTACTTGATGGTTTACGAGCATGTGTTGAGAGAGTGCTGGCTCTTTTATGGAGGCATATAATTACAAGCAAGTAAATAATGAAACAGGTTTGAGTTAAAGGATGAAGTATTACCAATGGATTTTAAATTGTAGGGGAGGGTGTTCCAGAGCTGTACTGCAGAGTATGCAAGGCTTTTCTTGTACATATCAATTCTGGGTTTAGGAAGAAGACAGTTTTTTAAACGTTGGCTATGTTTAGTGTTATACGTAAACAGTGACCACAAGTAAGGCGGAGCATTGTGCGACAGAATTCTGTGAACAAACTTAACTTTGTTAAAAATGATTCTATTTTTGAGGGGTAGAATTTTGAGTTGTTTGTGTTGATCAACAGTCTGTACTGGGTGTTTGTCACAAATAAGATTTAATGCTCGCTTGTGAAGTGAGTGGAGCCTTTTTGTGTTTGATACTGAGCATCAATCCCAGATTGTGGAACAGTAATCTAAGTGTGTTTGTATGTGTGATATGTAGTATATTTTTCTTGTATCTTTATCAATAAAGTGTTTAATTGTGGCTAATTGGTAAACTTTCTGTGCAATCAAATTTGTTAGGTTATGTACGTGAGAATTCCAAGTTAAATGCTGATCAATGATGAGTCCTAGGGTTTTATGTTCATGAACATTTTCTATTGCCTTAGTCCCAGCACAAAGCTGTAGTGAAGTTTTAGTTGCGTTTTGCAGTTTCTGTCTTGTAGTGATGAGCATGGATTTTGTTTTGTTGGTGTTTATCAACATACCATTTTTATTACTCCATTTAATCAAACTGTTTATATCATTCTGGAGCGTTTTCTGTAGGTTGTTGATGTCATATTCACTATTGTAAACAGTACAGTCGTCAGCGAAAAGATCACATGAAGAGTGCTTTAAATGTAGTGGTAGGTCGTTAATATAGATAGCAAAGAGAAGAGGACCAAGAATGGAGCCTTGAGGAATACCGGTATCAACCACAGACGAGCCAGATATTTTGTTTCTAAAGCAAACTACTTGTTTTCTACCTGAGAGAAAAGATGTAATACATTTTGTTAGGTCAGAATGTAATCTATAGCCTTCTAGCTTTTTTGCAAGAATTTCATGATCAATCATATCGAAGGCTTTCTTAAAATCAACAAAGACAGCACCACACAATTTATCATCATTTATATTAGACAGCCAGCTTTCTGTCATTTTAGTTAATGCTGTGTGGCAGGAGTAATTTGGTCTAAAACCTGACTGACTGTCTATTAGTAGATTGTTTTCTTGCATGTGGAGCAGAGTTAACTTTTGTATATGTTTTTCAAGAGGTTTTGATAGTGATGACAGAATGGATATGGGTCTATAGTTTGAGAGGTCACTAGTCTGTCCAGATTTAAAAAGAGGAAAAACTTTGGCGAGTTTAAAAGCGTCAGGAAAATATTTTTTGTCAATACACAAGTTGTATAAGTATGTTAGTGTGTCAGTGATAACTGGTGCAGCGTAGCGTAGTATCTTGTTACTAATGTCATCACATCCTGCTGAGTTAGTGTTCTTTAAGGACCGGATGTAGTTATAAACCTCACCGACTGTGAGGAAAGGAATATTAATTTGTTTTAGCTTTACACATTTACTGTCGCTGAAAGTTTTCAACACGCTCAGGTCGCAATTAGGGGTCGGTAATGAAGATTTTAGAGTACTAATTTCTTCCCTAAAATGTTCACTGAAGTTAGTGCAAGTATGTTCACCATTAAGTGTTTGTGGGCCAGTTTGCTTCCTTTTATTTACAAGAGTATTAATCGCTTTCCAGATTGATTTACTATCAGTTTTGTCTTTCACTAAATTTCTGAAGTAATTTTTCTTTTCCTGCCTAATTAAATACTGCACCTTATTCCTAAGTGAACGATAGCTACTGAAATTTCTGCTTTTGTGACCTTCATCCCGTTTCCTCATGAGTTGCAATATATCGGGAGTTATCCACGGGGATTTTGTTACGTGTTTTACTCTCATTTCTTTGATGGGGACATGCTTGTCAAAAATATTTCGAAATATCTTGATCCAGTATTCGATAGCCTCATCTGGATTTGTTAACTGGAAAACGTACGCAAGAGGCGAAGCTTTTAGATCAGTTAAAAATAATTCCAAGTTAAAGTTTTTAAAGTTTCTATATTTGATGCTGGTATGTTTGTGTTTTGGTATTTTATACCCCTTATGTGACCACGTACAGCAGACCGGGTAGTGATCAATGCGACACATGAGGGACAGTACATTCAGTAATGTTTCCTGGATCAGAAGAAACAATCAGAGGATCCTCAAACAAGCTATCAAGTGTAACACAACAGGCCGAAGATAAAGAGGTCGACAGCGTGAAACTCTAAAGAGGACATTGTTAAGAGAGCCCAGTTCAGTGGTCATAACACCCCTTGATGAGATTGAAAAACTAGCCAAGACTTGAAATCTTGACGAACTTCCGTGCGAGCCCTATGTGACGTTTAGCGGCGCGGGAAGGATGTTATATGTATTTTTTGCTTATTTTTTTAATGTGAGTACTCGAAATGGTTTCTTTTCTAAACCCTCACAATCCATTTTTGGCTTTGCTGTTGCTTGATCGCTTTTAATCCGGCAAGGCTAAAGAACTATGGTGCCGGAAAATGGGTGCCCACCTTCTAATACCACCAAGAATTCTCCTCTTAAAGTCTCCCCCACAGACAACAGATTTTAAAAGAAAAAGACTTCAGTTTTCAATGAACCCAGTGGAAGATACTTGTAATGTTTCTTTTTTTTTGTTGTGTCTGTAAGTCAGAAACTGCTTCACACTTGAGCCCCATGTGTATTCAGGTCACGTCCGCCCAGACCAGTTCTACCCTCTCTATAGAACATGATGAACTTCTCCCATGATCGCTCTTGCAGGCGTCAGTGTTTGTCTTCTGCTACCGTCATAGCTACAGCAATATTAGTTCAAAACAGATCGGATCGATTCAACCTCTGCCGGGTTTTGATCGAGGCTAACAGCAGAAACCCTGGAACAATCTGACGGTTACGCGTAGGTTATAATTCTGGGTTTAAGTCTTTCAGCTTAAGACTTCCTAAATTACACGTATATATTATATATATATATATATATATATATATATATATATATATATATATATATATATTCATTTATCAAATTTCGCCAACTTAGAGATTCAATTTTTAGATCTTTAGATTTTAAACAACTGTATAAACTAAACACAGGCCCCTAATAATTTTCTGATAATAACGTGGTTATTATATATTTGTTATAATTTGTTCAAAGAAAGAGAGGAAGACCAAAACGAAGATGGCTGCAAGACATCGTTGACGATCTGCAAATGGATGCAGCAGCGGCGGGCCATCTTGCTCACAACCGAGAGGCCTCCAGTAGAGCTGTTTGGGAGGCAAAGTTCCGCAAGGGACATGCAAATGAATGAATGAATATAATTTGTTCTGTATGCCTTGTAATTCTTATTTAGTCGTGAGAGTGTCGTGCTGTTCAAATGCCGTATGGGCAAGTTCTGCAAAGAGTAAGATGTAATGGGATTACTGCAAAGTGGCAAAATGACCAGATAATTACAAGAGACTTGAACCACGGACTCCTCCTGTAGAGTGAACAGCTATGAGAGTACAACGTACTAATATACTTAGCTATCCCACAACTAAGATAGCCAAATCTTTAGTGTGCGTCTGACCGAAATCGTGACACCAGGAAAGGAAACGAGGTCAAGATTCAGAAATTCCGTCGCGCAGATTCAGTCTCTCGGTACCCAGTTTTTAGACACAGACATACACATATGGTCTCCTGCAAATATCTAGTGCATACTGAACAACAAGAAATAAAGAAATATTGGCGAGATTAGATGTCATAGAAAAAAAAAACTTGCTTCTAAACACCATCAGAAAGCTGAGATACATCGGCCACATCAAGAGACATAATAGTTTGGAGAGGATGATAACAGAAGGCCTAGCGCCCGGCAAAAAAAGGGAGGGGCGAACTCGCCTCATACTGACTCACAACATCACGGAAAGTCTGAATATGTCATCGCTATATGTCGGTCGACTTGCTCGAGACCGCGTTCCATTCTGGGGATCATGAGAGGGACAACGTTTTGGACAGGACATGTCACGTGACATGACAAACACGAAACAAACGAACACGTCTTTCTGTGTAAAAGTAATTTCAGCTTTACGATTTTTTAAAGGTTGACCATCCCACTGTACTCTACCCGCTTTACCCCACGAAAGCTTCGGTGTTTTCATGTTTGATAAAGCAGGTACTTGAAAACAGGTTTATTGTGTCCCATTATCGTCCTTGGATAAGCTATAAATATTTTATCTCTGATAACATGGACGCAGGTAACGGTGCACAAAGATAAGCAAATAAAATGGGAGTAACAGAGTATTGAACAGCATGAAAACTAAAAAAAGTAGCTTAAAACCAGGTAATATGTTATAGGAGTACATCACTTTATGATGGTGATGTTTTTTTGGTTTTTTTTTATGATCAAGAAAAAAATAAGCATCCGCTTGGCCTCACTCCAGACTGAACAAACTTTGCGTGTGGTCTAAAGCTTCAGTACTGGCACTGAAACAGAGATATACCAAGCGTGTAGTCTTTCGTGATTTCACAAAAATTGATATATACGAAGTACATGTTATATCTTCTGTTTAGATTTCTGAAACTAACAGCTGATTAAGTATGGATCAACGAAGAGTAGTGATCTCTGTAACAAATAAAAGTTTCTGGGGATTTTTTAAAAATGTATTATATGGTATTCCTTAATAATCCATACCAGTAATCATCTTTGACAAAAATCGAATTCGCTGAATTACTCACGTAAAACAGACTATTAAATAAGAAGATAGGAAGCAGAGTCTATTAATTTGACAGATTGAAGAACATGCCATGCTGACTGTGTTCTATTCATGAACTATCAGGTATATTTATTATGTACTTCTGTCATTCATTCATTCATTTATTTGCATCCCAAACATCATTCCTGTAGGCCTCTCGGTTGTGAGCAAGATGGCCTGCTGCTGATGCATCCATTTCCAGATCGTCAACGATGTCTTGCAGCCATCTTCGTTTTGCTCTTCTTGTTTTTCTTTTTCCCATTATGTACCCTTCCAATACGGTCTTCTCTAAATTATCATGACGTTTAATGTGTCCAAAATATTTAAGTTTTCTCTCCTTAATCCTCTTTACTAGCCAGACTTCTTCAATATTAAGCTCTTGTAGTATAGATATATTTGTTCTTTTTTGTGTTCACGATATTTGGAGAACTCTTCTGTAGCATTTACATTCAAAGGCATTTATGTGTTTCTCAGCTGTTTTGTTAAGTGTCCAGGTCTCACAGGCATATGTTGCGATGGGAAAGATGCATGCCCTTAAAAATCTTATTTTTGTGGTTGTCTGCTCCTCTCCACAGATTCTTTCTTTGTTTTACTTTCTGAGGAGCGATAGATGTCCTCCTTTTAATTTCTCTCATTGTATCTCCATTATTAGTTAGTAGTGATCCAAGATATTCAAAACTCTCCACTTCTTCCAGTTTTTCTTCATTGATACATATTTCAGTTGCCTTGTTTGTTTTGTCAGTTGTCATCCATTTAGTTTTCTTTGCATTAAGATAGAGGTTCTGCTCTTCGCTGTTCTTACGGACTGACATAATTAGTTTTTCCATTCCTTTTTGTGTTGTGGACAGTAACACTGTGTCATCAGCATATCTAATCTCTGGTATTTCATAACCTCAGATTGTTATGGCATCATAATATTCTTTGTCCGTCATCACAATTACTAGTACTGACCTCTGCCTCACACTCTTCCTCAGTGTTAAAATTAGATCTATCTGGCCTGAGGGACTCACCACCAGATCGTTTTCATATTTGACTCTCCATGATTGCTGTTTGGATTTCTTGGTATATTTCCAGAAGTTAGTTTACCATTGCTTTCCTTCCGGGCAGTGACTGTACTAGTCATTGATCGTAGCCATTGTCCCTACATTGAGATCATCTGCCTACCA
Organism: Achatina immaculata; assembly: GCA_009760885.1. Lineage (NCBI taxonomy): Eukaryota > Metazoa > Mollusca > Gastropoda > Stylommatophora > Achatinidae > Lissachatina > Lissachatina immaculata. Next base: position 13,785,923 of record CM019702.1, read on the forward strand.
TCATAGAATGGTGACCATAACCAACATTATCTGTCAGCTGCTCTCCCATTCCATCCACCACCTGCTCCCATGGCTTCACGTCACCCTGATCGGGGGGCTATATGGGTACTCCACCTTGCCCAAGGGTGTCCCATAGACTGACGGAGGTAAGGAGGCGTCTTACTTCTCCTTTGATAAGGGATACCCCTACCCCGCTAACCATATGTACTTCTGTACAAAGAAGATAAGAAGACTTTCATAAGAGCTGGTACAAGTCTTCGGTGACGCTAGATGAAGGTAAACGGTAAAATATGTTTATAACGTGACTTCTCTGACTCTAATGAAGTTAGTAGATTTGGCCGCCTCTCACATGAGTCAGGATTCTCACAAAAGAGGAGGTCGGAGAGCCTATGGTAGCGATTACCAACGAGTATGCTGCGAAGGATCTGCATGAGTATCGCAAACGGATGAAGAGGATAAAAAAATGACGCGATTTTAAGAGTTTTAAGAGACAAAATCTGCCCTTAAAAACTGAGGGTGCATTTGGCAAGTTTCACGACACGAGTTGGAAAAGCTAACAGTCGCTGACTACATCCATGGACTTGTCCAAAGAGCAAGGGTATCATCATCATCATCATGGGCCTTCTTTAGACGAAGGTTAGCAGTAATAAATCTCCAGTTCCCTCGCTCCTTCGCCTTGATCGTACACTCAACAAGGCTCAATCCTGTCCATTCTAGTATGTTTATCTTCTCATCTCCAACTCTGTCTTTTTCTTGTGCTTTTTTCCTTCCACCTTTCCTTCTATTATGGTCTTCAGTATGTTGCTTTGTCTTTTTTATATGACCAGAGTATTTTGTTTTCTTCGTCTTTATTTCTTTAAGAAGTTCACATTACCGTTGGAGCTGTTCTAAAACTTGTGCATTTATTATTTTCATCCTCCACGCTGTATAACCTAGTTTTCTATAGGACCACACTTCTGCTGCATTAATCTTTCCCTCCATCTTTTTGCTTAGAGTCCAGGTTTTCTGCTCCATACAGTAAAGCAGAGTAGATATAACATTTTACAAATCTTAGTTTTGTGTTCATGTGCAGGTTTCTGGATAACAGGATAGTCTTCGTGGTTTTGAATGTATGTTGTGCTACTCCTATTCTTGTTCTTTATCTCCATCTCATATCTCCCATCTTCAGTTAGAGCTGCCTGTGTGAGAGCAGGGGAACAATCCTTCAATACTACAACAATCTTTTCTTTGATAAAATATTAATAGGAATAAGCTTTACAAAAATTAAGTGAAGAACAGCTCAGTTATCGCGTATTTAAAAGGTAAAGGTAATCCTATCATGCCTTAGAGGCACATAGGGATATGGTGTTAGTGCTCATACTTTCCTTGACCTGTCAGCACACTAGAGGGTGATATGATCAGTATCAAGCCTGGCTGCCTTTCCTTCCCCAACTCCAGAAAAAGTCGGGTACCCATTTCTACAGCTGGGTGACTGGGGGTGCCTTCGGCCGAATTCGAACCCCCGACCTTCGCCATGAGAGACCAGTGCACTAACCACTTCGCCACTCAGACACCCTAATCGCGTACTTGGGATAATAATACTTGCAAAACAAAGAAGATTGATATGGAAGTCTACCCTACTGTTTGTGAAACCCAGTTCATTCATTCATTCATTCATTCATTTTTTTCTATTTAAGAAACCCAGTGGCAATTGCAAATATGCAAAGTGAGATATGTAGGGCTTCCCCGTGGCATCACTCAACATCAATCGTTGCGTAAACGACAAGATTCCATACCGTTGACTTAAATATTGCCATGCTCATGGGCGTAGGCACTCACCTCCCTCCATCACGCTCGGTCTTCCGTGTCTCGAATCAAACCATACAGTCAGGCCATCTATGTATGTCTTCCCCGCCCCGCCCTCTGTGTCTTTTTCCAATTATCTTTCCAGGTTTTCGATATCTTCACGTCTGCAGATCTGTGTCCTAGAAAATTCTAATGTCTTCTTCTATACCATAAACTTATCTTATATCTTATATCCTTCCCGTGGCGTTAAACGTCACATAGGACTCGCAAGGTAGTTCGCCAATTTTTCCTGTCTTCGGCGAGCCTTTCAACCTCATCAAAGGATTTTATGCCTGTTAATTTGGCCTCTCTTAATAATGTCCTCTTCAGAGTTTCACGCGGTCTGCCTCTTTTTCTTCGGCCTGTTGTGTTCCACTTGATAGCTTGTTTTGGGATTCTCTGATCATTTCTTCTCATCAAGTGACCAACATATGTCCATCTCCTTTTCCTGATCACCCATGAGACTGGTTGTTGTTCAGTCATCTGTCTTATCTCTGCATTGTTCTTGAATTCATTCCACCTGATGCCGAGTATTTTCCTTAGGCATTTGTTTTCAAAAGAGTCTAATTTCTTGTCTGTTTCTTTAGTTGTTTTCCAGCTTTCGCATGCATAAATGAGGATGGATATTACATTTGAATTGAATAGTCTTAACTTGGTTTTTGTGTTTATAACTTTTGAATTCCATATGTTCTCAAGATTCTTGAAGATTGATCCGGCTTTTGCAATTCTGATTTTAACTTCCTTTCTGCTGTCACCATCCTGGTCTATGTAGCTGCTAAGGTATGCAAATTGATTGACTTCTTCAATATCTATCCCTTCTATGTGTATTTTTCCATTTTGATTGAGAGGAATTTTCATTATTTTTTTGTTTTGTCCTTGTTAATTTCAAGTCCTATTTTGCTAGCCAGTGAAGACAGGCTATCTGTTTTTTCTTGCATGAAATTCACATAATTACTGATAAGAGTTATGTCATCAGCAAAATCAAGATCTTCTACTTGGGTCCCATGTACCCAGTCAGTACCTGTGTTACCTGTGCGCATTTTTTCATTATGAAGTCTATTGTAATCCCAAAAAGTAAAGGAGACAGTATACATCCTTGTTTCACGCCTGTTTCAATCTGGAACCATTCTCTCATCCCCTCTTCTGTCTTGACTGCACAAACATATCCATTAAGCAAAGAAATGTTCACACATGCAATACGATGCAAAGTTTTGTGCTCGACTTTCTTACTAGGATGAGACCAAAAAATCTGTATTTTTGTCCATTTTTCGTGTTTTTATGTATGTGATCCTTCAAAAAAAAAGGCTTTTATCGAAATATTGGATTGTTGCATGATCTTCATTTGTCTGTAAACATCTTCCTTTCTAACATTCTTGTTTCTGTCCACATTACTCACTCTTTCTATCTCTTTTGTAAAACTGGACCATATACATTCATTTATTATCCTAAATACTATTAATACATAAATACTCTCTCTCTCTCTCTCTCTCTCTCTCTCTCTCTCTCTGAACCTTAAGTGCTGCCCAGGGCACATGGGGCTTCCGCAAGGGTTTTCCACAAATGCCTGTCCTTCGCCTTTTTTTCTGCTCTTGCCCAGGTGAGCCCTCTATTGCTCAACATCCATTCTGTTGTTCTTCTCCATGTCTCTTTTGGTCTAACATAAATACTATTAACACATAAATGCCTTTGAATGTAAATGCTACAGAAGAGTTCTCTAAATATCGTGGACACAAAAAAGAACAAATATATCTATACTACAAGAGCTTAATATTGAAGAAGGCTGGCTAGTAAAGAGGATTAAACAGAGAAATCTTAAATATTTTGGACACATTAAACGTCATGATAATTTAGAGAAGACCGTATTGGAAGGATACATAATGGGAAAAAGAAAGAGAGGAAGACCAAAACGAAGATGGCTGCAAGACATCGTTGACGATCTGCAAATGGATGCAGTAGCAGCAGGCCATCTTGCTCACAACCGAGAGGCCTACAGGAGTGCTGTTTGGGAGGCAAAGTTCCGCAAGGGACATGCAAATGATTGAATTAACGAATGACTATTAGCAAGTAAGAGTTTCATAAAAAACTAAGAGCACTTAAGAGATAAGAGACTGTCCTCAGAGCACTTAAGGGATAAGAGATTGTCCTGTAAACTAAGAGCACTTAAGAGCTAAGTGACTGTCCTAAAACTAGAGCACTTAAGAGATAAGAAGTTCTCCTAAAAACTAAGAGCACTTAAGAGCTAAGATGTTGTCCTAAAAACAAAAAAGCACTTAAGAGCTTAGAGGCTTTCCTAAAAAATGTAAGAGCAACCGGATTGACAGACCGAGCGTCTAACCACTCAGCCAACCAGGCGCCATTCTGAAAAACTAAGAAAATTAAAAGCTAAGTTTTTGCTAAAAACTAAGAGCAAATAAATGTATAAAGTAGGAAAAAATTAGGAATAACTTTATTACTTAAAGACTACAAAGTTGTGACGTCACAGCTTTACTGCAGTGCTTCGTGTATAGCTGTATACTTATACACTAATTATTGTCTGTTACTAAGAGAAAATAAGAGCTAAGATGTTCTTCTAAACATTAAGAGCAATTAAAAGATAAGATGTTATTCAAAGAGTTTGAAAGCACGAACGAATGAACGAAGAAAAAAAAAACAACGAACTATTTTCGAATGGTAAAGAATTGGGCACGCAGGCCCCTCTAGCGTTCAGTCAGTCATAAACATTCAGTCAATCATAAACATTCAGTCAATCATAAACATTCAGTCAATCATAAGCATTCAGTCAGTCGTAAACATTAAGTCAGTACAATCTACCCATGATAAACATTGTCTAAAATAACAAAACATTTGCATAAAACAATCTCTTATCAACACAGTAAATTGTGTAAATGAACTAAGTGCATGCTATGTAAATGTCTGTACACTCTAACACATTCTTTACAATCAAACTGATACATGATTTCATTAATAGATATAATGCAGCTATTCCATAAATTACTGGAAACAAAAATGTCTTCTTTTCCATGCCATTAAGGCGTACTGAGAATATGTCGCTAGGCCCGTATTTCCAAGACCATCGGCACAAGAAAGTCTGATGTGGTCACTATCACACTTGCCCGCATTTACCTCCCCAGATTTCTCCGGTACCCATTTGGTATGCTGGTACCGGGAAAAAAAACAAACAAACTCTCCACTGCTGGAATTTGAACCCGGTACCATAGGATTAGTACACCGAGCGACTAACCAATCAGCCAACCAAGCCACCATTCTGAAAGAAAAAAAAATTAAAAAATTAAATTAAGAATTATTAAACAAAACAATCATATGCCTGTGAGACCTGGACACTTAACAAAACAGCTGAGAAGCACATAAATGCCTTTGAATGTAAATGCTATAGAAGAGTTCTCCAAATATCGTGGACACAAAAAAGAACAAATATATCTATACTACAAGAGCTTAATATTGAAGAAGGCTGGCTAGTAAAGAGGATTAAAGAGAGAAAACTTAAATATTTTGGCCACATTAAACGTCATGATAATTTAGAGAAGACCGTATTGGAAGGATACATAATGGGAAAAAGAAAAAGAGGAAGACCGAAACGAAGATGGCTGCAAGACATCGTTGATGATCTGGAAATGGATGCAGCAGCAGCAGGCCATCTTGCTCACAACCGAGAGGCCTACAGGAGTGCTGTTTGGGAGGCAAAGTTCCGCAAGGGACATGCAAAGGAATGAATGAATGAATCTAAATTTGAACACATAAAAAAATTCTCAGTGTGTCTTGTTATCTTACAGAACTATGTGTGGCAAGATAAGTGTCCCTGAGTTACAGAAATTGATACGGACTCTCAGGGCGTCTCCACGCTCACCCGCATAAACTTCCGCGTACCCTGGGATATAAATGCCGAATGACAGTTACGTGAATGTTCCTTCTCACTTACTACACTGGCAGGCATGAACGGTTGACAATGGTATATTGCAGTTTGCAGCGAGAACTTTTCTTCTCTCGAATGTAGTTTCCCAAAGTAAAGTTTACCAGACCTACTAGCAAATAAATCACAGCTATTACCAAAATGGTAATGTGGTTTCCTCTATTGACAGCAGAGTTAAATCTATACTGCAAGCCGGGACGACACAAATATAATTCTAGTGCTCTTCTACAAAGTACCTCTCTCAAGAAGCACTCAGTAGAGAGTGTACGGCTCTGCAGATTTTTTTTCTCTCACAATAAGTTCTTGAAACTAATGACAGCTGCGAGCAAGTCCCGGCTGTTTATATAGCAAAATATAGCTTGCGATGCACTGTAAGGCGTTCGGGGGGCGTGTATTTCAGACATCTCACAAAACTATTCTCAGTTTGCTTCTGTCGTTTTTCTTTCTTTTACTCCATTTTTTTCGTTTGTCTTTTTTTTAAACTGTCCTTATTAAATGACACTCAGGGCAGATTTGTCCGCGTGTTCTAATCCGGCAGCTTGATTTGTCGTGAAGGAAGACAAAGTGCAACTAGACAGATTTGAAAAAGTAATTCACGACGTTTTCTTGAAAATTAAACTTTAAGGATTTTTTGGGTTTTATTTTTGGTTTTCTCTTTTTTGCCTGTAAAATAGGATATTAGGGGCCTTTCGCCAGTTCTTTTCTCGAAACTGGGTGTGATAAATACTGCCTTTCTGTCAGTCTGTCTGCCTGTCCGTCCGTCCGTCAGTCCATCTATCTTTTCTTTTCTTTTTTGTATATGATAACATAACAAATCAAATTACCAGTTATCACAGCATCACTGCGGCGGCCTTGTTCGTATTTACATTTAAGAAAAGATATCAGCCAAAACTGACCTAGGATTCTCTAGAACCTCTCTCTCTCCCTCTCTCTTCTTCTCTCTCTCCTTCTCTCTCCCTCTCTCTCCTTGTCTCACTCCTTCTCTCTCCCTCTCTCTCCTTCTCTCTCCTTCTCTCTCTCCTCTCTCCCTCCCTCTCCTTCTCTCTCCCTCTCTCTCCTCTCTCCCCCTCTCTCTCCTTCTCTCTCTCCCTCTCTCCCTTCTCTCTCTCCTTCTCTCTCTTTCTCTCTCCCTCTCTCTCCCTCTCTCTCTCTTTCTCTCTCCCCTCTCTCCTTCTCTCCCCTTCTCTCCCTCTCTCTCACCCCTCTCTCCCTCACCCCTCTCCCCCTCTCTCTCTCTCCTTCTCTCCCCTTCTCTCCCTCTCTCTCACCCCTCTCTCTCACCCCTCTTCCCCCCCCCCTCTCTCTCTCTCTCTCTCTCTGGGGAGCGTGAGAAAATCTGGCTCTTGGGAATCTCACTCTGGCCAATGGCGTGACGGTGATCATTGTGCACCACCTGGCAGTGGACTTTGATGGGAAATTTACCGAGTTCGCTTTTCTTTTAACTCAGCAATCACAGCCTTGTTCTTATCCGATTATCTGATTTACTGTTTTGTTTACAAGATCGTCAGAGCTTCAGCTGCGAAAGGAAAGTAGCCAGAGTAGGCATGTTGCTTGGTTTTGGGGGGAGGGGGGCGGGTTACAAACAGGGAGATAAGACAGGGTCTTGGTCAGCTATGGTACGCCTGCCCTGACGCTAGCATGTTAGGTCTGAGCCGTTGATTGCCAAAACGAACAGGGTCCTCGGCCAGGACATGGACAAATATCACGTATATTTTTTTTGTAACTCAAACGCGTATTTTGTTACAAATATTGTATGTATGTGCAAGAAATATACGTGCATAAAAACATTTATTCATATTCAGCTGTGCACGAGAATTGTATCTTCAGCACAGTTTCTCCGCAATCCTTGCTGAGCTAAATACTCTTCCATCCCTGGAAGCATTTTTTTTTAAATTTAGCGTTTAAATTCTTCAACATATTTACTCATGACGAACATTAAACTTGCGTTCTAATTCAGTGGACTCTCAATATCAAATCTGTAAATAATTTCAAAAATTTGAACACAATTTTAATTTAATTTGTTATCGAAACTTATCCATCTTTTTTTTTAGTCCTATCTTATTTTTCGGCGAGATTTAATCTTTACAAAATATTCACATGCTGAACCAGGCTCAGAACTGACTGATTTTTTTTCTAAGATTCATGGAACTTTTACTCCTTTTACCCAAAGGAAGTGAAATTCTTCCTTTCCGTATCGCTCTGCGTTTTTCCTAAGTTCTGTTTGCAAAAAAAAAAAAAAACCAGAAAAACAGAAACAAATGTATTTGCTTATGATTTCCATCATTCTCGCGTATGTTCTCATTTCGAATGAGTGATTTCGTTAATCGTAAATTACCATTAATTTACCGAATGAAAGAGAGAGAGAGCGAGAGAGAGTGTCTCACACCAGCTCTACTTTTCACCTATGTTAATATAAAAAAAAAGGTAAAGGTAATCATGTCATGCCTTAGAGGCACATAGGGATATGGTGTTAGTGCCCATATTTTCCTTGACCTGTCAGCACACTAGAGGGTGATATGGTCAGTTATGTTAATATAGTATGCTTAATTTTACATCAAACAATACATATATTAATTGTATTATATTTTGAGAAAAGCGATATTTTGTATAAAACTTTATGCAAAGTTAAAAACAGGTACAATTATACCGGGTTCGAAGAAAATCCTAGCAAGAAAACTATACTGGAAGGGACAGAGAAAGGCCGTGGTCTGTAAGAAAACTTTTGCGATGGAAGAAAATTTGCCGTCAGTAATTGTTTTTTTTTTAACTTCTTCATTACTGTGACAGGTTACATCTAATATAGTTATATTTGTACATGTACCAGTATGCCACGGGTAACTCAGGTAACGTCACTGAAAATAATGTCTGTAATGATTTAAAATTAAATTATTATTTTGTGTAAAGATTTCAGCAGCTTTATATATTAATCAAGGTTTCTGCTAACGTCTTCCTCAGACAGGATCACTGATTCATTGATTTTGCTGTTTTACGAATAAGTATTAATCAAATTTATCAGCTTTGAATATCTGGTATTTTTCTTTTTCGTTTTCCGTTTTTTTTTTTCCTTTGTGTGTCCAATGGATATCAAAATCTATACTGACAGTTATCAGACAAATTTTATTACTTTCTTTTCCTAATACGCCAAACAGGCTTTACAGTCCATATTACAAGATATGAAACAGATTACTTGAGTGTTGTACAGTCCATGTAACAAGATGTGAAACAGATTACTAGATTGTTGTACAGTGTACAGTCCATATAACAAGATGTGAAATAGATTACTAGAGTTTAGAGCATTAAGTCAATTAGATTTTTTTTACACCGGGTGTGTTGGGCGTCGTGTATATTTCACAGACTTTTTGTAAATGAAACACAGCAAAATTTATACTCCACAGCTTATATACTGAAAATAGAATAAGGAATGTTAAAGAAGGTGTAGACAAAGAATATTACGATCCCATAAAAGTTGGAGGTTATGAAATACCAGAGATTATATATGCTGATGACAAAACACAAAAAGGAATGGAAAAACTAATTATGTCAGTTCGTAAGGATAGTGAAGAGCAAAACCTCTATCTTAATGTGAAGAAAACTAAATTGTTGGCAACTGGCAAAACAAATAAGGCAGCTGAAATATATATCAATGAGGAAAAACTGTAAGAGGTGGAGAGTTTTTAATATCTTGTATCATTACTAACTTGAGATACATTGAGGGAAATTAACAGGATGACATATATCGCTCTTCAAAAAGTAAAACAACTAAAGAATCTGTGGAGAGGAACAGATAGAACTACAAATAATAAGATTTTTAAGGGCATGCATCTTTCTCATCGCAACATATGCCTGTAAGACCTGGACACTTAACAAAACAGCTGAGAAACACATAAATACCTTTGAATGTAAATGCTATAGAAGACTTCTTCAAATATTATGGACACAGAAAAGAATAAATATATCCATACTACACGAAGGTAATATTGAAGAAGGCTGGCTAGTAAAGAGGATTAAACAGAGAAATCTTAAATATTTTGGACACATTAAACGTCATGAGAATTTAGAGAAGACCGTCTTGGAAGGGTACATAATGGGAAAAAGAAAGAGAGGAAGACCAAGGTGAAAATGGCCGGAAGACATCGTTGATGATCTGCAGATGGACACATCAGCAGCAGGGCATCTTGCTTACAACCAAGAGGCCTACGGGAGTGCTGTTTGGGAGGCAAAGTTCCGCAAAGGACATGCAAATGACTGACACAAGATATCTTCAAAACAAAAGACTTCATTTTTTTGCCTTACCAGTTCTGTTGTAATCAAATACAACTTTCGTCCTCATATCATCCTAATAACTCAGTTGTCTTTTCCCGCCAGACAAAGATAAATCCAGTGGATATATTACTACGCCAAACTTTGTAAAGTAAAAAAAAAACGCTCCATGTAAATTATATAATTCAATCTTCGTCAGGTTTTATACAAATTTTGTTACACAAATCACACCAGCATTTCATATATGTATTTATTATTCAGTGCTATCCCCTCTAACTCTAGAGTTAAAGCATGGGGATTTCCAAACAGAAAAAAGACATCTGGGGAGAGAGAGAGAGAATTTTGTGCTGCCAGGCTGCACTTTTTATTTCCATGTATCCTCATTTTGGCAGAACGGAGTTTCGAGGAAGCGAACAAAAATGGCCAGGCTTTCTAGCAAAATAGAGTTTCTTTTTAAAGTTCTTATGTTTGATAACTAAATCTCTGTGTTGGTTTTCTTATCAGAATTTTTAAGTTCACAAGTTCAGAACGACCAGACATGTGTTAGTCTTTGCTCTCTCTGTGTCTCTCACTCGGTCTCTCACTCACTCTCGCTGTCTCTCACTCACTCTCTATGTCTCTCACTCGATCTCTTACTCACTCACTCATACTCTGTCTCCCACTCGGTCTTTTACTCACTCTCACTCGGTCTCTCACTCACTCGGTCTCTCATTCACTCATCTCTGTCTCTCACTCACTCTCTCTGTCTCTCACTCATTCTCTCTCTGTCTCTCACTCGGTCTCTTACTCGGTCTCTCACTCACTCTCTGTCTCTCACTCACTCTCTGTCTCTCACTCGGTCTCTCACTCACTCTCTCTGTCTCTCACTCACCCTCTCTGTCTCTCACTCGGTTTCTCACTCACGCTCTCTGTCTCTCACTCAGTCTCTCACTTACCCTCTCTGTCTCTCACTCTGTCTCTCACTCACTCTCTCTGTCTCTCACTCTGTCTCTCACTCACTCTCTCTGTCTCTCACTCACTCTCTCACTCACTCTCTCTGTCTCTCACTCGGTCTCTCACTCACTCTATCTGTCTCTCACTCTGTCTCTCACTCACTCTCTCTGTCTCTCTCTCGGTCTCTCACTCACTCTCTCTGTCTCTCACTCGGTCTCTCGCTCACTCTCTCTGTCTCTCACTCGGTCTCTAATTCACTCTCTCCGTCTCTCACTCAGTCTCTCATTCTCTCTCTGTCTCTCAGTCGGTCTCTCACTCACTTTCTGTCTCTTACTCACTCTCTCTGTCTCTCTATGTTTCCAATGTTAGTTATGTTTGTTATATGAGCAGCATATTTGTAGAATGTCTGGAACAGAGTGAAAGTTGTATGATAAAGGGCAGAATGTCAGACGATCCTGCGCGCCCAATTCTTAACCCTTTGGAAATAAAGATCAATCAATCAATCTCTTTCTCTGAAAAAAAAAATTATATATATATATATATATATATATATATATGTGTGTGTGTTTGTGTGTGTGTCCTTGCGTTTGTGAAAAGTATAGGTATATGTACTATCATAGTCTAAATTAGTTGAATGTAAAGTTTAGCTTGATTGTTGTATTTCTTATACTGCCTTTCTATACATCTGTTAGTTTAGAATGAATGTGAGAATGTATTAAGTTTATTTCATGTAGTTACATAAATCAGAATGTGGAATGTATGGACAAGAGCTGATTTATTATTTATTTAATTATTTATTAATCTGATTGTTTCTTCGTGCTTATTATGCACATTAATAAATGCTGAATGAATGTGAATGAGTGAAAGCTGTATGGTGAAGGGCTGAGTGTAAAGTGGTCCTACGTGGCCAATTCTTAATGGTGAAGGGCTGAATGTAAAGTGGTCCTACGTGGCCAATTCTTAACCCTTTGAAAATAAAGTCTGTTCGTCCGTTAGTTCCTTCGTTATTTCAACATGTTATTTCAGCTTTATTATTTTCAACGTTATTATTTCAGCTCTGTTATTTAATCTTAATCATGTTTGTTATACGCGCACAACATATTTGTACTACCCGATGTGGAACGTCTGTAACAGAGATAGAGTGTTGCATGACAAAAAATCAAAATGTCAGATTTGTGTGCCCAATTCTTCACCCTTTGCAAACAAAGTTCAGTCAATCAATCAGTCAGTCAGTCTCTCTCTGCTTCTTTTTTTCTCTCTCTCTCTCTTCCTCTCGTTTTCTTTTTTCTCTCTTTCCGTCTCTCTCTCTCTCTCTATCTTTTTCTGTCTCTCTCCCTTTTCTTCTGTCTCTCTCCCGACTAATGCTTGTTGGTTCCATATTTTGTCATTACAGTTATAATTTTCCTTTCTTCGATACACGCAAATCAGTCTGAACACAGCGTGAGTCTGAGAGTGGACCACTGTAACTGACACATTTCTTTGTGAGTGACTTATCTGTAGTTAGCTAGGACCACGCCATTTTACGAAGTACATAATTTTGTGTGTCCCATCCCTAGGTATCCAGTGTGAAACATGTTACCTGAAGAAGAAGAAGAACAACAACAACAACAACAACAACAACAATAACAACAACAACAACTACAACAACAACAACAACAAGACAAGATACCGAAGCCGAACTCAAAAGTCATCTCTTATTAAGGCCATGGTCAGGATGATGTTGCAGAGAGCAAAATAACAGCATAACTCCTCAGATCATCAGAGAAGTGCACCTTTCTTCTCTCCCGCCACCCCCCCCCCCCCCCCCCCCGGGGCCAAGCAAGCGTTTCGGTTTTGATACTCCACTCTAAAGGAGCCGGTGGTAACTGTAGGCCCCTTTTATAACCGCTTCACGAGGCTGAAGATACAACTCGGATGTTCACATCTGTTACGTACCAACGTTCCACTGGGCCCATTTGTTCGCCGAGTTCGATATTCTTTCTTATTTAATATTTGTCCAATTCCTGTCTCGTCCTTGATCGTGCTTCATGTGTGTCGCCCTTGCTTGTCCAGTCCGTCACTTTTTGATGATTTTTAAAGACACACCCTGGAGGAAGTAGAAACACGATGTAACATAGTGAAAAAATGGCGGGGTAGGGGGAAGAAAACAGATGTATAACTGGGTGTTTCTTCTTCTTCTTCTTCGTTCACTTCTATCGCCAAGACCGCTCCGTGATCCTTCTGAATTTATTCCTGTGGTCCTCGATAGGTCCCGTGGTCCCCCTGTGATTTCTGAAAGGACCACACGAGATCCCCGAGAGGACCACAAGAGGTTCAGAGTATCGCCTGTATTCTTGGTGTGTCTCAGAAGCGGGAATGCATGACACCGTGGTTTTCGTTCCACCAGTTTAGTCTAGAGTTGGACTTTCTCACCGGAAAACCTAGACGTGTTTTGGATATCAGTATATCCCCGCCGGGTGAGAGGTGGTTGCCTATCTAGACTGCCCTGGTCCAGTGTCTCCGACTTCAGCATTTTGTGGTCATGGGCGCTCCCTTCTTAGTTGTGACCAGGATGGAGCTTGTGTCCAGGAGGACGAATCCTCGCCACTAGTGACTTCCACCCCTGGGTTGAGCCGGTTTAGGCATATTATCCCAGTATGGGCGTGTTTAGGACGTGACCGACCTCTAGACCGGAGGCACTGTGACATGAGTAGCCATTAAGTTTCACCCCTGGTTTAAGCCAGGTTAGACATATTTCACCAGTATGGGAGTAAAAGGACGTGGCCGGCCTCTAGAACAGTGGTGCCGTGTTATAAGTAGCTCTCGCCGCGAAGGCTACTGGACATGCCGATTAAGCTTCATTTTATCCTTTCCATCACCTTTTCACATCGGCGCGGCACGGCAACCGTAATTGCTTTTTCGCATTTTCTTCATTGGCCAGGAGGAGTTTCACTCCACGTGCGGCATCCGAAGAATCTCACCAGCAGTGCCTTAACCCCTGGGTTAAGCCGGTTCAGGCAATTCGCCCGGTATGCGGCCGACCTCCAGAGCAGAGGTGCCGTGATTTGAGCAGTTCTGACCTCGAGACTGCTGATTACTTCTCTTCATCCTTTCTTTCATCTTTTCCACGGTGGCGCCACGCGGCAACCCCATTCGCACCTTTCTTCACTGGCCGGGAGGAGCCCCACTCCAGGCACGGCAGCTGAAGAATTTCACCAGCAACGATGCATGGCTTAATCTTTGAGACAAGCATGACTACTGGCAGGATCAACCAGATAGCTTTCTTCGCCGAACCTTAGTCGATATCTGCCGACAGACCGACGCAGAGCAAGGGAGACAGCGCTCTGCTCAGAGTAGATCCCTTTCTACCTCGGCGGTGTTTCATTTCCTTTAACCACCGGCGGCGGTGGCCTGCTCTCTCTACTCTAACGAACGAGAAGAAAGCCCTACACCGACAACCAGCGCACATTACATATTGCAGACCCGATACTCTTTGCGAGAGATGGGCCAATTTCGAGACCATTGGTCGGCAAAACCGTAGTACACCACAGATGCGTTAGCATGAACCTGGCTGGCTAGCCGTCCATAGGCTTCGCTCGACGGACAAACCACTCACTTCTGCATCGAAATACCTTAACTCTCACCGTCCGGGAATGAAGGGAAAACCTTTCTCCCCACGCACGGAACTCGAGAGCGCTTTTTCGCCAAAAGAAGGTTTTTTTTAAAAAATCTCTTCTATGTATACAAGTACAAATCTAGCAACAAGGCTTGCGTGCTCACAGGAAAGTGCTTTTCTTGCAATTACCGGTAATTTACCGATTAAAAAAAATATATAAAAAAACTGAAACTTCTGCACGTCGTTGGTTGCCGTAACCGGTTTATATTATAAATAATCTGGTAAAAAGCTACCACTTAAATCGATTTGGAGATTAGTTGGGCCAGTTTCTTGATGATGCTCAATTTACGTGGAGAAGAATCAGCCAATCTTGATCTTGGTACAGCTTGCGAGTATTTTATAAAGATTAATCTCTCAACAAATAATGCTGGGAATATTTCACGCTAACATTTAACTCCCGATGATGTTTGTAAAGTGTTTCATTTCACATAATAAAAAAAGGTATTAGGCACTGAATGTTCTATTGAGAAAACCAGTACCTCGCGCAAGGTGAAAGACATGTACATATGTACAAGTTTCGAAAAATCCTAGCGCCGTCATTGGCTCTATGTGAATAACGTGTCGCCATCTCGCGGCTAGGCGGTTGCTCGTCATGGTTGAGTCTGGGGTTTCAGTCGCGGTTATTGTCCTATAATTTTTCTTTCTTTCAGGTCATACGTGGCGGCTTGATTGGCTGAGTGGTTAGGCTCTCGGTCTACTAATCCGATGATCCTAGCAATGGGGGCTTTCTTTCTGCTATTACCACACAGAAAAAGAAAGGTCCCGGGCTCTACCTAGTCTGTAAAATTGTGTACCAGAGAAATCTCGGAGGGTAGATGCGCCCGGACGTGATACTGACCATATCACATTTTCATATGCTGACGGTCTTGGAAACACGGGCCTAACATTGTATCCCTTTATGCCTTAATGGCATGGAAATAGGGACTTTACCTCTGTTCATGTCTTAAGTGTTCTGTACTTTTCGAGGCTAACTTTTACAATGATGTGCTCGTTCACTTCATTTACACACCAAAATGTGCTTACGTTACTTATGGTCGTATTAAAATTATTTTAAAGATATAATTATCTGTGGTACAGATGGACCCGTCATACTTAATGATTTTTTTTAAGGACAGGGATGTTAAAGCGTTCCTCTTTGCTGTCTTCTCTAAATAGTGACCAACAAGGCGTCACGACAAAATGACTGAACATAATGTGGTTAAAAAAACCAAAAGTTCTAAGCTCCATACAAAGTGACAGCAGGAGAATAACAATGAAGCTGGGAAAGGTGGCATGAAAGAAATGGATAACAGGAAATTGTACATGACGACAGAGCTGGAGAGAAATGAATGACTCATTCTCGGCTCCGGATGGATGGTTAACTTACAAAGAAGGGGTTAAATCAGTTAATGGCGACGGAGATTCTGAAGAGGAGATCGGGTCATCTGTCGGCGTGCCCGGAATGCTTGAGGGTGGTCCCTCCTGATCAGCTAACACTTCTAGTTTCGGAACAGAAGGCGGTCACGAGGTAGACTGACAGTGAAGTGCGAAGATCTTTGTAGACCATTCACCGGAGCCGTGGTGGTGTAGCGGTTAGTACACTCGCTTGTCGATCACAAAGGCCCTGGTTGGACTTCGCAATCGCGGCGGAATTTCTTCAGACCGGCCGGCAACCGGTGTTCACAAAACCTCGATACGTGAGGTCTCCCTAGGAAAACAAAGGCAGCGAGGATAAATGCAAATGCTGCAGTGGCCTAGAAATGTGAAGGCACTGACACTTCATGCAAAAAGCAACGGGACATAGATTCAGATTAATAAAAGCTTCATCCATCATGCGCGATGACCGAGAATGACTGGAGAAAGACAGTGCTATATGAAGAGTAACTCTGTGCAGGTGCACTGCGCCATGTAAAGAGAAAGAGAGTGGCAAACAAAACTTCAGACGATACAAGTGTAAAAAATATGGAGCTTGGTTTCTTATTATTTATCTAACTTTTCAGTTCTTCTCTCCATCTTGCTTCTTTATCTCTTCTCTTTTATCATCACACATGGAGATTCCTCTGGTGTTCATGACTTAAATCGCTAGCCTTTATTTAACTGAGTTTAGTGCCCAATGAAGTACAGCTGTGCATGGGCCACTCTCAGTTACTGCTACGCTCCTGGCGATTCACAACCCAGGCTCTTGCCGTCCCAGACTATAAGCTCCCCTAAATGACTTTGTGCTGGAGTAATAAGTTAACATCTCATTCATTCCCCAACTCCACCAGCGACAAATAACTACCCCAAAGACATAAACTGATCTAGGCAAATAAAGGTTAGGTTTAATCACAACACCAGACGCCCTACACCTTTACACAAGATAACATATAAACACATACAACATGTATCTCAACGACAATTAACCACAACATGGAAAATATGAGCATGTCATGAACATCATGACAAAAGGCTGCTACTTAGTTCAACATCTCTAACCATTCTCTTGTCCTCTTTAACAACCTATAAATGCATATTAACTACTAATCAAAGTATAGCCGCACTCCCTTACAATTCAAACATATATAAATATATCCAGTACTCTGGCTGCATCAACACAAACACATAAATTACAAATATAAAATGACACATTAATAACAAATATGACTAATATGATCATGAAAACTACCACAGGATTATAACTCATGGGTGAATTTAACACTGGTTAGAATAAACACGTGCACGCACACAAACATACAGGAAAACATGTCAGTATCTATGATCAAAAGTGAAACATGTGAATATATGAAGGCATAGTAATGAGGAATATAACACTGGTGAAAATTATGCGTCATAAATCTTTATCTTGATGAACAACTCATTAAACACTTAACACTGAACACTTATCACAGTTCACGCTTACACCACTCCACATCCGACATCCTAAAACTTACATATAGAACTTACACAAACATGGGACGGCCTGGGTAGCACTTGGGTTCATAGTTTAACAATCCATTTATCCAACATCACCTTATATATGAAAACTGCAGTAGATTCATCCATACATACCACAACCACGGCTCTCCCATATGACATGCCCCGGATCAGGCCGAACTAGCTAACACATTACACTCTACTTGACCAACACTTCACGTGACCAGGTAAGGCCCCCCCCCTCCCAGAAAACCACGAGGTAGATTGACCCTTGACTCTCCTAACGGCCTATTTCGAAGAACCAAGCTCAGCCTGCCTCACACAAGCGCAAAAAAGCTGCGCCTTGCTGCATAAACATGGTTTGTTGCTGCTGTGTCCGATTACGCTAAGCAAATGTTTGGGGAAAAGCTATGAGATAAGCAGCGCCGGCTAAATGATGGCTGATACCTTCCACAAATAAGCTCTCGTTTATCTGCTTCTAAAACGTCATCCAAAACGAGATGAGCAGTCGATAGTCAGGAAACTGTTCATTATAAGGTTTAAAATGATGTTCATAATACTGATCAAATGAATACTGATACTGACATTACTGGTGAAAATTTCGTAGGTGCATTAATAATGACTTTCGTGGAAGTATTCACAGGGATATGAATAAGGATATATTCACGGGCGACAGAATTAATTACTGCCTGACGCCTACCTAAGCTCTCTGCTTGGAATAATTGGGAGTAGTTATGTGTCGAACATAGAAACTGAAATCAGAGACTGGAAGAAATTGACAGAGAATTGTAGCAACTGCGCATGCTCCAACGATAATTAATATTCTATAATTGATCTGACTGAACTAGGCGGCATTCTCCGAAATAATGGACGCCGACAGAGAAAGAGACAATAGAGAGGCCACGCAGAAGGGGAAAGACCGACCGGAAGGACGTTTCGGAAGAATATAGTTGGATGGCGTGTCAATGACTGTTTCAATTTAGAAGAAATAGCTGTGCGAAAACAAGCGTGATTATATTTTGTTTTGTTATTTCTGTTATATATATATATATTAACCAATACCAGTCCTCCGTAGCTAAATCACTAAAGACGCACTTCAAAAAGAGCAGTGCCAACTGGAAGATCACGGGTTCAATCCCGAGACTGGGAAAAAAAAAAGGCAACAACTCACGAGACCTCTGGGAGTCATGACCCAGAGGGGCCGACCCCCCTTAGAGTGTCATGAGTTTAATAGGGCCGAAACACTTGTCTGAAAGGGGGGGTACTTCCTCTGATGATCTGAAGGAGTTATGTTGTTGTTCCGCTCTCTACAGTAGAGAGTTTCCTGCATATATATATATATATATATATATATATATATATATATATATATATATATATGTATATTCTTGTACAATACGTTTGTTTAGAAGAATTATAAATATTCAGGGTCTCCAAGAAGAATTTTGTAAATAGGTGCAAACTATTCATTCCATTCCCCTCACACCGTATACTATATAGATTAGCCATTATGTTTTCAACCACTGTGGCCCACTCTTGAAACAAGGAATACCCTCCTGTTGGACCCCCACCCCCAATCCTCTTATTAGGCATGTGGCTACACGCTCAAGATTCTTCAGTCTCTCTTTCGTCCTCGTTTTCTTAATTATATATAGTATAGTGGAAGAAACCATCAAACACATGAAGAATAACAAAGCACCAGGGCCAGATAAAATTACCAAGGAAGAATTGGAAGCATTAGGAGAGATTGGCATGGAAATAATTACAAGATTGCTGAATGGCATCTATAACAGTAACTATGTCCCATCAGACCTTTGCAATCAGTTTTAATTGCCCTACAAAAGAAACAAGGTGCAATTGAATGTGAAGTCCATCGAACCATTAGTCTTATGAGCCATGTTACCAAAATCCTGCTTCGTATTTCATTAGAAGAGTCAGGGGCAAAATAAAACCAGAAATCGCTGAAGAACAGTGTGGTTTCGTCGAAGGAAAAGTCACAAGTAATGCCATATATATATATATATATATATATATATATATATTGAGAACATTGATGGAAAGATCAATAGAAGTAAAGTGGACCTATATTTATGTTTCACAGACTACTGTAAAGCATTCGGTAAAGTGAGACATACGGAAATTATAAGAATGCTGGAAGACATCAACATAGAAGGGAAAGATCTGAAACTCATCAAAAACATATACTGGCAGCAGTCAGCAGCAATGAAGATTGAGAACCAAGTAGGAGCATTCCAATACATAAAACTGGGAGTGAGACAAGGATGTGTTCTATCTCCTGACCTCTTTTCCTTGTACAGAGTAAACATAATGAGAAATATAGAGAACATGCCAGGAATATCAGTTGTCGGGTACAACCGTAACAACTTAAGATAGGCAGACGATACAGTTCTGATTGCTAAAAGTGAAGGGGAGCTACAGGCTGTTCTGGGCATCGTGGTTCATGAAAGTAAAAATAAAGGTCTCAGCCTGAACAAAAAGAAGACTGAAGTGACGGTCATATCAAAGAAAAGAATAACACCAAAATGTAGCATTACCATCGATGGCACAGAACTGAAACAAGTTGATAGATTCAAGTACTTAGGAACAATTATAACGGCTGATGGGAAATGTCACAACGAAATAAAAAGCAGACGTGCTCAGCCCAAGTCAGCATTCCAGAAAATGAGAAACATCTTGTGCAACAGATCTATATCAATGGAAACAAGATTCCGAGTACTTAAATGTTACATCGAGCCAATTTTGTTTTATGGGTGTGAAGCACTGTCCAGGAATAAGAGAGTATAGCAAGAAATGAAGGCCATGGAAATGTGGTTCATAAGAAGGATATTGAAGGTACCATGGACAGCTAAGAAAACCAACGAAGAAGTCTTAAGAGAGGCTGGAGTTAAAAGGCAAATTACAGCAAAGATAAGAGGCAGACAAGCGAAATGTGTAGGACATTTTCTGAGAAGAGGAAAATTGGAACACATTGTGGCAACTGGATAAATTGAGGGAAGAAGCGACAGAGGAAGACAGAGAGAGAGAGAGAGAGAGAGGGAGAGAGAAGTTACTGGATGGGCTGTCAGTGTGGCTAGGAAGAAAGTCACCAGCGGATCTCATAATCAAGTCTAAAGACAGAGAATTGTGGAGAGAAATGATCGCCTACGCCACGTGGCACGGCACTTGATTGATTGATTTCTCTTCCTGTACAGTACACCTTGTGGCTGGGGAATAACTTCATATTTCAGTTTCTGGAAGATTCTGTTAGTGTTTATATGATCACTAAAGACGAATTTACATTTTAACATTCTCGGTTAAGTTTCTGGATACAGTTCTCCTTTTGGTTTTATTTTATGGGCAGTATCTTCTCGCGTTTTCTCCCTAAATCTCGTAAAAGGAAAGCATTCTGGATCAGAAGTCAGGAATGCTCAGAACAGAAATTTCTCAGATCCCTCACCCCCACCTTTTTGCCTGTGTCCCATGAGAAGAAGGCGTGAGTCACTATAGCCTGGCGGAAAGGGCAGGGATCTATGTGGAACCAGTTACGGTGGAGCCGACTAAGAAGCTTAGCGTCTTCGTGTATAAGCTTCAGTAGAGATGAAAGCTTAAAGCTTCAGCTGTCCCGAGATATTTCAGGCCCCGGGCACAATTAACTAATAATGTGTACAAATTTGGACCTCTCCATCACATTGAAAGGTATAGTGATGAGACACGACGGTGCGTTACTTCTTGTAACTGACCTAGTGGTAGCGCTTGCTTTGAATTTTGTTGCTGTTCTTTTCTTTTAATCATCATATATTATCACTATTATCATTGTACCGTGCAGAGAGAAAAACACTCGGTGCTGAACCAAGTCTAAAGCTGATACTAAATTTGAATTAAATTTCTGGCCAGTTTTACCTTCTCGGGGGGATTCTTCACGTTTTATATTTATTACTTAATGTATAAAGTGGGAGGGGGGGATAGGAACAGCTTTATTAGTTAACGAGTACACAGCTGGGACGTTTCGGTGTGAACCTTAACCATATAAAAACATACAGGACGAAGAGAGAGAGAGAGAGAGAGAGAGAGAGAGAGAGAAAGAGGATAAAATATATATCCACACGAATGACGTGTAAAAAAATAGGAATCGGAAAAATTAGAATAAAATAAATTTTATTTTATTCTAATTTGTTTCCATTTGTTTCCATTTCATCTCCAGCGCAGCTGATTCCAGATAGATCCTTGCCCTTTCCGCCAGTCTGTTGTGACTCACAGTTGTTTTTTTTTTCATGGGACACAGCCAAGAAGAGGTCTGGGCCATTTCTGGTCTGAGCATTCACGTGAATTTATATTTTATTTTCTCCCTCTATTTCTTCCTTCTGTATGTTTTTCTATGATTAAGGCTCACACCGAAACATCACAATTGTGTACTCGTTAATTAAAGCTGTTCTTACTTTTTTCCACCGTAGTTTGTACATTTCGTTATCACATCTTTACTGCAGTGGCTTCGTGTGTAGTTATATACACTGTGCTTAGATTTATATACTTTTACACTAATTATTCGTGTGTTACTATTATTTATTACTTGTTATTCGGCCCAGCTTGGCAAAAGCCTCGAAGCGTTACTTCATTCCAAGAGGAAAGAATATCCCGTAGCTTCGAGCGTTTAAACTTCTTCGTTTGCTCAACTAGAGCCAGAAATGTGACCGAAGGTTGTCCAGTAGCTTCCCTTGTTTATACAGCATCGAATTCCCAGATAGCGGCCGAGATCAATACCATTTGCATATCAGCAGCTACAGCCTGGTGTAATTTACGTAGTGATAGACAAGCCTTCAGGTAAAACTGACACTAAATTAACTGCTATCCAAGGATCCCCGAGGGGTGAATGTTTCCCAGAGCATGCTCAGACCCCCAAACCGCGCGTGAGTGTTTCAAGGCGCCAGCCATGAATCTTTAATGAGCAAACAGACAAGCAAGTTGAAACAAGACTAGCATGCCTCGTTGAGCAACATCTGTGGAAGTTAATTTAAAAACTGTTTTATATAACTTCTCGTTATCCTGTGAAACTCGGTTACGTTTGGTATGCGTTCTATAGTGGTTTTATTAAGTTATTAGTTGTAAACTGAGCGCCCGTTCTATGCTGGCCTCGAATTCGAATACTAGTTATATTAAACCAATGTTTCCCATTGTGGGCGATTACGCCCCCCCCCCCCCCACATGTTGGCTTTGGAAAGTACCAGAGGGGCGGTGAAAGAAAAGAGGTCAGTAAGGTGTGGGGGGGGGGGCGCTGAGGGAAAATGAAGCAGCAGACGAGGGCAGTAATACCTTCCTTGTTAGCTCTTTTTTTTAAACCTGATATTGAGAAACTTTTGTCCCTACATGAAACTCATCCATCACTTTAAAAGTTGAGAAAATAATGCAGTAGGTGAGTTATAAACGTACTCCTTCATATTGTTAAATTGTTTTCTTGCTGAAGTTTTTACTTGTGTAATGCATATCCAGTCTCGTGGGTGATCAGGAAAAGGAGATGGACATATGTTGGTCACTTGATGAGAAGAAATGACCAGAGAATCCCAAAACAAGCTATCAAGTGGAACACAACAGGCCAAAGAAAAAGAGGCAGACCGCGTGAAACTCTGAAGAGGACACTGTTAAGAGAGGCCAAGTTAACAGGCATAAAATCCTTTGATGAGGTGGAAAGATTCACCGAAGACAGGAAAAAGTGGCGAACTACTTTGCGAGCCCTATGTGACGTTTAACGGCACGGGAAGGATATAAGATATTTAAGAAGAATGCATATCCTAGCTTAACAGGTCATTGTCTGAGTAGCACATGGATAGGAGGTGGCTGGGGGAGGGGCGTTAAGGATGTGGCCTGGGAGAAAAGGGGGCGGAAGTCCGAACAAGCCTGAGAAACGCTGCAATAAACCTAGCTCTGAATTCCGGACAATTCCTTGCGTAGCAGTGTTTGTTTATTGTTTTAGTCTGTCCACTGTCTGCTGGGAGGCTGTCCTAAAGTCGTGGAACTAATTTCAACACAAGGAAAGGATAAAACAAAATAAGATCCCGCTTCCATGCCATTAAGTCATATTGAGGATACCGTGTTAGGCCCATATTTCCAAGACCACGGCACATGAAAGTGTGATGTGGTCAGTATCACGCCTGGCCACATTTACCTTCCAAGATTTCTCTGGTACCCCATTTTTAGAGGGCTGGGTGGACCACGGGGCCTTTTTGGTGTAATTTTTTTATTCCTTTAATATACTGAATGCCTTGGTGTAAAATGCTGATCTGTTTAGCTGAGTGGTTAGGCGATCGGTTTACTAATCCGGTGCTACCGGATTCAAGGACCAGCAGTGTAGTTTTTTTTTCTGGTACACACCAGAAAGATCCCAGGGTCCACCCAGCCTCTAAAAATGGGTACCAAAGAATTCTGGGAAGGTAAATTCAACCAGAAGTGATATCGAACACATCACACTTTTTATGTGGCGACGGTCTTGGAAGTACGGGCCTAACACCGTATCTCCAAATAAGCCTTAATGGCATGGAAACGTGGAATAATATTTGACGAACCAACAGCAAGGACACCTGTAGGATATTTGAACATCTCGGACCGAGTCCTGCTAGCCCAACTGAAAGGACGACCAATAAACATAAATATTATACAAGTGTACGCTCCAACATCTGAAAGCTCTGAAGATGATATACAGCTATTTTATAATGATATAGAAACAGCCCTAAAACACACAAAGTCACGTGAAGTTACTATAGTCATGGGAAATTTTAATGCCAAAGTTGGTAAAGGAAGAACTTCAGACATCGTTGGTGACTATGGACTGGAGGGAGAGGAATGACAAAGGATATAAATTAATTGAATGGGCAAGAATGCACAGCATGGTTGTAGGAAACACCTGGTTTAAACAACATCCCCGAAGACTGGCAACGTGGTGCAGCCCAGACAAAAAGACTTTAAATCAGATAGACTACGTATTAATTAACAAACGGCTCCGGAATGCATTGCTGACAACAAAAACCATGCCAGGAGCCGACTGCAATAGTGACCATGACCCACTCTGTGGAAAAATTAGAATAAAGCTAAAGAAAGCATGCAGAAAAGTGAGAAACATCAAACTGAATACAGAACTCCTTTAAAATGACCAAGAACTGCGAGAACAATACAAAGTTATTATAACACATAGATACAATGCAATAGCAAAGATAAATAGTATAGACGAACAATGGGTAATGTTAAGAGATTCTGTCCACCAAACTGTTGAGGAGATAGTACCACCGAAAAAAGAAGCCCCTAAAAATAAATAGATGACAGACGACATCTTAAGACTGATGGACAAGAGAAGGAGGAGTAAAAATAAACAAGAAAAATATAGCAAGATAAATAAAGAAATAAGACGCCAATGCAGAGGAGCAAAGGAAGTGTGGTTAAATGAACAGTGCAGACAAATAGAGGACTCTCATAATAAAGACAGCAAAAACATGCACAAACGAATTAATGAATTCACATGCAGGAAGACAATATATACCACAGGATACCTGAAATCAAAAGAAGGTAAAATGTTAATGGGAAAAGAAGACATTGTGGACAGGTGGATAGAGTACATCGGTGAGCTATATGGAGGAGAAAGACCAGAATTAGCAACAGATACTGAAAACTGTGATGGACCACAAATACTAGAAGATGAAATCATAGATGCCATCAAAAACATGAAGAAGGGAAAATCGACTGGGCCTGATAATATAACAATAGAAGAATTAGAGGCGCTAGAGGACATAGGAATAAAAATACTAAAGGAATAAAAATACTAACCAAGTTACTGAATGACATTTACAACAGTGGTTATATGCCCAGTGACTTGCTTAAATCCACGTTTTTAGCACTACTAAAGAAACCAGGTGCAAATGAATGTGATCACCGGACTATCAGCCTCTCATGTCACATAACAAAGCTATTTCTGAGAATCATTATGAGAAGAACAAGGAAAAAGATAAAAATGGAAATAGCAGATGAACAGTTTGGATTTGTAGAAGGAAAGGGAACACACAATGCCATTTATGCTTTACGACCACTACCAGAAAGAGCTTTAGAAGTAAAGACCTCTACTTATGCTTCATTGATTACACCAAGGCATTCGACAAGGTGAAACATAAAAAAAAATTATTAAAATGCTTGAAGACATCAATATTGACGGCAAAGACCTGAGGATTGTAAAACATCTATACTGGCACCAAGAAGCAGCAATTCGAGTTGAAAATACAACTGGAAAAAAATCAACCTATAAAACAAGGATGTGTACTATCTCCAGATCTTTTTTCTCTGTACAGTGAGAATATTCTAAGAACGATCATCACAGAACCAGGCATAAAAATTGGAGGATACAATATTAACAACCTTCGGTATGCTGACGACACAGTACTGATAGTTGAGAACCAATAAGACCTGCAAAATCTCTTGGATAAAGTGGCCAAAGAAAGTGAACAGAAAGGCCTTACTTTGAACATCAAAAAGACAGAGACTATGGTTATATCTAAGAAACAGAATCCACCAACATGCAGTATAAAATTAAACTGAATTATTCTAAAGCAGGTGCAGAAATTCAAATACCTTGGAGCAGTAATAACTTCAGATGGGAAATGCACAACAGAAATTAGGAACAGAATAGGCCAAGCAAAGACTGCATTTCAGAGAATGAGAAACATATTATCCAACACATCTTTATCAATGAATGTTAGAAAACGAGTCCTAAAATGCTATATTGAACCTATCTTGTTAATGGAAGTGAATCATGGACAATAGGCAGGTTTGCACAAAAATCATTGGAAGCAGCAGAAATGTGGTTTATTAGAAGAATGTTGCGAATCCCCTGGACAGCAAAAATAACTAATGAAGAATGTATGAGAAGAGCTGAAGAGACAGAAAATCTTGTCAAAAAAATAAGAGAGAGAGACAATGTACTTTCATAGGACATGCAATGAGAAGAGGGGGCATTGAAAATATTATAACAACAGGCAAAAATAGAGGGAAGAAGATCAAGAGAAAGACCAAGAGAAATGATACTATACAATCTGACGGGATGGTGTGAGAGGAAAATCACCAACTGAGCTGATGGCCTGCATGAAGGATCGTGTACTCTGGAGAAGCATAATAGCTAACATCAGTCGGCACGGCACCTGATGATGGTTATGGCATGGAAAAGAGAACTTTACTTTCACTTTGTGTAGAAAGCACTCTCGTCTATCTCGCTTGAATCCTCCGTTATGCTCTCGTCAAAGTAAAATATCGCCGGGTATCAGGGTTTAGAGATAAGTGAAAAGTGCCAAAGTGTAGTTGCAAACCACCAGCGAAGACAAAAACAAAAAAAAATCAGCAAATACATCGTTTTTAAACGGCCACGATGGAAAATACTTTTTTCTAACAGTTTCGTTCGTATAATTTCACTTGTTGTCTGCAGAAAAGTAACGATTTTAAGATAATGCTGTTTATCTAAAATTGCAGGTAAGCCTTTGTTGTTCGTAAGATTAACTTTAAAAAGGACATTTTATCTTCAGCTCACGGAAACAGCCTGATAATATCAATAGGGAGAGCGCGGCCGGTACAGAAATATTGACATAGTCAAACCGCGAATACATCCATCGTTTCATTGCACTTACGAGAAGTACCTGTTATTTTCGTCACATTTGTGAAGTCAGACTTTACGCCCCAGACAGCTGAGTTTTTGAAAGCATGTCTTTAACAAGTCTTGTTTAGCCGCTGAGTGCGTTGTTTAGAGTGTCAGCATATCCTGGGCCCATGAGACCACTCCCTTTCCACATTTCCCAGGAATGATAACCTCCATTACTGTTCTATCTAGGTCAGAGTTTCTCATCCAGTGGGATCAGTAGTCCTCTGGACAATGGGAAACAAGTGATTGGGGGGGGGGGGGTTGGGAGTGTGGTAACTGTATCTCTGAACAGTTCGACTCTTTCCCTCATGAATTAATTTTCATGCTCTACATGAATAAATTTTCATGGGAAATTTTTGGCAGCAGGAAACTGGAAGGAAGTTACTCTGCAAGTTAAAAATATCGGTTAAGTTAGAAATACGCCACTTTGAATTCTCTTTAGATTTTGCCAAAGTATCGCTGTGAGCACTGCTTCGCGTGGGCGTGCAGGGTCTACCAACACTGCCTGTGTTGTTTTAGAGTGAAATAGTTTGTTTGTTTTTTTTAACCAGATTGTTAGATCAGAATTTCGTTGCAGTTGCTCTGTTACTTTATTAATATTGTATGCCTTCCCGGATATCTTTGATGGTCATGCTTCTGTATCTCGTGCTATCCTTAGCGTTTTCTTTCAGTTCTAATGCTTTTCTTTTTTTTTCATGCCGCTCAGTCAGTCGACAGAGATACTTTAATCCAGGGGTTCCTCCCTGTTACTGGCTATTCATATGTAATGTAAACGTAAGTCATTGACATACTTTTTAAATCGTATTCAGATAACTGACGACTCGTATAACAGTATTTACTGTTTCTCTGTTCAAAGGGGACCACTGAAATGGTATGACTACTGGCTTGTCTAAATCTTCTTGTGGAGTACATTTTCATCTTATAAATTTCTTCTTGTTGTTGGTGTTCTAAAACCACCTAATTTACTATATTATACACTGAGAAAATACAACAAGATATCCAGGCTTCCAACTCCACAGAATAATACAGATACAACAACTTAACATAACTTGGCAGTCTTCCAACCAAAACAAACTGGTCAACAATGAGAATTCCAACAAAGCCAATCGGTGTAGTTTATCATCAGACAACACACATTTATTAATGGACCAAAATGAGGGGTGAAATCATGATGATGGGAATGTAGCCATCAGGCTGAACAAAATTCACAGTAACAAATGCCCGGTGTGAGAAAACTCTACGCCATATGGGCAGAAACCTTACAATGTCCTATACACATAAAATCATACTCACAACATTCCACCTAAAACCTCAGCCATCAAGAAACCTAATTCCTCCAACTAACTACCAACAAATTGCCACTGCTAGAAACTCTTCCTAAACGAGATTCCATCTACATCAAAACTACTAATGTTCTTCATACAACACACAAGTAAGGCTCTCGCTACACAAAACAAGTAAGGCTCTCCCTTTTACTAAATCGTGAGTGGTTTTTATACCATCCCTATCCACTCAGTTTTCTCCATGCTGTACGCTTTTCCCAAGACCCCCGCTCAATGGTCTCAACCAACCTACCTCTCAAACAAGGGTACTCACTCTATTAATTACTTCCTAAATACAAATCCTGGTTATAACCCCTAGCCTATACTGCTATACTCGTTACCAAAAATGCAGCACTGAGATTGACACCACAGGGGAACAGGAGTAAGGGTAGACCAAACAAGGCATGGAGAAGAACAGAGAGGATATTCTGAGCAACAGAGGCTCACCTGGACAAGAGCGGTAAAAAAGGCGAAGGATAAGTGTTTTTTGTTTGGAAACCCTTGCGAAGCCTCGTGTGTCTTGGGCACTGCAGGTTCAGAGAGAGAGAGACAGACAGACAGACAGACAGACAGAGAGATAGAATTTTTCTAGGACTGGCGAAGATGATGATTACGAAAATCTGGGAACATTTAATACAGTATGTGCCTAGTTGATATAGATTTGTACATTGTCTTTGAACCAGTGCTCTGAATACTGAGTTATTCTGGATTAGTTACACACCGTCCTTAGACACAGATTCACTCCCAGATTCTTTCTAACCTCTGTGTTGGCACAGACAGATGCAGAAGACCAAGCCAGTCCAGCATCACAAGTTGATATGACGTTTATTCAATGGACTTGATGATAATAAAGATGGTGACAAAATGTTGACTGCCGGCAGGTTACCCTGCCACATAGCAAGTCCATTCACACGTTCCAAACATTCCAGTAACTAGGACGGGACATCGCATCTTCTTGACAGTAACATGAATCCATCCACACAGCTTCACATTCAGACATAGACTGACTGCAACCAAACAGTCTTTCCCACAATTTAGGCTGACATGTAATTTCTCATCACGTGCCATTTTAGGAAACACCTCGAAGGTTACTCCGAAAGTAAACAAAAGACAATCCCACAAGGGGGACAAATGCCCTCGTCGATATATTAACACGATTACCTCTCTTATTCTGGAACACATTTGGCAATCCATTGGAAGAAATTTATAATCGTAAACAAACAAAAAAAATGCTATTATTTCGTTTAGTATGTTACTTATACGGGATAACATTTTTACGATACTGAGCTGAGGAGCCAAGTTGTCATCCCCATCGATGTCTTTGTTTGTTGCTTCCTTTTTCAACATACTTGTAATCTGAGGGTTATTTTGCCGTATCTTATCTCGTAAACGTTATTCTCTTTTCTGTTGCTTCGATCGGTGCCCACGATCCTGCTAATGAGCTTTTTGACTTGGAATATCTCAGGGAGATACTTTTTCATTCATTGGCCGTCTGTATGTGACCAGACCTGTGACTAATAAAGCCTTAGTGACAACTCACTACCAAAAATAGCACTAAGATGGACACCCCAGGGGAGCAGAAGTAAGGGTAGACCAAAAGAGACATGGAGAAGAACAACAGAAAGGATGTTGAGCAATAGAGGGCTCACCTGGGCAAGAGCAGAAAAAAAGGCGAAAGACAGGCATTTGTGGAAAACCCTTGCGGAAGCCCCATATGCCCTGGGCACTTAAGGTTCAGAGAGAGAGAGAGAGAGAATATGAATGGTTATTTTTTAATACATACATACACATCCAATAGTCTTGGAAGGGCACATAATGAGAAAAAGAGAGGAAGACCAATGGCTGCAGGACATCGTTGATGATCTGCGAATGGACGCATCAGCAGCAGGGCATCTTGCTTACAAACGAGAGACCTGCAGGAGAGCTGTTAGGGAGGCAAAGTTCCACAAGGGACATGCAAATGACTGCCTGCCTGACTGACTGACTGACTGACTGACTGACTGACATGGAGACGCTGTCTGATTTGGCAGTCAGCGACCCAGAGTTGACATGCTAGCCTCGGAGCTGACGAACAATAAATGACCAAGACCTTGTCTCACCTCTTCTTTTGATGTGCCCAGTAACAGACCCAGCTTTGTCAGGCCAGGGATCGCCATAGTTCCCATGGTGGTGGAGTCTGATAAAGAAGAATTGCACACTCCCTGCTTTTTTAGCTCCATTCCGGAAGAGAAAAAAAAAACAGCCTGCATAACCCGCTCCCAATCCGATACACTGTTGTGCTTCAACATTTTCAGCGCTTTGGCTACAAAGTACACCAGCTCGCAGTTCCAGAAAAATAGAAGAAGAAGAAGATGAGGAAGCCAAATTCACCTGGTGCTTTGATATTAATGTTAAGGAAGCAAGCGGAAGTACCGAGCTGATGTCTGTCATTTTAGTTTTTCGCGGCATTTGTGAAATAAATTGATCCTGTGGCAGTTCAGATCGATAGCATTGATCGCTTTACTTATAACTGCCGAAGCGTAGTTAGTTAGGGCTAACTTACCATAGACCACGTGCTGTTGTGAAATGTCAAATTTGCGCATACGTGACAAAAGACGGTTACGTATTCACCAAAAATCGTTGTTGTAACTACGGTAAAGGACTACCATTTATAGTATATGCAGAGTCAGTTCGATACTAATAACTGACATTATAGATACGACTATTCATTCATTTGCATGGCCCTTGTGGAACTTTGCTTCCCTAACAGCACTCCTGTAGGCCTCTCGGTTGTGAGCAAGATGGCTTGCTGCTGATGCATCCATTTGCAGATCATCAACGATGTCTTGCAGCCGTCTTCGCCTTGGTCTTCCTCTCTTTCTTTTTCCCATTATGTAACCTTTCAAGACGGTCTTCTCTAGATTATCATGACGTTTAATGTGTCCAAAACATTTAAGTTTTCTCTCTTTAATTCTCTTTACTAGCCAGCCTTCTTCAATATTAAGTTCTTGTAGTATAGATATATTTGTTCTTTTTTGTGTCCATGATTTTTGAAGAACTCTTCTGTAGCATTTACATTCAAAGGCATTTATGTGTTTCTCAGCTGTTTTGTTAAGTGTCCAGGTCTCACAGTCATATGTTGTGATGGGAAAAATGCATGTCCTTAAAATCTTATTTTTGTAGTTCTGTCTGTTTATCTCCACAGATTCTTTAGTTGTTTTACTTTTTGAAGAGCGATAGATGTCCTCCTTTTAATTTCTTTCATTGTATCTCCATTATTAGTTAGCAGTGATCCAAGATATTAAAAACTCTCGACTTCTTCAAGTTTTTCCTCATTGATACATATATCAGCTGCCTAATTGAATTCCAAAAAAGGAAACCCTATCAAAAGACAGTACTTCTCTGCTTGGTCTGTGCTCTAGGCGCGTGCCTAGTTCTTTACCTTACATTACTATTTGCCTTGATTTCGTGGGATTTTTTTTTAGTCAGAGTGACTTGCTCCGCCCTCTAAAGATGAAGGACCTATCATTATCTGTTATTATAACTGCAGTCAAATTATATCAAATGAGGTTCACCGATCGCTTATGACTGACACGTGGCTGTCACATCAATTATCATGTAGTAGCTGGGCAATAAATTAAATGTAAATGAAAGGCTGGGGAATAAATGAAAGGTAAATGAAAAGCTGGGGAATAAATGAACGGTAAATGAAAAGCTGGGGAATAAATGAAAACCAAATGAAAGGCTGGGGAATAAATGAAAGGCAAATGAAAGGCTCGGGAATAAATGAAAACCAAATGAAAGGCTGGGGAATAAATGAAAGGTAAATGAAAGGCTGGGGAATAAATGAAAGGTAAATTAATAATTTCTGATAAAAAAAAAATTCAGGAACACCTCATGAAATAGGTCATTTCGTGGGTGTATTCCCATTTTCTGGAATCTCCTTGCATTTTTATCCAACTTAAAAAAAAAATTTACAGTTATTGTGCTTCGTGTCTGAGCTAATAAAGAGAATCTAGATGGGGCTAACACAACATGGGCGGGTCTTCCTCTCCATGTTATTTGCGCAACAGAAGCAGGGAAAACGTTAATTTCTTTGCTTGTCGACATGCTAATTAGGACCCCGGGACGTATAGTCCTGGGAGGGTAGGGGGAAGAGGGGGAGGGGGTAGTATTTCTTCTCTTACTAGATTTTAGATCATATTTCATTCTTTCAAATATTTTATCTATCTATCTATCTATCTATCTATCTATCTATCTATCTATCTATCTATCTATCTATCTATCTATCTATCTATCTATCTGTCTGTCTGTCTATCCATCCATTTATCTACCCGTCCTTCCGTCTATCTATCTATCTATCTATCTATCTATCTATCTGTCTGTCTGTCTGTCTGTCTGTCTGTCTATTCTTCATATATGTTTCACTTTTCTATTCATCTCTATGTCATTCTTCACATCCCGCGTAACGAATATTAAATTTAAAGTATGTAACAAGACATGTTTTATTTTGAGTTGTATATATAAATTTTATTGTATATGTACTTACACCAAAAACGTATTCGTAATAGCAATATATATATATATATATATATTATATATATATATATATATATATATATATATATAATGTAAGCATACGAGGCACGAAACTAGAAAATCCTTACTTAACGTACTTTCTAATAATGCATTTTCTGCTCCACTTTTCCTCTTCTGGAAAGTCATGTGAAGCACTTGTTCGCTCGGAGACGTTGTGAGAGCGGTTCTCTGAGGTGTCAAGTACGGTTGAAGAACTAATACGTTGAATTACAGCATGCAGTCACTCTTGCTGCTCGGTATTGTCAAGGGAAATAAGCGATAAACGCAGTCACTTCGAACCCATGCTGGCTCAGACAACAGAAGTACTCTTTCAGATGCTGGATTCTCTCTCTCTCTCTCTCTCTCACACACACACACACACACATGCTAGGACAAAAGAGATGGTACTTCCAAGAAAATAACGACTTTTTTATGACGTGTTGATTGAAGATTATGTAAAAAAAAATAGGCGATTGGTGGAATATATAGCAGAGCTTGAAGGATAGTAATGGAAATATGATAACTAATCTATATCAGATGGAAAGAATATTTTGAAAAACTACTTAACTGTGGGGAGCCTATAAACACATTACCATGCGAAGAAATACAGACCTGTGAACCTGAAATAGAGGAACCAGACGTAGAAGAAGTCATCTGCAGTATCATGTTTCTACGGAACAACAAAGCAACAGATTCAGATGGAATTGTTGCAGAAATGATTAAGGAAGGAGGTCGAAATCTACATGAATGTGGAGAGATGAAAAAATACCTAGTGATTGAAGAGAATCAGTACTGATCCCAGTATAAAAAAAAGACGATAAGACTAAGCGTGAAAACTACAGATGAATATCCTTACTACAAACGGGTTACAAAAAACTATCTGCTATACTTTTAAATAAGTGAGAACATACTGGGAGACTATCAAGCAGGTTTCAGGAAGGTTAGATCAACAGAAGATCAAATATTTTATCTACGTCAAAAAAAAAACCAGAAAAGTACTGGGAATATGGAAAAGAAGTACAATATATCTTCATTGACTTCAAGAAAACTTATGACAGCATAAATAGGAGCAGCTTATGGAAAAATTATGAAAGAATTTGAGTTACATAATAAATAAATCAGTTTAACCAGAATATTCATGGAAGATGCACAAATATAATAATATATAAAGGAAGAAAGTCAGAACCCTTGTGTATAAGAATTAATTTAAAACAACGTGATACATTATCTCAATTACTATTCAACCTAGTACTAGAAAAGGTTATCAGAAAAGTGAAAGTAGAAAGCAGTACAAAAGAACAAGCTAAAATAGATACGCTGATGACATCGACACATACATCTGAGAGATATGGCATTAAAAGTGGGCTTGACCATTAACCAAGATAAAACAGAGTGTACGAAGCATTCTCATTTTCCTCTTCATTATACAATCTTGTTTCTAGCGTGGGGGTGAAACATCAACAGATATATTTGGATGTAAATAAGCACAACGAAGCTTGTGTTAACTTTTTTTTCCAGCTGATTATTAGATAAACAGCAACAACAACAACAACAACAACAACAAATGGTTGGCAACTCATCAGATCAAGCATGTATTTTCATCCGCTAACTTTGTCACTTTGTTCTTTTTTTTTTTCTTAAAGATCTCCTTATATTTGCTAACGTTGCCACTTTTTCTATAGAACTCCTTACATAAGTTAACTTTGTCAGTTTTCTTTGGTACACATTTCGTTACATATGTTAACTTTGCCACTTGATTCTTTTTCTTTCTGGAGATCTCTTTATATACGTTAACTTTGACATCTTTTCATAGACATAAATATCGGGATATAAATCATCTTTTCCACCTTTTCTGCACATATAAACCTAAGAATGATAGTTAATTTTGTCACCTTTTATTTTTTTTAATAGACATACGCCTTAGGATGTAAGCCATCTTTATGTTCTTTCATAGACATAAATCTAGTGTTATAAGTTAACGTGATAATCTGGGGTTTTCTTTGTTTTTTTTCTCACTTTTACATATATATGTCGAGATATAACTTAGCCTAGTTATCTTTTTTTCGACATAAACTTGAAATATATAAACTGTGTCACGGTTGTTCTTTTTTTATGGACATAAACTTCGGGGTATAAGTTAATTTTATCACCTTCGTTCTTTTATATGTATACAGACCTTGATATAAAGTTAACTTTGTCAGTTCTTTTATATACATATAGACCTTGGTATATAAGTTAACTTTGTCACCTTTGTTCTTATATATATACAGACCTTGGTATATAAGTTAACTTTGTCACCTTTGTTCTTATATATATACAGACCTTGGTATATAAGTTAACTTTGTCACCTTTGTTCTTATATATATACAGACCTTGGTATATAAGTTAACTATGTCACCTTTGTTCTTATATATATATATATACTCGTATATAGACGTCAGTATATTCTTAGCTTTGTCATCTTTGTTGTTATATATATATATTGTTTATATATGTCAACTTTGTGACCTTTGTTTTTTTTCCTATGAATATAAACCCTCAGTATATAAGTTAACTTTCTTACCTTTTTTTGTTTTATTTGTAAATCTGAGTCTGGTAACAGCTTCGCCACATGTGATCTTCTTTTTTCTTCCCAACAGACGTGGCCATGTTAGACATCGAGAAGACTGCGCGCACGGTGTCGTTCGTTCAAATCCCCAAACAAGGATTAACTGACACGTTTTCATGACAGCGTTGATCAAGACCCACTAGCAAGCATGTTCCACGCTGGCGGACACAAGGGCATGAACACCAGGGGGAGGTCAAGCGGGTTAAGCAGGAACTACCCTCATTTCCTCAGTCACGTGGACTGGAAAGCGCCCCTCCGCTGCGGCATCCTCTTCTGCACCGTCAGCTGCATCTTGTTTGTGATCGGGGTCATTCTGACCTGGCTAGGTATACGTAGAAGTGAGCTCAATATTAGAGTGTGTGTTTCTGCATGTTCTTTTAGCATGGTGTACTCACCCATGAGCTGTTATCGTGATTGTTGCATGGTGGTTTTATGAAAACGATAACGAAAATTTAAGCTCACAGTCTCTACAGACAAGCCGTCAAACGAGCTGACATTTGAAAAAAAAATAGCACATGGAAAATAATGACTGAAATTAAATGATTCTGACAAAAATGAATACAAAAGCTGGTCGTTTATTCAGATAAATATCATAACGAGATACAATCCGTCAAAAATAACGGTTTCAGAAATGAAAATATAAAATTCACTCAAAACAATGCTGAGCTTTATCTAAAGGAACCAAATAAAAGAGCGACAGTATGATCAATAAAAATTATATGCAAAGACAAACCATTCATATAGTAATAAATGAGAGAGAGAGAGAGAGAGAGAGAAATAGTACGTTAACATAGTCAGATATTTCATAACCTTTCTCTCTCTCTCTCTCTCTCTCTCTTTCTCTCTGGACCTTTAGGTGCCCAAGGCACATGAGACTTTGGCAAGCGTTTTCCACAAAGGCCTGTCCTTCACCTTTCTTTATGCTTTTGCCCAAGTGAGCCCTCTATTACTCGGCATCCTCTCTGAGAAGAATGTCTCATTTGATCCCCATAACTTCTGTTTCCCTGGGGTGTCTATTTCAGTGATATTTGTTGCTTGTTTGTAATGAGTTACCAGTCATTTGGTGTACATGCCCTAGCCATCGCCAACGTCTTTCCTCAGCAATCGAAGTCAATGGCTTCATCTAGATGTATGCGTGTCCTAATCACGCTGAGGTTTTCCGGTGAAAAAGTCCAACGCCGGAATGGTAGGGCGACCACCTCTCACCCGGCGGTGATACACGGGTATCTCAAAACACGTCGAGGTTTTCCGGTGAGAAAGTCCAACTCTAGATCAAACTGGTGCAACGAAAACCACAGTGTCACGTAATCCCGCTTCTGAGACCCATCAAGAATACAGGCTCAAGCCGTGCGATACTCTGACCCTCTTGTGGTCCTCTCGGGGACCTCGTGCGGTCCTTTGGGGACCAAGGGATCTATAGAGGACCGCAGGGGTAAATTCAGTAGAATCACAGGGCGGTCTTAGTGGTAGAAGCGAACGAAGAAGAAGAAGAAGAATGGCTTCATCTGCACTTCTGTCAGCAAAGTGCTATTCGTTATAATATTTGGCCAAAATATTGGTCCAGTCATTCATAAACATTTAGTCTGGAAGGAATTCATTTTCTGTTGTTTTGATGGTTTTCCAGCATTCACTTCAGTAGAATAAAACACTTGGCACGTAACAATCCTGATTCCCGTTTACGTGCTCAATTTTTTGGATTTCATTATATTGTGCAGGATTGCCAGAGCCTGGTTTGATCTAGTTACCTTATTGTTGGTGTCCTCTTCGTTGCCTCCATCTTCTGCTAATCCACTGCCAAGGTATACAGATTCTTTGACCTCCTCCACTAACTTGGTATCTACGTTCAGTACACTGCTGCCGTTCGCATTTTTGTTTCATTAACTTTGCCTTTCCTACTTTTATTTCTAGTCTTATTTTACTTGCATTTTAGACTAACTTATTTGTTTATCTTACCTCGAATGCAGTGATACATAACTATCTAAACATACACAATGCTGAATATTCAGCTCATAAACTTTCAGTGGGCGTAAGAATACCAAAAGGAGATTTTTGAAAACTCAGTTGTTTTTTTTCCCCTGTCTGTCAACTTCTGGACTGGTTTCTTTGGGAGATTGAAACTCGCTGCAGGAAAAAAAATAAGCAAACAAATGAACAAATAAGCACAGAATGGAACAAATAAGCAAACAAAGGAACAAATAAGCAAACAAACAGAAAGCACATCACCCGTTCACGAGCGAGCCGGCACTTTTACGAGTGTCACAGAGATATTAAATGAGGCACCTCCTACTTTCAAATTTTCACTCAAAGTGAACTCTGAATAAAGCCTGAAACTTTAATTTCTTCCTTTTACAATTGCTCTTTTACGACATCTAATTACGGATATTCTATTCCCACTTATCATACACCGTTGAAAAAAAACTTTTAGTAAATTTGTACAAATGACGATGACAAACATGCTTCAGTTACTGAATAAAGGCTTGGGTTTACTAGTAGTCAATAACCATGCTTCAGTTACTGAATCTTTTCGCCTAAAGACAGCCCACTGCAGACTACTGAGCCACCTGCATCGACTCAAAATGTCTCACACAGACGAGTGTCCATGTAGCAGTGGAGTCCAGACTCCAGAACATATCCTACAAGAGTGCCCAAACCATGCAGACCTGAGGCGTGAGGCGTAGCCAGAGGACACAAGCTTGTGGCAAAAGCTTCGGGGCTCCTATCAGATCTGGAGAGAACTGCGGGCTTTGCCATGTCGACAGGGATCAGGATCTGAAGTGACCAACAACCTCGAACACAGAAGAAGAAGAAGAAGAAGAAGTTACCAAATAAAGGCTTGGATTTACTGATAGCAATAACCATGCTTTAGTTACTTAATAAAGGCTTGGGTTTACTGATAGCCAATAACCAACACTGACATTTTGGAGAAATCAGAAATACGCTAGAATGGGATGGAGATAATATTCAGTAAAGATGTATGATTTAATGTACTTGAGAATTGCAGGCAAAATCAAGAACAGATGTGAAGAAGAAAAAGAAAGCAATTTCAGCTCAAAAATAATATTATCCCAAGGAATAATTAAAACGGATGGAAGGACGTAAAGTCTACATGATAGCTGCAGAAACTGATCAAGAAAATATGCTGTGAAGTCAGTTTACAACTTGTACGATCAACGGGGCTGTAAAGTGCTAGCATGATGGCGGAAAGTCGAATGAAAACTATGCTATGAGAGATGGGAAAGCCTAGATGATAGTTACAAAATTCACTAGCTCTTGACAAAATAGTAGACTGCATCACAAGGACTCTATATGAAATGATAATAAGTTGAATGGAAAAAAGGGGAGAGAATACCGTGGAATATTAGGTCTAAGTTCGCGTACCACGGTCTGTAGTAAGTCAATGTACTTATAATCCAATGTATAGTTTTGACTGTTTTGTGATCAAATGCACCATGTTGCTTGATTGTAACTGAAAGACCCTCTGTTAGATCTTGCATTGTATTGTTACCAGTTCTCTTAACCCTCTCCTCCTTCCCCAGCCCATCCTCAGAGAGCAGGTACCTTTAGGTCCTCCCGGATTTGAAAGTGTTGTAGTTTAGATTCTCTGAAATATGAAAGATGAGTTCAAAAGGAGACAATTTTCGTTTCATTCTCGAATCCTTTATTGGCCAACATAAATTTTCCTTCCACAGTCAATTCATAGAACTGAATGAAAATAATAGTAGAATTAGTAATAATAGCAATGCAGTAATAATAATAATAGCAATAACATTAAAGTTTTTCCTTTTAGTCAGCAAAACATCCAAGACTAGAACAGCGGTCATATTCAAGTACGTTTAGTAAAAGGCTTCCATTAACGTCTATACAAATACATAAACTGAAACAGTGATCTTATGTAGAGAGTTTAAATACATGATCTGTTTTGTTAAAGCAAGGTGTACTGTGGAACTGCAGTTTTTCATTTACAATAGATCTAATCACTTGCGTGGATACATGGTTCTCTGCTTAGTAGGGTGATCCAGTTCCGCTGAGGTGGGGGTCAGTTGTCACATCATTCCAGAAGCAATGAGACAATACTTTAATGTTTGAAATAGAGGTTGAATACATGCAACAGATCCTGGATCAATTACTAACTAATAATGGAGATGCAATGAAGGAAATTAAAATGAGGACATCTATCGCTCTTCAGAATGTAAAACAAATAAAGAAGCTGTGGAGAGGAACAGACAGAACTACACAAATAAGATTTTTAAGGACATGCATCTTTCCCATCGCAACATATGCCTGTGAGACCTGGAAACTTAACAAAACAGCTGAGAAACGCATAAATGCCTTTGAATGTTAATGCTACAGAAGAGTTCTTCAAATATCATTGACACAAAAAAGAACAAATATATCCATACTACAAGAACTTAATATTGAAGAAGGCTGGCTAGTAAAGAGGATTAAAGAGATGAAACATAAATATTTTCGACACATTAAACGTTATGATAATTTAGAGAAGATCGTCTTGGAAAGGTACATAATGGGAACAAGAAAGAGAGGAAGACCAAGGCGAAGATGGCTGGAAGACATCGTTGATGATCTGCAAATGGATGCATCAGAAGCAGGCCATCTTACTCACAACTGAGAGACCTACAGGAGAGCTGTTCTGGAGGCAAAGTTCCGAAGGGACATGCAAATGACTGACATGCAACAGATTTTAAACAAAACTCTTTCCTCAGAATTTAAATATGTTTTCGGTTTTCCAGTTGGTGTAGGCTTCCGCAGTTGGTTGTTTTTTTTAAATAAACCTGTACACTGATATACCGCAGTGTTTTGTACATAAATATAAATATATGATTATACATCAAACATTAATCATTCACTGAGTTTGATACGGACATTTTTTTAAAATTTCGTTTTTTAGATATTAAAAATAAAATTTAAGCAAATTTTTGTCTTGTTCCTTGTGTCACAATTTATACACATCAGCTTTTTCCCCCATTATGCATGGAAAGCCTTCAGGTATGTTCTGGAGAATGCTTATAAAGAGTGGCATTAATTTACCTATTTCCAAGAAAAGTCTTTCTCATTAACTCTGCGTTCTGTTTCACAACACTGAGCAAATGGTTTTATCATACGTTGTTTATAGATGGAAAAGCTGACAAGAAAGTAAAGCTTACCTGACAGCTGGAGAAACTGAGGAAGAGAGCATGCTCAGCTCCACTAGAAAACTCATATTTTACATCACTTATTATGTGTGTCTTTTGTTGCCGCCTCCACGCAGTGCCGGATTTTGACTTGATGAAGACCTAAGGCGTAAATATTGGTGACATCCATCTTATTAAGAAATAAATGCACCAAGAGGTCTCACGAAGGCCCGCCCGCGCGGGTTGTTAGGTCCAAAAACTGTAGCTTGTTCAATTTGTGCCTATGTCCATTATTTCCTCCACCGCAAAATAAATATTTGCTTGACTTTTATTTCTACTTTTATTTATTTTTAACCACGCTGTAGCGTAGAACTAGCGGCACTTTTACATAACTCATTCCCCCCTTTCCTTTATCCCCAGCACGTTTTAAAAAAGAACAAAAAACTACTTCCATAGGAGCTTTGCTTTTGTCACTTTATTTCTTTGTTGCGGTTGTCCCCCCCCCCCCCCAAGTATTTATGAGGGATAAAACCATGCTTCAATCCCACGCAATACAGCCAAAAGTCATTTCAGATTCAACAACATATAACTACCCCCACATTTCTAACGAGTGATAACTTAGTCATTACATATAATAAGTGCTCTTTAACACGTTGGACTCTGAATGAGATGCTCTGTGGGGTAAAAGGTAAAGTCCCTGCTTTGTAGGGTAAAAGATAAAGTCCCTGTTTTGTATGGTAAAAGGTAAAGTCCCTGTTTTGTATGGTAAAAGGTAAAGTCCCTGTTTTGTATGGTAAAAGGTAAAGTCCCTGTTTTGTATGGTAAAAGATAAAGTCCCTGTTTTGTATGGTAAAAGATAAAGTCCCTGTTTTGTATGGTAAAAGGTAAAGTCCCTGTTTTGTAGGGTAAAAGGTAAAGTCCCTGTTTTGTATGGTAAAAGGTAAAGTCCCTGTTTTGTAAGGTAAAAGATAAAGTCCCTGTTTCCATGCCATTAACGGTATATTGGGGATACAGTGTTAGGTCTGTGTTTCCAAGACCTTCGGCACATGAAAGTCTGACGTGGTCAGTATCACACCTGGCTGTATTTATCTTCCCAGATTTCTCTGGTACCCATTTTTAGAGGCTGGGTGGACCCCGGGGCCTGTTTGGTGTGTACCAGAAGAAAAAAAAATCCCTACTGCTGGGACTTGAACCCGGAAATACCGGATTAGTAGACCAATCGTCTAACTTCTCAGCCAACCAGGCTTCTTTGTAAGGATATTTATTTATGTGCATGCTTTAGTAAGTATTCTCTTGAAATAGAAAAGAAAATACTGTCTAAATGAATATCTGAATATGGCTTTCTGAAATAGCGATTTTAAACTACAACAACTCTCTCCTCAATAGACTGCACTATCTATCTATTCATAACAGATAGTGGCAATTGGAATAACAGAACATAAATCTTTGTTTGCAGAATTTCTAATTAATTAAGAAGCAATATCGTTTGTAACGAAAACCTAATTAGACAAACAACAGTTGAAGGGTTTCGATGCATTTTTTTTTAGCCTTGCTCGTGAGATTTCTAGCGAGAAGGCGCCATGACACCTTGTTCGTCCTTTGGTGCTGTGTTCCTGGCATCAGCCGAACTATTTTGCAAAGGAATTGACGAGACTTGATTGTGACGAAGGCGATTGAGATTTCTATTTCCTTAAGTTCGTTGTACGGAAGGCACGAAGACTAGGTTAGAGCAGCGTTTTTCAAGCGGTATGATCCGTCACGCTGGTATGCCGCAAGATGGCCAAAGATCTGCTGACACACATACAAATTTGTAAAAATATTTTTGTTAAAATTATACCTCACTCAGTGTAATGTTATTATTAAAATAACATAAGTTCATGCTTAATATGCACCTAGGTGTGCCGCGACAGTAATTTGGACTGTCAGGTTTCCAAAATATGTAATATTTTGAGAACTACTGCAGTACAGCACACGCCAGTTAAAAGTTTAAGAACTACTGCAGTACAGCACACGCCAGTTAAAAGTTTGAGAACTACTGCAGTACAGCACACGTCACTTAAAAGTTTGAGAACTACTGCAGTATAGCACATACTTCACTTAATAAGACTGTTTTTTTTTTCTTTTCATCCCATGGTATTCACCCTGCATCAGCGTAATAGGCTTTCTGGTTACAGGTAGATGGGAATACACTGACTCAGTACCCACAATTTTTTTTTCCGCAGGAGTCCACGATGTCTTTGGTGAGAGTGTGCCGATTACAGGTCCAATACTCCTCGCTGTTGGCGGCCTTATGCTTCTCCTGGCCTTCCGACAGTTTTATATGGCCCACGTGAGGAAAAGAGCACACAGGAAAGCTGTCGAGGTCAGAGCCATTAACGTAACCTCATTTTTTTTTTCGGGTGTTACTGGCTGTAAACATGACATCATCTAATTATTTCGGTGCGTGCACTCACTACTTAACACTACCTGAAACTTCTCCACTTGTTTACAATTTTATGAAATCCTACTACACTTTTTTTTAACATTACACGAAATCTTTCGACGCTGTTTATAATTACACTAAATGTTTCCACGCCGTTTACAATTACACGAAATCTTTCCACGCCGTTTACAATTACACAAAATCTTTTCACGCTGTTTATAATTACACGAAATCTTTCCAGGCTGTTTACGATTGCACGAAATCTTTCCACACTGTTTAACAATACATTCAGATCGGTTCTATATAATCACCATCTCATTACACATTTCCTTTCCCTATCTGTGATATTGAAATCTGTCAAAAGATTAATATTAAATTAAGATCCCCTTCTCTTGAACTCTTCTACTTCTCAGTTAATTTCCAAATCTTCAGCTTTTTAAAATGAGTTGTCTATCTATCTATCTATCTATCTATCTATCTATCTATCTATCTATCTATCTATCTATCTGCCTGTCTGTCTGTCTGTCTATCCATCCATTTATCTACCCGTCCTTCCTTCTATCTATCTATCTATCTATCTATCTATCTATCTATCTATCTATCTATCTATCTATCTATCTGCCTGTCTGTCTGTCTGTCTATCCATCCATTTATCTACCCGTCCTTCCTTCTGTCTATCTATCTATCTATCTATCTATCTATCTATCTATCTATCTATCTATCTATCTATCTATCTATCCATCCATTTATCTACCCGTCCTTCCTTCTATCTATCTATCTATCTATCTTTCTATCTATCTATCTATCTATCTATCTATCTATCTATCTATCTATCTATCTATCTATCTATCTATCTATCTGTCTATCTATCTATCTGCCTGTCTGTCTGTCTGTCTATCCATCCATTTATCTACCCGTCCTTCCTTCTGTCTATCTATCTATCTATCTATCTATCTATCTATCTATCTATCTATCTATCCACCTGCTGCATGTCTGTCTGTCTGTCTGTCTATCTACCTGTCTGTCTCTCTGACAAACTTCTGTGTTTTCATTCATTTTTTTAAACCCCCCCTAGTCTTTGTGTTCTACATAATTTCCACAGTAACAGTTGCAGTTTAGCCAAGAATACCACCTCATTTTCACGAACCGCATCACAGAGCAGATCTAGGTTTCTCTGGTCCCTGTTAGCTGACAATTCCCCATTTAAAGGAAATGGAATGAGACAGTAGCTATTGTTCCCAGCACGACATTAATATAATAAGCTATAACTGTCACTCACTCTCAGCATCACCCACGAGAGAAAGCTCACCTCCCCGTGTCCAGAACACACTGCCACGGGCCTCAATTTGGAAAGCCAAATACCTGGCATAGAAGGAAACACTGTTTCTTAACACAAAAGGAGAATATCATCTGGAAGGTTTTCTAGCACTCCACTTTCATTTCACAGTGTTACGGTGTCATTATGGTAGATCCGTTTTTATATAAAATATCCAGCTAAGAAGA
Source organism: Achatina immaculata (assembly GCA_009760885.1). Taxonomy (NCBI): domain Eukaryota; kingdom Metazoa; phylum Mollusca; class Gastropoda; order Stylommatophora; family Achatinidae; genus Lissachatina; species Lissachatina immaculata. The sequence continues at coordinate 13,830,614 of CM019702.1, forward strand.
CGCACATAATATCTAAGTAGGAAAGAAATCCGTGTGTATTTCTGATGACAATAACTGACAATTCCGGCCGAGAGACGAGTCTGATGCGCTTAACTGAAATTTCTCTACATTTTAAAGAGAAGATATTGATTTGTATTCTGTCCAGTGGCGTAACCAGACAGAATGGGGCCAGTTTGAGAGTTTGTGTGGAAGAAAAAAAAGGGGGGGGAGGTAATATGTGGATTTATAAGTGCAGTATTTTCAGACACATAAATATGGTCATGGCTTCACTGCAGCGAGCAGAATCTATGTCCTATTTTATAGTGTAGTTCAGGCAGCATATAATAAACCCGATATATCTTCCATATAAGTGCAACAGAGCGTACAGCCTGTTCTGTTATAGTGTAGGATTTGCCAGTAAAGAAGGAAATAATTTGTGTTTTTCCTTGCAGATTTAACGCCCCTGGTATTTTTATGATGATTTTGGTTGTTCATAGTAGTCGCCCTTAAGATAGTGTGTTGTACCTTTCGCCTGTGATCCTTGAATTGTGTGATCGATGATCGGAGCAAGATTCTGAGCCGCAGGAGTTAGCCTGGGCTTGAAATTGTGTAGAACACGTACTTTTTTTTTTTTTAGTTGTGATTCTAGCTAGAAGTGTAGTTTGTGAGAGTTTCAGTGTAGGTTCTCATGCCGGTGACTTGAGTTATCGTAGTAACCTGCCCAGAACTATGCTCATTATTGCTGGACGTCTATTTTACTATGTGACAGTACATGTTTTCTTTTATCATACCGTATCCATCCATCTTCGTCTACGGTGTGTTATTAAATGCCATTCTACTGTGACAGTATATGTTTTGTTCATCAAGTCGTATCCGTCCATCTTCGTCTATGGTGTGTTATTAAATTCCATTCTAATGTGACAGTATGCTTTCTTCATCAAGTCGTATCTATCCATCTTCGTCTACGGTGTATTATTAAATGCCATTCTACACTGCCATTCGTTGACTGATGGCTTCGTAATTTGTAACAGTAGACATGAGAGAAGTGGATGGACGTGGGAGTTGTTATTAACTCTGATTACACAGCACGAATATCATAACTTCAACGTCTGTGGGAGCAGCCTACGAAACATATTCAACCTCAACAAGTAGAATTTCCGTCTTCAACCACATATCAACTCTAACAAAATCATTATAACACACTCACCAATGTTTTACAATAGCAAGAAAAAAGACTCGTGTTACGCAAATGTGTGCTATGAAAATATAGGCCTTATGGGGCCTATGCAAGATGGGAATATACTGACTCAATACCCACAATTCTCTTGAAGCATTATCCATAATTATTAACGCTTTACAAACTAACTTCTTCCGGTAATTATTTTTTTATTTCGCCAAAATAAGATTGGACAAATGTTTCATGGCAGATCTAAGCTGTCATCCATCCTGCTTAGCTATGTTTGTGGTCAACAGCAAGGCTAGATTTTACAATTCTCTTTAAAGCCCACCAGCTGACAGAGTGATACATCACCAAAAGCTTAAGCTTACTGACTTCCTTAGTGTTGGCACAAAATACCACTTTTATTCGATCTTTTTTTTAAGAGCTTTAAATCCAGGAGAAGGTTTTAAAGCATTGGAAATGTAGATTCTTGAAGACATACGTTTTATGTGTAAGACCTGTTTCATAAAAAATCTGATAAAAAATATATTCTTCTTCTATTATTTTCTTAATCACTGGTGCATATTCTGTTATTTGCTTATCTGCCATTGAATTATAGCAATTTTTGACACCCTTAAACTAGCCACTGATAGCAGTAAAGGGAATAACATCTGCAGGATTTGGAGATCAACATATATAACATGTGCTGGCTGATTGATTCTGATAAAGAGTTGTTCCTGATTTTTTTTGCTGTTTATTTGGTCAAACAATCAATGAGCAATGTCTCCATTTCCTCAATATTTCTGGGTTTTGTTCTTATTGACAAAGATTGCTAGACGTTGTCTCATTAATTCGCTTCTTTTCCTCAATGTTCCTTCTGATTGTAGGTAAAGTCTTTTATTAATGCCTGTATTTCTCACAATATCACGTGTCCTCTCATTTCTTTCCAAAAGTTATTATTGTCTCAACCTTGTTTTTTTATGCTAGTATCTTTTCTTTTGCACTGACTGATTTTCATGGTTGAACTTTGACTCCTACACATAAGTAATTAAATTTATTGTTGTGGCTCAGTTATTTGGGTAAAACTATTTATTTCTAAGTTTCTTCATGCTTAACAAAATATTTGTAGTAATCCCACTTATGAGGATTGAATCATCATCATCAGGTGCATTGTCGACTGGCTTGGCTATTATGCTTCTCCAGAGTACACGATCCTTCATGCAGGCCATCAGCTCAGTTGATGATCTCCTCTCACACCATCCCGTCAGACTGTCCAGTATCATTTCTCTTGGTCTTCCTCTTGATCTTCTTCCTTCTATTTTTCCTGTTGTTATAATATTTTCAATGCCCCCTCTTCTCATTGCATGTCCTATGAAAATACTTGTCTCTCTCTTATCTTTTTGACAAAGTTTTTTTGTCTCTCCAGCTCTTCTCATACATTTTTTATTAGTTATTTTTGCTGTCCAGGGGATTCGCAACATTCTTCTAATAAACATTTCTGCTGCTTCCAATGATTTTTGTGCAGACTTGCCTATTGTCCATGATTCACTTCCATATAACAAGATAGATTCAATATAGCATTTTAGGACTCGTTTTCTAACATTCATTGATAAGGATGTGTTGGCTTAGATGTTTCTCATTCTCTGAAATGCAGTCTTTGCTTGGCCTATTCTGTTCCTAATTTCTGTTCTGCATTTCCCATCTGAAGTTATTACTGCTTCAAGGTATTTGAATTTCTGCACCTGCAGAACATAAAAGTAAAGGAGACAGTATACATCCTTGTTTCACGCCTGTTTCAATCTGGAACCATTCACTCATCCCTTCTTCTGACTTGACTGCACAAACATATCCATTGTAGAAGTCCTTAATGATGTTGATAATTTTAGATTGTATTCCATACAGGTTTAAAATTCTTCATAGTGAATCTCTGTGTATGTTATCAAATGCCTTTTTAAAGTCTATGAAGTTCAGTATTAATGGTTTCTGCTTTTCGATATGTTCTTCAAGTAGTATTCTGAGAGTAAAGATCTGGTCGAGACAGCTTCTCCCTTTTCGAAATCCTGCTTGTTCTTCTCTCATTGCAGTATCCACTATATCTTTGAGTCTATTCAAAATGACTTTGCAAAATACTTTTGACACAACTGATCTTTACCTGGCATTTAATGGTTTAACAAAATACTGCAGATTATATTCTTTAAGAAAGTTTGAACTATCTTATATGCCAGGAATATCAGTTGGCGGGTGCAACCTTAAGAACTTAAGATATGCAGACGACACAGTCTTGACTGCTAAAAGTGAAGGGGAGCTACACGCTCTTCTGGACATCGTGGTTCGTGAAAGTAAAAATAACGGTCTCAGCCTGAACAAAAAGAAGACTGAAGTGACGGTCATATCAAAGAAAAGAATAACACCAAAATGTAGCATTACCATCGATGACACAAAACTGAAACAAATTGATAGATTCAAGTACTTAGGAACGATTATAACAACTGATGGGTAATGTCACAACGAAGTAAAAAGCAGACGTGCTCAGGCCAAGTCAGCATTCCAGACAATGAGATACATCTTGTGCAACAGATCCATATCAATGGAAACAAGATTCCGAGTACTTAAATGTTACATCGAGCCAATTTTGTTTTATGGGTGTGAAGCATGGTCTATGAATAAGAGAGTACAGCGAGAAATGGAGGTTATGGAAATGTGGTTTGTAAGAAGGATGTTGAAGGTACCATGGACAACCAAGAAAACCAAGGAAGAAGTCTTAAGAGAGCCTGGAGTTAAAAAGCAAATTATAGCAAAGATCAGAGGCAGACAAGCGAGATTTATAAGACATTTCCTGAGAAGAGGAAAATTGGAACACATTGTGGCAACTGGACAAATTGAATGAAGAAGCGACAGAGGAAGACAGAGAGAGAAGTTACTGGATGCGCTGTCAGTGTGGCTAGGAAGAAAGTCACCGGCGGATCTCATAATAAAGTCTAAAGACAGAGAATTGTGGAGAGAAATGATCGCCTACGCCACGCGGCATGGCAGTTGAATTACACTGAATTGAGTTATCTTAGTTTATTCCATTTTCAGCTTTATCAAATATTTACGACTAAATTACTCCTTTCATATCTTGTATTATTGTTTCATTATTGTAGCTGCATATTTTGCTCCATTTTATTATTATTATTATTAATAAATGTCATAAAATATGACAGAAATCATTTACAACATTTTTGTACAAAAAATATGTTAATGTTTTAATGAATAATTCAATAATATACTTTGTTTTTCTGTTGCTCTTTTGTTTTCAGGAAGGAAGAGATGTTGTGTGTCAATATTTGCATTGAAGAACAGTCTATATTATTATATATATATATAAATATTTTCATGAAATTATCTCCTCCGTATATCTTATTTGTCAATATTTTAAATTCGGTTATCTCCTCCTCGTCAACTTATTTTCACAAAACGTATGGAGCTGTACTGTTTCAAAGATCAGTAGCTCAAGCTCTTAGAACTTCCTTTCTGAGACTTCGATCGCTGACTGTTACTGACTTATCGCCCTTGGTATACGCAGAAAGGTGAAACTCCTTAGATCAAGCCACAGTGCCAGACTTTTCGGTAAAGTTCAAAATAGAGCCCAAAGTTTCCCAGCACTTTTTGGATTATAACCCACATCTACGCCTCAAATATTTTGATACCTCCCCGCCTCCCCCGCTTTCCCTGTATGCAGCTTAAAAGTCAACCAAGTTCTGGTTTCATGCCAGTCTAGCTTTGGTCGTCATTGATTTCCACAATCATCATTCTTTGCATTTTCTATAAGCTGTGTGTTGGACCGTGCTCCATTCCACTGTAGTCCGTCAAGTATATTGTTTCTTTGTCTTCCTCTGGCCTTTTATCACTCCAGATTTCCTGTTGTCACTAGGTGTACCAGTATGCATCTTCTCAAAACATGTTCTACAAATCTGGATTGCGCTGTTCTGACCTTTGCCCTAATTTCTTTATTTTGGAGAGTGTCACTTAGAATCGTTTGTTTTCTTGGCTGGTCATAAATCAATCTAGTCGTTTACATGTCCTTTGCGGAACTTTGCCTCCCTATCAGATCTCCTGTAGACCTCTAGGTTGTAAGCAAATGCCATGCTGCTGATGCATCCATTCGCAGATCATCAACGATGGCTGGTCATAAAAATGTATAATATAAATATACTCCAATGCGCCCAAACAAAAAGAATATTCAAATTCTCCCCCTGTGAGGCGTAATTAATCATTCCAGTAAGTTTATCAAACTAAAACGAGGTTGCGTTTTAGACAGGCTGACACCATTCTCAGAGTCAGCAGATTCTGTTGAGCACAATTCTGGCACTGAGGAGTCAAGAACTGAAAGTCGTTCTGAGACTATCGTTCGACAAGTTCAGTGTCCTGATGAACACAATGACGTTATATCCAGTTTGTTGACACAGAATAAGGATGTCTTTGCCTTGACTGATACCGAGATTTCTCACACCTCGACAGTTCAGATGAAGAATGATACCGGCGATCATCAGCCAATCTCCAGGAAACTATATCATACTCCGTTAGCGAGTAGAGAGGCGACTGAGAAGGCCGTTGAGAATATGTTGCGTGATGGAGTAATTTCCCGCACTATCTCAGAATGATTATCAGCAGTTGTCTTGGTGACTAAGAAGGATGGTACGGATCGTTTCTGTTGCGACTACCGTGCACTCAATGCTATGACGCGTTAACTATCGTATCCTTTGCCATGCATTGGGGATATTCTGAGCACGATTGGAAAAGCCAAGTTTTTCAGCACCTTAGATGCTCGATGTAGCTTTTGGTGCATCCCCTTGTCCGATGATGCACAGCAGAAGTCAGCTTTTAGCTGCCATCTTGGATGTTTCCGTTGGAATTTTATTGCCTTTGGTTTAAAAGGGGCACCATCTACCTTTGCCGCACTCATGGACATAGTATTGCAAGGCTTATGAAAGTTTGCACAAGCCTATATTGACGATATACTGGTGTTCGCTGATGGAACGATCGAAGACCATGTTCGCGATCTTCAGACGGTATTCAACCGATTGCGCGAACACAAGGTCAAGTTTAAACTATCAAAATGCCACTTTGCGGCCTCGGAGACCAAGTATCTCGGTTATGTCATCGGTCAGTCGGACATATTTCCTGATCCTGAGAAGGTCAGAGCCATTGCCGAAATGCAGTCTCCTTTGAATGTGAAGGAGATGTATTCTTTTCTGGGGACGTGCAGTTACTATCGAGGGTTCATTCTCAATTTTTCGGAGATCTTGCCTCCTATAGTTGACCTCTCCAAGAAGGGCCATAGATTCAAATGGTCTCCAGATTGTCAAATGGCGTTCGAGTTTCTGAAGGATGCGGTATCCCGATTTGTAGAAACCACTTGCCATGTATACAGATGCCTCCAATGTTGCGGTTGGAACTTGTTTAGTGCAGACGGCTTCCACTTCTGATGGGCTCTCAGTCGAAGAGCCATTATATTTTCTTTCGCAGAAGCTGTCGCGCTCTCAGACTAAGTTGTCTACTTTCGAGAGAGAAGCGTATGCTGTCCAGTACGCCACGCAGAAGTTGAGATATTTTCAGGCGAATAGACATTTCGTAGTAAAGTCTGGCCATAGACCCGTGGTGGATACATTCCTCAGTCGGCAGGAGATGTCAGACGTCAAGTTGTAGACGTGATTTGCTAACCTGCACACCATGGACTTCTAGATGTCGTTTCATCCTCGTGCGCTGGAGGAAACTTTAGCACGTTTAAGTAGTACCACCTCTGTACCAGTATCGGCGCATGTTGTTGACAGAAATCTCCCTCAGTCACAGGGGCCTGAGACATGTGACGTCAGGTCAGTGAGGTTGTGGAGGCATATTCACAGGCTGAGCCCTCGCTTTTAGTAGATTGCTCAGTGCAGACTGACATGCCATGTCCCTGTCAGCTGAAAGAGAGGCTAAAGAGGGCGACCAATACATCGTGTTCTATGGTTCAGGACGTCGCTATTAATGTATCGTTGCCTAGTGGGACCTTCCAGAGGCAGTATGTGCAAGATCGTTGTAGATCTTACTTGCCACGTCCCATTAGACAGAGATTTTCTCTTCCGCCTCCTCCTCGCTTTGTTCCCAGCCCCCCCCCCCCAATGGTACCTGAAGGAAACCCAGCAGAGACTGGTCCCTGGTTCTCAACCCTCAGACTAATATATAGAGGTTGATGCTTCCGCCTCAGCAGTTCCTATGTCGGTGGATGATTTGCCACCCCGGCATGGGCGGAAGAAACGGAGGAGAGCCGATATCTGCCATCAATCTCAGAAGGAACACTGTCCTCACAGTGAAGATTATTTCCCCGACAACACTTCACCTAGTGCCGATTGTAATACGGAGATTGATCAATTGTGGCACTAGGGCAGATAATGGATACCGTGGGCTTGGAAGCGTTCACGATGCAAGATCTTCATAAGGCGCTCATGACAAAGTTCCCTTTATGCAACTGGATATCAAGAAGCAGTTCATAGAACGTGTTGTGATCAATATAATAAGTGCACCTCCTCCTACTGTATAGTTAGAAATCTATAGAGCTTTCTAGAAAAGTACAATAGACACTAGTAGGGTAGTGTTCTTCAGGTAAGGAGTTCATCCTTTGCACCTGTCCTGTTTCTGTGGCAGTAGAAATAGATGGTGTAATTCAAAGAGCTTGTTATTGAAATGTTGTACACACACACACACACACACACACACACACATACATATATATATGTGTGTATATATATATATATATAATATATATATATATATATATATATATATATCTGTGTGTGTGTATTTATGCTTAGCACCACAACTGTTCAACGTACTTTTTAGTAAAATTGTGCGTGCATGAAATTTATGTAGCTGTATAGCCAGTGTTTATAGCTCACTTCTAGTGAGAGTTATCTGTTGAGGTTTGCTTTTGGAGATATTTGGATGGTCACGTATCTACTTTTAAGGGGGTGGGAATATCTGTGACAGCATCACTGAATACTGCACTTATTTCACTATCTTTAGAATATCCTTGATCTTTCTTTTTACTATTTTTAAAAAGTTTTTGTTTCTATCTCAGGGATATAATCCGTGATAAATCTAGTATTTTTGACGATTTGATTATTGCCATAAGACAGGCCAAAGGCAGTTCAAGCTACCTTGAAAAAAAAAATCACGAGGAATCATGAACTTTATCCTGCCATGTTTTATGAAAGTTAAATTTGGAATGTGCAGTTAGTTTTTCACGTAAGGTCATTTTTGGACGTTGATATCCCGAGATTCTGATGACTTTACTGAACTTTATCTGGACATGTTTATAGCTAGCTAAATTTAGATCGTGTACTCTGGAGAAGCATAATAGCCAACGCCAGTCGGCACGACCACTGATGATAATGATGATGAAATTTAGGTTGTTTTTGGGAGACTAAGTCCAAGGTCTGTAAACAGGCGATTTCATGAAGTTTAGTGTACAAAAGTTCAGGGCATAAGTAAATTTTTGTGAACTCGCACGGGGTTAGGAATCTCGTGCTATAGTGAAGATCATAACACCTTTTGTGTGAATGTGAATTTCATGGAGAGATAGTTCTGGAATGATGGCAGAGAAAATGCTTGTTATATAAAAGAATTCAGAGCTGAGTGAAATGATTATTAGAGATGATTCTATTGAGGAAAGTTAGAGTCATGTAGAGGTTGTGTTTGAATTTTTTCTAGAAGTCGGTGTTGAATAGAAGTTTTCCTGTTTTACCTTAGATTCAGTGCTATAGTAATTGTCCTGTAGGAAAAAGTTTTTGTTAGCACGAATGTAATCAGTGTAGTAATATTGTTTTTGACTAGACTGAAAGTGTTACAGTGGTTCTCACCTTTTTGAGGATGTGTGGTATTGTGGATGATTTGTGGAGTTTCATAGAATTGTAAGTTGTGTCTTCATTTGTAACTACTCCGATGTTGGTTATTATTTCCTTCCCCATGACATTGACTTCATGCCCGGGAAGTACAGTGTAGTTTTTGTGATCGCCCTGCCATGTTGGCAGCTCTTTGTTTTGCCTCATCCACATAGTTCATCCAACATTCTATTCATTCAATAAATGTTGACTTTGTATTGTAAATTGAACTCTTGCTTCCTTCATGAGTTCAAATGTGAGTCTAGTCGTGTGTGTGGAAAGTATTGTGACATTCTGTGGTTATTGTAAAGTTGGTGAACCTGGTTTTGTTGTTGAGTCACGTACTGTATAATCATGTGACAGTCTGCAGCTTGGTTTAACAAGTACCAAGCTTGCGGAAACAACAACATATGATCATTTAGTACAGTAATTTTCAGATCTTTAATAGCAACAGACCACTCTATACAAGTGTCATCTTTTCACACTCGTATTCTCCTAGTAGCTGCGCTCTAGAGAGAAACAGTAATACTATTTGCAGCTGATGATAATATATTCCACCAGCTAATTGAAGAGAAACAAATACTGGTTTACTAAGGCTAAATCCTAACAAACTGTAAATAATCCTTTTTTTTATTTATTATACCTTCCAATAACTACGAAAAAGCACACAAAAACAACACATGTACGGATCTTGCAAGCGTTGTTTCTACATTTATTCCATCTTTGTTTATGTCTTGATTGACTTTGAATCTTCTACTTTTTAGGACATTTTATTGTAACACTGGAGACTCAAGTAACTAGGCGACATTTTGTCTAGACTGCTTCAGACACGCCAATCTCAGCTCAGTTTTTGGCGAAGCTAAATCCCGCACTGCAGAAAAGAAAGGGTTACAAAGAGCAAGAAAAGTACAGACTATCCTTTTAGATAAAGCTACCGATGTTGTCAAAATTACACAACAGACAGACTTGTTGTGATTCTTTTTTCTGCGGTTGATAATGCGTATAAAGTGTCTGTTTCTCTTTACCGCTTGACGAGTTTACTTAGATTATTGAAGTGTCTGCTTCTCTGTTGCCATTTGGCGATCTTATATCTGGTTAAACTTTTAGAGTGTCTGCTTCAGTGTTACCATTTGGACAGTTTTAAACTACAGAAGTATCTTATTCTCTGTTACGATTTGGAGAGTTGCAATGAGCTTAAACTTTCAGCAAGTCTGCTTTTCATTATCTTAGTTCCTTCCTCTGTTTTTGCCAAGCTCATACCTTGATCTCTTAACAGAAATACTGCACTTCTTTCTCTCCTTTTCATTCTTTATTCTTTTTTTTTTCTTTTTCACAGTTATCAGTGACGTTTGAGCTCTTCAATGATTTATTTAGCTTTTAAAAAAAAGTAAACCGTACTTAAGATACTTAATGATATCTCTTGAATCTTGAGTTTTTTCCCGACTCTAGACATTATCAGCTAGCTCTTGTCAGAATAAACATTGTGTATAGACTGTTAACATAAGGCTCTGTTGTGAGCAATATCTTGTTAAAGGAAATATGAGCGAGAACATATATACAAACGCGTTCATTTGATAGACGTTTCCCTCAGAATTTGAGATTCCCCCCAACCACCCCACCTTCCCACCCCCATCCCCAGATGACGGTTCTGAATAAGAGGAGGCAAAACATTGGATGTCTAACAGTAATTTGTGTATGCTCATGAATCAGTGAGAGGTGATACAACTCTTGACTGCGAGAGAATGTGTCTTCACGAGGAACGTCCTGAGATAAATGAGAGCTGTCTGAGCAGAGAAGTATGCTTAGATGTCAGTGTCATTAGACATTTGTCTGGACACGCTTGAGATGAAGATGTCTTCGAAGCTGATGAAGATGTCTTCGAGGCCGATGAAGATGTCTTCGGGACCGATGAAGATGTCTTCGAGGCCGACAAAGAAGTCTTCGAGGCTGATGAAGATGTCTTCGAGGCTGATAAAGCTGACTGGACTTGTGTTCATGAGCTTATTAAGCAGAATCGCCCCTTTTCTCAACAAGGATTTTACACAGAGACAGAACATCTCACTGGATAAATGCGCCTTCAGGAATGTGAGTGGAGTGCGCGAGAGAGGCACCCTCGTGATGGCTACCTCGAATGCGTCCTAAACAAGGTGGAATAGAACAGATCTAACACTCACCAACGTTTACTGCGGTTCTCTTGAAGGTGACATGTCACAGGTCAATACTGCGGCCTGCGCTGCCATTTTGCGTACACCACAGTGAGCCAGAAAAGCTGGAGAAGAACTGTTGAGTCGAATGTGGTCATCGTTACCAAAATAATACGAGATAACAACGTTAAATGAGCAAATTCAAGCTTATACGAGAGCGAGTCAAAATGTAACCGCAAATCAAGGGACGTAAAAATTAAAAATAAATGAATACTCTATAGCGAGTCAAAAAGTCTTTTTATATATTTTTCAACTTGATATGCGGCTACTTTTCTACTTGTCCTCGTAATATTATAGGAAAATCTGAAGTTTATTTTGCCTCTCTCATTTATAATTACAAGTTCAGAAAATAAACTAGGAAACACTAAGAAGACGACGTCGCTGTGGTTACATAAGCCATGATCAACATTTCAAACTAGAAAAAGTCGCATATGATGAAATCACTGCGAAGCTCACCCATTTGCCTTATCTTTTTATGTGTGTGTATTTTTTTAAGAGACGTTTATTTGATGTTTATAATTTTTTTCATAAAACTGAGTGGAGTTACCTGATGAAATCCTGCTACTGCTGCTGCTGCTGCTGCTGTTGTTGTTGTTGTTGTTGTTGTTGTTGTATATCAGATCTCACATCCAACTGCGCAAATCCATGGAGAGAAAATCCATTTGCTCCTGGGGCAGTGGCAGATGAAATGCCAAATCAAATGATAGATCAAGTGACAGATCAAGTAACAGATCAAGTGACAGATCAAGTGACAGATCGTTTATCTTGATCAATGGCTCAATGGCTCTGAAGTTGTTTTTTTTTAACCCATGGACCCTCTTTTCGGTCTGAGATCTCCTGTGGATCCTCTTTCCGGTCTGAGAACAGCTGTGTATCCTCTTTCCGATCCGAGAACAGCTGTGTATCCTCTTTCCGGTCCGAGAACAGCTGTGGATCTTTCATTCACATTATAGCAATAAATAAAACCCAGATGAGGCCCAAGATCATTCTTATCAAACATATCCATGTGCTGGTCCGTAGACAAACCCACAAAAAGCTTCTGTGGATCCCCTGGGGATCCATCCACCCTTGGTTAAGAAACCACTGATTTAGAGTGTGACAACAGTTCAGAATCTTTTTTAACACTCTTTTCTTATCTATGACCAGTGAACTTAACTGCCCCCCCCCCTTTTTTTTCTCTTAATCGGTGACATTAAGTGAGGTTTACACAAAAAGTTATTTTTAAAAACCGCCTGTATCCGGTGGAAGTGTTTCTTTTCTTCAAAATCTTTTAATTTTAATTACAGAATGTGGCTCAGGCTATTTTCTCGGGATTTTAGAATTCCGATAGCCTCAGCTCCGGCTTTAGGCTATTCTCACAATAACCTACACTGCAGTTCCACATATCTCATGGCCTTTGATCCACATACACACACTGAGATATCTTAACAGACGACATAAAAAAATCTTCCTGTATTGTAAAGTGTACGTATACTGTACACTTATTTTTTATTTACCTGAAGAGAACTGTATCCCCAGCATAAAATACATACATGTGAGCAGAAATAAGGTCAAGACATGCGCATTGGGCGCTTTACCATTAGCCTAAACCTCAGACTGAAGCTAATGGTATACTAGCTAAACCCCAGACGGAAGCTAATGGTATACTAGCTAAACCCCAGACTGAAGCTAATGGTATTCTAGCCAAACCCCAGACTGAAGCTAATGGTATACTAGCCAAACCCCAGACTGAAGCTAATGGTATACTAGCCAAACCCCAGACTGAAGCTAATGGTTACTAGCCAAACCCCAGACTGAAGCTAATGGTATACTAGCCAAACCCCAGACTGAAGCTAATGGTATACTAGCCAAACCCCAGACTGAAGCTAATGGTTACTAGCTAAACACCAGACTGAAGCTAATGGTATAATAGCTGAACCCCAGACTGAAGCTAATGGTATACTAAGTCCTATGCAAAACAGACACAACCATAGAACATTGTAAAGCATATTTGACAAAGGAAAGGGGGAGGGTGGTTCCCTTCGCCTTGCGTTCGGCTTGTGTACTCTTTTTCTACGCTAGCCTTTGTCTAACTAGGCTAACCAGCAAGATAGGGATAAGCCTGTTTTGATCTGCTCCTGTTTATTGAAATATTCACAGATAATTTTAACATCTAAATGTCGTTCCACTATTCGCTATTTGATGGTTGAATTCTCCTTCTAACCTGTTATAAGGCACGTAAGATATAAGTTCTATCTATCTATCTATCTATCTATCTAACTGTCTGTCTATCTGTCTGTCTGTCTGTCTACCTATCTATCTCTATCTCTCTCACTAGACTTGATCTTTACTGACATTGTAGTCTTTAGTATCACTTTAACTGTTAACAGTGACATGGATATCTGATGGGCTCGCTACACTTAAGTGTAATCTTTAGTATCACTTTAACTGTTAACAGTGACATGGATATCTGATGGGCTCGCTACACTTAAGTGTAATCTTTAGTATCACTTTGACTGTTAACAGTGACATGGATATGTGATGGGCTCGCTATACTTAAGTGTAATCTTTAGTATCACTTTGACTGTTAACAGTGACATGGATATGTGATGGGCTCTCTACATTTAAATATAGTCTTCAGTATCATTTTGACTGTCAATAGTGGCATGGATATTTGATAGGCTCTCTACACTTAAGCTTTACTTATTGTGCTGCTCATCTTTGGAATACCCTCCCACCCTGTATAAAAAAAACTATACTCCTTCCTACAACTACAAATTTTTCCAATATCTGCTTTATGTCGACTACATGCCTCCATGAATCATAAAACTTAGGAGTTATGTTAGACTGCTCTTACAGACGGTCTTACAGGACCATAGTACATAATAAATATAATGCTATAGAGAAGATTGACACGAATGATGAACAATGGAATATGCTTAAAGACTCTGTTCAGCAAACATCTATCGAAATCCTACCTCCAAATAAAAGACACGCTAAACAGGGGTGGATGACAGAAGAAATTTTGCAACTAATGGATCGGAGAAGAAGTCTTAAGGAAAATAAAGATGAATATGACAAAATAGATAAAGAAATAAGACACAAACGCAATAAAGCTAAGGAGGAGTGGCTAAATAAGAAATTAGTGAAATAGAGACACACCATTATGGAAACACAAGAGATATGTACAAACAAATGAAGAAGTTAACAAACAAAAGGACATACCACAAGACTGGTTGCCTGAAGTCAAATATATAATACAATAATGGACAGAGATGAAATAATGGCAAGATGGAGCGAATATATTAGTTAACTCTATGAGGACAATATAGGCGAAATAGATATACGAAATAATAATGAAGAGCCTCACATATTAAAAGCAGAAGTGGAAGAAGCCATCAAACACATGAAAAACAACAAAGCACCAGGACCAAATAAAATCACCGAGGAAGAATTGGAAGCATTAGGAGAGCTTGGCATAGAAATAATTACAAGATTGTTGAATGACATCTATAACAGTAACTATGTCCCATCAGACCCTTTTGCAATCAATTTTTATTCCCCTACCAAAGAAACAAGGTGCAGTTGAATGTGAAAACCATCGAACCATTAGTCTTATTAGACATGTTACCAAATTCCTGCCTCGTATTGTTATGAGAAGAGACAGGAACAAAATAAAACCAGAAATCGCTGAAGAACAGTGCGGCTTCGTCGAAGGAAAAGGTACAAGTAACACCACATATATAATAAGAACATTGATGGAGAGATCAACAGAAGTAAAGATGGATCTATACTTATGCTTCATAGACTACTGTAAAGCATTTGATAAAGTGAGACACACAGAAATTATAAGAATGCTGGAAGACATCAACATAGATGGGAAAGATCTGAAATTTATCAAAAACATATACTGGCAGCAATCAGCAGCAATGAAGGTTAAGAACCAAATAGGAGCATTCCAAAACATACAGTTGGGAGTGAGACAAGGATGTGTTTTATCTCCTGAACTCTTCTCCTTGTACATCGAAAACATAATGAGAAATATAGAGAACATGCCAGGAATATCAGTTGGCGGGTACAACCGTAGCAACTTAAGATATGCAGACGACACAGTCCTGATTGCTAAAAGTGAAGGGGAGCTACAGGCTTTTCTGGAAATCATGGTTCATGAAAGTAAAAATAAAGGTCTCAGCTTGAACAAAAAGAAGACTGAAGTGATGGTCATCTCAAAGAAAAGAATAACACAAAAATACAGTGTTACCATCGATGGCACAGAACTGAAACAAGTACTTAGGAACAGTTATAACAGCTGATGGGAAATGTCACAACGAAATAAAAAGCAAACGTGCTCAGCCCAAGTCAGTATTCTAGAAAATGAGAAACATCTTGTGCAACAGATCCATATCAATGGAAACAAGATTCCGAGTACTTAAATGCTACATCGAGCCAATTTTTTTTATGGATGTGAAGCATGAATAAGAGAGTACAGCGAGAGATGGAGGCCATGGGAAATGTGGTTCAATGCTGAAGGTATCATGGACAGCTAAGAAAACCAACGAAATAATCTTAAGAGAGGCTGGAGTTAAAAGGCAAATTACAGAAGAGATCAGAGGCAGACAAACGAGATTTTGTAAGACATTTTCTGAGAAGAGGAAAACTGGAACACATTGTGGCAATTGGAAAAATTGAGTGAAGACAGAGGACAACAGAGAGAGAAGTTACTGGATGGGCTGTCAGTGTGGCTAGGAAGAAAGTCACCGGCAGATCTCATAATCAAGTCTAAAGACAGGGAATTGTGGAGAGAAATGACCACCTACGCCACGCGGCACGGCACTTGAGTTGAATAGTACTGAAATTTTGTTTCATAGATAGTCATTTATATATACCTTCTCTACTGTGCATGGATAAGAGAGAAACGTAAATGTTATATTTTATTTTATGTCTCTCAGCTTTCCAGTGTTAGTTATGTTGATTATATGAGCAGAATATTTGTAGAATGTCTGGAAGAGAGTGAAAGTTGTACGATAAAGGCCAGAATGTCAGACGAGCCTGCGTGCCCAATTCCTAACCCTTTGGAAATAAAGATCTCTCTCTCTCTCTCTCTCTCTCTCTCTCGTATTAGAGGAAAGCAACATAAAACTTCTTCTGCATTCCATAGACACATATCGTCCGAATAAGTTTCCAGTCTTTTAGAGGTCATGCTTTGCGCCTCGCCATATTTCTTCCAGTGTGGCTCCCAGTGGCCAGAGCTGGATTCAGGCTTGTTGGTAGAGGAGGCAGAGCTGAATTCAGGCTTGTTGGTAGAGGAGGCAGAGCTGGATTCAGGCTTGTTGGTAGAGGAGGCAGAGCTTGATTCAGTCTTGTTGGTAGAGGAGGCAGAGCTTGATTCAGGCTTGTTGGTAGAGGAGGCAGAGCTTGATTCGGGCTTGTTGGTAGAGGAGGCAAAGCTTGATTCGGGTTTGTTGGTAGAGGAGGCAGAGCTGGATTCAGGCTTGTTGGTAGAGGAGGCAGAGCTTGATTTAGGCTTGTTGGCAGAGGAGGCAGAGCTTGATTCGGGCTTGTTGGCAGAGGAGGCAAAGCTTGATTCGGGCTTGTTGGCAGAGGAGGCAGAGCTTGATTCCGGCTTATTGGCAGAGGAGGCAGAGCTGCAAGATGTGCTCTTGGGTCTGAATATATATCTCGCATATGGGCAGTCGTGGATACGTGATAGTCTGATGCGATGAAGGTGTCCGCGCTAGAGTAGCTTTTAGTATCAGTTTGACAGTTAACAGTGATATGGATATGTGATAGGCCTGCTACACTTAAATATAGTCTTTAGTATCACTTTGACTGTTAACAATGACATGGGTATGTGATAGGCTCGCTAGAGTCAAACTGTAGTCTACAGTATCAGTTGGACTGTTAGTGACATGGATATGTGATAGACTCGCTACACTTAAATGTAGTCTTTAGTATAATTCTGACTGACA
The DNA here is from genome assembly GCA_009760885.1 of Achatina immaculata. Taxonomy (NCBI): domain Eukaryota; kingdom Metazoa; phylum Mollusca; class Gastropoda; order Stylommatophora; family Achatinidae; genus Lissachatina; species Lissachatina immaculata. The sequence goes on from CM019702.1 coordinate 13,847,805, forward strand.
ACTAGTCCTTTTAATTCTTGAACAGTGACACAAAATAACAGTTTTATTTATTTTTATTTTAAAATAACGGTGGCCTTTTCTCCCGTGTGTTTTCTGTTTCTGGTCGGTGATATCTAGTTTTTTAAGCATTCTTCTTTTTAACATTTGTATATTACTGTATCTCAGCATAGCTTTTTTGTTTGAACTAGGATACATAAGTTAAATAACAGTTTGTATAACTTCATTTTTAAAAAAAAAATAAAGAAAAAGAAGCTAAGAAAACCATGGCATTCTATGTTCACAATACAAACAGACCAAAATTCCAAGTCCCGGCAAGCAATTTACCACTAAGCACATCCGCCATGTTTCACCTGAAAAGTAACGCTATAGCTCTAATTATCTTATACTATACTTTAAATTTTGAATATCCAGTATGGGATTGGTTATTTCATGTGTAATGTTCTTAGGAAGCTATTTCGAATGGCCGACGATAAACTATATAGATAAGATAAGCGGGCACAAATAATTTTTTTTTAAAAATATGGATGCAGGTATAAAATACAAGAGCACAGCATGAATGGAAATTAAAATGTAAATAAAAAAATATATAAAGAGTCTTGTTGCCTTGAACGGAAAAAAAATATTGAATATTCCCTCATACACTCTATAATGGGCATAACAGGAAGCGATTGGACATCAATATTCTCAGACACCACAAAGACTGATCGCTGCGCGTTGGTATCCTGTTTCCGTGTTGACCCGGGTTCGACTGACAGCCACGATCGTTCATATTTACACTGTAATGGGTGTTCATCAAACCCTGGGTCTTGCTTACCCCAGGAGCCGTTTATCAAGCTGTGAACACGGTCCTGAGTGTGTAAGTTACTGATGGTTGTACGAGATGTTAGTTAACAAAGGGAGGTAAACATGAACTTAAACTCGTTGTTGCTTGAGAAACGAATTTAGACGGAACAGCTGCATGAGCTATGAGTTCAAACTCACTGTTGTTTCACCACTTTCGAGCTTTTGTATGGTTTTTGTCGATACCGTTTTTTTTTAAATGAAAGCACCACCTTGTATTTTTTTTAACATCTTATTTTATGTCGTCTGGTTTGGAGAGAATTTAATGATATTCACTGAGGTCTTCAATGGAGTCAGGTTTTTCTTAGATTAAGTTCCACATAAACCGAACAGTCACAGACGTAGGTTGTTTAGGTGCCCAGAAAATTAGTTATAGTAAAATTAAAGGTGAAAACGGTAGATTTTTGTACGAGAGAGGTAAAGAAATCTAATATAAATTCCATATTGAGTTTTTTAAACGATGTTCCTTTTTCTCCATACTAATTTTCTGTTTATATCTGAAGTTCTATTTCTTGAATAAATTTCACTGGTTTTTTTTTTGGGGGGGGGGGGGGTTGGTTGTAGTTCCTGTAGAACCATACATTTGAAGTTATTGAGTGGTTCAATGGATCAGTAATTGTCTTTCAGTTTCTCACAGCTGGTGCAACTTTACAGGATGTGTTCCACAGTTTGGGGCACCTGGGCACATGCACAAAGAAAAGAAACACAGACCTTTAAATTTTGCATACATTTTCGACTTCAGAGTCGTGTCCTTTTCTGAGGCGGAAAATGTTGACTTGTTCATTTCTCTTTAACATGTGATAGTCATCATGTGGCGGTGTTTATGGCTTCCTGTAAGTTTTTAAGTGAATCATGGACAATAGGCAAGTCTGCACAAAAATCATTGGAAGCAGCAGAAATGTGGTTTATTAGAAGAATGTTACGAATCCCCTGGACAGCAAAAATAACTAATGAAGAATGTATGAGAAGAGCTGGAGAGACAAAAAACCTTGTCAAAAAGATAAGAGAGAGACAATGTACTTTCATAGGACATGCAATGAGAAGAGGGGGCATTGAAAATATTATAACAACAGGAAAAATAGAAGGAAGAAGATCAAGAGGAAGACCAAGAGAAATGATACTGGACAGTCTGACGGGATGGTGTGAGAAGAGATCAACTGAATTGATGGCCTGCATGAGGGATCGTGTACTCTGGAGAAGCATAATAGCCAACGCCAGTCGGCACGGCACATGATGATGATGATGATGATGTAAGTTTTTATCATGTTTTTCTTCTGGTTACAGGTGACCGCTATGTCTGTTTGCTCCACTTCAGTGCCGTCTTTGGCCAGACAATGATATGATCTGTTTTAACATTTAGAATTCTTATTTAAAGAGGTTAATGATAAATGAAACAGACACTCCAGCAAACTTCAGAGATACATCCGTGCCAAACTCCCAGAGACAAGCAACGAAAAATTATTAATAAAAGGTCACCCTGGAATTTGCAGAAAAGAGAAGAAACAAAATAATAATTATAATAATAGCCAAACAATGCACTAAGAGATTAGCAAATAAGTAATAAAGAGAACGTTGGGAACGAAATGGCTTTTAGAAGAATGGATGAGCTTTGAAAAACAGTTTCATGGCAGAAAGAAAAACAGCTTTCATGAAACTGTACAAGAAATGTATGGAGAAAGAATGAACAAGGGGGAATAACTCACTGAAAACAAAGGAGAGCGAGATTTATATATAGAAGACAACAGATGAAAACATAGAGAGATGGTTAGAACACATGAAAGATCTATATAAGTCTTATAATTTTTTTTCTGCTATGTTTCGTAGCCAAGTAAAGTTGTCATTCAATACGTTTTATTCTTAGCTCATCCTTTCTGTCTCTTCTTAAATGCATTTCTTTGTAAAGATGGACAAAGGCCATTGTGCTGGAAATTATCAGGACGAGCGAAAGAGTGCTGGCCCACAAACCTAAACAGTCTCCATATAAACCTCATAGTTAATGGACTGAAGCATTTCTCCATCTTAGCTGATGACATGCCAGAGCGCTGTCCGATTTGGGCAGTCAACGACTTATAGAGTCAGGGTTTGGCGAACCATACCCGATCAAGACCCTGTCCAGCCTTTCCGTTGGTACCCGCAGTAACTGGCTTAATTAGGCTGAAGGGACGTGGATCGTCATAGTCCCCATGTTAGTGGAGTCTGATAAAGAAGCATTGAACTCCCCAAACCCCCCCCCCCCTTTTGCGGTTAAGCTCCATTCAGGGGTTGAAAAAAATAGCCGCCATCACCTGGCTCGCAAGTCGACACGATGCTGTGCCTCAACAACTTCACCGCATCGGCTGCAAAGAACATCAAGCTCACAGTTCCAGAGAGATAGTAGTAGTAGTAGTAGTAGTAGTAGTAGTAGTAGTAGTAGTAGTAGTAATAGTAGTAGTTAGTAGTAGTAGTAGTAATAGTAGTAGTAGTAGTAGTAGTTAGTAGTAGTAGTAGTAGTAGTAGTAGTAGTAGTAGTAGTAGTAGTAGTAGTAGTAGTAGTAGTAGTAGTAGAAGAAGAAGAAGAAGAAGACCTTCTGGATCTTGAAGCCATCCCATATGTCCGGCAAGATGGCTGTGCTTCAGTATCTTGTCACAGCCATCTTGCCAGCATCGGCTCTAAAGAACGGTAATTCACAGTTTCAGCCAGATGGAATAAGTGCTGAAAAATTGGCAGCCAGGTCGAAGGAATACCCCCCCCCCCTACCCCCCGCTTCTCCAAAAAAAAAAACCCCCGCGCAGCCAAAATGAAGGAATACTTTTAAAAAATTAGCAGCAAATCACAAAAATTTGCAATCAAATTTAGGAATGCAACAAATATTCGCAGCCAAATTGATCGAATACCCAAAACATGTAATCAAATAAAGAGAATACCCAAAAAATTTTGCAGTCACTTCGAAAGAGTTTCAAAAAACTTTCAGCCAAATCGAAGGAATGCTCAAAAAAGCGTGGACAAATCGAAGGAATACACGACCCAAACCCCTCCCAGTCAGAAAAAAATAGTCATGAGCTATACAGACTTGAGCGGTATAGACCTGAGCGATACAGTCATACGCTATACAGACTTGAGCGGTACAGTCATGAGCTATACAAACTTGAGCGATGCAGTCATGAGCTATACAGACTTGAACGATAAAGATTTGAGCGATAGTCATGAGCTATACAGAATTGAGCTATACAGACTTGAGCGATACAGTCAGTAGCTATACAGACTTGAGCGGTACAGACTTGAACGAAACAGTCATGAGCTATACAGACTTGAACGATTCAGACTTGAGCTTTATCATACTTGAGCGGTACAGACTTGAACGATACAGACTTCAGCGATAGAGACATGAGCTAATACAGACATGAGCTATACAGACTGACACTGACTTGGATCCATTTACAGCGGTGGAAGCTATAGGAGAACATACGGCCCAGTTGTGGCTAAGGTTAGCTAGAAAATAATTAATATCCCCGGCCAGCAAAGCCCCTTGCTTCCTATATCTGGATACGCTGTTAATAAAAGGAAAACAAAAACAAAAAATAAAACGAGCATTCCTTGAATCGAAAACCGTGAGCAGGCTGGTCTGCTTAAACAATCGGCTTAATTGAGATTTATCAAATGTTATATCTATTTTGTACAACTGTACGGAGCAGAAACCTGGAGTCTAAAATTTTGGAGAGAATGATAAATGCAGCACAAATATGGGTCTACAGGAAAATAGATCATCTCTCTCTCTCTTTCTCTCTCTCTCTCTCTCTCTCTCTCTGAGCCTTAAGTGCCCAGGGCACATGGGGCTTCCGCAAGGGTTTCCCACAAATGCCTGTCCTTTGCCTTTTTTCTGCTCTTGCCCAGGTGAGCCATCTATTGCTCAATATCCTTTCTGTTGTTCTTCTCCATGTCTCTTTTGGTCTACCCTTACTTCTGTTCCCCTGTGGTGTCCATCTTAATGCTATTTTTTGGTAGTGAGTTGTCAGTCATTCGGATCATATGTCCCAACCATCGCTAACGTCTTTCCTCAATAACTGCTGTCAGTGGCTTCATCTGCTTTTCTGCCAACAAGATGCTATTTCTTATGGTGTTCGGCCAAAATATTTTTCTAATTCTTCGTAAACATTTAGTCTGGAAAGAATTCAACTTGTTTTCTATGGTTTTGGTGATTTTCCAGCATTCATCAGAATTCTTTTCAGACTAAATGTTTACGAAGAATTAGAAAAGTAGATCATACGTCATGGAAAAAAATGAAAGAACAAATGTACAAGTATTGAAAAAGCAAAATTCCAAGTGAATTTCTCAAAAGAAATAAAGATGAAGAAAACATTATACTTTTGCCGTACCAAAAGACATAGTAATATACTGAAGACCATACTAGAACAAAAGATGGACATAAAAAAGTATAGGAAGAGTAGAGGCAGAGATGTGCATGGGAAGACAACAACATACGAGAGTGGACAGGACACAGCCTGGGTGCAACATTAAGGCGAGTGAACAAGGAAACTGCAGATTCATTACCGTCACCTTTCAAACCGAGACGGCACATGATGATGATGATGATGATGGTTATGATGATGATGCATAAAATATTGATTTAACAAATTTAAGTATGACGATTATAATGATTTTTTTTTTATAAATTTCCTCTCTGAGTGGGTTTGTATATATTTGTAATGTTTTGCATCAGGAGACATTATAATGGCATATTAATTTATCTGACAACTCTATAATTTTCTTTCTTATTGTTCAGAGTAAAGGAATACAAGCTGATTGGCTATATATATATATATTATTCCACTAGCTAGTATTTTCTTTTATCTTTTTATTTATGGTAGGCATAGGTAAGAAATTTCATCATAAACCCGTCGTTATATGTTCTGTTTTAAAGACAAACTATCACATTTTTGACAAATTATGTACGCGTATGTTAGGACTGTGACAATATATTTTTTTTTGCTATGTACACTCTTTAGTTAGCTATGTAACCATTGCAAATTAGCATTTGATGATGGAAATGCTTGTATTTATACTTAAAGTCATTGAAAAGTCGGGGCTTCATCTATTACTCTCTGACTCCCTGATGGTTATTGCATTGGTTTGATTTTCGCACTTCTTTGCTCTTAGCCTTGATTTTTTTTCTTCAGGAGAGAGCGAAATGTTTCTACTGACGTTATGGGTGGCGGGTCATAGGCAACATAGAATATACTTCCCTAAGACAAAAGTGCTCACTGGAAGAAGGCTGGCGAACAAGGTACAGATCGCCAGTCCCCCGGGAGGCGGGGGGGGGGGGGGGAGGGAGAAGAGTCAGGGTTTTATCCATGGAGTCCTTGCTGTCGAGGGGTGGGGGGCGTGTTAACTTACAAGTACGTATAACAGAAGTACTTTCCGTGTTTGGATAGGGGGCCTTATAGTTAAGTAGCCCCGGGGCCCTGCAGATCGATGTGATCCCCGAAATGACGGAGATTACTGCGAGTCCAGTCACTGCAGCTGTTACAACCATGTCCCATCTTTAAATCCAGGGAAGAGAATGAACTGAAACGTACTGAGCCACCAATTAGCGCAAATCGTCGAGTCCTCTCAACACCGAAAGGTACATGAGGAAGGAGACAAGACAAGACAGAAAAAGCAAACAGTTAGCGCCATTTTCAGTATACTTGAAACATTGTTTTTGGAGCCTTACACTATAAACAAAACGATTCAAAATAAGCTAGAAACTTCTCAAGAATGTGAGTGAACATCCTCTCCAATGACCATCACTAGGTGGGAAATGAAACTGCTACATCTCACTGCATGCGGAAGAAAAAAATGAAAAAGAAGTCTTCACTTCTTCTGTCTGAGAGTAGAAATCCAACTTGTACAAACATGTAAAGCTGAGTATTCCAAACAAGGCATGCCTGTTTAGTACCGCAAATCACGCATCTCCACTTGAAGAGTTTCCAGTGTATGTGAGCACACATTAGAAGTATATTAGCAATAATGGATGCTATTCCTGAGGCAATCTCCGCTAGCTGTAATCTTCCATTGCTTCGCAAATATCCTTTTTTTCGTACTTCACTTTACAGTCTCATATTTTCGTGAATCTGCACGAGATTTCATTGAGTATGTATGTCAGTGTGTGGTAGCCACTTAATAGAACACTCATAAAAAAATATTTTTTAAAATCCATTTTTAAGTTTCGATGTGATTGTTCTATTGTTCTCAAATTGGGCTGGTCAACTTGCGCAATACCGTATTGCATTCAGGGAGTCTTTGAAAGGGACACCGTTCTAGAAAAGGCAAGTCACATGAAGTGAAGACTGCTCTCAAAGTGAACAACTCTTATGCTCTTCAGTAAAAATGTAAAGTTCTCGAGAAGATTTCTTACATTATTATGAATAGTTTTGTTTATCGTGTAAGGCTCCAAAAAAAAAGTGTTTCATGCTTATTGAAAATGGCGCTAATTGGTGGCTCAGTGTATTTCAGTAAAGCATATTGCTTGATTAGCTTAGCGACGTGGCTGAATAAACACTTTAAGTGCGAGAGAAAGACAGAAAGAAACTGACTTGACCTGCTCCATGACGGGAGTCGATACTGGGTTATCCTCTCGTGGATTAGGTTTGCTCGATCTACTGGAGTCTGGGGGGAGGGGGGGTTCGATTCCCTGTCATTCCCTTAATTATGGTTCGAGTCCCAGTCATTCTCTTATTTGGGGGTTCGATTTCCAGTCAGTTTCTTAATTGGGGGTTCGATCCCCAGTCATTCTCTTATTGGGGGGGGGAGACTCGATTCTCAGTCATTCTCTTATTTGGTGTTTGATTCCCAGTCATTCTCTTATTTGGTGTTTGATTCCCAGTCATTTTCTTATTTGGGGATTTGATTCTCAGTCAGTCTCTTATTTGGGGATTTGATTCCCAGTCATTTTCTTATTTGGTGTTTGATTCACAGTCATTTTCTTATTTGGGGATTTGATTCCCAGTCGTTCTCTTATTTGGTGTTTGATTCCCAGTCATTCTCTTATTTGGTGTTTGATTCCCAGTCATTCTCTTATTTGGTGTTTGATTCCCAGTCATTCTCTTATTTGGTGTTTGATTCCCAGTCATTCTCTTATTTGGTGTTTGATTCCCAGTCATTCTCTTATTTGGTGTTTGATTCCCAGTCATTCTCTTATTTGGGGATTTGATTCTCAGTCATTCTCTTATTTGATGTTTGATTCTCAGTCATTCTCTTATTTGGGGATTTGATTCTCAGTCATTCTCTTATTTGGGGATTTGATTCTCAGTCATTCTCTTATTTGGGGATTTGATTCTCAGTCATTCTCTTATTTGGGGATTTGATTCTCAGTCATTCTCTTATTTGGGGATTTGATTCTCAGTCATTATCTTATTTGATGTTTGATTCTCAGTCATTCTCTTATTTGGGGATGGGGTTTTCGATTCGCAGTCACTGTCTTACTATTTTTTTTTATTTCTCTGTGTCTAAAATTCTTTGTCCACAAAATTCTGGAGGTTTATCACGCAAACTTTCCTGGTCAACAATTCTCGTCTGTATTCTTTACTCTAAGACGGCCCAGTGGATCGTGCTCGCCTACAGTAGTTCGAATCCCAGGTGGTTCTTTTGTCATTTATCCTTCTCTCACGTGTAAAGTGATGTTGTCTACTGTTTTTCAAAAGCTAGCCCACATAACACTGTGCTAAATCACTTGACTAGAACGCGCAATGAAGCCAAATAATAGCTGAACACGCAGGGTCACATTTTCTTTGTATTTGTTTAAGATGATTCATAGCTTAAACAAATTCAGGCCTGGATAGTCGAAATAAATATTATATCACATCAATAAATTTGCATGCCGCGCGGGTGTGAAGTGTCAATGCCTTCACTTTTCTAGGCCAGCAATAGCCTTGTGACGCCAGTCCTTGCTGCCTTTATTTTCCAAGCAAAGCCCCAGGCATTGGAATCTTTTTTTTTTCTTTTTAAACTGGGTTGACCTAACGCGACAAAACCTGACTCTAAACTAATCAAAAATATAATCGCCTAAGGAGAGTTTAGAATATATTGGATCAGTACTAACTAATAATGGAGATACAATGAGGGAAATTATAAGGAGGACATCTATCGCGTTCCAAAACGTAAAACTAAAGAATCTATGGAGAAGAACAGACAGCTATAAAAATAAGATTTTTAAGGGCATGCATCTTTCCCATCGCAACATATGCCTGTGAGACCTGGACACTTAACAAAACAGCTGAGAAATACATAAATGCCTTTGAATGTGAATGCTGCAGAAGACTTCTTCAGATATCATGGACACAAAAAGAACAAGTATATCCATACTACAAGAACTTAATATTGAAGAAGGCTGGCTAGTAAAGAGGATTAAACAGAGAAAACTTAAACAGTTTCGACACATTAAACGTTATGATAGTCTAGAGAAGACAGTCTTGGAAGGGTACATAATAGGAAAAAAGAAAGAGGTGAAGACCAAGGCTAAGATGGTTGCAAGACATCGTTGATAATCTGCAAATGGATGCTTCAGCAGCAAGGCATCTTGCTTACAACCGATAGGCCTACAGGAAAGCTGTTAGAGAGGCAAAGTTCCGCAAGGGACATGCAAATAACTGAACTATCTAACATTTCCACGGACTGGATCTTCTAGAAAAACATGAGCTGCACGCATGGTCCACGCAGAATTTTCTCGACTGTATAATCATTAGTATTCAAGGGGAGAGTTAAAAATAATTTCATTTCACTCAGAAGGTTTACATGAGTCACATCTCTTTAACCATGAGCAGTATTCCTTACACCGGGCAGTTCGAAAAAAAAAAACTCCGCCCAGGCGCAGAATCGAACCAGCAACCTTTTCGTTAACAGGCGAGAGCACTAACTTATTTCACGTATTAAGTATAATTATTTCACTTATTATACCTAATTATGTTGAACATTATAGGGATTCCGGATATTGTTAGGCAACTAGATAATCTGAATGATCATCGCATCTTACACCTCGCCGTCGTCATCGTCACAGATCTCTCTCATACATCTGCTTTCTTTCATCGACGTTTTTAATCAGAACAGTACATCACGCAGACAAATCAAAGTAAATCAATGAAGAAAATAATAAAAGCAGCTTATGGATATTTTCATAACAAGTACAGTAGAATGCCCGCCCCATCAGGATGGTGCCGTGGTCTGGGTTTGTGAATACTGGTTTTAGGCCACAGAACTATCAATCAAAACTTGGCAGCTGTCTGATCCCAATACAGACTAGACATTTTTTTGTTGTTGCTCGACATCGAATATCCCAAAATCAAATTCGGCAGACATCTTAACAAAATAACAATCCAGACAACAATGTACACAGGTTTGCACAAAATATTTCATTATATAACCCGGAATAGTGGAGATATTTGTCTGGTTCTGACTAAGAGAAAGAAATGCTGATATTCCCTGGAAGAGAGTAATAGAAACATTGATTTTACCTAAGAAAGGCGTAAAACGAAACACTGAAATATCAGTATATCTTCGCTACTTTGAGAAAAAGTTAAAATAACAAAAATATTGATATACCAGGAAGAGAATAACAGATGTACTGATATTCCCAGGACAGAGAATAACAGAAATATTAATATTTCTTGGAGACGAGTAACATAAACGTTAATATTCTCAGAAAGAGAGTAACAGAAACATTGATATTCCTTGGAGGATCGTAGCAGAAATATTGATATTCCTTGGAAGAACGTAGCATAAACATTGATATTTCTAGGAGGTGAGTATGATAAACAATGATATTTACTCGAGGAGAGTAACAGCAGCATTGATTTTAAAAAAGAATGACATTAGCAGTGCCATTCCTTTAAGAGAACAAGAAACAGCACAAGTAGAATTTTATTGTAGAAGCTTTAACAGGTGAGAGAAACAGTACTGAATATCTGTGGCTGTGCGACCAAGTCTTTCGTCAAGGAAAGTTGTCTTATGTTGTGTATTCTTTCCTTACTCTTACTTGAAAAAAAGACATGTTATCACACCATGATACTCATAATGCCACTATAGCATAGTTATTTTGCTTGATATATTCTGAGAAAATGATGTAAAAGACATTAATAATGAAAGATGGAAAGAGAAAAGATGAAACTTTATATATAGAGGGCGCTTATAAAATCTCGCATCATAAAATACTGATGCTAATTTAAGATTTCCCTGTAACTGCTAGCTAGAATTTCTAAGCAGATAATAATGTAACTAAATAAATACAGTTCGAGTATAAATACAAATCGAGTGACTTTGCCTTACATTCTACGAAGGCCAAGGGGAAATTGAGTAACCGGAGACCATAGTAACATCTCGATCTTTAGTTCGTATATTAGAATGTAGTGATACACTAACATCACCTTGCGATATCGAGTTAGGCAGATAGACTTCTAACTATAGTTCGGTTGTCTCTTTGTTATAAAAAGATACTCCAGGTTTCTGCTGTTCTGTTCGTCAATGCCTTATCCTTGCGTGAGGTATATCTCCGTCCATTTCCATTACGTCTATGATGGCACGATGACACGATGACGCTGTGTACTGCCTTTCGAAGTCTAGAATAGTGTACGGATTTTAACCGGAGGGATGCAGTTCACGTGATGCGGGTGTGGAAGACCTATATAAAGGAAAAAGCGTGCGGCAAAGGACACACTGAGCGTAGCCAGCGGGCAAGTGGCGAGGCATGGTAAATCATCAATGGCTATGTTAGGTAAGCCAAATCATTTGATTTGTTGTTTCTACGAATCTAAACTGTAAAGTCTGGGTATAAAGCGTGTTACACACAAAAGAGTCTTGCCTTGTCTTGTCTTCTGTCTTTCTGGAACTGCGAGCTGATGTTCTTTACTGCTGATGCTGTGAAGATGTTGAGGCACACCATCGTGGCGCCTTGTGAGCGGGTTATGGCGGCTATTTTTTTGTTCAGTCCCTCAGTGGAGATAAAACGCAAGCAGTATGCGGTACTTCTTAACAGACTCCACCTCCATAGGAGACTATAACGTTTCCTGTCATAGCTAGTTTAAGCTGCACATGTTACTAGGGGTATCAACCGAGAGGTGGGACAGGGTCTTGATCAGTTATTTTTCGGCAACACTGGCCCTAGCATGTCAGCTATGGCTCGTTGACTATCACATCAGACACTAGAGAAAGAAAAGGATAACCGTACCAAAGGTAAAATGTTGTGATTGGTACGGCTGAGGTAGGTATGCGATTGTAGTCCACTTTTTGCAAAAACAAGAAAACAAACAAAAAAAAGAGGAAGAATGGAGAAGCGGCAAAAGGATATAACAAGTAAAATAAGGGATGGGTTGGGGGGGGGGGGGTGATAATGAAGTAAAAAATTAGCAAGGAGAAACAAAAATCGACCAATATTTCAGTAGTATGTCTTCGTCACAGACATCTGAGAAGATAAAATATATGCACGCAAAAAAAAAAAAACAAACAAAAAGAACTCGTGCACATTATTATGGACATTGGAACAGAACTGTCCAAGACCAAATTGTTGTGGTTTCGCAAGCTTCGTTTAAGGTAGTCAACCAAAATCGCTACCCAGATTACAATAAGCAGGGGATATTGTATAACTAGGTATTAACAATCAAGCCATGATAAACCAAAGTCGCTACCCAGATTACAATAAGCAGGGGATATTGTATAACTAGGTATTAACAATCAAGCCATAGTCAACCAAAGTTGCTACCCAGATTACAATAAACAGGGGATATTGTATAACTAGGTATTCACAATCAAGCCATAGTCAACCAAAGTCGCTACTCAGATTACAATTAGCAGGGAATATTGTATAACTAGGTATTAACAATCAAGCCTTGTAATCAGGTGACTTTACCTTACATTTCAGAAAGGTCATGAGAAACTGGCTTATCGGGTACCACAGTAACATCTCGGTCTTTCTGTTAGAATATAATATCACACTAACTGCTGTTTCACGTCATCTCAGAAATGTCCATATCAGAAAAGAAAGATGCACTGTAAATTGCTGACTCAGGTTGAAGTCAAATATTTCCAGAAAAGCTAAAATCTGACAAGACGAGAGATCACGTGATGTCGTTGATTTAACGAAGACTATCTGGTCATGTGCAACAAATGCACTATGAAAGTTTATAATCATGAAAGGTTGTTCCATCTAATATTATTATTTAGCTTACATTTTAATGCACTGCCCTTTCCTTTGGAGATTCGCTACATAGTATAGTGCTTTAGTACGTTAGATGATTTTTTTCTCCAGTCTCCTTGTGTTTAATGTTGTAATGATCAGTGGATACTAAACATTCAACGGAACCTCTCTCTCTCTCTCTCTGAATCTTAAGTGCGGCATTTGAAGAGTCTCGCCAGCAGTGTCTTAACCTCTGGGACAAACTGGTTCATGCATTTCACCCGATATGACTGCACTCAGGACGTGGCCGACCTCCAGACCAGAGGTGCCGTGATTTGACTGTTTGCTTCGCTTTATCCTTTCTACCACCTTTTCCGCAGTGATGCTGCGCAGCAACCTAATTTGCACCTTTCTTCATTGGCCGGGAGGAGCACCGCTCCACGCACGGCAACTGAAAAATCTCGCCAACAGCACCTCTATTGCTCAACATCCTTTCTGTTGTTCTGTCTCTTTTGGTCTACCCTTACTTCTGTTCCCCTGTGGTGTCCAACTTAGTGCTGTTTTTGATAGTGAGTTGTCAGTCATTCGGAGCACTTGTCCCAACCATCGCCAATGTCTTCCCTCAATAATTGCTGTCAGTGGCTTCATCTGCATTTCTGCCATCAACATGTTATTTCTTATGGTGTTTGGCCAAAAAAATTTTCTAATTCTTCGTAAACATTTAGTCTGGAAATTGACTTCAACTTGTTTTCTGTGGTTTTGGTGATTTTCCAGCATTCACTTCCATAGAGTAGTACACTTAGAACATTACTCTTAAATATCCTGATTTTCGTATTCATGCTTAGTTTTTTAGATTTCCATATAGTCTGCAGCACTGCAAAAGCCTGGTTTGCTCTAGTTCATGTCCTCTGTTGTCTGGTTTGCTCTAGTTCATATCCTCTGCTGTTCATGTCCTCGTGCTGTCTCCATTTTCTACTACTCTACTGCCAAGATATACAAATTCGTTGACCTCCTCCACTAACTTGCTATCTACTCTGAGTACATTTCTGTTCTTCACATTTTGCTTCATTAACTTTGTCTTTTCATACGTTGATCTTTAGTCCTATGTTGTTTGCATTCTGAGTTAGCTTGTTTATTTTATCTTGCATTTCTTTGTGGCTGCTTGATAGTAGACAAATGTCGTTCGCAAAGTCAAGGTCCTCCAGCACTGTGTCAAGGGTCCATTGTAATCCTCTGCGTTTGTCTGATGTTGCCTCCTTCATTTACCAGTCTACTGCCAAGATAAATAATGTTGGTGATAGTACACATCCCTTCTTCACTCCTGTTTGTACCCTAAAGCTACTGGAGGTATGTTCTCCACAGATCACTTTGCACTGAAAACCCTCGTATAGGGCTTTGATTACATTCACTATCTTATGGGGGAGGCCATGCCATCTTAGGATTTTCCACAGTGCATCTCTTTTGACACTGTCAAAGGCTTTCTCGAAATCTATAAACAATGCATTTGTTGTGCTATGCCACTCATTTGCCTGTTATAATATTTGTCTAAGTACAAATATGTGGTTTATGCATGATCTTCCTTTCCTGAATCCTGTCTGCTCTTTCCGCAGTTTTCCCTCAAGTGCTGGTGCAATTCTGTTGATGATTATTCTGCAAAATACTTTACTGGTGAGTGGCAGGAGGGTAATGCCTCTCCTGTTTCCGCAATCTCTGAGGTCACCCTTCTTTGGTAGTTTTACTATAAGGCCAGTTTTCCACTCCTCTGGAGCTTTTTCTAGATCTCAAATTTGTTGTAGTATCCGGCAGAGTTGTTTTGGTGTTTCTATTTCTTCTGCTTTCAACATCTCAGCAGTCACTTCATCTTCACCTGGTGCCCTGTCTAATTTTAGCTTCTTTATTGCCTTCTTTACTTCGCTTATTATTATTGGTCCTGTATCGATGTTCAGTTCCGTTTTTGCTTCAGGTATGTCTATTGTTTGTACTGCTTGTCAACGGAACCTAAGAGTTGTTTATTTCGGTCATATCATTTGATATTTATTATTTTATTGACAGACGGAAAGTGGAAACTAATATTTTCATAGTGTCAAAATACTGAAACACTATACAATGCCAAATCAAAACACTGGATCATTGTACATTACTTCATAAACTACCAACAGGGTGACAATTTTTATTTGTGGGAGGCAAAGAAAATCAAGATATGGATAAGACATGGAATAAGCAAAGAAAATCAAGATATTGGTAAGACAAGGAATAAGCAAAGAAAATCAAGATATTGGTAAGACAAGGAATAAGCAAAGAAAATCAAGATATTGGTAAGACATAGTATAAGCAAAAAAATCAAGATATTGGTATGACATGGAATAAGCAAAGAAAATCAAGATATGGGTAAGAGATGGAATAAGCGAAGAAAGTCAATACACGTATAAAAGATGAAATAAAGAAAGAAAATCAAGACATGTATCTCTCTCTGAACCTTAAGTGCCCAGGGCACATGGGGCTTCCGCAAGGGTTTTCCACAAACGCCTGTCCTTCGCCTTTTTTTCTGCTCTTGCCCAGGTGAGCCCTCTATTGGTCAACATCCTTTCTGTTGTTCTTCTCCATGTCTCTCTTGGTCTACCCTTACTACATGTATCACTGATAAGATAAGCAAAGAAAATCAAGACATGTATAAAGGATGAGATAAGCAAAGAATATCAAGAATTATAACAAGCCCAAGAATCACCGAAAGCAAAATTTAATTTCATTAATGATTTTTCAGTTACCATTTCTGAAATAACAGTCCCCAGTGTTGGGATTCATTCATTCATTCATTTGCATGTCCCTTGCGGAACTTTGCCTCCCAAACAGCACTCCTGTAGGCCTCTCGGTTGTGTTGGGAAGTTATCTAAATAAGTGTACTGAACAATTCTTTCATTTAAAAGGGTGCGTTTGTTTTAAATGTTCACGTGATGAATTTGACGTCAAATTTTAATACTGTATCATCGCTCATCATGTTTCCATCTTGAATTTTTTTTTCCCCGAAGATAGAATAACGAACAAAAAAATAAAATGACAAATTCAGAAAAAGTAATAGTAATGGAAAATAAAAGAAAAGTAAAAGAAAAATTCCCCCGGCCACGATTGATTGTTTTCTGTCTATATTCCGAGTCTGCCTGCCACGGCTGATTGTTTTCTGTCTATATGCCGAGTCTGCCTGCAGTTTTAGAGCTTATCTTTTGTCACATCACGACAACTGCAGCTATTACGCTTCGTGGGGGATATTTGTGGAGTGGTCGGAATGATGATAACTGTCTGATATGTCCAAATAACAGGGAGACCGCGCAGAGCGGTGCGTGAGGCCAGTACTTTGGCCGGTCGCGTTTAGTACCGGTCGTGGCTATTGATCTTCTCAACAGTTCACAGTATGTGTTCGGAAGAAGCCAGGCTCAGATATTCAGTTATCAGTGAACTATTACGTACATCTCACCCATAGTTAAGATTTTTTCCCCCTCTCATTTCCTGAAAAGTGAAATTGTGACTTCACAAAAACACCTATTATAGATCAAAGATTGATGACAATGTGTTGATTTAGATGGGTTTTTTTTTTTTGTTACATTTTCGTTCCGGAACATTTTCTTTAGTCTAAATATTGAACTTTACCGAACTACACATTTGAATTCACATGTGGTTCTTCAAAATGTCTCGCTTATTCCATTTGATGTCAAGTCTATCTACATCGTTTCTTTATTTCTGCTACTGTGTTTCTGAATATTTGTTTGTTGTTTGCCTAATAACAGGTGTCTTTATCTAAACCTCTGCTAATTCCTGTCTACTGGCACTAATAGTGTGAACAGACCCATCCAAAATGTATCCATTCGTTTTAAACTCCCCACTCATCAAAGATTCTCCAAAATATTCCCATGTAATTCTTCTCCAATGTTAGAAGCCATTGTGTGCCATATATACCCTACCTCGTCAGGAATATTGTCACATGGGATCTTCTGCAATGCAACAGACACTTTAGCGTGCCCCCTTAAGAAAAATTTTGCTGCTGTACATACAGAAAACTGCCTGTATCCCGGACATACAATAAACATGACTTGTAAAGACTCCCTGTTTATGCTGTTATCATCACTATTTCTTTATATACTGCTGATTTTAATTTGCTTCCTTCCTTTACAGTCTTCCTTTTTAAAAACTTTATTTTTTAGTATTCATGCTATTCCTTTCTTCTCTTATATCTCAACTGACCATACCAAACCTGACTAGCTCCGTTTACTTCTGCAGAGTTGCCTCTCTTATATGCGCCATGATATCCCTTTGTTGTGTGGTAGAGACGCGATAGGCTTTGCTCCGGAAGTTCTTCAGAAAAGATTAGCAGGCTAGACAATATGGCGTCCTTCATGTTTTTTTTTTCAAATCCTGGTGTGATTATTATTGTTTATTTCAAGCCGGGACTATAATCTGCTGAGTTGGTATCTTCTTCTTTACTTTCTTTGAGCAAGAGTTCTATTCTCCACTTCTATTCCCATCTTTTCTTCCAACTAGATCGACTGCCAGCCTTCGTTAATCCATATCTGTGTGGATTTAATTTCTGTATTTCAAATAAATAAGTGAAATGCTGAACATTTTCAGTGAGAAATAAGTCTATACTTGGCCATCCTTTACTTATTGTATTTAATTTATTACTTTGCTGTAGTATCTCTACTATTAATTATTCTAAGTAATTGGAGGATACAATATTAACAACCTTCGGTATGCTGACGAAACAGTACTGATAGCTGAGAACCAACAAGACCTGCAAAATCTCTTGGATAAAGTCGCCAAAGAAAGTGAACAGAAAGGCCTTACTTTGAACATCAAAAAGACAGAGACTATGGTTATATCTAAGAAACAGAATCCACCAGCATGCAGTATTAAATTAAACGGAACTATTCTAAAGCAGGTGCAGAAATTCAAATACCTTGGAGCAGTAATAACTTCAGATGGGAAATGCAGAACAGAAATTAGGAACAGAATAGGCCAAGCAAAGACTGCATTTCAGAGAATGAGAAACATATTATCCAACACATCCTTATCAATGAATGTTAGAAAACGAGTCCTAAAATGCTATATTGAACCTATCTTGTTATATGGAAGTAAATCATGGACAATAGGCAAGTCTGCACAAAAATCATTGGAAGCAGCAGAAATGTGGTTTATTAGAAGAATGTTACGAATCCCCTGGACAGCAAAAATAACTAATGAAGAATGTATGAGAAGAGCTGGAGAGACAAAAAACCTTGTCAAAAAGATAAGAGAGAGACAATGTACTTTCATAGGACATGCAATGAGAATGAGGGGACATTGAAAATATTATAACAACAGGAAAAATAGAAGGAAGAAGATCAAGAGGAAGACCAAGAGAAATGATACTGGACAGTCTGACGGGATGGTGTGAGAGGAGATCACCAACTGAACTGATGGCCTGCATGAAGGATCGTGTACTCTGGAGAAGCATAATAGCCAACGCCAGTCGGCACGCACCTGATGATGATGATGATGATGTAGTATCTCTGCCCTGAAGACATCATCATCATCATCGTCATCATCATCATCATGTGCCATGCACGGCAGCGTAGGCCGTCATACTCCTCCACAAATCTCTGTCTCTGACATTTCTGAGTAGCTCTGTTGCTGATGTCTTTCCATGCCACAGTGTCAGACCCTTCTGGCATCTGTTTCCTCGGTCGTCCTCTGCTTCTCCTACCTTCAGTTTTGCCCATTATTGTGATGTTTTTCAGTTTCTCTCTTCTCGTCATATCCCCCCAAGAACGGTGGCTGCCTTTTCCTTATTTTTGTTATTATAGTATGTTTTTAGTTACCTTGTCTCAAACACTGCTCATGATGCTCATTAGTTATCGTGGCTGTCTACTGGATCCTCATCATTCTTCTCCGGAACTAGAAAAGAAGACATTCTGGTTAATCGTTTTTTTTCCTTCCTGTTTTCACTATAAACATACCCTGTTCTCCCAAACAAGATTATCATCGCCATCATTATTATCGTCGTACTTCTCCATCTTCCCAGAGAAAGTTGTCTACAACTGATTCCCAGCTATGTCTCTCTCTCTCTCTCTCTCTGTTTCTTTCTCTCTCTCTCTCTCTCTCTCTCTCTGTCTCTCTCTGTCTATCTTCTTGTAGCCCTTTCCTATCCTGTTTTCAGCTTTCCTTTCTCAGGTATTGTTTAACCATATTGTTTTCCTTTTTGATATAGCATAAGTATTTTAACTGTCTGATTCTTGAGTTTTTCGTTATATTTCTTTTTAGTTTCAATTGATCAGGTACTTTTAACCCCCCACCCTTCACTTTTATTGCAATGTTTTATTTTTTTATCTGTTCTCGTTCATTGTCTATTACCTTCTATTTATTTGTTTCATACTCAGTATATCATTCATTAACATATTTGCCGTAATGTAAGCATTCTATCGTAACGATAGACATAAAAGAGATATTTTTTGGCCTATGATTCCCAATTCGAAGCATTTAACTTACTGTACATGTGAAATTATACAACATTCATATATTTATTCGCACATAAAGGCCCCTGATGTTTCTATCGTTTGATTGATAATTTGCTACCGAAGATAAGGAAACTAATGGGACCTGGTTTAAGAATCTTCAGGCTCGCCTCCTTCCACGTAAGAGCACACATACTGTAAAGACTCCAAAAGGCGATTTACTGATTTCTCAGTACGGTCGCGTTTACTGAGTTGCTACACACTATAACCAGCCGGATCATCTGCACCAACTCGCAGTTTACTGTCAGTCATGGAACAAAAGGGGAAATAATAACTCTGTCA
The DNA here is from genome assembly GCA_009760885.1 of Achatina immaculata. NCBI lineage: Eukaryota > Metazoa > Mollusca > Gastropoda > Stylommatophora > Achatinidae > Lissachatina > Lissachatina immaculata. The sequence goes on from CM019702.1 coordinate 13,867,585, forward strand.
TAAGTTGTTTTTTTTAACGTAAATTTATCACAACTGCTATAGAAGCGCTCTTTTGGTCTCAGTGGTTTGGGCAAAATTTAAGTGGAAGATTGAGACTGGAGCACTAGAGATAATCTCTTTCTGTGGAATTCGAACAAGCTCAAACAAAAGCTAGTGAGCACTTCCATTGGTCATGTGCAAACATTCCTACATTAAAGTGTTCTTGTTGTGCCTACCTCCTGACATACTCATTTATGTTTTTCATTAACACCGGTTACGTGATTAAGTTATAGCTTTTTTTAAAAGTAGTAACAAGGTGGTGTGTTTTCACAGAATAAAGAACTGGGTGAGGCTACCAATCCAGGAACTGGCGAACACGACGAAGAGCATCACTTCCTGTCAGGAGAAACAGACAGGCACAAGTGAGATTGTTTAATCTGTGATAGGAAAACCTGCCTCTAGTGAGATTGTTTAATCTGTGATAGGAAAACCTGCCTCTAGTAAGATTGTTTAATCTGTGATAGGAAAACCTGCCTCTAGTGAGATTGTTTAATCTGTGATAGGAAAACCTGCCTCTAGTGAGATTGTTTAATCTGTGATAGGAAAACCTGCCTCTAGTGAGATTGTTTAATCTGTGATAGGAAAACCTGCCTCTAGTAAGATTGTTTAATCTGTGATAGGAAAACCTGCCTCTAGTGAGATTGTTTAATCTGTGATAGGAAAACCTGCCTCTAGTGAGATTGTTTAATCTGTGATAGGAAAACCTGCCTCTAGTGAGATTGTTTAATCTGTGATAGGAAAACCTGCCTCTAGTGAGATTGTTTAATCTGTGATAGGAAAACCTGCCTCTAGTAAGATTGTTTAATCTGTGATAGGAAAACCTGCCTCTAGTGAGATTGTTTAATCTGTGATAGGAAAACCTGCCTCTAGTGCGATTGTTTAATCTGTGATAGGAAAACCTGCCTCTTTTGAGATTACTTAATCTGTGATAGGAAAACCTGCTTCTAGTGAGAGTGTTTAATATAGAAAATATATATTTTGATAATATATAGTTTGATAAGAAAACTTATCTCTAGTGAGATTGTTTATGAGAAAACTTGCCTCTAGTGAGATTGTTTAATCTGTGATAGGAAAACCTGCCTCTAGTGAGATTGTTTAATCTGTGATAGGAAAACCTGCCTCTAGTGAGATTGTTTAATCTGTGATAGGAAAACCTGCCTCTAGTGAGATTGTTTAATCTGTGATAGGAAAACCTGCCTCTTGTGAGATTACTTAAGCTGTGATAGGAAAACCTGCCTCTTGTGAGATTACTTAATCTGTGATAGGAAAACCTGCTTCTAGTGAGATTATTTAATATAGGAAAATATATTTTTGATAATATATAGTTTGATAAGAAAACTTGTCTCTAGTGAGATTGTTTATAAGAAAACTTGCCTCTAGTAGGACTGGCTATCAGACTGTCCAATCTCTGATGGAAAAACTTGTCTCCAGTGAGATTGTCTAGTGTGATAGAAAAGCCTGTCTCTAGTGAGACTGTCTGTCATATTGCTAATCTGTGATATGAACGCTTTCTCTAATGAGACTGTCTAATCTGTGATAGGAAAACTTGTCTCTAGTGAGTTGTCTAATCTGTGGTATGAAAGTTATCTCTTGTGAGATTGTGTAGTCTTTGGCGGGAAAGCCTGTATTCCTTTTAACTATTTAATTAGATAAAGTCATCTACTTACATTTGCTTGCTTATCTTACAGAATTCACTCTTTACATATCTTTCACAAATTCTTACAGATATTTCACTCTTTAAAGTTCACTTGTCACTTTCAAAGTACGAAACACTAAATTTTTTTTCTTATCTGCGTGATTTTTCTGGTTTGGAAAGGGGGGGGGGGGGTCTTATCGCTTACCTGCTTTCGTTTGGGTTTTCTAAAGACCATAGAGGCATGCACAATTCTAAGTCATTTCATCATCACTGAAATCTCACACTGTGACCAGTTTCTAGAATGCCATGCTGTGACCAGTTTCTAGATTGTGAAGTATTAAAATAGTGAATAACTGTGCACAAATCTCGCTGTTTCGAAACTATGCTAGAAACTGTAGGCAGTAAATATAACGGAGGGCTAATTTTGGCTAATCCAGATAACTGTTAAACTAAAACGGATGTATCTCGTAGTCTAAATAATTGTTAAACTACAACTACGGCTTAACCAGCCGAATGATATGCTCTTTTTATTCACTTAACGCATGCGTGGCCAGGTACAAATCATAACTGTGTATTTATTGAGTGATTGATCTTTATTCCAAAAGGTTTAAGAATTGGTCACGCGGGCTTGTCAGACATTCTGCCCTTAATCATATAACTTTCACTCTGTTCCAGACAGTCTACAAATATGCTGCTCATATAACAAACATAATTAACATTGAAGCTGAGAGACACAAAATAAAATAAAGGATAACATTTACAGGATATTAGGGCTGTAAGGCAAAGAATCTTAATATTGGTACGATTAGAGAACTCCCACACACCGTGGCTTTCCCACAGTGTCTCCACATCCTCTTCGCCAGAATGTCATAATCATCATCATCATGAGCAGTCCTGTTAGCCTGGCTTTACTCTACACGCGGTCAGTTAGGAACAGATTCTACAAGGGAGGTACTCCAGTCGGTGCTACCCTCTGGAGCCTGAAGGGGCTTCTCTGTTTTAATAGTTTGCCTGAAATGGATGAAGAAAGATAGCTTTGATGGGGAGGGGGGAGGAGAAGAAGAAAGTTTCCTACCGACTTGCATAATTTCTATGGGAGCCGCTGGCTTGGAATACACCTAGTGGAAGTAAATTCTAATCAAGCAACAGGTTTTTTTTTTCAGAAATGGAATCTCATTCCTCCATCACTTGGTTCCCCCAAGAGGTACGGAAAATCTCAGCTTAAAAAGCCATACCGTAATGGAATCAGCCTAGCAGAAGACCATGTTGATTTCTGTGTAACGACATCATTATCAAGAATTAAGAAAAGAAGAGGGAAACATGTAGCTGCGAAACATGAAAGTCGCACAAAAGGTATACGAAAGGATGGTTTAACCGAAGGGGCATTATCAGTCACACTACGCTGATGAGTATGCTGAATCGCAGATTGGAGCAACAGCTGACATGCCCTGAGTGGGAACATGGCGGTCTTAAGTTATAGCTTCTGGTGCATCTCATGTGTCTCTTCCACGATGATTAATCGTCATATTATCTCAAGCAAACCAACGAAAAAAAACCCCCAAAGATGAACGCACTGACAGATGGGGAGCGCTAGAAACGTATCATTAATTGTAGATGTGTGTAGCAAGTGGAGATAACTGCTAGATAAATTATTGCCATAGCAGCCAGCAAAACGGGATAGGATTTTTGAGTGCTTTTGCCGTGGTGGTGGTGGTGGAGCCTGCTGACAAGCCAACTGCTTTTACTAGGCCCCGGGAATCAAACACAACCGCTGAAGCTCGTTAAGAATGGAAGACATGACGATTTTGTTGCAAGATTTTCCCCATCATCAACTGCCAGAACTGCTTGAAGTTTGTATCAAAAAGCCATACCTAAAAACGTCAGCTGCAACAACAATAACAAAAGCCATTTCTGGTTCGTCTTCTGAGATAATGGAGAGAGGAAAAGGAGAACGAGAAGATGACAGAAGTTACATTTTGGTACTTTAGAGTGAGAGGAAGTTCACACCACGATCAGTAGAAAGATCCGAAGACAACGATTTGAAAATCAAAGTGCACACGGCAGAGGATGATAATGTAGGATGATGATGTAGGATGGTGATGTAGGATAATGATTGTTAATGATCATACAATAAGGAATCTTGGAATACTAGCCCGGGAAGGAATGCTTGATGTTGTGGTTTTTATTCTGGAAAAATATTTAAACCGTCTGTGAATTGCTTTCTCTGATGTTATTCTAGTGATTTTGTCATCCTTCTTGTTGTATCATTGGAGGTAGAGCACATTTTTGTATAGGGGGGGGGGGGGGGTCAGGAGAGGAAGCGAAGAGAGAGAGGGAGAGAGAAAACGAGAGAGAGAGAGAGAGAGAGAGAGAGAGATCTTATGTGTGTACTTTTTTTTCCTCAGAGATAAAGCTGACGTGGAAGACGCAGGTGTAACAGATGACATGGATGACACATGTGAAAAACCGCCCCTGATTTCCGGATGTTGCTATAATTCTAACGCAGTCACTTCATCTGGTGGTGAGCCCCTCATCAGCGGAAGTTACCTGTGGCCGCCTGTTGCACTGCAGCATCCCTACTACTCGATGGCCATGATGGTGTACAAAGATCCTACGCTGGCCTACGCTTTATATGCGTCGGCTTCTGGCCCTACAGACACATGTAGCACTGGACCAGTGATGGCCACCGGTGCAGACATGCACGTTACAGGAGACAGTTCAGGGGCAGCAGCCGGCGAAGTGTGTCTGCCGGCGACAAGACAACGGGACACTGCTGTCCTGGAGACACCATCCACCACGTTACAGCAACAGACTAATCCCGGTTTGTGTACCGCTCCAACATCTGTCGCGGGATCTCGGCATGAATTTTCTAAGATATTCCCTGCAGACTACCTGGCGTCATACAAAAAGGTCGGCAGCACATCCACCTCCGCCAGTGCAGGCATCAGCAACCTACCTAATTCTACAGCCTTTATGATGCTTAGAACTTTGGAACTGCAAGAAACGATATGATTAACAAAATGTGCTAAACTTGTTTTCTTTGAATCAGTCTGTGATCATCAGTCACCTGACGGCGTGAGCCATCTTTTCGTACAGCTTTACCTGGCGAAGAATTTCAGTTTTACTGTTTTTCTTTTTTTTTCTGAATCACTCAGTGGAGCCAGTGACTTCATATTTCCACTGTATTGATTCTGAGACAACAAGTCTACAAACTTCGTGTCCCATACCAACATGCGAGACCACCAATCTCAACTGTTATCTGTTTTTTGCCTCGCAAAGACCTGGGTTTTTTTAATCTGCTACCAGGGTCTACATGACGTGGTCGACAAACCATCCGTACACCAGAGATATTTATCATCTGGGAGTGGAAGGAAAAGATAAAGCAATGCACTCAATCTGTGTAATCATATCTCTTCAAACGTTAAATGATTTGCTGTATTTGTAATAGTTGTACCATGTTGCTATATGTCGTCAGTTGATAACGTTGAGAACTGATCCTTGAAACGAGTCAATAATTTAATAAGATATTCAAGGAAACAGTTCAATATTATGAGTTTTTTTTTTTTAGTGTACTGTTAAATAGTCAGTTAAATGGGGGATAAAAAAGCCCTCAATTTTAATTAGCACATGTCATTTACTTGTCATCAACAAGATCTACATGGTTTATTTTCCTTCGGGCACAGAAAAGGAGTTTGAAGACCCTTGTCCAGCTCGATCCCCTTATCATGGAAGAGCAGTTCCTGCAGTACAAACAATTCCTTCCTATCAGTCAGAACTTTCCTATCAGTCAGACTCTACCGTAAACATAAAAGACTGATGTCTTGTTGAATAGAGAACTGAAGCAAGGGTATCGTCAGCACGATGCGGCAGGAGCTGATGTATTCTGCTCGGTTCAGACTTGTCTCCCTTTTTTTTAATTTTTATAATCCGTGCTCATTAATTCTTCTGAGCTGAGGATAATTTAAACTTGTCATTCTGTTTGTGCTGCGTGTCTGAATGTGTTCATATCCCAAATTGGGTTTTTTCTCCTTAATTTGTCTTCGCGTGTGCGTGTTTGTACGTCAATGTGTGCATTTGGAAGGTGGAGAAGGGAGGTGGGAATCGTTTTCCGATCTTTTAATTATGTCCCGTCTCCAAGACTGGACGCTGAACGTTTTTGTATCCATTCTTGCGTAATGAAGACATGTTGCAAAATCCAGTTTATCTATATATCTGTTTGCAAGCTGTTATTTCATTTAGATGTTATCCATATACATGTCTTTCGAATCTGAGTTTCTTTGTACACTACATATAAAGATAGTTGAATACGCGAACTAAGCTAATTATTTCGAGGGCCGCTCGGTAAGTGTTGCCTCCACTGTCATATTTTTTAGAAACTTTACACATATCTGGATAAAACCGGCTCTTGGCAGTCGCGTGGTATCTCTCCTCCACCATACTTAATCTAGAACATACAGATGCTTACAGTCCACAGACAGTGCACATCGAAATGGAAGAGTGCTCAGACATTCGGTTCAAACAGCAAGCTGTTATCGAATTCTTCTTCTTCTTCTTCTTCGAGCCATTAACGCTCATTGCTGCAGATAAAGTTAGCCTCTATTCCTCTCTATTCCTAGTCTTCTCTCTCCAGTTGGTGACACCAGTTTCTTTTATATCCTCTCCTGTGTTGTCTTTCCATCTCTGTCTTGGTCTACCCCTTGGTCTTGTTTCCCTCATCTCTTGTGAATACATCATTTTCGTTTGTCTGTTCTGTTCTACTCTTTCTACATGGCCCAGCCAGCGTAGTCTGGTCAGTTTCAAGACATTTATAATTCGTTGTGATTTAAATAAGCTGTTCAGTTCAGTGTTCTTTCTAGCTCTCCATTCTCCACTGTTGGTATCCTTTATCAGCCCAAAGATTCCTCTTAGGATCTTGTTCTCAAAGATCTCCAATTGTTGTTCATCTTTCTTTGTTTCTGATTCATACGTGACTGCATTATTATAGTTTTGTAGATTGTTATTTTGATATTTTGGTACAGGGTTTTAGATTTTAATTCTTAACCGCAGAAAATGTTCCTTCACCTGAAATTCACAGACGAATGCAGAACGTTTATGGTGGTCGGTGTGTTGATGATGGCACAGTACGACGCTGGGTAAGGTGGTTCAAAGATGGAGGAGTGTGGGCAAGCAGAACTAAGTGATAAACCACGAAATGGAAGCCCCCTGGCTGCAAGTGATCAGCTTCATCAGGAGGACTGATCTGCTGAAATCGTCGCATCCAACAAAAAGAGATTGCTGTAACATTAGGGAATTCTAAGGAGATATTTGGGACACTTTATTGGTAAACGTTTTGCATTCGTCTGTGAATTTCAAGTGAAGAATTTCACTTTTTTTTCCGCGGGTTAAGAATTCGATAACTGCTTGCTGTTTGAACCTAATGTCTGAACAGTCTTCCATTTCGATGTGCACTGCCTGGGGACTGTAGGCATCTGTGTGTATGATGAACTGCATAGAACCGCTTTTATCCAGATATGTCTAAAGTTACTAAAAGTATTACATTGGAGGCAAGATTTATCTGGTCGACGTCACATTACCTGTATATAATTAACAATATAATTTATTATCTTAAAAAACTGATTGTTTACGAAATACTGGAGATAGAATTCCAACATCAGATTTGTAAAAAAAAAAAGTATTTGAGAAAGGCTAGAAAAAGGTTAACGTCTTAATCTTTCATTAAAGTTCTATTTCTCGTAGCGCTTGCGAGGGGCGTTCATAAAGTAATGCACCACATCGTTTTTTTTTTCAGCCAATAATGAAGATATAAGCATGAAATTTTGCACACTTTAAATATGCCATGTGCCGATTGTGTGAAATAAATTGCACCCCAACCGGGTAAAGAATATGGCTACCCTAACAGTTGAAATAGAGCGTGTTAGCAACTTGCGGTATAGGCAGCGAATTGCGATAGAATTTCTCGTTGCAGGGAAGGAAACTGGTGTGAACAGTCACAAGGGTCTATGTGATGTGTATGGAATTTTTGCAGTCGACAGGAGTACAGTCAGTCGCTGCATTCAGATAATCAACGAATCAGTAATTGGAAATAAGGAGATGCATGTTTGGCCGCGGTGTGGACGTCCTGCCACAGCCACCAAGGCAGAAATGTTGAAATTGCACTGAAGGCATTATTCTTACTGATAGGTGTATCACTACTCAACAATTAGCCTTAAAGCTTTCAATCAGCAATGGTAGTGTAAATGCAGTTATAAAAGCTTTTGGATTTTCTAAGGTTTCTGCAAGATGGGTTCCTCACAATAACTATCGACTGCAAAGGAAAGCAATTTCTTCTGAATTGTTGGAGCGTTTCAATACTAAGAGAGAGAACTTTCTGGCTAATATCGTAACAGATGACGAAACCTGGGCACATTATTTTGAACCTGAGACAAAAAGACAGTCAATGGAGTGGCATCATCCACAATCACCACGAAGAACGAAATTTAAGACAACTCGTTCGGCTGGAAAGGTCTTGATCACTGTCTCTTGGGACACTGAAGGTGTGATTCTTGTGGATGTTATGCCAATAGGAAAGAGAATCAATTCGCAAGCTTACATTAAGAGATTGAAAATACCAAATCAACGTTTTCGCAGAGTTCGGCCACACAAGAATCCAGCAGATCCGCTTCTCCTTCATGACAATGCGCGCCCTCATACGCGTCTGGCAACACGCCGAGGAATCACTAAACTGGATTGGACTGTACTACTCCATCCACCCTGTAGTCCCGATTTGGTACCCTCTGAGTTCCATCTGTTTGGTCCACTTAAAGATGCACTCCGATGGATTAATTCTTGAAGATGACGAAAGAGTGATTCATGCAGCGAAGAAATGGCTACATAATCAAGAGAAAATCTGGTACGGGCTAGGAATGCATGCACTTGTTTGGCGTTGGCGTAAAGCCGTACAAGTTGATGGGGATTACGTTGAATAATACCGATGTTTACATGACATATCCGTGTATATTGTGTATAAAGTTCATGCTTTTTGAATAAACAGCTCTATAGAAAAACTATGTGGTGCATTACTTTCTGAACGCCCCTCGTACATGCCGTAGGGGTGTGAAGTGCCAGTGCCTTCACATTTCTAGACCACTATGGCATTTGAGGTGGGGATGTCAGCACCTGTCCTCGCTTTCTTTGTTTTCCCAGGGAAACCCCAGGTACCTATTTTTGGAAGCTGGGTTAACCCTGGTGCCGATCGGTCTGAAAAAAAAAAAAAAATTACCCCAGTGGGAAATCGAACCAAGATCCTTCTTATCGGCAGGTGAGTGTATTGACCAGTACACAACCGCGGCACTGGTCGACCAGTTTTGTTGTTCACTTTATGTTTTTATTTCTTTGTTGTTTTCTTAATTACGTTATACATTAAACCGTAGTAATTAATAACTTTGTGCTGAGCTCCTGCAAAGAGCCATGGATGAAGGCTCGTGAAAACAAGACCATAGCGTTTCGAAAGAGGAGGTCAGTATGATTTAGGTTAATTTTGTGGACGCTTTGGTCAGTAGATACCGAAGAAAAACAATGAAATTTTCGTAACGTCAATGTGGATGAATAACAGATGAAAGAGTCGATGACTTATGAGAAAAAGTGCCTCTGATTTTTTGGATGTTGTTATGATTTTCCATTGCAGGCACTTCTGGGTGAGCCACAGAAAAAAGTTGTAATCAACTGACATCACTACCAATAGCAAAATGACCCGAAAGCAAACAAGAAATATTTTTATTCAAACTGCTCGGGAGACCAATGTCTTTGTTCATCTTCTTTTATTTATTTATTTACCTACACGCTTATTGCAGTACGAGATCTTTAAGCGTCTATGTGGATGCAAATGTTCCATCATGCCACATCCTAACATAGATTTAAGATGTCCTGAGGTGGAATCTCGAAGGTTAACGCTACTGTTAAAGATACATACATACATACATACATACATACATACATACATACATACATACATACATACATACATATATATATATATATATATATATAATATGCACACACAAGTAAATAAATACTAAACACTGAGCTCCTGGGCAGTTTAAGTGACCTATGACTTTCTAAGTACAAGTCTAACTGCCAGCATATTTGTTTATTAAATGTCACTACAGTAAGGCTGCGGGAAAGGCTTTGATTGTTTGGAAGGGATATAATGTTAGTCAGTAACAATATAATGCATTTTTTTAAAATTTTGCCCTCATCACACAAAAAACAACAGCTAAAAACAAACAAAAAGCAGGAAGAAGGTGAAAGAGATGCAAGTGTGAGAAAATGAAGAAAGGAAGATTTTAAAAGTGTAAAATGATAATGATTTATTTTTAAACTTCGAACCTTATCAATGTAATATGTTTGACAAATAAAAGATAAAAAATTAACCCTTCCGTGTCTGTAAATCACACATGGGATATATACTGTTAAAAAAAAGAAACGCAACACTACTGTAGTCGTAATGGACACCAAATTTCAAACTTGTATAAACATTTTATTTTACGGAATTAATGTTTAAATCTTGGCATGAAGAAACTTTAAGACTTTAACAATGAAATGATGTTCATTAAATTTGGTTTGGACTTTTATTCTTTGCGACTGAGGCCTCCGTTTCAGTAAGGTGTGTGTTCTCCTCCAACCTGTATCAGAGAACGACATCTCCATGACATGGATCCGATTAGCCGTTGGATCTGTTGTTGTGGGATGGCAGCCCACTCTTCCCGCAGTGCAAGAGACAACTGTCGGAGATTGGTTAGCGCCACGTCTCGCTGGCGGACTTGTCTATTGAGTTCATGACTGTTGAGTTTTATTGGGTTCATGCCTGATGACATGGATGGCCATAGAGTGGTCTGGACATTGGGTGGTGAGTTGTGCCACATAAGGTCGAGCGTTATTCTGCTGAAAAATCGACCCTGGTGCAGCCAGAAGTGGAAGGACGTGAGGACGAAGCATTTCGGCGACGTATCGTTGGGCGTTCAGACGTCCTTCAATTTGCACCGGGTCACTTCTTCCCATGAAGTTGATCGTCACCCACCCAGTACACCTCCATCACCATGTGGAGGAGCCTCATCCACGCAGTTCTGGGTGTAGCGTTCATGGATTCCGCGATAAACTCTTCTCCGTCTATCGTGTCACTGGAGCAGAAAGAATGATTCATGACTAAACCAAACCCCTCTCCAGTCCTTTGCAACGGTCCATTGACGATGCTGGTTCTCCCACTGGCGATCCCAGTCCATAAGAACAGGACCTCTGTAGGGTCTTCTAGCCCAAAGACCAGAGTTGTGCAGCCGGTTCCTGGCCGTTTGCTCTGAAATTCTACGAGCTGCTGCCATTGAATGGACTATTGAGGATGCAGATATAAATCGATTCCTGAGGTGACGCAGCCGTATAAGGCGGTATTCGAGTTGTGACTATGGGTCTTCCACTGCGCGGCCGGTCTGCAACTGAACCAGTTTTTTAAAATCGTCTCCAGAGGCGACTTATGGTGCTTGTAAGTACATTAAATTGTCTGGCCACTACATTTTGTGACTGTCCAGTCTGTAAACGTCCAGTGATGATGAGTCGTTGTTCTGTGGTGAAATGAGCCATTACTTGCGCATTGAATTTTCAAATGAATTGATTCGAGGAGCATCAATCTTTTATAGGCATTCATTAACATGGTCAGTGAGTTTTGTGTTCAGTAAGTTTCACGGGATTCTCGTGAACCTGTCATGAGTTATTGTCAAAAATGCTATTTTGACTAGTGTCGCTTTTCTGTGCTCGTGAATCATCTGTTGAGTACCTTTCAGGCCAGCACGTGAAGTTGATGTCCAAGTGAACGTTTGAGGCAATTTACCCTTGTCTGATCAGCAAACTTCAGTTTAAATCGCAACATTGTATTTGTTGCGTTTCTGTTTTTTTGAACAGTATAGTACATGGGTCCATATTTTTTTTTAATCCGCGATGACGAGATCGGGCCACTTCGTCTGAGCGCTAAGCTGATTCTGGGATCATCTTTGCTCTTGTGATGATCCTGATGTCCATTGATGTCCTCCCTTAGCGGGGAGTCCAAGAAGGAAGTGGCGACCTGAATGGTCGAATTATATTTTGCTGCCTATTGCTGTGTGACAGAATGAGTGAAAGTAAAATAGCTGACATATATATATATATATACAGTAAAGTTGGCATTGAAATAAAAGCAATGAACATTAAAGTTTCATGTACAATAATTTCACCCCAAAAAAAATACATATTTTTGACCACTGGTCAACATCACGCCTGATTAGATTTCCTTCCCTAAGTCCAAGAGAAGTCAGGCTGACATTTCTACAGCTGGACATCTAGGCGTCTCCGCGCACCACCTTTGCCATGATGGACTAGTGCGCTAACTGCCTAGTTGCTCAAGTACCTTTGGACCATACTAGCAATCGTGAAAGTCATAGACCAAAAAAATACACACAAAAAAACCCGGGTTCTTAGCGACAATCTATGATCTTTTGAGTTTCAGCAGGCTAATGACAACGGAACATGATTTTGGTCGACAAGGCAGACAACTCTTGATTTATTTACGTTTAATTACTTCCCTTATATTTACCCAGCTCGAGCAAAAATTCATCAATTTTTCCGCTGGAATCAATATGTCCTGCTGTGTTCACAAAACTGCAAAGCATGACAGCGCAAGGAGTGTTTGTTCATGGGAAGAAAGAAAAAAAATTCTCTCTGCTTGATGTGGAAAATGCTCATTTGGTACACAATGAGCTATTTAATTGTTACATCTTTAAAAATGTGGATATTTTTTAATGAAAGCTGCGGTCTTTTCGAGTGTTCTGTGTCTCAATAGCCGTGCTCAAGACTCTGCTGTACTACTCATCTTCTGTTCTTGATTCAGGATTCCACGTACTCAGTTATCATTCTGTCAGAACTATACACGCATATGCTGGACAAAGCATTAATGGAGAATTAGATTCCTTGATGTCTTTCACTGACTTTATGTTTGTACTTTCTGGTCCATTCTCTACGGACGTGCAAAATATAATTCTTGTCTTTTTTTTTTGCAACATTTTGACTTTTTTGTACATTGTCACTGACCATTAACTAACGGCATCATCAAAGATTATAGTAACTCAATCTCTGTTTTATTTTATGATGTGTCTGCTAGTTCTTTCACTTACGTAGTTTTCTGTGTGGCTTATATGTTATACCATGGTCAAAGGAAATGTTAAGATAAGCTGATTTTCTGGAGGTCTTTCATATTATACATGGTATTTATGATTCTATAAGCACTGCATTATTGAGGAAACACGCTGGTGATGGTTGGGACATGTGCTCCGGATGACTGACGACTCACTACCAAAAATGGCACTAAGATGGACACCACAGAGGAACAGAAGTAAGGGGAGAGCAAAAGAGAAATGGAGAAGAACAACAGAAAGGGTGTTGAGTAATAAAGGGCTCACTTGGACAAGAGAGGAAATTAAAGCAAAGGACAGGCGTTTGTGGAAAACCCTTGAGGAAGCCCCATGTGCCTTGGGCAGTTAAGGTTCAGAGAGAGAAAGAGAGGGAGGGAGAGAGAGAGAGACAGAGATAAGCGCTGCATAGGTGTGTTAGATGTGTGTCCTTCATGGTAAGTCTAAAGCCAAGTCTCAGGTCATAGCCTTGAAGTCTCTGGTCATTGCAAGCAGCTTCAAGTTGAGTCTATGAGTCAAAACTCAAAGTGACTTGCTGGTTCCATTTACTACATCATGCTTACTATATCAATAGTTTACTCTAGCATGCACATGTGTTTGTAAGGTGTAAAAACACAGAAATTAAAAGTGACACTATGTGTGTGTGTGTGCGTGCGTGCGTGCGTGTGTGTGTGTATGTGTGTAATATGCTCAACGTTGCCACATATCTCAGTAGACATTTGCTCAGTTTTATGCTAAGCTGCAATAGATCTGTTAAGAATTCGTTATTAATTTTCAGTATGTCATAAGCGTCCAAAAGACTCATCTTTATTTTTTGACTTTTTCTTTTTTGTCAGTTTCGTCTACTTCTAAGGAAAAAGACTCATGGGCACCCCCTGACCCCTTCAGATATTTTGAATGTTGTTACATAAATCCAGCTGTCTTTCTCACTTCACGAAATGCGTGTGATTATGCTGGCATGTTACCTTCTTAACCTGTCAAATGGTTTGTCATATGGATCCTTCAGTTTACCTTTGCACCCTGTCTGTGCTGGTTCTTGCCATCACTCTGTCTGTAGTAAGCAGATCACGGCATAATGACTATAGGTGCAAGAGGCAAAACTCAAGAGATCGTAGATTTCTATCCGATAGCAAACAAGGCACAATTGAAGCATGAGTTGTCTTACTTACACTGGGCTATAGAAAAAGGACAAAGCTGTCGAGCTGACCGACTAAAAAAAAAAAAAATGTGAAATTGCAAGTCGAGTCCAAGCCGCTATTTTTCATCTTCAGGTCCAATCCAAGATGAGTCTTTAAAAATGATTCGAATTATTCTCTGATCCATCGTTCTTTATTCTTGGAGCTCTGTCGTCGAATCCGAGTCGATCGACTCGAGTGTACATCTCTGAAGAATTGATTGCGTAATCTGTTTCTCTTTATTGTTGGCAGTTTCCATCGCGAAGTTCATTAATGATATGATATTTTGCTAACTACATTAACTGATTGCACTTATTCAATCCTTGCACATTCAGTGAGCACAATGTCTGATCTTGGATATTCTCAATGTATCATTGATACATCTGAGTCGGGAGTATATATCACAAAGAGAATGCTCCACCGTTCTTTATCCTTACACCTCTATCCTCGGACAATTATTCTCCGGATATTTGGTATCGATTTCCATATTATTACACAAATTACTGATTCGATACAACGGGCTTCGACAGAACACGGACCCGCATTCAGAAAAGGACAGCTGGTGGACTCTTAATTTATCTTCCAGCTTCTTTCGATCCTGACTGTTTTTATTTCATCTTACTTTGGACTACTGAGCCAAACTGGTGGTTAAAATAATATAGTCCAGAGACTCTTCTTCTTCCATCGTTCTCAGATATCGACGTGTATAATCTTGAAGTAATCGGTGGTCTCCTGAAGCCGGTGTACATCTCCATACAACTTTACTTTGAACTAATATGAGTGTTGGACCACATCTGTTTTCTCTGCATCTAGTATGTTGGATACTTCTGCAGAATATACTCTCCTTCAGTTGACTCAGTCTGCAGTGTTTTGCCAACGTAAACACACCTTATGCTTCAGTCGGTCAGTCATTTGCATGTCCCTTGTGGAAATTTTCCTCCATAACAGTTCTTCTGTAGGTCTCTCGGTTGTTAGCAAGATGCCTTGTTGCTGATGCATCCATTCGCAGATCATCAACGATGTCTTGCAGCCGTCTTTGCCTTGGTCTTCCTCTCTTTCCTATTTTGCACCCTTCCAAGGCGGTCTTCTCTAAATTCTCATGGCGTTTAATGTGTCCAAAATATTTAAGTGTTTTTCTGTTTAATCTTCTTTACTAGCACCTTCTACAATATTAAATTCTTGTAGTATGGATATACGAGTATTTTTTGTGTCCATGATATTTGAATGACCAGTTTATGGATACCATTGCCTAAATTGTACAGAGTGTAAACTGTGGCTATCGTGTGATTTAAGGTTGTTTAAAAAATGTACAAGAAATGATTCCTTCTGACAACATAACATTGTGTACACATGGCGACTAATATTTTGGACCTGCAAGGGCCCGGTTTATATTGAGTCACCAGCGAACCAAATTTTGATAATTCTTTTTGACTTCAGTTATTTTTATTTTCGTTGTAAATATTTTTTTCCCTAAATCGTGATCAAACACAGCTTTTATTTACTTACCACAGTAGTATGCATCGCTGACGTGAGTTCGCTTGCTGGTTATTTCTGTTTGCTGTATTGCTAAGTGTGGTCTAGATAATCGCATGGTCACACGCTTACCATACCAGTGTATTCGTTGTGTGAATCTTGGACTCCCATTTGTCTGATATTTCAAGATTACTGCTGCGTGGGACATGCCGCAAGTCGTGAGCAATTTTTTTTTAATCAGAATTTATAGATAGGGAAAATATAAATATATCACCTCATCTGCATCCTTTGCACTTCATGTAGAGGTCACATGACGTCACCGTTATGTGTTACATGACCACAAGGAGCAGAAACAAAATGGCGGGTGCTGAAGTTTAGTTTCGTCAACGTGCTGTTATTGAGTTCCTCGTTAAAGCGGAAATCCCCGCTGCTGAAATTCACCAAAGACTTCAATTTGCTTATGGAAATGTGTGTATGGGTGCTAGCAGTGTAAGGAGGTGAGTGAAACATTTCAAAGATGTAAACACGAGCATCCAAGATATGCCTCGCAGCGGTCGCCCTCGATCTGCCTCCACTGAACGCAACGTGGAAAGGGTTGACGGCATCATTAAAGAATACAGACGTGTCACAGTATCTGAAATCGCTATAAATCTTGGAATAAGACACAATGCAGTACAGGAAATGATTGAAACCCTAGGCTATAGAAAAGTTTATGCCCTCTGGGTCCCACAGGAGAGAACGTCCAGAAAGCAGCGCGTCTGTGCCGTCGGTCAGCTGGAACGGAATTCTACCGAGAGGGTATTTTCAAACTTGCAGAGCGATGGGAAAAATGTGTGCAGAGAAATGGAGATTATGTTGAAAAGTGGAGGAAAGGGATTCAGTTAAGGTGATACATTTATATCTTCTCTATCTATAAATTCTGATTTTTTTAAATTTTTGCTCACGACTTTCGGTACGACCCTCGTATGTATTCTCTGCTGTTTTTGGATTCTCTAAGATGTCACTTACATCAAGTTTACTTTAGTGCTTTATATTTTTGGATTGTTTAGGCTCTCGATACCATTTACTTCAAACTTACTTCTACTTCAGATATCATTTACTTCAATCTTACTTGTGCTTCAGATATCATTTACTTCAAACTTACTTCTACTTCAGATATCATTTACTTCAATCTTACTTGTGCTTCAGATATCATTTACTTCAATCTTACTTGTACTGCGGCGTCTGAGTGTTTCATTTAGTCTCTCATGCCCAAGGTTGTGGTTCGAAGCCTGCCGGAGGGGTCCCAATCACCCAGCTGTAGAAAGAAATGGGTACCCGATTTCTTCTAGAGCTGGGGAAAGAAAGGTGGCCAGGCGTGACGTTGACCACATCGCCTTCTAGTGTGGTGACAAGTCAAGGAAAATATTGGCACTAACGCCGTATCCCCTACGTGCCTCTAAGGCGTGGCAGGGTTACCTTTAACCTTACTGCTTTGTATTTTCAATTGTCGGACTAGTTTCTCTGCGTCTGCCGTTCAAATGACTTGGACTCTTGAGACTGGTTCGCGTTACTACACGCTTACCGCAATCAGTTTTGTGTTATCTGACTGTTAGATGTCTGTTGCCTCAAATTTACTGTAATAATTAATGTTGCCGGCGTTAAGTCTTAACGATCTTAAGATTCTAACTACAATATATTATATTTTTATTGTTTATAGTGATCTGTACCTACTTTTGGGTAGTTAATAACAGGTAGAACAAATGGCACTGTGGTTTATGATTTTGTTGCAGATATTTGCAAATGAATAGAGTCATAAGGATTTTAACTGAAATTAAAATTTACAAACTTATACAGTCGCAAATATGTCTTTCTTCACCATATTTCTTATAATGAAGATGTTGTTCAGTTCATTTCCTTGTCCATGCATCATTCCAAACGTTTACTACAGTTAATGTTCACATTAATGTTCGGTTCTGCCAAAACTTGATTGTAATATTGTGTGCAGCACTGGTTGACCTGGCACTGTATATTTTTATTATTATTATTAAACATAAGTAGATCAATGTTTCTGAGTGTCTTAGTTTAATCTTTAGATTGTTCATATCGACATTTTCTGTGTTTTCGCTGGTAGTATCTCTCTTCTTATACTCTGTTTTGTTTTGTTTTGTTTTCCCTCTCCCTATATTCTGCCTTCAACACAAGAAATCAATACTCAGAAAGATAAACAGTCATAGCCTACAAGAAGAAAATACCAACAGTGATTTCAATCTGGAACTTACCAAACATTTCGCAGCAATCAAAGAGGTAGATGAGACAGATATAGACGAATTATGGAATTCATACAGCACAGCCATAATCACAGCAGCAAAAGCAAGCGCTGGACTGCAATCAACAAGTAGAAAAGCATGGATATTAGATAACACAACGAAATACATACATGAAAGACGAGCAGCCAAATTAGCCATATTGAGTGTAAAAACAGATCTTGGAAAGGTTTTGGCAAAAGCATCATACAAAGAACTAGACAATAAAGTAAAACGTTCAGCTAGAAGAGACAAAAGAGAATATATGGATAATATGGCAAAAGAATTTTTAAAAATGCAGCAAAAAAACAGGAAACAGCAAAACTCTATATAGCATACGGAGGACGCTAACAGGTGCTATTACCTCCAGAGAAAGACCAGTCTTTAGCAAAACAGGCAACCTATTAACATCAACTAAAGCCCAAAAGCAAAGATAGGCCGAACGTTTGTAAGAAATATTTAATCTTGAAACCAATTTACAAGTCCCACAACTAAATGTCAACTTAGATGAAGTTACACTGAATGAAACTGAAACAGCAGTGAATCCAATGGCTAACAACAAAGCTGCAGGTGAAGATAAAATAACAGTCGAAATGTTAAAAGCTATTAACAGTGACAACATGAGCCAACTACAGAGAATGTTTAATAAAATTTGGAAAGAAAAAAAAAAAGGTAATCCTGTCATGCCTTAGAGGCACATAGGGATATGGTGTTAGTGCCCATATTTTCTTGACCTGTCAGCAGACTAGAGGGTTCAGTATCACTCCTGACCGCCTTTCCTTCCCCAAACTCCAGAAGAAGTCGGGTACCCATTTCTACAGCTGGGTGACTGGGGTGCCTCACATAAGACCAAAAATGACGCACATGAAAAATTATATTAATTTGAAAATGTGTATGGAATGACTGAATTTCATATATTGTTAGGTGAAAAGTCATAAACTCAGATCTTTAGGGAATTCATTTTCTTTTGATCGCGAAGCATGTTTGCGCACCAAAGAACTAGTATGACTGGTCTTTGGCTCATCTCGGGAAAACATTGATCTTACTTTGTCGACCATCCCAGAGAACTGGGATCTTCCATGAGACTGAAAGAAGAAAGAAGAAAAGGTCTCTTCTAAATGGAAAAAAAGGAATCATTGTTAAAATACCCCTCCAAAAAAAAAGGCAACTTTTGTGACTGCAATAACTGGAGGGGTGTAACTTTACTATCAGTTGTGTCAAAGGTGTTTTGTAAAGTGATTCTGAAAAGACTTAGGGATGTAGTGGATACTGCAATGAGAGGAGAACAGGCAGGATTTAGAAAAGGGAGAAGCTGTCTCGACCAGATCTTTACTCTAAGAATAATACATGAAGAACATATTGAAAATCAGAAACCATTAATATTGAACTTCACAGACTTTAAAAAGGCATGATTTTGATAGCATACACAGATATTCGTTATGGAGAATTTTAAGTCTATATGGAATACCATCTAAAATTGTCAGCATCATTAGAGACCTCTACAACGAATATGTTTGTGCAGTCAACACAGAAGAAGGAATGAGTGAATGGTTTCAGATTGAAAAAGGCGTGAAACAAGGATGTATATTATTTCCTTTGCCTTTTGGAATTGCCATAGATTTTATATTGAACAGATGCTGTACAGGTAAAACTGGCATTGATTGGGTACATGGGACCCAATTAGAAGATCTTGATTTTGCAGATGACATAACTCTTATCAGTAATAATGTGAAATCAATGCAGGAAAAAGCAGATTCCCTGTCTTCCTTGGCTAGCAAAATAGGTCTTGAAATTAACAAAGACAAAACAAAAATAATTTAACTTCTCATTAATCAAGAAGGAAAAATATACGTAGAAGGAACAGATGTTGATGAAGTAAACTAGTTTGCATACCTTGGCAGCTACATAGATCAGGATGGTGACACCAGGAAGGAAGTTAGAATTCGAATTGCAAAAGCAGCATTGTCCTTCAAGAATCTTGAGAACATATGGAATTCAAAAGTTATAAGCACAAATTCCAAGTTGAGATTATTCAATTCAAATATGATATCTACCCTCATTTATGCATGCGAAAGCTGGAAATCAACTAAAGAAATAGACAAGAAATTAGACTCTTTTGAAAACAAATACCTAAGGAAAATATTTGGTATAAAGTGGAACGAATTCAAGAACAACGCAGAGATAAGACAAATGAGCAAACAACAACCAGTCTCATGAGTGATAAGAAAAAGAAGATGGACATATGTAGGCCATGTGATGAGAAGAAACAATCAGAGAATACCAAAACAAGGTATCAAGTGGAGCACAACAGGCCGAAGAAGAAGAGGTTGACCACGTGAAACTCTAAAGAGGACATTGTTAAGAGAAGCCAGTTTAGTGGGCGTAACATCCCTTGATGAAGCTGAAAGACTCGCCGAGAACAGGAAAACTTGACAATCAACTATACAAGCCTTATATGACGTTTAACGGCACGGGAAGGATGTCAGATATTCTGCTTTATTTCCCCTAGTTTTCTGTCTGTCTCTCTTTCTCTACATTCTGTCTTTTTTCCGCTCTCTGTGTCTCTATTATTTCAGCTCTCTCTCCCTCCCTAGATTCAGTCTTATATCCGCTCTTTATGTGACTGCCTATCAAAAGATTCTGTCTTCTTGTTTCCCTTCTTTTCTTCGCGTGGCGTAGTTTTACAATTTAGGATAAAGATGACGGGATAAATACTTTACAAGCAATTTCTGATACTGTCTGAAAATTGTTCCTGATTAGATTCTAATTAGCAATTAACCCTTGCAAAGTCTTTGCTAATAATATGCCTAATATCCAATGACATAATTTAATATGACAGCTTCAACGTCAAAATATTTAATATTGTTGGGGTTTGAATGTCAGGAGTAAATTATCACAAAGATGTAATAATGACGATGATAGTGATAAAATGTAGCAAATTTTGGCAAGAGATGATGCTTTCTAGTTCATTTTCCTACTGCAGGTGTGATTCACGCTATTGGAGAACTACGGGAGAGAGAAATTATTTTATCCCAGACTATCATTCTAAGATTAATATTGTTGGAGCTATCTCTTCTAAAGTGTTTTTTTTAGTGTGTTACAATTAACAGTGAGCGAGGCAACTGGAGATTCATTACCGCCAACCTTTTTTTTTTGGAGAAGACACATGATGATGGTGACATTTAACAGATTATGTTTTGATATAAGGTACTTTCATGCATCGCTTTACATTAATTTTTCTCAAATCTTAGCTAACTAACGAGTAAAAACAATTACGCGCCCAAGATATCCTATCAATAGTTTCAGATTTCAAAAATGAGTATTTCCAGCTTATGTTGCGAGGCCCTTCCAGTTGCGGTACCCCCTCCTACCCAACGCTAAATATGGTAACGAATATCAGGAAGCGTGAGGCTATGGAAAGACAGGTATCTAGACTCCAGAAGCCACCCCAATCACAGGATGATTTTCTCTCTCTCTCTCTCTCTCTCTGTGTGTGTGTGTGTGTGTGTGTGTGTGTAGTGACCCGCCATCACCTATCTTACCACAGAATTATAGCCCTCTAATCGTGTATTATGGGGGGAATCTCGTGCGGCCTAGCTCTTCTCGTGCCACAGGAAGAAAAGCGGACGTTCAGTTACTTGCCAGAGTAAAAGCGCGGGTCTTGATATGTTAGGGGGTATAGTTGTAAAATGGAATGGAAAACAGTATTTACATGTACTTCCGTGTACGTATTATGTTTCAAAGTATAACTAAATGTATGAAAAGTTCATAAATGCTGAGTTGTTTTAGGAAAAAAGAAGTAATGTGATGTTTTTAGACAATGATTGTGCACAGCTCACCATAGGCTAGGTCTAGATCTACGCTACTTACCATCTGAGATGTCTAGATCTACTTGCTGATCTCATATTGTGATTCTATGTTGCATTCTCGCTAAATTAATGTCTGAAATAACTTCCTAACTATTTCTCCAGTCGTCTAATATGTCTAGATCTACTTGGGATACATTCAAGAGCAGTGGAGTGGTCACAGGCCATGTCCATACCCCTATCTACATCATCAAAAATTGAAAATTTTCTATGTTTCTCTTCCTTTTTCTCGCTCGGCAACGCTCGTATCTAAGGACTCTTTCACCATTTTGAAAAGTGTCACCGGAAACGCAGACGAAATATGTACAATCTAAATGTTACACCGGTTCTTCTATTAAAACAAACCATGACCGAAATTCCGACCATTGGCATGCATCGGGGAAACCGGAAGGATCGAAAATTCGACCACTGGCACTTTCCAAGTTAACCAGGTTCAAGCTGACTCTGCTTGGACCTTGACTCGTCGTGAAAGACTATGGGCCAGTAATCAACCTGTGTCTCCCTGAGAAGACTGGACTCCGTACATCAGCTTGCTTACATAAAACACTTTTAGCTTGCGTTTTGTTTTCGTGGTTGAAGTACATTGAATATATTCAAAATTTCAGTTGCTAAAGCATATTCGGAATCACAAAATTTATTTTAAAGTTAGTGGCCTATAGCGATAGTTCTTATACAGGGTGTCCCTAAAGTCTGGACACAAAAGAAATCTCATTAACTATAATTTTTTTAGATTGGCTGAATGACAATTTCCCTAAGTGAATTGGAAGACATGGTCATTTGGAGTGGTCTCCTCGTTCACCTGACCTTAGCTCCCTTGACTTCTTTTTTCTGAGGTATGCTTAAGGAGAAGGTGTACTCAATGAGAATCACAGATGTAACACGCTTGACTGAACGCATAAAGAGTGAATGTGTTAAAATTGACGGCAATATGGATTTATTACATCGCGTCCATGTGAATTTTGCAAAGCGCATCAACCTTTGCATTGCAAATCATGGAAATCATATTGAAGACGTTATTTAATATTCCAACTGAATAAAATATTGTTAATAAATTTCACTTTTTGAAAATATGTATTTTTGCGTATGTGTCCAGACTTTAGGGACACCCTGTACAGATGAATTAGCAATGGACATAAAGATGGACAAATTATTATACAAAGTATGATGCAATATATATCAGAGATATTCAACGAACTTAATAACTGTCATTTATTTTGAAGGAGAGATTACTCTTATAATGTTGTGAACTATTCAATTTTGTATTCATGAGAATGTGTCGAATTCCCCTGTTGTTTACATCTCCGTCTTTGTTACACTAGGTTGGTGTATTAGCCAAAATATTTAAAACGCTCGCATATTTCTGTCCAATATAAATATCAAAAGGTTTACACAGGAAATATTTTATTTAAAAAATGAAAACAAAAATAAAATAAAATTGAGGCTGACATCATGACCTCTAAATGTTTTCAGCATTTATACGCTTTCAATACAAACAGCAAAACTGAACACACTTTATCAGTCTTACTCTCTCTCTCTCTCTTCTTAGTCTTTACATCAAAATAATGCCATTATCAACAAATAAGAACAAAGCAGAAACTTTATGAACTTAAAAACAAAATACGCGACAGTTCTTTCAACTTTAAAAAACCCTTCTGGTTTCCGTGCTTTATGTCAAACTTGTGCCTATAGTAACAATTTGTCAGGATAATCTTTATGAAAAGACAATCAGAAATATCAAAATATAGTATATGTAGCCAATAACCACTTTAATTTCTATTTTAAGGGGGGGGGGTAAAAGAAGCTATACAAAGAAAAGTATAAATGCAGCAAGCAATGCTTTTACAATCCCGTGAATTTTTTTATTCGTTATGACGCTTAGATTAACGCGAAAGGTCTCTCATCGTGTGTGTCTTTTCACTTCTTATATTTCAATTTCTAACGTGTACTCATATTTTGAAAATTCTTATCACCATTCATTTGCATGTCCCTTGCAGAACTTTGTCTCCATGACAGCACTCCCGTAGGCCTCTCGGTTGTGAGCAAGATGGTCTGCTGCTGATGCATCCATTTGCAGATCATCAAAGACGTTTTGAGGCCATCTTTGCCTTGGTCTTCCTCTCTTTCTTTTTCCCAGTATGTACCCTTCCAAGACGGTCTTCTCTAGATTATCATGATGTTTAATGTGTCCAAAATATTTAAGTTTTCTCTCTTTTTAATCCTCTTTACTAGCCAGCCTTCTTCAATATTAAGTTCTTGTAGTATGGATATATTTGTTCTTTTTTGTGTCCACGATATTTGAAGAACTCTTCTGCAGCATTTATATTCAAAGGCATTTATGTGTTTCTCAGCTGTTTTTTTAACTGTCCAGGTCTCACAGGGTTGCGACTGGAAAGATGCGTGCCCTTAAAAATCTTATTTTTGTAGTTCTGTCTGTTCCTCTCCACAGATTGTTTAGTTGTTTTACTTTCTGAAGAGCGATATGTCCTTCTTTTAATTTCCCTCATTGTATCTCCATTACTAGTTAGCAGTGATCCAAGATATTCAAAACTCTCCACTTCTTCCAGCTTTTCCTCATTGATGCATATATAAACTGCCTTGTTTGTTTTGTCAGTTGTTATCAATTTAGTTTTCTTCACATTAAGATAGAGGTTTTGCTCTTCACTGTTCTTACGGACTGACATAATTAGTTTTTCCATTCCTTTTGAAAATAATAGAAAAAGAAAATTGACACTGGTAAGATAATTCAGTGCTTGATTTACATGAACCGAAGTGTGGAAGTGTTAGTCTTCTTCTTCTTCGTTCACTTCTACCACCAAAAACCGCACTGTGAACCTACTGAATTCACGCCTGTGGTCCTCGTTAGGTCCCGTGGCCCCCTGTGTGGTCTAAAATAGACCACACGAGATCCACGAGAGGACCACAAGGGGTTCAGAGTATCACAGTGCTTTAGCCTGGAAGTGTTAGTATTATCGAAACATATTTGGGGGGAGGGGACACCAGTGTAGAAGGTAACCGACTCGAGCTGATGATAAACATCATTGAGAGAGATTAGTCTAGGGATACGGTCGCTAATGTAACCTTGCAAAGGACACCATGATATCATCACCTTTACCAACTTTGGCATTAAAATCTCCCATGACTATGGTAACTTCATGTGACTTTGTGTGTTTTAGTGCTGTCTCTATGTCATTATAAAATATCTGTATATCTTCCTCAGAACTTTCAGATGTTGGAGCATACACTTGTATAATATTTATGTTTATTGGTTGTCCTTTCAGTTGGGCTAGCAGGACTCTGTCCGAGATGTTCAAATATCCTACAATTGTCCTTGCCATGATAGTGTCAGTAAAATGACTACGCGCCGGAAGTAAACATTGTAACCGGAAATTATACTACAAACGTTTTGTCGTCGTTTTGACAGAAAAAAAAATGGCAACGTGTAGCAAAGATCTACGGTAAGATGTGTAAAAAGTATTGAAAATTTTAAGGTGTGTAGAGAAATGTGATTGTAGAACAAAATTTCTACTAAATTACACACAACGCACTGTACAACCAGTTAAGAGGGGCAGCACATTCCTTTCGGATTTCTTGGATAAATGATGTGCCAGCGACTATATTTCGCAGACGTTCTGTCCTATTTAACCGCTATCTGAATTCAGAGTAAATATTAAATACATATCAGATATCTTGCAAGTGGGTCTTGTCTTGTGCAGGCATGGATTCTTTTGGCGCAAAAGGAGAACCAAGCGTGCTGATCGAGGTCGACATGCTTTGCGAACAGCAAGATGGTGATAAAATGAGGAGTTCGGAAGAATCATCTCTTATGTACGGAGATGACGTGACACTGTCACCTCCGGACACATTCACTTCTGATGAATTATTAGGGTTTGATGATGTTGGCGTGTTATTCATCAAGGAATTTAATTATGAAAAAATGGATGGGCTGTTTATTACACAGATGAGTGATACCAATGATGGCAGCAGTGATGAGCATTCCTCTTCAAGCCTAAGCTCTGATGCCACAGCTGCCAGCCACACCATGAAGCATTGTAATGCAGAAGTTTCCATGTTGGCAGA
Organism: Achatina immaculata; assembly: GCA_009760885.1. Classification (NCBI taxonomy): domain Eukaryota; kingdom Metazoa; phylum Mollusca; class Gastropoda; order Stylommatophora; family Achatinidae; genus Lissachatina; species Lissachatina immaculata. Next base: position 13,893,322 of record CM019702.1, read on the forward strand.
AACTGTGAGCTTTAAAGACAAAACTTTGAAAGGTAGCAGGAAGAACAATTCATGCTTTGCCAGTTCGAAGAGTGATGGCAGCTGTGCTGATGCTAGGCGTTCATATTCAGCTGGTGACAGCAATTCAAAGAATGCCATAGCTGCCAGAGATAACAGGCTGAAGAAGAAGAAGTATATTGCAGATCTAGAGGAGTCACAAAGACAACTGCTTGCTGAAAATGAACACCTGCAAATGCAAGCTGAAAGAAACAATGATTTTGTAAGAAGTTTGCAAAATGAAGTTTCATATTTACGAAGTGTACTTGCAAACCAGTCAACACTTTCAGCCATTTTAAAAAATGTGCTGAAAACACCAGGAGTTAAGTTTTCTACGTTGCTGAACCACCCACCACTTGGTACATCTTGTCACATAAATGGCGTACATGATTATGAATCAGATGGTTCAGATCTGGGCAGTTGTAAAGATCATTCTGTGACATTCCAGACCAGTACTGTACCAGGCTTGAAGTCAGGCCAGATAACTTCCCATCCTGCTATTGGTAGAAAAATCTGGAAACAAAAAGCTGGTGAGCATGAGATGAAACCAAGAAAGAAAAGGAAGCTAATAAAAGATTCTACTGCATACTTTATGCGATCTGAAGAAATGAATGCATCTGGTTTTTTGTCCTCAAAGGACAGTGGTTCTGATTATGATGGTGGTGTTTGCTTACATGTATCAGGCAAGAATGTATCGTTAGAATTTTGTTCTTATTGTAATGCTCTTGCACATCAGGATGTGATGATTGACCATTCTTATGTGAGCCTCTGATGGTTAGAAAATGTGTTGAAAGTGGGCTCAAGTCATCAGAATTTTTTTTTTGAAGTTTAGGTTGATCATGATACTGTACCATGGCACAATATTCCCTCTAAGCTGTACAGCCATGCACTGAGAAAAAAAATTGTGTTGCATATGAAATTTTATATGCTGTGTGAAAAGATAAATTTTTAAACTTTCTCATGTTACTTAGTGCCCTATAAGCATTGAAGAAAAGTAAGGTAGCACCACATGAGTTTGTTCTCAGATTTCAGTGTTATTTTCTATTCTTATTTTTCAGCTTTCCAACCCATTAAGGGTCACTGCTGCAGATAAAGTTTGTCTCCATTCCTCTCTATTCTTAATCTTCTCTCACCGGCTGATGACATAATTTCCTTTATATCCTCTTCTATGTTGTCTTTCCATCTCTACTCCTTGGTCTTGTTTCCTTCATATCTTCTTCATACATCATTTTCATTTGTCCTTTCTCATACATTCTTTCTACATGGCCCACCAGCATAATCTGTTCAGTTTCATGACTCTTATTTTCTATAAGAACTTTATATTACAAGGGACATTCAGAAAGTAATGCACCACAGGACATCCACAGTGTGGCCGATCATGTAACTCCTTATCTTCATTTATTGATTCGTTGATTATCTGAACCCAGCGACTGACTGTACTCCTGTTGACTGCAAAACTTCCATACACATCACATAGACGCTTATGAATGTTCACAACAGTTTCCTTCTCTGCAACGAGGAATTCTATCACAATTTGCCGCAACTTGCTAACACGCTCCATTTCAACAGTTAGGGCAGCCATATTCTTTAGCCGGTTGCAGTGCAATTTGTTTCACACAATCGGCACATGGCATATTTAAAGTGCAAAATTTCATGCTTCTATCTTCATTATTGGCTGAAAAAAAAACGATGTGGTGCATTACTTTCTGAATATCCCTCGTATTTTCTGTAATTTGACCTTACAATGCATATTTTGCATGGCTTTTTTTTTTTTTTTGAAAATATATTTGCATACAGACAGCAAAACTGTAGAGGACACACTGCATAGCAGTTGGATAATTTTCCTATTAATCATCTGTGCACTTTTTTAAAATTTCGCGTGCAGGTTTATTATTTGTAGGAGTTGCAGTGTTCTGTTCATTGATATTGTACATTACTTAATTTACTTTAAGAATGTGACACCTTCTGTAATTATTTCATCATATGATGAAGTTTTGAAGTTATAGATCTTAGTTGTAGTTGTTTCTGATTGTACTTTTTTTTCTTCAGAGTTTTATTTATTTATTTTTTTTTTATTTTAATTTTTAAAGTTTGTCATCAGATCGTAAAGAAGTTGAAAGCAGCAGAGATGTAATTTTGGAGAAGAATACACCTAATATTTTGAACAGCCAGAGAAACAAAAACAAAAACAAGTCAAATCATCCTCAGAGAAGTTTCAAAGCAATGAAAAAAAAATAAAAAACTAGTTAACCTTATAAGAAAAATTTCTTGGATGTGGCTTGAGGTGATAGAAGTTAAGAAAACTTGCTGCCAGTCACAACAGACTGGAGTACCACAGTTTCAAGAGACTCAGGCTTGGTCTGACTGACATGTGCATATGTGGCACCCAGTAGGATGACAGGAGAAAATATTCTACAAGAGTGCCCGACATATTTTGCAGAGAAAGTAGATGTAACCAGCGCTTCATATCAGTTCAAGTGACACCATATGGGGACGTACATCCAACTCCAGCTAACCACCGATTACTTCAGAAGCATACAAAGCAATATCTGAGAATGATCGAACAAGAAGAGAACTTGCTGCTACTAACTTGAAAATTCGAAAGGTTAAAGGAGAGAGAGAGAGAGGTCACGGGAGAAACTTTGTTCAGTAAACTAAACAAGTGGTTTGAGAAAAGAAAACACTTGAATTGATTGAAAACACCAAGGCTTATAACAGACAGAGAACCATGATCACCATTGTCATCGAGCATTGCACGTAATATAATTTAAAGTACAGGTGCACACAGTACTTTATATTTAAGACAAGTGAGGATTCTGAAGTGATCTGTGTGGATTTTAAGAATATGTTTAGTATGTTTTTTTTTGGAGATGTCTAGTGATAACTTCAAAAATGAGTTTCAGGATGCTGTGAACTCAAGATGTCTGACATTATTCATTTTACAAGTTTTTATTTGTAAAATGTAGCACACATTTACTGTTACTAATATGTATTAGCTAAAGTGTTGTTTACGCATTGAAATGTAATTTATCTTAGGTAACATTTCAGAAAAAGTGTGAAATACTTAATATGCTGTACATAAATATGATGTTGATGTGTTTTGGTTTTTTTTTTTTTTAATTACCTTTAAAGCTGTCTTTTTTTTTCCATTTTTGGCAATGTTGATGAAGAAATCTGTTTAAATTTCAGCCACAAGAGTTAAAACAGAACTTACCATTTGATCACGACCAGAAAGCATTGCTTGTAGATTGGGCGTGTTCCGCTGGATTTCTTTCCATCGTATTTTAAAAATGGTCTGTTTGTGTCTGCTTGTGGTTGTTCTGTCTACTTCTTGACATAAAGTGATACTTTGTTTTGTTGTTGTTCTTCTCTAACTGAAGTCTCTTATTGTTGAATTCTCTATTATGGTATAGTTGATATGACTTTCAGATGCTGCAGAAGTATGAGGAGCTATGTTCAAAGTGCTATTTGTAAAGATTTTAAAAATGTTTTTATGTTAATGAAATCAATTTTTATTCAAATTTGAGTGTTCTATCCATACTATGGGAGAATCAGATGTTTTTCTATCTTGTAAGTAGCACTTTTTTTTTTTCGTTAGAAGTATTCCAAAATTTGTGGTAGAAACTAAAATGTGAAAAGATTTTTCACTTCCTTTGGAATGATCATTATGTTTAGAGTTTAACTGATACATGTCATGTTGGCATTTAAGGAGAATCAGGTTCAAATAATTTAATTTAAATGATTATATATTTTCATTTTAATATATTTAGTGCTCTTTTACCAATATCCCTAGTTCAGTTTAGCAGTCAGAAAGATAAGACATTGTTTGAAAACTGCACTGTTACATCTTTGAAAGACTGTTCTTTTATTTTTTTTTTGCAGATGGCGCTACCCAGTTTTTTTTTCGCCGTCTGTTACACAGACAAATGGTTGAGAAGCGACAAGGTTTATATGTGTTTGTTTTGTTGATATATATATATGGTAGCTTGCTGTTTTGTGTTGAACTTGGAAACTATTCATGATGCCCTTTTCATTAGGGAACTCTGTACGCTTATCAGAGTAAAGAAAATTAGTGGAAATGCTGCATGAAAGGACTCCAAAACTCTTTTATCTATGCTGTTGGTGGTATTGACGTAGGTGGAGTTCCTGTTTTTTATATATATATATATATATATATATATATATATCAACAACCTGTCTAATGGCTGATCAGAAAAAGAAGATGGACATATGTTTGTCATGTGCTGAGAAGAAACAACCAGAGAAAGCCAAAACAAGCTATCAAGTGGAACACAAAAGGCCGAAGAAAAAGAGGTCAACCATGTGAAACTCTGAAGAGGACATTGTTATGAGAGGCCAGTTTAGTGGGGATGACATCCCTTGATGAGATTGAAAAGCTCGCTGAGAACAGGAAATTTTGGCAAATACCATGTGAGCCCCATGTGGCGTTTAACGATATGGGAAGGATGTAAGATGTAGAAATAGAGCTTTGCTTGTCTTATCGGTGTTACAAAATACTCTCATATGGAGTTAGAAATGATTATGAGGTAGATGGAAGCTGCGATACAGAAATATTTGTAAGTCATCTATGAAAGATTTCTCAATTCATCATGAAGATTGGGAGAAAGTAGTGAAAAACCAAGCCACATTGAGCATACAAGTCAGTTGTTGTTCAGAAAGGAAGTGAAGGGAAAAACTAAAGCAAAAGATGAGTACGTAAGGAGACTGGGCCTTGACTATGCAAATCCAGTATTCTAAGAGAGAGAAAAAAAAGGGAATTGTTGCTCTTGTTGCATTTATCTCCACATTCTTAACCCTGTAACTAGAGTCAGTCAAGGATGTGTCCTTTTCTTTAACTGGAGTCAGTCAGGAATATTCGTTATCTTCATTTTTGACTTAAACTGAAGTCGGTCAGAGTTTCCTCAGTGTTTAACTACTGGGTGCTGGAAAGCCTGTCACCCTTCAGCATCCCACTAAAAGTTGTAAAAGTTCAGATCTTAAATATCACCAGGAAAGCTGTTGTTAAGGGTCCATTCTTGGCTTTCCTTTGTGTGAATCATTGAGATGGTGATGCTGTGGGAAGCATTTCTTGGGTGCCGTTAGTTAACGAGCAGAAAATGAATGATACTGACCACTCTTATGTAATTAGGAGTCTTACTTTAAAAAAAAAATGGATTTAATTAAATTTATCTTGTTCTTCATTCTTATACAGAATTACATGAATCTTCATCAGAAACATACAGATGCATATATATGAATACATTTTTATTTACTCTTTCAGTTTGTACTTTCATTCTTTTCAAAAAATTATATTTGTGCAAAGAAGACAAAATTTAAAAGGTTACATTGCTCCAGCAGAATACTACTGGATAAAACTTGCCCCTACTTGTTTTGTCATTGATTTTTAGAAGATTAACATTTCATTTGGGGCATTACAGTTTATTTTGGATTGGTTATGGAATTGCCGGACTTATTTTTTAATAAAGTGTATAAATGTTGCCTGTTACTTCTTACAGAGTTACAGAGACTTGTTTTTTAATAGGGTGCATAAATGTTTCCTGTTAATTCTTACAGAGTTACAGAGACTTGTTTTTTAATAGGGTGCATAAATGTTTCCTGTTAATTCTTACAGAGTTACAGAGACTTGTTTTTTAATAGGGTGCATAAATGTTTCCTGTTACTTCTTACAGAGTTACAGAGACTTGTTTTTTAATAGGGTGCATAAATGTTTCCTGTTACTTCTTACAGAGTTGAGTTTTCTGATAGTTTTTTTTTTTTAAGCAGATTGGTTCAGATAATATTTTTGCTTCAATTGTAAATTGCTTCATATTTTCTTGTTTGTTTTTTTTTTTCTCAGAACTCAGACAGTATTTTAATTCACTTAGTTCATTGATGTATTTGTTTTGTTAGTAATAGGATGTTTTTCCTCTTCTAGTAAATAAAAGAAAAATTTTGTTACAAGCTTTTCTCCACAGCTGAGATGATTAGATGTGTTGATACCGTATCAGTGTTTTCATGTTGCAGGTTTTACTCGGTTGTAAATTTAATTCATTTTTCTTTTGCCTGTGAATAAATGAGCATGTCAGAATGTGCTTTTTATGTATAATGGTCACTAAGATACATAACAGGACATTTGTGAGACTTGGTCTTGGCAAGAACTATCAGTATTTAATTAATGTGCACATTAGACCTGAAGGAGCTTGCTTTACTTATTGGTATGTTTAGTGTGCTGTTTGGAATTTGGTAACCATTTCATTCTGTGGTAGGCCACGGCAGATCCATTTATTTATTCTGGGGCATGTAAGGAATTTTAGCATGAGAGCAAAAAGTGCTATAATTTTTTTTTTTTAAATAGAGAAAGAAATTAATGAATTCATGGTTTATGAATTTCATAATTGTGAAATTATGCATACATGAATTTTTTCCCCTTCACCAGCCATGATCTAGAGCAGTAGTCTTATTTATGTAAACCTAATTTTTATTTGAACATCCTGTTTAACTCTTCCCGTGCCACAGGAAAAACGTGGATGTTCAGTTGGATGCCAAATTAAAAGCACGGGTCTTGATATGTTAGGGGGTATAGTTGTAAAATTGAATGAAACATGGTATTTCCATGTACTTCCGTGTACTTATTATGTTTCAAAATATAACTAACTGTATGAAGATTTCATAAATGCTGAGTTTTTTAGGAAAAAAGAAGTAATGTGATGTTTTTAGACAATGATTGTGCCCAGCTCGCCATCGGCTAGGTCTAGATCTACACTACTTACCATCTGAGATGTCTAGATCTACTTGTCGATCTCGTATTGTGATTCTGTGTTGCATTCTCGATAAATTAATGTCTGAAATAACCTCCTAACTACTTCTCCAGTTGTCTAAATATGTCTAGATCTACTTGGGATACATTCAAGAGCAGTGGGGTGGTCACAGGCCATGTCCATACCCCTATCTACATCATCAAAAATTGAAAATTTTCGATGTTTCTCTTCCTTTTTCTCACTCGGCATTGCTCGTAACTAAGCACTCTTTCATCATTTTCAAAAGTGTCACAGGAAATGCAGACGAAATATGTACAATCTAAATGTTACACCGGTTATTTTATTGAAACAAACCAAGAGTCGATATATCGACCCTATGTACAAATCGGAAAACCGGAAGGATTGCTATAGTGATCCAAGGCATGGGAAGAGTTAAACTTACAAGCAGCAACATGTACAATATACATTCAGTTATGCTGCCAGATTTATTTGGTTTTTTTGTTTTTTTGGTCTGTTTTTATTTTTGGAGGGAGTTTCCTATTACTAGTGTTAGGTACTTATTTCTTAGGTTCTTAAACACAGTAGTAGGTGGTCTCCAGCTGCCTTTTCATGAAATGCTAGTTTGATTTTGGGCTGTGTTACTCATGTGCTCCCATGTGAAAGTATAAGTGGAACGATAACAGTTCTGTTAAAAGATGAAAGCTGGGAAAAAAGATATAGGGGTAGCAGTCGATATATTGATATGTATCAATGAGGAAAAACTGGAAGAAGTGGAGAGTTTTGAAGATCTTGGATCACTACTAACTAATAATGGAGATACAATGAGGAAAATTAAAAGGAGTACATCTGTCGCTCTTCAGAAAGTAAAACAACTAAACAATCTGTGGAGAGGAACAGACACAATCTGTGGACAGGAACAGACAGAACCACAAAAATAAGATTTTTAAGGGCATGCATCTTTCCCATCGCAACGTATGCCTGTGAGACCTGGACACTTAACAAAACAGGTGAGAAACACATAAATGCCTTTGAGTGTAAATGTTACAGAAGAGTTCTTCAAATATCATGGACACAAAAAAGAACAAATATATCCATACTACAAGAGCTTAATATTGAAGAAGGCTGGCTAGTAAAGAGGATTAAAGAGAGAAAACTTAAATATTTTGGACACATTAAATGCCATGATAATCTGGAGAAAATCTTCGAAAGGTACATATTGGGAAAAAGAAAGAGAGGAAGACAGAGGCGAAGATGGCTGCAAGACATCATTGATGGTCTGCAAATGGATGCATCAGCAGCAGGCCATCTTGCTCACAACCGAGAGGCTTACAGGAGTGCTGTTAGGGAGACAAAGCTCTGCAAGGGACATGAAAATGAACGAATGAATCACTGAGGAAGTGATTTATGCTGCATAAATCAGATATAATTAGAGTGGATATATTGACATTAAGACATGCATTCAATGCTAATTTGTAAGTATTTGGTTGAGTACAGATATTTTGTTTTCAGGTGACATTTAATGAAGAGAAAAGCATGAAAACAAAGATGATGCTATAATTTTTATTAGTAATTTTACTGTAAATGCCCCTTCTTCTATATAGTTTTGCGTTCTTACAGAAGTTTATAGAAATAGTAAAGAGCAATTACAAAATCATGAATTCAGCATTTCAGTTTTCAGTTATATCTAACTGAAATTTTAATTTTGTCCGTGGTCTGTAACTTTTTTTTTTTTTTCTGCGTATTTGAAATCTGGTTACTCCAATTTTTCTATCAGTTGTGAATGTTCAAATTCCATCATTATTATTCTGAATTGGGAAAGGATATTTGGTATATTCATAAATGAAATAGAATAGACTAATAGGTATAGATATAGTAGACTTTTGATGTGAAATGAAATAAGAAAATGAAATGAGACAGTGAAAAATGAATGTAGACTAGACATGAGGTGTAGATGTAGAAAATATGTCCAGCTGATATATTGTGTCATAAGATGCTTGAAATTAATCGCATGTACAGTACAATAGTGTTTTTGTCTGTTTAAAGTGCCACGGAGTTACTGGGTTTTAATGGGAAGATTGTAGTTGTTTTTATTCAAGGGTCCATCTTTATTCTGTATCTCTGGAGCTGTGAGCAGGTTGTCCTTGCAGAAGATGGGGTGCACGCAGTGGGGTGTGGGTTACTTCAGTGATTTTTGCAGACTTATAACTTAGCTAAAGAACCGGGAAGGTGCATACTTCTTTAATAGACTCCACCACCATAGAGCCATGTCCTGTTAACTAGGCTGAGGCAGTTATTGAGAGCATGATCAGAGAGGTGGGACAGTGTCTTGGTCGTCTGTGAGGGAGGCTGGTCACCATATTATTTCGCCATGTGAGTTCGATTTTTAATGGTAACATTTGTGAAAAAGTTTGTTTTTTTTTTAGTTTGCATCAAAAATGTTCAGATTTTGTTCACAAATACATTTGATCACAGAGGTAATTAAAATGATTGTTGAACAAAATGTTCAAACTACGTGTTTCCTTCTCTTTGATCATAACCGTTAAAAAAAAAAAACATCTTGTATTATACACTTGTTAAAACATGGGAAGCAGGCTAAAGATTTTTTTTTAAAAGTATCTAAGATGCAGTTTGAACAGAATGAAAGGATCCCCTGTGCTGTATACATGGTGATATATGTGGAGACCGAGATGTCACTGCATTTAGCCCATTTCTCTGTACTTTCATTGTCCATGAAACAAGAAACAAAATATTTGATCACCCAATATCTTTATCCAGTGACCAGATGTACAGATCTTTATGCAGATGTTATCTGTGGCTAGAACACAGACAATAATTGTAGCAGTTGCCATGTTTGGTGATCTTGAGATAAAGGTACCAAGTCTTGTGTGCAGAGTGCTGCTCTGGCTTTCAGGGAAGTTTACAAATTGTTGTGAAACTTCAGCCTGGCAAGGAACAGTGAAGAACATCAGTGGAGGCTGCAGGTACCTCTGCTCCTTTGGTTTAGAGGTACCTGCAGCCTCCACCAATGTTCTTCGCTGTTCCTTGCAAGGTTGAAGTTTCACAACAATTTGTTATCACATTCACCTCGTAGAAACAGGCTTTGACCAGCTTGTGTTTTTCAGGTCCCTGATGCCTTATCTCCCAGCAACGGGAAGAAGAGATCGTTCTTCTCACCTGCTCGCTGTTTATTTTTCCATGTTATCTCTTTGCAAGAAACTCATGATAATGAAGGCATAAGCTACATCTTCTTGCATCCTTCCCGTGCCGTCAAACATCACATGGGGGCTCGCATGGTACTTGTCAAGTTTTCCTGTTTTCGGCGAGCTTTTCTTTTCAACCTCATCAAGAGATGTTGTGCCCGCTAAACTGGCCTATTTTAACAATGTCCTCTTTAGAGTTTCACGTGGTCTGCCTCTTTTTTCTTCGGCCTGTTGTGTTCCACTTGATAGCTTGTTTGGGGGTCCTCTGATTGTTTCTTCTCATCACATGACTGACATATGTCCATCTTCTTTTTCTGATCACCCTTGAGACAGGTTGTTGTTTGCTCATTTTCTTTATCTCTGCGTTGTTCTTGAATTTGTTCCTCATTATATCAAGTATTTTCCTTAGATATTTGTTTTCAAAAGAGTCTAACTTGTCTATTTCTTTAGTTGTTTTTCAGCTTTCTCTGTCATAAATGAGTGTGGATGTTACATTTGAACTGAATAATCTTAGCTTGATTTTTGTGCTTATAACTTTTTAGTGCCATATGTTCTCAAGATTTTTGAAGGTCAGTGCTGCTTTTCCAATTCTGATTCCTTTCTGGTGTCACCATCCTGGTCTATGTAGCTGCTGAGGTTTGCAAATTGGATACATTCAGAGAAAATTCATTTACTTTCATTGTGTACAGAAGAATTTAAGAACATAAAGTTCATGGCATTTGAAGATCCAACAATGAAAATAACCTCAGTCCATTAAAACTCTGAACCTTATGATGTATTATGTCTCGTTTGTATGTGAACATTTTAATTTCTTTCATATGATACTTGTACTGAGAGTTTGAGATGGTGTTACTGGAGAAGAGCAAGTGATAATGATGGAGATATTAATTTGTAGACATGGTTAATAGTGAAACTTTATGGGACTGAATATGAGGGGCTTCTCAAAAGTAAGTTCGTGGAATTTTCCATATTTGTCAGTTGGCAATGCCATGCCATGCAACATCATTGTGTAGCAGCATCCGTCACTTAAATATGGGGGGGGGGGGGGGGGAGCAGTAGTCCAAACAGGAAGTTCATGATGTTATGTGATTTTTTTAATGCAGAGCAGGTGCCAGCTGCAGATACTCATCAACAGTTGATGGAAGTCTATGGAGACGGTGTGATCTGTTAAAATGGCATGCAGAATTTTGAGCTAGGTGAGTGACAACCACTAATGTAAAACAGAGTGCAGACTCAAGACAGCAGGTGTGACAGCGAACAAAATGTTCATTGAAAGTACAATAATGGAGAACCAACAGAGTGACAGTGAACAAACTGATGCATACGTGAGTCTGTCACATGTAACAGTGTCTAGAAAGGTTGTTCAGTTGGGGTTTCATAAGATACATGCAAGATAGGTCCTGCGAGCGCCTCCGAGGACCACAAGGCAAAGAGAATGGCATGTGCTTTGTCATTATTATAACAGTAATCATGGTCAGTACTGTCTAGAATGCATTGTCACTGGTGACAAGACATGGATTACAAGAAATGTAAGCATCCAGGTTCCCTACAAAACCAGGACATTCAAGGTTGTTCCGTCTGTCTGCAAAGTGATGGCTACTGTGATTGGGATCAGAAAGGCATGCCGGTTAATTTTTCTGAGAAGAGGGAGCAACAATTACTGGAAGCTGTGTATTGGTGCAACACTGAAGCATTTATGAGTTACCATCAGACGTTGTCCTGGCTGTTGACAAAAACTCCATGATAACGTTCGCCCACACATGGCCACTTCGATTCAGGAACTCTTCAACAGTTTTAGTGGAAGAATTTAAACCATCTGCTGGTTAGTCGCAATCTGGTTGCAGGTGATTTTCATCTCCTCCCAGTTCCCAAGGAACATCTTCGTGACCACAGGTGTTAAGAGTGACAAGGATGTTGAAACACTGTGTCCAGACCCTATATTTTACAAGATAGACATTGAAAAACATATAACTGATATCCATGAGTGATTAGAATATATAGTGGCTTGATGTAGGATGGGCAGATTTATGAAACAAAGTGTAACAGGAAATGTGAATTTTTGCTCATACAAATTTCAAGACCCTTGAGATCCATGAAAATGGATAATGCCCCGTGCGCTCCATAATATGGAGTCAGTCAAGACCCCCGCACTGGTGCTGTTTTCTTTAGAGCAGCCATTTTAAAATAAAAGCAGAATTTGTTTTTTTAAACTTCACCCTTGTGATCATTATTAAAGAATGCCAGTGATGTATGTGAACTGTGTATGTACTTCATGAGAAGGTAGGTGGCTTACTGGGGAGGAATTTGGTTTTTAAAAAAATCACCACCATAAAACAATGTGGAATGTTGAGAAACCTTTATGGGTTATAGAGGAATATAAGGGAGGATCCTGGGACAGCCTGGGTTGAAAAAGGAGGATTGGGACATTTGAGAACCTCTAGTTTAAATGGATATTGGTGTATGAGGCTGACTTAAAACATAAAGGCATCACATCCTTTAATGCCGGTAAGTCAGCATTCAAATACAAAGAGGACTGTGGAGAAGTGATATAATCATTAGATATCACTTATAATTATTAGGTTATATCACTTCCTCACATAGTAGTCTTTGCAGATCAGTGCACTTATTGTATCATTTCACTAGCTTCTCCATTCTTTGGGAGAATCCAGATTTGCACTGCTCCCTCAGTCTCATCATCAGAAGTGAACTTGCAACCATGTAAAGCCTCATAAGTGAACCAAAAAAGACATGACAACCCCCCTGGTATCAGATCAGGGCAGCAAGGTTGTCATCTGAAAGCAGTTTTATTGCATCCTTGTATCATGGCCAACCAGACTGAGTTTTGTTGGTCACACTTGTTCATCCCAGTTTAAAATATTTCCACCCATTCATAAACTTTTTTTTGTTGGGCCGTGCCGTTTTTATTTCTGTGCTGAGCCCAACATGCTGTGGCAGATTTCAGCAGACTTCATTCTTATGCAAAGAAATGTCACTGTTGTTTAGCAGTGGCACAGTCTTGGTGATAAGTCCATGTTTTTGGCTTCAACTTGAGTAAGAACAGCACTGTGCTATGAATGTTCGAACTGTGAACATATTTTAGTGTGTTGGCTCCTATCCATAATTTTCAGACTTTTCTCGATTCTATCATGTAAATTACTTTAATTTCCAGCCCACTTCGTGTTCTAAACGTTTGTATAGAGGAATATTTGTAAAACTGGAGACAAATGAGTCTCCACTTCAAAAAAATCAACCTAACACTAACACCATCACCAAAAATGGATAAACTAGGGAAAAAGTAAGAACAGCCTTATTAACCCAACTAAAATATCTTGATTTTGCAGTGACAATGTGAATGCAATGCAAAAAAAAAAAAAAAGATACCATGTCTTCACTGGCTAGCAAAATAGAACTTGAAATTAACAAGGACATTGTTAAGAGACGCCAAACTAATAGGCATAAAATCCCTTGATATGGTTGAAAAGCTCACCAAAAACAGGAAAACTTGGCGAACTACCATGCGAGCCCTATGTGACGCTTAACGGCATGGGAGGGATGTAAGAAGTTTTATTAATTAACGACCACACAGTTTTGACACTTCAGTGTGAACTTAATCACAATAAAAAATACACAGGATAAAGAAATGGAGAAAGAAAGTAAAATCTGAATTCACATGAATGTTATGTAAAAAAGTAGGAATGGAAAAAAATAAATGGAGCATTTAGCTGTGTCCAAAAATATGATGCAGGAGTGCTGAGAATATTTAAATGGGACATGTAATGTGTGATAGGTGGGTTGTAAAGGGGATGAGGGGGGAACCGCAGAAAGGGGAGAGAGTGGTATACTGGCTATCCAGCCGGGAGGCAGTGGAATAGGTGATTGCAGGTGGGGTTGAGGTGTTGTAATCTCATTCTGTGAGGTTTTGAAATATGTGTAGCAAGTGAGAAAGAAGTGGAAATTGGTGCAGAGAGAATATGCCTGTGGCAGAGGGGAATGTTAGGTGTAACTGAATTGTGAGTTCAATTCATGTGGTTCCAGCATCCCATATTCCTGAATGTAGCAGTTCTCAAGCACTAAGTGGCTTCTGTCATTGGCTGTTATCAGAAATCAGATTTGCCTCTGTGGCTGGGGCCATTGAAATGATTAGGGACTGGTTTTGAAGCATGCTGGGTGGTATCATACAGATGGTGACCTAATCTGAGACCAGTTTCAACAATATAAGTTATCCTGCATCTTTTGCATATGATGGCACTGCCATTGGCACACAAATGGGAAACTAAATCTTAAGGACATCCTTGTCCACGACCACCTGAAGTGGAATCCTGCATATGTTGGTACCAGAAAATGTAGCTGCCCTTGCTATGTTACCTGCCCTGTATTCTGGGAACAAAAACGATCACCCCTCCCAAAGCTATCCTCACTCTCCATGAAGGATTCATATGCGAGTCCTGTAACTGATGTATGTTTTTACTGTGAAAAGAACATCCACATAACATTTCTAAATCTGTTTCACCTTTCTGTTCCAAAAACTTTAGATAATCTCCTATAAATTATGTTCCTTCAAAAATTTACTTCACCTGGAAGTCTGTGTCTGTACAAAAATATCTTCCTCAAAATTTTGATGGTCAATGTTATTTATAACCATCATTACTGACTAGATGTTTCACATTTTACAAATTTTTATAAACACACACATTCAACCACCCATGTAATCTATAAACAACCATGTATAATATCTATCAACTTTTACTCAAAATCAAGAAGAAACATGGATTCTTTCATGTAATACAATTACTCAGTCCAAATGAGAGATTGTGCAATAAGTGTTGATGATAGCTTAGCAGACAACACAAAACTACTGGTTAACATAAGACATTAGTTTGACAGAAATATAAGACTAGATTAATGCCTGCCATAGCTTCATGCCAAAAATAAAGAATGACTTGACTTCATGTGTGCAAGAAAATCCACTGCATATGGACTGCTTATAATACTGTATTTTAACGCATGCAGAAAAAAAAAATTTCAAAGTTCAGAAACTGAAGAACTCAACCTGTGATATAAATTGTCTATAACAAATTGGACAATTTTATGGTGATAAAACATGTTCTCATACAACTCTAACTGATAAGTACAAATATGAAATTAAAAACAAAGCTGTGACATGAATTTTTAAAAAGTTAATATATATAACTGTCACTGTTAAGTATAAATGGTCCTTATCATCTTCTATCTTCTGTCCCCAGCTATCCGCATGTAAAGCAAAACTAAACTCTTGAAATCATGCTAGTATGAAACAGGACTTGTGAATCTGACCTTGACAATCTGGTGAAGGATGTATAGGGGAGATACTGAGCAATGCACCAGGGGGTGTCTGTAATTGTAACAAGTTTAAGAACCCCTGTATCATATCAAACCATACATCTACAAAGAATCCTGGCAAATGGGCAGAGAGAATTTGGAGATCAAATGTTTACTCATCAAGAATTCCTTGCCAAAAGGACTTTTCTCTGTTTTTAAAGAGTGGCATATTCTCTTGTTTAATCTGCATTGTTGCACAATTTATATTACTACCATGCCTATCTAAAAGACCCGAGATCCCATACTAATGAGGTTTCAGGATTATACAAGGGCAAGTCAATATCTAAGCTGCAAATCCACAGACTGAAAACATTTGAAAATTCACTGATCATTTTTTGGTGGTATGTAGCAGCAAAAACTGGCACAAAATTAGAACTACAGTTAGTATATCCCAGCATGCCACAGTTATTTAACAGTAACCATTTTCATGAGGTGAGAATGTTACATATGTGTACATGAGAAGAACAGCAGAGTTGTGCATATTTCATGCACCAAAGAACTGAGCTCAGAGGAAGTGCATAAAGAAATGCTTGAAGTGTACAGTGAAATGTATACATAAAGAAAAGACGTGTATACTCGTAACTGAATCCAGAAATTCAATAATCAACAAACTAGCCCACAGAAAACATAACTCCACACAGCTCTTCTCATGTACACACATTTAACACCCTTACCAATATTAAAACGGCCACTGCTTTGGTTCTATTTCACACCAGTTGGTGCTGCTGCATACCGCCAACAAAAAAAACAAACTGATAAACGAATATTCAATTATTTTTGTTCTGTACAGATATGTGACTTAACTGTTGGCTTGCCATCGAAATATACTTTTCATTTGTCTAGCAGTTAGTCAAAAGTAAAATAAAACAAGAAAAGAAAAACGGTAATGTAACATGAAATACTTAACATTAATGCCATTTTCTGAAAAAGTCGTGACCAGATTTTTTTTCCCCCGTTACTAGTTTCTGTTAATTCTGTTAAATCTTTCAGCTTTAAATAACCTGCATAACCATGTCTTCATTAATTATTTTTGTTAATGAAATGTCTTTCACACAAAAAGAAAAATATTAAATGTATGATAAATTTTTATAAACACATACATTCATTCACACATATAGTATACCAAAATTATACCCAAAGATACAAGCAAGCATGTATAATACCTACGGTCTTGTGATGCTAACTTGACAAAAAAAGAAAAAAAAAAAAGATTTGACTAATACATTATAGATTCATACCCTGAATAAAGAGATGGTGAATAATCTTCTGTGCGCTGCACATATATAGCATATGTGCTACATATTAAGTGAGTGACTAAGTACAGAGCACCATAACACTTTAAATCTGTACCTGAGCTCCGCAGTTTGAATGAAAGATTTTGTAATGGGGGGGCCTGAGCTCTGCAGTTTGAATGAAAGATTTTGTAAGGGGGGGGGAGAGGAGCAGCAATAGCAGAAATTTCATTTTAAAAAATGCCACAACAAAGATAAGCTTTCCAAGACAGCTGAGGATTCATGTAATCAATCATTTAAATGCAAGATAATGACTGCTGTAATACCTGTACAAGACACACAACAACAACAAAAACTAACAAAAAACATGATTTGAAAATAATCTTTTAAAACAATTTACTGTTAACAAACAGGACCCAAAAGTTTTTTTAGTTTTTTTTTTTTTCAAATTTCAATGGGATGTTTGAGAAAACCATTTATGAAGAGTGTCTGAATGGAGTGTGGTAAATGATTGCAAAGTATTCATAGAACTCTCTTCAGTGATGCATCAGCTTGAAAGTCATGGACTGATTTTTTTTTTTTTTTTTAACAGAAATCTTGAACAAACTTTGACCATTTCAAACCTGCAGAATAAAAGGTAAAATTCCAGTTTCCATGCCACTGAGGCATATTGGGGATACAGTGTTAGGCCCATATTTATAAGATCATCGGCACATGAAAGTCTGATATGGTCAATATCATACCTGGCCCCATTTGCCTTTTCAACATTTCTCTGGTACCCATTTTCAGAGGCTAGGTGGACCCAGAGCCTTTTTGGTGTGGTGGTACCTGGAAAAAAAAATTCCCAGTGCTGGGACTTGAACCCAGTACCACTGGATTAGTAGATTGAGTACCTAACCACTCGACCAACCAGGCCACCAGCAAAAGGAGGATGTGATATTCCATATAGCAAAAATGGAGACAAGCAAGGTGAAATGTGTTACTTTAACTGTTTAGAACATTTATAAGCCCACAAAAATTGTCATCATGTAGGAAAGAAATGTCCCCTAAAAGGGGCATAACACTGTAAATATCGGACATAAAATCATACAAATAAAAAACTGTTCTGTTAAGATATTGTAATGCTGTCCTTCCAAAATGTAGTAGTGAACACTGTGGCAGGATTTAGTGACATCACTACATTACATTACAAACATCAGTTTTTAAGAAATGAAAGTAGTCAGCTATATAAAATGCAGCAAACTCCATAACATAACAAAAATACTCAGCTATATAAAATGTAGCAAACTCCTATAACATAACAAAAGTACTCAACTAAATAAAATGCAGCAAACTCCTATAACGTGAAAAGTACGAGTGGACTAGCTTTTCAATAAAGATGGACCACTGATTTTCCCAAAACTGACAGTTTAGTTACTCTTTTAATACACACAATTACAAAACATCATTTACTGGGGCATCCACTAGATGGCACTGTGTGTAGTGTCCACATAGCTTTCCATTGTATGACTACCTTTGACAGAAGAAAACAAAACAACACACCATTTTTATTATTTAAATTTCATTTGCTGGTGGTAGCTGCGTGACATGTATATTTTTTATTATGTTAAATATGCATTAGCACAGTGGATTAGTCACTCGCCGACCAAGCAACCCGGTTTGGATTTCCACCCACCACTGTGCGGTCAAACCATGGGTTGCAAAGAACTCCCGGGGTTTACTCAACTGAGAAAAAAATGGGTACCAGGGTTAATGTTCTGGGAAGGAAGAGGAATGATGCCACTAGCTACAGAATTCATGCTGATGGCAACACTAGTCAGCAGTTTCTAGTCAACTGCTGCCCACAGCACTTATGGTCTGACCATGTGTAACGATGCAGATTCACAACTCATACCTTTAACCTTTTTTTTTGTGTGCTTATTTTATGCAAATAATGGCCCAAAATTAAAAACCAAGCGGTCTTTTTTTTTTCATTATTATTACACGACCTCTTTAAATTCACCAAAACTGATAATGCTACAAATGCTCAGGAAATGAGGATGATGAAAAAACCCAGTATTCAATCCATAACAACACTTCACTTGCACTGACTTTTGGATGTCTAGAAAGAATCTCCCCATGAAATTAACAGGATTTCAGTCTTGCAAGTAATTCAGCCAGAACAGTCTGATTAAAAAAATGCCCTCAGGTGAAAACTGAAGTTATCTGTTCAGACAAAAATCTAGACAAATTGATGACAGCTAACCAACTTCTCAATGGATGATGATGATATTACAGTAATTTTAAGGGAAAAAAAAAAAAAGTAACACAGTGGGTGATCCATACTTTCACATGTGCCAGGTAAATGATACAAAAACAAATGCAACTGAAATCACAAATGTATAATAACATCAAGTATATATCTGAACAATCTCTAAATGGATTTTTTTTTTTAAAATCACATTACCTCAATTGTGGAAATCATAAAGGATAAAAACAATGCTGATGAGGTTTATGAGGTTCAAGGTTATATGTCATGATCCGACAAAGTTCATCAACAACAAAAATACCCAGTATATTATCATAATATGAAGTATGCACAATTCATACAATACACTTGAATTATCATACAAGTAGTCAGGAAATACACCAAACTACCATTAAAAAAAAGAAAAAATAACATATGCCCTACTAATCCGTTACTAAGGAATATAGTGGGAAAATGGTGTTAGTATTTACTGTGATCTTTTTGGGTAATATGGTCTAAGATCTGCTCCCCATTATTGAGGAGGATAGGCAAAATGGTGCTAGGACTTATCTTTTCTGCGACCTACTGGTTAATGTGGTCAGTATTATGCAACAAGCTACTGGAACTAACCCCAAAAATGTCATGAGTATTTTAAAAAATCAGATATACTTTGTCAAATGCCTGAAATATTTTAAGTTCTTTATTTTATTCAATGTGAAAATTAAGGCGGGTTTTTTTTCAATTTTTTTTTTTAACAAATGCCTAAGGAAAATACTCTGTATAAAGTAGATTGAATTCAAGAACAATGCAGAGATAAGACAGATGAGCAAACAACAACCAGTCTCATGAGTGATGAGAAAAAGAAGATGGACATATGTTGGTCACAAGAAGGAACAATTAGAGAATCCCAAAACAAGCTATCAAGTGGAATACAACACGCCAAAGAAAAAGACATCGATCACATGAAACTCTGAAGAGGCCATTGTTAAGAAAGGCCAGTTTAGTGGGCATAACATCCCTTGATGAGGCTGAAAAGCTTGCTGAAAACTTGACAAACTACCATGCGAGCCCTATGTGACATGTGATGGCACGGGAAGGATGTAAGAAGATTGAACAGTATGAACCAGTCTGTGGCATTTATCGAAAACGTCCTTAAAAAAAAAAAAAATTTATCACTGAAATATTCTGGTCTATGCAGACAATCACTGACTTATGGCCAAAAGAAAAGAGTCCTTGTCATGGATAGAATCATAAAAATGTTGCAGATTATAAGAATAGAGTGTTACAACTCTTAATCTCTTAATGATCTAAAGAGGGTGTGCTTCATCTGGAATCCTATAAAACCAAAGCAGTGAAGTACTTTGTGGATTTTCATATACTGTACCTACAGTACCATAATGTATTTTTAACACACAAGTCTCCATTTGCCATTGTAAAAACACAATATGAAAAGTTAAAATATTTACAATAAAGTTGTTATGTGTGAAAACACACCAAATGCATTATATATGACTCTGCTGACAGCGAATTTAGAACTGATGACAAAAGATACCTTATAGTGGATCTACTATAGTTAAAATGTGACAATTTTTCTTTCATCAAACTAGAAAAAGTGCTTGAGTCACGAAGACAACAGGCCACAAAATGCTGAAGATTGTCTATTCAGAAATACTGCACTTCAAACACCACTAAATAAATGCTAATAATAAGTAGTTGGTGGTCAAAGAGTTACATTTTTTTTTTTAAAGTTTAGTTTTTTTTTCAATGTTTCACTGTTAAAAAAAAAAACAGAAAAGTTAAAATAATCATTTATCAAATATAACTGCATGATATAAACTTGTCATACTGCTTACAGACTGGGAAAAAAAAAACAAAAATCAAATCACCATCTTCACAATGAATACAAAACTGCATGTGTAAGCTACACCAAACTACTGCTATTTCTCACTTGCCACATATTATAAAATTCTGCTGGGTGAAACAAAGATCAAACACGGAATTAGACCACAGAGAGAAGGGAAAAGTTCAGCGAGAAAGAAATCTTTCAGTGCTATCTGCTGGCTGCAGTGCAAGTTATTGGAATGTAAAAAAACCTTTGATGTGAAAAAAATTGTATCTACATAGCGGAAACTATTTCATTAATGGTATGTCATAAATGAAAATACAGCACTACTTGTTTTTATAGCATGCAAGGATGAAAGATAATTAATTACAGCAAATATACTTGAATTTCATAATAATGAATATTAGCAACTATTGTTAGAAATGACAACAACAACATGCATAATTATCAAAATTTATGAGAGCAGATATGGGAAATGACAGATGATAGACAAAGATAGTTTCCTAACGCAAAGCTGAAAAGAGAAGGATATCAGATGTAAAGTTTCAGTAGCAGTCTACTCAGGTCAGGCACACAAGTTGGATGATGCATCTCTACAAATTTAGTGAAGCAAGTCAAATATCTATGTTTGTATAATGTAATTACAGTCACAACATCATATGAATGCCAATGCTGGTTTGGGGGAGGGGAAGAGAAGAGAGAAGTTGTGATAAAATGCTGCAAAGAAAACTCAACATATAATACCTCCAGTGTAACGTGTGTAACTTATAACAAGACATCCAAAAGAAGGATAATCATTCCTTCTATTGTCCCCAGAGGTCCCTGCTGACTAAAGAGCCCTTTGTTTGTATGCTGATGCTATGTATGCCTACAGCACTGATAAAATGACAGCTGACTGCTCCAGGAGAGATCACATATTAAGTGCAAACACAGCCTCTCTGTGAAGGGCAACATGACCAAATACAATACTTTGCATATCTGAAATTATCAGGAAACCTGATTTGAATGAAATCTCTTATTCTGCACAATAAAGCCACCTTTTTTTTAACTCTTCCCGTGCGGGAGGAAGAAACACGGACGTGTCATTGCGTGCGGGAGTAAAACGCGGGTCTTGACTGTAAGGGGTTATAGTTGTAAAATGGAATGGAAAACAGTGTTTCCATGTACTTCCGTATACGTAATATGTGTTAAAGTGTAGCTAAATGAATGAAAATTTCATAAATGCAGAGTTTTTTAGGAAAAAAGAAGTAATGTGATGTTTTTAGACACTGATTGTGGCCAGCTCACCATCGGCTAGGTCTATAT
The DNA here is from genome assembly GCA_009760885.1 of Achatina immaculata. Taxonomy (NCBI): domain Eukaryota; kingdom Metazoa; phylum Mollusca; class Gastropoda; order Stylommatophora; family Achatinidae; genus Lissachatina; species Lissachatina immaculata. The sequence continues at coordinate 13,915,281 of CM019702.1, forward strand.
TCATGCTTCTTACCCCTACTTACCATCTAAGATGTGTAGATCTACTTATCGATCTCGTACTGTGACTCCGTATGGCATTTTCGCTTACTGAATGTCTGAAATAACCTCCTAATTACTCCTAACTACTTCTCCAGTCGTCTAAATATGTCTAAATCTACTTAGAAAACATTCAAGAGCAGCGGCGTGGCCATAGGCTATGTCCATACCCCTATCTACATCGTCAAAAATAGAAAAATTTCCATGCTTCGCGTCCTTGTTCTCGCTCGGCATCGCTTGTAACTAGGCACGCATTCTCCATTTTGAAAGTGTCACCGGAATCGCGGACGAAATCCGTACAATATAAATGTTACACCGCTTGTTTTAATGGAACAATGATTGTCGAATTTCCGACCATACGGTAGCTTGGGACCACCGGAAGTGCCGAAAATTTGACCTTACGTACGGAAAAAGTTAATTTCTGGGTTTCTTTTTTTCTCTTTCAGATATAAATAATTGAGTCAGTTCACTGTGCTTTTCATATAAAGGTAAAGAAAATAATGTTTAACTCTTCCCGTGCTTATCATCATAGAGGTGATGCTTCTAGTTTCTGACATGGTGCTTTTCGTTACTTAGGTGACGTTTGGTTTGTTTCATTAAAAACCCGGTGTAATGTTTAGATTGTAAACATTTAGTGCGCATGCCCCGTGACCTTTTTCAAAATGGCGAAGAGTGCTTAGTTACAAGGGAGAAAATTGAAGTTTTCTGTGAGAAATTTCAAATTTGTGGTGATGTAGATAGGGGCAGATAGGGGTATGGACATGCCCTGTGACCAGACCACTGTTCTTGAATGTATCCCAAGTAAATCTTATTATTAGATAATAAAAATATTAGACGACTGGAGAAGTAGTTAGAAGATTATTTCAGACATTATTTTACTGATAATTTAACATACTATCACAAGATGAGACCGACAGGTAGATCTAGGCATCTCACATGGTAAGTACTGTACCATAAGACCTATCCGATGGTAAGTTGGACACAGTTATTGTCTAAAAACATCACATTACTTCTTTTTTCCTAAAAAAACTCTGCATTAATGAAATCTTCATATAATTAGTTATATTTTGAAACATAATAGGTACATGGAAGTACACAGAAATACTGTTTTTCATTCAATTTTGCAACTATACCCCCTATACATATCAAGACATGCGCTTTTAATCCTGCATCGAACTGAAAGCCTGTGTTTCTTCCTGAGGCACGGAAAGAGTTAAACAATACTGAAATGCAAAAGAAAAAATTTTTTAAATCTCATGAAATAAAGTCCTGAAAATAGTGTGTGCCTAAATGCTTCACAATAACCAAAAAAAAAACATCATAACAGGACTGTATTATATATATATATATTACCGAAACATTTCCAGACACATTATTCAGCTGAAATAAATAAATGCTATACCTTTTGTATGTTCTGTCAGAATTTGCTTGTTCACAAACATTAATGCAATTATTGCAAAGAATATATGAAAAGAATTTTTGATATAAAATAAATATCATCCTCTCAATTACAGAAAAAAAGCAGATAGGTCTTTTTTATTTTTTTTTTTTATGTATCTGCCAATGTGAAACGGGATACAGTTCCATATATATATATATTATACTGACTGGTTTGTTTGGTTTCATTTTCCTTAAAGCACTGACTGATCTGTCAGCGCACTTTGGTAACTCTCATCTTGCACACAGTGTATCTGTATCAAACATTTTTCATTATTATTTTATGCACAGAGGCATTGTGGGTGGACCCTGAATAGATTCTCCCTGGTCAGTGACCATTTGGTCTGCTGCCTGTAATCTCTGCCTGTTGAAGATGCATGGACTTCCCGTTCTGTCGACATGACCCATGATGGTGAAACACCTCATAATATTACTTCAAGAATCAAAGAAAACCACATCACTTGAAAAAAAACATATGGCCTGCAGAAAAACTTCAGCCATCGTTCGGGTGGAAGACTGAAGATCCATTGCTCTGTTGAAGAAATTCTTGCTGCTGAGTGGTTCAAGACCTCTGCAGCAAATCGTCACTCAAAGATTGTTTTTCTTTATGCAAGTCTACCCAGTGAAGTTCTGAGTAATGCATGATTAAAATGCAATCACATCCAATGGAAGGAGTAACTGCCACCGTTTAAAAAAACCAAACTACCAGGAAAGAATAAAAGGAACCTCACAAAGGTACAGACACAAACTATACATGGCAATGATAAAAGGAATGCAAGTAATTTGTGACAACTTTCCCACAAAAGTAAATGTAAATATCAATGTGCCTTAATCACACAAAAAATTATGTACAGTAATGTGCTTACCCAGGTAAACCCATACAACATAAGAGTCACATTAGCTATGGAAAAAAAGGACCCAAGAACTATAAATAAAGGGAGCCATGTTTTGTTCATTTCTAAAAGTAATGTAGCACACAGCAACAAATAATAGTTGCACTGAATAAACAACACACCTTTACTATACATTGTAAAAAACCAGCTAAATCCATCCCCCACACCAACTGAATCACACAGTTTTACAAAACGTTCAACTCCACTATGGCTGGCTCCATGCCCAATGATGAGTGAAGCTTAGAATTCAGATCTCATTTTATGTGAGGTACAATAAAGATTATTCTTATTATTACTGGATTTCTTATGTCATGCCAGTATTACAAATTACAGCTTCTTTCGATATATGGGGCCATAATCAGGTTTAAAAAAAAAAGTCACAAATTTCACAATGGTGATTCACAATATGAGATTTCTGAGCACCCCTTTATTCATAATATGAGATTTCTGAGCACCCCTTTATTCACAATATGAGATTTCTGAGCACCCCTTTATTCATAATATGAGATTTCTGACCCCCCCCCCCCCCCCTCCTCCCCTTTGTTCATAATATGAGATTTCTGAGCACACTTTTATTCATAACATGAGATTTCTGAGCACCCCTTTATTCACACAATATGAGATTTCTGAGCACTCATTTATTCATAATATGAGATTTCTGAGCACCCCTTTAAAAATTTTTTCTTTTCATTTTTTAAAATGAAAATTTTAAAATCACTTACTTTTATTTTATTTTTTGGGTGACATATAAAATTTTGTGTGCAGCATGACATTTTCATGTGTGCAGCTGCACAACTTAGAGGGAGCATCATTTGTAACTGTATTTGGAGAAAAGGTTTCCTCATGACAAGGGGCTTGAACAGACGAGACAGGAACTAGGTCCTCACTGAAAATGCCTCTAGAGAGCTTTCTCCATCGTCACACTTTTCCCGGTTGTTCGACCATTCATATTATTTTATGTAAAAGAAACCACTCATATCGCCACTTCCTCCACCTACTCCCCACTAGAAGAGAAGAGGAATATTTTTCAAAACTTTTTTTTTAAGTTAGCTAAAGTTATCCCAGATCACATGTGTCAGAGCATCACATTTTTAAGTTTCTTTCACACGTTTGCACTAAAAAACATACATAACTGCCTCAAGGTTTTCATTGAAATCTGCATTTACGAAAAAAAAATATGAACAAAAACAGACAACATACAAAGAATGAATCTTGCTCAAAAAAATATGTTACATGTTGGCATTCTTATCTGCCAAATTCATTAGCTTTCCTCCCCTTTTCTTCTTCTTCTTCGTTCGCTTTCCCTATTCAAATTATCTACCTTATCATTAAATGACTAATATCAAAATAGAGAAACACTCTGATGCAACATATGAAGGAGGTGAAACAATCTAAAATGGCATAATCATTGCACAAAAATCTACATGTGTCAGCCACTGATCAGCAAAATTTCTCACAAAATCTGAGGACAGCACAATTCTTTAACCGATTCTGTTCAGGATCATGCATGATTGACAAAAATGATTTAAGAAATTCGTGTTGACAATTAAAGCACATTCTGCCTCCCGTTCCCTGATGCAGGTTCACGTAACGGGCATCTCTGTGTTGTCCTGGAATATAAGTTTCACATACGGGCTGGACTCGGACAGCGGTGTTGCGCAGAATGGGCACATGGTCTGAAATCCATGAGACCCATGAGGTACAGCTATTCTTGACCAAAATCTGGGGATGATGAGATGAAATTATTAAATGATTATATTTCATGAAATGAAAGAAAGCATGGTGACTCAAGAGGCTTACAAAAACAAACCATTCATTAATGAAATTTACAATGCACGAAAGACTAGATTAGAGATAGAAAGACAGGCCCAAAACCTGGTCAAAACGATAATTCTAGCTTCCGCATTATACACCTGCGATGTGATACGGAATGATAATTTCAAGAAGAACAGAAGATAAAACTCATGGCAGCAGAATATCTACAAGAACCAGAAGTTTGAATTCACATAAATACTTCATTTGCCACTGCACGTGGATGAATGGGTACAGGTAAAAATGTAATTTATTTTATCTTTTAACCATATTACATCTTTCCTTCCCCCCCCCCCCCCCCCCCCCACTTTAGTACAAGTTTTCAACCAGCTGAATCATTTCCTACTTTTTTCCATGCAAGTGATATGAAGAGATGCATTGCCCATGCTGCACTAAATCCTAGACTTGGCCAAAGAGGAAGGAGATAGCCCTCACATTCAGAAACCAAGCTGCTACATGGGATGTGGGTGATTTATACATCTAGAAACAAACAAATATTTCAAAAGACAGCTGGAAATACATCCTTTCCAATAACTTAATGCTCTTCCTCCAGATTTTTTTGTCAGGGCAGGTTTTCTCTGCTTTGTCCGAGTCACCCACTGGGCATAGGAAAGATGTATATGTATAGAACGATCCACAGTAAACTGCCCAGAAGAAAGACAGAATGTTCAAGCCTGGATACATTAGATTCAGATCCACAAAAGAAAGAAAGAAAGAAAGAAAGAAGGGCAGGCAGTTTTGCTCTTATGACAACTTATGACCTAGAACCCATCACATGCCTGAAGATCTGTTGAGAATCTAAGCCTACTTACTTTGCAGAGCATTCAGAAACCATATGGCCACATGGTGTGAAGCAGTAGGTTGGCTGCTCAGAATCAACGTACAAGCTGAGTTCGCAGCCCATCTGCAGTTTAATAAATGTTCCATCCTACAACACAAAATACATGAAAACGCATGCCAGTCAGCAAGTTTACAAGAAAGATTCTATTTTACTGACGATCACATATTCAATTCTCTATTTCACAAGAACTATCTAAACTGGTGTTCTAAGGCACATGTATGTATAATAACTTAAAACAAGAGAAGACATTATCGTTAAACCATTAAGATCCCAAAAAACAATTAAGAATAAATATATTTTTTTTAAAAAATGAATTATTTTCTCACCATTAAACACAGGGGACATTTTCGGATGTTGGTATCTGCTTGACCCCATTCATGGTTACCATGAACATGGCCACATGGAACGTAAACATACGGCTGACGGTCACGAAGATTCAACGAGCCCCTTGTTGGCAGGACGAGAGTGTTCAGCCCCACGGGACACTGGGGACGACCGGCATTTAGCTGTCCCACAAGCTGCTGAAACTCATTCTCACTCTGGGGGGGGGGAGAATATAAATGCATTTCAAAATCAAGGAAGTAATCCATGAACTTTTACTGCTTAATTCAATCAACATTTTAGAAGGTTTATTAATCAAAATTAGAACTTCATCTTCTCACAGAAAGTGGTACGTAAAATGTGTTTGGGGGGAAATAGTGACAAAATAAACAGAGAGATAACATAGTTATTGAGAACAGAAGAGTGTCAGATGACAAAGCCAGGAAGCTGGAAAAACCTCATTTCTAATTTTATTCCAACAGCTTGATTTAGTCACACACTGTCTGCATGAGCCATGTCTGCCTGTAAGTAAGCCCTGTAAGCAGCAGAAAACAGAGCAGATTATGAACAGATATTGGTTACGTTAGTCTGCTCGTTTTCTCCTTTGAGCTGACGAAATTCTCCAAGAGAACAAAGCAATTTTTTTTTTTTAAGTTATAAGTCAAAACTTTTTCAGTTTCTTACTCCTGCAGACAAATTCTGTAGTTTGAATTCGTGCCCAAGTCACCCAGCTGAATAGAAATGGGTACTTGACTCCTTCTACAACCAGTGATCACACTAGGATTTTTTTAAAAACTGCCACAACTGTACCTGTCTTTCACCCTGCATGAAGTACTTTCTGAACTGCTGGTCTTCTCAATACAACATTTGGTACATTCCACATTTTTTTAAACTGTACATTAAACACATTTTATAGACATCACTGGAAAGTAAATATTTATGTGATATTTTTCTTCTCTTATTTATGGAAGATTTAATCTTTTTCACAATGTTCACATGTTGAACCAATGTCAAAATTGGCCAATTCTTCTCTTTGCAAATTGAGCATCATCAGTCTACTGTCCAGATTATTATCCAACCAATTTTATTGGTTCCTTTTTACTAAGTGTTTAATAATATAAAGTCAATTTGGCATCCAAGGACTACCAAAAGTTTTGGCTTTTCTCTTTTAAACAGTATTTTTCTGGCAACTGCCAGTTAATGTGATCACCGTAAAACTTGAGAAGGAAAGGTAGCCGGGCATGATGCTGACCTTATCACCTTTTAGGGTATAGACAAGCTAAACAGCTACATTTTCATGTTGCCAGCAAAGTTTAAATCACTAACATGCTCACTAACTTACTGGTGAGGAACTTAGACCTAGAGCAGATCTCCACACAATTGTTGCACCGCACAAGTCAATAAGTGTTCCATCTCTCAGAACATTGTCTTCCTCTGTCATCTGTCATAAATAATCGACACATTCTTCCATAAACATAAGATTAAAATAACAAAATGATCAATGATATGAAATCCATCATGAATAGTTCTGACCAGCTCTGGTGGTTTACTAGTCCAGACTATCTGTCACAATCATCTCAGCTCATGACATAAATCTTAAAGAACACAGGCTGTGTGTGACTTTACTGAATGAATTTCAAAAACAATATGCCACTTCTAAGTAAGTAAGTGAGAGAGAGAGAGTGCGTGCATGTTTTTTTTTAAAAACTTTTTTACATTTACAGACCCCACTATGGATTGTTAAATGTCTCCATAACCCCTTTGGATCACCAGTATGTCTCCATACCCTCAGTGTCAATCATCACTGTCATCACCAGTCTTATCTGATACTATTTCAAAACATGAAAATAGCTTGATTTTACTTTACTATAGCTAATAACAGAACAGCTGAAAGAAAATTCTAATCTAACAATTTTTTTAAAAAAAAAGCTGTTCAGAGATTGAAACCCAAACCTCATTATTTAGTGAGACCCATACCCCCATCATTTGGTGTGAAACCCATACCCCCATCATTTGGTGTGAAACCCATAGTAACGAACCCTTGCTCTGAACAGTACAGAGCAGTCTTTGAAGTCTAGACACATAGGAGAGACAGTGTCGAGAAAAAAAAAAAAAACTCCGACTAAATGATCTTAAATTTTCTCACCTGGTGACTTTTTAGCGGAGAAGGCCTAGAATCCCTTAAGGAGAAGAGGCTCCCTCCAACTGACACTTCCCTCCAAGGTCCTGGTTTGCCTGCATGAGAAAACCCACCTTGAAGCTGCATAAGGAACACACCATTGGTTGTTAAACCATCAACACTGTCATCTGAATACCATTTCACAGCTTTCTCCTGCAAAACGAAACAGGGCCAACGCTCAAAGACCAACAATTACAGCACTCAATAAACAAAGGCTTCTTTCACTGAAAGATTAAATATTAGAACAATGATATGACCTGGCATCTACTGCAGTGTTTTCCTTGATATCTGAACCATGACTTCATAGCCCTCTCCTCAATAAGGTTGCAGTCCAAGACTGCCACCAAATATTCTCCTGTTGAACTGTGAAGGCTAACTCGCTTGTGGTTCATCAACTACCTCACAAGCTATAGTATTCTCAAAGTGCTACAGGCCCATACATCTATCAATCATGGAACCTCATAGCCTGAGTATGTTTTATACTGATACTTGATTACCTAGTACCTTGTTTTTTTCGATGTTGTGACACCCGACTTAAGCTGTTTAAAAGTTAGGGTGTATGACTACATGTACAAGTGGCATCCCTAAAAGCAACATGAAGTTCAACAACATCAGGCAATACAATAACAACCGCAGCATTCACTGAATTCCAGCATGTTATGTCTCTCATTTACCAAAATTAACAGTAAATATGGTTTTAAAAAATGTACCTATTCGATACTTACAACCCGACTAAGAGGAATAAACATGTGGCAATGTAAATACATTTAAAAAAAACAGGCATCTGTCAGTAAGTGGCAAGGATACCACTCTTCATTTTTTTTTTACGGCTATCAAAATGGTGTACTGCTGACCAGCTTTTTATAGTTTAATGTTATTTTGGTTCATTTTCATAATTTAATCATTTATGTTCATACTTACTGTATTCTGGAGTCATCAGAAGATTAGTGTGTTAAACATGTGATAGTCTAGTACCGCTAAGCCATATCCCAAGAAGTAATCGGGCTAATTGGCAATTACCACTAAATTACCGATAAAAGAAAAGTCAAAACTTTTGGAGGTCACTGGTTACTGTAACCAGTTTAAAATATCACAAACTCAGTAAAAAGCAACCAGAAAAATCAGCTGGAGGATAATCGGGCCAGCAGGTCAATAGCGCTCAATCAGCATGGAGGAGAATCAGCCAGTTTTGAATTCTGCTTCAACATATGAGCATTTTGCAAAAACTAAATCTCGCAGCAGATAATGTTAAAAAAAATTTTTAAAAATTAACACCAATATTTACTTTCCACTTATGTTTGTAAAGTATGTTTAATTTTATATATTTTTAAAAAAAAAGAGTATAAAGTACCAAATGTTGTACTGATAGAACCAAAAAAAAAAAAGTTAATGCAAGGTGACAAACAGTACAACTGTACTAGTTTTTAAAAAAATCCTAGAGTGATCACTGATCCCATGGCCTAGGCACTCAAATCTAACCATCAAGGCAAATAAGGTTATTCATGCAGGAGTTACTCCAGAGAAAAAAAAACAAAAAAAAACAGCGGATCTCATACAGCAAGAAATATGGTAATTTCTATCCCATAGGCCGGGCCATGGTATTGTAAAAAGCTTTCAACCAAAGAGAATGAAGGTGAATAAGAAAAGATCTTGACCGACCAGAAAGTATCACCTCTGACACAACCATCTCAGATGAGGTTAAACATGGAAACACAACCAGTCCATACTGTTAAACAAAGACTCCTCTAGTTAGTCAGTCATTTGCATGTCCCTTGTGGAATTTTACTTCCCTAACAGCTCTCCTGTAGGTCTCTTGGTAAGCAAAATGGCCTGCTGCTCATGCATCCATCTACAGATCATCAACAATATCTTGCAGCTATCCCCGCCTTGGTCTTCCTCTCTTTCTTTTTCCCAGCATGTACCCTTCCAAGACTGTCTTCTCTAAATTATGATCTTTAATGTGTCTAAAACATTTAGGTTTTCTCTGTTTAATCTTCCTTAATAGCCAACCTTCTGCAGCATTAAGTTCTTGCAGTATGGATATATTTGTTCTTTTTTGTGTCTATGGTATTTGAAGGACTTTTCTGTAGCATTTACATTCAAAGGCATTTATGTGTTTCTCAGCTGTTTTGTTAAGTGTCCAAGTCTCACAGGCATATGTTGCTTTGGGAAAGATGCATGCCCTTAAAAATCTGATTTTTGTAGTTCTGTTTCAGAACTCCTCTAGTACAACAACAACAACAACAACAACAAAAACAACAACAACAACAACAAAAACAACAACAACAAACTATGGTCTTCTAAAATGTTCAGTCACAGCTCAGAATCTTACCCCTAGGAAGATATTTTTGCCAGAATCAAAACCTGCGGCATAGATCCTAGCTGTGTAAGGAGGTGATCTTTCAACAAGTATGCGGCAGGCAAACCTGGATATGGTGCTCTGTGGTGCGGCATCACGCTGGGAACGGAGGTGACCAGGTACCGTGTCCATAACTACACAGTCAATGGGGCCTTCCATTGACCTCCCAACCTAATTCATGGAACAAATTCATTAATAAACATATTACAGAGAAAAGATCTTACACAGAATCACAGTATGTAAAAAAAATTCTTTAATTATAAAACATGTTAATATTACACTAGCATTTCTAATCAAGACCTTGTACCTCTTTTGTATCTGTGTTTAAAGCGCAAGTCTTCACCCATTTGTCTACCAGTTGTGGGGTGTCTATTCATTTCATGTTTTCTTCCTATTTTAGTTACATGTCTTTTACAATTTTAACTCTTCCCGTGCGGGAGAAGAAACACGGACGTGTCGTGGGATGCGGGAGTAAAAACGCTGGTCTTGTCTGTAAGGGGGCCTAGTTGTAAAATGGAATGGAAAACAGTAGTTCCATGTACTTCCGTATACGTAATATGTGTCAAAGTACAGCTAAATGAATGAAAATTTCATAAATGCAGAGTTTTTTAGGAAAAAAGAAGTAATGTGATGTTTTTAGACACTGATTGTGGCCAGCTCACCATCAGCTAGGTCCTACTTACCCCTACTTACCATCTGAGATGTGTAGATCTACTTGTCGATCTCGTATTCTGATTCCTATGTTGCATTTTCGCTAAATTATGTCTGAAATAACTCATAACTACTTCTTCAGTCGTCTAAATATGTTTAAATCTACTTGGGATACATCCAAGAACAGTGGGGTCATCACAGGCCATGTCCATACCCGTATATACATCATCAAAAATTGAAAAATTTCGGTCTTTCGCTTCCGTTTTCTCGCTCGGCATCGCTCGTAACTAGGCGCTCTTTCGCCATCTTGAAAAGTGTCACCGGAATCGCGGACGAAATATGTACAATCTAAATGTTACACTGCTTGTTTTAATGAAACAAAGAACTGTCGATTTTTCGACCATACGGTAGCTTAGGACCACCGGAAATGTTGAAAATTTGACCATACGCACGGAAAGAGTTAAGAGTCATATGTCCCGAAAAACTTACTTTTTTTAAAAAAATCCATGGCAACTGATGAAATCAAATGTACTAGAACATTATTTTTTACCCCAAGGAAAGTCAGTGTTTTTTACTCCAGGGAGACTCAGTGTTATTTTTTTACCCTAGGGAGAGTCGGTATCACTTTTTATCCCAGGGAGACTCAGTGTTATTTTTTACCCCAGGGAGACTCAGCGTTACATTTGTGTGTTGCACAAGTGGTAAGTGGTCAGATGATGGTCCACTTCCAGCTGTGAACTTGAGTAACTTGCGGCTGGTGACACAATAAACATCATGAAAGCATCAAATCAAAATGGCTGTGTGGCGGATCTCCCTGCAGCTGCAATCCAAAAGCTCCTAGCAGCTAATATCACAGTGCACATCCTCTGCAGTTAAAAAAAAAACAGCTCAAGTTTATAAATTTCTGTGTTCTCAGACTGTAAATCTAAATGGCAATTTCCAATGCCTATAGCAAAAACCAAAATGCTCTTTTAAGAACTTCTGTTGCCTGCCAGAATCCTCATTTTCTTACTTGAAACACACCAGCGTCTTCATTTTCCTATCTACAACAAATCCTACCTGAAACATATCTGTATCCTCATCTCTCAGATACTCAACAATAATAGCTTTGTTTCGGGATAAGGTATATGACACAGAGTGTTTTGACTGATCCTGCACAGCCTGTTGAACAGAAAAAAAAAACACACAGTGCCATAAATTACTTATGTTTCTAATTATAATGGATTAATTATAATACCAGTAATATGGCAGGTAAAGGTAACCATGTCATGCCTTAAACGAATATAAGGATATGGTGTTAGTCCACGTATTTTCCATGACCTGTCAGCACACTAGAGCGTGATGTGGTCAGCATCATACCTGGCCACCTTTCCTTCCTCAACTCCAAAAGAAGTTGGGCACTCATTTCTACAGCTGAGTGACTGGGGCGCTTCCGACTGGATTTGAACCCCCCGACCTTTGGCATGAGAGACTAGTGCACTAACCATTTTGCCACTCAAACACCCAGTAATATGGTATTTCTGGAATATTTTATTTATGAAAAACCCTACAAATTTCTCATACAGCCACTAACAAAAAACAAAGAAAAAAAGGCAGCACAAACCAAATAAATGAGGTTTCTCTAAGTTCCCTTCCTTTATTTACACCAAACACAAACACAAACACAGCATGCAACAAAAAAACTCAATCCACAAACACAATGCCCAAACATTATGGACGGAGGTGCTGTTTACCTTAGATGACTGAGGATTAGTGACAAGGTGTCGCTGTGATGGCTTCACTCCATTCGCCTTTTCTCTTTTCCACAAAACGTACTTGCTTCTCCTCCTCCCTTTGTCACCACAGACAAGGTGGCCATTATAACTGAAGGGAACAATTTTCAGAAATTAAAATTCTGAATTGCTCTGACTGCCATAGTAAAATAAAACCAATAATTGCTGCAAATGAATTTACATATTCCAAAAAAATATATCAACTTGTAGTTACTTTCACTTTAACTGAACCTGTCTTATCTTGTCTTGTCTCCCGCCTCATATACTTCTCATTGCTGATGGGACAGACATCTTGACAGGGCTCAGCAATTTTCTTCATATACTGGGGGATACTTAAGGTTTTTGTCATTCTTTCCCTCCACCTATTGCATGAGCAGTTTTCTGTCGGCTGGTAGTCGTGTAATGTGGTCAAACCATTCAACTTGTCTCTAGATGTAGCGTAAAACTGGGGTGTTACCCCAACCCTTGCCCCGACGGAGAAAACTGAATTTGATTAAATGCTGTGGTGGCAATCGTGCATGTTTCTCTAGTAACTGCAACTGGTATGGCTGCCTTCATTTCCTTGTGCCACTTGGCATTATTCAAGAATATCAAAGACAGTTACTGAAACTTTCAATAATCAGAAAATAAGGAATAGCACACAAACGAAAAAGTAATCATATTCAACCATCTTTCCGCTGTGGTAGTTGCAGTGGATCTCATTAGTCTCTTGATCTGACGATACCAAAGCACTGTTTCCTGTTTGAGCAGGGATTGCTATAGTCCCTGTGGCAGTAGAGTTCACTAAAGAAATACTGCATACTCCTGCTTTTCAGCTAGACTCAGGGACAGAAAAATTATGTACTATCATCATTCTTTTTCTTTCCTTCCTTGAACTAACTTTTCCCTTGAATATGACTGTCAGTACATAAATTTTCCTCTTAATATGACCAAAATACTTCTGCTTTCTGATAATAAAGTTTTTCATTGTTTCACTCGTCTCAACACTACTACCTCTGTTCTCTCTCTCTCTCTGAACCTTAAGTGCCCAGGGAACATGGGGCTTCCGCAAGGGTTTTCCACAAATGCCTGTCCTTTGCCTTTTTTTCTGCTCTAGCCCAGGTGAGCCCTCTATTGCTCAACATCCTTTCTGTTGTTCTTCTCCATGTCTCTTTTGGTCTACCCTTACTTCTGCTCCCCTGTGGTGTCCATCTTAGTGCTATTTTGGTAGTGAGTTGTAAGTCATTCAGAGCACATGTCCCAACCATCGCCAGCGTCTTTCCTCAATAATTGTTGTCAGTGGTTTCATCTGCATTTCTGCTAATAAGATACTACCTCCGTTAGCTTTTCTTTTTTTTCATGAAACATTATTCAGAGCAACCATATTTCTAGGGTCAGTTTCTTTTCCCTACTGGTTACTGATTCATCATCATCATCAGGTGTCATGACAGTAAATGCTGGCAGTCATCCTTCTCCGTAGATCTTGTTCCCAGATATTTCCCATTAGCTCAGTTAGTGATTTTTGTTGTTGTTGTTGTGCCATCATATTAGAATTCCCATGATTTTTTTCTCTTAGTTTTCCCCATGCATCTCTTTCCATTTATCTTCCCTGATGTTTTCAAGCCTTCCTCTTCTCATTATATGTCCAATAAATGATGATTGTCACTTTCTTTTGGATTTAATTAGATTCTTATCTACCTTTGCTTTTGCTAGGCTTTCCTTGTTTGTCATCTTAGCTGTCCAGGGCATTCTTAACATTCTTCTAATGAACCACATATCTGCTGCCTCTTGTGATCTTTCCATCAATCCATTTACTGTCCATGACTCACTTCTATATAGTACGATAGGCTCAATGTAGCATTTTAGAACTCTTTAATGTTTGTTGTTACTGATTAACATACACAAAATAAATGTATAAAACAACTATCTAAAAATTTGTCAAATTTTAAAAAAAACTGTCTCTGATATAAACACTCTGGTTTGACTCTCATTCTACTGCTGGCCATTTAAGTACTTTTGTTTAAATTAAAGATAAACTAGGTGCAGTCATATGGCTTTGTTCTGTATTTTGGAGTTTGTACTTTTAAACTGCCATATATACTCATATACCAGTCATATTTTCATTTCAGTTAAACATGGCAGCTGCTATTGTTTAATCAAAAAAAAAAAAATATGTGTCTTGGTTGTTAACTGGTTGGACTAGATATGAATAATTATTTTTAACATTTAAAAAAAAAACAGTATGCATATCATACAGAATTAGAATTGCAAAAGCAGCACTGACCTTCTACAAACTTGAGTAGATATGGCATTCAAAAGTTATGAGCACAAAAATCAAGCTAAGATTACTCATTTCAAATGTAATATCCTCTCTCATTTATGCATGCAAAAGCTGGAAAACAACTAAAGAAATAGATAACAAATTAGACTCTTCTGAAAACAAATGCCTAAGGAAAATACTCAACACAAAGTGGAACGAATTCAAGAACAATGCAGAGATAAGACAGATGAGCAAACAACAACCTGTGTCATGGGCGATCAGAAAAAGGAAGACATATATCGGTCACGTGGTGAGAAGAAACAATCAGATAATCCCAAAACATGCTATCAAGTGGAACACAACAGGCCGAAGAAAAAGAAGTCGACCACGTGAAACTCTAAAGAGGACAATGTTAAGAGAGGCTAAATTAGTAGGCATAAAATCCCTTGATGAGGCTGAAAAGCTCGCAGAAAACGGAAAACTTGGTGAACTACCATGCGAGCCCTATGTGACATCTAACAGCACGGGAAGGATTAAAATATCATATGGATACATGCCCACACATAAAAAATTTAGACATTTTATGCACACATACATAAATAAAATACATAATGAAGACACAATAACTATCCACAAATACATGTGTGTCTTGCCATTCATGAATAACTGGCTACTTGGACAGCTTTCATATTCCTCAGTAATTAAATTATCCTCCAGAGATTCTAGCTACACAATCCACTCAGGCAAAGATCTTGGCAGGACTCCAACCCCCCTACAGAAGGATCTCTATAGAGACATGGAAAACCAGAGACAAATTGGTACATTTATGAGAGAGACTGGCATCAATATCTGAGCACATGTTGAAGAACAAGAAAAGTTATCAGTTTCTTATCAAATGATGAAGAATGAGAAGAAGTTAGTTTCTTACCCCAGAACAATAAGCTCTCCATATTTGACACTATCAGGTGTTTCTGCTACTTGATGTGATGTGTCTGACATCTTTACATGTCCTCCAGCATTCGTTTACTACTATCCAATGCAGAATACATCATAAGATTACACTGAAAATAAAAAACAGTTGTTCATAAGCACACACTGAAAGACCAGACTTTTATAAAGAGCTTTTAAAAGCATGGTTAAAAAAGATAACAGTAATCCTGTCATGCCTTAGAGGCACATAGGGATATGGTGTTAGTGCCCATATTTTCCTTGACCTGTCAGCACACCAGAGGGTGATATGGTCAGTATCACGCCTGGCCGTCTTTCCTTCCCCAACTCCAGAAGAAGTCGGGTACCCATTTCTACAGCTGGGTGACTGGAGTGCCTCCGGCCGGATTCAAACCCCCAACCTTCGCCATGACACTAACTACTTTGCCACTCAGACACCCTGGCAAATTTCTAAATCTTTTTCAAAAAACTGTAGGTGGGGCAAAAATAAGAGCTCTAATAATCTTTAAAACAGGGGGAAAAGACACTGTCTGTGTTGGCATTCAACGACTCATAGCTGTTATGCTAGTTGCTAGTACTGGTGTTAGCGGACCATAGCTGACCAAGACCATGCCCCATCTTTCTGTTGGTCCCCCCAGTAACAGGCCTAGTCTGGCTAACGGGGCAGAGATCGCAGTAGTCCCCGTGGTGGTGAAGCCTGTTGAAGAATTACTGCACACCCTCTTCTTTTTAGTTGCACTCCGAGACTGAAAAAATATTTCATCTGCCATAACCCAAGCCCACACTGATATGATACCATGCCTCAATGCCCTCACAGCATCAACTGCAAAGAACATCAGCTTGCAGTTCCAGGGAGTCAGAAGACAAGACAGTCTTAGAACATGGCACAGGAGCAGGTAGATCTGAACTGATTAATGGAAGCTGCTATGCTGTGTTGTGCTGAGTAAATGTTCTATATGCCTGCTCTGTACAGGGTGGTCCAAAAATCTATGTGTACTTTTATACTTTAATAACTAAATAAGTAAGTTATAAATAGTTGAACAATGTTGTATACATTATTTAAAAACCTTGCCTTTAATTGTGTTTTATGTAATAATTATACTACATTGTAATGTACCGCTGGGCGGCCTGGTTAGCTGAGTGGTTAGATGCTCGGTTTACTAAACCAGTAGTACCAGGTTCAAGTCCCAGCAATGTAATGTACCGCCGGGCAGCCTGGTTAGCCGAGTGGTTAGATGCTCGGTTTATTAAACCAGTAGTACTGGGTTCAAGTCCCAGCAGTGCGACTTTTTTCTAGTACACACCCTTCAGGCCTTGGAGTTCACCCACCCTGTAAAAATGGGTACCAAAGAAATCTGGTACGGTAAAGCACTTCACACTTTCATGTGGTGAAGGTCATGGAAAATATGGGCCCAACACCATATCCCCAATATGTTTTTAATGGTATGGAAATGGTAATTAGAGAGAATTTACTGTCAGCAGAATTGGCTGAAAAAACATGGCTGTTGCTGTTTTTATAAAACATTCTGCCACACAAGACTAAAGATGGAAAAATTGGTCACGCATATTTGTCCAGAGCTTCAAAGATTCTTCCAAATCATTACCAGAAAAGAGTTAAAAGTTTTGAAAAACCTAGGAACCCATGTCGGCTTCTCTCAACTCCTTTCATTATCGATGAGACATCTTGGAAGTAAAATGTTCAGAAATATGCATTTTTAAAAATAAATTAGTGTGTTTTTTAATCTCAAGTCTTGAGTCTTTTAGGTTAGCCCTACTCCACATCATCATCATCATCATCATCGCCTTTCACTCCCTTGAGAGCATTAATTCATTTATTCATTCATTTGCATGTCCCTTGGGGAACTTTGCCTCCCAAATAGCACTCTTGTAGGCCTCTAGGTTGTGAGCAAGATGGCCTGCTGCTGATGCATCCATTTGCAGATCATCAACGATGTCTTGCAGCCATCTTCGCCTTGGTCTTCTTCTCTGTCTTTTCCCCATTATGTACCCTTCCAAGGTGGTCTTCTCTAGATTATCATGACTTTTAACATGTCCAAAATATTTAAGTTTTCTCTGTTTAATCCTCTTTACTAGCCAGCCTTCTTCAATATTAAGTTCTTGTTGCATAGATAGATTTGTTCTTTTTTGTGTCCATGATATTTGAAGAACTCTTCTGTAGCATTTACATTCAAAGGCATTTATGTGTTTCTCAGCTGTTTTGTTAAGTGTCCAGGTCTCACAGGCATATGTTGCAATGGGAATGATGCATGCCCTTAAAAATCTTATTTTTGTAGTTCTGTCTGTTCCTCTTGAGAGCACAGGCCATGGATAAAGGCTCTCCAGTCATCCCTGTTCTTGGAATTATTCTCTGCTTCCTTCTATGTGTATCCCTTGTTTCTGAGCATTGTCATAATTTCTCTTCTCCAAGTAAGTTCAGGTCTTCCTCATTTTCTATTATACTCCACATGCATGGGCAGAAATTAATTTAACCTTATCAACACACATCTAAAAAAAAAAAAACCCAGCATAAGTAAATAACCAATCTTATTAATCAGAATAGATTTATTCATGTTTAAAGAACTAATGTGTTATAAGAAAAAATAATTGTTCATATTTTATACAGAGTTTATTTGCAGAGAGCATGCAAGATGTGTGCATAGTAACAGCTTTTGAAATGATGAAGTTAGTGACAGACAATAGCACTATACACACTTGAAGGAAAGATGATCAGAGGCTGACCAAAGACAACCAGGCCTGGGGGGGGGGGGGGGGGGGGTGTTTGGTACTGTACAAATGCTAACTGTGAGATATGGAGAGAATACAGGATGTTCTGATTTCATGTTAGGTCATCATCATCATATCAGGTGCCGTGCCGACTGGCATTGGCTATTATGCTTCTCTAGAGTACATGATCCTTCATGCAGGTCATCAACTCGGTGATCTCCCCCCTCACACCATCCCGTCAGACTGTCCAGTATCATTTCTCTTGGTCTTCCTCTTGATCTTCTTCCTTCTACTTTTTTGTGTTGTTATAATATTTTCAATGCCCCCTCTTCTCATTGCATGTCCTATGAAAGTAGATTGTCTTTCTCTTATATTTTTGACAAGATTTTTTTGTCTCTCCAGCTCTTCTCATACACACTCCATTAGTTATTTTTGCTGTCTAGGGGATTCGCAACATTCTTCTAATAAACTACATTTCTACTGCTTCCAATGATTTTTGTGCAGACCTGCCTATCATGTTGGGTACTTCACTTAATTAGGGAAGAACCTGATGCGTGGGACATGGCCAGAGGACACAAGCTTGGGGCAAAAGCTTAGGGGCACCTATCAGGATCTGTAGAGGACTGTGGGCTTTGCCATGTCGACAGGGATCAGGATCTGAAGTGATCAACAACCTCGAATGCAGAAGAAGAAGAAGAAGAAAGGAAGGACTTTATGATCACCCTGTGAGTTGTTGCCCTGTAGGATGTCACATGGCATACTTGATACTGACTGCTTTGTAAAGCAGCATCCAATAACATGAATGAATGGAACTTAATTTCATTACCATCACATTATTTTTTTATTGCTTTCCTTGCTCTCATTTGTTTAAATGCATTTAAACTTCAGGTTCTAGGACTAATAGCTCTCATTACTAATTCTGAAGATGAACTCATCACATCAATTTCACGCATTATGGCAATTTTTCTATGGGTTCCCTGTCTTTGTTTTCACTGTCCTCGGTTCCAACTCTTTTTTTTTTTTAATTTCGCTCTTACCAGGACTGTCTTATCCTAAAAGTGTCAAACCAATCGGCGTGCTCTGCTGATAAGGATTGTCTTATCTGATCTCTGATGCTCTTCTGGAGTACAGCCCTCTTAGATGGTTGCTTGAACAAAGCGCTGTCTATGATTGTTATTATGACCCTGACGTTAAAAACTATATGTTAAGTTCGTCGATAGACACAAGTCTGTTTCCCAACAAAATGATAATATAAGGAATTATATGACAACTTACACAGTACCTCTATGACAAGCTGTCATGGTTTTTTAAAACCAGTTTTGAAACCTCATCGTCAAGAAACGAACTCCAGTCGTGTTCTTGTGAAAACTAACATCAGTTATAATCCCGGGAACACAGATGACGAAGGTTAAGATCCAATGATGCGATGTTTTAGTGAAAGTTACTAAAAATCAAGTTGAAATATCATTTATAACACAATAAAGCTGCCATGAGTTCGTCGAAACGTTAACAATGACCCATGTATCACACCGGAAATGGCCAGCACGCCTCCTTTGACCAACCACCGCTTTGTATGGTATTCCGTTGAGGCCTCTTATGCAGATGGAGAATTTGAGTAAAGAGAGCAAGCACGACAGCGCAATACTGTATCTACTATTGAATGTTGTATCTTTTCTTTAGACATTATCAAGTATACAATAATTTAATTTGAGACTTTTTCGATTTAACTAGTCGTTCTAAAATTGCTAAAAGTATTTATTTTAAATGTTGATTGTTGCCTGTTTTTCTTATCACAGACTTGTTGGATATTTTATTTCAATTTAAGAAATATTCCTTAGTGCACGTAAAAGGCAGTTTCTTGTTTACCTGTTTATTCCAATCACACAGTTTTCTTTTAACTTTCGGTATCTTCAGTAATATCAGATAAATGCACATTTAACAACGAAGACGTTGACCGATTTGGTACTCAGCAACCCATATCTGACATGCAAACGCCAGGGCTGGGTAACGATAGTCAATCAAGACCCTGTCCCACTTCTCCGTTGATAGCCTCCCCCCCCCCCAACCCTCAACGGGCCTAGCTTGGCTAACGGGGCAAGGATCGCATAGTCCCCATGGCAGTGAAGTTTGCTAAAGAAGTATTGCATATTCCTACTTTATATCTTCACTCAGGGAGTTAGTATTAAAAAAAGAAACTGTCGTAACCTACTCCTAATCCGATATGATGTTGTGCCTCCTCACCGAATCGGCTGCAAAGAACACCAGCTCACAGTTTCAGGAAGAAGTCTTCTTTTTAGGAAGATTTTGTATTAAGTTCTCTCCTTAATACCCAAAAGGAACCACACTTAGTATCTTTGGCTGTACAGACTGTGTTAAAGGTATTTAAAAAGAAAGTTCGCTTAAAATAAGTCACGCGTTGTAAGATCAAACCAAAGCTTATACTCTTACGTTATTTAAAGCAGAATGGAACCTTGCAAGATGACGAAAATAACTGACGTAGTTTGATCTTTTGCGCTTGGGAAACTGGCTCCAAGTGAGTAACGAAAAAATAAGTTAGATGATGAGGTTGAAAGACTCGCCGAAGACAGGAAAAATTGGCGAACTACCTTGCGAGCCCTATGTGACGTTTAACGGCACGGGAAGGATTTAAGATATAAGAAGTTAGTGTAGAAATAGTACTGCAAATGAATACTTAACTTCTCCTCCTCCTTCTTCTTGCAACTGCGAGCTTGATTTTTATTTATTTTTTGTTTGCAGCCAATGCAGTGAAAATGTTGAGACACAACAATATAAGGTATAGGGAGCGGGCTACAGTTGCTTTTATTTTCAGTCTCTGAGTTGGACTAAAAAGCAAAATGTGTGCAGTATTTCTTTACCAAACTCCACTCCCATGAGGACTATGGCGATCCCTGCCCCATTAGCCGGGCTAAGTCTGTTACCGGGGGTACCAAATGAAATCGCCAAACTCTTTAACTAATTACCGTGGAATTTACAGGCGTGTGATCCATATGATGTAGTAGTACTGCATCCTATTTCAGTTCCCAGTCTTTGATGATTTTCGAACTTATTTGTGTTTTGCAAATTATTTTTTCATAAGGCTTCTAGAAGCAAAAAGAAGCACTGCTATTGAAAGAACATTTTTTTATATTTCCCTATAATTTTATTTACTGTGCAACAATGCAGTTTTGTAATGACTGTGTTTTTAATCATCTCAATTTTTTTTTTACTTAATCATAAACTGGAAAAGAAGAACAAAATATTCAAAATGACTCTTTATTGGCTTATTGAAAGGAAGCTGGAGTGTAAAAAAAATATTAGCATCGGTCGTAGGAATGAAATGAAAAATTAAGATTCGTTTATATAAATTATGTAAGATCTTAATGCATTATCCAGCAAGCTCTTAATAATAATAATATATAGAAAGATTTTTGTGTTACCATACTCTCTGACGCGCATGCGCTGTGAGATGTAAATAATTATCCCTCGACTTCCGTTCACGAGGTAAACAATCACAGAAGGAGAAATACGTTTTATCGCTTCTATTATTGAAGTATTTCGTTTTAAAAAAATGGCGGAAGCTTTGTTAGACTTCGATATACTAGAACAGATAGCATTACTGCTTTGGGCTCATACAGGTAATTCACATATGGCGGAGAAGCTAGCCACCATAAAACTTGCAGCTGACTTATGGAAGAAGCTGACCAACGAAGAGGAAATGGAAGGACTACGCACAGAGACGATTATGAATATTTCTCAGTTTATTAAAGCTCACCCAAATGCTTCACAAGACGAACTGAGAGAAGAAGTTGGAAAACAGATAATAGAATTTGCCAAGAAGGTTGAAAAGATGTAGAATGAGGCCTTGTGACTCACAGTAAGTGTTACCCTGCCCAGTAAAATGTTACATTATCGTGCTGTTGTTAGCGAACAAAGACAACATTATCAGAAAGACAGAACGGTAATCAAAGCTGACGAATGAGAAGCTGGATAAGACCCAGTATCACCTCCTCGTGATGCTCTTATTAACAGGCTGATATACTTCATCCTGGCTAATAGTGCAAGGCTTGCTATGGTTTTCATGCTGGGAAGCTTGGTTCTTGGCTCACCAAACAAACCATCATAAACGGCTTCACATTCATCACAAACGCATGTACCAAAACATCATGGCACCAGCTGCAGAGGACAGCAGTTTGCAGCTGCAGAGAGATTATTTTTTTAAAAAAATAAAGTTATTGAAAGAAAATATTGTTGAACAGAGAGTTTGTCCTACACTAGAAACAGCAAAACATTTTCAACATGTAACAATTATGATGAATTGAAAGACCAATATAGCATCATCAGGTGCCATGCCCATGGATATTGGCACCCATGCTACTCTACAGATCCTTGATATTTTTCATCAGTTCAGTTGGTGGTTTTTTTGTTATACCAGTCCTTGATTTTTTTTTTTCTGTTGGTCTTCCCCTGCATCTCTTCCCATTTATCTTTCCTGTTATGATATTTTCAAGCCTTACTCTTCTCATTAAAATGTAGTGAATGATGGCCGTCATTTTTTTTACAGATTTAAATAAATTAATTAGTTAAAGAAAAATATACAGAGTGATATATTTTGCATTAACTATTGAAAAAATAGAGTAAATTAAGAGAAATAAATTCTTCTTAAATAAACGTATTATTTCCTACATTTTCAGCAACTCGTTCTGCAAGAACAAAATGCTGAAGTACATTCATTCATTCATTCATTTGCATGTCCCTTGCGGAACTTTGCCTCCCTAACAGCACTTCTGTAGGCCTCTCGTTTGTGAGCAAGATGGCCTGCTGCTGGTGCATCCATTTGCAGATCATCAACGATGTCTTGCAGCCATCTTCACCTTGGTCTACCTCTCTTTCTTTTTCCCATTATGTACCCTTCCAAGATGGTTTTCACTAGAGATCATGACGTTTAATGTGTGCTGAAGTACAGAGCAATAGAAGTTTTAAAACAAATGCAGAGGTAAATGTCATATGACAATAAGGGGTTCAATATAAAAGTTACTGATTGTAAGTTGAATTTGTATCTGTTTTAACCAATTGAATCACTGTATGTATCATTTAAAAGTACTTCATTGACAGAGATAGTCTAACTACATCTGAGCTAGGCAATAGTATAGGTGGGATCACTCATCATCATCAGGTGCCGTACCGACTGGCGTTGGCTATTATGCTTCTCCAGAGTACACGATCCTTCATGCAGGCCATCAGCTCATTTGGTGATCTCCTCTCATACCATCCCATCATACTGTCCAGTATCATTTCTCTTGGTCTTCCTCTTGATCTTCTTCCTTCTATTTTTTCTGTTGTTATAATATTTTCAATGCCCCCTCTTCTCACAGCATGTCCTATGAAAGTACATTGTCTCTCTCTTATCTTTTTGACAAGGTTTTTTTGTCTCTCCAGCTCTTCTCATACATTCTTCATTAGTTATTTTTGCTGTCCAGGGGATTCGCAACATTCTTCTAATAAACCACATTTCTGCTGCTTCCAATGATTTTTGTGCAGACTTGCCTGTTGTCCATGATTCACTTCCATATATCAAGATAGGTTCAATAAAGCATTTTAGGACTCGTTTTCTAACATTCATTGATAAGGATGTGTTGGCTAATATGTTTCTCATTCTCTGAAATGCAGTCTTTGCTTGGCCTATTCTGTTCCTAATTTCTGTTCTGCATTTCCCATCTGAAGTTATTACTGCTCCAAGGTATTTGAATCACTGGCTAGTGAAATTCCATTAAGATATCCTAAAACAAGATTTTTTTTCCTAAGAGGTACATAGTGAAAATGGGGTAGGATCATATTCTCTGTCTCAAGGGAATAGATTCATCTCCATGAACCTCATCTTCAGCAGAAGACTCTTAACCTACCAGTGAACATTTATGACACATGAAGATTTTTTTTTTTTTGGTAACAGAAAACTCACTGCCACGATGTGTAAGTAGGAAATGATTTATTGTTTATTTTTAGCATTTGCGGCAATTTAAAATTGTGAACATTCTGTTAAATTATGAGCAACAGAACAAAACCATATAACTGTAGTTATTTTCCCCAGTAAAATAGCTTCAGACTCATAGATATGTGTAGCAAATGCAGTTTTGTAGGATGTAGTCTGGAGTCTAGAAACATTGTAGCATGTACAGAGTGGCAATTCAGACAGCCTTCAATTTAAGTATTTGGATGTGAAGTCTGCACTGTTCTTTTCAGTGTCTGAAAGCTGAGGTTTGTGTTCTGTTTAGTTTTAGTTAGATCTCCTTGCTGTCTGTTATTTCATCCACCCAACTGTGTCCTTCTGCCCAGTATGCCTTGTGACATATTGCAGTGACATATTTTCTCCACTTATCAATCACAGCCTGCATTGTATGGTGTTCTGATTATCACACCAGGTTGTTTGTGGGTAGCCTTTCTTTCTCTTCCCCCACCTGTCTGTCACGACAAGAAATTAGACTCTTTTGAAAACAAATGCCTAAGGAAAATACTCGGCTTCAAGTGGAACGAATTTAAGAATAATGCAGAGATAAGACAGATGACTGAACAACAACCAGTCTTATGGGTGAACAGGAAAAGGAGATGGACATATGTTGGTCACTTGATGAGAAGAAATGATCAGAGAATCCCAAAACAAGCTGTCAAGTGGAACACAACAGGCCAAAGAAAAAGAGGCAGACCGTGTGAAACTCTGAAGAGGTCATTGTTAAGAGAGGCCAAATTAACAGGCATAAAATCCCTTGATGAGATTGAAAGACTCGCCGAAGACAGGAAAAATTGGCGAACTACCTTGTGAGCCCTATGTGACATTTAATGGCACGGAAAAGATATAAGATATAAGAAATTATTATCTGCATGTCTTCTTGCATTCACTGGGCTAATAGGTCTCTCATGATTTGTGGCTGTCTCTTTCTTGTCTTCAGTTAAATAATATATTCAACGTGATTTCTGAGCATTAAACTTATAAAACCTGAAATATACTATTATGATGATCGTTCATCATATTCATTCATTTGTTAAAGGTTTATTCATTAATTTTTAAACTAGGAAAGAGCAAGAATAAGAATTTTAAAAATATATTCTGAAATTGCTCCAGCAGGTTCAAGTGCAGAAAGTTTTATCAATTTTTGGACCTCTTCTGTTGCTGCAATTTGGAATTGACTTCTAACACACTAGATGAGCTTCCAGGGACAAAGTAACTGGTTTGCTTTCAACATTAATCTTCATCGAACAGAGATAATTACATGTATGTGTCATAATTTTTGTCACTAGACAAAATGGGTAACAAAGTTAGATTTTTATCTTTACACATTCAAATCAGTGTTGAAAATGTATGATAAAGCTAGATTCATGTCATTATAATGTTAAGTCAGAACTCATACATTAAAACTGTTTTTTTATATTATTATTATTATAATAACACTTTCAAGTCAGTGCAATAAAACTATGATTTTATAATTACAGCATTAAGTCAGTTTTTGAATTTTGGAATAAAACTAGGTTTTTAATCACTACACAATCAAGTCATTGTTGAATGTGCTACAAAGCTAGGGTTGTTATCATACGTTTATTATGTTATTATTCAGAATGTGCAATAAAACTGAGTTTATGTTGTTATATTTAGTCAAAGTTCAGACTCTTTATATGCCCTTATACACAGCCGTCTTTGACCAGAGAGTATTAGAACAGTGCTGCTGTAACAGCCTGGAGAAAACAGCAAACAACATCTTCCAAATTTATCTTGACCAAAATCTTCAGTGTTGCCATAACTAAAAAGTACAATAAAACTAGGTTTTTGTCAGATCTCCATGAAGCCAGGGTTCATTCATTCTCATTTACCTACATGTTTTTTTTTTGTAAAGTTGTGACAAGGAGAATGGTTTTTGGCTAGTACTGAAAAAAAATCGGTTAAGTATTCCATATTTGGAAATCCCAGATCTGGAATGTTTCAAAATCTGAGAGCTTTTGAGTGCTGATATTATCCCACAAGGGAAAAATTGCACAACAGAGATCATTTGATGGGCCACAGTCAAAAATAAAGCTGCACAAACATACATAAAAGATATATAAGGTAAAAAAAAAGGTAAAAGTCTTAGAGGCATATGGGGATATAGTGTTAGTGGCCATATTTTCCTGTAATATGGAAGACCAATTTTTGGGCTAGTAATATAGACCATTTTTACTAAATTCAAGTATGGCTCTAATGGAATGCTATTGTAGCTTTATTGAGGGGAGATAAAAGATATGTAATCATGTGAATTCAGAAGTCAGGAATAATGGTGATGTCACATAACCACAAAGATTGTCTATATGGTGTCTGAGATGATGACATCTTTGCTTTCTGATGTTTCATGCACAAAGTTGGTAGAAATGTATAAAATTATCTTTAGGCCATCTGTATAAAAAAACATAAATGAATTTCATATTTAGACTTGGGTTGTATCCCTAAGACATCTCATTATGTATATGGAAATATTCCAAAATCCAAAACACTTCTTGTCTTGAACATTCCAAAAAAAAGGATACTCAGCCTGTAATAAATATTAAAACAGTCAAGTGATGGGTGCCCGAGGGAAAAAAGAAAGAGGCCGACCAAAGGTTACAGTTACATGGCAGGGAGTAGGAATGAGTAGCATGCAGAATAGCTGGGGCACAATACAAAGGCTGGTCGCAGACTATGAGAGGTGTAGAGAATTTGTCAGTGCCCTGCAAGATGCCACATGGCATACTGGGCAATGATTGTTTAGCCGAAAGCTGACCAAGGACGTGGATGAATGAACCTGTAATAAAAGTTGTAAGTACTTTTAGTCATTAATGCCCTATTGGATGGCATTCATGTTGTACTGGCTTCTCATATTCCAATCAACCCAAATGTAAAATTGGAAACCTGACACACTTGTGTAAAGCATATCACCTGTTAAAAAAAAAAATTGAAAACATCTGCCTGCAGAGAGAGGCATACCATGCAACACTTGTAGATATTTAATCTACTTCTCTCCAGCAATACATACCCATGACACACAAATTCTTTTTTTGTAATCAAACATTGTAGCCATCTTGTTTTTACCAGCAAATGTAGCACTTTTTAAAAAAAATTTTAAACACTTTAAAATTATGTGAATTCCCAGCTACAAGCCAAAACCTTGTTTCTGCAGTTCTTTTAACATTAAAACCTGATAGTGTTTTAAATTTTAAAGTCCTTTAAACAGCTCAAGATATGTTAAGAGTTAATGAATAAACAGATATTCACATAAAATTTGGCCCCCTTTATGTATCACTATTCCAGAGTTCACTTATGGCAGTTCTTGTGAGATCTTCAGAATTATGAACTTGTACGAGCTTCCTGTAACTGCGAGCTGTTGTTCTTTGCAGCTGATGCTGTAGAGATATTGAGGTACAGCATCGTATCGGCGTGGGAATGGGTTATGGCGCCTACTTTTTCAGTCACGGAGTACAGCTAAAAAGCAGGGGGTATACATGCTTCTTTAGCAGACTCCACCACCATGGGGATTATGGCGATCCCTGCCCCATTAGCCAGGCTAGGCCTGTTACTGGGGGTACCACGGAGAGGTGGGACAGGGTCTTGGTCAGCTAACCCTGACTCTGGCATATCAGCCATGGGTCGCTGATTGCCTCATCGGACAGCATCTTCACGCCCTGAGAATTATGAAAGATTAAATTGTCATGAAACACTTTTGAGAAATTTTTTACATTCATTTGACTTACAGCAAAACAGATAAGATCACAAGACAAGTGCTTGATTATTGCTGTTGGTGTAATTGAAAGATTAACAAGTGAATACATTATTTTTAGTGACTTATGTGCTCAAATTTTAGTTTGTTCTGCTATGCGCTTTCAGTGACTTGGTAGTGTATGTTTTACTACATGCTTTTAATGACCTGTGATATGTGTTTTACTGCATGTTTACTTCAGAATTTTTTTTTTTCAAACACGAAGCTGGGAGATAAATTTTGCATGGAAGCCCTGAAGAATATTTGAACAAGAGAAGAGTTGGACTTTTTGGAGTCAACTCCAAAGACCAGTTTTTGGTCTAGGAATAGAGAATGGTTTACTGAAACGCTGTTATACTTTAATTTAGAGGGGAAGTGAGATAAAAGAAAGAGAGGAAGACCAAGATGAAGACGGCTGCAAGACATCGTTGATAATCTGCGAATGGGTATGCACCCAGGGTGCAGCAGGGGCATCTTGCTCACAACCGAGAGGCCTACAGGAGAGCTGTTAGGGAGGCAAAGTTCCGCAAGGGACATGCAAATGACTGACTGACTGAGATAAAAGATTTGTAATATGCAATGTATCTTCTAAGGTTTTGCAGTTAATGTGCAGGATTTTGCAAATATGCTCTAAGAGACAATTTTGTGCGCAGATGTGTGTCATAATATCATTGTGTGCAGATGTGTGTCATAATATCAAGTAACAAGTATGAATTTAAATTTCTCATAGAAAAAAAAACAACTAAAATCTAAAGAAATCAGGAAAGTAAACTCATATAGTGCTATCAGTGATACTATAGCAAAAAGAAACATCAGAAAATTGAAAAATAAAAGAGCAGTTTTATTTATTTATTGACATAAAATTTCATGTGCACCATTCTTTCTTGATGTGCGCGGCCTCACTGGCACGAAGGGAACATTGGTAATATGAACTGAAGAAAAATCATGACTGTGGTAGAACAAATATACAGTTTAAAACATATCGTATAAAAATGGGATTTTTTATGTTGGAAGTGTAATTACTCTCTCATACTGTCATTAAGAAGAAAATGTAACATCAGAGCATCATGATACAACACAACTTTTAAAGTTTTTTTTTTTTTTTTTTAAAGAAAGGAAATAAAGATACTTGTTTAGTCTTCCCCCTGATGTAGTCATCAGGTTTTGTTATATCAGGTTTTGCTGTTTGATAGCCTTACAGGTTTCTTCTTATTTTTGTCTGTGTTGAATTTTGAGGGGTTTGTTTCCTCTCTCCACATTATGACTTGTTCGTTTATTTATTTATTTATTTTGTGCTTCTGTGAAGTGCTACGGCTTGATTTTTTTTTCCCCTGACATTTCAGGTTTTGCCAAAACTCGTAAGCTTGAGTTATTACGGGGGGTGTCTTGATTTCAAAGGGCGCAAGGACCACTGTTGAATCAGGGATCGAGGGGTAGTCTGCTTCTAAAAAACCAGTTTATGGCCAGTTACATAACACACTTCATACAGTTTTACTGTTGACTGCACAAGCAGTTGGAACTGCTATGATTTCCTGTTTTTCACATAAATCTGAAACTCACTATTTCTTTGCTAACAATATTAATTTTAATCAAATAACTTACATTTTCAAAATAACGAGCTACCCCCCCCCCCCCCCCCCCAAAAAAAAAAAAAGAGAGAATTCAATATGCCTGGCCTAGTGTAACATCTGTATAATATCTGGTTTCTTCATGTTGCATTAGAAATTTCTTTACAGTGTGAAAACTGCTGCGATAATATTTTGTAGTTTTCTTTTTTCACAGCAGAGTGTTTCACTGGACACTTGTATTTGTCAGTTCATTTTTTTTTTAATTTGACAGTTTCATGGTGCAAGAGATTCTTCTGTGACAGCCATATTTTCACATTTCAGCTCATTTTACAGGCATGGGGTGTTTCCATTCATTTGTTATTGTTATTTGTTCTGTGTGTTTTATATGTTAGGTGCTTTAGGGCTAGTTGGGGGTAGTTGTTGAACAGAAAAGAACATGGTCATTTCTCTGGCTGTACCCAGCTGAATATTTTTTTTTTCAATAATCATCTCTCTCTTGGATAAACTGCAGTTTTTTTCTCTCCATTACCCACATTTTACAGTTTGTTCTTTTTTTTTTTAAATAAACCATCTTTCTCTTGAGTAAACTGTGGTTTGTTCTCTAGTACCTATATTTTATGGACTACTTTATAAACCATAGGTTTTTTTTTCCTCCTGATTTTCCTCAGCATACATCATCTTTTCTAGTGGCTTGTACTGTATCTCTTCTTTCTCAATGACTCTTGTTAGGCCATCAGCTTCAAGATAGTTTTTCTTCAAATATTCCACCTTTTTTTTTTTTTAAGTGTTATCATACCAGTGGCCATATGTTACATATCTTGGGGTTTCTCATACCCCAATATAATGTCCACTTTCTGAATTTCTGTTCATATTCTTGTTTTTGAACTTGCATCTCATAGCTTTGCTGGTATGCCATGTATTAGAATTTCTCCTTTCTGTTCATGCCCATTTAACTGTGCCCTTCACCAGGGGCCGGTCTTGGTTCAGGTAAGCTTCAGTCAAATCAAACCAGACCTGCAAGCATTTGTTTCCTGTTTGTTGTAACATTGTATTCAGTAATGCTAAACCGTACAGCAGTGCAAGCATAGTGTTGTGTATATTTGTTTTGGCAATAAAAAAAAAAAGTAATTTTAATTTTGATGTGAATAGCTTTTTGTGAATAAATTCATTAATTGTGTCAGGTGTTCAGTCTAACAGGAATCATGTGCAGGATATTTTTTAACAGCTGAAACTACAAGTTGATATCTTGTGGATGTTGCAGTACAGGCATGATATTGAAATGAGAATTACATGATTTGCCTGAAGACCTGGAGAGGATAAAAAAAAAAAATAAATAAAAATCAAGGCAGTCTCCATGAACAAGTTGGACCTTTTATTAGGAGCAGAGATGGAGAGAGTGGTACAAGGTCTTAGCCAGCTCTGATTCACCAGCCCTAGGTCTTTCTTAGCCAGCTCTGATTCACCAGCCCTAGGTCTTTGCCACCTCCTATCCACCAGCCCAAGGTCTTTCTTAGCCTAGTCTGATTCACCAGACCAAGGCCTTAGCTGGATCTGATTCACCAGACCAAAGTCTTAACCAGCTCTGATTCACCAGCCATGATGACCTTGCCAACACTTCAAAAATAAAAAAATGCAGTCCTGTCATGCCATAGAGGCAATTGGAGATGTGTGTTAGTGTCCTTATTTTCACCAACTTCATGGCACACAAGAGGATGGCAGGGTCTGCAACTCACCTGGCTACCTTTTCTTTCCAAGCACCAGAGGGAGCCAGGTATTCTGTTCTACAGCTGTGTGACTGGGGCGTCTCCAAGTAGTCTTGATCCACCAATCTATGTGTGAGAGATGTGTACACTAACCAGTCCAGCACTCAGCCACCTGCCATCATTCCAGACTTGTACGAGCTCCCTGTAACTGCAAGCTGTTGGTCTTTGCAGTAGATGCTGTAGAGGTGTTGAGGCACAGCATCGTACTGGCATGGGAGCTGGTTATGGCAGGTATTTTTTTCAGTCCCGGAGTACAGGTAAAAAGCAAGGGGGTGTGTAATGCTTCTTTAGCAGACTATGGGACTATGGTGATCCCTGCCCCATTAGCCAGGCTATGCCTGTTACTGGGGGTACCACAGAGAGGTGGAACATCATTCCAGAACAGTTATATTTGCTCACACCCTGTTTTTTTTTTTTCCTTTTTTTAACAAATCAGTTTTATCTTCTATTTGTCCAGATCATTATTAAAGTAAGAACAGCAGCATCAGGAACCATAATTTGGCACAATTTTTGTTATTAGACCATTACCTGGCATCACATAAACAAAACAAAAAACACATACTATTTTCCAGATTTTATTTAGCCATCTAAGAAAAACTCCATGACAGAAAGACTTAATCATGCAAATATTAAGTTTTAGGCATTCATTTATATTTCATAACATTAACAAGATTTTAACAGCCAGAAAATTACTGGCATTAAATTACAATAAATTAAGACTGAAATGACAGTATTCAGTCATATTCAAGCTTATAACAAACTTTTGAACAGAACTACAATTATGCTACACAACAGTAGAGCAGAGCTGTGTCTAGAATTATTAGAAATAATTATTGCATTTATATATTCTAACAGTCAGAATATTATGGGCATAATCTATAATAAAATTGAAATGGGAAATAATAGAGCCAATATTCTTCAAGCTAAAAGCTTTGACCAATACAATTATACCACAACGCAGAGGAGTAATGGTCTACCAAAGATTCCAAGAAATATTTATTGCAATAACATGTTCCAGTAATATCTGATACCACGTAAATATGTCTCATTTAAAAAATAGTTCATAGTCATCCAGTATTATCTGATATCACTTTATCATTAAAAAAAAAACAGTCCACAGCCATCCAGTATTATCTGATATCAAATATGTATTATCTAAAAAACAATCGATAGCCAATCTAAAGAAGTTTTTTTTGTAAGAAAAGTAGAAAGAAAAACTTATCACTAATTATATGGTGTTCTCATTTTATCTTAAATGATTTGAGCTAGTATTCACGTGAACATTACAAACAGATGTAGTCCACAGCTTCAGTGTTTATGTGACACAAAGGTCCTTTCTAAAAGAGAGAATTTTTAAAGATCAGAACTACCTGCTCCATCAAAACTTATATCCATTATTTGTTAAAATCTGCCTCACTGCTCACCCAGCAGTTTCTGTGTGCGAAATTTTATTTTGATTGATGTTATATATTGTTAACTTTGATAGTCTGTCCACCCATCATTTCATGGATATCTTTCTGCCCTTCTCTGAACCATATATATCCATGGTAAACTTAGCAGTTTTTTTTTTCACTCCACAAGCTTTTCCCCTAATTTAAAATCTGCAAACAGCAGCACACAATAATTAGTGTACAAGTATACAACTATACACGAAGCACTGCAGTAAAGCTGTGATACCAAAAGTGCTTTGTTCATGACATGGCTCATTTTTTTTTTACACCAAAAGGTTACAAGATATGTGGGGTGAAGATGCTTGTATCATGGTTGGTGAACCACATCCAGCCAAGAGCCTGTCCCCTGCTGGTGCCCCCCCCCCCAGTTAAAAGCCCCAGCCTGGCCAATGTGGCAGGGTCCACTATGGCCTCAAACAGCAGTTGGGTCTGCTAAAGAAGCACACCTTTTACTGGTTTTTTTACCTTCACTCTGGGGGCTGTGAAAAAATGAAATGGCCAATATAAATCACCACCCAACCAGCACGATGCGTGTGCTTCGATGCCTTCCCTCGCATCGGCTGCACAGAACAAAACTCACAGCTTTAAGGAGCTAGAACAAGAAATAACACATCTAAAATTTAAAGAACTGCAATGGAACAACTACCCGTACACTATTATTAAAAAAAAGTGATACAATCTGATAGAAATTCTGCTGATAAACAAGTAGCTGCGAAGCATCGCTATGCGACCTTTCTTAGCTTGCTTTCAGCTACATCTTGCATTGGTCACCGGTTTTTTCTTCATATTCACAGACGGAACAACAAAATCACAGTTGCATCTGATAATACATTTCTTTTAACATTTAAAATCTTAATTTCAGACAAAAAAGGAATATTAACAACAACAACAAAGCAGAATAAATAACATGCATTAAGAGAAGAGCATGAACATTTTGTGAAACGTGTGAAAAAACAATGACTGGAACAACTGGAAGCCACTTACAAAACACATACCATAGGAGCACCAAAGTAAGTGAAAACATGAATCAAACAATAAAGACATAATCAGAAAAATGCTACTGATTTTTCTTTCTTTTCATACTGTTTTTTTTTCTTCTGTAAATAGTATTATTTAATAATAACAAATCATACTTTATGCAGCATTTGCTTTTCTCTATCTGTAAAGCTGGCAAAAACTTTTAAAAATCCTTTCTTCACATTAATTTGTAGTTAGGACATCTCTGTTGTTACAGGAGAACAGTTTTCTATGCTGGGTTAAAATGGTTTTCTTTTCATAGCATGGTCCATGGAAATGTCACTGATCAGGGATGCTCTTGCTCCGTCAATATGGAAAATAGATTAAATTTGTTATTTATGGAACCTCTAGGGAAAAGAGTAGGGTAAATTTGTTATTTATGGAACCTCTAGGGAAAAGAGTAGGGTAAATTTGTTATTTATGTAACCTCCAGGGAAAAGGGTAGGGTAAATTTGTTATTTATGGAACCTCTAGGGAAAAGAGTAGGTTAAATTTGTTATTTATGGAACCTCTAGGGAAAAGAGTAGGTTAAATTTGTTATTTATGGAACCTCTAGGGAAAAGAGTAGGTTAAATTTGTTATTTATGGAACCTCTAGGGAAAAGAGTAGGTTAAATTTGTTATTTATGGAACCTCTAGGGAAAAGAGTAGGGTAAATTTGTTATTTATGGAACCTCTTGGGAAAAGGGTAGGTTAAATTTGTTATTTATGGAACCTCTAGGGAAAAGAGTAGGGTAAATTTGTTATTTATGGAACCTCTAGGGAAAAGAGTATGGTAAATTTGTTATTTATGGAATCTCTAGGGAAAAAAAGTATGGAAATTTATTTATGGAATCTCTAGGGAAAAGAGTAGGGTAGATTTGTTTTTTATGGAATCTCTAGGGAAAAGAGTGGGGTAAATTTGTTATTTATGGAACCCCTAGGGAAAACAGTAGTTCAAATATGTCATTTATGGAGCATATAGGGAAAATAGTAAGTTAAATATTTTATTATGGAAAATTTGGGGAAAACAGTAGATCATATTTATGGAACCTTTATAACAGGAGATCAAATTTGTTATATGGAGAATCTATCAATGGAATAAATTTGTTATTTAAAGAACCTCTAGGAGCAGATTAAATTTTGTTATTTACAGAATCTCTATGGAAAACAATAAACTAAATTTGTTATTTACTGAACCACTAAGTCTAAGTGCATATCCTTATGGGTTCATTTTAATTAATAAAAATTCACACAAAATTATTACAATGGCTTCTGGAAGGCTGCTTACAGTACTACAGTTGATATATTGCTAAAGCTGCCACAGCTGATATGTCAGTTCAGACTGTCACAACTGATATGTCAACTCAAGTCGCTGCAGATGATATGCCAGCTCATTAAATGACACATAGAGTTCGCATGGTAGTTTGCCGAGTTTTCATTTTAGGCGAGCTTTTCAACCTCATCAAGGGATGTTATGCCCACTAAACTGCCCTCTCTTAACAATGTTTTCTTTAGAGTTTCATGTAGTCAGCCTCTTTTTCTTTGGCCTATTGTGTTCCAGCTGATAGCTTGTTTTGGGATTCTCTGATTGTTTCTTCTCATCACGTGACCGACATATGTCCATCTTCTTTTTCTGATCACCCATGAGACAGGTTGTTGTTTGCTCATCTGTCTTATCTCTGCATTGTTCTTGAATTCGTTCCACTTTATACTGAATATGTTACAATGTGTTACAGTTGATATGTCATCCTCCACATGTTACAGCTTTGCCTATTTATATATATATATCCAAATATAGCAGAATTTAATGAGTTATTTTTGATAATGAACTTTTTCAGGGCACCCTGTTGCTGCTATTATCTGACAGAATGACAATTTCTTTGCTCCACTGAGCAAAAACTAAGAGCCAAGGATTATACTGTAAACACTGAAAACAAAGGTCATGATGGTATGCCACAAGAGAGTTCCACTACATTCCTATAACACCCAAACAAAGGTACCAGCTATAAATATCAACTATACACTACTCATATGTGTCAAATAAAACATACAAACACCTGTAAGAATTAAGACAAACTGGTTTTCGTAAAAATCATTTCATGGGCCACACTGATTTTTTTTCTTTTTTTTTTTTCTGTCCTGTGTCTTTTTTTCTTCAAATTTTGAACAAAAATACAGAACCATAAACCTAGATTAATTAAACAATAAAAGAATTTCACAAAAACATTATGAATCAACGCTTTAATCAAAACATTTCAATGAACCATGAATATAACAGTGAAATCAAAAACATGCAAAACAAAATCATTACTCTATGATAACCCGAGTGTGCTAATTGAAAGAATGAAAAAAAAAAAAGCATAACAATGCTTGCGGGACTGTTAACAAACTTGTATCTCATTTATCTTCACATCTCTGCTACTTATCACAAGCCAGACTACCAAACCTCCCACATGTATACGTAAAAGAGCCCCTCTCATGCCATACAGGCATCTAAGGGATGTAGTATTTTTGGCCTACTTTTTTCCTTGATCTGTCAACACACTGTTAACCTGACCATTTAACCTGACCTCTTTTCCTACCCCAGTTCCAGAAAGAGCCAGGTACCCTTTTTTAACAGGGACACTTCTGGCCTGAATCCAAGCCACTAACCTTCATCATGAGAGACTAGTGCAATAACTATTTCACTACTCATGCATACACCCTGCATAAGACTTCATTATTTCATGAAATCACACAATCATTACCTAATGCAGTTCTCAGCCAGTTGAGAATTTTATGGTTTCAAGGTTGGAACTGGGACCACAGACTGACAGACTCAAACTGTTGGAATGCTGATCTACATTGTAGAAAGATTTCAGTCAATCTGTTGTTCCAATTTCCCACTGCATTCTGTGCCTGTCTTTCTTACAAGGAGGATACCAAAAAGCTAAGTGTTTCATTTTTCATCTGTTGTGATGTTTTTGTGTGATCCTTGACAAAAAGCCTTCTGCCAAAATACTGGGCTGTTGTATTCTTCACTTATACATTCTCATCTTACTTTCTACCCACTCTCCTCATTCTTTTTATCTTTTATGTAAAACCAAACCATACACCTCCATCTACGTCAATTTCCCCACAGAACCTTAAATTTCCTCACTGGCTTAGAATCCTAATCTAATGTGATCATGCAAAGAACTCCGGGATTCAAGAAATTTTACATAAGTCATAGTTAAAGCACATATCCTGAGACCTTCATAAGGATTCAAGAAATGTTTACATAAATCATAGTTAAAGCACATATCCTGAGACCTTCATAAGGATTCCAGAAATGTTTACGACAGGCAGAAAAAAAAACATATCCCGAGTTCTTTATAACACAATGAGCAATTAAAATTGTATCCATTAAACAGGAATGAATTACAAGAATGTATTATGCATGCTTAGCAACAGTTAACAGAGAAATAAGCAAAATATCCTGAGCATGCACGACTGGATAAAGTTATGGTGCATTTTAAAGCTAGGATAACCAAAGCCAGGACAACATTTATCCAACTTACATATGGTCATCTAATCAAAACAAGAACCAAACTTAGGCTTTTCAATACAAACATAAAGACTGTCCTATAAAGACTGCTATATGGGTCGGAGACATGGGTTATGAGTAAGACAACACAACTAAGGATACAAACATTCATGAACTACTGCTTGAGGAGGATTTTAAACATTAAATGGCAGGACAAGATCAGGAACAAGGAGGTCTGGGAAAGGGCAGGAACCTATGAACCTACAAATCATGTCTAGAAATGGAGGTGGATTGGCCACACACTGAGAAAAACCATCACCAGCACAGCATGACAGGAACTGACATGGAGTCCTCAAGGAAACAGAAAGTGAAGAAGACCTAAACTTACTTGGAGAAGAGAAATTATGACAGTGCTCAGAGACAAGGGATACACATGGAAGGATGCAGAGAATAATTCCAAGAACAGGGATGACTGGAGAGTCTTTGTCTGTGGCCTATGTTCTCAAGGGAGTGAAAGGCGATATTGATGATGATGATGGTGCAATTACTAATCAAAACGTATGAAGAAAAAAAGGCGACTTTTCTACTTCTAGCTTACTCTCCTCAAAGTAGGTCATGAATAAAATCGAATATATAGGGAAAAAAAACATAAAAAGATCATGGCAGCAGTGTTCATGGCAGTTCATCATATGACTCATTTTTTTTTTTTTTACCAAAAAGACACAAGATATATGGTTCACATGAAGGTTTTTCATATTGTTATTTCCAATAAATCAAAAGACACTTGCCACAGCCTAAATGAAATAATAAATGTGGGGTACGATTTCTACTTTTAACCTCAGATAATGCAAACCCTGCACATCATTCCTTCCTTCTTTAAAGTTTTCTTTCTTTTTTTTTTTTTTATTTTAGATCAATACTATATGTAGAATAAATGCTTTTTCCTGACACAAGTGTGTCAGGTTCCAAATATGTGCCACTAGCCCTAATTTAAAAACAAAAACAATATGAAGTGCAATATAAAAAAAATAATGAGACTGTACTTGTATCTCAATTTATCGAGAAAGCTGAGAAAATCAAATTCGATCTCCTTCAGAATAGTTCCCACTTGAGTTGACACAAAGCTGCACATGATGCTGCCAAAGTTCATAGCAATTCTGCATATAATTTTTTTGAAAGGTTGTTGAGGACCTCCGTTGTTTTTGCTTCTACCGGCAAAAAAAATGGGTTCCTTTGAGCACCAACTTGATCTTTTTGTAATAGGCAGAAGTCATAGAGTGCCAGGTCTGGTGAAAATGGTGGGTGCTCAAACAGTGAAGTAGTGACTTGCTAAAAACTGCCTCACAGATAAAACACTATGGTTGGCGCACTGTCTTAATGCAAAATCCAAATGACAGTCATCATCTTTTATGCTTTCTCTGCTTTCTGAAAATCATTAGTGCCATTCATAAATGTGTGCACAGGACAAGCACTCATCACTTTAAGCCTCTGTAAATTACTGAAAAGTTTCCATTGTAGATTTATTCAGTTTCACAATAAACTTTATGTTAACTCATTGTTCTGTCTGCACTGCACTGTTTTCCAACCAAGCATAGGTATATGTCTTATATCTGAACACACACCCACCAGTGCTGAGTAAAGCGAAAGAGTTGAGCCTTGTCTTACAGTGAGAGGTTAGAACATGGTCCGTAACCACCTCTTTGTCTATCCCTTTCCACTTTTGGTTCCCAAGCTATAGGTTCATTTTCATTATTTTTTTTTGTGCTGGACCTGGTATGGTGTATATAACTGCCATAAACTACATATGTAAATGACAGCACATGAAATTATTAGCAACATTCAGCAGACATGGAGATAATCAAGAAATTCTTTAATTCAAAATCCTGCAGCAAAAAAAAAAAAAAAAGCAAAACACAATGCTGCATCAAACAGATCTCTCTTGTCCATGCCAAACTGGCATTGGTTGTCACCGATTTCCACAACTATCTATCCTTTGCTATTTATATAAGATGTGTGTTGGACCGAGCTGTGTGCCACTCCTTTTTTTTAGTCCATCAGGTATCCTGATTCTTTGTCTTCCTTTGTCCCTCTAGTTGTTACAAGTTATCATATAGATAGGAATTAATAAAATGCTAAACACATGATGTAAAAAAAAAGACCAATCTACAAGTGTTCTGTAAAATCAGAAAAAAAAAAAAAATCACCGTTACTCAGAAATTATGTAAACTGAAAATACAGCAGAATCCATTTATGTATAACTCAATTCCTGGTTTAGTTTCCCCAATTTGAATCTGGAGGGTGTGCAAAATGAGAATTCCAAATATGCCATCATGGGCAGAAACAAAGAAAATCCACAAATGCAGAAAATGAATCCAGAATGCTCCAGAAGATTTTATATCATTTACTTTGACAAAATGCTTCTCAAGCTGTTTAAAAACTTGAAGACTGCATCGAGACAAAACATTATGCGCAAGGTTAAAAATGCTCACATGTAGTATTTATGACATTATTATATTTCTTTGCTCACTCAATTGTTTTCAACTTAATCATTGATATTCTCTATGTCCATTAGCTATTTACCCCAACATTAAGTAAGAGATACCCAATTTTAAAATTTTACCAATATTCTCCATGTTCTATTTACTCCAACACAAGTGTGAGATACCCAATTTGAAAATTTTACCAATATTCTCCATGTTCTTTAGCTATTTACTCCAACACAAATGTGTGGTACCCAATTTTAAAATTTTACCAATATTCTCCATGTTCTTTAGCTATTTACTCCAACACAAGTGTGAGATACCCAATTTTAAAATTTTACCAATATTCTCCATGTTCTTTAGCTATTTACTCCAACGCAAATGTGTGGTACTTAAATTTTACCAATATTCTCCATGTTCTTTAGCTATTTACTCCAACACAAGTGTGAGATACCCAATTTTAAAATTTTACCAATATTCTCCATGTTCTTTAGCTATTTACTCCAACACAAGTGTGAGGTACCCAATTTTAAAATTTTACCAGTATTCTCCATGTTCTTTAGCTATTTACTCCAACACAAGTGTGAGATACCCAATTTTAAAACTGCATGAGAAAGCTGGTCTCTAACCCATTTTCTTAACTCTCTGAAAGCCCACTTGTTGACACACTGTGCTACTCCTGAACTTAGTGCCATGTCAGTAACAATGCAGT
Source organism: Achatina immaculata (assembly GCA_009760885.1). Lineage (NCBI taxonomy): Eukaryota > Metazoa > Mollusca > Gastropoda > Stylommatophora > Achatinidae > Lissachatina > Lissachatina immaculata. The sequence continues at coordinate 13,955,719 of CM019702.1, forward strand.
AAACATACATTTTAAATAATACATTCAATCTGCTTCCTGTAAAGTGTGTAATACAATTTACCCTCTCTGTGTCATGTAGTTTTTATCTGATAAGTGGGGGGGGGGGAACTTGTGAATTAGTTACAACAGCAGTTACACTGTAGTAACGAATTTGGTCTGCCTTCTATAAAACATGTAAAATATCAAGTCTATGTCACGTAGTTTTTATCTGATTCAATCAATCAATCAAGTGCCGTGCCGTGTGGCGTAGGCGATCATTTCTCTCCACAATTCCCTGTCTTTAGACTTGATTATGAGATCCGCCAGTGACTTTCTTCCTAGCCACACTGACAGCCCATCCAGTAACTTCTCTCTCTGTCTTCCTCTGTTTCTTCTTCCCTCAATTTTTCAAGTTGCCACAATATGTTCCAATTTTCCTCTTCTCAGAAAATGTCCTACAAATCTAGCCTGTCTGCCTCTGATCTTTGTTGTAATTTGCCTTTTAACTCCAGCCTCTCTTAAGACTTCTTCATTGGTTTTCTTTGCTGTCCATAGTACTTTCAACTCCTCCTTATGAACCACATTTCCATGGCCTCCATTTCTCACTGTACTCTCTTATTCATGGACCATGCTTCACATCCATAAAACAAAATTGGCTTGATGTAACATTTAAGTACTCGGAATCTTGTTTCCATTGATATGGATCTGTTGCACAAGATGTTTCTAATTTTCTGGAATGCTGACTTGGCCTGAGCACGTCTGCTTTTTATTTCGTTGTGACATTTCCCATCAGCTGTTATAACTGTTCCTTGAATCTGTCAACTTGTTTTAGTTCTGCGTCACTGATGGTAATGCTACATTTTGGTGTTATTCTTTTCTTTGAGATGACCGTCACTTCAGTCTTTTTTTTATTCAGGCTGAGACCTTTACTTTTACTTTCACAAAACAAAACGTCCAGAAGAGCCTGTAGCTCCCCTTCACTTCTAGCAACTAGAACTCTGTCGTCTGCATATCTTAAGTTGTTAAGGTTGTACCTGCCAAATGATATTCCTGGCAAGCTCTCTATATTTCTCATTATGTTTTTGCTGTAAAAGGATCTGATTACAAAGTGGAAAATACCTGTATAATGATGGTTACACTGTAATAATGAATTTGGTCTGCCTTCTATAAAACATGTAGCATATCAAAGTCTATGTCATGTAGTTTTTATCTGATTACAAAGTGGAAAGTATCTGTACAATGATGGTTACACTGTATTAATAGATTTGGTCTGCCTTCTATAAAACATGTAACATATCAAGTCTATTTCATGTAGTTTTCATCTGATTACAAAGTGGGGAAAAAAAACTTGTAAGTTAGTTACAACAGTGGTTACACTGTAGAACATTAAAACACCTGTTATTAATAAAATGTAAATTGTAAATTATATGACTGATTAAAAATAACATCCTGAATAAAAATTAATCCAAAACAAGAAATCACACAAAAAAAAGAATAAAATGATATGCTCCAATATATGAAATCAACAAATGTAAACATTCTATAAAAGTACTATCGAAATACACAACTAAAATATTTAATTTAACAATATTACTTGTATCAGTGATAAGAATAATAAATACTTTGACAACACTACTGAATGTTAATCCAGGGTTTCTCAATCTTTTTCTGGTTTTCTGGTTTCCCATTTTGTGAATGTAGCGAGAGAAGAAATATCAACAAAGATCTTCCTGGACAACCAGCCACTGAAACAAGTAAAACATTTCAAATGTCTAGGTAGCAAAACAGGGAAAACTGACACTGAGATTGAGAACAGATGCATAAAAGCAAAGTGGGCCATTGGAAAATGACACGTTACTGGAAAACAAATATATCACAAATGGGACACAATTTTCCTCCATGACAGCATCAGGGCAAAGGTTGGAGTACCACCAGTATTACGCTATATCCAGAAGCAGCAAGTCAAATGGTTTGGCCACATTACACAGCTACTACCAGACAGTATACCACAAAAAAAAAATAAAATAAAAAAAACATTCATACTAAGATCTGTAGGCAACAAGAAGGGGCCACCCATGCAAAAGATGGAGGGAGGAAATTACAGAAACCTTAAATATCCCACTGTATGAAGCGCACTGCACACATCCCAACACTTTGTCTCATTCAGTGGACAGGGAGATAATCAAGACTTAAATTTGTTGCCTCAGCACCAAAAGCTATATGAGGAAGGAGACAAGACAAGACAAGACAAGGTTCAACAATTTTTTTGCATGACAGTTTTCTCTGTGGGGTCCCTCCTCCTCCATGCATACAATGTTAAAGAAAAAAAAAAACATCATTTATGATTTTTTGCTCACAGCCTCCAGAATGTGAAGCAGCTTCCCCAACACCTTCTGTTGAGAAACCCTGGGTTAGTCATCACATACAAATTAAACAGATGAGAGTGCATGCCTTTCCCAGATATGGCGTCAATGCTAGATAAGAATAATTTTGAAATAATGAAATGGTTAATGTGAAATTTGTGCCAACAAGGTTATCTGAACAGACTGAGACACCATGGTCTCCGCAGACTGATCAAAGCAGCCACAATTATGTATGCAGCTTCAGCTCAACTTCTGAAACAAGCATGAATCATGTGTATACGGGAATACAGCAGAAACATTATAAATTACTACTTTGTTACCTTGAAGTTTCTAAACAATGCAGTTAACAACAATCTAAGTGAAGATTTAAGGAAGAGGAACGACACTGTTAGCTATGGAGTTCTTGCTGATGGCAATACTAGTTGGCAGTTTCTGGTCAAAAACTAACTATAGCACTTATGGTCTGACCATGTGCAATGATACTGATTCACAACTCATATCTTTACCTTTTTACCTAACATACAGAAAAGAAGCATTTTATGAAAAAATAATAATAAAAGCATTATGCCTTCCTGATATTCACTTCGGAAGAAAAATACAGCTACAAAACTGATAAGTCTGCCTCTTATGCTAAATAATCATGACTAACCTGCATCCCTTGGTAATCTACAATTAAAAAAATATCTTGTTTCAAGGGTTATATATACCATATTTCCTTGAATAAGTATTTCTTTTGTTTCATTAACTTGTGGAAGAAATAAGTATTTAAATTAAGCCTAAACAGAGAGAATGATGCTGATTTAAGTGTATAAACAATTCCGCCATCAACTTTTTTTTTCAGTAATCTGTATGAAGATAAGCAAATCCTTTCCTATATAGCCGGACAAACAAATTTAATGTGTAACTTTTTTTGTATTTGGTTCTCTTCAAGTCAGTCACTGATAACAGATACTCCCATTAGGGACTTTTTTTTTCCTCTAAATGTATATATATTTTATTTTTTTGAAGTCTTACTGTCTTGTAAAGTGATATACCTAAGGTACCAGTGAAGACATTTGTACTGGTACTTGTACGAACTCCCTGTAACTGCGAGCTGTTGTTCTTTGCAGCCAATGCTGTAGAGATGTTGAGGCACAGCATTGCATTGGCGTGGGAGTGGGTTATGGCAGCTACTTTCTCAGTCCCAGAGTACAGCTAAAAAGCAGGGGGTGTGCAATGTTTCTTTAGCAGACTCCACCACCATGGGGACTATGGCGATCCCTGCCCTGTTAGCCAGGCTACACCCGTTACTGGAGGTACTAACAGAGAGGTGGGACAGGGTCTTGGTCAGCTATCAGTTGCTAACCCTGACGCTGGCATATCAGCTATGGGTTGCTGATTACCTTATCGGGCGTTTTCTGAAGACATAATAGGATGTTTGTTTCTGCATGCAATAAACAGAAATGATTACAAAGAAATAGTCTGTTTCAATGTTTCATCCACTTTTCACTTCCCCTCTCCCCTCTTTTGGCATACATCCTCAGATATTAACATGAATATTTCAAATAAAAGAACTGCCATTATGAAATTCTTTATATTGCAGTAAAGCTTGTTTTGAAAAGTAATGAAAAACTGAAAAGTTAATTAAAATTACAATATTAAAATTACTCAAAGTAATAAAATGAAATCCCAAAGAAGTATACAGATATCATGGAGTGCCTGACAATTCACTGAATAATGGAACAGTTTCAATGAATGAGAAGAGGGTTAAACTCACTTCTGTTTCTTTATAAAAACATTGATGATCAGTTTCGTGTTTTTCTCTAGGTCGACGACAGCATGTCAAGAGGCCACCACACAAACCTGACCCTCTTACAATTATAATGTAAGGCTAGCCCACTGACCAATACACCATCTCATAATTAAAAAATTACAAGAAGTCTAGTCAGACTCTAAAAATTCTTGTTTAATGACAAAATAAATTTAAGACATATATATATATATAATCTTATCTGTTTGTAGAGCAGTATATATTAATATAGTAAGAGAACAAATATTGTAGGATTAAACCTCGAAAAAATCGTAGACAAAGCACTTTAGTGAGACGTGAGAGAAAGAAAAATCACAAGAGAATTACCTGGGATTCGAACACGGACTCCAGTAGGACGAGCAGCCGTCTAGCCACGAGAGAACAGCGTACTATCGTGTTCGAATCCCAGGTAATTCTCTTGTGATTTTTCTTTCTCTCACGTCTCACTAAAGTGCTTTGTCTACGATTTTTTCGAGGTTTAATCCTACAATATTTGTTCTCTTACTTTACCGTACCAAAACCTCGTAGTTTCCTATTTATAAAAAATTGTTCCTTATATATTAATATAGTGTTTGTATTATTTATACATGTATTATGTACCAAGAAAAAATTCAAATTTAAAGGTAAAATCCCCATTCCCATGCCATTAAGCCACATCCCTGATATAATGTTAGGCCTGTATTCCAAGACCACCAGCACATGAAAGTGTGATGCTGTTGCCAGCTTCATGCCTGGCCTCATTTACCTTCCCAGATTTCTCTGGTACACATTTTTTTAGACTGGATGGACCCCGGGGCCTTTTTGGTGTGGTGGTACCAGAAAAAAAATCCCCACCACTGGGACCTGAACCCGGTACCTCCAGATTATTAGACCGAGTGCCTAATCACTCTGCCAATCAGGCCGCCAATAAAAAAATTCAAAGCATTAAAAAAACTTCTAGCATTAGAGTAACATGGAAATCAATTTCTAGCTTTAAGACTGTAACCAAGAACTGACCAAGTCATCTGAGCATCATGATGAATCAGTTTGTTCAAGACCCTATTCTAAATACAATTTTCTGTGGTAACAATGATGGCATGGTTCAAAAGGATTGCAATCAGTTTGTTTTATAAATGGTGAGAACCTACTCCTCTGTTCTTTTCCTGGAAGCACTGGAAAGCCATTATTACCTGCCATTTTGCCAAATAAGAAGGAATGACAAAATGTATATCGATGGCTTTCATCATCATCATCATCATGTGCTGAAGAAGTCTTTAAAATTAGTGTTATTAATAAGAAAATGTTTTCAGCAGGATGTCTATGAAAGAAAAAAACACACTTTTGTAGTGTATGCTGAAACATATTTGTGCACAGGACCTTTCAAAAAACTACCTGCCAACAGACACAGACACACACACAAGCCTGACAGTGCCACAACTAATTAAATGCCATCTTTAAAATGTAACAAACTGCATACTAAAACAGTCTGCAATGATCCACTAATCCTTCAGCTTGAATGTGCAAAGCACACACCCTAATGATAGATTTTGCCACTGATGCCTGCCCTATGTACATAAGTTATCAGCTGATTATAACTCAGCATATGATGATGTCCTGACTCTGTGATAATAGCTTATCTGCTGAACCCACTCATCAGATATATCTAAGCACACAGATATAACATCTATCCTGTTTTAATATTGCAAGTGCACAGCTTCTCATGTTTCTGCAGTGTTCACAGCCTTTCTCAGTTATTTAACCCCTGTGAAACTTTTGGGATACATTTTTGGGGTCACATTTTTTTTTTTGGTGTAATAAAGGTTATTACATCTACAGCTCACAGAATCCTGACTGTGATCTCTGTGTTGCTGATATCATAATCCAGTGATAGTTGGCAATAAGTTAAAAAAAAATTATATACTTCTGCGAATCTGCATATAATCATGTTTTCTTTTTGTCATCACAGTCTCCTCAGATGAAAGATGCCTATCTGAGATAAAGAGCAGGCTAGCGCAAGCCAAAATAATGTTCAGAAAATTAAAAGTATTCTGTGTAACAAATCAGTCACTGGGAGTGTGGAAAAAGAATACTCCAGTGCTACATCGAGCCAATTTTATTTTACGGATGTAAGGCATGGTCAGTCACTAATGAAGAACAATGCCAGTTGGAAGCCACTGAAATGTGGTTCCTTAGAAGAATGCTAAGAATACCACGGACAGCAAAGAAATCAAACGAGGAGGTTCTGAAAGAGGCTGGAGAGAGAAAAGGCAAACCAATAACAAAAGTCAGAAAAACAGTCCAAACTCACTGGACGTGTTCTACAGCAAGGCAGGCTAGAATACACTGTGACAACGAGAAATATAGAAGACAAAAGAAATCAAGGCAGACAGAGAGAGAGAGAGAGAAAATGCTGGATGGACTAACAAGATGGCATGAACAGAGAATGCCAGCACAGCTTATAGCCAGCGCTCAGAGCAGGGAGTTGTGGAAAAGCATGACAGCCAATGCCAGTCAGCAGGCAACAGATAGAATCACAGTCTCTCACAAACTGCTAGTGACCTCTTACAGAACCCAGGTTGAGAAATCACAGTCTCTCACAAACTGCTAGTGACCTCTTACAGAACCCAGGTTGAGAAATCACAGTCTCTCACAAACTGCTAGTGACCTCTTACAGAACCCAGGTTGAGAAATTACAGTCTCTCACAAACTGCTAGTGACCTCTTACAGAACCCAGGTTGAGAAATCACAGTCTCTCACAAACTGCTAGTGACCTCTTACAGAACCCAGGTTGAGAAATTACAGTCTCTCACAAACTGCTAGTGACCTCTTACAGAACCCAGGTTGAGAAATCACAGTCTCTCACAAACTGCTAGTGACCTCTTACAGAACCCAGGTTGAGAAATCACAGTCTCTCACAAACTGCTAGTGACCTCTTACAGAACCCAGGTTGAGAAATCACAGTCTCTCACAAACTGCTAGTGACCTCTTACAGAACCCAGGTTGAGAACTCCTAGTTCAAATACCAGGAACATTTCACCTGTAACACAGACATTAAAAATTCAGTGCGTTGCTCTATTTAAGCTAGAAAGAAAATGGTATACAAATTAATCACTGTTCTTTTGGCACCCCCAAATCAGCTATTAAATTCAGCAGTTTCTCACATTAATACAAGACTTACACCACAACAGCTTGAGGAATCTGTGCAAGAAACATAAAAAACTTTCAACATAATGCCCTCAACCTTGTACAGCCTAAGTGTATTTGAAAAACTGGGTGCATCCCATGTTGAAGAAAACACAAGAAGCAATAAAAAAGGTTAATATATATTTAGAAACTCACATGGGATTTTGTGATTCCCTGAGACTTTACATGGGATTTTGTGATTGCCTGAGACTTTTTTCATTTATTTGTTACAAGATGATAAAAATATTATCTATAACCACAGAGTCAGTTTGACTTCAGTCTGCAAAACTTGCACTTTCAGAAACTCAGCTCTCCTTCTGAGACACTGCTTCGAATGGCTAGTTTGCATGAATTTAATTTTTTTTAAAAATCTTTCATTTTAAACTCCCAGGGAATGCTGAAAATTAACGGCCAATATTTCTTTTGTTTCCATAACTTGTGGATGAAATAAGTATTTAAATTAAGCCTAAACAGAGAGAATGATGCTGAATTATAAGCTTCTGAACCAAACGACTCACCACATTATGGTGATTACTGCAAAATATTACACAAATATATCTAACTGCCTGAATATAATTTAATACCTGCTTCACAGCAAATATAAACCATAAAGACTACCTACTGTATAAATGTACCAGTGCATTTCAGATATGCTAAACTGTAGTTATGTTGGTGGCCTGGAACCTGACCATGTATAGAAATAACGCAGTAGGGTCTTGACCCACTTCCGAAACAGCGACATGAGGCTCTGGCAGATCAGACTCCTGTCCACGAAGCAGAACATCCACATTCCCAGTGATGCCAGAACTACGATGCACACTGCCAGCTGAATAAATGTCATAGTCATGGATGTGAGTTCCCCTGAAATTAGAGTTTGAATAAGTCATACGTTTATTTTCATAGATGCAGACTAACCCTATCAATACCGGCGTTTTTACTCTGGCACGTAACTGAACGTCCGTGTTTCTTCCTCCGGCACGGAAAGAGCTAGAAAAAGCTCCAGAGGAGTGGAAAACTGGCCTTACAGTAAAACTACCAAAGTAGGGCGACCTCAGAGATTGTGGGAACTGGAGAGGCATTACCATACTGCCACTCATCAGTAAAGTATTTTGCAGAATAATCATCAACAGATTTGTACCAGCACTTGAGGGAAAACTTCGGAAAGAGCAGGCAAGATTTAGGAAAGGAAGATCATGCATAGACCACATATTTGTACTTAGACAAATATTAGAACAGGCAAATGAGTGGCATAGCACAATATATGCATTGTTTATAGATTTTGAGAAAGCCTTTGATAGTGTAAACAGAGATGCACTGTGGAAAATCCTAAGCTGGCATGGCCTCCCCCATAAGATAATGGATGTAATCAAAGCCCTATACGAGGGTTTTCAGTGCAAAGTGATCTGTGGAGAACATACCTCCAGCAGCTTTAGGGTATAAAAAGGAGTGAAGCAGGGATGCGTACTATCACCAACATTATTTATCTTGGCAGCATACTGGTTAATGAAGGAGGCAACATGAGACAAACGCAGAGGATTACAATGGACCCTTGACACAGTGCTGGAGGACCTTGAATTTGTGGACGACATTTGTCTACTATCAAGCAGTCACAAAGATACGCAAGATAAAATAAACAAGCTAACTCAGAATGCAAACAACATAGGACTAAAGATCAATGTAGAAAAGACAAAGTCAATGAAGCAAAATGTGAACAACAGAAATGTACTCAGAGTAGACAGCAAGTTAGTGGAAGAGGCCAATGAATTTGTATACCTTGGCAGTAGAGTAGTAGAAAATGGAGACAGCACAGAGAACATCAACAGCAGACTTACTAGAGCAAACCAGGCTTCTGCAGTGCTGCAGACTATATGGAAATCTAAAAAACTAAGCATAAATATGAAAATCAGGATATTTAAGAGTAATGTTCTAAGTGTACTACTCTATGGAAGTGAATGCTGGAAAATCACCAAAACAATAGAAAACAAGTTGAATTCTTTCCAGACTAAATGTTTACGAAGGATTAGAAAAATATTTTGGCCAAACAGCACAAGAAATAACATCTTGTTGGCAGAAATGCAGATGAAGCCACAGACAGAAATTATTGAGGAAAGACGCTGGCGATGGTTGGGACATGTGCTCCGAATGACTGACAACTCACTACCAAAAATAGCACTAAGATGGACACCACCGGGGAACAGAAGTAAGGGGAGACCAAAAGAGATATGGAGAACAAAAGAAAGGATGTTGAGCAATAGAGGGCTCACCTGGGCAAGAGCAGAAAAAAAGGCAAAGTACAGGCATTTGTGGAAAACCCTTGCGGGATCCCCATGTGCCCTGGGCACTTAAGGTTCAGAGAGGGAGAGTATATAAAAGATTCTCATAAAAATCTATGTAAAAATACTAATAGTTTTATGTGAAGCTTCATCTGGTTCTCCTGAATAAAAGATTCACTAAAGTTAATATGGCTAAATAACCTGGACCCATCCACACCGTAAGATAACAAATGATTTATTAAAGAATTTATATCAGAATCATAAATACATGTTCACAGAAAATGACAACAAATTGGCTGAATTTAACTCTCACAACCTCTTAAGTAAAATCAGTTCTGTATTATGGACATGTGTCTGCTAAGAAAGAAAAATGCAATCTGACATACTCATCTATCCATCATAACCCAAGAGAGTCTCATTAGAGTCCTATGACAAGCTATCTTTTTAAGATTCTCTTTTCTTGACTGAACACACTTCTTCAGACATTAGTATCAACAATTAAGGAAATTAAGCACCATGAAGGAAATGCAACCACAGTTTTGTTGGTTTTTTTTGATGTACCCATAACCTCCGTTTTACTCACCATCCTCTCTCTGACGCAGGTTTTTCTCAACTGATTCATGGAAACGAACTTGTTTTTTTTCTCGATCTGAAAATATAAATCATATTAACCAAATACTAGGAAATTCAGTGAAACAGAAATCTGACACGAAAAAAAAAAAGAAAAGAAATAAAATCTCAAGAGGCACATAATGCCCCTACTTTTATTACACACAAAACAAAAGAAATCAGATGAGGCACACAACATCTGTATTTTTATTATACACGAAACAAACAAAAATATCATGAAGCACACAATGTCCCTACTTTTATTACGCAAGAAACAACAACAATTTTAATAAGCACACAATATCCCTATTTTTATTATAAATAAAACAAAAGAAATCTCATGAAGCATACAATATCCTTACTTTTATTATACATCAAACAAAAGAAATCTCATGAAGCACACAATATCCCTACTTTTATTATACATCAAACAAAAGAAATCCCACGAAGCACACAATATCCTTATTTTTATTAGACATCAAACAAAAGAAATCCCATGAAGCGCACAATGTCCTTACTTTTTGTTATACACAAAACAAAAGAAATCTGATGGAAGTGCATAATATCACGACTTATTGTTCTTATCCATGAATAACCAATTTATGAGCTAAGACTCTTCGCTGACATACTGTTTTGACTATTTACAGTTAGCATGAGCATTCCTCTCACAAGTCTTCACAATCATGAACAGCCTGTGTCAGGGACTGTAAGCACTCTGACACACAACCTACCTGTTTCTTTATAACTATCTACTGATCTCTGTCGTAAGATGGACACAGGTTCTCCACCAGTTGGGGTGGACGTTACGATCTCTGGTGTTCGGGGACCACTTTCGGATGATTCGTTTCCAGTGTCCAGATCCCCCATACTCAGGAAGTCAATGGAATCTGCAGCAAGATATAAGTTTGAACAGGGTAGGGTATCCATAGGAAACATGGATTGGCAATTTCTATTCTTCCTCCTGTTATTTAATATACAGTGGCACTCTCTGATTTACACATAGCCCATGTAATGAGAATTCATGATACAAAAAGTCCATAGTGACTATAACGTAATTTGAGAAAAAAAAAATTCATAATACGAATTTCTTCTGGGTGATATTAACAGTTGGTTCTACAATTACTACTTTTTAAAAAAAATTAATTTGTATTCAATTGAAATTTTTATTTCATTATGTATTTTATTAAGCATATTATGTTACATCATGGACAGTATGTGTCTATATGAACAGTTTTAAGCATATTATTATGTTATATAACACCAAAATAAATATATACAATACATAGATTAGACCAATTGTCTTGTATGGATCAGAAACATGGGAGAACTACAAAACAAGATGAAGCACAGCTACAGATCTTTGAAAACAGAATCTTGAGAAGAATTTTTGGACCAGTTAGAGATCCCGTATCACAAGAATGGAAAATTAGAAATAGCAAAGAAATACGCATTCTAATCCAGTCTCCACTTACAACTACCATTATGAAACACAACAGCTTGAAATGACTTGGACACTAGGAGAGGATGGACGAAACAGATGGACAAAAAAAGGCTTATAAAGAAGTGATTAATGGAGACAGACTAAGACAAAGGCAGCAGGACAATCTGGAAGAAGAACCCTCTCTCTCTCTCTCTGAACCTTAAGTGCCCAGGGCACATGGGGCTTCCACAAGGGTTTTCCACAAATGCCTGTCTTTCGCCTTTTTTTCTGCTCTTGCCCAGGTGAGCCCTCTATTGCTCAACATCCTTTCTGTTGTTCTTCTCCATGTCTCTTTTGGTCTACCCTTACTTCTGCTCCCCTGTGGTGTCCATCTTAGTGCTATTTTTGGTAGTGAGTTGTCAGTCATTCGGAGCACATGTCCCAACCATCGCCAGCGTCTTTCCTCAATAATTGTTGTCAGTGGTTTCATCTGCATTTCTGCCAATAAGATGTTATTTCTTATGGTGTTTGGCCAAAATATTTTTTTAATTCTACGTAAACATTTAGTCTGGAAAGAATTCAACTTGTTTTCTATGGTTCTGGTGATTTTCCAGCATTCACTTCCATAGAGTAGTACACTTAGAACATTACTCTTAAATATCCTGATTTTCATATTTATGCTTAGTTTATTTGATTTCCATATATTCTGTAGCATTGCAAAAGCCTGGTTTGCTCTAGTAAGTCTGCTGTTGATGTCCTCTGTGCTGTCTCCATTTTCTACTACTCTGCTGCCAAGGTATACAAATTCGTTGACCTCCTCCACTAACTTGTTATCTACTCTGAGTACATTTCTGTTGTTCACATTTTGCTTCATTAACTTTGTCTTTCCTACGTTGATCTTTAGTCCTATGTTGTTTGCATTCTGGGTTAACTTGTTTATTTTATCTTGCATATCTTTGTGACTGCTTGATAATAGACAAATGTCGTCCGCAAAGTCAAGGTCCTCCAGCACTGTGTTAAGGGTCCATTGTAATCCTCTGCGTTTGTCTGATGTTGCCTCCTTCATTAACCAGTCTACTGCCAAGATAAATAATGTTGGTGATAGTACACATCCCTGTTTCACTCCTGTTTGTACCCTAAAGCTGCTGGAGGTATGTTCTCCACAGATAACTTTGCACTGAAAACCCTCGTATAGGGCTTTGATTACATTAACTATTTTATGGGGGAGGCCATGCCATCTTAGGATTTTCCACAGTGCATCTCTGTTGACACTGTCAAAGGCTTTCTCAAAATCTATGAATAATGCATATGTTGTGCTATGCCATTCATTTGCCTGTTCTAATATTTGTCTAAGTACAAATATATGGTCTATGCATGATCTGGAGAAGACTAAGAACAGAGAGGAATGGAGGCATGTATTGTCTGCAGCAAATGAGCCACAATGGCTAAAAAAAAGCTGAATGAATGAATGAGTATTATGTTATATGCTGTGGCAAAAGTGGTAACAATGGAGGTGAGATGGACAGGTGATATGATTCAGTGGAAATAAAAGGAGAATCATCAGTAGGTCATATCTCTTATGAATGATTCTCCATCTTCCTTCCTCTTTCTATTTTTTAATAAAAACTGAACTACACATCTCTGCCCACCTCCGCTCCACTAGTACCAAGTTTTAGTACAGTCATTATCATCATGCTTGTATGTTATACACTGTACTGTATTTGCAGATCTTTTTTGCTTACAAAAGTGCATCTAATAAGAATTCATGTCACCGATTTGTTTTGAATGTTGACTAAGAACAACTTCTATGTTATAAGAGGTTCATATTTCGAGTTTTCCACTTTATAAGCGCGACAGTGGAATGGATACAACTTGAAAACCAGGCATCAGCTGTACTTATAGACCTCATTAAGACGTACATAATTAAATATCCCACAGAAATCAGCACTGGCAAAACATGAAATTCAGCGCAGATTTGCACTTCTTCAATGCCAGCTAAAAGTGCTTGTGTTCTGTAATGGCTTCAAAGAGCAAGCCTGACTGAGGTGTGGTGCAAAATGGAATGCACGAACATGTTAAATGAGCAACAGTGTCACCACTGTTTTCAAGATGGTGGTCGGTTCTGTGTGCCCAGCCAGTGAACTTAGTCTTGTGGCAACACTGTGAGCTGTAAACTTTGTACAGACAGCACTGATGACTCTTCATTACGTCTGCTCAACCAGTGGTGAACTAAGGCGTCGTGTGCCCTGGATTGGCTTGGCACCCTACCTACAGAGTTCGTGTCAAGAGCAACGCTGACAAGTTTTGCATTTGGACTCTTGGAGTTTCAAAAAAATGGTGTCCTCAACAGGTGGCTATCATAAAGGGCTGATGCAAAGGACCACTGATGAACAGTTTGTATGACTCACTGGCATAGATGATGGAGCAATTAAGGGAGTACCTCGTTCGCAATGATAGCGAAACTTAGTAATACTGAAGTGGCAAAATAGAATTTCTGCCTGATGAAGTAACCCATCTGAAAGAATGTGGCTAGGACAATTAGCAAAGTTATTCTTTGATGGATCTGAACTTAGTAAAGGCCCCAATATCCTCTGCTTATACAGTCTTATCTCTTAATATATGGATCAACTCCCCTCTGGTTGTGATTTCTACTACTACTATATGACTTTGCATTACACACACCATTTACAATTGATAAGCTGCTGTCTTCTGGATAACATAGAGTACTAGTGCAGCAACAACAGCTATAAATGACTGAAACAATAATCTGTATTTGCAGAGGCTCCTTCCCCCCTGATGGGAAAAAGAAAGAGAGGAAGACCAAAGCAAAGACGGTTGCAAGACATCGTTGATGATCTGCAAATGGATGCATCAGAAGCAGGGCATCTTGCTTACAACTGAGAGGCCTACAAGAGAGCTGTCAGGGAAGCAAAGTTCCGCAATGGACATGTAAATGACTGACTGACTGACTTTTCAATCACAACAACAAAAAAATTATGCCAGCCCTGTTTATACTCTAACCACAAGGTCAAATACAACACTCTTACAAAGAAATGAAGAACAAAAAGCAGGGATCAGGAATCACCTAGTGAGATGGTAGACTGGATACAGACGAAAACAAGAATCAATTAACGCAATAATGCAGTAAAACACATTATGCAATTACAAAACATCCAAAGAAATGAATCAATAAAGAAACAACAAATAATCAAACAACATTTAAAAAATACACCATTGCAGTACTAGTGCTATATGTGGATATTAAATCAATGAGCAAAAATTAGAAATACTCCCTACATATGTTTATTTGGTTCCTGAATCATCATGAGATAATCTGTAAGAAAATTCAGAAGATAAAAATTAATATCTAATAAATCTGTCACCTAACAGCGATTTGATAAGAAAAAAAAAAAAAAGAATGCAGCACAAAATTCCACAGCAACCTGGATGCTCTGCCTTAAAAAAAAAAATGACAGAACTTTTACCTGGATTCTGTAGCTTCTGAGCTTCTATTTCTGCCAAAAGAGCCGTGAATAAGCTAAAGGATGACGCTGTTTTCTCATGGCTTTGACCGTATATTTGCTGTCTCAGCTTAGTACACTAAAATTAAAAGAAAACAGTTTTTTTTTTTTTTTAAACAAAAGGACTACAGTGAGAGAGGTTCATATATAAACATTCATCCCCCTTCCAGCCTAGTCATTTTATCAATAAAGAAACTGATTTCAGAAATCCTAAACGCTTTCATGACCTATTCTTGATATGTGGCCCTGACTACTGTTTCATAACCAGGGCACTGAAACCATGGATAAAGTAAACACGCTTAATTCACCTTGTGACACTCAAATAGATAATAAAAAAGATTTTTCCATCATTGTTCTCCACCTCACTTCTTCCACTGTCTCTCCTTCACTTCATGCCAAGCTCATAAAGTACAGGTAGGTATGGTACCTCTTAAAAAACAAAACCTCTTTCACTTCATCTCAATTTCATGAAACAAGAGAAGGTATGCAACCTGTATGAGACCCTCCTTCACTTCATCCCAAACTCATGAAGTATAGGTAGTTATGACATTTCTAAGAGTATCTTCCATCATTTCATCCCAAGCTCATGAAGTAAGGGAAAGTATGGAAAAGAGAACCCTCTTTCACTTCATCCCAAGCTTATGAAGTAAAGGAAAGTATGGAAAAGAGAACCCTCCTTCACTTCATCTCAAGCTTGTGAAGTAAGAGAAAGTATGGCACCTCTAAGAGAACTCTCCTTCACTTCATCCCAAACTTATGAAGTAAGGGAAAGAATGGCACCTCTAAGAGAACCCTCCTTCACTTCCTACCAAAGTTATGAAGTAAGGGAAAGTATGGCACCTTTAAGAGAACCCCCCTTCACTTCATCCCAAGCTCACGAAGTAAGGGAAAGTATGGCACCTTGAGCACTCTCCACAGAAACTATCTGGCATGTGCTCTCTGCTAAGTATTATTATCAATATTTTTAGATTTCATGTTTGTTGGCATGGATGGTCATGTTTCTCAACTTCATATGATCCTTGGTCTTCTGATTAGACTGTCTTTCTGTTTCCAAACCACTGATTCTAGTCTATGTTCTTCCTAAGTCCCTGTCTTTTATATCTACACACGGACTTTTAAAATACTGTATTTCCAAAGTCAAAACTGGCTGAATCTCCTCCATGAAAATTAAGCATCATCAACCTACTGGCCTGATTATCCTCCAACCTATTTCATTGGTTGCTTTTTACTAGGCTTTTTTAGTACTACAAACTGGTTACAGTAACTGATGATCTTCAAAAGTTTCAGTTTTTCCTCCTTTTTTTATAGATAATTTAAAGGTAATTGTTGGTTAATGCAGTCACTGATAAACCATATCAGACTTGGAAGAACAATGCCAATCATCATAGCTGACAAAAATATAAAACTGAACTTTATGCAACAAGGCAGACCATTTAACGTTTCTAAATAAACTAAAAGTTCCAGCTATAAAGAGACCAAGCAATCTAAAAAAAATTTTAAAAAACACATACATTTAAAACACCAACTTACTTGAGCTGCATACTTCAGTGCTGTCCGATACCTGATTGAAGATAAGAACAGTTCTTAGAAAAATTCTTCACTTTCTGATATATTAGCTGTCAAATTTTTTAAAGCAATCATTACTTAAATTATAATCTTATGTGATATTTCTGCTTAAATAAATAACTCTTAAACTACTACACAGCATCCATGACAAACATATTTCTTCCAATCAAAGATCACAGACAGCATATCTTGCCATATCTGGTTTTTTTTTAAAATTTACTGAGCATAAAATTATAAACTCCCAACTGCAGAACAAAACCTTTTGATTGAACCCATTTATTTTTAACTTTGAAGGGAAAACAATGTATTAAAACTGCACACAGCAGGTTAACATTTCATCATCATCATGTGACATGTCCTTTCTACAGCAATATCCATCTCACTGCCTCCCTGTATGCAATGCAGTCTTGAGCAAGCTGACAACATTTCGCAATGACGTATTCAGATTTTCCATGGTGTCCTAAGTCCACTTGTGGTGAGGTCACCCTTTTTCCTTTTTGCCTTCTGCTGTCATCCTCTCCAAACCATTATGTCTCTTGATGTGGCCAAAGTATCTCAGCTTTCTAACTCTGATGGTGTTTACAAGCCAGTTTTCTATTAATTAATCCCATCAATATCTCCTTATTTAATTTTCTTTCAACCCATGATATTCTAAGTGCCCTGCTATAATATTTCATTTCAAATGTTGTTGCTCTCTTTTCTAGTGACTTGTTAAGGTTAATGTGTGCAAAATCACACAGTTTCTTCCACAAACTTTACTATTATATCCTGCAAAAGAATGTAATGCTAAATCCTGCTTCTGTAATGATTCTACACTCGTTAAATTTTTTCCTCTATTATTTTCTTTCTCTCACATCTAAAGTTCTTGCCATTTTTTAAATTTAACCCTACTTAATCTGTTCCCTTATTTCACTGAATTTAACCATCATTACAAACTTATCTCATTTATATACACTTCCTCAGTCACACATATTTACACGCTGTAGGCCAGTGTTTCCCAGGCTTATATGGACTGCCACCCCCTTTTCTCCAAGGCCACATCCTCAACATTCCCCCCCCCCTTATGTACTACTCATACAATGACATATTAATCTAGGATATGCATTTGATATGACATTTTTTTTTTTATTCTGGACTCAGAAATGATATTCCACTAATGATAAACACTTTGTCGTCCCGAAAAATTTTTTAAAAAAAACAACACTGACCGACCTATGCATCCCCTGGTGGTAGTTACTAAAAGGATCTTTACATCCAATCAAGGCCTTTGAAGCGTCGGCCACCTTCAAACCTTTCAGAAAATCAAATGAAGGTATTACTGCCCCCATCTGGTGCTTTATTCTTCCTCAACGCCCCCTCTACAGCTCCCTTTTCTTCTACTGCCCCTCTTTCTTTCACCCTCCTTCCCCCAGTCCTTTCCAATGCTCACAAGGAGGTGCTACTAGCCACTTTGGGAAATGCCGCACTGCCAGACTTACTGCTTTTTATCCCGACATAGTTTTGCAAGCTTCTCGTATTCTTCTGCCCTCAGTGCGTCAATATTGAGCTCTGTTAGGTCTGTAGGTGCCATATGACTGTTCCCTGCAATTTCATCTGTCAAAAAAATATTAAACACATCCGTATACAAAGCATCAAGAAATGTAATAAATGTTATTCAAACAACACATCAATTAAGTTTTTTATTTGTCTCTGTGAACAAAATCACTGGTGTGCATGAAATGAGTTTTTACTATCTAAACAATGCATTATGCCTTGCACTTTATCTTTGCACACATAATCACTTATGTGCATGATATGAGTTTTCATCATCAGTGGCAGTGAGTGAGAGAACTATTAAAGGTTAGACTTGAGCATCTAATAAATGGCTACGGAACACAAGTCTCACTACCTAGTTGGTAGTTCCTATGGAACTAAATGTCTGCCAAGTTTGAGGCACTGAGCCAACGTACTCATTTTTTTAACGACACCTAAAAAAACACTGCTTATTTAAAGTTGTATAGCAGCAGCCACATTTATATATATGTAATAATACATGTCTGTGTGTGTGTGTGTGATTGCAAATAAATACATGTGTGGTTGTCCACTAAGCTATTTTTAACAGAGTGCTTTTTTTGTCATCATTAAAAACATATATATATATATATATATATATATATATATTCTATTCTGATTATCTTTTTTTCACATCAAAACACTTTGCAACACAGCTTAAAATGTGCTAGTATCTTACCAATCTTTTTCTGAATTTTGTCAGCTTCAATCGTAGTGGTGTCATATAACAGCTTTTCTGCTTCAGCGAAATGAACAGCACGATTATCTGAGTGAATTTAAGGACAAAACATATCAAAGCCATATAATCCTTACCCCCTACTTCTTCTTTCAGCAAGCTCATCAGTGTAGCTCATCACCAAGTCCCATGTTGCCTTTCCACCTTTTTTTTTTTTCTCTTCAGACATATTTTCACCTCCTTACACAGCGGTGAAAGACCATATTTATCTGGGCCATAGTGTTGCAACAGAAGTCATGATTCATTCTCTGCAAATATCTCTTAAACTCATCATCATCCCACACTACCTCCGCACTGAAGGTTTGATGAAGTGTATCTTTTAGGCTGCTCCACCTCCTGCAGCACTAATACACTTGAACAAACTGTCCCCATCCTTCTACTGATATTGCTCACCAAGCTGTACTAGGTACCAATATTCTCCTAACCATCTGTGCCAGATTTATCCTTTCTGGATAGTATCTGGTACACTCTTTGGTCTCCAAATTACACCCAAAGTACTTCAAATGACAGACTGTAAGATTTTTCTTTACAGCTCTTCTCAAACATTTTTTTTTCTTAAGTACTAAAGGAACTGATTTTTTTTTTTTTTTACTGTCAACTTAAGATTCAGGTAGCAGAATCAATGCAGCCTGATTTCTCAAGCTAGAGGCAGTGGGCTGTAGCATAGATGCTATTGAATTCCAACTGATTCTAGGCACTACAGAGTATGAGAATATGTGCTCAGATTCTTCTTACATGCTGGGAAATCAGGTCACCAACAGACTTGTCTGGACACATGAAGTGACAGCTGATTCTAAAACTTTTCATCTGTCAATTTTCATAGTCTGGAAAAAAAAACTCAAGGGTGTGAAACAATTTTCTGAATAAAATACCACAAAGGATTTTTTTAAAAAAAGGATTAAAAAAAAAGGTTCATAAATTCTATGCTGATGATTTCTGGAGCATATGCATACACAATGAAGGCATAATGTCTTTATGTGACCAGAAAAAACATGTGATACCCACTTTAGTAAAAGCTACACAAACCTAAAGCCAGGATCAAATTGTAAAGGATACGTTTTTTTTGACTGCGGTATATATCAGAAATCTGAGGAACATAAAAAGAGTTTAAAATTACAACAACAAAATATTTAAGATGGCCAACAAGTTATTTCTTTTTTTTTCACCACCCAATAAAGAAAGCGCACCTACACTTCCAAAAGTACAAGAGCTGTGACTGTGTGACTGACTGATTGATCTTAAAAAATAACAAAAAACACTGCAGTCAGAATGTTTCCCAAATCTGCTATGCTGTCTATTGCAGTAATCAGTGTCAGGTCCGTAATACTAACTGTTTATATAATGTTTCCCAAATCTGCTATGCTGTCTATTGCAGTAATCAGTGTCAGGTGTGTAATACTAACTGTTTATATAATGTTTCCCAAATCTGCTATGCTGTCTACTGCAGTTTCAATCCTCATTCTACAAATTGTGGTGTCATATGCACCACCCACTCTTTTCTCAACAAAACGTTGTGAAGATACTGGGAACCTCTACTTAGTTTGAAGGAAATGAGTTTGATTTTGCCACTAGAGAACCTCAGTCAATTCAGATATTAAAATGGGAACCTGATATACTTCTGAACTGCTCTAACAATCACAAAATATCAAACTATCTGTTTCCATGATGAGTTACAAAACACTACACTGTACACATCCTTCAGCCCATTTTGTTTATGAAGCAAGACCAAGTTCATAGAAAGTGATTTTGTGTGTGTGCGGGGGGAACAGGATGGAATGGGAAGATACTTCTATACATATCCAGTCTTGCACAATGTTTTTCAAAAGCAGGACTAACAGAAGCTCTTTTCTGCAAAAGCATATCACATACGGGTGTCTGAGTGGTGAAGTGGTTAGTGTTCTAGTCGGTGAAGTGGTTAGTGCTCTAGTCTTTCATGGTGAAACTTGATGGTTTGAATCTGACCAGAGGCACTCCAGTTAAATACAACTGTAGAAATGAGTGCTTGGCTTCTTCTGGAGCAGAGGAAAGAAATCCATCTAGGCTTGATGATAATCACATCACCCTCTTGTGTACCAATAGGTCATGGAAAATATGGGCACTAACACTATATGCCCCTAAGTGCCTCCAAGGCATAACAGGGTTAAAAAAAAAAGAAAAAGAATTTTACCTCTATGACATATCTCTATCCATTTACAGACACTCCATTTTCAGTGTCTTTTTGCTTGAATTATTAGACTGGACTCCAAAAAGGTTTCAACACGCTGAAAAGACATCCATGTGATGAACCACTGAAAGAAAGAGGAATACGGACCAACCAAGAATAATAAGATAGAAACTATGCTGGGCAGCGAGCAACATATGCTATAGCAGAGGTGTGATATAGAATATGTTGCTGCCCTGCAAGACACCACGGAGTGTACTTAGTGGTAATTGCTCAGATCATCACTGTGGAAGGAGATGGATGAGTAGATGGACAGATGGATGGACAGACATCACATACATTGCAAAAAAGATTCTGGAATTAATCTTGCAACCTTTTAAAGATCCACACAAGACACAATCACAAAACAACTGGAAAGAGGGGGGGGGGAAGCTGAATCCACTGGAATGCAATAAAATAATAAATAAACCATAACAGAAATATCCGCTGTGCTCACCTTCTGCAGACACTGAGGTAAATGAACAAACAAGTTTTTATTCGTTAGACCCTGCACACATCCTAGATAGCACTGCAGAGCTGTGTTAAGCTTCAAATTTCTCTCATGCTCTTGGCCTTGTTGAAAGAGAGCATTACGCTCCTCTGTGCTGTAGTTAGAAGTGTCACCCAAGTTTAGGTCTGAGATCAGAAAGGAACTATTAATGATGTGCTTGCTGCACGTTTTCTGTGGTCTAAAAGACAAAATAATAGAACTATCATAAAATACTGAACACTTTTCCCCCAGCATACATATTGCCTTCTGTGTGACCTGCTTAACTTTATGAAGGCATTCACTATGATATTAAGACAGATCAACTTGAAGAGTTATAGCTCAAGGGAAGATATTGAAACAGATCAACAGATACAAATGCTTAGGTACAGTTTGAAGAAATCAGCACCAGAACAGCAATGGCAAAGACAGCTTTTGGAAAAATGAACAACATACAACATATTTGTAATAACAAATCAAAAACTGCCTCCACAAATAAGAAAGAGAGCTCTAAGATGCTATACAGAACCTATTCTACTTTATGCAAGTGAAACACAGACTATGAATAAACAATCAGAACAAAGAATAAAGGCTACTGAAATGTGGTTCTTGAGAGGGATGCTTTGCATACCATGGACAGCCAGAAAGACAAATAAGAAGAACTGCAGCAACTGGAAAGATAAATGGCAAAAGACACAGAGGGCGGAGAAGACAGAAATACCTGGAAGGCCTGACTGCATGGTTTGGTATGAAAACATCAATTGGCTTGATACAAGGAGGATCAAGCGAGATGGCACCAATGCCTACTTATCTGATCTGATTCATTATGACTTTCTAACTTATGAAGGGATTCATTATGATCTTCTTAACTTATGAAATCATTCATTATGAACTTGTAAATTATGAAAACATTCATTATGACTATCTAATTTATGAAGGCACTCACTGTGATCTTCTAAATTATGAAAGCATCATCATGGCCTTCTGACAGTTTTAACCATACTTCCATAAGGAAACACTGCTATCCATAACAAAAACATCACAAGGACATGCAAGTGACTAAATCACAGTGAATTACCTTCCTCTTTACTCTGGTTTCCATTATCATCTAGCAGTCCCAGTTCACAATTATTATTATTATTATTATTGTTACTGCTTATTACTGAGCCATCTGTTGTCGTATCCTCAATCTCAGGTTGTACTACTTTATTCATCTCCCACGTGCGGCTCGATATGTCTCCCACTATCTCCATATTTACATCTTACACTCTGCACACTTTATAACCAACTACACTGTGGAAGGTATGGATATAAATTACTTCAAAATAAAATGAAAATATGGGAGACAAAGTGTTATTTCCTCTAAACCATTAATTCTCCACAGGGGAGGCTGTGCCTCCCAGGAGAGGAAATTAATGTCTAAGGGGAGTAATCATCACTGTAAAATAATTTATAATGGTGAAAATCCTTTCTGGATGACTATTTAAATACATGGTGGAGGATTTGAGGGTAGCCTGGGTTGAAAAAAAGTGAGGATTAGGACATAAGACATTGAAATCCACTGCTCTAAACAGATATGCCCGTGTGCATTTAATAGTATGTATGTGTAATCTCTGTAAATAGTTCTCTTCTTTTGCACTGTCAATGCGATGTATTTATATGTGTCACAGGTAGGATCATCAGTTTGTGATAAAATGATGTTGCTTACTGCACTGCCATGCTATTTCTCTTCAAGATACCATTTATTCCCTCATTCCATCTCATTTTTAGGTATTTCTCTTTGTCTGGTCCCTTTCATTCTTAGATGGTAGTTTGTGCAGGTGGATGACTTCAACTCATTCTCATCAGACAGCCAAACAGGTTCAAACTATGACTTTTAACACCAACACTGTTCCTATGGTGGATGAAATGTAGTCTTCATTTCTTATCCTGTCTTTCTTGCCTTATTTACTGCTTTTCTCAAAAATTTAATCTCACAGGTCAACATTTCTTTCTCATTTTTTTTTGTTTGTTTCAATGTTCCAGTTCAGCACTAGTAATAGTGTAAATCTGAAACCAATATTCTCTGCAGCTGATTCTGTAGTGAAAATCTTGGTCTAAGAGTATCAAGACTTAAAAAGTTTGGCCAATTTCCTAAATTTCTGGACAAGTAGCCTTCTCTATAGGCTCTTTCATCATGGAGGAGTTTATTAATCCCTATTACACTTGGCAAGTGCTTGGTCTACTAATTTGGTGGTACTGGGTTCAAGTCCCAGCAGTGGGACTTTTTTTTTCTGGTACCACTACATCAAAAAGGCCTCAGGGTCCACCAAGCCTCTAAAAAATTGGCACCAGAGAAATCTGGGAAGGCAAATGCTGCCAGCCATGATACTGACCACATCATACTTCCTCTACAGAATATCCCCAATATGCCTTAATGGCATGGATATGGGGATTTTACCTTTCTTTATTACACTGGCAAGACTGTTACTGGAAGTGATACCTGAAGGGGGATCAGACACTAACCATCTTTATCTGCTGAACCTCTTCCCCCCCCCCCCACCCCAGCAATGATGCCATTGCTGCCACAATCATTATTTCTGCCCATGCAAGTTGTTACTGTAGTGTCTACATGGAGATATGAGCAGAAAGTTTTTAGTATCTAACATTGTTAAGATGTACAAACATAGGCATATGTTGGATTTGGAATGGGTTACAATGGTCAGCTTTAAGACCTTGAGTGGACCCCAAAAAAGTGAGCTTTCTTTGGCAGGCTCCACCATGTATAAATACATAATATTTTGCCTTTCTCTGAAAAAGATATGGGCACTAACACCATATCTCCTGTATGCCTCTAAGGCATGACAGAGTTACCTTTACTTTACCTTTTTTTTCCTCTAACATGGTTTACCTTAACTCTGCTCTCTCTCTCTCTCTCTGTTTTTTTTTTTTTTGCTTGGAATATTTTCTATGAATAAGACAAAAGCATAATTTTCCAACTATATGCTTTGTTACTAAATAAAGTTGATTAAGTCTATTCATAAGCTGAATTTGTACATTAGTTGGAACAGTTAGGTACAGTTTGTATCTAACATCAGTTATTTAGTATATATGATGCAGTGTACCTCTCTATGCAAGAAAAAGAAAACATTAAAGAAATCAATGACCCACTGCAGACATGCAATATTTTGATGTGCACCACAAAGTAGTGCCCATTTATCATTACAAACAGTTATATGTAACTTGAATTTTTAAGATAACAGGCTTTACATGAGTCGTTTGTAACTGCTGGTTGTTTGTAAATCAGAAGTTCATAACTTGAGGACTGCCTCTAATTTTTTTCTATAAATTTAAACTTCTGTAAACCACGATTAAAAAAAAAAAACTCCTCTGTGGGTGAGTATGGGAAATCAATGCATTCTCATTTAAAAGAAAGCAACAGAGACAATAAGAATGAACCAATAATGCATCAATTAAAGTTGAACGATGTCGTGTTATGTTCTATGTTACATTTTTATCATGCAGAAACAAAGAAACTAATTAATAAGATGTGAACAGAAAAAACAACTGAGGCACAACGTTTATAGGTTGATGAATGGACTATAGTTGGAAACATAAGAAAGGAAGCAAATGAAATAAGGAAAATTATATTAGTGCCACGAAACTAAAGTATTTTCGGCATATTAATTGACGTATAAATATATAAATTAAATGGAAAAATGGGCTGTGGGTGGAGACGTATGGAGAACACCAAAAGAAGTTAGGAAGACAGCTTGTCCAAGCGTTCAGAAGAAAAGAAGAAACGGTTTGAGGTGAGTATCTATTGCCAACTTCACGAAATGATCCTGGGGTCAAACACTCCAACTCTGAATTGTTTTCAGTACTGGAAAGCATTATTGTTTGAAGTGACTATACTTTTACTACAAAAGCGTTATCAAGCAATAAAATCAAGGTCCACACACGTCCTAACAGCGGTGCTACATGTTAACCATTTCCCTTACGAATTTTTTACGCCACGGCCATTTTGTTTCTTGTTTTTCATTTCAGAGTAGTTAAAAAATTGCACTAAATCCCAACAAAACAAAAACTATCGCAAAAATTCGGAGGAAATATAGACCATGAACTTAGTTTATATTAAACACATTTAGAAAAGTGTACGCATGTTTCAAAATGAATATTTGTATTAGTTATTACATTCCACTTCAGAAAATTTTTAATCATAATAGTTTGCAACTAACAAGAGTGTTAGCCAGTGAAGACAAGATATCTGTTGTTTTTTTTCCCTTGCCTGTAATTCACATTGGTAGAGATAAGAATTATGTCATCAGCAATTAACAAGGGCAAAACAAAAATAATGAAACTTCCCATTAATCAAAATGGGAAAATACACGTAGAAGGGATAGATGTTGAAGAAATCAATCAATTTGCATACCTTGGCAGCTACATAAACCAGGATGGTGACACGAGAATGGAAGTTATAATTAAAATTACAAACGCAGCATCGATCTTCAAGAATCTTGAGAACATATAGCAATCAAAAGTTATAAGCACAAAAACCAAGTTAAGACTATTCAGTTCAAATGTAGTATCCACCCTCATTTATGCATGTGAAAGCTGGAAAACAACTAAAGAAATAGATAATAAATTAGACTCTTTTGAAAACAAATGTCTAAGGAAAATACTCGGCATCAAGCGGAACGAATTCAAGAACAATGCAGATATAAGGCAGATTAGCGAACAACAACTAGTCTCATAGGTGATCAGGAAAAGGAGGTGGACATATGTTGGTCACGTGATGAGAAGAAACGATCAGAGAATTCCAAAACAAGCTATCAAGTGGAACACAACAGGCCGAAGAAAAAGAGCACGGGAAACTCTAAAGAGGACGTTGTTAAGAGAGGCCAAATTAATAGGCATAAAATCCCTTGATGAGGTTGAAAAGCTCGCCGAAAACAGGAAAAATTGGCGAACTACCTTGCGAGCCCTATGTGACGTCCAACGGCACGGGAAGGATATAAGATATAAGAACAAGAATGGGAAAAGATAAGGGGCTGGTCTCAGATTTTCCACGTAACGATCACTACTATATAATGTAAGAAAAAAAGATGTTATTTCCAAAACTACCAGTATTGATATTCATTCATTCATTCATTTGCATGTCTCTTGCGAAACTTTACCTCCCAAACAGCACTCCTGTAGGCCTCTCGGTTGTGTGCAAGATGGCCTGCTGCTGATGCATCCATTTGCAGATCGTCAACGATTTCTTGCAGCCATCTTCGTTTTGGTCTTCCTCTTTTTCTTTTTCCCATTATGTATCCTTCCAATATGGTCTTCTCTAAATTATCATGACGTTTAATGTGTCCAAAATATTTAAGTTTTCTCTCTTTAATCCTCTTTACTAACCAGCCTTCTTCAGTACTAAGCTCTTGTAGTATAGATATATTTGTTCTTTTTTGTGTCCACGATATTTGGAGAACTCTTCTGTAGCATTTACATTCAAAGGCATTTATGTGTTTCTCAGCTGTTTTGTTAAGTGTCCACTTCTCACAGGCATATGTTGCGATGGGAAAGATGCTTACCCTTAAAAATCTTATTTTTGTAGTTCTGTCTGCTCCTCTCCACAGATTCTTTATTTGTTTTACTTTCTGAAGAGCAATAGATGTCCTCCTTTTAATTTCCCTCATTGTATCTCCATTATTAGTTAGCAGTGATCCAAGATATTCAAAACTCTCCACTTCTTCCAATTTTTCCTCATTGATATATATATATTTCAGCTGCCTTGTTTGTTTTGTCAGTTGTCATCAATTTAGTTTTCTTCGCATTAAGATAGAAGTTCTGCTCTTCGCTGTTCTTACGGACTGACATAATTAGTTTTTCCATTCCTTTTGTATTGATATTAGCTTGTGGAAATTCCCGAACGTCACTTTGTTGAACAACTTCTTATCCTATTCCATCAATATATAATTGACATTATAGTCTACAGAAGCTTTTTTTTTTATTCCTGTGTTCCTCTCTTTGCCCTTGCGACTTCTGCCTTCAGTTTGGCTCTTGTTTCCTTCTCAAAAAAAAAAGAAAAGAAAAGAAAAAAACCGAGGCACCCTATAGGCTGAGCGGGATTTTTTTTCCGATCAATACGGCCCTGAGGTCGACCCAGCCTCGCAAAATGGGTACCAGAGAAAATCTGGGAAGTAAAGGCAGCGAGGAAAGGAACTGGTCACCCTACCTCATACGCTGATGACCCAGCATAATGAGGTCTCTAACGCTTCACCCCCTACGGCATTTGAAATGCTATGGGACTATCTTTACTTTTTTACCCTATAGGCAAAGTCTTCATCCATGAAGCTACAAGGACCCGCTGAAAATGTGCTTCTTCCGGAAATGTTCGTGTCAAGAGTGGGTCAGTGGATATATTTAGATTGTTATTATTTTTACTATTTTATTCTCTTGGCACTAACACTGGGCCTATCGTCCAATATTTGTAGGAAGGAGGGAATCGAAAAGGCGCATCGCAGCTGCTGTTCAGTGTAAGCCAAAACTGCAACTTGACAAGAGTGAAGTCCAAAGACTGATACTAATAGCGGCATTTTCTCGTCTTCTTAGAAGATGGCTTTGAAGCTGACAAGTTTTAGTTGTGGGTTTCCCCGGTCTCAAGTGTGCCCATCAGCTTCATAGATTTGATTATGCTCGTATGTCCGAAAATGTATCAGACTTTCAGGTGCATGGGAGAAGATGGATAAGATAAAGAAATTCGTCACCAGATATCTGAAGGTGACGTGCTGTTATTGAGTGTCTAATGGTTTAGAAGTTTCTCCCGCTAACTTTCATTGGAGATTTAGTGTGGTTTATGGGAATCATATGATAATCTAGAGAAAACCGTCTTGGAAGGGTACATAATGGGAAAAAGAGAGGAAGACCAAGGCGAAAATGGCTGCAAGACATCGTTGATGATCTGCAAATGGATGCATCAGCAGCAAACCATCTTGCTCACAACCGAGAGGCCTACAGGAGTGCTGTTTGAGAGGCAAAGTTCCGCAAAGGACATGCAAATGAATGAATGAATGAATGAATGGGAATCATTGTGAGAAGTTGTGTGCTGAAGCCATAAAAATAAGTGGGAAGAATTAGTATTCCAACGGATTCTAAAACAGATTTCTGGCTTTTCTCAATAACTGACCCCGTAATTTGATTTCACGTTGGTAGAAATGTGTCGAACTTGAAGAAGACTGTGTCGAAAAGATCATTATAGATAACAGATTAAACAGCATTTTTTGTTTTTGGTTTGCTCAGTTATTAGTTTTTAATCATTCACGCAGAGGCAACACTTTTCAGTACCAGTTCTTCCTGAAAGTCTATATTTTTCATCAATTTTTTGTGTTTTTTTCTGTTGTGTTGTTTTTGTATGCGATTCTTTAAAAATCATCATCATCATCATCATCATGTGCCGTGCTGTCTGGCGTTGGCTATTATGCCTCTCCAGAGTACACGATCCTTCATGCAGGCCATCAGCTCAGTTGGTGATCTCCTCACACACCATCCAATCAGACTGTCCAGTATCATTTCTCTTGGTCATTTTCTTGATCTTCTTCCTTTCTTTTTTTCCTGTTGTTATAATATTTTCAATGCTCCCTCTTCTCACTGCATGTCCTATGAAAGTACATTGTTTCTCTTTTATGTATTTATTTTTTTTGACAAGATTTTTTTGTCTCTTCAGTTCTTCTCATACATTCTTCATTAGTTATTTTTGCTGTCCAGGTGATTCGCAACATTCTTCTAATAAACCACATTTCTGCTGCTTCCAATGATTTTTGTGCAGACCTGCCTATTGTCCACGATTCACTTCCATATGAAAAATCCTTTTGCCGAAATATTGGATTGTTGTATGTTCTTCATGTGTATGTATTCATCTTGCTTTCTGCCATTCTTGCTTCTTCCCACTTTCCTCACTCTTTTTATGTCTCTGTACAAATGAACCATACTCCTCCGTCTGCTTTCCCAAACCACGTGGCAGAAGGAAACATTGTCCACAAATGCCTTATAACCAGCTGCTGAACACCTGAACATTATTTTTGTACAAAATCCTCAAAAAGTCAAGAATATTATCATATTTACCGACGCTAAATCGGTATGTAAATGAATGTAAATGCTACAGAAGAGTTCTTCAAATATCGTGGACACCAAAAAAGAATAAATATATCTATACCACAAGAGCTTAATATTGAAGAAGGCTGGCTATTAAAGAGGATTAAAGAGAGAAAACTTAAATATTTTGGACACATTAAACGTCATGATAATCTAGAGAAGACCGTCTTGGAAGGGTACATAATGGGGAAAAGAAAGAGAGGAAGACCAAGGCGAAGATGGCTGCAAGACATCGTTGACGATCTGCAAATGGATGCATCAGCAGCAGGCCATCTTGCTCACAACCGAGAGGCCTACAGGAGTGCTGTTTGGGAGGCAAAGTTCCGCAAGGGACATGCAAATGAATGAATGAAATCGGTATTGGAAGCATAAGATCACTCAAACTGGACAGACAAAATATAGCAACCATTAGCATAAAAGATCAGCTCCTTGACAGAAACACAATATTAAAATAACACTACAGTGGATTCCTGGATGTACCAGCATTCAAGGAAATGAGAAAGCAGATAGACTGGCAAAAGAAAAAAGGAGCAACAGGAAACCAGCCTAATAATCCAATCTCTTTACAAACAGTAAAACAAATAATAAGAAATAACAAGAAGGAGGAATGGCTGAATGACTGGCCATTGGTAAACACAGGCAGAGCAGTTTTCCAAAACATGACCACCCTGAATGTGAAAGATGCCATAAACATACTAAACAGACGAGAGCAGGCCATCTTTTTTTCAGTTAAGAACAAAGCACATACCCCTAAAGGCACACATACACCGGATAAAGCCCGATGAAACGTCCAAATACCCACTGTATGAAAATAACTAAGAAATAATCACTCATCATCTCCTAGAATGTCCAGCACTTATAGATTTACGACAGGAATACCTACCTGAACACCCAGACATGGAAAATACATTATATACAAATTCAGTACAATTAAAGAAGACCTGGGTGATACTTTACCATCGCTTCAAGCCGAAGAGCACAAGCTCAAATGGCTGCTGGATCGGAGAAATGAAAATAAAAATGCTGATAACTCCTGTTTGATCAATTTCGCTGGCTGCCGTGTGATAGTAAGTGGTCCTTACCAGCTTCTGTCAAACATAGGGAAAAAAATCCAGAGGGAAGGCCTCTACGATTGTTGATGTCGAGGTTCTTTCCTCTACGAATGTTGACGTCGAGGTTCTTTCCTCTACGATTGTTGATGTCGAGGTTCTTTCCTCTACGATTGTTGACGTCGAGGTTCTTTCCTCTACGATTGTTGACGTCGAGGTTCTTTCCTCTACGATTGTTGATGTCGAGGTTCTTTCCTCTACGATTGTTGATGTCGAGGTTCTTTCCTCTACGATTGTCGATGTCGAGGTTCTTTCCTCTACGATTGTTGATGTCGAGGTTCTTTCCTCTACGATTGTTGATGTCGAGGTTCTTTCCTCTACGATTGTTGATGTCGAGGTTCTTTCCTCTGCGATTGTTGATGTCGAGCGTTCTTTCCTCTGCGATTGTTGATGTCGAGCGTTCTTTCCTCTACGATTGTTGATGTCGAGGTTCTTTAGCCTGTCCACTTTATCGCACTCCATGAAATTCTGGTCGATTTTCAGAAGTAAGGGTATTGTCCTTTCCTTCCGTGAAAGGGATATCCTTTCTCTTAGGTGAAATATGATTCATAAACTTTCCACATTATTTTAGACTCTTATTGCAAGCACTGAATGTGTAAATGATATTAAATTGAATTCTGTTACTGTTAAATAGTCTGATTAGATGGTCATTAATGTGTAAAGCTGAGAGTAACTTGTTTTTTTGTTTTTTTTTGCATGCATGTAGTTCAGGTTTCTCAACCTTTCTCCTTGGAGTTATTATGATTTTTTTTCTTAATCCCCGAGAAATCCTTGAATTAAAATAAATGCAGCTGCTCGTTTTTGGCTTTAAATGTTCTCTCCCCTTCTTCCTTGCTACAGCCAGGAAAAAAAATGCACCAATTCTAATAGAGTCACTAGTGCAGGAAGAGAGGATAAATGTTTATCCAACAGAGGTCGTCACTGAAAAGAATAGTAAATGTATAGTTTAGAAAACGTTAATCAGGTGTGCCTTGCAGTATATGGCACGTGCAAGAGTGGGTTTATTTCCTTGTTGAGAATTACAAATGGCATTTTAACAGTCTGTCTTGGACAAAAATTACAAAAGCTCGTAGCCGAGCCTAAGGTTCCGCGAGAGGTGCCTGGGATGGATTTTTCAGTCACGATCTCGGACGGAACCAATCAGATCCATGGCGGAACTCAGGTTAAGAGACCCGGATGTATTATTTCCCGTATCGAACACGTGGGTAAGAGTGAAAAGTAAGTTTTGTTCCTTCAGTTTTGATAGCTCAGTTTTGATTACGTTTGTTATACACGTTATACGCGTAATACACGTTTACTATGAGTATGAATTGTGAACCAGCGTTAAACCATAAGTGCTCTGCTGCCTAGTGTCGCCATCAGCACGAACTCCGTAGCTAGCGGCGGCATTCCTCTTTCTTCCCAGAGCGTTAACTCTAGCACCCATGTGTTTTTTCTTAAGCCTGAGTGAACCCCCGATGTTTTGCTAGCCACGATTTGACTGCCACTGTGGTGAGTGGAAATCGAAACCGGGTCGCCTGGTTGGCAAGCGTGTGACTAATCCACAGCGTTAACGCGGCTCTCATATTTTTTAACTATCTAATGCAGAATATCTGTAACAGAATGAAAGCTGTGTGATAAAAGGCAGATGGACTTGAGTGCCCAGTATTTCACCCTTTGCAAATAAAGTTTGTTTGTTGCCTTGAACTGATTGACAGGGCCGAGAAAGGAAACTCACACTTAACACATGCCAGCTTAAAAAAAACCCACTTTCTAAAACGGAAAAATACCATTATTAGTTACACACGCATTGATAATAGTGCCATCTCTGTAGCACAGTTAGTTTCCTTCGCAATTATTGGCACAATGATTCCGAGCAACAAAAAAAAAAAAGCCACATTGATTGCTTTCTCAACAAAACTCTTGCGTGATGCTGATATCGAGTGCCAGGATACTTTTTTTTTTTTAATGAAGAGAATGAAGGATTCGAGAGTATAAAAGTATCGCGGAAGGAGTGTTCATATACTGGGTATGCCAAAACAGTTGACCTCTGGGTAGGACGATTAGCAAAGTTGCTCTTGGATGGCTCGGGGAAAGCGGAGAAGTTTAGACACAGGTGTGGCCCCCAAATGTTATGATGATAGTTTATGATCATTAGTAAACCAGTGTCTAATCCACTGCCCTAACGCGGCTCCCTATTTGCTTATTTTATAATATGCCTGTACTGTAATTTAAATTTAAATATAATTTAATTTCTTCGGAGCTTATTGTTTCGTTTACCTTATACTGTACTGTTACATTTACTAAGATGGACGATATCGAATTTTGGATTTTGTTTCCTAAATATAAGAATGAAAACATAACACAAATCACAAAAAGTCGATGCTTAGTTATAATTTATTATGACGCACCACTGCTGAAACAAAACAAATTCTTCAGGGAAAAAAATGCATTTCAAAACATAAAGGCCAGTAATTTTTTTTTAACTATAATAAAAACCGTCCAAAACAGATATAGATAAAATACGAAATTAAACTAGATACGAAATTAAACTTCTACGTCAAGGTAGCCAAAAGTAAATAAGTGTAGAGAACTCATTTGTATCGAGAAGAAGAGAATATTCAAGGGTTTGCTAAATTTGCCTGCATGTAATCTAGTCAGGTAAATGACAGACTTCAGCGCTGGTATATTTCAATTTTGTGTGTGTGTGCTAATCATGACTTATGACTCGGGTAATGGAGAATATCATGTACATTAAATGAAAGCATAGCTTTACAACTTGTAATATTTTAAGTGCACGTAAAAATGGATTTATTCTGATATTATTTGTTTAGGTAAGCGATGACTACAACTACATTAAAACAGCTAAATGCACTCTTATAGCAGAAGTTGTCGCAATGAGGAGTAATGTAAAGATCTTACAGCAAAAGTTGTGGAAATATAGGTCAGTCTAAAGATCTTGAAGTTGTGGCAATGAAGGGCAATTAAAAGATCTTACAGCAAAAGTTGTGGAAATGTAGGTTAGTCTAAAGATCTTGAAGTTGTGGCAATGAAGGGCAATTAAAAGATCTTAAGGCAAACGTTGTGGAAATGAGGGGCAATGTGAAGATCTTATTGCAACAGTTGTAGTAATGTGCGGGTGGGGTGGGGTGGGAGGCGATGGCAGTACTCAAGCTGAATGAGAGAGCGTCCAAGGACCCAAAGATGACTGCGTGCGCCAGGGTTGACGAATCATAACCTTCCTCTCTGAAGGAGAACCGGGTCCCCCAAAACTACCATGAACCGAAGTCAGATGCACTGAGCCGAAAGGCGCATAAATGCGACACAAGGCAACTAACGCTCTTTTAAGAGCGAACGCAGAAGAAGAAGAAGAAGAAGAAGAAGATGTAACGGCCAGCAATCTAAAGATCTTATAGCAAAAGTAGTAATGATAAGAGATAATATTGCAAAAGTGTCGACAATAATAAGAAGCAATCTTATTGCACAAGTGCCGAAGAAAGCAATCTCTACGACACGAACTTGACATTTCGCAGACGATACGAAGACTAACTGAATCACTGTTCTAATTGAGAAGTGAAATTACTGAATGTGTAAGCGATATTGACTTAAGACGGAAAGGAAAACCACAAACGTACGTTTGACATTATAGCATGACAATCCAAAAATTTTTTAAAAAATCACGGCGAGACACACATTTCAGAATAAAGTCAGATTTACGATATTTCGAGAACTTTACCCCGTCTTACGATTTTAGGGTAGTTCTGAGAACGAACTTGCCCATGGTTGGGATGCCTAATTAATCTTTCTTTTTTTTTCATTATGCCTATCGATAAACTACCTCAAAGCTTAACCAAGAAAAATGATTACATTATAACAATAACGTTCTGTAAAAAAAAGAGAGAGAGATTATCGTTGGTTTTTTTTTTTCATTAATCACACTTCCTAAAGCAAGGGGGAAAAAGTAACTGTATCTAAAATTCTCACACAGTGTTTAAAAATTCCTTCCTTCGCTCTATTTCTTTTTATTATATTTATTTAAAACACTATATTTTTTTTTTTGGGCAGAACACAATGAAATTTAAAACTAGCAGAGGGAGAAAAAAATTTTTATTGTATCAGCTGATATCTACGAGAAACATCTAAAAGATAATGCGGGTACAGTTCGTCATCTTTTTTTTTTTTTTAATAGCATTTGCATTTTCGACCACCCAGAAGACTGAAAGGAGAGGAGAGGAGGAGGAAGAGGAGGAGGAGGAGGAGGAGGAGATATTGAAAGTCAGGGGCATGTTTATTATTTTGAACTGATATCTCGATAACACGCCTTCCAGTTAACGGTTATCTTGAGACTGGGTATGGTAGGCGAGTGAAAATCCTCTGGCATTCTCCTACGTAATTTTAAAAGATGAAACGTTAGTCCCGCAGTACCGATTTAAGGACATAACACTAGACCAGTGTTTCCCAGCCTTGTTCGGGCTGCCGCCCCTCCACCCCCACCCCTCCTTGTTTTTCCTCCAAGGCCACATCCTCAACGACCCTCCCCCTTATGTACTACTGGTACAACGGCCTGTTAAACTAGGACACGCATTACACAACTAAAAACTTCAGCTAGCAACAGCTCAACAGTATGAAAGTGTATATTTATAACTCACCTACTGCATTATTTTCTCAGCTTTTAATGTGATGGATGAGTTTCATGTAGGGGCACAAGTTTCTCAATATCAGGGTGAAAAGTGTTAAGAAGGAAGGTATTACTGCCTCCTTCTCCCGCTTCGTTTGCCCTCAATGCCCCCCTACTGACCCTTCCCCCCCCCCCGCCCTCAGTGCCCTCTACTAACTCTTCCCCGCCCGCCCTCAATGCCCCCTACTAACCCTTTTTCTCATCCCCCTCGCTCCTCCGGGTTCTTTCTAGCGCTCACACAGGGGGCGTCATTGCCCATTTTGGGAAACATTGAACCAGACTGTTGAAGCTGCAAAGTTTTCATTTAACTAAATTATGGGCTAAAATATCATTTTAAAAATCTTGTACAGAATATTATTGAACAATGGTCTGCTAGTGTGAAGACACAAGATTTGTTCCGCGAATTCAGTTAAAAGATACCCATAATAAAAGCCGCTTGTGATAAGACTCTATTGTCTTCTTCTTCTTCTTCTTTCTTCATGAAAACGTGCAAAATGCTGAAAACATGTTCAAAAATACTCGCGGAACTGAATATTCTTGGCATTCCAGCACTGCTCATAAAAGTTTTGTTTCGGTTATCTCTCTTGTAAAACTGAGTTTGAAAAAAAGCGCGAATGCTGTTAATTTGTGTCAGCTTTTGGGAGTAAATTATTCCACAAAACGTGTTCAAACTTTCTAGTAAAACTAGACATTATGTAGCTCTGATTTTTTTAATTAAAAAAAATGTTGGAGGAGACTTACCATCGGGTCAAGACTAGTTCTTGATGAGTAATTATTACATAAAAGTAAAAAAAGGGGAGTAATGTATTTAAGATTTGTGCCAATTTTTTTTTAGATGCATTATTTAAAAAAAAGCTTCACTTGAAAATTAGAAAGAAAGGAAGGTGAAGCACAGTGAAGAAACGGAACGAACAAGATAGCCCAGGAAAAAAGACGTCGTTAGTTATAATATAATAAAGCAAGTGTCGTTTGAAACTATTATCAAAGACCGATCAAGGTCTTGGAGAGAAATTTTGAAAGGTGGTGCAGGGATCTTGTTTAACCATCCCCTCCTCTGGCTTACTCTGCTGGTTAGCCACCGTTGTTTCTCATCCATTCCGAACTCCTTTAATAGAGAGGATAGCCTCCGGGCCACATCTTAAAACAAGGGATGTCTCCAGGGGTCCGCAGCGATGGACCAGCTGTACCTCTCTCACAGTGAGCTTGATGATGATGATGATGATAGTGGTAGTGGTGGTGGTAGCGAAAAGCGAATGTGATGGAAGTGATCTTCCTCAATTCTCTTCTCTTTCGGTCAGTCAATCAGTCAGTCAGTCAGTCATTTGCATGTCCCTTGTGGAACTTTGCCTCCCTAACAGCTCTCCTGTAGGCCTCTCGGTTGTAAGCAAGATGCCCTGCTGCTGATGTATCAATTTGCAAATTATCAATGATGTCCAGCAGCCATCTTCGCCTTGGTCTTCCTCTCGTTCTTTTTTCCATTATGTACCCTTCCAATAGGTCTTCTCTAGATTCTCATGACGTTTAAATGTGTTCAAAATACTTAGTTTTTTGTTCTTTATGACACAGTAATTAATTTATGTCCTGTAACTTGCAAACCAAAGAGGATCATTTCACAGTCGATGAATTATCCAAGATTCATGCAAAATTAATACATTAACCATTTGTAAAGTTTCATTTAAAAAAAAAGAAAAAAAAAAACTAAAACGACGGTGGATGTCAGAGATAAAATAATTAAAACGAAATATTTACACGCAGTGTTATACACACTTATTTACAAATTTACATAGGCAATTTGTGGGTTATAAATAGTTTTAACGTAAAAACAACTCGTTGTTTTAAAGTTAACGAGACTAAATTGTGTTTTAATGGAGCAAAATTATGTTAAGTTAGGCTTGAGCTAAAATATTTTTCTTAGCATTGTTTTTCATTATCTGGATCTGTTTTTAGCTTGCAGTCACACTAATTAAAGTTCTTTCTTTTCTTTCTTTCTGTTCTTTCTTTCTCGTTCTTGCTTCCCTAAATTTCTTTCCTAACCTCCCTCTCTCCCTTCCTTTATTATCTCACTCAGTTGCAATTAATTGTCTGCCTTCTTCTTCTTCTTCATCTTCTTCTCTCTCTCTCTCTCTCTCTCTCTCTCTCTCTCTCTCGTGTAAACCAATGAAGAAAATATAAACATCGAATTATTCCCAGTGAAGTGTGCAGAAACACGGGTGGAGGAAACATATAAAATGTCTCACATAAAGAACAAACATAATAACAATAGATATGTGATAACAACCAGTTCTCCTATGAAACAAATCTCTGTACATCATTTTCACAATATATGTGAATTCTATTCAAATTTTACGGCTAAGCTGCTTTTTTTGCGCAGTTACATGGGCCGGCTAGCGTAGTGGTTAGAGCACTCGTCTAGCAACCAAATGGTCGAGGGTTCGAATCCCCAGCTGAGCGGGATTTTTTTTCCGACCAATACGGCCCTGAGGTCGACCCAGCCTCGTAAAATGGGTACCAGAGAAAATCTGGGAAGTAAAGGCAGCGAGGAAAGGAACTGGTCACCCTACCTCACACGCTGATGACCCAGCATAATGAGGTCTCTAACGCTTCACCCCCTACGGCATTTGAAATGCTATGGGACTATCTTTACTTTTACTTTTTTACATAAATAAGTTTTCACCGCATGCACATAAAAGTGTTTTGCTACTCAAGTGTTGAGAATTTGTTGATGTTGTTAAAGAATTAAAAAAAATTGTGGGATTATTTCTCCTAAACTGAGCCTTACTCAATACTTCAAATTAAAACTCTATATTTTTTTTAAAAAATGGTTAAAACTACTAAAGATTTTTTTTTTAGTTGTAACATAAGAAAAACAACTAAGACGTGAGTTATTATTATTGTTATTATTTTGCACATGTAACTGTTTTGCATGAACTGCTTCTTTTGTAGATGGTATAACTGTTACGTGACCAAAGCTCTAGGTTTTCAGCTGTTACAAATGTTCGCTGCCAAGTGTTTATCATTCCAAACGTAAATTAAATGTTTGAATTTCCTTTTGACTCGTGTTGAAGCGCTAGTAAATACAGAGACACAACTATACAAAAGGATCCCTGGTAATGCAATATCAGTTAATGAATTAATCTCGTATGATATATTAATGAGCAATTTAGGATGACATAGTAATAAAAACCTTGAATACGACATCAAATAATGCTCAGTAGCCTAACAAAACTGATATTAAAAAAACAAAGGTCGTGTGATAATCTGGTGTAATATGAATTATATGAGCATAGAAGCATAATATATGGTGGCATTCCATCGCTATGTTGTCTGTCTTATCTTCGTTTCATAAGTCCTTATTCTCGTTTGTATCGTTTGGCAAAAATTGAAAAGAGAATTATTACGCTGTTTTCGTTGTAAGAGCAGTAATATTTACTCCTAATAACTTCTGTCTTTATGACAAGAGATATACTGTTTATTGCTAATAACTTCTACCTTTATGACAAGAGCTGCAACATTTATTCCTAATAACTTCTACCTTTATGAAAAGAGCTGCAATATTTATTCCTAATAACTTCTACCTTTATGACGCAAGAGCTGTACTATTTATTCTTAATAACTTCTACCTTTATGACATGAGTTGCACTATTTATTGCAAATAACTTCTACCTTTACGAAAATATATTGGCAGTTTTCGATCATGTTTATGTTTTATTTATCACAGAAGAAGTACAATTTCTCGTTCAATAACAGAGAGTGAATCAAACTTTTTTATACTACCCAAAATTATCTACTTCGGAAAACCAGTCGGCTCGAACTTTTCTAAAAATAGAACGAATTACTTTTCTAAAATATGTTTTCATATCTTTAAAAATGGCTGTCTCAAGGCTGCTTAGAATCTCATTGATTTCCTTTATGTTTAGGAAAAACAGCTCGCGTTGTTATTTCTATCATCTTTGCTGGTGAGGTAATTACAGCATGTCAGAACGATAAGCAAAACTTTAGACTGATGGTTTGCACTGTTTTCTGTATAATACATGCTTTCGTTGCTAGGTTACAGCCAAACCAGGAAATGTGGACTTATGTCCTTGAGATCTGTGACGCAAAATACCAGTCAGCTTAGGTTATATACATCATCCTGCGTCCTCTGTCATAGGAGAGTCCTTTGTTATCACAATGCACATGGCCAAACTCAATCGTCCATTTTTATTTATGTTAAGCGACGAATTTATATCGCTGTTGTCCCTTCGCTCCCCCCCCCCCTCTATACTCTACCCTCATTTAGCAATAGGTATCTACCAACAGTGCAGAAGTGAAGTTTATATATATATACAGAAACAACATAAAACTTACATGATAAACCTTCCCATTTTTTTTAAACCCCAAAGCCTTCGTCTACTGAACTGTTCTGGCGCTGTGATATAATCTTCTGTACATCGTTTCAAGCCATTATTTAACTATGTTCACGGTTTCATAACTTTCAGTGGTGAATCTTGATGCCGTACAGAAAGGTTGGGGGATGGAGGGGAAAAGGGGGGGGGGGGGGGAATGAATCATCTGCAGCAAACTTGAGGTCATATTTTTTGGTCTCGCACTGTTATAAGAGGCTATGTTTGACAAATATTTAAGAACTGCACTATGTCCAATGAGCATAAATTATTAGTTTCACATTTCAGGAATGCAGTGTCATTTCTGCAATCTTCAATACATCATTTAATTGTATGAACATTGTTATAATAACTAAAATAGGCCATAATTCTTTTAGAAAATCTTCCGTAGGTGGACCAAAGTAAAGCGACTATTCCTGAGCTTTAGTCTGTGCACGAAAACGCTATTTCATGAGCTTATATAGCATATATGTATGTGGCATACATGCTATGGTTATATAGTGAAACGAATTTCAAGACATACATGTGATGGTCAGAGTCACGTATAATGAAGTCAACAAGTTAAAAATCGATTATTCATGTGTCAATTGGCGAGAATAATTATGCTAATGAGCACGGGGCCCATCATGGGATCAGTGTAGTAAGTCTAAACGAGGCATACTATCTTTCACCGTAAACAGTGTTCCGCAAAAAAAAAAAAACTGTACCGGCTATTCGGTTAAATTCAGTACGCTAAACAGTCATTCAAGTATACATAATAGCCATCGGATGGTTTACATGCATAACTGCAGATGAACCCCCTTCATCTGACAGAAACACACGCCCATGTACCGAAGTGGCGTAGAAGTCTCATGATTTAGAGTTTCTTTTATCTTTGGCCGATGGTGGACAAGCATTCCCCCTTTGCAGTCCGCTTCAGCCTCCGAGTGCGTCGGTGCAACAAGAGAGAAATTTATCAGGCTGTGAATTTCTGTCAAGTGCGTTAAATACTTCAGCTGCTGTCCCAGCTTGTTGGCTTTCATGTTCGTTCGTCTGAAGATATGTTAAGATCGTTCAGCGCTGTAAAACAGTTATCAAAAGCGGTGTGGCAGGCAACGGTATGGAGTCAAGCTCCTAACTCAGATACTGAAAAACCATCTTGGTTGCCGATGTTTTCGAACCATAAGAATGTTCTGCTGTCTGTATTAAATTGTCAGTTACTTCTCTTTCTACCCAGCGCCATTGTTCCTGTCTCACAACCACACACACACACATGCATGCACTGCGGCTAGCAGGAAGATGGACTGGAGTCGCTTTCACTAGGTCGTATTAATCTGTCCGTGGATTTCTGGTGGATGCAGACATTTATCCGCATATTGTCTCTTCGTGGTGACGCTTTCTTTGTGACCTTTGCCGGACTGGACGGCTTGCTAGATTTTGCTGATTCTGGCGCAGTCGGGCACTCTCGAAGTCCACCTGTGGCCCCGCCCGACACCACGCGAGGAGGACCATCGTCGGAACTGTGTGGCGGCGACGGGGAACTGCTGTTGTCGCTGTTGCTGAGTGGCACATCGATGTCTTCCAGAACCAGGTAATCTCTGTCCTCGGTAAGAAGGTCCTCCAGCATGAGACGGAGCTGCGTGAAGTTAGGTCTCTCGGCTGGCTCTTCTTCCCAGCAAGATCTCATAATGGTGTACCTGTGGATATACATTTGACATGTTACGATGGAGTCTTGGGACTTTAAATTTACAAACTGAGCTTATTCGGCGAATGCATGAATATGTTAATAATCACAACGATCTTAAATTAGATGATTAAATATTATAAATCAAACTTATATTTGGCTGTTCGTCTTCCCCTTCAATCTATTTTTTCTTCTTGCAAAATGTTTCGATATTTACCAAGACAGTCTATGAAGATCATAACACTAGGATAAATGATCACTCCGGCTGGACAATGATCGCAGTACAGGACAAATGCTCACACTGGAAGGACAATGATAACAGTACAGGACAAATGCCCAGAATGGAACGACAACGATCACAATACAGAACAAATGATCAACCCACAGGGCAATGACAACAGCACAAAGGGAAGGAAGCAAAATCTGAATTAGGCACTTCAGTTGGAGACTTTCACTGTTCACGACATACAACAGCCACAAGGCACTACACAGCACTACGTGTCTCTTATTCAGTATTCAAAATATGCCCTTCATGCAGCGCTCCTCTCTCGTCCCCCACACACAAAAACACACCTTTTCCATCAAAAATATTTTTTTTCTTATAGAAATTCTCTTCAGAAAGAAGATGTGCGTCAGAACTATAAAAAAAAACTAAGTTAAATTATAAGTGGCTCAAAAACGCGCAAAATACATTATGAAAAAATGTGCGAAAACTTACAGTTCCTGTGAGCAGTTACTGGGTCTGTCCATTCTATAGCCATTTGAAAGCACATAGTAGAGATCGGCCAGGGCAACGTTAGGGTAAGGAGAAGCGCCTGCAGGTTGTACAGAAATTCGATATCGTGTTACTACATTTGTTTTAGAAGGCAAATACAAACAATATGAACAAAAATACATAAGGTAGAGATATCAATAAGATAAGAAAGATATATCAGTAATATAAGGAGGCGATATGTGTAAGATAAGGAAGAGATATCTGTAAAATAAGGAAGAGATGTCAGTAAGATAAGGAAGGAATATCTGTAAGATATGAAAGGGATATCTGTAAGATAAGGAAGAGATATCTGTAAGATAAGGAAGAGATATCTGTAAGAAAAAGAAGAGATATCAATAAAATAAGGAAAGGATATCTGTAAAATATGGAAAGGATATCTGTATGATAAGGAAGAGACATCAATACGATTAAGCTAGAGATTTTTGTAAAATATGGAAGGTAATCTGTAAGACATGCAAGGTATATCTGTGTGGTAAGGAAGGGATACCTGTAAGGTAAGGAACAGATATCAGTAAAATAAGGAAGAAAATACCTGTAAGATAACTAAAAGACATCTGTAAGATATAGAAGGGATACCTGTACGGTAACGAAGAGATATAAGTAAGATAAGCGACAAAATGGAAAGACTGTGTGTAAATAGACAAAAAAACATCATAGAATGAAAAAGAACAAGAATGACTTCGAAAAAAAAACGGAGACGAAATGGATGATATCGAACAGATTAATGCGGAGAAAACAAAGTATAAGGATACAGAAAAAAAAAAAGATTTTTGGACTGAAACAGATAACATAAAACAGTATTTCCACACAAAAAAGGCAAGCAATCAATAACTATTCCATAAAGCTGGTAAGCTCTAGATGATGTTTACAGAAACGTGGATCTTTGTTCAGCTAGAGGAAAAAAAAACCTTGTCCTAAGGGACAATCCAGACCATTTTATGAAACAATATCAAAGACACGCATCTGACAATCACAGGCCTTTGTATCTTCCATCTGTCTGTTTCGGAGGATAAGAGAGAACGAAAAAAACAAAACAAAACAAAAAGAAAAACAAAACAAAAAAGGTCATTTCGGACCGAAATACAAAATTCAGAATACTCATTCTGACGTGATTATCCCGTTTCTGTCTACCTCTTTCTTAATTCACTGTCTTATTCAGAGGCCTTTGGAGAAATTTTGTAAGCCAGTGCAGAATTCTCCTCCCCTACCTCAACCTCTCTTTTTGTTTTTGTTTTGGTTCACCAAGGGCCCCGCGACCCTCTGTGCCACCTTTAAAACAGAAATCATTGGAGCGCTTAACCAATACACTGATTGGACCCCTTTCTCGTAAGGCTTGGTCATATTATATTCAGTTAGTTTAATATATCTTGTATGTCAGTCGGATGTTTCTTTCCCTAAGCACCACAATCTGACTAATCAGTGCGTGACCGAGCCGGCTTGCATTCCTTTCATTTGATATACAGTTCACTATCAGCTGCACTGCACCTGCGCTCAGACAAGGAATTAAAAAATATTCATATAAAGAGCAATCTCGTTAATTACTAACAGTGTTTCAGTTTGTATATTTGTTTTCTTCTACTACTCTCCCTCCCCTTTTCTTTTTTCTATTACATCCATTTGTCTTTTTGTCCCCTGTGCTAAATAAAACCAAGAGAAATGATACTGGACAGTCTGACGAGATGATGTGTGCTGATGGCCTGCATGAAGGATCGTGTACTCTGGAGAAGCATAATAGCCAACGCCAGTCGGCACGGCACCTGATGATGATGATGATGATGATGAATAACACACTCCGGTGACTTACCCATTGTTACTACTTCCCAAAGAAGAATACCAAAGGACCAAACGTCCGACTGGGTTGTGAATATCCGATCTCGCAGAGACTCAATAGCCATCCATTTCAAGGGAAGCTTCCCATTGGTCAGTTTCTTATAATGGTTGTCATTGAAGATGTCTCTAGAGAGACCAAAGTCGCAGACTTTGTATATCACTGCGCCTTTGTTAATACGCAAGGTCTGATCACCAGCAATTCAGATTCATCCAAAATGAACTGAAGCCTTCAGTTGTTCTCAGTAACTCACTGATAAACTGATTCGTTTGCAAACGTGAACAGACCTTCATCACAGCTAAGTAAAGCAGTAACAGTTCACTTTCTTAACACTCGAAACAAGGGAGACTAATGTCAGACCTTTTAAACTGCCGAAACAATACCCCCTTGGGGGAGATGATGGCAGTTCGTAAGGTAATAATATCTCAGTGTTGTGATTGTTTAGATATTTAATTAAAGAGTTTTCTTTCTGCTTAAAATAGTGACTCCAAACCCTTCCTTCTTTCCCCCCTCTACACTATATGTGATTCTTTCCCCCCCCTCCCCCCGCCCTTTCCATGATTGTCTGACTAAAACAGTGTATTAAAAAATTCAAAAAAAATATACATTTAATATTCTAACAATCTGAGAGTGTCAGTCCTCTCCACTCCCCTCGAAATTCTAAAATTCGTCGGAAAAAATGGGGGGGGGGGGGGGGGGGGGGAAATGTGTGTAAATTTCTCCCATTCGTTGAGAACTCCTAGTGCAATGCTTCCCATCTGTTTCTAGATCATACCCCACC
Source organism: Achatina immaculata (assembly GCA_009760885.1). Classification (NCBI taxonomy): domain Eukaryota; kingdom Metazoa; phylum Mollusca; class Gastropoda; order Stylommatophora; family Achatinidae; genus Lissachatina; species Lissachatina immaculata. The sequence goes on from CM019702.1 coordinate 14,000,688, forward strand.
ACAGCGCCTAAAAGACTGATTTCGCCCCCCCCCTTTTTTTTTTCCTCACCGCAACATATTAAGTCAAGCAAGTTCTGAAAAAGCCTAATACAAATATATTCGAATTCCCCGCCCCCCCCCCAAAAAAAAATCAAATTGACCTCATTCCCCCACCCCTGTGGGGTGTATGTCGCGGGTTGAGAAACACTGTCCTAACGTAAAACATTATTGAGTCTATGCTGCCTGTTTTGTTGTTTTTTTTTAAATTATTTTTTTAGAAGAATTATATAACAATTCTGTATAACAATAACAAACGTAAATATGCCACGGACAATAGCATAACTATTTAGATTATAACACACTGATTCTTAAAATACAGTTGATTTGAAATCCACGTGTAATATGATTAAGTCGAGCCAGCCGCCATGATCTGAAGTTCAATACAGATGACGCTCAACCACAGTTTTGACGTATCTGCAGTCCACATTACACAAAAAAAAGTCCAAAAACCTGCAAAACCAAAATTGCTAAATTTCCTTCTTTCGTTTAGACTACAGAAAATATAAAATAGAAAAAAAAACTAAATAAAAAAGATGCACGTAAAATCTATCATCGCATGTAATTATAACATTAAAAAAAAAAGAATTTCAAAAACACAAGGTTCGTCGATTTTTTTTAAAAAGAAACTCCAAGCACAGCGGTTCTTAACTTGGGATCCATGGGCCTCCAAAGATTCACAGAAGGACTTTGGGAGTCCACGGACCGGCGAATAGACTGGCTCGATTAAAATACAATCTTATCATCATCTGGGTTCTGTTCATTTCTTCGTTTTTAATGAAGAGACTACAGTTGTCCACATGCTGAAAAGTGGGTCCATGGCCAAAAAAGGGGATGAGAACCACTGCTCTAGCAGTTGATGTCAGATTTTTTTAAGAGGAAAAAGGGGGGGGGGGGAGCTAGAGCAGAAATTTGTCGGCGCTCAGCGTGGTGGACAACTGGAGCAGCCGCGCCGAGTGTCTTAGTTTACCGCCCACACACGTCAGCGAAGCAGCTTCAAAAGTGTGGAGAATATGGAAGGAAGTATTTGCAAGGCCTGGTCTTTCTTTTTCCCTTCAGGTCACGTTTACTTTGTAATTTACATGCGCTTAACATAGAATAACCACATTTCACACCCTTTGAATAGTATAGTATAGTATAGTATAGTATAGTATAGTATAGTAGCTTAATGATGGAATGAATGAATGATCTTTATTTTCTAAGGATGAAGAAATGGGCACGCAGGCCGGTCTTACATTCTGCCCTTCATCACTCCCATCTTTCATTCTTCCCAGGCACTTGTTTTTAAGAGGTTTCTTAGTCTAATGCAGTGGTTTTCAAACTACTGGGAACGACAGATTAGAGTAAGGTGGCTACTCCTGTAGACAAGAGACCAGAGTAGGGACGACAAACTTATTTTGAGGGTGCTTGCCAGACTTCGTACCTCGCGTGCCACAAAGAATTTTATTGTGCAGTTTGAGTTTCGAAAGTTTTAGACTTTTGCGTGGCCAACAAATTTACGCACGCGCCAGTTTTGGCACGCATGCAAAATGTCAAGCACCTCCTGATTTAGGAGATTACAGAATACTTGAATATAAATATGAAATTATACCACGAAAGATGTAACAAGCAAGGTTAAACAGAAAGCTACAGGAAAGTCATTTGTTTATATGATAGCACATCAATGGGGACTGTTTGCACAGCATTTTAGTGTACTGCCAAGAACGAATTAAGACACAAAGAGTAGAACAAATAATGCAAGAACAGCTTTTATTAATTTTAGAAACATCTGGAAGTCCACCTAGTACAGTACTAGAATAAAAATAAAGCTGTACCAAAGTTGTGTGTTATCCATACTCCTCTATGGAGCAGAATGCTGGAGAACAACTGAAAAGGAAATTGGCAAATTATCTTCATTCCACACAACCTGTCTCAGAAAGATTTTAAATATTAACTGGCCACAGACAATAAATAATGAGACCTACTTGCCCAATGTGAACTAGAAGATATGCCTGTCACAACAACAACAATAACAGCAACAACAAAAAATGCTGGAAATGGACTGGTCATGTGCCCCGAAGAGACCCCAGCAACATCTTTAAAACAGCCATGCGAAGGACACCCGATGGAAAAAGAGAGGCTACCGAAGGCTACGTGGTGGAGAAATGTAGAAGCAGAAATGAGTAGAATGCAGCACAGCTGGGGTACAATACAAAGGCTGGCCACAGACCGTCAGAGGTGGAGAGAATTGTTGCTGGTCTGCAAGACACCACAGGGCGTATTGGTCGATTATTACTTACCCAATAGCCGACCACAGACATGGATGAATGTTATGGATAGCCTCAGCCCGGGTTTAAGTTATTCACACAGTGTCCACTACCCATGTCTAGATTTGATGTCTGCACACACGTTTGTTTTTCGTTACCGTTAATGTTATATCAATCGATCAAGTGCCGTGCCGCGTGGCGTAGGCGATCATTTCTCTCCACAATTCCCCGTCTTTAGACTTGATTATGAGATCTGCCGGCGAATTTCTTCCTAGCCACACTGACAGTCCATCCACTAACTTCTGTCTTCCGCTGTCTCTTATTCCCTCAATTTTTCCAGTTGCCGCAATGTTATATATATAGTTTCAATTAGGGTCACGAGACCTGTGCATACGCAAGGTAGGTCAATGTGTGAATAAGCTAAGCTCCTATAGGAATAGGGTCTACCTAAATCCTCTAAAAAAAGTGCTACTCAATCAGTCATATGCATGTCCCTTGCGGAACTTTGCCTCCCAACATCTCTCCTGTAGGCCTCTCGGTTGTAAGCAAGATGCCCTGCTGCTGATGTATCCATCTGCAGATAATCAACGATGTCTTGCAGTCAACTTCGCCTTGGTCTTCTTCTATTTCTTTTTCGCCATTATGTACCCTTCCAAGACGGTCTTCTCTAAATGTTCATGACGTTTAATGTGTCCAAAATATTTAAGTTTTCTCTCTTTAATCCTCTTTACCAGCCAACCTTCTTCAATATTAAATTCTTGTAGTATGGATAAATTTGTTCTTTTTGTGTCCATGATATTGGAATAACTCTTCTATGGCATTTACATGAAAAAGCATTTATGTGTTTCTCAGCTGTTTTGTTAAGTGTCCAGGTCTCACAGGCATATGTTGCGATGGGAAAGATGCATGCCATTAAAAATCTTATTTTGTAGTTCTGTCTGTTCGTCTCTGCAGCTTCTTTAGTTCTAGATTTTGAAAAAAAAGTGCTACTACTGCGTGTAATTTGTACGTGAAAGTTTTACCCCTGCCACTAGAAGAGAGGTCAAGCGTTCTTGTCAAATATCTCAGAGTATTGTAAAACTGCGACTTCAAACTAATACTGCTTGGTCTCATGGGATTTAAACCTGTCTATTTCTCTCTCTCTTTCTCTCTCTCTCTCTCTCTCTCCTCCAAACAACTACAACTTGGTCCCATGAGATTTAAACCTGTTTATTTCTCTTTCTCTCCTCCAAACAACTACAGCTTGGTCCCATGAGATTTAAACCTGTCTCTTTCTCTTTCTCTCCTCCTCCCCCTCTCCCCCATTATATATCTCCTCCTTTACCATATACTTACTTTCATTTTATAGTACAAAACTTAGTTTTAAATAGAAGGGAAAATGAACGTACGTGAAGGCACCGGCACTTATTTTGGGAAACCTTGCTCAAAACAAAAGAAAAAAAACCCAAGAAAAATAATCATCATGAAGAAGTTTGTTTTTTTTTTTAAACAAAAATAATTTGAGTATGCAAAATGATGTTGAGAAAAAAAAAAAAGGAGAAGAATTATAGAGTCGCGTCTGAAAATAAACTTAAATCCAACATTTTCTTCTTACAATGTGACAGTTTGGCGTACCTTACATGATTATCGCTGCGTGCCTTGAATACTAAAAATCTACATTCTTAGTATCGGAGGAAAGAAACGTCCTCAAGACACAGTAAATGAAAACGACTGAATACCATTTTTTTTTTTAACGAACAAAACGTTGTGGAAGTGATGCGAACTCTTAAAAAAAAGTTTCCGCTTTGTTTAAAAAACAGATTTTCAAGGAACGGAACTGTATCTGCTCAAAACAAACAAAAACTGCAGGCATTATCTCCAGACATTCAAGACGTGACGGGTGAAAGGATTTGGGGGGGGGGGGGGAGGGCAGCACATCCATCTCTGATCAGTCAAGCTACCCGTAAACTAGGAACCAAGATCTTGATAACGACGATGAAGCCGATAACTTAACAACATGAAGGCACTTGCTGCCTGCTTACGTTCTCTTCTTTTCCTTTTCCCCCCAATTTTAAAAGCCACTCTAAATGTCAGATATCTTTAATGACACTTTTCACTGCTCAGTCGCAGTACAATCTCCATCTGTACTCGTGACTTTCAGAGTTATATAAATTCCCAGTACGGTTTTCATTGTATATTATTCCCAAATAGGTACAAATACTTATCTTGAAACCAAAAATAAATAGTTTTCATTCGGTGCTGGAAAACTCTACAACAATTTTAATTCTATTCTTCGACAAATATGGTTTTAACCGTAAAAATCTGTTAGAAATTAGAATTCAAGGATCTAATTTGCATCCATACACCGAGTAAGTCTAGACGATGGACAAATGTCTAATATTTGTATTAAGTTTTAAAACTGGGGAGAATGTAGGAGCGCAGAGGGCGAATTGTCATGAGTTTGTGACCTTACAAAAAGTTGGGAACCACTGCACTGGACACCGGGAAGGGGGACCCCCCCCCCCCCACACACACACACACACGCATAGAGTTAAAACCTCATCAAACTTGAAATTTGTCCTCGTTGTTTAAACTTAAGATCTGATTAATTTCAAGCTAGACAGTCTTACACTTCATCTTATGAAATGAAAACGTGGTCTTTGTTTGTCACATAGTGCGTTCTTTATTATATTTCTTGTTCTTCTATTTTTCTTTCAACCTGTACAGTCTGTTAAACCGATTACTTTTAATTGCAGTTCTAAGGCTTTCGCTAAAAATAACGAGTGCGTAGGCAAATGACCGCAAGAATCCAAAAATAATCTTCAAAACCCGTCGTTGTTTGTGATGTATACCGCTATCTTTGGCTGTTTGTTACGGGCAGGATGTTTTTATCTGTGAGTGCCAAGATTTTATTTTTTCCTCTCTCTCCCCTGAGCGACGAACTAAAGGCGAAGTTCATCCGGTCGCATACAGTGCGAATAAATCACGATATTCACTTCACAGGTGATACATTAAATGAGACGCACTAGATCGCTGACGACGCGGCCGTGGACGTAAAGTACTTGTTTGTTGTGGAGAGGGGGGGGGGAGGCTGTATTAACTAGCGTCACTCCTGGAATTGTCTTCAAGGACGAACACTTTAAAAAAAAAGCTTTATCATATTTTCAGCAGCCTGGTGTTCCTAGTAGCTGTTCACGGCTTGTTACTTGGCGACGGTAGTGTCACCTGCTTACTGGCGTCACAGACGCTGAAGCTGGCAGTTGGTACTACTAAGGGATTTCTGTTCTTTCGGGAAATTTTATTTGCATTTTCTAACGTTCATTTGACTCTCCCGTGTACGTTATTATCAAGATACACATTGTTATTGTATTGTAATTCGCATTCATTACTAGGCGAGGCAGACCTGGTGACACAGAATATAGGGGCCTCTTGTATGGTGGCCCCAGAATGCAGGGGCCTCTTGTATGACGACATCGAGCATGCGTAAGTGACCAAGGCTCTGTCCTGGCTGGTTTAGCAGAATGATACACACAGTGTGGCGGTGACGGACTTTGCAAGATAGTGAGGTGTTTGCTACGTCATCAGTGGGTTCAGCTCTTGGGAAAAATCCAGTGTCACCCAGGCTGACGTGGATAGGCTGCACAGGGCATGCGGGGGTGAGATGCAATGAGGTAGCCGATCGTGTTGGTAGTAGCGTTATTGCAACAGATGTGATCCCTATGGGCAAGGCGGATATACTGAAGAAGGTGGCCGAGGAACTGGTGCAGGCAGAGGAAAAGGGCGTATGTTTATATATAAAATCTACAGAGGATGAAGGATACAGGTGTGGGGGGGGGGGTAGGAAGAGCAGGGTGGCTGGCTGATAGAATTCCAGGTTGCCAGACACCGAAAGCGGAGCGTGTATGGGCGTACCCCGAGAGAGATGATGCTGATCTCCCTAGATTCAAGATTCTTCATTAAATTTTTGTTTTCTAGCCAGAGAGAGAGAGAGAGAGGAGAGAGAGAGAGAGAGAATAGCCAATTTAAGTTGGATTTTCCCTTAACGTTATTACGAACTAACCCCTATTATTCTAATACGATGCAAAGCTAGAAAACTCGCCTAAGATTGTGATTGAAGACCTCTGTTCTTGGCCCACAGTTCTTAAAACAGCTCGAAGTACTTTCTTGTGTTTCTATACCTGATAGATTAACCTTGTCGACAATGTCAATCAAAAGCCATCTTCCACAGGACACATGTTCATAATAATGGCGGACATTTAACATGAATTTATTATGAAAGAAGGACATCGTTGACCTCTCATCTTTACAGTGTTAGAGAAGCAGTCGGTTCTGTGTATGTTGCCTATGAAATATGTGCGTTCTAAATATACATCAGTAATTTATGACACATCCCATACATGCCGTGATGAAATATTCATATCTTTTGGTGTCATCTAGCGATAGTTACGTCCAAATAGTATTGATTGTGCAAATTATCATGATTTATTTCTGAAAGTTTTTTTTCATACCTGTGAGTAGTATATAACAGAAGTACGTACAATGCCAATAGTTCGTAAAAAAAACAACATATCACATACACGATGTAATCAGATACATTTTGTTTCATATTTTTATAATGTGCTTTTAAAACCTTAGCGAAAACCCTATCGGGTAATATTAATGAATTTATTTTGAACATTATCTATTTTCAATCTATTTAAATAAAATCAATTATCTATATTCAATCTATCTATTCAATTCAATAATGAACTGCGATTAATTAACTAATCTCAATCACAGCTTTCCAGATATCCGTACGTAGTTTGCTTATATATATATATAAACGCGAATACATTTATTAATATTATTCTATACAAAACACCTTCCGTCCCTATAAATACACCAAAGTGCGCATTAAAAAAAACTTCTTGATTGAAAATAACAGACTATTTTCTCTTTCTTTCATTTCTTCGGAGAAAATTAGTCAGTTTTTTCCCCCTCTCACGAAGGAGTAAGTAAGGATTTCTGGGACACCGGAAGTCTAACAACTTTGTGTAGGCGGGAATTACGCTAAACTGGCTAGTAATTGCGGCTTCAGATAGCATATGTTCAAATAATAGACCTTTTAAGAAAAAAAAACTGTATCTTGCAGCAGTTCTATACTACATTTTGAAAATTATAATAAAGCATGATCAATGAAGCTATACAGTGTAAAAAATGGGGATAGGGGAAGAGTTCTAATAGTCTGAGGTGAAAAAGTGCTAATATTTTGTAAATTGAATATATATATATATATATATATATATATATATATATATATATATATATATATATATATATATATATATTCAGTAAATGAATAAAACCATATAGCTTCCATACAGAACTTTGCACAAGGTAATCTTCCAACTTTTACCAACATTTCGACCTCTTAACGAACATACCAGTAATTGCATTCGTTAAACAGATGGGGCGGTATTCCGTCGTGGTTTTTGCTGGGGTCTGTAGACAGCTGGTGATTATGCTACTGTTACTCACCGTTGCAGTTTCCTTCAAAACAAAGCTACAGAACAGTTTCGCTTGCCCCCTTTCATACCTGTACTTTTAGTATTAAGATTTTATGTACCTGATTTAGATGGCACCTGTTCACTGCAGGCAATAGCTGGACTCGAATATTTTTTCTGGATACAGTGGCAGATTATCTGTTAGGCCGGACAGATAAGGGGTCCAACGTTTAGAAAGAAAAAGCTTGGAAAGAACAGATCAATGTTTTAGACATTTTTTTTCCAGGAGGTGAACTGAATAGATCGGAGTGAGCAAGACCCTCATTAAATATAGTCGGGGGGGGGTCTTGGGTGGTGGTTAATCTGCGCTTGCGCGCACACAGACAGACTGACAGGCAAGCAGACAGACAGACAGACAGGTAGGTAGGTATGTAGACAGACAGACAGACAGACAGACGGATGGATGGATGGATGGATGGATGGATGGATGGATAGATAGATAGATAGATAGATAGATAGATAGATAGATAGATAGATAGATAGATAGATAGATAGATAGATAGATAGATAGATAGATAGATAGATAGATAGATGTTCGATCGGGCTGCAGCAGCTGTAATACTTAAATAAACTTCATGAAAACCGCGCTGATCTAATCATGTTGGCCCAGAAGAGACTTTAGTCACGCTTCGAAATTACGTTTCTCCCTTTTTCTTTGTTACATTGCATAATTTATGATTATTATTATTATTATAGCTTTCTAAGACGCGTGTCAAATAGTTAAAGAGGTCACTAATAGTGAGCTTGGCTTGATAGGTAATTTATAGGTAAATGGGAGTACTAGGCATATGTGAAGCTCTTGCTATAGAAGCTCCCCCAACCGCACCTACCAACATAACATAGAATAACACATACAAAACCATAAGATCGAAAGACAAACCTGGATAGTTTCGAATACTCACTGGCAATGTAGAAAGCCTTCCCGTGGCTGTTTTAAGGCTTTCAACTTAAACTTTGATTTCTTTGTAAAGGTGCGACAAAGTTTTCATTACTTGCATTCTTGGAAATACTATTTTAAAATCTCTCTTTCTCTCTCTATCTCTCTCTCTCTTTCTCTCTCTCTCTCTCTATAAAGGGCAGAATGTCAGACGGGCCTGCGTGCCCAATTCTTAACCCTTTTGAAATAAAGATCAATCAATCTCTCTCTCTCTCTCTCTCCATAACTCGCCAGCCGTTAAGCTCTAAAAGGACACAGTTCTAAAAGTAACTTGTTAGATCTTGTTAGAAATTATTTTATTTTAACGAATGTTAAAGAATATATGTTAGAAGAACTCTACTGAAAATGATGTATTTTTGTTTCTGTATAAGCTTTTCATAAATGCCTTTGAATGTAAATGCTACAGAAGAGTTCTTCAAATATCATGGGCACAAAAAAGAAAAAAAAATATAATAATACTACAAGAACTTAATATTGAAGAAGGCTGGCTAGTAAAGAGGATTAAAGAGAGAAAACTTAAATATTTTGGACACATTAAACGTCATGATAATCTAGAGAAAACCGTCTTGGAAGGGTACATAATGGAAAAAAGAAAAAGAGGAAGACCAAGGCGAAGATGGCTGCAAGATATCGTTGATGATCTGCAAATGGATGCATCAGCAGCAGGCCATCTTGCTCACAGCCGAGAGGCCTACAGGAGTGCTGTTAGGGAGGCAAAGTTCCGCGAAGGATATGCAAATGAATGAATGAATGAATATGCCCGCGTCTGCGTGCGTGTGTGCACGCGCTATTTTATTATGTTAATTATTTATTCTCTTATATTGTGAATGTAATAGTTTAATTCTGAACTCTTTTAATATGTTTTTCCCTCATATAATTTGTATACCTGTATTAAATCGTGAGAGGGAGAATGAAAGATGGAGCGATGAAGGGCAGAATGTAAGACGGGCCTGCATACCCAATCCTTTACCGTTTAAAAATAACGATCATTCATTCATTCTCTCTCTCTCTCTCCCTCTCTCTCTCCTGGTCACCTATGCATAACTCCGCGGGTGAATCCTTCAACGCATTTACGAAAAAGAATAACGGCAACAGATTATAGGACAGGGGCAACAAAACAGATCATGTGCCCTTTTTCAGTTGTCTGCATCACTCAGCAGGAACACTAGAGCTGGTTATACATGGTGCGCAATTCCTCCTCTGCATGAATCATCGGAGCGAAACGAAGCCGTGAAATTCTTTCACCCCTTGAGAACATCCTCACAGACACTCGATCACTACAGCGATACTTTGCTTTCTTTGGCAGAAGTCACGAGCCACGAAGAAGGAGATGGTATGTCTGGCTTTAATATCGTTAAATAAAACAGTGGCCTCCATTATTTATTTAATTTGTTTCCTCCCTTCTTTCTTGTTCATGCTTCGTACATGGGCCGTGAAATATCTGGAAATAAACCCCGCAAGACCTGTCAGCAGCGTGAAGGAAAAAATAAACAAGGCACCTGGTATAATTCACGAGGAAGAACATCCATTTCCGAATATTACGACTTCCACGTCGAAACAGGGACGTTTGCCAAAAGTGTCAACTTTGTGTACGAGGTGGGCGTATGTACGCGTGGGAGAGTAGATGAGCAGTTTTTGGTGTTTTTTTTTTTTAAACTTTGCAATTTGAAATTTAACGCTTTCCTCAATCAACTGTCAAGTAGGTTTTACTTCCCTCATGTTTTTGGTTTTTTTTTGTAGCTTCAAAATTTAACACTGCGCACCGCCATCTTTCTAAGTAGAGCATGTTTTTTTTTTTTAAGAAGCGTTTTAAATAGTCACGTGACGTTAGAATGCAAAAGGGAGTGCTCAGCATCCTTTAATGTCGTCTAGGTGCAGCCCGTCACCGGTCCGTCTAACATTACGACAGAGGATTAAAAAAGTAAAGGAAATCTGAAAATTATGCCGGTAACCGAAACGAAAGGAAGCTGACAACACGTTCGCAAATGCTGATGGGTAGTTCGAACACGCACAGTGCGGCGGCCTGATCTTTGTTTAGTTGACGCCAAGGTCAAATAAACATTATTTTAATTAAGTAATTTATATATATTAATAAAATTAATTAATTTAGACAAAATTGTACACATTATACACTTCTTTAATTGTAGAAATTTCCTTTCCGCCAGCTGCTTTACTCATATCTCCCTCCTTCTTTATCCCATTTTCTTTCATCCACATATATACTCTTTTTTTTCTTTCTCATTCTTCCCTCCACACTTTTTCTCCCAAACTCTCTCTCTCTCTCTCTCTTAACGGCAGAATGTAAGACGGGGCTGCGGGCCCAATTCTTTACCCTTTAAAAATAAAGATCATTCATTTATTCAATCTCTCTCTCTCTCTCTCTCTCTCTCTTACAGATTCTCTCCCAAATTCTGTCGCCAACCGTTCCCACTCACTCACTCACTCGCTCGCCCGCCCACCCACCCACCTACCCACCCACCCATCCTCTCACTCGCTCACTCACTCACTCACTCACTAATTCACTCGCTCGCCCACCCACCCACCCACCTACCCACCCACCCACCCTTCCTCTCACTCACTCACTCACTCACTCGCTTTTCTTTTGTTAAAGTTCCAAACTTCCGCATCTAAACTCAGGCCGTTAACACCCAGATATCTGCAAGAACACAATATACCAAGTGCAAATTTCTTAACCAGCCACTGTTGTTCTGCATGAATCTTAACCTTTCTTCCTCTACGCGTGCCTGCATATCTGTCCTTAGCAAGCAGAGCATTAAAGAACTGCTGCTAGGTTGGGATCTGTAAACGTGAAAGTAAACCCAGTTAGGCGTATAAAAAAAAACGATGGTAATAAGGAATTTATGACAAAAAAAAAGTAACGTTTGAGGGGAAAGAGAAAAAGAAACTATGTTACGTGGCGAAGAGTAAAGGTAAAGGTAAATGGAATGCTTCCAGAAATTTGAAATAAAGTGGTATTACAGTAGAAACTAAGCGAGAAAATTAGCGTCAGTTGTACAGTAAGGTAGTAGTTGTTGTAGTTATATATGTAGTAGTAATATTAGTAGTTCCAGAATGGATCCAGATTAAAATAGGCGTGAAACAATGATGTATATTATCTCCCTTGCTTTTTGAAATGCCATAGAATTCACAACGAAAAAATATTGCACGGGTAAAAGGGGAATTGATTAGGTACATGGGACCCAACTGGAAGATCTTGATTTTTCAGATGAACTCTTATCAGTGACGATGTGGGTTGGATGCAAGAAAAGAACAGATACCCTGTCTTCACTGGCTAAGCAAAACACGACTTGAAATTAACAAGGAAAAAACAAAAGTAATGAAACTTCCCATTAATCAAGAATGAAAAATATACGTAGTAGGAACAGCTGTTGAAGAAGTACAGCAATTTGCATACTTCGCCAGCTACATAGACCAGGATGGTCACACCAGAAAAAAGTTAGAATTAGAAATGCAAAAGCAGCACTGACCTTAAAGAATCTTGAGAGAATATGGCTTTCAAAAGATATAAGCAAAAAAAAAAACAATCCAAGATTATTCAATTCAAATGTAACATCCACCTTCATTTATGCATGCGAAATCTGGAAAACAGCTAAAGAAATAGGCAACAAACTAGACTCTTTTGAAAACACATGTCTAAGGAAAATACTCAGGTATAAAGTGGAACGAATTCAAGAACAGCGCAGAGATAAGACATGTGAGCAAATATCAATCTGTCTCACGGGAGATCAGAAAAAGGAGACGTATATCGGTCATGTGACGAGAAGGATGTAAGATGTAAGTAGTAGTAGTAGTAGTAGTAGTAGTAGTAGTAGTAGTAGTAGTAGTAGTAGTAGCAGTAGTAGTAGCAGTAGTAGTAGTAGTAGTCGAGGCTGAAGCATAGGCAGCAATAATGGTAGTTATTGTAGCAGTAATATAAGGTTGTCGCAACGGTAGTGGTGGTAGTAGTTGCAGTAATTGTTGTAGCAGTAGAAGCAGCATTATTATTATTATTACTATTATTATTATTATCATCATCAGCAGTAATAGTAGTAGTGGTATTATTAGCAGCAGCAGCAGTAGTAGTAGTAAAGTAGTAGAGTAGTGGTAGTAATAATGCAAGTAGTAGCATCAGAAACATTACTATATAGTAGTAGTAGTAGTATCAGAAGCATTAGTATATAGTAGCAGTAGTAATAGTAGTAGATTACCGGGGTAGGATTATCCCCTATCAAATGAGAAGACGCCTCCTTACATCCGTCAGTCTACGGGACACCTTTGGGCAAGGTGAAATACCCGTATAGCCCCCCGATCAAGGTGACGTGAAGCCATGGGAGCAGGTGGTTGATGGAATGGGAGAGCAGCTGACAGATAATGTTGGTTATGGTCACCATTCTATGATGGTAGTCAAATGATCTCATTGTAGGGACAATGGTTACGATCACTGACTAGTACAATCACTTCCCGGAAGGAAAACAATGGCAAACTACCTTCTGGAAATATACCAAGAAACCCAAACAGCAACATGGAAGGTCAGGTAGGAAAAAGATCTGGTGGCGAGTCCCCCAGGCCATATAGATCTATTTCAACACTGGGGAAGAGTGTGAGACAGAGGTCAGTACTAGTAACTATGATGACGGACAAAAAGTCCTGACGGTGTTAATAAGGAAAACCCCTGCATCAAACTAAAAAAGAAAAATAAGAGTAGGAACATGGAATGTGAGAAGTATGTATGAGGGAAAGTATCAAATAATAAGTGACGAGATGAAAAGAATGGGGATACACATTTTGGGAATCTGCGAACATCGATGGAAAGGATCAGGACACTTCAAGAGCGAGCATGATAATATCTTTATATACTCTGGTAGAGAATTAGGAGGAAAGAATGGAGCGGCTTTTTACTTGGACAAATTAACATCAAAAGTATTACTAAGTTACAGTAAAGTAAGAGAACACAGTTTTGTAGGATTAGACCTCGAAAAAATCGTAGACAAATCACTTTAGTGAGACGTGAGAGAAAGAAAAATCACAAGAGAATTACCTGGGATTCGAACACGGACTCCAGTAGGACGAGCAGCCGTCTAGCCATGAGAGAACAGCTTACTATCGACTTAACCAACTAGTACCCCCCCCCCCAACAAAAAGGTGTTTTTTGACATAGTCTTTAGTAACTGTTCAATGCACACGAGGGATCGTGACACCCGAAAAGAAACGAGGTCGTGATATAGAAATTCCGTAACTTAGATTCTGTCTCTCTAGAAGTTACCAACTTTTAGACAAACATACACAGGGTCTCCTGTTATATCTGGTACAAGCTTGAACAACAATAACAAACGAATTAATACTTATTACATTAAGTTAGTTTCAGGTATTGTTTTAAGGAAACATTTTTTTATAAATAGGAAACTACGAAGCTTTGGTACGGTAAAGTAAGAGAACACAGTTTTGTAGGATTAGACCTCGACAAAATCGTAGACAAAGCACTTTAGTGAGACATGAGAGAAAGAAAAATCACAAGAGAATTACCTTGGATTCGAACACTGACTCCATGGCTATGTCGATAGTACGCTGTTCTCTCGTGGCTAGACAGCTGCTCGTCCTACCGGAATGGGAAAAAAGAAAGAGAGGAAGACCAAAGGGAAGATGACTGCAAGACATCGTTGATGATCTGCAAACGGATGCATCAGCAATAGGCCATCTTGCTCACAACCGAGAGGCCTACAGGAGTACTGTTAGGGAGGCAAAGTTCCGCAAGGGACATGCTAATGAATGAATGAATGAATTATGCAAAGATTGGTACAGAAAGAGCAAAAGATGAAGGACATGTTGTGGGGAAATTTAGCATAGGACATAGACATGAGGCAGGTGACAATCTAATGGCGTTTTACATGGAAAATGAGCTGATGATCGCTAACACACTGTTTAAACAACATCCAAGAAGACTTTACACATGGACATCACCTGATGGGAAAACTAAGAATAAAATAGATTACATTTTAGTGCAAAGAGGGTGGAGGTCAAGTATAACATCAGCACAAACGTTACCAGGTGATAACTGTGACAAGGACCATGAGTTGTTAGACATGGAGATAAAGATAAAAAAGATAGGAGATCAAGATCACTTACAAAAATACAAGAACAATACGGTATAGAAGTGAAGAACCGTTTCGAAATCCTGATAGCTGTACACGAAGAGATGACACCAGATGAATTGGCCACGCAGGCCAGATATATCTTAATAACAACAACTAAAGATGTGGTTCCAGTAAAGAAAACCAAAAGAATGGAAGGCACACTAGAACTGATAAAACAACATAGAGAAATGAAGACACAATGGAAAATGACAAACAACAACAAAGAGAAATATAAATCTTTAACAAAAGAAGTAAGAAGAAACATAAGAAAAGACAAAAAACAATGCATACAAGATTGTTGTGAAAGAATAGAAGGACATCAGAAGTGTGGAAGAGATAGTGAAATGTTTAAAGAAATGAAGACGTTGACGAGAAATGTCACACCTGAGCTAAATGTAATATGTGACGAGATGGGGAAGACCTTGACAGAGACAGAGGAATTTCTAGAAAGATGGAAGGAATATTGCAGAGGAATGTATGAAACAACCGACTGTGAAAGCAGAAATCAACAGTGTGAATTATTATTGGAGGAGAAAGAACCCGAATCGACAATTGAAGAAGTTTTATGGGCAATAAAGAATCTGACAAAAATGGTAAATCACCAGGATGTGATGAGATAACAACTGAACTTATTAAAGCAAGAGGAAAGGAATGTGCAACAATCTATCATGCACTATGTAAAAAGATATTGCATTCAAGTATTTGGCCAAAAGAATGGAGAAGAACTGTGTTCATACCACTGCCAAAAAACGGTAACTTGAAATTATGCACAAACTACAGAACTGTTGCCCTGATTAGTCATGTCAGTAAAATTCTGTTAAAAATCATAATGGGTAGACTTCGTAAGAAAATAGAAGAAGTCAATATGGTCTAAGATGATTTTAGGGAAGGAAGAGGATCAAGAGATCATATATTCAATATAAGATTAATAATAGAGAAATGCAGAGAGTTTAATGTGAATCTATATTTATCCTCTATAGACTACTCAAAGGCATTTTGTACAACACCAGAAACTTTGGGAAAAAATGGAAAAAATGGGATTTCAACACATTTGATACAATTAATATTACTGCTGTATCTAGACCAACAGGCAGCAGTAAGAATAAATGGTGAAACAACAACTTGGTTTGACATAAAGCAAAGGGTTAGTCAGGGGTGCTTTACTTATTTAACTTGTATACTGAAAATATAATGAGGAATGTTAGAGAAGATGTAGACAATGAATATTACGATGCCATAACAATTGGAGGTTAAGAAATACCAGAGATTAGATATGCTGATGACACAGTATTACTGTCCACAACACAAAAAGGAATAGGAAAACTAATTATGTCAGTCCATAAGAACAGCAAAGAGCAGAACCTCTATCTTAATGCGAAGAAAATTAAATTGATGACAACTGACAAAACAGATAAGACAGCTTAAATATGTATCAATGAGAAAAAACTGAAAGAAATGGAGATTTTTTAATATCTTGGATCATTACTAACTAATAATGAAGATACAATACGGGAAATTAAAAGGAGGACATCTGTTGCTCTTCATAAAGTAAAAAACTAAATAATCTGTGGAGAGGAACAGACAGAACTACAAAAATACGATTTTTAAGGGCATGCATCTTTCCCATCGAAACATATGCCTGTGAGACCTGCACACTTAAAACAACTGAAAAACACATTTTTTGTGTTCGATACTGGAGTGAATTGAACTCATTGATATTTGACTGAGGAGTCAGTTTTTTTAAAATATCAAATTACATGTATATACCCTTTCGAGAACCTTCCTACAGAACTGTGTCCAAAACAAGCCAAACAAAATAATGGTGCGATAATTTGTATCCTGGAAAAAATCCCCTAAAAACCAGAAGAATTAAAGAAAAGAATATGTGTTCTAAAATAACCTAGGATTTTCCGGGGAGGTGAGAGAGAGAGAGAGAGAGAGAGAGAGAGAGAGAGAGAGAGAGAGAGAGAAGAGGAGAGGAGAGAGAGAGAGAGGGTGGGGGGAATATTTGGAATGTAATTTAGTACAAGGATATAAAAAAAGAGGGGACATAAATGTAGCTTTTGAAGGTAGGAAAGCTATTTTACACATATGATCGGCGTCATTACTAAAAAAAAAAAAAAACGCTGACGGAAAGGGAACAATGGTTTTCTATGTTGGGAGGCTATAGCAGTTTAAGGAAGGGATCAACCGGTTTTACCACCGCAAGTGATACGCGATCCCGCGCACCTTTCTCAGATCGTCAAGGTAGAACGGATTTGAACTTTCGAATATCGTTCATTGCCGGATCGAAAAGGAGTGATGATACCCGCATTCTTTTACCTTTATGAGGCGTGTCTCCAAGAAGGAAATGCTATTATTGAGTGTATGTAGTAATAAATACCACAGGGGGAACAGAAGTAAGGGTAGACCAAAGGAGACATGGAGAAGAACAACAGAGCGGGTGTTAAGCAACAGAGGGCTCACTTGGAGAGGCGCGGAAAGGAAGGCAAGGGACAGGCGCTTATGGAAAACCCCTGAGGAAGCCCCATATTCCTTGGGCACCTAAGGTTCTGAGAGAGAGAGAGGGGGGGGGGAAGAGAGAGAGAGAGAGAGAGAATAATACTGTACTCCCATTTTTGTTACTCTTCTTCCTCGAGCTGAAATGGCCGACTCGACTTTTCTCGGAGAGAATGTACTGGGGGCCAAGCATCAGCAGTGTTTGGTAAGAGTTCTCGTCGGTGCTACGGAGTTAGTGCACTGATCTGAGATCTTTTGTGAGCGGAGGAGTTCGGAGCATATATGGATTTGTCCTCAGCGCATATTAACATTTTTAAAAAGTTATACTTATTTCACTGCACTAGATATATATATATATATATATATATATATATATATATATATATATATATATATATATATTTATAAATGTATAAATACACAGACAGAAAGGAAGGAAGGAAGGAAAGGAAAGGAAGCAGGGAGAAAAGCCAACATTTTTTTAAAGCATCTACATAACGAAACAATAAAAACAACATAGGGAGTTAAATTATACACCTTTATACGGTAGACGTTAACACCACTCTGTCACTCATAATTCACTCTCTTGTTTTGTTTGTTTGTTTGTTTGTTTTTTCCTTTCGCATGCAAAGGATAAACTGAAAAACAACTTCTGAAATACAAATCAACGCACACTCCGAATCGGAGCAAACTAAAATTACTTTGCTATTTTCAGGAATGCGCTGAAAACGAGTGCTAGGTAGCTGTGGACTCCAAGATCAACAGTTGCTGCTTTCATCAAATCTCTTGAAGATGTCACACGGAACATTGCGCCTGGGGTATTATTTTCAGACCCCCAAAGGCAGGTTCTGAGGATGAACACCCGTGGGTAACGGTGAACATGAAATTGCCCCCTCCTGTTACTACACTGAGATGTATCCTCTAAATGCGTCCTGTACTGTCCTATGTGGCAAACGGGCAACAGAGTAGATCCGAAACATTGTCTGGCTATTTTTAGAATGTGTATATAACCCAAAAAAAATGTGTATGCAACGAAAAACAAACAACATTTGCCAGGAACAAACAGTAATTTCAAATCCTCATAAATTTATGTCGCCTCATTTTAATATTCATGGAGTGTGTTTTCTTAGCGTAGAAAGAGAGAGAAAAACAAAAAAAGAAAGAGCATTTTGAGAATATGAGAAGCAGCAAATCTTAGAACGTCTGTCAAACCGTACAGTCTCAAATGCTCTGTTCAGAATATCAGGACACTTCCTTCCAGCTATGCCCCCCCCTACCTTCTAAATTAATATTCAAAGCTGAGTGACATAACAGATAACAGGTTTCCAGAAATGGCTCTCATTGTATATTGTGCTCCTACAATCTGGTCACTAGTAGAACACGTGGCATTTTTACAGGTATGCTTGTGAGAGATTTTTGAGAAGACTGAAATGGAACTACCTATTGTTCGCCCCCCCCCCCCTTTTCTGTGTGTAAGGTAAGGTTAGACAAACACGGTCCCTTCTCTGCCACACGGGACATTCAACAAGATGTAGGTAAATCAAAACACAGACAGGGGAAACCTGGACTTCCCAGGCTCGCAGCCACTCTCTTGAAAGGTGAAGGTCATGCATAGTTGATTTACGGTCTTTCGCGTAATAATAAGGCACCTCTAAATTAAGAAAAATAAATGCGTTATTGGTAGTGAAAATAAATGGATAACATAAAAGATATATGGTTTCTGTGTGGTGAAAGAGCTTAAAATTTATGACAAGGTCGAAGGAAGGACTGCTTTTTCTGACACGCCTCTACGATGCAGTTAAATGAACAATTTTTAATATAAGGTTATGCGGAGATACCATCATCATCATCATCATCATGTGCCTACTGCAGAACGAAGGTTGGCGGTAATGAATCTCCAGTTCCCTCACTCCCTCGCCTTGATGGGGGTACTCAGCCAGGCTGCATCCTGTCCGTTCTTGTAGGTTTATCTCCTTTCCGTTCTTGTATGTTTATCTCCTGTCCGTTCTTGTAGGTTTATCTCCTTTCCGTTCTTGTATGTTTATCTCCTTTCCTTTCTTGTAGGTTTATCTCCTTTCTGTTCTTGTATGTTTATCTCCTTTCCGTTCTTGTATGTTTATCTCTTTTCCTTTCTTGTATGTTTATCTCCTGTCCATTCTTGTATGTTTATCTCCTGTCCGTTCTTGTATGTTTATCTCCTGTCCGTTCTTGTATGTTTATCTCCTTTCCGTTCTTGTATGTTTATCTCCTGTCCATTCTTGTATGTTTATCTCTTTTCCGTTCTTGTATGTTTATCTCCTTTCCATTCTTGTATGTTTATCTCCTTTCCGTTCTTGCATGTTTATCTCCTTTCCGTTCTTGTATGTTTATCTCCTTTCCATTCTTGTATGTTTATCTCCTTTCCATTCTTGTATGTTTATCTCCTTTCCATTCTTGTATGTTTATCTCCTTTCCGTTCTTGTATGTTTATCTCCTGTCCGTTCTTTTATGTTTATCTCCTTTCCGTTCTTGTATGTTTATCTCCTTTCCGTTTTTATAGGTTTATCTCCTTTCCGTTCTTGTAGGTTTATCTCCTTTCCGTTCTTGTAGGTTTATCTCCTTTTCGTTCTTGTATGTTTATCTCCTGTCCGTTCTTGTAGGTTTATCTCCTTTCCATTCTTGTATGTTTATCTTCCCGTCCAGACCTCTGTCTCCCTCTTGGTATTTTTTTTTCCTTCAATCTTTTCTTCCAGCATGGTCTCCTTTTGATATGGCCAAAGTATTTTGTTTTCTTCATCCTTATTTCTTTGATAAGTTCACATTGCACTTGAAGCTGTTCTAAAATTCGTGCATGTGTTCTTTTCATTCTCCAGGTTATATGGCCTAGTTTTCTGTAGAACCACATTTCTGCTGCGTTAATCTTCGTGGAGTTACGTTTCCGTGGTAAAAGAAATACACCGCATGCATGTAAACTTTAATTAAGAAGTCCTGGCTAATCCCCAGATGGAAGATACAGCGTATCTTCTAGTTACCAGAAACGATGGATAAATGCCTTTTTTTTTTTTTTTTTGTAAAGTCGAGTGCTGATTTTTCTGACTCCATAGAAACATTGTACAAATAGCTTATTTCAATGTCTGAACCAGTGTGAGAGGGGGGAGGGGGAGGGAAGTTTAAATAATGAAAGAATGAAGAACAGGAGACAAAGAAGATATTTTAGTAGCAACCGGAAGCAAATGAATAGCTGAAGGAAAATAATACTTGTACTTGTAACTGTAAATGCGAGCTGGTGTTCTTTGCAGCCGATGCTGTAGAGATGTTGAGGCACAGCATCGTATCGGCGCGGGGAGTGGGTTATGGCGGCTACCTTTTTTTTTCAGTCCCGGTGTACAGCTAAAAAGCAGGGGTGGGGGGTGTGCAGTGGTTCTTTAGCAGACTCCACCACCATGAGGAAAATAATAAGGAAGTTGAAGTTTCATGTACAGCAGACCCTCCCCCGCCCCCGACCCCCTGATTCATCGCTCGCGGTGATTCACTTCATCCCTTCGCCCGTTTTTCAATTATAACCACACCCCCCCCCCCCCGACTGGCTGATCGGTTGGTTCACTATTTCATTACCCCCCGAAGCGGGCAAATGGATGCTCCTTTTGAGATTGAAGTACTACGTCTCTCTCTTAAGAATAAAAATATTTAAAGGTACGCTAATGTTCACCGTAATACTGTTCGAAAAAAAACAATATATTGTATATTTAACAGTTTTTGTTGTTTATTGGTTTTCTTACGCATGTGCAAGCTTAAAAAGCAGGGGGATGTGCAATGCTTCTTTAGCAGACTCCATTGCCATGAGGAAAATAATAATAATCTCCAATCAGCGATTTTTTGCCATTCGCCGGTGATGTGGTCCCTAACCTGGTCAGTAGGTGGAGGTTTCCTGTACTGTACAGTTCATTTTCTCACCACCACCACATACATACATACATACATATACACACATACATACTTACATACATAAACAAATATACACAGATATACAGATATACATACATGCATACACACATACATACATTCACACATACATACACACATACATACATACATACATACATACACATATACATACATACATCTTTCACCCACCACCAACACACAGAAAGAACCAACACGACAGGGCTGACTTACCATTGCCATAGCAACTTGTCTGGCAAAAGAAAGCATATCCGTGGGGCTAACAACTCCACTCTCCATACATCCGCTCTCCTGCACCACTGTGTACGTAATTTCAGTGGGTCCGTCCGAGCTTTTTCTGAGGTCACCTTCCAGTCGGCATTTTCTGGGGACAAACAAAATGTTTTCCAGGTCAGCTAAGCTCGGGAGAAAGGAAAAAAAACAACTCTCTAGAAGAGGTGAGTTAATATTCGTGATTATCGCTTGTTTGGAAATACAAAATTCACTTCTGTTTTTTTGTTTGTTTATTTCTGCAGATTAGTTGGATGTTTTATCTCGCTTACTGTGGGTCTGAAAATATTGACAGCTTGTGCAAAATTAACTTATCAAAGATAAGGGAACAGGCGTAAATAACTTATCACTAGAAGATATCAAGGGAAAGAACAAAGTAACCAACTTACATCTGCTGCACCATGCAAAAGCTTTTATTCCTCGTAGTAAAAAAATACCCAAGTTAAACAGGGATCTGGCTGGCTGAGTGGTTAACCTCTCGGTCTGTTAATCCGATGGTACTGGGTTCAAGTCGCCGCACTGGGGATTTTTTTCTCTGGTACCACCACACCAAAAAGACCCCGGGTGTTCACCAAGCCCCTAAAAACGGGTAGCAGAGAAATCTAGGAAGGTAAATGCAGCCAGGCATGATACTGACCATATCACGCTTTCTTGTGCCGAAGGTCTTGGAAATACGGGCCCAACACCGTATCCTCCATGCTGCCTTAATGGCATATGAAAACAGGGATTTTATATTTTACCTTTACAAGGTTAACTGGGCATCTTACAACAGCAGGCAGCAGTCAGATCACTAGTCTACACAGGAAAACTTCTCGGGCAAAAGATGCAAGCCAGAAGGAGAGTACAGTTATAGTATCGGAGAGTACAGTTATAGTATCGGAGAGTACAGTTATAGTATCGGAGAGTACAGTTATAGTATCGGAGAGTACAGTTATAGTATCGGAGAGTACAGTTATAGTATCGGAGAGTACAGTTATAGTATCGGAGAGTACAGTTATAGTATCGGAGAGTACAGTTATAGTATCGGAGAGTACAGTTATAGTATCGGAGAGTACAGTTATAGTATCGGAGAGTACAGTT
This sequence comes from Achatina immaculata, assembly GCA_009760885.1. Lineage (NCBI taxonomy): Eukaryota > Metazoa > Mollusca > Gastropoda > Stylommatophora > Achatinidae > Lissachatina > Lissachatina immaculata. Next base: position 14,023,351 of record CM019702.1, read on the forward strand.
ATAGTATCGGAACGCGTTCTCATTGAGCTGCGATAACTGAGCTAAAGGTCATGACGTCGGAGACAAACCTGAGGGCGTGGTCATCTGATCAAGATGAAAGGATCAACGCGGGGCAGGCGCAGAGAAGCTGCACATTTAAACGCAAGTGCAGAGTGAGTGAGCTTGCAGTGCCTGACAAATGCAGAGTGAGTGAGCTTACAGTGCCCGACAAATGCAGAGTGAGTGAGCTTACAGTGCCCGACAAGTGCAGAGTGAGTGAGCTTACAGTGCCCGACAAATGCAGAGTGAGTGAGCTTGCAGTGCCTGACAAACGCAGAATGAGTGAGCTTACAGTGCCCGACAATGCAGAGTGAGTGAACTTACTGTGCCAGACACCGACGATGAAAGATTTGTATTAAGGTAAAAAAAAAGTTATGAAAGAAGTTTCTAAGAAAAAAATGACACCCTGCAGCCATCGTTAATATTCTGACACCCACCTGCGTCAATGCTGCCTGCAAAGGAAAGCAAAATAAATGTTTTTATCCAGTTAACATTCCTTAGATGTATAATAATAAGGGGAGAACTTGAAAACATCGTAACATCAGGAAAGATAAAACGGAAAGAGAAGGCAGGAGGCTACCAACAATCTAACTGGATGGCACGATAAAGTCACAAACTGAGCTGATTTAAGTATCAAGGATCGAGATCAGCGTGGAGGAGCACGATCGTCGACGCCTGCTAGCGGGACATTTTATGATGATGACATGTTTTCATAATCTGTTCCAGCCTTACACTATCGCCAAGGCCTAGAAGCACTGACTGTAACCTCCCCCACCCCCACCCCACGCTGTTTTGTTAAGTGTCTAGGTCTCACGGGCATATGTTGTGATGGGAAAGATGCATGCCCTTAAACATCTTATTTTTTTAGTTCTGTTTGTTCCTCTCCACAGCTTAAGTACTTGGCAGTCTGCTGTTCTTAAATTAGTTCTGTAATTTTGCTTTGTAGTTCTTCTCATAAGCATTTTTAAAAGTGTTCTTTAGGATTAAGAAGCTGGCGATGGCTGGGACACGTGCCCTGGATGACTGACGACTCACTACCAAAAGCAGCACTAAGATGGACACCACAGGGGAACAGAAGTTAGGGTAGACCAAAGGAGACATGCAGACGAACAACATAAAGGATGTTGAACAATAGAGGGCTCACTTGGGCAAGAGCGGAAAAAAGGCAAAGGACAAGCGCGGAAAAAAGGCAAAGGACAAGCGTTTGTGGTAAATCTTTGCGGAACACCCTATGTGCCTTGGGCATTTAAGGTTCAGAGAGACCCAGAGAGAGAGATGATATCTTCTTCCTGGAAAGTTATCTCTCACTCTGTTTTTTTTCTATCTCCATATTTTTTTCTCTCTTGATTCTTTCTGAGGCTCTCTGTGGTCTCTTTGCATCTCTGCCTCACTCTGTTTATCTGTCTCTCTGTTTGTTTCTATCTCTATCTTCCTCTATATTCCTGTCTGCTTCTCTGTCTCTTTTTGTATCTCTCTCTCTGTATCTGTCTTTTTATGTCTCTCTCTGATTCTCTCTCTGTCTCACTCTCGCTCTCTGTTTCTGCCTCTCTTTCTCTACCCTACTGTCTCTCTTTGTATTTCTCTCTGTATCTCTCTTTCCCCATTCCCTTCTGTTTCTCACCCACACAGGATGTCACTACCTTGACACTGGACTGGCTCTGAGTTAGGTTCACGGATTTAATAAACAATGTCTTGAATGGCACTTGCAGGTGTGTAGCACGGTTTACATCAAGCATGTATCATAATATATTCGTTTTGATTATATACGGTAAGAACAGAAATGAAGCCATCCGTGTAGTGAAAGGAAACTGAAAAAATTTAATAAGAAAAGATTAATGAAGAAAATAGGGTTTGTCTACAGTAAATACAAGTAAACATCAGGCTAATACAACAATACGTTAGTTACGATAGCCTAATACAACAATACATTAGTTACGATAGCCTAATACAACAATACATTAGTTACGATAGCCTAATACAACAGTACATTAGGTAGGATAGTCTAATATAACAATACATTAGTTACGATAGCCTAATATAACAATACCTTAGTTACAAAGGCCTAGTAATACAGTACATTAGTTAGGATAGCCTAATACAACAATACATTAGTTGGGACATCCTCATACAACAATACATTAGTTAGGACAGCCTAACACAACCATACATTAGGTAGGATAGTCTAATAATAATGAAATGTTTCAAGTTTTGAAGATTTACAGAAAGATGGACAGAAGAACATTGTGATTTTAAAATAGACGTGCTACCGATGTTGAAAGAATTAAGAACCCTGGCTCTAAAGTAAAATAAAGCCGGATTACTTTTAGAAACACCATTACCTGCGAGACTCTCACAACAATAATCGTAATATAATTTGGCCTAATTACGTTCCTACTGTTTTTAATTAGTTTAAACTGCTTGTCGACACGTGAGGGCTATTTATAGCCTTACATCGTCTCACGTGATTTTACTCTTGCCAATGTGAAACAAATTTGTGTGGACGATCTCAGGTAGCACAAGATGGTGTGTATTGTTTTGAGCTCTGCTTCTTGCAACGATAAGTGGACGCGCAGAGCTCGCTTCCTGCTCCCTACGCGCTCCAGTCAAAAGATATCAGGCTAAATGCTTGACAACTGTTTCATAAAGAGGCCGTGAGATTGATATAAGACCGGTGTCCTCATCTCAACAACCTGATTCTAACCGAAAAAAGTAAAATTTCTGTCATTTAATTTCCTAATGGTAGCTCAGTGTTAAAGCTATACTGACGCTGATTTGATCGAGGTATTACTTGCGCTGGTTTGACAGAGGTACACAGACGCTGATTCGATCGAGGTATTACTGACGCTGATGTGACTTAGTCTGATTTTACAGAAGTATTACTGAAGCTGATTTGATAAACTGACGCTGATTTGATAGAGATAAACTGACGCTGATTTGCTAGAGATAAACTGACGCTGATTTGATAGAGGTAAAATGACACCGCTTTGATGGAGATTAACTGTTGCTGATTTGACAAAAAACTAAACTAATACAGTGATTTTTTTTAAAATATAAGGCACAGCGATTTGATAAGGGCTCACTGGTACTGATTTCACAAAAAAAGGGATACTGACACTGTTTTGTTAAAGGGACACAGGCACTGATTTAATGAAAGATACACTGTCACTGTCTGAATAAATGGGCCAATGAATTGGCTTGGGAAACAAAAGGAAATCAAAATGCCTGAAGGTACCAGGGAAACCCACACAATGGACAAGAGTGAGCATTGGCGCCTACCGGCATAACGAACAAACGAATCTCAGCGTGCATGTATCAGCCATCTTAGTTGTTCAAAGATAATATGTTAACCGCCAGTTCCATATCCCCCCTCCCCCAATAATATCATTTTTGCTGTTCGGCTTTTATTTGTTGATTTCAAAGCGTTAGAACAAACTCTTTGACACTGATTTGACAGAGGTACACAGACGCTGATTTGATCGAGGTATTACTGACAATGGTTTGACAGAGGTCTTCCTACAAATACAGTTATTCAATAAGAACCTATTTGTTACAGGTTCTACACTGCAAATATTTCCTGAAGCTTGGTTCTTGTGGAGTGGAGCTTCTTCTTCTTCTTCTTCGTTCGCCTTGTCTGTCTATATCTGCAGTCCTGTCTCTTGGATAAATTTCACTGCTTTTTTGTAATTCATGTACGGAACCGTAGAGCTTATCTTCTTTAGTGGTTTCACTGAGCCAGTAATTATTTCTCAGTGTCTCATAGTTGGTGCAGTTCTGGAGGATATGTTCCACAGTTTGGGGCACCTGGGCACATGTACATAGATTAGTAGTGCCAGCCTTAAACTTTGTATACATATGACTTCGGAGTCGGCTGTGTCCTGTTCGGAGACGGAAGATGGTGACTTTCTGTTTAGCATGTGATAGTCATCATGTGGTGGTGTTTGTGGCTTCCTGTAGGTTTTTATCATGCTTTTCTTCTGATTATAGGTGATTGGTATGTCTGGTTGCTCCATTTCAGTGCCCTCTTTGGCCAGATGGTCAGCTTTCTCATTGCCTGGTATCGCACAGTGGGAAGGAATCCACTGCAAAGTGACTCCATGTTGTAAGCCAATTTTTGACAAGGCATCCTTAAGGTCTGGTAGTTTGTTGCTCTGAAGAGCTTCCAGTACTGATCTTGCATCTGTGAGAATTACTACGGGACATGTATCAATTCTGGAGTCTGATAGTTTTTCGGGAGTGGAGCAAAAGGCATCTGTTTACAATCCCCAGTGCCTTCCCCAACCCCAAACTCGCATCCCTCCCACCGGTCACACGCCTTCTTCATTTTTGCTTTCTCGACATTAGAAAAAAAAATCAGCCATTTTCTTGTTTATTTTAATAATATTCGATCAACGTAAGATAACGAAGATCATCTTACGAGATCTTTCAGAGGGCAGGAGTGCACCAGTCAGCGCCCGCCCCCCCCCCAAACCACCACCCCCTTCCGAGACCTTGACATGCGAGGTTTCGTGACGGCAGGGAATTCGGTGATTAATTACTCCGCAACTAACTCGAATCTGGCGCAGCTTCCTGCTTTAATTGGCATTCCTACTAGGGGTGCTTGGAGTGAAGCAAACCAGGCTTGGCCACTATCTTTAGATGACTTCATTACAATTTGGAATGGCCAAACTATGTGATACTGATTCCGAAATCTTCTTTCAAAAGAGTACAGAAAAAAGCAACAATACTGGAGTTTTTGCAAATACTTTGATTTGTTTTTTTTTATATATACAACAATGTTTATTTGTTACGTTCACAAGTAACAATTATGTAAATGGATTTTGTAGGTTTCCTTTCTTAGTACAGATTTAGCTGGGCCTTCTTCTTCTTCTTCTTCTTCTACTGCTACTACTACTACTACTACTACTACTACTACTACTACTACTACTACTACTACTACTACTACTACTTTGTATATCCTTCTCCATTCACCCTAAATGCCCACGTCAATTTTTTTTTCATTATCCTGTTATAGGTGGAGAGTTAAACAAAGTGTGAATTTCTTTGTTATTTATTATCTTCCATTGTTGCGTTATAGGGTCTCTTGCCGGTTCATAAATTCGACTTTTTTTCATTCATTCATTTTTCCGGGCCAATGCGGTTCATTTTCTACAGACAAGAGTTGTCTCCATTCCTCTCTATCCTTAGTCTTCTCTTGTCAATTGTCCATTCCTAGGGCTCGAAGGTCTTCTTCCAAGTTGTCCTGCCACCATTGTCTCGGTCTGTCTGTTGGCTTGTCTCCATTAGTCACTTCTGTATAAGACTTTTTGCTGTCTGTCTATTCTCATCCAACCTCTCCAAGTGTCCGAGCCATATCCGTCAATTGTTTTTCATAATGGTAGTTATAAGTCACACTTAGCAAGGCAGCCGAGAAACACATAAAAGCCTTTGAATGTAAATGCTACAGAAGTGTCATTCAAATATCATGGACACAAAAAAAAAAGAACAACAAATATATCCATACTACAAGAACTTAATATTGAATAAGGTTGGCTAGTAAGGAAGATTAAACAGAGAAATATTAAATATTTTGGACATATTAAACGTCATGAGAATTTAGAGAAGGCAGTCTCGGAAGGGTACATAATAGGAAAAAGAAAGAGAGGAAGACCAAGGCGAAGATGACTGCAAGGCATCGTTGATGATCAGCAGCAGGGCATCTTGCTTACAACCGAGAGGCCTACAGGAGACCTGTTAGGAAGGCAAAGTTCCGCAAGGGACATGGAAATGACAGACTGACTGAGTTATAAGTTGAGATTGGAATAGCGTGTGTATTTCTTTGTTGTTTCAAATTTTCCATTACTGTGATATATATCTCTAAACGGTCCAAAAATCTTCTCTAGATTATGTTTTCAAAGTACTACAAGAATAGTCATGCCAGAAAAGAGGCTTAACTAGCTGCCCGTTGCCGCCCCACTCGCATCCTATTTGAAGCTCATTGGATGTACGACGGTGGACGGAGCGTTGCTATTCACGTAATCTGGGGTGGGTGGGGTGGGTGAAAGGACCTATATATAATCAAAGAAAGTGTGGAGAGAGAGAGAGAGAGAGAGAGAGAGAGGTCTGAGGACATGGCGGGCTTAGTTTCGTTTCGTCTGTATCGTAATACTTAGCCCCCGCCGACCTCTACTGTTTGAGGAATGCATTGTGGAATCATAACGTGTTGTGGATTATGTCATTTTCGTCTTATGTGGAGATTCTCTGATTCCTGATGATATTCGTTATATATTTGAATGGGCACACATCAAGGTCCATCATGTTTAATTTGCATGGACAATACTATGTCACTGGTATCAGGAGATATCGAACCTGTCAGCAGGCAGCTGCACAATCAATGATATATATTAGCACATGGTAATTTCTGGAGATGGGAGGAGGCACCATTTCGGCAGATATATGTCATGAATTCAGTGCATTGTCATCATATGTCATCAATTCAGTGCATTGGCAAAAAATGAAGATATGTGTGATAATTCTGTGCATTGGCGAAAAGGGGAGATATGTAGTGATATTCAGTGCATTAGCACAATGGAGATTATGTGTAGTATGTGGTACCCGGGATCTGCAAAGAATAGGACCACTGTACCCTACCATGCATGATCGTAAAAGGCGACTAAGGAGGGTTCAGCATAGGGCCAGCAACCCTATCTGGTAAAAAAAAAACTATCAGACTGCTACAGAAACGGAAGCAAGGGAAATGACTGACAACTCATTACCAAAAATAGCACTAAGATGGACACCACAGGGGAACAGAAGTAAGGGTAGACCAAAAGAAACATGGAGAAGAACAACAGAAAGGATGTTGAGCAATAGAGGGCTCACCTGGGCAAGAGCAGAAAAAAGGCGAAGGACAGGCATTTGTGGAAAACCCTTGCGGAAGCCCCATGTGCCCTAGGCACTTAAGGTTCAGAGAGAGAGATGAAGAGGGGGGTCAGGGCAGCAGTTGTTGCAAGTGCAGAAGTGCAGTGGCACCTGGTGATATGGAGAGATGCGAATTTCATAAGAGCAGCAATAGCTGCAATGTTAATAAGTGCATTGGCACAATTTAGATGAATATATGTATATGCATATGAGGGCCAGGAGAACCCATGCACAGTGGGTCCACATGATTGCAGTTGATACTTAGATAGTTATACATTATATTTATGTTATGCTTATTAAACTTATGATGATACATGTTGATGTCATGTGTATGCAATGTATGTTGTGACGTTAATATGGTGTATGTTGTGGGAATAAATAAATGTTGATTGATTTGAATTGTTTGACTTGGTTGTGTGTATTGCATGTCATGTATTTGGTATGAATGTAGGTAACATGCTGCACAGGTAGCATACAGTATCCTTGGAGGGGAGATCCTGGGTTGTCAGTTAGATGGGTTCTGAGCCTGGCCATCCAGTACGATAGAACATTGGCCATGGATTTTGTGAGTTGCAGCTAGTTTTTTGGTCCTGTCCCTTCCCTAAATTGTCCCCAGTTATAGATCTAGCGCCCCGTAGGTTTACAGCGCCCTGACGTTAGAAACTGCATTCCCTGCAGCCATTCAGTCCATCACACGCAGAGAAAACTTTGGACTTGGGCTACATTCACTTAAATTTCGGTGTAAATGCCGCCATGGTTACGCCCTTATGTCGGTATTAGTCTGCAGGATTCCAGTAGTATTTCCATATCATGACATTATATATTACCGCTGAAAAATAGGCTGACAAGCTGAGAACTCCTCCCATACCCTCATCTTGGTGTATTCTACTACCTTAACTATGGCAATCCTGTATTTCGTTGTTGCACACCAGTTATCGTCCGCCGATACAGAAATCGAAGAGGATCTCATATCAGGTGCATGTACCCCGTAGCACTGTCGAGAAGCCAGGTTGACTATAAACTTGAGCCGTGCAGCTTTTCAGCATATGGACTCACCAGATCTTAGTTTTCTTCTGGAGCGGTTTGAGGACATGGCGCCATCTTGGTGCGGGCCGGAAGTTTTTCTTTTCAAGATTCAGACTCTAGCTTCACTGCATTCGGGACAACATCAAATATTCTCCATCGCATGAGGCAGCATCCATCCAAGAGCATACCTGCTATTAACAGGTGAAAAAGGTAAAGGTAAAGGTAATCCTGTCATGCCTTAGAGGCATATAGGGATATGGTGTTAGTGCCCATATTTTCCTTGACCTGTCAGCACACTAGAGGGTGATATGCTCAGTATCACGCCTATTCGCCTTTCCTTCCCCAACTCCAGAAGAAGTCAGGTACCCATTTCTTCAGCTGGGTGACTGGGGTGCCTCCGGCCTGATTCGAACCCCCGACCTTCGCTATGAGAGACCAGTGCACTAACCACTTCGCCACTCAGACATCCCTATTAACAAGAGCATCCCTTAATCTTATGTCATCTTTCTACACACAATGCGCATCCAGCACACGCTATATCTTCACCATGTCATGTTATTCCGTAGAGTTTACTTATCAACCGTTTCTACTACTATATTAATTTTTTTTCCGTGAGTGAAAGACTGTTATGAAATGCTATATTATCCTCTAGGGGAATGCATTCTTGCCTCTAGAGCTAATCTTCCTCTGTCTATTATTATTGCACTCTTTATCTTTGTCACTATACGTGTAGTGAAGATATTTCACAAAAAAATACACTATACTCGTGGAATGCAGGCGCAATATGTTCACCATATGTTGTATAAAAATATATATGTACGCTATATAACGCGTTGTCTGCATAGCTAACATCTGCTGTGCTTCTGTTTAATGCTGCAGTAACTATAGCAAACTTTTCCCCCAACGCTTTTTTGTGTATAAAAGCTGTAAGCAGACAATGTGAAGATGAGACACGGGCTCAGGTCGAACGGCGCGGATAGGAAAGAAATATTGTATCAGAAATCATGTACGACTTCTGGGGTGGTCTTGTAGCAGAAGTCTCCAACATCAAAACAGAAAACGTCAAAAACAGCGAATGAGAAAACCAACTATGAAAGTGGACAGACAGACAGACAGGCAAACACGCAGGCAGACAGACAGACAGACAGAGACTACACTTGTACCTGGTTTGCATGGAGTGTAGAAATTATGCAGCCTCAGCTGAAATGCATGAGAAATATGATACGTAAAAAAAAAACATCACCTTTAGACAAAATATAGTTAAAGGATAGCGTAAAAAGCACAACTGTCATTTAACGCCCTGTAAATACGTGCAATACTTTTGTGTTTACAATAATACACAGAAAATTTCTGCACTTTTAAAGCGCAGAAGACTTACTTGAGGAAGTTCTGTAGATTCCCGTAAGGGACATATTCCATCACAAGAGCTATGGGCTCAGACAATGTGCAAGCACCGATAATGCACACGATGTTAGGATGACTGCCTATACGCTTCATCAGATTGATCTCCGCTACCAAGTCCTCTTTATACGATAAAGGGGCTCCTTCTGCGAAGAAATAAAACGTAAACCTCAGTAATAAACTATATGAACTTCTTCTTGGATAAATAGACAGACAAACGGAAACAGACAAAGGAAATACAATAAAGATAGGACGAACAGACAGAGCTGGACGGTTAAACAGAGAAAAAGTAAATAGAAGATGAATGAAAAGATTTGATGAAAGAAAATACTGATATAAAAAAAACACAGAGAACACAATTATTGACTTCACTTAAAAAAAGAAACGAACCCACAAAGTTCTTATGAACAGAAGGTTTTGTTTTGTTCTTTTTACACTAAAGTTCTACATAATTTTATTTTAAAAAGACACAACCATTACTATCAGAAGTCTATCTACCTGTAGCTCCGTAGAACATGTGTTGGATAGTGAAATTCTTTTCAAGAGCATTTTTGTTAAAAACTAAGGTACCGTCTTGGAACGGTACATAATGGGAAAAAGAAAGAGAGGAAGACCAAGGCGAAGATGGCTGCAAGACATCGTTGATGATCTGCGAATGGGCGCATCAGCAGTAGAACATCTTGCTTACAACCGAGAGGCCTACAGGAGGCCTGTTAGGGAGGCAAAGTTCCGCAAGGGACGTGGAAATGACTGACTGAAGGTACTTCCTGTAAGCTGTTTTTATTCCTACTGGCAGTTGTGAAAATATGAAACAATATAAATGGAGGTCGAGTGTGAGAACGCCCAGCTAACTGAACCAGTGTTTGTTTATGCTACCTTCTTGTGGCGTATTGATACCACGTTTCGTGATGTATGAGACTGACTGGCGAGAGATGGTAAACTTTCTTCTTCTTCGTCGTCGTCGTCGTCGTTCGTTCAGACGTCGATACCAATCTCTCTCATAAATGCGGCAGTTCGCCTCAGATTTTCAGCATCACTGTAGAGCCTCTCTTGTGGGGGTGGGGGTGGAGGGGTTGGGGGGGAGGGGTTAACTTGGCTTTGGCCAGGTTCTTTGCCTGAGTAGGTTGTATAGCTGGCAACTCTGGAGGGTGTGATGTGGTGTCTCGTGTTCTTTGCCGGAGGCGCATAGGTCTGCCAATGTTCAGCTTCTGGTGTAGATGTTCTCTCAGCCTGCAATGTCCTGCTATCAGTAGGAAGATTTTCGACTTGGTCATTTCTTGAGAGCTTGTAGTATTCGTCATCTGTTTTTTTTTTGTTTTTTTTGCTATGGGATGTTGTATTGTCCATTTGTCTTTATGTATGGCTTTTAGTTTTTTTTGTTTGATCATATGTTTATGCTTCTATCAATTTGTTGCATTCTTCCTCCCTCTTCTGTCAGTCTGTCTGCCTCTTCGTTTCCTTGGGCGGGTATCCACTGTATGACTGCTCTACTGAATTTTGCGCTTGCTAGTGATAGGGCTTCTATCAGGTCGTCCAGGTCTTTAACATTTTGGTGCTTCTGTGCTTGTATTACGGACTGCGAATCTGTGGAAAATACTATTTGCTTCTCAGCGTGGTTTCTGTGTTCTATTATTTTCATTGCTACAGTTTGTTTTTTGCTTTTGCCTCTGTTACATAATTATTGGAGCAGGCACCTGTTGGTATAGCCATCTGTATTGCTTGTTCTTGTTCTGGTTTTATAGATATGCCTCCACCTCTATTTTCCATGGCGTTTGTAGTTGATCCGTCTATGTATATGTGTGTCCAACACTTTCTGGTATAGTTTTTTTTTTGTTATGTACTCCATTGCTATCACTTGTTTTTCTGTTACTGTTTGGGTTATTTTTTTTTCTGTATGCTTGTGAGTTCTATGAATCTCTCAGTTCTAGAACGTTGTTGGTTTTTCATGGCGGAAATATGCAAAATGATTCTAGAGGTTTGCTTTATGTATGTGGGATTGCTGGATCATCTCGCAAGAGTTTCTTTGCTCTTTGGATGAAGTTTGTTCTTTTTTTTAGCCTGCCTTTGCCTTGGTTGCGCATACGATCATACACTGGGTGTTCTTTTAATCTTCTGAATTTCTCTGCGTGTAGTAGTGTTTTTTAAGTTCCATTCTGCCTTATAGGTGTTGTATTTTGTGTTATACTTTTCAGTTGTGTAATTTTTGGAGGTTGGTTTTGGCTGCTGTTGTCCACGCTGTCACACTATATTCCAGTTTTGGTCTCACTCTTCTCATGTAATCTTTTTTAGTACATCGTGGATTGCTCCCCAGATAGTCTCCGCTAGTTTTTTAGTATGTCGTGGTTTGCTCCACAGGTAGTCTCCGCTAGTTTTTTTAGTATGTCGTGGTTTGCTTCTCAAGTAGTCTCCGCTAGTTTTTTAGTATGTCGTGGTTTGCTCCCCAGGTAGTCTCCGCTAGTTTTTTAGTATGTCGTGGTTTGCTTCTCAAGTAGTCTCCGCTAGTTTTTTAGTATGTCGTGGTTTGCTCCCCTGGTAGTCTCCGCTAGTTTTTTAGTATGTCGTGGTTTGCTCCCCTGGTAGTCTCCGCTAGTTTTTTAATATGTCGTGGTTTGCTCCCCTGGTAGTCTCCGCTAGTTTTTTAGTATGTCGTGGTTTGCTCCCCTGGTAGTCTCCGCTAGTTTTTTAATATGTCGTGGTTTGCTCCCCTGGTAGTCTCCGCTAGTTTTTAGTATGTCGTTGTTTGCTTCCCAGATAGTCTCTGATAGTCTTTTCATCATTTCCATTCTTTGACGTGCGTTTTTTTTCACTTTTGTTGATACTATTTTTCCAGGTCAGGCGGGGGTCTAGAGTGATGCCTAAGTATGCTGGGATGGAAACTTATAAAAACACTAAACCACAAAGATACACAGTGCAAGTCAATAATCATAGAAAGCAATGGGAAAACCATAACAGAAAAACAAGCAGCAAATGCTTTCATGGAAAACTACAAGAACATCAACCAAGTCAAAGTACCACTCCAAAGGAAAAAAAAAGAAGTAGGCACAGAACATAAAGAATACGACAACAAACCAACAGCAACCAGTGAGTAAACATTACCGTCCAGGGGCTAGAAACTAGCTCTAAAAGCCCTGAAATGTAGAAAATCCCCAGGGGAAGATGGTATCACAAATGAAGTGCTACAACACGTGGGGCCCAGAGGTAAGAGCAAAATCCTTAAAATATTCAATACTAGCGGGAAGACAGGTATAGTCTCACAGATGTGGAAGTGATGCTGTAATAATACCAATACACAAATCTGGAAAAACTAAAACTAGCCCAGATAACTACTGACCTATTAGCCTGCTAAGCACTGTAGGAAAACTAACGGAAAGAATCATAAATATAAGACTTATATGGCACCTAGAAAGCAAAAATCTGATAAAAAGACAGCAAGCAGACTTCAGACAATATCGATCTACAGAAGACCACGCAGTGCACTTAGTACAAGAGATTGAAGAACCATTCCAAGGAAAAAAAAGGCAGAATTGCAACATGGATCGACATGGAAAAAGCATTTGACAAAGTCTGGAGAAACGGCCTGCTATTAGAACTCAGAAAGAATAATATACATGAAAGAGTGTACATTTGGATAAAAAAAAATATCTGAACAACAGACAACCATGTGTGCATACAGCTACACCGAAAACATTGCAAAAAAATGAGCCTTCAGCAAGGGGTTCCTAAAGGAGGAGTCATGCCCCACGCCCTTTTTCTGACATATTATTATGACATTGCAGATGACATGCACCAGAAAATACATGACACATTACATGCAGATGATGTAGCAATGTGGAAATCATAACAAAACGCAACAGTAGCCACCAACAGAACACAAGACGCACTCAGAAAGTTAAAGGACTGGACCAAAAGACGGCTAACGACTATTAATGAGAAAAAAAAACAACATACACAATCTTTTTCACTGTCAAACAAAATGCAAAGCGTAGACCTAAAGAAAAAGATGTTAAGCTTTGATACTAGAGATTGTCCAGTAGGTTGAAGTAGTGTCACAGAATGGCCAGCAGGATATATCAAACCGCTTTTAGTGTTTCAGATTAACCAGAAAGGATATAACAAACTGTTTATGACGCTAGAAACTGGCGAAAGGGATGTTTAAAAAAAGATTGTTTTTGATGATAAAAGAATGACCCAGAGGGATGTAGCAAACTGCTCCACCTCTCCCTTGGTAATCTCACTAACAATCTAGTCTGGCTAACGGGACTGGGATCGCTATAGTCCCCATGGTAGTGGAGTCTGATAAAGAAGTATTGCACATCCCTTTTTTTCTTTAGCTGCACTCTGGAACTGAAAAAAAAACCCGCAATAATCCGCTTCCAAGCCCACACGATGATGGGCTTCAAAAACACCTTCACAGCATCGGCTGCAAAGAACACCAGCTCGCAGTTCCAAGAAGAAGAAGAATAGTGAATGAATGAATGAATGAAACTGTTTTTGACGCTAGAGACAGGAGAAATGGATATTTTGTAGTCGTTAAGTAATAAAGCTGTTTCTACTTTTTTTCTAGTTTGTACATTTTGGTATCACAAGTTTACTGCAGTGCTTCGTGTGTAATTGTATACTTGTACACTAATTATTGTATATTTTTTAAAAAGCTGCTTTTGATGTTAAGAGATTCATCAGAGGGATTTAATAAGCTGTTTGTGGGGGGGGGGGGGGCGCTTTTTTTTTACTCAAGACATTGACAAACGAGATGTAGCAAGCTGTTTTTTTTTTAATGCTAAGAGGGATGTACAAACTGTTTTTGACAATGCAAGAGTTGATCTCTATTTTTTTCCCCATGATGACTTAAGGCCGCATAGAATTCAGTCTTTCTGTCAGTAAACCACGATATCGCTCTATCCATCTATTGTAATTCAGGTGTAACAAGTTCTTCCTCGACCGCATCTTATGGTCTGAAGTTACACGAAAATACTGCAGAAGCCACAATGACAACAGCAAGGAAAAAAAAACCAGTAAACAAAAGCGACTTACAGATACTAAAGATGCCGGACAATCAGTCAAGATAGTGTAAGACAGAATCAAGGCAAAGATAGTAAGAACACACACTAAGTGTAGGCAGGTGCGATCAGACACTTTCGCCTACGCCAAACGATAAATCACGTCTTTGACTCTTCCCTTCCGGGCTGGTGCTTAGTGCAGTCCTATTAATAAATAAAAGTAGATGTCAGTCAGTCATTTGCAAGTCTCTTGCGGAACTGTGCCTCGCTAACAGCTCTCCTGTAGGCCTCTCGGTTGTAAGCAAGATGCCCTGCTGCTGATGCACCCATTTGAAGATTATCAAGGATGTCTTGCAGCCATCTTCGCCTTGGTCTTCCTCTCTGTTTTTTTTTCCAACTACGTACTCCTCCAAGACGGTCTTCTCTAAATAAGCAGATGTAATATCTCTCTCACACACTCACACACACGCGCGCTCACACTCACACAGACAAACTCACTCACACACACCAGTAGAAGAAATGAAAATATTAGCCTTATGGTGCAACTAATACTGTTATTGTGTTACCGTTTATATAGGACGGTGTTGTTTAGCTGGTTCTCAGTTAAATTAGCTGAGAAAAATAAGTGAAGACTTTTAGTTAACGTCTGCACAACTTGATAAAATAGATAATTTAACAGGGTTGGAAACCTCAGTGCTACGAATGACTGCTGTGGCACGATGAACTAATGTAATCACAGTCTGGCTTAATATTCAAGGTGTAAATACTTCTCATGGTCGAAAAAGAAATGAGATGTAGATACTTCACGTGGTAGAGAAGAGAATGAGATGTAGATCCTTCACTAGGTCTAAAATAGAATGAGATGTGGATCCTTCACTAGGTCTAAAATAGAATGAGATGTGGATCCTTCACTAGGTCTAAAATAGAACGAGATGTGGATCCTTTACGAGATCTAGAACAGAATGAGATGTAGATCCTTCATGAGGTCTAGAATAGAATGAGATGTAGATACTTCACGTGGTCGAGAAGAGAATGAGATGTAGATCCTTCACAATATCTAAAATAGAATGAGACGTGGATCCTTCACGATGTCTAGAATAGAATGAGATGTAGACCCTTCATGAGGTCTAGAATAGAATGACGTGTAGATCCTTCTCGAGATCTAGAATAGAATGAGATGTAGATCCTTCACGAGACCTAGAATAGAATGAGATGTAGATACTTCACGTGGTCGAGATGAGAATGAAATGCACTCATGTCCAGGTGGTTACTGCTCTCATGTGTATAAAGGTTCTATTCTTGCGAACTGCGTGTCTTTCATAGGTAAAGCTGTCCCCTTGATTTTCGTCGTCCTGTCCTGTCCCGTGTGATTTACCCTTTCTCTACATATTTTTTTTTTCATCGCAAGTATATTTTCAGCTTCAGAATAATATGGGGCTGAATGGTACTCTGTTGTTCCTATTGATGTTATGATGGTAAACTATGATGATTGATAACTCCCGTTACCTCTCACAGCAACTGTAAGATGATGGAACAACGCCCTCCTAACTAGCAGATATTTCAGGCTTCTTCATAAACTCCACCACAGCAGAGTCCCATGCAGAATTTTTATTCGTTCCCCAGGCTGTTGTAGCAAAGAGAGTATCCATTCAGCGCAACTTAAAAAAAAACCCCACAAAGGTAGGGTCTTAACTGGTCATACGTAACCACCCATAGTGTCAATGATTCTGTTTCCCCACAGCGAGGTAAAGAAAGCAACCATTGAATTACCAAAACCAGTGATAACTGTCTTCAGACCATATCCGCATACATTAAGTGAAAGAACAAAGGATTCATAACCTACATAGGCAATACCAGAAATATGGCCAAAAAGAAATCGACGAAAGAAAGAGATCAAGACGGAAACAATGACCAGTCAGAAGCGCATGTTTTCACAAATCAGTTCACAGACAAAAAATGCCTGTTTTTGTCTTCACGCGGTCGAAGAGGAATGTTAAAAATATCGAAGAGAAAGTCTCTTCATGTGAAGAGAAATGTGAAAATACCAGGGCAGACTGCCTGTAAAAGCGGGGAATCTGTCTTATGACCAGGCAGAGCTTAGGCAGGATTAACGTAGAAGACTGAGAGAGAGAGAGAGAGAGAGAGAGAGAGAGAGAGAGAGAGAGAGAGAGAGAGAGAGAGAGAGAGAGGGCACTTGTTTTATGACCAGACAGAATTGAAGTAGGATTGATACAGAAGACTTTGAGAGAGGGAGAGAGAAATTGAAAAAGAAAGAAAGAAAGAAAGAGCGATGACAGACTGATGAAGCCAGTTAGTTAAATCCACAGACTAAAAACTAACGATAAAATACCCAAAGGTGTAGCTTAATTGCCGGAGAACACCAGCAAGAGACGGGAAAATAATATTTTTTAAAAAATTCCCACAGGCGGCGCCACTGAAGCAAAAAACTTCCACATGGAAAGCCACTCAGCCATATATTCCCCAAACTAAACTGTCTCTCACAAGGGAGCATTCATACCCAGCGGGGAATCATCACCACCACAAGCCACCCTTCTTGTGTGTATAAACCTGCCAAAACAACGGCTCCAACATTGATCATTATTTCTCAATCCGCTCTTCAGCGCGTCCAAATGCCATACGGAAGAGGTGAGCATTTTCACCGATACATTTAACCTTGCCTGGGATGTGCAGGTAATAATAACACATGTTAACGTCCGCAGCCGAAATTGCAGGTGTTCCTGGTCGATCTCTTATGATGGGGGAAGGTGGCGAAGACTGGCTTGGGGGGTGATTATTTTTATGATTCTCGTACGCGCATGTGCCTTGTATGAGTGTGCGCGCATTTTTGGAAGGGTAACTTTGTGTGTGAGAGGTCAAAACAGAGAGAAATGGCTGCATACACAGAAACATCATCATCATCATCATCATGTGCCGTGCCGACTGGCGTTGGCTATTATGCTTCTCCAGAGTACGCGATCCTTCATGCATGCCATCAGCTCAGTTGGTGATCTCCTCTCACACCATCCCGTCAGACTGTCCAGTATCATTTCTCTTGATCTTCCTCTTGATCTTCTTCCTTCTATTTTTCCTGTTGTTATAATATTTTCAGTGCCCCCTCTTCTCATTGCAAAGAGATACACAGAAACACACGAATAATTAGTGTATAAGTATATACATCTAAGTATATAACTATACACGAAGCCACTGCAGTAAAGCTGTGATAAAGAAATACATAAACTAGGAACAAAGTAGGAACACCTTTATTAATTAACGAGCTCACAATAGTGACGCTTCGGTGTGAACCTTAATCATACAAAACTATACAGAGCGAAGAAATAGAGAGAGAGAGAAGATAACACTTCTGAACACAACCTCTTACAAGTCATAGTTAAGTGCTCCATTTATTTTATTTTATTCTAATTTTTTTTTCTATTCCTTTTTTTTTTTACACAGTATTAATGAATTTAAATTTTACTGCCTCTCTCTATTTCTTCATCCTGTGTGTTTTTGTATGATTAAAGTTCAAGACGCTGGCAATGGTTGGAACATGTGTTCCGAATGACTGACAACTCACTACCAAAAATAGCACTAAGATGGACACCACAGGGGAACAGAAGTAAGGGTAGACCAAAAGAGACATGGAGAAGAACAACAGAAAGGATGTTGAGCAATAGAGGGCTCACCTGGGCAAGAGCAGAAAAAAGGCGAAAGACAGGCATTTGTGGAAAACCCTTGCGGAAGCCCCATGTGCCCTAGGCACTTAAGGTTCAGAGAGAGAGAGAAAGTTCACACCGAAACGTCACAACTGTGTGCTCGTTAAGTAATAAAGCTGTTACTACTTTTTTTTCCTAGTTTATACATTGCATACACAGCAATTTCCTTTACCAGAGTTCCTCGCCTTTTCTCTGGACGTACCTTCACACTGCTTGTATTTTTCAATTTGATTTTCTGTTACGGCCCTTCAAACAACTCTTTTGCTATCAAAAATATATTATTTTCGTCTTTTACTTATGTTAAAAAAGTAAAAAAAAAATATAATAAAACCTCGTTTCCATGCCATTAAAGTGTATTTGTGGATACGGTGTTATGACGGTGTTTCGAAGATCATTGGAGCATGAAAGTGTGATGTGGTCACTATCACGCCTGGACGGTGTTATGCCGGTGTTTCGAAGATCATTGGAGCATGAAAGTGTGATGTGGTCAGTATCACGCCTGGACGGTGTTATATCAATGTTTCGAAGATCATTGGAGCATGAAAGCGTGATGTGGTCAGTATCACGCCTGGACGGTGTTATATCAATGTTTCGAAGATCATTGGAGCATGAAAGCGTGATGTGGTCAGTATCACGCCTGGCAGCATTTACCTTCCCAGATTTTTATGGTATCTCATTTTTGGAGGCTGGGGTGAAGCCCGGGGATCTTTTTGTCTTTTACTCATGGCCCAAAGAAATTCTGTGGAACCACTCCAGTGAACCATGTCTTCTGTTGGGACGCTATGTTTACCACATATTGCAAGTAAGATACAGACTGGGTGTGTTTAAAAAATATGTGGAAAAACTGAAACTCACAGAATTATGCTCGTGCATTGATAAAGAATATGTGAATGAAGTAGAAATTGTAAGAGAAATGCAACCATGAATCATCCCCCTTTTGCCCTCCGGGGGACCTCTTTAGGAGAAACTGGACAAGGAAACAGCTTTTTCTCACGATTTTGTGTCTCCATTTCTTATTTTCTTTTTTTTTTTTTTTTGCTGCTGAAAACAGAAACGATATTTGATGATAATTACAGTCGACGAAGGATACAACTTTTAACAATATCTTTAAGAATCAATAGCAGAAAAAATTCTCTTTCTTTTATTTCTTTTTCTATGGGTAAATTTAGCAACTAATCGACTCCACTGATGATTGGGCATAACTGCGAAAACTGATATACATGATAAAACACTTCAATAAATGTATGTCAGACACAAGTTCATATTATCTACAAAGAGAAGATTCAAAGAGCACCCCAAGAGGATTAGAAAATCTTCAATTATTTAGAGAATTATCTATTATCTTCATTTTTTTTCATTTTGTTTTCGGAAGAAACATTTTAAAAAAAAGAAATGGATGACTTTTATTCTGGGTAACTCCAGTTACAAAATAAGAGTTAGGAAGCTGAATGCTAAATGAAATTTAAAAAAAGACGTTTTGTCTTCTCCGGCTTATGAAAGGATTATCTCTCACAGCACTCCAGTGCCAAGTGTCAGAACAGCGCGGTATCAGTTAAACATGTTCTCCTTATGAGCTAGCACAACTAGTCAAGACCCTAACGCAGTGGCTCTCGACATACCAGGTCCCAGTCCCTTTTCAATCCAGACTGCCCCTTCGAATCCTCTTCTGTTTGTTAAATTACCACACAGTAAGGATTTTTCATCATTATATATATTTTTTACGGTGAATTTAGACTTGAAATTTCTCCCCATGCAACCACATGTCCCTTCGCTGAGATTCATTGCCCTGGCGTATCTTCTTGAGGTACTCTTTGAAGTGGGCAACTGGTTATTTCATGTCGGTTACTAGGGTAGTATTACAGCTTTTTCAGAAAGATCTGCTTCCTGAGTCTGACGTCTGATCCAGGAACTACATAAAATCACCGGAGCCCCACTTCCAGCTTAGTTGTATATCTTTATTTCAAAATCTTCAAGATCTTCATGGTGCTTGCTGTAAAGAATTAAAATTCCGCGAACAGCACCAAACCCCGCTGGATAAACTAAATTTAGACGGACACTTGTCAAAATCCATCGAGTCAGTCAAGCGACAGTTCTCCAAGAAACACCATCAAACCCCATCAGCTGGACCAAACAGCTTGCAAACATCAACAAAATATGAAAGATTCCTCACCTCTGACAAGTTTAATAGCCACCTTTTGGTCGTCATAGTAACCAGTAACGACTTTCCCAAATGCCCCTTGACCTAGGAGAGTGCTGAACTTGAGCTTCAGAGGATCCAGCTCCCATTCGTCGGAGAAGACATTCAGCTGGTTCGAGTAGTCAGATTTACCTGAAATAATATCGTTTCATTTAGAAGTATAAGGTGTTATCTTTTATAAGAAAAAGGGTGTAGACGAAGTCCTATGTAGCTGTCATCGGCCCATATTCTCTTGGTAACAGGCCCATCTGAGCTACCAGGGTATGGATCGCTGCAATCCCCATGGTGGAGAAGTATATTTAAAAAGCAGTCCACGTCCCTGTCTTTTTTTTTCATAACTAGCCTCGGGTCTGCAAGAAATACAAGTAACTGCCGTAACCCACTCCCTACTCCACATGATGTCATGGCCCTAACACTTTCACCATATCGGCTGCAGATAAAACCATGTTCGCAGTTTAAGTGAGACAGAAGAAGAACAACAACAAAAACATAGTAATAAAATGAATCATAATCCAAGAAACATGCTGGAGATGGAAATACCACTTCCCTTCAGAATATGTGCTCCAAGAAATCTCCCCCAATGTTTGCAGACTCACGTAGCACGAGATCTGGTAATAAGAAGAAGCTGTGGAGCTGCTGAGAACTAGGGGAAAAAACTGTGGACCTTCATTTTGTCTTTGAGGAACGTTTAGTCAATATTTTAAAGTATTCATCATCCTTTTTTAAAAAAGCAGCTTGAAAACAGCTGCAGAGATAAAAAAAAACCATCATAAAATGCGTACACTATACGTATAAAGTGGAACGAATTCAAGAACAACACAGAGATAAGACAGATGAGCAAACAACAACCTGTCTCATGTGTGATCAGAAAAAGAAGATAGACATATGTCGGTTATGTGATGAAAACTGTCTCATGTGTGATCAGAAAAAGAAGATAGACATATGTCGGTTATGTGATGAAAAGAAACAATCAGAGAATCCCCAAACAAGCTATCAAGTGGAACACAAAAGGCCGAAGAAAAAGAGGTCGAGCCCGTGAAAATCTAAAGAGGACATTGTTAAGAGAGGCCAGTTCAGTGGGCATAACATCCCTTGATGAGACTGAAAAATTCGCAGAAGACAGGAAATCTTGGCGAACTACCATGCGAGCCCCATGTGACATTTAGCGGCAAGGGAAGGATGTAAGAAGATACGTCGTACAAAAGTCCTAACTGTTAATTTATAGTTCAACAAAATGGCCATCGTGTCCTTTCAGAATCTACAGAATACAAGTATTTATATCTTACATCTTTCATCCTTCCCGTGCCGTCAGATGTCACACAGGACTCTCTATATCTCGGCTTGCTTCCCAGTCTCAACAAAGGGATTTGATGCCCATCATTTTACCACTTTTAGGGCCTATGAGTATATTATCCTGATTTCTGGCTTTCCTATCAATGCTTTCACCAGAACTCTTCGTTCTTGTGCCTGTGGCACCATACAGCCTTTGGTCTTTGCATTGATTTGATTCTTTGGCTTTACTGCGAGTATTCGTAACAGCTGGTCATCTCTAGGTGGGTCCCATGGTGAAGGTGTTGGCCTCACGCCTAATCCCACTAACCTGGAAGACCGGTGTGCAAGGTTTGGTCTGACCCTTTCCTGCAGACCTATCCAGCTTGATTGAACCTGTCCGGTGGAGGGGGGGGGGGCGGGAACTAAGAATATTTGTATATTATTTAAAAGAAAAACATTAATAGCTGTACTTACCTGCGTGACAAAAGATAAATGATGTACTTACCTACGTGTAAAAAAGATAAATGATGTATTTACCTGCGTGAAAAAAGATAAATGATGTCCTTACCTGCGTGTCAAAAGATAAATATCTTCACAACTTTTTAAACATGTAGCTCAGAAAATTAATCACCCAGGTTGTTACACACCCACTTCTATTACAATAATATGTCAGTAAGCTGTGAACAGAAACATAATGTCATAAATACCTCCGACATTGGACTTGTAGCTGTTGCTCTTAGCAACGGTCGCCTTGGTAACTATAATGTCCTTGAAGCTCTTTCTCTTTTTGTACAGAATGGTGACGAGGACCACAAGAACAAAGGTGATGATGAAGCACGTGACCCCGATGATGATTCCGTCGACTTGATCCATCTCATCTGTGGATTGAGGCGGCAGCAAGCAATATAAAGGCATTCTAAGATATAAGATACACGTCATTTAAAGACATACAGACAGTCTTAAGACCTTATGCTCACTTCCATGCATGAATGCTTTTCCTTGCTTTTATTCAGTCAAGTGCCGTGCCGTGTGGCGCAGGCGAGCATTTCTCTCCACAATTCCCTGTCTTTAGACTTGATTATGAGATCTGCCGGTGACTTTCTTCCTAGCCACACTGACAGCACATCCAGTAACTTCTCTCTCTGTCTTCCTCTGTCTCTTCTTCCCTCAATTTTTCCAGTCGCCACAATGTGTTCCAATTTTCCTTTTCTCCGAAAAATGTCCTACAAATCTCGCTTGTCTGCCTCTGATCTTTGCTGTAATTTGCCTTTTAACTCCACCCTCTCTAAAGACTTCTTCGTTGGTTTTCTTGGCTGTCTATAGTACCTTCAACATCCTTCTTACGAAGCACATTTCCATGGCCTCCATTTCTCGCTGTACTCTCTTATTCATGGATCATGCTTCACACCCATACAACAAAACTGGCTCGATGTAACATTGAAGTACTCGGAATCTTGTTTCCGTTGATATGGATTTGTTGCACAAGATGTGTCTCATTGTCTGGAATGCTGACTTGCCCTGAAAACGTCTGCTTTTTATTTCGTTGTGACATTTCCCATCAGCTAGTATAATCCATTGCCGTACAACACTTATTATGAAAGTATGTGATAAAGACCTGATAAAGACCTAACCCCCTTACCCTACCCCCACCCTGGCAAAAAGGGGAGGGGGGGGGGAATGACAGACAAAGAGTACCAGAACGAACTAACAACACACACCAAAAAAAACCACAGTTTTTGAGGTTTCACTGGGGATGTGGTTTGGGCCACAAAGAAGTTTGGAAACCATGGCACTGGACGGAGCCAGATGCCTATTTCTACTTGTGGGTGAATGGACGGGGTACTTTTGTCTGGACGTCACTCACCGACCTTTCGTTGAGATACGAACGCAGTGCCAACAGGCAACTCAAGCGTTCTTATCAGATCAGATGAAAGACAAAAACAAAAAAAAATATCACAGAGCTTGTGTGCAGCCGTCCAAAGTTATTTGTACAGTTTTAACAGATAAATTTAGCAAAATCAATGCTAGCTCTCATTTTGTCTTAGGCAGTAGTTTCCAAACTGTGTATCTGTGGCTCACATAGCGAGTTCAGATGAAATAGAATTACATAAATTACTGAAGACTTTTAATTAATACGAACTGGGACTGAAACGCAAAAGGGGTCATGAAAAATATAACTGGTTGTATGGTTCCATAAATCTCAGAAAATCTGGGAATAACTGGTCTATGACTTGAACACAAGAAGATAGGCTGTTGTTGTTGTTGCTGCTGCTGCTCCTGTTGTTGTTGTTGCTGCTGTTTTTGTTGTTGTTCTTCTTCTTCCGCAACTTTCCGAGTCATTAAGGCTCACTGCTGCAGATAAAGTTCGCCTCTATTTCTATCTATTCATAATCTTCTCTGTCTCTCCAACTCTGTCTTTGTCTACCTCTAGGTCTTGTTTCCTTCATCTCTTGTACATACACCATTCTCGTATGTCTGTTCTCTTCCGCTCTTTCTGCACGACCCATCCAGCGTAATTTTTTTCCAGTTTGAAGACGTTTATAATCCTTTGTGGTTTAAATAAATGTAGTGTTCTTTCTAGCTTTCCATTTCCGACTGTTGGTATCTTTTATGGGCCCAAAGATTATCCTTAGGATCTAATTCTCAAAGACCTACAGTTTTTTGTTCACCTTTCTTTACTGTGGTCCGCGTTAAGACAGGCAATTTGCAAGATAAATCAAAGTGTATCTTATGACCCATACTGCTGTCCTTGCATTATACTTGATAGCTGTCTTTTGTCACTTAATAACGTCACATCTGTGATCATCACTTTTATGAAAGTACACAGCCAGTACCGCTACGAACCAAGCTGTGGATTAAATTCAGTTTTAAAAAAAAAGCTCTAATGTAGACGTTGCCCACATGATGAAAAGATTAGATTACCATTTTTTAACCTCACGGATATGGAATGGAGTCCTTGATAGACCGCTAAGTTGACGTCGGATGTGTTGACCGAGATTACTTCGGAGATCTCTGCCGCTGGTAAATCCTCTCGCTGTGATCTTATCACCGCCTCCACCTGCAGGTCAAAAAACATTCGTTCACTTCCGCCTCTCGTGAAGACTTGGGTACAAATAAATATAACACATCTGTCTCAAGCAAACGCTATATAAACCAAATTAAAAAACTGAATTACTTCTTGCTAGCAAATAATATAGATAAAATATGTGTGCAAACTACTTTAAAAAGAAATCTTACTGAACTTTAGAAGCTGAACTACCTCAAAGGCCAGTAAAATACAGGTAATACTTCATCTAAAAGATAACTGTTATTACAAGAGAGAAAGCTAAATCTTATAAACGTACCCCTTCCTTTCAGAATAAATTTTATAGATACGATGTATAATGCAGCTGATTAATTAGATCAAGGGCCTCTAACGGGAATTTCGTGGGGAGGGGAGGGGGGGGGTGCAAAACTATTCCCATTCCTGCTTACTTAGGTTTTTCTGTTTTCATCCATATAACTCCCTCTCCCTTCTCCCTCCCCCAAAACTCCCCAATTCCTCCCCCAACTCCCCAATTTCCCCCTCCCCCAAACCATGAAGCCTTTTCCTGGCGCCAGGGTAATGAACCAGCTGAACCCCATCCTCAATGGACCTGATTAGACCAGATCATCATCATCATCATCATCATCATCACACTCTGGACAAATCCATAGTTACTCCAATCTACTCCTCCTTGTCAATGCCTGCAAAGACTTCTTATATTAGCAGCTCTATTCTGACTTCTAATGAAGACGAGCAATTACTGTACAGTGAAAGATCCATGAATCACCGAAGAGAACTTCAGTTTTTTTAAATCCACTGGTGCATGTGAAGAAGAGTATGAGGTGAAAGATAGAAAGACCCCACCCTGATATCTACGTGCTGTTGCCTTCTGTTTTTTTTTACTAATGCTTTCACCTAGCGCCAAATACATGAACCTCTCTGAACGACCATTATCCACTAAGTTTTATTCTACTCCTAAAGAGAACTTTCTCTATGCTAGCAGCCGGGGTAGTTGGCGCTTTAATTTCAAATGAGACTATTCTCGCGTGAAGTCAGAGTGTCACGTCAGCAATGATTTACTCTCACGAGAGTGACACCTTTAGAGAAGACTATACGGATTATTTTGAGATATTTGCGTGATTCAGCAGGAGCAGACTATTGATGATTTCGTTGGAGCAGAGACACGTGCATATAGTCAACCCCTGAATAAAGGTGTGTAGATGATTGTAAAAATTAATTTTAAAAATATGTGTGTTGCAGGTAAGAATAATGAATAACAAATAATAAAACAAACGCCTTAAATAACTGCAATTTTCTGAAAAAAAATGGAACCACACAAGACTTGATGTAAGGAATATTTTTGCCATGTTTTTGACAGATAAGCTGACACATGGACAAGCGTTTTCCAGTTGTTGCCTTTGGTGCTGAGAAATTTTCAGCAGTTGTTGCTAATTTATATCAATGATTCTAAAAATTCAACAACAACAACAACAACAAAATTGGCGTTAGGAAGATGTGGTGGGAGGAAAGGGGGGAGGGGGGGCAGCACTGATGAGACAGTGAACGACAGGAAGCATCAGAATCGAAGTGAAAACGTTTCTAGGGACGCTAAGGCTGTTGCGTAGGATGCAAGATGGCGGCAACGGAGAAAAGAAAATTTAAAAAGTGGGCATCACTGACCTAAAGTAACTGTAACATTAATTGTTACTTTAGCGTTACAACACCTAATAGTAGCCGTAGCCTAGAACATTTATTTCGTGTTTAAACTTCAACCACTGATCTCTCAGGTTCCGGCCAACAAGCGGAGGAAATCATGTCCTTCTATGACCCTCGATCCCTTGCCCATCTCAACAGGCTTGTCACTGAGGATTTTCCGTGGCAGGATCCCAAACCATCAAACATCTCTTTCTTTCTGTCTACCTCTGCCTCATCTACCTTCAGTCTTCCCTGTTGCCTTCCGCGCTCTAGCCCGCTTCCCGAAACATGCCCCACAAATTTGGGTTGATTGACTGGTACTGTAATTTTTTGTTAAAGTGTGTGTTCCAAACATAATTATTCAACATAAAGTGGGTCATAGAGATGTTCAAGGATGCTGTAGAAGAAAAACGCAAACAAACAAAAAAACTGAGAATCATACTTTTGTAAGTAAAAAGTTTGAGAACCGCTTCTGGATATTTTTAAACATCGGAAACTGACGTGACGAGAACTTGGATATTTCCACCCAAAATTCTGATGCAGGTAAGAGGGATCAATGCAGACAATTAGCTGGCTACAAAACAAAACAAAATATAAAGAAAAGCACATAGCGTAGATAGCGTAGATAGCGTAGATAGCGTAGATTGCAAACTTGAAAGCACAACCAGTCACGTGATCACAGCGTGTGCGCACCAGTCTCCGCCGCAGACGATTATTGTCTTCACCGTTGTCATCGCTTTCCTCTTCCCTAAACTCATTACCTTTGTTTGCGTCTGTCATCGAAACACAACGCTAGTGAAGATAAGTGCATGCAAACATAATTCCAAGATGTATCGCAAGAAAGAAACAGCGGCGTCTACGTCTTGACAAGCAGCAGCTGGTAAAGATATGCTCTTTAAACGCAGGAGGAAGGGAGGGGACTCTGCATGTGTTGGTTCTTACAGGGTGATGTGTATGTGTGTTCGTTCTTATGGGATGATGCGAGAGACCAGAACAGACAGCGCAACGAAAAGATGACACCTCTGGCGGGAAGATGTAAGAGCATATGTTTCTGTACGTCTGTTTGTGGGACGAAAAAAAGGGAGGCAACAAAAGAAATAGAAAGAAGGAAAGGTGAAGAGACGATGCATACACAAAAAGAAAAACGATTCTGAAAAGGTGAGGAAAAAAAAAAAGCAATGACTTTGGGGAACGAATGCGAGAAGATGCGAAATGGAGAATTGATGGAATGGAAGGGGGGAAAAGCAACAACACCAAACAAAAAAATTGGGAAAGATAGATAACGTGTGAGAAGTTATGGTAATGTTTGGGTATGGCTGAAATAGGACGAAACAGGAAGAAAATTTTGTTTAAAAAGATAAGAGAGAGAGAGAACTAGTGTGAAGCAAGTAATATCTATTACACTGAGTGAGTGAGTGAGTGCGTGAGTTGAACAACAAATTCATATGTGAACATATCATTAGCTACTTCTGTAAGTATCATTTATGCATCAATGGCCTTTTCGCGTATGACTGGATGTGTGCTGAATCAACATATTTCTGTGTAGTCTGTACGCTTATACATATACTAACAGGTCATATAATCCCTGTGTATGAAGGGAATATTATTACTGAACATATGTATATGTATGAGAGAGACTAAGTGGCTGTACTGCTAAGTGGCCTTTACGCATAAACAAATGGATAAATGACTCAATTTCTTTCTCCCTCCCTCAGAAAGGCGGCCTGGTTGGCTGAGTGGTTAGGCGCTCGGTTTACTAATCCGGTGGTACCAGGTTTGAGTCCCAGCAGTGGGGATTTTTATTTCCCTGATACATCCCCCCCCCAAAAAAAAAGACTCCGGGTCTACCCAGCCTCAGATATAGGGGGCCAGAGAAATCTGGGGAAGGTAAATGCAGGCAAGCGTGATGCTGACCACATCACACTTTCATGTGCTGAGGGTCGTGAAAATACGGGCATAACATCGTGTCCCAATATGGCTTCATGGCGTGGACACGGGAATTTTACCTTTTTACCTCCCCTTGGAAGCCATCTTTCCCTCTTCCCTTTAAAAAAACAAAACCAATGACCCCCCAGTGCCCTCTCAACACCCATTCCCTCCCAGCACACACACACACAAACTCTTCTGGTAACTTTTTTACAGTGCAGATATTGGAAAAGAAATTGACAGTGACTGATATTTCCTATAAAAGACGAGAGAGATAAGAACACAGAGGAACTCCCGGGAAAGCGTCGGGGGATTTGATAACACAAGATGAAAGAATAAGATGGCACTGAGATTTCCTTCATCTCTCTCTTTCCATGTCTCTCTCTCTCTCTCTCTCTCTCTCTCTCTCTCACTAACCTCCTTCTTCCCCTTCCACTCGCAGCTCACCTCTCCTCCCACGTCTTATCACTCTCAAATACACGTGACGCCACAGTTTTTCACATCCTTTTCCTACACCGCCTTATCTATCTCGCCTGTTTTAAAAGCACAAAAAAGGGGGGGGGGGAGAGACATCAGTTTCTTATCTTTTACCCGCTTTCAAACGTTTCCGATGTTCAAACTTTCCCCTTCCTCGTTAATAATGTTTTAATTTTCCCAGGGAATTCTCGGGGTAACGTCGTTAGTACTACGCTGCGAAGGTCTTTTAATAGCTCCCAACGCATTTTTTTCTGTCCTCCTTCTTACTCTCAGCTTTTTATCTAAGCAGCCAATGGTGAATCCACACCGCTAGATTTGTCTGTAGCGGATATGATATAATCATTCCGGGTCACGGACTTGCTGGTTCAAGGCTTTCCCCAGTTCTCTTCACCCAAAGACAGTGTAATATCAGACAACTCGGTTATAGAGGGTAAGCGTTTCTGTAGTTAACTCTTTTACTCCCGAATGCTCTGTCCATGCTCTGTCGGAGCACATTTTGATGAGAAATTTTGGTACAGACAAACTGGAAGGAAGTTGCTGAATAATTTTTTTAAATTATGTGTTGCGTTATAAATATGCTGCTTTTCATTTTATTTGACGTTACCTAAATATACTCCAGAGCACTGATTTGCATCAGCCGTGTAAAATCTTCCAGCATTGCTGGTACTGTTTTAGAGTGAAAGAGTTAAGAAGGCAGGAAGCGGCTGTCGGAACAAACCAACCAGATTCGGTTTTAAAAACATGTCCCCCTTCCTTTTACACCTGGAGAAAGCTGTTGCACTTCTTTCATCATCATCATCATCATCATCATCATCATGTCCTCTGTATTCCCACTACAGCGTTAGGCATCAATAAAGGTTCTCCAGCCAGTCCTGTCTTGTGTAAGTGGGTCATACCTCAGACCATGTCTTTCCTGCTTCCTTTAGTTCTTCCTGTGCTGTGGGTGTCTCCGTGTCCCCAATGGCCTGCCCCTCTTTCTTTTCCCTTGAGGTGTACAAGTCAAGGTGGTGTAGGGGTTTTGTACTTTTTTTAGTCCGGATAAAGTGTTTCAGCTCGATTCCTGTGTGATGATGGTGCTCTGCCGAGGCGACTCATCTCGAGGTCCACGTTGTGTGTTAAAATAACCACTCAACTCCTCTCCCCCACCCCACAACCTCACCGCACAGTAGAACCTGTGCTGAAAGCTTATATTCTTGAAGTGTCACTTGCAAGGCAAGCAACATCTCAAACAGTCAGTACCAAAGAAGATTCTAGAAAATACGGCTCCGTATTTCGATGCGGTCGAGATATTGTATTCCAACTTATCCTGTTCAGAAAACTTCAAAATACCTGCAAATTATGTGTTTTAAATCTTCTTGCTGTTTTTCTATGAAGCA
Organism: Achatina immaculata; assembly: GCA_009760885.1. Classification (NCBI taxonomy): domain Eukaryota; kingdom Metazoa; phylum Mollusca; class Gastropoda; order Stylommatophora; family Achatinidae; genus Lissachatina; species Lissachatina immaculata. Next base: position 14,053,392 of record CM019702.1, read on the forward strand.
ATCACAGTAACTAATATTACAAAATTACAGTTATCACTGTCACAATTACTACACAACAACCATTTTACTGCATCTATCAGCACGTACACTGCCATGATCGCAGGTTCTACTGCGACTAAGTCAGTCTACAAGCACTGACTCGACTGCCAGAGATGAGATAAACGGTGCAGAAACCCTTATATAGTACTACCAGCACCGCCTACGTATGCCAGGTAAAAACAAAACGAGGCTATTGTTACGAGTGTAATTACTTTCATGAAGCCCTCTCCCATGGCCTCTAATACCATCATCATTATTACGAATGCTACTTATATAATACACTGTTATTATTTATAGCAACCTATGATGTTATTACCAGTGTACACTCCATTCTATTACATGCAGCCAAAACATGGGAGAACCAGCCAAAGAATCGAAAGCTGACAGAGTATCTGAAGGTGGACGCCCAAGAAAAATTGTAAATATGTACTAGGAAGAGCGCCTGGCAAATGAAGAAATAGCCGAACGAACGGGCACTGAGAACATCACTAAAGAGGGTCAAAAGACGAAGATGGAAATGGCTGGGCCATTTACTGCGAATGGTACGGACAAGACACCCCTAAACTTCCTTGACTTGGACACCTAAGGGAAAAAAGAAAGAAAGGCAGGGGATTAGGGGATTGGGGGCATGAGGACACATAATACCAGGAAGAACTAAAGGAAGCAGGAAAGACGTGGTTTGAAGTATCCCGACTTGTTCAAGACAAGATTGACTGGAGAACCTTTGTTGATGCCTTAAGCGCCATTGGGAGTACAGATGACTGATGATGATGATATTATTAATACAAACTGAATCTACCATCTTCGTGTACACCCCACCACCCACCCACCCACCCCAAAGCAGTATACTGTTAGCTGTTGTAAAATACTTCCTTTGGGTGGTTCCGTTTTTTTTAAAATCGCTCTGTAACGTGATTGTGGTGTACATGATATGGGCTTAAGTCTCTCTGTTATAACTAGCTCAACGTGGCAGAAAGCCTACTATGATACACTACCATGATAGTTCAGTGTAGTTCTAGCACAACTATACAATGTGGGAAAAGCAATATAAGAATAAACAATCCATCTATACAATGTGTGGTAAAAGCAGTATAAGAACAATCCAACTATACAAATCAGCACAAGAACAAACAATCCAACTATACAATGTGGGAAAAGCAGCATAAGAACAAACAATCCAACTATACAATGTGGTAAAAAGTAGTATAAGAACAAATAATATTCATTTCCAGGCAAAATAAAAGCCACGAGGAGAAAGGACACGCATACACGTGTGGTGTTGCTTCACCTTTTTGCTAAATATAAATTTCTGCTTCTGATCTTCTTCTTCCCCACATTTCTCATCTTTCTTTTTTTTTTTGAATTTTCTTATTTTACTCGCCTCTTTGTATTTGACTTTGTTCAAAAAGATTTTGATATAGTATATATTTTTTTAACTTCGTAATTTGAAACAACAAAAAAACGTCCTTATTTGTATAAAGAATATTTATTTATAAAAGAGAAATTATACAAAAGATGGTGAAACAATTATACTATCCCTCCCCTATCCGCCGGGAATATATTCCAATCCCTCCACCTCCCTCGAGGATATTTGAAACCGTGGATAACACCGACCTAACTATAATGTCCGTTTTTCTTTTTAAACATACATAGCCAGATACTGTATGATACAGTGTAGTTTTAAAATTTTGCACATTGAGACATCAACAAAAATGGCATATACCATAGTAGTTACAACATACTCATCAATATCATCAGGTGCCGTGCCGACTGGCGTTGGCTATTATGCTTCTCCAGAGTACACGATCCTTCATGCTGGCCATCATCTCAGTTGGTGATCTCCTCTCACACCATCCCGTCAGACTATCCAATATCATTTCTCTTGGTCTTCCTCTTGATCTTCTTCCCTCTATTTTTCCTGTTGTTATAATATTTTCAATGCCCCCTCTTCTCATTGCATGTCCTATGAAAGTACATTGTCTCTCTCTCTCTCTCTCTCTCTCTCTTATTTTTTGACAATATTTTTTTGTCTCTCCAGTTCTTCTCATACATTCTTCATTAGTTATTAACCACTATTCTAATCAATGTATAAGTATTTCATTTTTTGGGATGTAAAAAAAAAAGATTTTTATTTAATATTTCACAAACAATAGAACAACAACAAAAAAACCGCATAATAACTGAAACCGCGGTAGATGAAACAGCATACATATGAGGGGAGAATACCGCACTTACCTTGACATCGTACTGCGTGTAGGGCTCCAGTGACAAGAGCATGTACGAGCGCGATATTTCCTCTCTTGACACCATCAAATCCTGTCCCTGCAGAAATGTTGTCACAGTGTAGGTATCAACTGACTGGTTGAGGACCGGCGACCACGTGACATTGACCAGAATTTTGTGGGAGTTGGGCTGGTGGGTCATGGACGATATGTTAAGTGACAGCTGAAGAACTTCTGGCACTGGGTGGACACAGAATTAATTAAATTATATATTATTCTGTAAAAACGTGGATGCAAAAAAAAAAAACCGAACAAAGAACAATTTTAAAAAATAAAACAATTTAAAAAGCTGTGGAGAGAAACAGATAGAACTACAAAAATAAGATTTTTAAGGGCCTGCATCTTTCCCATCGCAACATATGACAGCAAGACCTGAACACCTAACAAAATACCTGAGAAACACAAAAATGCTTTTGAATGTAAATGGTACAGAAGAGTCTTTCAAATATTATGGACACACACAAAAAAAGAACAAATATATCCATACTACAAGAACGTAATATCGAAGAAATTTGGCTAGTAAGGAAGATTAAGCAGAGAAATTCAATTCAATTCAAGTGCCACGCCGCGTGGCGTAGGCGATCATTTCTCTCCACAATTTCCTGTCTTTAGACTTCATTATGAGATCCACCGGTGACTTTCTTACTTGCCACACTGACAGCCCATCCAGTAACTTCTCTCTCTCTCTCTCTGTCTTCCTCTGTCTCTTCTTCCCTCAATTTTTCCAGTTGCCACAGTGTTCCAATTTTCCTCTTCTCAGGAAATGTCCTATAAATCATGCCTCTGATCTTTGCTATAATTTGCTTTTAACTCCAGCCTCTCTTAAGACTTCTTCATTGGTTTTCTTGGCTGTCCATGGTACCTTCAACATCCTTCTTATAAATCACATCTCCATGGCCTCGATTTCTCTCTGTACTCTCTTATTCATGGATCATGTTTCACACCCATACAACAAAATTGGCTCGATAAGTACTTTTTTTAAGTACTCGGAATCGTATCTCCATTGATATGGATCTGTTGCACAAGATGTGTCTCATTTTCTGGAATGCTGACTTGGCTTGAGCACGTCTGCTTTTTATTTCATTGTGACATTTCCCATCAGTTGTTATAATCGTTCCTAAGTACTTTAATCTATCAGCTTGTTTCAGATTTGTGCCATCGATGGTAATGCTACATTTTGATGTTATTCTTTTCTTTGAGATGACCATCACTTCAATCTTCTTTTTGTTCAGGCTGAAACCTTTATTTTTACTTTCGCGAACCACGACGTTTAGAAGAGCCTGTAGCTCCCCTTCACTTTTAGCAATCAGGACTCTGTCGTCTGCATATCTTAAGTTGTTACGGTTGTACCCGCCAACTGATATTTCTAGCATGTTCTCTAGATTTCTCATTACGTTTTCGCTGTACAAGGAGAAGAGGTCAGGAGATAAAACACATCCTTGTCTCACCCTCAATGTCTTGAAATGCTCCTATTTGGTTCTCGAACCTCATTGCTGCTGATTGCTGCCAATATATGTTTTTGATAACTTATCATAGCAGAGAAAACTTAACTATTTTGGACATATTAAACGTCATGAGAATTTAGGGAAAACAATCTTGAAAGGGTACATAATGTGAATACGAAAGAGAGGAAGACCAAAGTGAAGATGTCTGCAAGACATCGTTGATAATCTGCAAATGGATGCATCAGCAGCAGGGCATCTTGCTTATAACCGAGAGGCCTACAGGAGGGCTGTTAGGGAGGCAAAGTTCCGCAAGGGACATGCAAACGACTGACTGACTGGCTGATACACACGGATTCTTTCCAATAATAAAATAATAATTCGCAAAATTCACAACATAAAAAAAAATCACTGGACGTAACAGTATGCTAGGAACACAAACAAAACAAGGACCTACATTCCTTTTTGAAAAGGAACGAAAACTGGGAAAGCAACCGTGACTGACATTCTAGCTTGACCTCTCAACTTTCACATCGTCACCCACACACACACACACACACATATGCACACAAAACAACCGTTTAATACAAATAATGCTTTATACATAGCAATCATGAGTATATAAACACAGAGATCGCGATATATCATTTATTGATTACATATTTCCAGTGGTATATAACTGCAGCGTAGGAAGAAGTACAATAGGACAGTCTTAAGTCGGGACAGAATGGCTAAAATCTCAGAAGATAATTTACGAGGTAAGCAGCACTAGAAAGAAAACATACCAGATTTGAATGAAGTTCACGTCTGAAACTGTTCGAAGGAAGAAACAAACAAAAAGAAATAAGAAGATATTTATAAGGCCATTGTTTTTGGCAACACAAAACAGCTGTAAAAAACTGGAAACAAGGTTTCAGTTAGCCACGTGTTAGAACAAAGAGTTACTTAAAAGACAGCCATCATCATCATTATCATGTGCCGTGCTGACTGGCATTGGCTGTTATGTTTCTTTATAGTACTAGATGTTCACGCAGACCATAAGTCCACTTGGTGATCTCATCACACACCATCTAGTCAAACTATCCAGCATCATTTCTGTCGGCCTTCCCCTGTTTCTTCTTCCCTCTGTTGTTCCTGCTGTTACAGTATTTTCCATGCCCTCTCTTCTCAATGCATGTCTATGAAAATATGTTGTCTTTTTTTTATTTATTTTTTTACAACATTTTTTTGTCTCTCATATATTCTTCATTAGTAATCTACAAGATATTGCTCGGCTGATAACAGCTGATTTCTGCTTTATTCTCAAAAACGTCTTCTTTGGCGAAAAGTGCCAATACATAACACAGAATAAAGTACATGTATGTATGATAAGCTTGAACAACGATATTCATAAGTCCGTGAAACATTTTTTAAAAATTTGCAACAAGTAAACTACGTAATGGATCATGATTATTCTTACGCCAAGAGAGAGAGAGAGAGAGAGAGAGAGAGAGAGACAGACAGACAGACAGACAGAGAAAGAAAGAAACTCTTTAGTTTGTTTTTTTTTTTTAATAAAGCTCTCGCGCAGAGCTCCCATGGTTTGCCGCTAGGTGGCAGCAGTAGCAAATATGGCGATCTGTAAACATGAGCAGTCATTCTGTGTTTTGGAATACACAAGGCCCCGTCCGTTGTGACTGTGCAGCGACTATTTCGAGCGGAATTCTAGAAGGCAGAACCTGTTTTAAACAGTATCAAGAAGTGATATGTGAAATTCCGGATTGAAGGCTGTCTCTGCACAGCTCCTCGGCGGGGACGTCCAGGACCAAGCGAAGAAACTATGAATCGTGTTAGAGAAGCTTACTAGCGAATCCCCCGCCTTCATCCCGGAATTTTTTGTAGGGAGTGGGGTAGGGGAAGGGGAAAAGAGAAATCCCACACTGTTTGAGAAACCCTGACCTAGGAGGTTCCTGGCCCAGCCTTTTTTATGTTACGCAGGTGGTCTTATCAAAAAAGCACATAAACTTTATCGCACTATGTGCATTTTCCCCTGCATTTTTAAGAGCTTTTAATCGACCATTAGTTCCCTGTACGAAGAATTCAGTAAATGCTAAACAGCTGTACATAACACTTCAGTCTATCTTCGCAAGCTTAGAGGGTTAATTTTACTTTCTATGGTCAAACGACCATTAGATTCTTGGAAAAAAAGTTCTCATGATTTTTCTCTCAGAACACACACACCCACACAAAAGCATTTACTTATTATTTTATGTGATACCAGAGAACTATTTTTTGGAACACAACTTCAACGATGACGATGATGATGATGATGATGATGATGATGATGATGATGATGACGACAGGACTGTGGAGGCACAGACCTGGAATCGGTAGCACTAATGGGATGTTGGATATGACAGAATCGTGCTATTTAACAGAGGAGTCAAGTCAGTGCCGGACAGTACAAATAGAGAAGCCGAGGCTAGGAGTTGTAGGTATGAGGTTTCGACTTCTCAGCAATAATGATGATGATGATGATGATTATGATGATTCCTGATCAATATTTGCATTTTTCTGTTTAAAAAACACCATTAACTTCTTTTCTTCTTCTGTCTTCCTAGAACTGCGAGCTCGTGTTCTTTGCAGCCGAAGCCGTACAGGTGTTGGGGCACAGCATCCTGTAGGATTGGGATCGAGTTACGGTGGCTATTTTTTTTTTCAATCCCTGAGTGTAGCTGAAAAGACGAACCACTGCCATGGAACTCCGGCGACCGCCTGCCCCGTTAGTTAGGCTAGGCCTGTTATGAAAAAGTGGGACAGGGTCTTGTTCAGCTGCGGTTCGCCAAACCCTGACGCTGGCATTTAAAATATGGGTCGCTTATTGCCAACTCGAAAGGGTCTTAGCCCGCCCGCCCCCCTCTCACCCCCACACTATTAACACAAATGGACTCACGGATGGGGGGCATAACTGAAGAGGGAAAGACCCGCTTTACTCACCATATGGAGAGAATTTATCCGGACTAATAGGCACCACGGGGAGGCCTGGCTCTTCTACATTGTCCAGACAGCGGGTCAGTTGCAGTTCGTCAGGACTGAAGCACGGTTCAGTTTTAAACACTATCTCAGCATTGACCTTGTAGTCAGCCAGGAAGATGATCAACAGGTAGATGCTGTTGAACTTCAGATTCTGAATGATGTAAGTAGCCTGAGGAGGTGGGAAAAAAATTAGTGTTTTAAATGAACATACATCAGTCATGAAGTTCATATTCTCAATGACAGAATGAATATTAATTATAATTATCAGTGGTGAAGGTAGTATAAATCAGTATTAGTAAAATGGAAAGAAATGACGACTGCGGTAAAACTGGTTATAGTAATGAAGGTACATAGAGATGTATGGTTCAGTTTTACACACACAAAAAAACATAGAAAGAGTGAGGAAAATTGGCAGGAACAAGAATTACAGAAAGTAAGATGAAAAAAATATAAATAAAGTACACACACAACAATCCAATATTTCAGCAAGACGCCATTTTTTTCCAAGGCTCACACAGAGAAACAACGCAATAGATTAAAAAAACGGAAAAAATAGATGAAAAATTAAATACTTGTCCCACTACACATAAACAGACTTGGTTTCGCTGTTTTCCAGCTTTCTCATATGCACAGTTTATATCTTGCCCCTGTAAAATCATCCTTTCGCAAACAATGGTGTCCTTCTTCAAAATTCATTTAACACTCAGAGGTTTCAGCACTCATGATCGTTCTGTGTCTGTACTAACAGTCTATATTAGCTATTATTTTCTCTTTGTGTGCACCACAAAATGTAACAAAAATTCACATATGGACTGATTATCCATCCGAAATCATAAATTCTGTATATGAAAGTACTTGGAACAGTAGTTAGAAACTATTTTCTTTTTTAGCACCACATCCCCTTAAGATCATCCTCTGTTCCATCTGAACACCAATGTCATTCACTCTATTTCGATTGTTATAATCATCCTCTGCATTACCATCAGCAACAGTATCAATAAAGATGCCACAAAGATCAAGAAGAGCTTAACAGGAAAAAAAATTCAAGGGCAAAACACCATTCAGACAATTTACCTCTTCATTTCCTTTGGCAGGTTGACTTGCGCCATAATCCTCTCTTGGCAGGGAGCACCTGGGCACGAAGTCATAGGCGTTTTCGCAGTCTGTCATGAACCACCAGAGTGTATAGATATGTAAGGTGTTTAATGCGGGACCTCTAAACTTGATCATTGCTCTCTGCGTCCAGTAAGATCCCGAAGAGTCTCTGACCAACGTCTTTTCTAACTCCAAATTTGCAGTCATGTTCTTCGATGCCCTCATGTACCAGCCTGATCTATCTGCTTCTTTTAGCTTAGAAAGCTCAGGTCCGGAGGGGTCCGGAATATCTGGATGGAGAAAGAAGCAAAGGTTCATGAATATCTGTTTGAAGGAAAAAAACAAAGGGTGGTGAATTTATGAATGAAGAAAAAATAACAAAGGGCCATTAATATGTGAATGAAGAAAAAAAAACAGTCATGAATATCTGGAATGAAGGGGAAAAAAACAAAGTATCGCGAATATCTGGATGAAAAAAAAAGTAGTTCTTTGTTGATATGTCCTTTGCTGCTTTTAGCAGAAATTTTGTTTCATTTCTTTTTCCCATTTTCAAGACCCATTTGTCTTATTTTATAGTTCTTTAATTTTTCAATTCTATATTGATTTCTTGATATCCTCCTCCTCCTCCTTCATCTTCTCCTTCTTCTTCTGCTTCTTCTTCTTCTTACTCTGCTTATGTCCCTTAACTACAGATGTAATTTTTTTTCAGGTACCACCTTAAGGATCTTCTTTTAAGGACATAGTTTGATGATCTTCATTTGCAAATTCGGTTTGATGATCTTCATTTACAGCCAAGGTCTGCTGAATTCAGCTCACAGACATTGTGCCAAACAGAGAGTATACACTGTGTGCTTGTTTCTGAGTGTTTTGACTGTGCGTTGTAGGAAAACTCAAAAGGATGAACTTTTGAATGAAACATGAAATCCCGATTAATACGCAGTTAATTTCTATTTCGAATTCTCATAATGGGATTAACTGCAATTAATTTTTATAATCGAGCAATCATATGTTTATTTTACTCTCAAAAAACCCTATTCAACTCATCTATTATCCCGTTGATTTATTAGCCCTAAACTTTCTAATCCTGTCTTTTCCCACTTTATTTTTCGAGTGCTCTGCCTTCCTTTCTCAGCTTTTGTTTATTTCTTAAATGTTTCTTCAGCTCGTTTGCGGAGCCAGAGTTTAAGAAAAAGGCGAAGCAAATTCTGCTCATCCGGCTGATATTCTCCTTTCTGTTTGAATGTCCGCTGATAATCTGATTGAGCACGAAGTCGAAGGTACATTGCCTTCAATCGATCGAAGATCGTCGTCACGTGTCTTCTCGCGAGAGCTCGTGCGAGACCGCTGTTATAAATAAAGATGCTGACAATTGTGGGCACCAACAACTTTTTTTTAAACAATACTGCGTTAAATTCTGCAAATCAATTTTCCGTACTTGATGGCAAGAAGTCGAACAAGAAGTTGAATATAGAACAAGGATTCACTTTTGTAAAACTCATCAACCAGAAAAAGTTTCCCGGTGGTTTTTTTTTTTCCTGTACATAAACGTACGATGTTAATATGCAAGTATTTCTTAACAACACAATTTATCTCCTGTGTGTCCCCTTCCCTAAATCGATTTTTTCCTTGGAAGGTATCTAGTATTTGCGGGACTGAACTCTAAGAGATATTCTATTTTCTACCTATTCGTGAGTTTTACGGAACCCAATGTGATTTGTTCTTTAGGGAAAATATTTTTTTAATGTGTTCGGAGGTAGGCCCAGCCAGTAAGAAGGGACGGGGAGTCCATCCGTTGCATTTCTCCTGTACCGGGGGAGGGGGGGAGGGGAGGAGTTCCTGGTTTTAGGGTGTGGTTTTTTTTTTGGGGGGGGGGGGTGGAGGGGAGGGAAGGGGAGGCTGTAGTGAATGAAAATAGAATGGTTAATCGATACGGTAAGCAATTGCGGAGGGGTGAGGAGAGAGGGGATTAGTTTTCTAACAGCTTACAACTCTTCTCAGAGGAATTTCCTTTGCGGATGCGCTGTTAACCCTCTAAGTGTACATGTGATGTGTGAGGAGTGTTATATTAACCCTCTCAGTTTACATCACGTGATGTGTGAGGAAGGAGTGTTACATTAACCCTCTAGGTGTAAATCAAGTGATGTTTGAGGAAGGAGTGTTACATTAACCCTCTAAATGTAAATCAAGTGATGGGCGAGGAATTTTATATTAACCCCCTAAGTGCACATCAGGTGATGTGTAAGGAAGGAGTGCTATATTAACCCTCTGAGTGTACATCACGTGATGTGTGAGGAGTGTTTATTTTCTTTCCTTGTCTCTCTGCAGCAGATTGTATGCAGTGCCGGATCTAATCATACTCTAGGCAAGTTACAGGTTAGGGTTTAGCCGAGTCTGAATCGCAGCTGGTGGAACATCAGCTAGTCCACACTAATTTTATAGTGTTCTCTTCTCATTATCGGTGTTTAGTTCCTGATATGGGAAGAGAAACAAAAAAATCGGCCCTCGCCAGGCAAAACAGCTGACTTTCTTCCAGAACGTTCTTCCTCTGGGTAATAAAGCTAAAGGCAGTTCCACCGTGTGCAACTCAAGCGTGAAGCAGATAAGGTGTTAATGCTCACTTTTCCTTCCCCTGCTGACGCTCTTGGGGCAGGAAGGGCGAGGATTCATTTTCTACAGTTGGTCTTATTGGAGCGCCATTGGCCGGGATGGAACCGCATACCTTAGTCATAAGAGACAAAAGTAACCAGCCATTTCAATTAATCGGCCCTGGCCCGTGTTAAGTTCTCTAGATTTTCATCACACCTGCAAATATGCGTGGAATAAACAACCACCTGGAACACTGTCAACTTGTGTAGTTGGTAGGTAGGTCAGTTAAAGTTTCTCCCACACTCGTGAGATGCGTTCATGCAAAACGGTTATGCAGGGGCTCGTCTGAGATCTAGCACATTACGTACATCTATGGGTTACAAAAGCCAAAAATAACTTCTGCAATGTTACACGTACTTCACATAAACACGAATATATTCAATCATTTGTTTGGTTTTTTTTTTCAACCAGGATCTAAAAAGAAATAGTAACGCTGCCATAAATATATATTTTACGTAAATCAAATTCTATTTCTTCATTTTATCCACATCATTTAGAAACAATATATATATATATACATATATACCTGCAGAGGGTAGATATGCTGAAAACATTCATTGTAACTTCGCGACTTCAAGAGCGAGGGGCATAAAAAAAAGTGCCAAGAAATTACGCAAATTACGACGTGTATCTTGGCTTCAGAGATAGAATTCTCTAGACTCTGAACCTTTGGCCTCGAAGACGAGATGTACCTGCCAAGTTATTTTTCCGTGTCTTCCCTTTTCTCTATTTTCCCTCCCCTAAAATCTTTCTACCAGAAATGTTTGCTTTTTTTTTTTTTAAAGCACAAAGAAGCAGAACATGTCGCACTGACATCCAAATATAAATTTATTATCTTTTTCATCGACTTCGCTCTTCTTGCTGTAAAAGAATATGAAAGTGTATGTGAATTATAAAAGTTTAGAAGATCAGAGAGAGAAAAGAAGTTGAGAATGAGGGAAAAAAATGTTTATTTCCCCTAAAAAAAAAAGTCCTCTTTAGATACCGCATTATAAACAAAGCCATAAATATTTAAGGAAGGGGTGGGGGAGGGGGGAGGGAAGAGTCATTATCGACATTTTAGATTCCTAACAGAAGTATTTTAGACAATCTGGTACAGTAATGTTTTAGACAATCTCGGATACGGATAGTCAGCCAACAAAGAGCGGGCGTCATCAGGTAGTGTACGCAGAAGGAAATATTAAAGAGGCGATCAAAGCACCTACGGATGTGCCTGGACTGCATGAACGATGATCTTTCCTAACTAACAAACTCGTTTACGAATATTTTACACAGTCTGATACACGAATATTTTAGACGATATGGTACACGAATATTCTAGACCAGTGCTTCCTAAAGCTGGAAATAACGCCCCCCCCCCCCCCCCCGTCACTTTCCTTCTTCTGGGGGCTGGAAAGTACCGGGAGGCAGTGAAAGAAAAAGGGGCAGTGGAAAAAAGGGGGCAGTAGGGGGGCGTTATGGGAGAGAAACAAAGCAGCAGACCGGAACAATAACACCTTACTTTGAAAGTCGAAGATGTCTGAAGGCTGGCGGCAAGCGCTTCAAAGGCATCAATCAGGTGGAAAGATCCTTTTATTGATTGCCGACAGCGAATGCGTAGGCCAGCCGGGTTTTTTTTTTCATAACGACGAAGTATCTATCACTAGCGGAACACTTATTTCTGAGAGTCGTGGACGATATAGCGTGGAATTTCTGAAACAGCACCACAACAACCAGCATTCTGTCTACTGTGTGAAAAAAACTCTTTTCAAATGAAGCCATGAAACCTTCTAGGTTACTTTTTTAGTAACTATATTTGAAGAAAACGAATTGCAATAAATTAGAGAGAACTTTGTAGAAGATCTGTTTGCTACCAATTTACAAAAATCCAACGATGGTTTCCGCGCATCGTATAATATTACATTGCTGATTAACCAGATCTGGTAACCTCATACAACCGAAGAACAACAGTAAGAGAAGTTCTGTATACAGTTTTACACACGTTACCGGACCAAATTATTGCTGATATCCCTCTCAGCGATAACTCTGTTCAAAGAAGAACTGATGAAATGGCTGACAATACTGAAGACACTTTGTGCAGCCTGCTGAGAACTAGAAAACCTGGCTTGTAGGTAGATGAGTCCACTCTTCCGGACAGTGAAACTTTGTTTCTTTGCATGTATTCGCTTTGTCAATGATGAAACTTTGGTTTCAAGAGCTATTTGCAAGACAGCTGGAAATGAATACAAAAGGAGCGTCAATATTTCGTGTTACAGAGACATTTTCAAAGGGAAACACATCCCATTGTCTAGTGTTCTTGCTTGTGTAACGGTAGGGGGCACCATCAATGACAAGTAGTCATCGTGGCTTTCTTACTTTCTTGAAGAAAGTTGTACATGATGTAGTTGCGGTGTTCTATGTTATCCATATACAACATCTTGTCGCGAAAACCTAAGTGCTCTGCTTCACATATCCTTAAGCACCGTTATTACACCAGCTAATAACGTCAAAACACATGCTCTTAATTCTCAACATTTTAGGCAGGTCCACAGTGAAGATGAGGAAGATTTTGAACGTTTTCTGCTACATACAGAAGTTAGGTGGCCGTCCAAAGGAAACTGCCTGAGTCGCTTCTATTCACTTACTTATTCACAAACAATTTTAGAATTCTTCGAAGAGTCCAGTTTTTCTCTGTGTAATGAACTGAGTAACATCAACCATGGCATTGCTTATTTCCTAGATTTATTCTCACCCGGCGGGGATGTTTGCGTATCCTAATCACGCTGAGGTTTTCCGGTGAGAAAGTCCAACTCTGGACTGGATGGGCAACCACCTCTCACCCGGCGGTGATACACGGGTATCTCAAAACACGTCGAGGTTTTCAGGTGAGAAGGTCCAACTCTGGCCTGGGTGGGCTACCGCCTCTCACCCAGTGGGGATGCACTGATATCCTAAACACGTCGAGGTCTTCCGGTGAGAAAGTCCAACCCTAGGCTAAACTGGTGCAATGAAAACCACGGTGTCACGCAATCCCGCTTCTGAGACCCACCAAGAATACAGGCTAAAGTCCTGTGATACTCTGAACCCCTTGTGGTCCTCACGTGGATCTCGTGTGGTCCTTTCGGGGACCACACAGGGGACCACGGGACCTAACGAGGACCACAGGCGTAAATTCAGTAGGATCACAGTGCGGTTTTGGTGGTAGAAGCGAACGAAGAAGAAGAAGCTAGATTTATTCACAAACTTCAACCATATTATTTGTAACTTCAAGGCGATGATATTAACCTTATCAAAGTAATGTCAGCCATCTTTACATATCTGTCAGAGTTACACTTATTCTGACATAACACAACCCGCTGTAAGCTGTTCCAGTTTCTAAGTCTTTCTGAGCTGAACAAAGAGAAACGGATATCAGACGATGACCTTCTGATCTGTTGTTCACATTTGGATCAGTTGCATAATGACATGTCTAACAGATTTCAGGATCTCCTTTCGCTTCAGATACCAGACTTAGTGATCAATCCATTCCTTGATATCGCCAATGAGAAACTGGGAATGCTGTAGGAAGAACTTGTTTCATTCCATATGACACCGAGTTGAGGCCAACATTTATAAAAATCATATTAAGATTTCTGGTTATAGAGAAACATTTCTGAACGTTACCCTACGTTCTGGAACAAAGTCCAGATTTACTTTACTGCCTTCCCAACGACGCCTTAGTAGATCGAGGCTTCAGTGCAGTCACGGAATTTCTTTCCAAACAGAGAAACAGACAGAAAGTTACTGAACGTAAAGATCTAAGACTTCTTCTTGGCACTTTTCAACCTGATACCGAGAAACTTGTGTCTCTACGTGAAGCTCATCCATCACATTAAAAATTGAGAAAATAACGCAGTAGGCGAGTTATAATGTACTTCTTTATATTGTTAAATAAAATGGCTTGCTAACTTAAGTTTTAAGTTGTGTAATACTAGTTACTCATTGTATGAGTAGTACAGTGTAGTAAGAGTAGTACAGTGTAGTAAGAGTAGTACAGTGTAGTAAGAGTAGCACAGTGTAGTACGAGTAGTACAGTGTAGTAAGAGTAGTACAGTGTAGTAAGAGTAGCACAGTGTAGTACGAGTAGCACAGTGTAGTATGAGTAGTACAGTGTAGTAAGAGTAGTACAGTGTAGTACGAGTAGCACAGTGTAGTAAGAGTAGCACAGTGTAGTACGAGTAGTACAGTGTAGTAAGAGTAGTACAGTGTAGTACGAGTAGTACAGTGTAGTAAGAGTAGTACAGTGTAGTACGAGTAGTACAGTGTAGTATGAGTAGTACAGTGTAGTACGAGTAGCACAGTGTAGTACGAGTAGTACAGTGTAGTATGAGTAGTACAGTGTAGTACGAGTAGCACAGTGTAGTACGAGTAGTACAGTGTAGTATGAGTAGTACAGTGTAGTACGAGTAGCACAGTGTAGTATGAGTAGTACAGTGTAGTAAGAGTAGCACAGTGTAGTACGAGTAGTACAGTGTAGTATGAGTAGTACAGTGTAGTAAGAGTAGCACAGTGTAGTACGAGTAGTACAGTGTAGTATGAGTAGTACAGTGTAGTACGAGTAGTACAGTGTAGTATGAGTAGTACAATGTAGTACGAGTAGTACAGTGTAGTACGAGTAGTACAGTGTAGTAAGAGTAGCACAGTGTAGTACGAGTAGCACAGTGTAGTAAGAGTAGCACAGTGTAGTACGAGTAGTACAGTGTAGTACGAGTAGTACAGTGTAGTATGAGTAGTACAATGTAGTACGAGTAGTACAGTGTAGTACGAGTAGTACAGTGTAGTAAGAGTAGCACAGTGTAGTACGAGTAGCACAGTGTAGTAAGAGTAGCACAGTGTAGTACGAGGGGGGGGGCGCTGAGGATTTGGACTGAGAAAAAAGGGGGCGGTAGCCCGAAAGAGCCTGGGAAACACTGTTCTAGACGATCTCTTACACGAATATTTTAGACTATCATGTACACGGATTTTTAGACTACATCTTACACGAATATTACGTGACTATCTTGTACAATAATATTTTAGACGATCTCCTACAAGATTATGTTAGACGATCTCCTATAGGAATATTTTACACAGTCTTCTATGGGAATATTTTAGACGATCTCCTACACGAATAGTATTCCTGAGACGGGTTTTCGGATCAAAATTTCGGGCCGTTTTAATCGCTTCCTTTCGTCTTTTCTTATTTATTTTTCCTTTTTTGATCTCCCTCCCTTACACAGGCTGCTGTGTACACTTTCTTCTACCTTTGTTTCTCAATGATAGTCTTTCGTTGTGGTCATTTTACTGTGTGCCACTCCGTAAAAGTTGATCACTATAATTCAACGGAATGATTATATGCGATGAAGTAAAATTGAAACAAAATATTTTACTCTTTGTTTAAACAGTCGCATCAGACTTTCTGTATGGACGTCAGTGATTGATTTGGTTTTTCTTTACATTAGTTTGTCTTTCATGTACAAATATGTGGTCCATGCATGATCTTCTTTTCCTAAATCCTGCCTGCCCTTTCCGAAGTTTTTCCACAAGCGCTGTTGATGATTATGCAGCAAAATGGTGAGTACCAAGAATGTATACGAATAAATATTTTTTTTAATGATAAGAGTTGTAGTATATTACATTGTCATATACTGTAATGTGACTTGTCTTTTCATGAACGATGTCACTCTCACTGCCGCCCTGAATACGATATGGTCTTGCGCAAGTTGACCAAAGTTCACTTCTGTAACATTTCCTTACAAACGCAGTTATTTCTCTTTTCGAGTGACTTGTTAAGTGCCCGAGCTTGGCATCCATATGTTGCCACCGGGAATATGTAAGCTCTTAGCAAGCATAGCTTCTTTAAAATTGTTTGTATCTTGTTCTTCATTTGCGCTAGTTTCTGTGATGCAGCTGCTGGTCTTCTTTTGATTTTCACTGCAGTTACCATTGATGGTGATGACTGAACCTTGATATTCGAATTTTTTTTTACGTTTTCCAGCTCTGCATGGTCCAGTGTAATTTTGGGTCTGCTTCTCAATTTGTGAATTATCGCATACTTGTTGGTTCTCAAATAATAACAGTGGCTGGCACTTACCTTTCATGATGATGGAGTCTGGTTTGAACTTCCGCTGAGCTACAAGTCCGTTCTCAGACACAGCAAGCAGCAGAAACTCAGGTGACAAGGGGAGAGAATCGATCTTAATCCTGATCGCGTTGGTCACCATCTAGAAAATACCGAAAGATGAAATAATATAAAACGAAGAAGGCGATAATTCATTATAATTCATAATATATTATTAAAAAATTATGTGTCAAATATAAAAGAAAGAGATTATACAGTTAACAAACGAATAAAGTGTAAACTGTCAGGAGATTTAGTAATGGAAACAATGGAAATACTGACGATGATAGTTACATATATGTGAGGATGAAGTCACTGCTAAGATGTTGAAAGCAGAAGAGATAGAAACATCAAAACAACTCTGCCGGATAATACAGGGTCCGGCATAAAGCATAGCTGGATTTAACTGACGTAGTACGCAGAAACTGAATACGTGTGAAAAAAAATGACAGAGATGAAGCAGACAAACGGTCATTTTTAACAATGACTTCTTGGCAAACACAGCATCACGCATTCATCGTTGAAGAGTATTTTAAAAGTGGAGAATCGTGTATTACTGTACAACGAAAGTTTCGTCACCATTTTAAGTTGCATCACCGTGATAATGTTCCCGATCGGAAGACAAAAAAATTTTGAGGTGTGTCAAAAAATTTAAGGAAACCGCTAAGTGCCCTTGGTTGTCCAAGAACTCAACAGACATCTGAACGAATTCAAGAAGTCCGCGACGCATTGCTGAGTAGCCCTCAGCGATCAGCTGTTAGGAACGCTTTGGCACCTGGCACCCTCTTACTGTTAATAGTGGTCTTTATGTGCAGATGCTAACTGAATACTTCATTCCAGACTTGGCCAATAGAAATAAGAGACTAATATGGTTTCAACAAGATGGAGCAACTGTCTACACAGCCCCTCAGTCCATGGCCATGCTGCGACAAGTATTTCCCAATAGTCTTATTTCCAGATTTGGCAAGGTCACCGGATTTATCGGCCGCAAACTTCTTTTTGTCGGGGTATCTCAAGAACATGGTGTATGCTAGGCGACAACAGTCAATTGCAGACCTAAAAGATCGAATCCGATACTGCATTCCAAATATCCATTTGAACATGTTAAATGATGTTATGCAAGGATTTTCCGTACGCCTGGCTGAATGTACCAAATGTAATGGCAGTCATCTAACCGGCGTAATTTTCAAAACCTAAATATGATTGTCAGTAATAATAAAAATACCCACTTTTCTGAGTTTCATTTCACTTTTTTTTACCAAAAACATGTGTAGCGCTTATTTAGTTTCCATTTTTAAAATCCAGCCATGCTTTATGACGGACTCTGTACAACAAATTTGGGATCTAGAAAAAGCTCCAGAAGAGTGGAAAACTGGCCTTACTGTAACACTACCAAAGAAAGGTGACCTCATAGATTGTGGGAACTGGAGAGGCATTACCATCCTGCCACTCACCAGTAATGTATTTTGCTGCATAATCATCAACATAATTGTACCAGCAGTTGAGGGAAAACTTTGGAAAGAGCAGGCAGGATTTGGGAAAGGAAGATCAGCACAGACCACATGTTTATACTTAGACTAATATTAGAAAATGCAAGTGAGTGGCATAGCACAACATATGCATTGTTTATAGATTTTTAGAAAGTTTTTGACAGTGTCAACAGAGATGCACTGTGGAAAATTCTACGATGGCATGGTCTCCCTCAAAAGATAGTGAATGTCATCAAAGCCGTATACGAGAGCTTTCAGTGCAAAGTGATCTGTGGAGAACACACTTCCAACAGTTTTAGGGTACATTCAGGAGTGTAGCAGGGTTGTGTACTATTACCAGCAGTAGACTGGTTAATGAAGGAGGCAATATCAGATAAACGCAGAGGATTAGAATGGACCCTCGACACTGTATTGGAGGACCGTGACTTTGCTGACGACATTTGTCTACTATCAAGCAGATACAAAAATATGCAAGATAAAATAAGATAACCCAAAATGCCAGCAAAATAGGTTTAAACATCAGCATAGGAAAAGCAAAGTTAATGAACCGAAACGTGAAAAGCAGCAATGCACAAAGAGTAGATAACAAGTTAGTGAAGGAAGTCAACGAATTTGTATATCTTAGTAAGAGAGTAGTAGAAGACTGAGACAGCACAGAGGAACAGCAGAACAAATCAGCCTTTTGCAATGCTGCAGACTATATGGATATAAAAAAAAACTAAGCATGAAGACGAAAATCAGGATATTTAAGAGTAATGCTCTAAGTGTACTACTCAATGGATGTGAATGATTAAAAATCACCAAAGCTATAGAAAAGAACCTGAATTAGTGACAACAATTATTGACGAAAGACGTTTGCAATGGTTGGGACATGTGCTCCGAATGACTGACGACTCCCTATCAAAAATAGCACTAAGATGGACACCACAGGGGAACAGAAGTCAGGGTAGACTAAAGGAGGCCTGGAGAAGAACAACAGAGAGGATGCTGAGCAATAGAGGGCTCACGTGGGCAAGAGTGGGGGAAAAAAGGCAAAGAGCAGGTGGTTGTGGAAAACTCTTGCGAAAGCCCCATGTGCCCTGGGCACTTAAGGTTCAGAGAGAGAGAGAGAGAGAGAGAGAGAGAGAGAGAGAGAGAGAGAGAGAGATGTACATATATCAGCATTGTCTTATCTGTCCGATCTATCGGTGGATTAAGCAGAGAAAAATATCTCTTAGTTGTAAGAGTTTTTATGCTTATTTTTAAAAAAACATATAGTTTATTATTTTCTGATCTATTATTCTTTGGTTTATTATTTTTTAGTTTATTATTTTCTAGTTTATTATTTCGGGTTGAATATTTCTCTAGTTTATTATTTTCTTCATTTCCAGAATCTGAAACTAATTTTTCTCCATATGGAACCTGGATGAAAAGGGTCTGTGGCAAATTTTTTGATTTGGCTGGACAACGGGCTAACAGCTCATGTGATGCAGTATCTGTTGCTTCTTGCTGCAGTGAACTATACGAACTCTTCCTAAACGAAACCAAGAAAGAAAAGTTGACTTTATTACTGGAACACCACATGCAGTACGAACGATGATAAAAGGTATTTCTAAAAACCAAAATGGAGGGTAGAAGCAGAGGACAGAAACATTTGTGAGCAGCAAGGGAAAAAAAAGGCATAACACGATGTAAAATCCACAGACACGTGAGGAATCAAAGGAAGAAATAAAGAAATAAAATGAAAGAGAATGAAGGACAGGAGAGAGAAGATCAAGAAAGGAACTTTAAGAAACAACAGAGGAAAAAAAGAAGAAGAAAAAAGGAAAAAGTAAATGCAGAGGAAGAGAAAAGAAGATAGGAAGAAATAAAAAAAAGATCAGGAAGAGAATATGATGAGGGAGGATGAGACGACGAAGTAAAGTACGTAATTCTCAGCACTTGCAGTTGCTCTGACGGGAAAAAATGTAACAAAAGAAATGTATCATTGCGCCCGACGTCAAGACTGAAAAAAAGATGACGTTAAAAATCTACCTTTCGTCTACGTTTGAAAAACGAGGCTCCATGCACAGATAACCTGTCTTCTTTTGACTACATCCTATGAATTAATTGGTGGTACTTATCTTTAACCCCGGCTGGAGCCTGACAGATCAGGATAGCTTGCAGTATCAGTTAACGGCAGCGCGAAAATCAGAAGAAATAGTTCTCAAAATGTCAGGCAACATGGCTGGGGAGTTGACATTGGAGTATCTCAAAAAGGATATTAATTATAAAAGTGACACGAGATCGTGTTCATACTGAAAGGTAGAAGTAAAGAGAAGAGAGCTTCTGGTTTCAGCTCTCTCATGAGAGGGAGAGAGCTGAAACGCGAAAGAATATCTCGTACACAAAAATAATCCTTGAATGGTGCCCGTACATCATTCTTTCTAGAGGGATTTTGCGTTCTTTGGCGTCAACGGGCAAAATAGATATAACTATCATTTCGTTTCTGTGGGCTTTTTTTTCTGTTTGTCGGTAAATTTAGGGTTTATTTTTTTAATAAAAAATGTGACGAGGAATTAAAGTTATTTCTCTCTTCTCCTTCTTCCATCTAAAAAAATTGGAATTTTCATTTGTATTCATCTCTGCCTTCTGTACCAAGTGGTATTCTCTTTAACTTGGATGCACATCTAAATTACTGGTTCGAGCTCCGAGTTAGAAGACTGCACTTAGAGACGCACAGGGATATGGTGTTAGTGCCCATATTTTCCTTTTTGAGGATGATGTGGTCAGCATCACGCCTGGCCGCCTTTCCCTCCCCAACTCCAGATTAAGTCGGGTACACATTTCTACATCTGGGTGACTGGGCCGCCTCCGGCCGGAATCGAACCCCCCGACCATCGTCATGAGAGACTAGTGCACTAAACCATTTCCCGACTGAGACTCCGGTGACTGCACATAGCTTCTGAATTTTTTTTAGATTTGCCTAGTAATAATTTTTAGTGCAACTACTGTCGCTTATTTATAGCCCGTTGCTTTGTTTTGATTTTCAAGTGCTCTTAAAAAAACACGTTCTGCACTTCATCGCTTTATTCAGTCTTATATGTTAGCATATTGCACTGCTAGGATAGCACTTTGCATTGCTAGGATAATATGTTTCACTGCTAGGATAGAATATTGCACTGCTAGGATAATATGTTTCACTGCTAGGATAGTATGCTGCACTGCTAGGATAGTATGCTACACTGTTAGGATAACACTTTGCACTGCTAGAATAGCATGCTGCACTGCTAGGATAGCATGCTACACTGCTAAGATAGCATTCTCCAGTGTTCATCCTCGATAAGCTCCACCATCCTGTTTCTTAACACTGGCGCACTGCACTCGTTGTGCCTCTCCAGTGTTTTAAGAACTAAGGCAGTCACCACCTTTGACTGAACTCGTGCCTGGATGTCCTTGACAGTTTAGAGGTTAATGGAGAAGGATCGACTGACGCAAGATATCTTCGTCACAGATGCTGATAAGCAAGCAACTGGCTGAGTCTGAACTTCATTGCGCATTGTAGATATCTGCAGTAAATGTAGCCAGAGATAGGTTTTTATTTGAAACTTGATATTACAAGACCAACGGAGAGTGTGACAAAACACGTTTTATTTATCTGGTTTTTTGTTTTTGTTTTTTCGGATATACTCAAGAAGAACTTTTCTTCTACTGTGTATGAGATTCGTGATCTCTTTGTAGAAATGGCTGGCAGTATAAAACTTTAAGAAGAAGAAGAAGAACTTATTTGTGAACTCAATCAGGTGTTCGCTGCGCTCAAGCGTTTGTTGCGTGAAGACGGATCTTGTATATATTATTATTCTTCTTCGTCGCTCGCTAGTACATCGACAATAATCGAATAATCTCTTTCACAAAATCGTCTCTGGTGTTCAGCACCGCCATAGAAGTTGTCTTGTGAGGGGCTGGGGGTCTGGCCAGGTCTTTCACGTGCGTAGTTTGCATAACTAGCAGCACATATGATGCGGTGCCTGCTGCTTTTTTGCTGCAGAAACATACGTCCCCTTACATCTTACATCCTTCTCGTGGCGTTAAATGTCACACAGGGCTCGCATCAGCTTCTAGTATAAATGGCGTATAAACCTGCAATGTCCTGTTCTCAGTCACAAGGTTAGCACTTATAATTTTATATAAAATGTAAAATACAAGTATGTACTGTATTCTCAAAAAAACGTTGTACGTATGTTTTCTTCGATATGTAATAAACTAAATGCAGTGGTTTATGAATTTTTGGCGCATCAAGCAGCAATATACTGTAATGAAAATCATACTCGAAAGAAAAGGCGAAAAGCTGAAAAAAAAATGAAATGGAAGGCGTTGTAACTAACACACAATAAGATGAGCAGGCATCAGCTTGTACCTGGTTGTCTATGTTAGCAAAAGAAAACACAACAAAACGGACAAGGTAAATAGCGTCAGATATTATCTTATTTTCGATAACGGTTCACAAAATATAGTCTCAGTAACAAATGATATTCACGCATAAAAGGGGAATATTTCTCCGACTGTTAAATCAATACATTAGCTAATAAAAACATAGGGATGGGTGGTAGAAAAGTGGTTAGCGCACCAGTTTTTCTTTGTAAAGATCGGTAGTTTAAGTCCGGTCAGAGACTTTCAGATCCTCCAGCTGTAGAAAAGGGTATTTGGCTTTTTTTTTTAGCTATACAAGTAAAGGCGGCCAGGCTGATCAAGTCATCCTCCAGTGTGCCCACAGGTCGAGTAAAAAAATTGGCCACTAATACTATATCCCCTAGCCGAGACCAGTGAGAAGGGGGTCCATCTAGTAAATCACTGAGGGCCTGAAGGGCTCTCGTTGGGAGAGAGGCCACAGAAGGCTTCAAGGGACCTCAATGTGGATGAAAACAGAATGGCCAACCAATAGGATAAATCGGGAATAAATAATTTTGCAATATCTTAACAAAATTCCTCTCGGTGGAGGCTCTGCCCTTGGGTACATTTACGGCATGCTGGATTTGCCTTTACCTTTTTTTTTGGGGGGGGGGGGGACCGGCTAGCGTAGTGGTTAGAACACTCCTCTGCAACCGAATGGTCGAGGGTTCGAATCCTCAGCTGAGCGGGATTTTTTTTTCCGACCAATACGGCCCCAAGGTCGACCCAGCCTCGTAAAATGGGTACCAGAGAAAATCTGGAAAGGAAAGGCAGCGAGGAAATGAACTGGCCACCCTACCTCATACGCTGATGGCTCAGCATAGTGAGGTCTCTAACGCTTCATCCCCTACGACATTTCCTATGGGACTATCATCTTTAGTCTTTTTTTAATACAAGCATTAAACATTACAAACAATAACTAATACCAGTAATTTCACTGAAACGTCATAGACAGCTGTAAGCTCAGAACAGGAAGCATATAATATCTATTTCCCCGTTTCGTGTTCGCAAGTCGATTCTCCGCTATGGAAATCGCATCTGGATTGGCCGCATTGTTGTTCCACTTACACATCGAGCAGCCGGGTTAAGCTAAACCATGTGCCGAAGCCCAGTTCCGGGTGTTATTTCTACGGGGGGAATATTAAAGTCGTTCCTGGAACATCAGGAGTGCCATCGTGGAATGTTCCGAGTATAGGGGAGGTAACTAGGCCAAGGAAGAGACATCAAGGGAGTCGGTTTATTTAAACTGTCCCCCTTTTCCTGGCCTCAGGTGGTTATGGAGTTCACGGGTTGAAAGTCATGTTAAGGTCATTAATTACAGACCTTGATTTTGGCAACATCTGTAATAATTTTATCTTAATGAACGCAAGATCTGCAGTCATTTTTCATTACAGACGCCACAAATAACCTTAAACTATCTGAAGACGAGAGATATGGTCTAGTTGATTCTGATTAATCCAGACTATTAAGGCAACATTGATAAGAGGAACAAGGAAAAAAATCCACCTTTTGGCTAAGATCAAAGCGTCTTACCAAATATGTCAAGCCTGTAAGCTTTCGCCAGTTGGCCAACGCGAAAAAAAAACCGAAGGAAAAATATAAAAGTATGAATTTTTTTGCACATACTATTTAAGAATACAAACCTGTAAATATATTATACCGTTGTGGTTAATTACCTAATTTATGTTAAACACACATCTGTTAATCCCTACACCGAAAAAGCCTCGGGCTCCAGCGAGCCTCTACGAAAGGGTACCAAAGAAATCTTGGAAGGTAAATACAGCCAGGCGTGATACTGACCACATCACACTTTCTTGTGCTGTTGGTCTTGGAAACACTGACCTAACACCGTATCCCCAACATGCCTTAATGGCATGGAAACGGGAACTTTGCGTTTACCTTTACACGTCTTTTATCCCTGAGAAATGATCACAGTTAATGTAGATATTGTGTTATACAAACTTCTGCTGAAACTTCGGTCCATGCTGCTATGTGAAATCTGTTCGTAAATACATTGGTAACTGTTTCCGAACGTCATAATGTATACATTAAGATACCAGCTTCTGTTGTAAAATCATGTAATATGGTTATGCATTCATCAAATAAAACTACTCCATGATCGCTGAATCACACGGAACATCATATTAAAAAATTCAAGTTAGACCTATAAAACAGAAAAAAGTTTCGAGGATATTCGAAGGTAAGTCTCAGACCAATCATCAAGGAGGAAAGCCAAACAGCCCCAGAGTGCAGATAACACAGTAATTACGACATAAAATCGAGAGGACAAAATCCGTGAACACAAGTAATGACGGCAGAAAACCGAGAGGACAGAGCTCGTGAACATAAGTAATGACGGCAGAAAATCGAGAGGACAGAGCTCGTGAACATAAGTAATGACGACAGAAAATCGAGAGGACAGAGCTCGTGAACATAAGTAATGACGGCAGAAAATCGAGAGGACAGAGCTCGTGAACATAAGTAATGACGGCAGAAAATCGAGAGGACAGAGCTCGTGAACATAAGTAATGACGACAGAAAATCGAGAGGACAGAGCTCGTGAACATAAGTAATGACGGCAGAAAATCGAGAGGACAGAGCTCGTGAACATAAGTAATGACGGCAGAAAATCGAGAGGACAGAGCTCGTGAACATAAGTAATGACGGCAGAAAATCGAGAGGACAGAGTCCTTTGTCAAACATAAACAGAAAGAGGGGAAAATATGATCGCAGAATGTTTTTTTTAATACAAAAGTCGTGATAATCGATAAAAAGAACTATCTGGGGAAAAAAATGAGAATGAAAAGAAGAAAATTAGAGAAAATGAAAAGTTTATACATATTGGATCCATGATAATATTAAATTGAAAATTGGAAATGTGAATTATAAGACGAAATGTAATGGCCAGTTTAATGGACTAGGAAGAACTCTTGTCCTGAAACAAATCAAGCAACAATAGAAGATGAGAGATATTAAATACCACGTTGTTCTACTGTGCCCAGAGAGTGACATTTAACAACGAATTTGAATTAAAACTCAAGCCTTTGAAATATGAATACAACAATAAGTGTAACTGAAATACAAAAAACTAGGGGAAAAAAAAGGAATAGTGCAACAGCTAAAAGTGGAACCAATTATATGCAGAGAAATAAAAATAACATTTTGGCTATATGAATATATAATATAATATACTGAAAACCGTACTTCAGGCGATAACTGAAGAGAAACGAGAAAGCTGATAATGACGACATGGGATATTAGAACCTTTTAAAGCTAAGTAGGAAAAATCTTTATTAATATATCGCAGATGAGCATTTTTATTTTCTCATCCTGTTTCTTTGTCTTGTATGTTTTTTGTAAGATTAAGACATAAACCTAAACGTTCACAACTGTATACCCGTTAACATATAAAGCTATTCCTTTTATTTTTTCAAATAATTTGAAAATTTTGTTACCAACGCTTTATTGCAGTGGCTTTGTGTATCTTTATATGCTCAGTTTTATATACTCATACCAGACAGCTATATAGATGTATGGACGACATGCAGAAAATTAACAAGATTTGGTAAAGGTAATCCTGTCATGCCATAGAAGCACATAGGGATATGGTGTTAGTGCCAATATTTTCCTTGACCTGTCAGCACGCTAGAGGGTGATATGGTCAGTATCACGCCTGGCCGCCTTTCCTTCTCCAACTCCAGAAGAAGTCGGGTACCCATTTCTACAGCTGGGTGACTAGGGTGCCTCCGGCCGGATTCGAACCCCCTACCTTCGCCATGACAGACACATGCAATAACTACTTCACAATTCAGACGGTGGGCAAATTTACTTTGAAAAAAAAACGATTGCTGGATGATGATGATGATGATGATGATGATGATGATGATGACTTTACAAGAGTCTATAAGACAAAGCAAAAGAAGCGTGCGTGAGATGTACTGAAAGGAGTTTCTGATGATCAAGAAATACATAATAATTGATGTATATACTTCTTATACTCTCTTATTATTGGTTATATCTTTCTGTTTCTTACTATGTTTTATAGCACTTTAATGTTTCTCGTGTCTGTTTCTTACTGTTTTTTTTTATAACACTTTAATGTTTTTCGTGTATGTTTCTTACTCTCTTTTATAATACCTTAATGTCTTTCATGTCTGTTTTATAATACATTAATTTCTTTCATGTCTGTTTCTTATTCTGTTTTATAGTACCTTAATGTTTCTTATATCTATGCTTTACAGATATGCATTTTCTACATCGTTATTGCCTTGAGTCTCTGTCTAGCGCGTCGTCCATTTTGTTTACCTTTCCCTTTTAAATTCCCTGTTTTCACAGGCTAGCCTTTGTACGAAAGGAAAACAACCCCGATGTTTTCTGAGTGCCTCAAATGTTTGCTCTGATAATACCGCTACGAACGGACAATGTTTGAAATGTCGGCCCAGGGCTGGCGATGATATACGCCGGACACTGGTGGGTTCCGCGGAGCATCTTGCTAGGAAAGGTTCAAGGTGGTTAAACTGATATGTTTGTTATTGCTGCATTATCTTGAACATGGGAGTAGCCGAGGGGATCAGATCACGAACGAGGCATACTTCCTGTGTTAATGGTTCCATTCTGAAACTTAAGGTGATAGCTTGTATTCATGCCCAGGTTTAGCTCGGTCAGTGCTGTAGCGCAAGAGTTTTAAAAGGTTTGCCAAGTATTTGGACCTTTACTTTTGCAAAATTTTAGTTTTTATACTTCGAGATATCCGTTATTAGCTTGCTGAATGTGCTCCGAAACATAAATGTCGTTGGAGTAGGTCAGTATTGTCTAGAATCAATTCACACTCATGAGAAGCTAGTCCCAACCAGACCACTCTTTCGCGACGTACAACCTTCATTATAAGAAACATTTTGCAAGAGTCAGGTCTGACCTCTTAACTCTGACCTCTGACATTTAGCATCTCCAAAAAAAAATCACTATAAAAACCAAACAGCAGTTCTAAAATACATTACTACAGGCCTCAGTCTACATTTCGCTAACATAAATCTACTTTAACTCGACTTCGACGACCAGCCGCGTTCATCTGTATTAAAACATTTGCGACACCGAGATAAGCTTTCGTCATCAATTGCAAGAAAATGAAATGGAGCCACGATAGAGCATCTATTAAGTAGCATCGTTATCTACCAAGTGTCGAAATAACTTACGCTCTAACTACTCCACCGACTAAGACAAGCAGCAGTAATTTTTTTATCTGCGGAATTCATGGATACAGAATTCGGGGAAAGAAACTGAAAATTGTGGGGAAACGCGTGATTTCATGTGATGACTACTGTAAGCTAGTGCGCTACTTGCAACTTTTCTTTGAAAATAGTTTTCTGGAAAGAATTAAATACAGAAGTAATGAGAGAAAAGGGAAAATGTGACACTGCGCAGATGCTATGAAAGTATTTTTTTTCACGACTCACGCTGAGAAGTCTAACGTACGCCTTCGAAAATGATAAACAGTGCACTTTACCTCAGCATAACAAAGAGTCTCTCTCTCTCTCTGAACCTTAAGTGCCCAGGGCACATGGGGCTTCCGCAAGGGTTTTCCACAAATGCCTGTCTTTCGCCTTTTTTTCTGCTCTTGCCCAGGTGAGCCCTCTATTGCTCAACATCCTCTCTGTTGCTCTTCTCCATGTCTCTTTTGGTCTACCCTTACCTCTGTTCCCCTGTGGTGTCCATCTTAGTGCTATTTTTGGTAGTGAGTTGTCAGTCATTCGGAGCACATGTCCCAACCATCGCCAGCGTCTTTCTTCAATAATTGTTGTCAGTGGTTTCATCTGCATTTCTGCCAATAAGATGTTATTTCTTATGGTGTTTGGCCAAAATATTTTTTTAATTCTTCGTAAACATTTAGTCTGGAAAGAATTCAACTTGTTTTCTATGGTTTTGGTGATTTTCCAGCATTCACTTCCATAGAGTAGTACACTTAGAACATTACTCTTAAATATCCTGATTTTCATATTTATGCTTAGTTTATTTGATTTCCATATATTCTGTAGCACTGCAAAAGCCTGGTTTGCTCTAGTAAGTCTGCTGTTGATGTCCTCTGTGCTGTCTCCATTTTCTACTACTCTGCTGCCAAGGTATACAAATTCGTTGACTTCCTCCACTAACTTGTTATCTACTCTGAGTACATTTCTGTTGTTCACATTTTGCTTCATTAACTTTGTCTTTCCTACGTTGATCTTTAGTCCTATGTTGTTTGCATTCTGGGTTAACTTGTTTATTTTATCTTGCATATCTTTGTGACTGCTTGATAATAGACAAATGTCGTCCGCAAAGTCAAGGTCCTCCAGCACTGTGTTAAGGGTCCATTGTAATCCTCTGCGTTTGTCTGATGTTGCCTCCTTCATTAACCAGTCTACTGCCAAGATAAATAATGTTGGTGATAGTACACATCCCTGTTTCACTCCTGTTTGTACCCTAAAGCTGCTGGAGGTATGTTCTCCACAGATAACTTTGCACTGAAAACCCTCGTATAGGGCTTTGATTACATTAACTATTTTATGGGGGAGGCCATGCCATCTTAGGATTTTCCACAGTGCATCTCTGTTGACACTGTCAAAGGCTTTCTCAAAATCTATGAATAATGCATATGTTGTGCTATGCCACTCATTTGCCTGTTCTAATATTTGTCTAAGTACAAATATGTGGTCTATGCATGATCTTCCTTTCCTAAATCCTGTCTGCTCTTTCCGAAGTTTTTCCTCAAGTGTTGGTACAATTCTGTTGATGATTATTCTGCAAAATACTTTACTAGTGAGTGGCAGTAGGGTAATGCCTCTCCAGTTCCCGCAATCTCTGAGGTCACCCTTCTTTGGTAGTTTTACTATAAGACCAGTTTTCCACTCCTCTGGGGCTTTTTCTAGATCCCAAATTTGTTGTAATATCCGGCAAAGTTGTTTTGGTGTTTCTGTTTCTTCTGCTTTCAACATCTCAGCAGTCACTTCATCTTCACCTGGTGCCCTGTCTGATTTTAGCATCTTTATCGCCTCTTTTACTTCATTTATTGTTATTGGTCCTGTATTGATGTTTAGTTCCGCTTTTGCTTCAGGTATATCTATTGCTTGTGCTGCTTGTGTTCTGTTTAGTAGGGTGTTAAAGTGTTCCCTCCATCTTTCAATTTTTTCTCTTTCTCCACTGACCAGTTGTCCATTTTGTGTTCTTACTGCACTTTCACATCTTGTATTGAAGTTACCTGTCATCTGCTTTGTGATTTTATATATGGTTTTCATGTCATTTGTATATGCTGCTTTCTCTGCTGTCTCTGCTAAGTTGTCATAATACTGACGTTTATCTTGACGGCATGATTCCTTCACTTCTTTGTCTTTTTGTGCATAATTACTTAAAACTCGTTCTTTAAGCCGTTGTGATTTGGTGTTCAGTAATTTTTTCTTGATTTCTTTTCTTTGCTCTATCTTTTCCCATGTGGTCTCACTTATCCATTCCTCTTTTCTCCTTTTCCGATATCCCAGCACCTCTTTTGCTGTTTCCTGTAGTGTTTTATTGAACTCTAATATGGACATTTCTGCTTCGTCTTGTAGGACACTGAAACGGTTCTTAAGTATTATTGAGAATTCATTTCTTGTTTGCTGGTCTATCAGTTTTCTTGTATCAAAATGTATCTTCTGTGTTCTCCGATTCTGGCTTTCCTTAATTTTAGTTTTATTTTTGCTACCAGAAGGTTGTGATCACTTCCTATATCTGCTCCTTTCCTTGCTCGCACATCTTGTAGTGACCGTTTCCACTTGTTGTTTATTAGTATGTGATCGATTTGGTTTTCTGTGGTTTTATCTGGTGACCTCCAAGTCACCTTATGGATGTTTTTGTGTTGGAAAATTGTCCCTCCGATGGTCATCATGTTTTCTTCACAGAAACTGCACAGTCTTTTTCCATTTTCATTTATTTCTCCGATTCCTTCTCTTCCCATGATTCTTCTTCTATCTTCATTTCCTTCACCTACTTTTGCATTGAAGTCGCCCAAGATGAGTAGCATATCATGCTTGGGTATTGTTTCTACTGTGGCTTGGAGGCTGTTGTAAAAATCTTCTTTTAATTCCTCTTCAGCTGCTTCTGTTGGTGCATAACAAACTATAATAGACAGCTTCGTGAATCTTGAGTTGAACCGTGCATATAATAATCTCTCATTTATTGGGGTCCATTTCAGCAATGCTCTTGATGCTTCTTTTGTTATAATCAATGCTACTCCTCCTTCATGAAGATCTTCTTTACCTGACCATATTATTGTATCTTCTGTGTGCTGTGTTGTTAATTTCCTTCTGCCTTGTCCTGTCCATCTTGCTTCTTGTATTCCTAGTATGTCTAGTTTGTATCTGTGCATTTCCTTGATGGTTTGTGCTAGTTTTCCAGTCTGGTTTAGTGTTCTTACATTCCAGCTGCCTATTTGCATCTTTTGTTTAGGTTCCAGGAGGTCTGCAGTCGGGCTGGGGACTTCCAGTGGCTGGCTTTCATCCACAACCTTCATGGGCTCAGTTTCCTGATACGCATTTCTCCTTCCACCTGCATTTGCTTTTTCCCTTGCTTCTGTTTCTGTAGCAGTCTGATAGTTTTTTACCAGATAGGGTTGCTGGCCCTATGCCGAACCCTCCTTAGTCGCCTTTTACGATCATGCGTGGTAGGGTACAGTGGTCCTATTCTTTGCAGATCCCGGGTACCACACGGGGGATAACAAAGAGTACTTTTTTTTAATTCCTCTTCAGCTGCTTCTGTTGGTGCATAACAAACTATAATAGACAGCTTCATGAATCTTGAGTTGAACCGTGCATATAATAATCTCTCATTTATTGGGGTCCATTTCAGCAATGCTCTTGATGCTTCTTTTGTTATAATCAATGCTACTCCTCCTTCATGAAGATCTTCTTTACCTGACCATATTATTGTATCTTCTGTGTGCTGTGTTGTTAATTTCCTTCTGCCTTGTCCTGTCCATCTTGCTTCTTGTATTCCTAGTATGTCTAGTTTGTATCTGTGCATTTCCTTGATGGTTTGTGCTAGTTTTCCAGTCTGGTTTAGTGTTCTTACATTCCAGCTGCCTATTTGCATCTTTTGTTTAGGTTCCAGGAGGTCTGCAGTCGGGCTGGGGACTTCCAGTGGCTGGCTTTCATCCACAACCTTCATGGGCTCAGTTTCCTGATACGCATTTCTCCTTCCACCTGCATTTGCTTTTTCCCTTGCTTCTGTTTCTGTAGCAGTCTGATAGTTTTTTACCAGATAGGGTTGCTGGCCCTATGCCGAACCCTCCTTAGTCGCCTTTTACGATCATGCGTGGTAGGGTACAGTGGTCCTATTCTTTGCAGATCCCGGGTACCACACGGGGGATAACAAAGAGTACTTTTTTTTAATTGTCTGTTAACTTTAAATACTGCATAGTCAATTTTAAAATTAAAGTTTCTAAAGTCAGAATAAAATAAATGTTAGCAAACCGTCAAAGCAAACAACGCTGGGTAATCCCAAATGAACTACGCAGAATGAAGGCTTCATTTGCCCTTTTCATATAAGACCTTTGTACTTTTATCAGATACAACGAGGAATTAATAGTTCCTATGGAAAAAAAATCTCTTCATAAGGAATTTTAATATCGTTTTTTTTTTTTGTTTTTTTGTTTCATGTTTAGGTGATGCCAATGGGGGAAAAAATCGTTCTGTAGGAATCTGGAGCAAAAATAACTGGAAAGATGCAACTGAAAACATAGATCTAGAGAAAAAAAAATATTTAACTTTTTTTTAACATTCGGTCGTTCCACTGAGATTTAGAAATCATTGGGATTACAGATCTGAGAAACAGTGAAAGAAAAAAAAAGTCAATACATGACAGACGAGAGTCATGGGTTTCTTCATGTCCTATCTGACAGCTCAGAGTCGTGGGTTTCTTCATGTCCTAATGACAGCTAAGAGTTATGGGTTTCTTCATGTCCTATTTGACAGCTAAGAGTCATGGGTTTCTTCATGTCCTATTTGACAGCTAAGAGTCATGGGTTTCTTCATGTCCTATTTGACAGTTAAGAGTCATGGGTTTTTTCATGTCCTATTTGACAGCTAAGAGTCATGGGTTTCTTCATGTCCTGTTTGACAGCTAAGAGTCATGGGTTTTTTCATGTCCTATTTGACAGCTAAGAGTCATGGGTTTCTTCATGTCCTGTTTGACAGCTAAGAGTCATGGGTTTTTTCATGTCTTATTTGACAGCTAAGAGTCATGGGTTTCTTCATGTCCTATTTGACAGCTAAGAGTCATGGGTTTCTTCATGTCCTATTTGACAGCTAAGAGTCATGGGTTTCTTCATGTCCTATTTGACAGTTAAGAGTCATGGGTTTTTTCATGTCCTATTTGACAGCTAAGAGTCATGGGTTTCTTCATGTCCTGTTTGACAGCTAAGAGTCATGGGTTTTTTCATGTCCTATTTGACAGCTAAGAGTCATGGGTTTCTTCATGTCCTGTTTGACAGCTAAGAGTCATGGGTTTTTTCATGTCTTATTTGACAGCTAAGAGTCATGGGTTTCTTCATGTCCTATTTGACAGCTAAGAGTCATGGGTTTCTTCATGTCCTATTTGACAGCTAAGAGTCATGGGTTTCTTCATGTCCTATTTGACAGTTAAGAGTCATGGGTTTTTTCATGTCCTATTTGACAGCTAAGAGTCATGGGTTTCTTCATGTCCTGTTTGACAGCTAAGAGTCATGGGTTTTTTCATGTCCTATTTGACAGCTAAGAGTCATGGGTTTCTTCATGTCCTGTTTGACAGCTAAGAGTCATGGGTTTTTTCATGTCTTATTTGACAGCTAAGAGTCATGGGTTTCTTCATGTCCTATTTGACAGCTAAGAGTCATGGGTTTCTTCATGTCCTATTTGACAGCTAAGAGTCATGGGTTTCTTCATGTCCTATTTGACAGCTAAGAGTCATAGGTTTTTTCATGTCCTAATGACAGCCGAGAGTCAGGAGTCATCGTATCCTAATGACAGCCTAGAGTCATGGGTTTCTTCATGCCATAATGACAGCCGAGAGTCATGGGTTTCTTCATATCCTAATGACAGCTAAGCATAATGATTTCCATGTCGTAATGATTGCTTTACGTAATGATTTTCTTCATGTCCTGATGGTATCTGAGTGTTATAGCTCTCTTCAAGCCCAAAAGCCCCAGCTAAAGGGATGTTGTGGTGGCTTTCTTAGCTGACTAAAGGGATATTGTGGTAGGCTTCTTAGTTGGCTAAAGGGATATTGTGGTAGGCTTCTTAGTTGGCTAAAAGGATGTTGTGGTAGGCTTCTTAGTTGGCTAAAGGGATGTTGTGGTAGGCTTCTTATTTGGCTAAAGGGATGTTGTGGTAGGCTTCTTAATTAACCCCGTCACGTCGGACCCCATGTCGATATTTTCCTACTTCGCCTGGCTCTCTTCAACTCTAGGGAGCTCTTAGCGTGGAGGCAAGGCACTGTCTGATCTCCCTTCGGTTCTCAGATCCTGTTATTAGTACAGTGTACCTAAAATCGGGACGAGTCCAACTATGACATCCTGTACTCACCTCATCCACCAGCTCCCAGCCTTCTTCAGGCCTGTCACTGTTTCTAGAAAACAGGACGTACACGATAGGCCCCAGTTTGGTGACTGTTGTCTGCCCCAACTCGGTACCACCAGAAACTATAACTGGAGGCTTCCAGACGATCTTCATCTCCACAGCATCGGCCTCTGTGGATACTTTATCCGGGATCTTCCATTCGCCCTGAACTGGTGACGCTGCGGGGAGAAGATAGAAGTGGCAATATGCAGTTATCTGGCCTAGAAATTTTGAGGATTCTGAACTGTTGGAAGAACGATGACATATACAAACAATTAGAAGAGTAGCGCGTATGTGAACAAATAGAAGAATAAACCATGTATGGACAATTATATGAATGGCTTATACGTGTGTGAACAAATAGAAGAATAATCTATGTGTGGACAATTATATGAACAGAATAATAATCCATGTATGGACAACTATAAAAATGACGTACAGTATATAAGAACACATAAGAATATAATATATGCGAACAAAAATAAAATATATAAACATAAAAGACAACAACATATGTGGAAAAGTTATAACAATATGAACAAATAGAAAGAAAATGAATATACGGAAAGAGTATGAAAAACAGACGAAGATGAAATACAACATATAAAATAATACAGAAGATAGGAGAATGTAAACAAATAGAGTGTATGTGTTTATTTAAAAAAACATAAAGGGGCTAAAGATTAACAGTACTATCCGGTGTCTTGACGACAAGTGTTGGGAGTCATGCTTTTCCGTTATGCTCTATTCCGGGTGTTAATTATGAGCTGAAATGATGATTTTTTTTCACCACGTATGAAAAAAAATCCTTTATTTGAAGAAAGTCCATCAGCCTTATAGCGAAGTGGTTAGTGCACTAGCCTTTCACGGCGAAGGTCGGGGGTTCGAATCTGGCCAGAGGCGCCCCGGTCACCCGGCTATAGGAATGGGTACCCGACTTATTCTGGAGTTGGGGATGGAAAGGCTGACCACATCACCCTCTAGTATGCTGACAGGCCAATGAAAATATGGGCACTAACACCATATCCCTATGTGCCTCTAAGGCATGACAGGGTTACCTTTACCCAAAATATTATGAGCAAATAAAATAATGTGGAAAAAAAGCCAGATATGAACTCTATGTGAAGGAATTTTAAGAAGAGGCGTTATGAGCAAATAAAATAATGTTATGTGCGAGAAATAACTGACTACTGTGATGGCTAACATAAAAAGAGAATAAGCAATGAACAAAATAAAAAGAATAAACACACATAGTAAAGCGTTATGAAAGCAGTTACAGAATTTCAAGTTGAACAGAAATATAAAAGATCAACGTATGAAAACGGATGCATGGATAAATAAATGCAGAAGGAGGATATGAGAGAAGTGAGAGAGTGATCAAGAACTGATTACCCGGAGACTGATGGTATATAGACATAACGGTTGACGATCTGCAAATGGACACAGCAGCAGCAGGCCATCTTGCTCACAACCGAGAGGCCTACAGGAGTGCTGTTTGGAAGGCAAAGTTCCGCAAGAGACATGCAAATGAATGAATGAATGGTAGACAGAGACACGTGGTCTATGTCTTATGAAACAGAAAGAAAGAGTGAAGAAAGAGGACTGATACGACAGTGGAAGAAACTAGATGAACAAGTATAAATGAATAACATAACGATCCAATATTTCGGCAAATGCCTTTGTCGCGGACCACATACACAAAAAAACAACACAACAGATAGAAACAAGCACAAAAATATATTAAAAATTTAACTCTTTGACACTCTCGTAAAAAAGACGGCTACAAAATGTTTATAGTCATAGCATTACAGATGCGTGTGGCTACAAAGTACCAAGGACTAAGATAACAACGACTGATTTGACAGATACTGAGACCGAGCCGACAGAACATTTTAAATGGAAGATATATTATCCCATTTGTAAGCACAAGTTGCAAGTATTAACACAAACGGTGAACATAAATTACCTTTAGGCTTTTGCTTGATAAAACTGCAGGCTGTCTGACACGAATTACCCTGTGGATCATTCAGAAATGGATCCTTCAGTAGAAATATCAATATTATTTAGAACATTTTTATCATATAGAAATGGTATGATTAATGTAAATGTCATAAGGAAGTGCATTTCATGTTATAAATCATGCATTTGCACTGAACTGGATATGAAAATCAATAAAATTTTTAAGCAAAATGAATATATATGTATTTTCATTGAACCATGCAAAAGCGCCGAGAAGATACTCAGGAAGATTCCGTTTCAAAACGATGCAGCCAGTGTGACTCACAGCAAGGATACTCTGTGGCCGCTGTGACTCTCAGCAAGGATACTCTGTGGCCACTGTGACTTATAGCAAGGATACTCTGTGGCCACTGTGACTCACAGCAAGACTACTCTGTGGCCATTGCAACTCTCAGCAAAACTATTCTATGGCCACTGATATGTCCGATCTAAGATTATCTTCTCTGGCAATAAGTGTTGAAAAGGCTCCGCAGCGTGATAAACGTTTAGTCCTGATAACAACAATAAGCATCGGAAGCCTGAGATGGCCGAGCCATGTGGATATTAGCAGTATTACCTACAGCAGTTGAGTTTATGACATGGGTGCGAGGAAGATGTCATGTATGTGCGAGGAAGATGTCATGTATGTGTGTGAATCTTTGAAGACATGTCTATAATTACCTCGTCCGAATATTATGAATGCATTTGAAAGCACCGGCGACCACTTGGCGTTAAATGAAGAACGGGCAAGGAGACACACAACGAAGATGGAAAATAAACAGTAAGGAGAATGATACGCCCCTGTCTTAGATGGTTTTACCTGCAACGCTTGTCCATAGTGAAATGTTGTACCCGTGGTTGTCTTTTGCACAAGCAAAGTGACGATGGTACAGTAAGAGCGTTCCGTCTGAGACGGCTCCTACGCCATCAGCTAAAACTGCACATTCTAGGCTCTCATCCCTACTGTTTATGAACATATTCAGCTCTGCTTTGAACGGTTTACTTCAGCAAACAGACGAACCCCCGCTGTTTGAACTGACGCTGCTGTTAAGCTGATGCCACTGTTACATTTCCAAACAGGTTTAATACGACGTTGAGAAAGACAGATACTAAATTTGGTCAACTTAGGAAAATGGCGTGGAACAAGAAGGCACTGCGGAAGGTAAAAGATTCTGATCTGTCAGCATAGCACTCCCTTATATGATCTGAGACTTGGACACTATATTCAAGCCTTGAGTTTCCATCTTTGTTGCTTCCTGAAAATGATGAAAATCAAGTGGCATTACACAGTAATCAGTTCTGAAGTTCTGTAGCGTGGCCATCTGCCACCTGTGATGACAACACTCAAGATTTGCAGAATACAAAGATGACTGAGGCATACTGCAGGAATCTGTTATAATTTTATTATCAAGCAAATGTTACATGATCAAATTCGACGAGAAAAAAGACCATCAGCTAGACCGAAACTGTGATTCATTGATATTTGTTATAATTTTCCCATTAGCATTTGTGTAAGTGAGAATAATTAGCGAAAGGTAACGAGAATAACTGTGTATGAGACTCTGCAAGGCTTGAAAAGAAAATTAGGGCCAAAACTAAAGACAAAAGGCGCAGATTCAGATAACCTTAAACACTCTATGTGCCGATTATGTCATTCAAATACTGGTAGAATCAGGGATATATCATTGATACATAACACATAACCTGACACATAAAATGTTCATACTTACACATTAATTGTTTATACTTACACGTAAAATGTTTATACATACACATTAAATGTTTATACTTACACATAAACCGTCGTTGTTTCTACAGGCTGGGGCCATTAAAGATGGGCTTATTACAAAAGTCAGGCAGAGTTGCCAACACTGCAAGGGAGAAAGCCAGGGGAAAGAAACATTAATGTATATGTAACTGTCTAATGAAAGATAATATGATCTTAGTGTTAGTTAAATGTTCTTTGTACGTGTCGTTTTCATCTTCGTCTGTTTTTCCTGTTTGTCAGCTCTTTCACTTCGGTTGTCCTCTGCTAGCAACATGTTTACCTTTATTTTTTTTTAAACTGAGCGATATTGTATCTGAACTAGAATAGTACATTGTTAAGTAATATGTTCTGCAAAGTATCTATTTGTACCCCTTATTGTGGCAGTTGTTTCTGAGTCGAATTTTGTTTTCGCTGTAGAAAGGCTCGAATGCATACAATATAGAGAGTGACAATGTTTAATAAGTTATAATCTCTTACCATAAGTCCCATTACAGTCTTCATGTCGCCACATAGTGAGAAATTATATGATTAAGGATGATTAAATCCCGCCACGGGAGGTGGAAATGGGAGGGGAGGGGTGGAAGGCAATATGTTAGTTTATATATATGAGTATATGTGCGTGTATGCAGACTGTTTCACTTCAGTGATGTGAAGAGTTAAAAAAGAATGTGTAACTAGATTTTCTGCAGTAATGGTCCCTTTGATAACGTATTTTTCTAGTTTTTTTTTTTTCATTCACTTCCGCGATTGCTGAATCTGCTTTCCTTGGACTGGCAACATTTAGTTGCGTGAAACTTAACTAATTCAAGTAAAAACATATTTTCCATTCTTTTGCCGTCCTTTATGACTGGGCTGCATCTTGTAATAAAAAAACCAGACATGATTGTGAAAGTCATTGTGAAGATTAGATGAGGCACTCCTTCAGATGCTTTGTTGGCCATCACATATCTTCTCTCTAGATCATCCTCTGCCTTCTCCGCATAAATGATATCGTAGGTCATACTTTTAAGTGAAGCACATAGGGTTAATTAGCAGGAGAAAGCTATTTCACCTGGGATTCTGCTGCCGTTCTCGGCAATTCTTTCTTTTTCTCATATTTAATATTATGCTGTTTCTGTGTCTCGGTACTTTAATCGCAGATGTTTCTGTTTCTCAGTAATTTTGTTGTTTCTATTTCTCGGCAGTTTTATCACATGGTTTTGCTGTTTCCAAGTACTTTCATCTCATGATGTTTCTGTGTCTCAGAGCTTTCTCCTCATACTGTTTTTATATCTTAGCACTTTCATCTCACTCTGTTTCTGTATCTCGATACAGAATCATCTGATCATATGTCATAAATACTCTCATCCCATGCTGTTTCTATATTTTAGCAATTTCCTCTCATGCTGTTTCTATGTTTTAGCACTTTCCTATCATGCTGTTTCTATATTTCAGCAATTTCTTCTCATGCTGTTTCTATATGTTAGCAATTTCTTCTCAGGCTGTTTCTATGTTTTAGCACTTTCCTCTCATGCTGTTTCTATGTTTTAGCACTTTCCTATCATGCTGTTTCTATGTTTTAGCACTTTCTTCTCACGCTGTTTCTATGTTTTAGCACTTTCCTCTCATGCTGTTTCTATGTTTTAGCACTTTCCTCTCTTGCTGTTTCACATGAACTAAAGGATTGCTTTCCACTCCTGGATAACTTTTGCACGACATCTTCTCTTCCCATTTCAACTCTTTCATGAGGATTTTCTATTATCGTCTTCGAAAAGATCGAAGTCATTATGGATATAAAAGGTAACATTGGTTATTTCCTTCATTTATGATTTTATGTATTTGTTGATCCCTTTTGCCCCCAAGAAGCTATAAAATTAATGTTTATAAATTTAGTTCAAGTCCTTTTCATTAATTTTATATCCCTCCAACCCCTGGTAAAATCGGTCAGTGAAAGGAAAACAGCTTCGACTGGAGGAGAAAGGAGAAAAAAAAAATTTAACGCCAAAAGATGTTTATTAAGTTAAAACACTTTCAGTAAGATTCGGTGAAATCGATACTTTATTTCCATGTCCTCAGACATCCTAAATACGAAAACCCTTCGTGCTTTCGTTATGAAACAGGAATCAATTAAAATCACGTGGGCGTTAAGTTCGTAAAAGCTAGCAGATATTAACACGAGGGTAAGTGAAAAACTGGAGGGAAAAAAAAAAGGCGATTGATTTTTATGGAGGTTTTCTTGGCAGTTGGGATCAGTCGATAACGAGAATTTAAGAAAAGCATCCCGTAGAAAGGCAGCGAGGAAAGGAATTGACGACCCTACTTCATACGTTGATGCTCTAAAGCTTCACTCCCTTACGGCAGTTGCTATGGGACTACCTTTACTTTTACTTATCTTGTAGAGACATGAGAAGAGTAATTTCACCCTCGGTTTCATCGCTAGAAATACCGCCAGCAACTGTACACCACTTACTTTTGAAGATAACGAAAAAAAAAAATCTGTCACCTAGATCTGGTTTAACATACTGATTTAAATAACTCCTTCACGCCTGAATTGATTTTCATGTTCGGCCACAGCGAATTTGATTAGAAATTTTAGTAGGAGAAACTGAAAGGAATTTACTCTCAGTCAGTCAGTCTCGGTTGTAAGCAAGATGGCCTGCTGCTTATGCATCCATTTGCAGATTATCAAAGGTGTCTTGCAGCCATCTTCGCCTTGGTCTTTCTCTCTTTCTTTTCCCCATTATGTACCCTTCTAAGACGGTCATCTCAAAATTCTCATGAGGTTTAAATATGTCCAAAATATGTTTTCTCTGTTTAATCTTCTTTCTTAGCCAACTTTCTTCAATATTAAGTTCTTGTAGTATGGATATTGCCAAGATAAATAATGTTGGCAGTAGACTGGTTAATGAAGGAGGCAACATCAGACAAACGCAGAGGATTACAATGGACCATTGACACAGTGCTGGAGGACCTTGACTTTGCGGACGACATTTGTCTATTATCAAGCAGTCACAAAGATATGCAAGATAAAATAAACAAGTTAACCCAGAATGCAAACAAATAGGACTAAAGATCAACGTAGGAAAGACAAAGTTAATGAAGCAAAATGTGAACAACAGAAATGTACTCAGAGTAGATAACAAGTTAGTGGAGGAGGTAAACGAATTTGTATACCTTGGCAGCAGAGTAGTAGAAAATGGAGACAGCACAGAGGACATCAACAGCAGACTTACTAGAGCAAACCAGGCTTTTGCAATGCTACAGAATATATGGAAATCAAATAAACTAAGCATAAATATGAAAATCAGGATACTTAAGAGTAATGTTCTAAGTGTACTACTCTATGGAAGTGAATGCTGGAAAATCACCAAAACCATAGAAAACAAGTTGAATTCTTTCCAGACTAAATGTTTACGTAGAATTAAAAAAATATTTTGGCCAAACACCATAAGGAATAACATCTTATTGGCAGAAATGCAGATGAAACCACTGACAACAATTATTGAGGAAAGACGATGGCGATGGTTGGGACATGTGCTCCGAATGACTGACAACTCACTACCAAAAATAGCACTAAGATGGACACCACAGGGGAACAGAAGTAAGGGTAGACCAAAAGAGACATGGAGAAGAACAACAGAAAGGATGTTGAGCAATAGAGGGCTCACCTGGGCAAGAGCAGAAAAAAAGGCGAAAGACAGGCATTTGTGGAAAACCCTTGCGGAAGCCCCATGTGCCCTGGGCACTTAAGGTTCAGAGAGAGAGAGAGAGAGTATGGATATATTTGTTCTTTATATATATATACCCTTGTATATACTTACCAGTACTATACCGTGTAAAAAGTCTCGATTTTAAAACCTTTTTGTATTTTTGTACATCATACATGAAAACAACTAACTTTTCCTTATTTCTCGTGACTCTTTCAGAACTTCCTCGTTCTTTCTGCCCGTGGTACCCTCGGCAACCTTCTTAAGAACCACGTCAGCGGATTCTAGTCTTTTTTTTTAAAAATCTCTTTACCGACCGGTCAGGCATCGCGAGCCAGGATGAAAAAATGAGATTTTGCCGAGAACATCCAGAAACTTTAAAAATCTAATATTAAGTGGCTGGGGGTACAAGGTAGAGGGAGTGGCGGGACAGATTGGCTCTTTGGCTTCAGGTGTTCGTGACCTCGAGAAAAAGAGTATGAATCATTGCTTAATGCAGAAACTTTATGACTTACGTCAGCGCAATCTCTGCTGAAGCTGCTTCTGTGATTGTTCGTGTCGCGGCAAGAATTGTCGTCATTTTGCCTGGATTCTGGTACAAACTGTCAACAACAACAATAATAATAATAAATAAATAAAGGAAGAAAAATTACTTTAACAATCTCACATGATCAAATAATCTAGAGAAACACTGAAACGCATGATCAAATAATCTGGAGAAATACTGAAACGCATGATCAAATAATCTAGAGAAACACTGAAACGCATGATCAAATAATGTAGAGAAACATTGAAACGCATGATCAAATAATGTAGAGAAACATTGAAACACATGATCAAATAATCTGGAGAAATACTGAAACGCATGATCAAATAATCTAGAGAAACATTGAAACGCATGATCACATAACGTAGAGAAACACTGGATAAAATGTTTACAGAATAAGCTGTAAATGCCTTCAGGTCCGTACAGCTTCTTAATGAACTTTGCTCTTATAAGCATAATTAAATAATAAACTGCTGCTTTGAGAATTCAGCGTGGCCCACAATACTCTCTGTCATGGTCAACAATTGGGCCGCGACCCATTTGTTGAGAACCACTGACGTAACGTAACGTAAAGTAACGTAACTTAACGTTCCATAATGTAACGTAACATAACATAGTGTGGCATGATATGGTATGATATGGCACCACACGGCGTGGTACATTATAGTACAGTGTAGTATAGTATAGTATAGTATAGTATAGTATAGTATAGTATAGTATAACGTAACATAACACATTATCTGTCATAACGTCAAAATGTAAGACGAAACATTTTGTTTAACAGGCCCCCAACAATTGTACTTTCATTAAAATATGTCCAGTGTAGAGATACAAATGTGAATCTCATACTTAGTCCAGTTTATGAAAGAAGCTGCCACTTAAAAGTTAGTCAGTCATTTGCATGTCCCTCGCGGAACTTTGCCTCCCTAACAGCTCTGCTATAGGTCTCTCGGTTGTAAGGAAGATGCCCTGCTGCTGATGCATCCATTTGCAGATTATCAACGATGTCTTGCAGCCATCTTCGCCTTGGTCTTCCTCTCTTTCTTTTTCCTATTATGTACCCTTCCAAGACGGTCTTCTTTAATTACAGTCTTCACCTTTCTGGAGCATGATCTAATACATAGAGGTTTATAAGGGGCAACAGCCGGGATTGAAAAGGAGGATTACGAACCTGGTACGTTGAGAACAACTACAAGGAAATGAAGTAAAGACAATTAGACAGAGCACTTCATTTGTAAGTGTTTTTTTTTAATCAGAAGGTGAACACATGAAAAGTTCAAAGTTCAAGCACTACGACATTATGCGATACTGTAGGTCTGAATTTCGTTTTGTTTTGTTTTGTTAGAAACAGACAGAACTACAAAAATAATATTTTTAAGGGCATGCATCTTTCCCGTCGCAACATATGGCTGTTAGACCTGGACACTTAACAAAAACAACCGAGAAATGCATAAATGCCTTTGAATGTAAATGCTACAGAAGAGTCCTTCAAATATCATGGACACAAAAAAAAAGAACAAATATAC
This sequence comes from Achatina immaculata, assembly GCA_009760885.1. Taxonomy (NCBI): domain Eukaryota; kingdom Metazoa; phylum Mollusca; class Gastropoda; order Stylommatophora; family Achatinidae; genus Lissachatina; species Lissachatina immaculata. The sequence continues at coordinate 14,097,048 of CM019702.1, forward strand.
CCATACTACAAGAACTTAATATTGAAGAAGGCTGGCTAGTAAAGAGGATTAAACAAAGAAAAACTTAAATATGTTGGACACATTAAAGGTACATAATGGGGAAAACAAAGAGAGGAAGACCACAGCGAAGATGGTTGCAAGAAATCGTTGATAATCTGCAAATGGAGGCATAAGCAGCAGAGCATCTTGCTTACAACCGAGAGGGCTGCAGGAGAGCTGTTAGAGAGCCAAAGTTCCGCAAGGGATATGCAAATGACTGACTGACGAGAACGGATTTGGACCGACATACATTCTTTTACTATGGAATAAGATTCCTTCCCTTGACCGGAAATAGACTCCTTCCCAGGGAGTCATCTGCTTGCTCGCTGAGAATCAGCTGTAACGCCAGTGACCGCTACCAATGTTCAAGGCAGCAGCTTGCACGAGTATTTCTGTTATTGCGCACTGAAAACAAATTCTCCCAAAATATGCGCAAAAGTTCTCACATCCAGTTAGTTCACTGCAGTACGCGACAGGAACAGATATTTCAAGCTGATGTGGCTGCAGGTAGTGTTTGCACAATGACGACGAGCTATGAGAAGCGTTCGTGGTCAGAATTTCCGCCAAGAAAAGATAACCAGTCTGGAGTACACACGTCAGTATTTTTTTATAAATAGGAAACGAGGCTTTCGAACGGTATAGTAAGAGAACACATTTTTGTATGATTAGACCTCACAAAAATCGTAGACAAAGCACTTTAGTGAGACGTGAGAGAAAGAAAAAATCACAAGAGAATTACCTGGGATTCGAACCACGGACTCCGGTGGGACGAGCAGGAAAGAGTGAGTGTGTGTGTGTGTGTGTGTGTGTGTGTGTGAGAGAGAGAGAGAGAGAGAGAGAGAGAGAGAGAGAGACAGAGACAGAGTTAGTTTAATAAGCAGTTTGAAGTTATGGAGAACAGAAAAATCATCTAACGAAATAACAGCATTGAAGACTCAAATCTTCTTCCAAGAATAATCGTACATTCGAAGGGCATGACATATAAGAGTTTTGATTTTCCCTCTAGTTTTTTCATTACATAGTCCTTGCTTTCAGACGAGTTTCTATTCGATGGCCAAATCATAAAACGAAATGGACATAAAGTGAATTTCATAGGGGTGCATATACAGTACTTTACAGTAAAAAAAAAAAAAGCAATCTTTAAAATATAAAAATAAATTAGAGTGACCTTATAATTTGTATGAAAACTTTAAAATACGTAGTTTAACTTTTAATAAACACCGAAAACTCTAAAGAAAAAAAAACACAAACATTTGTAAACTTACAGTAAGATGTCCTACTATTTCAAAGGACCGATTGTCGAACAAACGATCTCCCATTTCGCACAGCGGGAAGTCGAAAAGCGGGTATTATCTGTATCTGTAGTTACTTTATAATTATTTTATGTCGTGCCCGATAGCGTTGGCGATCACGGCTCTCCATCTTGCTCGGTCCTTAGATATTTCCAGTTAGTTCAGATGCTTTTCTATTATTTTTTTTCTCATGCCACTTGGTCAGTCCACTGAGATAGTTTTTTTCCTTGGCCTTTCTCTCTCTCTCTCTCTCTTTCTCTCTCTTGAATGTACCAGTCATTACCAAGTTCTCCAACTTCTTTCTTATCATGGCATGTAGATGAAATTTTGACTGTCTTTTTTATCATTTTAATCGTTAAGTTAAAAATATTACCGCAGATAAACTAATAAAGGTAGATAGAGGTGTATGGTTCAGTTTTACAAAGCGACAGAGGGAATGAGGAAAGTGAGAAACAACACAAATGGCAGAAATCATGAAAGTATGATGAGAATGTATAAATGAAAAACATACAACATCCAATATTTCGGAGTCAGCCTTTTTCAAGGATTACATACAAAAACAACACAGCACATAAATAAAAAATAAATAAAAATGAAAAACTTGGCTTTGTGGCATCCTTCCTAATACAGAATACAAGAATGCTCCATAAAGACGAGGCTGGGAGACCACAAAGGGAAAACAACTTCAACCAAGGGACTTTGTAAAAGTGATATGCCTCTACCTACCTTTATTACTAGAACCAGTTTTATCGCAGTCGTTATCTCTTTTATCCGCTGATAAACTACAACTGTGTCTCTGTAAATTAGTAAATTATACCTTTCTTGTTTTCCCGAAACACTTTATTTGACTTGACCTCTATTTCACTTTTCCCCGCCCTGCTCCGCCCCACCCTCCCCCCTTTTGGCTAGGGTCCCCTCCCCACACACACACACACACACACAACCTCCTGTCCTTCACTTACTTACAATTCCAAGACACACCGGCATCTTGCGTTTGATTTTTTTTTTAACAAACTGAATTGAAAGTAGAAAAAAAAAACCCATCCAATCTGTTTGCACTTCTCCAATGTTCTCCAGAAAGACATTTGATCTTCTAGTTTAATATTGGCCACATTTTTCCACGTAATTCGCATACTTAAGAATGATTAAATAATAGAGTTTCTTATACGGTTCGAATTTCTTTCACAGCTCCCTCAAGTAAATGTGCTTGACAGAGCTACCTGGATCGTTGCGTATCCTGCCGGATTTTCGTGGAGATAACTTGTTACCTGAACACATTCTGCTGTGGAATATTGGTAATCTTTTGGCATCTTTCAGAGTTATAGATACTAGGGATGTACAGAATATTTGTATTTGTACTAAGGCACATAAAAAAAAAAAAGAAGAGAGGCCCCCGGGGTTCACCCAGCCTCTAAAAATGCGTACCAAAGAAATCTGGGAAGGTACATTCGGCCAGGCGTGATACTGACCACATCACACTTTCATGTGCCGAAGGTCATGGAAAATACGGGCCTAACACCGTATTCCTCAATATGCCTTAATGGCATGGAAACGGGAGTTTTACCTTTTACCTTTTTATTTGTGTAGGTGGCCAAGAATAATGAAATTTTAAAGGACATGCGTCTGCCAGTGGCTCATATAATATCAAATTTGACCAATCGGACACTATCTCTTCGCCTAGTCTCTAAGGTATGAATGCCCAGCTAATTTCAAGTGAATTTTGTTTAAATAATTAACGAGTAGGGGGTTTGGTAGTATGTTAGCAGTCTGTGTGTCGTGTTTCCTCTTGTGTTGTGGCCGTGACTGATGGGATACGTCATAGTAAGAGTGCAACTGGTGTCAGTCACTCTCGCGGAGTCCACGTACAATGGACGGCAGACGAAGAACAGACGAGATCAAGGCCTGAGATGAGTGCCCGCAGTCAGGACTCACGTAAAGTCATCTACTTTGACACCGTGTCTTTGGCTAACAAGTAACATAAGGTTTAATGCCTTGGCTAACAAGTAACAAGGTTTAATGCCTTGGCTAACAAATAACATAAGGTTTAATGCCTTGGCTAACAAATAATATAAGGTTTAATGCAGCAATGGACGATGACGATTTGGTCATACCACGTACTCGCAGTTCGCTTAGTCAAGCAGTGTAACCAAGGAATTACACAGACAGACACACGTGTCTGACGCTAACAGTTAACAGGATTATTTCAGAAACCGTTATAGTTAACAGGATTATTTCAGAAACTAAGAACTGCTTTTCTTTTCGTTCCTTGCAACCAATTCATCCGCCACGAACCTTACATTCTGCTGCAGTTGTAACACAAACGGTGAGCTAAACCGCTGCGATACTGGATAGATCAAACACACACACAACTATACACGCACGCGCGCACACACACACTGTAAAGTATGCGCGCCCCATACATCAGTTAGATTTATACGCGCATGCGTCACAAATATTCCTCCGCGCGAGATCTTTCGTGCCTTATCTGATTGGCTCAGGCTCAAACGGCTGTTAGGCGCAGATTAATGGAAAAGGTTTAAATCATAAATTTATCCCGCGGCACGTGTTGCGGGTTCGCCCCTTATGTCTGGCGCACACGTGCATTTGTTGGGGATGTGATATGTCTGGTATTCATAATATGGAAAGAATCATAACTGGATTGGACAGCAAGCAAGGGGAAACATTTTAAAAAACAATGAAGATACGTGATGGTAGGGGAACTGTAGGTAGCGATGAAAATCTTTGCTTTCAGGGATCAGCGATATGGAAATGTTGAAAACCCCTAATCTGCTCAGTTTAAAATAGTCAAAGCATGCCCCCTCATAACCCATGTTCAGTGCCTGTTTACTTAAGGCGAAATAGTATCGCAGGAGTAGAGAAGTCGTAGCAAACTGTCTCATCATGCGGTGGGGGGGGGGGGTGGTGTTGATAATACAACTTGTAGACCAAATCTATCTATCTATCTATCTATCTATCTATCTATCTATCTATCTATCTATGAGTATCCAAGACACACGGAGCTGCTGATAGCAAGACATTTCCATTTTGTCTGTTCTTCGCTATCTTCTTGTATCCATCCATCCATCCATCCATCCATCGCCGTGCTTAAGGCATTGATGGTAAAAATCTATTTTGTGTTGCCTCTTTGAGTTGTTCTGGTGCCTCTTTCCATGCCATCTTGTCAATCTTTCCAGGATTTTCCCTACTGGTCTATCTCGGCCTCTTTTCCCATTTAGCTTTTCTGTTGTCACGATGTGTTCTAGCTGAGCTTCAATTCAACATCATCATCAGAGCCTTTCACTCCCTTGAGAGCATAGGGCACGGGTAAAGGTTCTCCAGTCATTTTTGTTCTTGGAATTATTCTCTGTTTCCTTCTATGTGCACCCTTTGTCTCTGAGCACTGTCATAATTTTTCTTCTCCAGGTAAGTCTAGGTCTTCCTCGTTTTCTATTTCATCGAGGATTCCATGGGCTCCAATTACCCAGCTATAAAAAATGAAGCCTGACCCTTGTATTAGGGAACAATCTTAAAAATTAGAGAATTTCTTCCTGCAGTCCAAACATTTCAGATGCAACGTGTCCACACGTTTATGAGGAAAATATGGGCATTAACAAAATATTCCTATATTTTTCTGTGGCATAATAGATGGGCGGGCAGAAGTATCTAAGAGTTAACCCCCCCCCCAAAAAAAAAAAATAGGGCTTGAACTGTAAAGTGTTTTCTCTATACTGTCTTATGCTTATCGTGCATAATTCTAACACTTTACCGTGAACAAGTATCATTGTTCATACTTGATTACAAAAAAAGAAACAATAAGCTGTACCATTTACTGCAGAACTTTTATTCACAATGGACCATGAGTAATAGGTAGTGATACAGCGCGTTCGTGTGTCATCACTTCCAGATGTTCACGCAAACCCATTCATAAACACTGACCTTGGTTCTAATGACACATTTTATACTTTTTTTTCGCCCGTTGTTCTGTATAACAAACGTTCCTATATCACGTGTCTAAATATTATCCACGTCACGTTCGTGAAGAGAACACGTGAATGCTGCAGCACTTCGCCGCCGTAAACGCTGGTTCGTATCACGCGTGTAAACGTTATCTGCATATGTGCGTGTAAATATGACCCAATTTTCGGGGGGGGGGGGGTGTGAGGATGGAGAGGAGAGGAAAAGGAGGGGGTTGGGGGTGACGAACATTTCCTACACGATAAATGTAATTTACATCAAATATGCAGTTTTTAAAAAAAAATTTTTCTGTGCGCTCCAAGAACAAAATATTACTAAATAATTAGCGTAATAGATAGTGTGTGTGGCTTCCCTTGCTGATATACTTGTATGCAAATGTTATTATAAACATTATATGTGTAAAGATATCTATATGCTATGGTATTTCGTGTGTAAATAAATAAGACTAGATTTGTGTAAATGTTACTGCTATGCTATTTTCTTCTTTCTCTTTACAGTACGTTACTAATATTTGTTTTTAATTCTTTGTTTCTTATTCCCTTTCTTTATATATATATATATATATATATATATATATATATATATATATATATATATATATATATATATATATTTACTTGTGACATTGTCATCATCATTTATCTGTAGCTTCAGAAATTATTGCCAGTTTTACATTACTTTCACGTTTGTTCTTGTTATCACTGCAAAGGGACGAATCGATTAACTCTTTTGTCATGCTTTAAGACACTTACTGACTATGCCTTTTACTCTATATCAAGACAGTACCTGCAGATATCTTTTGTCCAGTCTCCAGACATGAGCTGCCTGTGCCTACTGCTCTGAGACCGTCGGATACAAGGCACTTTGGGTCCAGTGTGACAACTAATGTGACCTAGATATTGGCTAGTTGTGGCGGTCTTCTTCTTATGCTTTGAAGTCTACATGGTGTTTGGGTTGGTACCTGATCGATGATAACAAGTGCAGTATACTCAGGTTTCATTTGGCCTCTTCTGTTCCGTAGCATTTAGATACCAATTACTGCTAGGTCAACTGGTATGCACAGGAAGAGATGATTATATTCGTAAATATTTATCTTTTTTTTTTGTTCAGTAATATATTTCAGTGGTTCACGATCTCCCGGTACTTCTTATATATCCTTCCCGTGCCGTTAAACGTCACATAGGGCCCGCAAGGTAGTTCGCCAATTTATCCTGTTTTCGGCGAGTTTTTCAACCTCATCAAGGGATTTTATGCCTACTAATTTGGCCTCTCTTAAAACACTGTCCTCTTCAGAGTTTCATATGGTCTTCCTCTTTTTCTTCGGCCTGTTGTATTCCATTTGATAGCTTGTTTTGGGATTCTTTGGTTGTTTCTTCTCATCACGTGACCAATATATGTCCATCTCCTTTTTCTTGATTACCCTTGAGACTGGTTGTTGTTCAGTCATCTTTCTTATCTCTACATTGTTCTTGAATTCGTTCCACTTGATGCCGAGCATTTTCCTTAAGCATTTGTTTTCAAAAGAGTCTAATTTCTTGGCAGAAAAAGCCTCATGCTGGCTGTGGAGTATGCGAAACAAGCATTGGGAACATAAGTAATAAAAAAAAGCAACAACTCACAAGACCTCTGGGAGTCATGACCCAGAGGGTCCCACCCCCCCCCCCCTTAGAGTGTCAGGAGTTTAAAGGGCCGAAACACTTGTCTGAGGGGAGGGGGGTACTTCCTCTGATGATCTGAAGGAGTTGTGTTGTTGTTCCGCTCTCTACGGTAGAGAGTTTCCTGCATATCTTGTCTATGTCTTTAGTTGTTTTCCAGCTTTCACATGCATAAATGAAAGTGGATATTACATTAGAATTGAATAGTCTTAACTTTGTTTTTGTGCTTATAACTTTGAATGCCATATGTTCTCAAGATTCTTGAAGATCGATGCTGCTTTTGAAATTCTAATTCTAGCTTACTTTCTGGTGTCACCATCCTGATCTATGTAGCTGCCAAGGTATGCAAATTGATTGACTTCTTCAATATATGTCCTTTCTACGTGTATTTTTCCGTTTTGATTAATATGAAGTTTCATTATTTTTGTTCTGTCCTTGTTAATTTCAAGTCCTATTTTGGTAGCCAATGAAGACAGCATATCTTGTTTTTTCTTGCATGGAATTCACATTGTTACTGATAAGAGTACTTACTTAGTTACAATTCTCTGAATCTCGTTAAAAATATTTATGCTTTTTTTCCCCCCGAATTTTCCACTCCCAAATCTTACCATTTTGTGAGATGTAATTTCAAACACCGTATATAGCCGTAGATAGCTTAACAGCTCACTCGTGCATACAAACACGAGCACTTACTCTCCTGCACACCCCACGCCAAGCCCTGCCATATCATGTAACAATCAACCCGGAATTTTTGTAGACCTATCGCAACACGCAGCTTTCGGGGGTGCAGCTCTGATTATTTAATGATTTGCGTATTCACAGCTCTTGTCACTTCGCACAAGAGTCTTTCTGCCCATCCACTACATTCTTATCTTAAGCTGAACTGTACATTAAACCTTAAATACACAAAGTGTGTGGAACATTGGTGTCAACATGGTACGAAGGATGCAATTGTTTGTCTACGCCAAGAGAAAAAAGTGAAGAAAAATTGTTTCCTCAAAGTGGCTGAGAATGGCTTAAATACGGTATGTCTCTTTGAATAAAGGTCAAGACTATACGGGAGACCCGGCCGAATAAGAAAGGCTAGCTAGTGCTTTGCTAAAGGGCACGGAAGACTAACGGGGACCTGGAAGACTAACGGGGACATGGAAGATTAACGGGGACCCAGAAGGCTAACGGGGACCCAGAAGGTTGGCGGGGACCCAGAAGACTAACGGGGACCCAGAAGGCTAACGGGGACTCAGAAGGCTAACAGGGACCTGAAAGACTAACGGGACACGAAAGACTAACGAGGACCTGAAAGACTAACAGGGACCCAGAAGGCTAACGGGAACTCAGAAGGCTAACAGGGACCTGAAAGACTAACGGGGACACGAAAGACAAACGGGGACCCGAAAGATTAACGGGGATCCGGAAGACTAACGGGGACCCGAAAGATTAACGAGGACGCAAAGACTAAAGGGAACCCAGGAGACAAACGGGGACCCGGAAGACTAACGGGGACCCGGAAGATCAAGGTGGACAGAAGGTGAACAAGGATTCGAAGGGTCTGTTAAAAAAGGGTCCAATGACTCCAGAGGCTAAATACAAATCCTTAAAATATTTTTGGATCACATTGGAAATTCACCTCAGAGGCCCTGCACGAAAAGATACGTTAATGTAGACGAGCATACCCCCCGGGGCATAAGGACATGCCTGCTCACTTCTTACCATCGACTTAGAAATCTGAAGCAGAACTAAGGATATAAAAAAGTTCTCCTCATTTAAAATTATTATTAAATTTAAATTTTAAATTAGAGTTTCTACTAATCTGGTGGTACCTGATTCAAGTCTCGGAAGTGGAGATTCCCCCCCCCCCCCTCCACTGGGGCATTATCACATCAAAAAAGCCCCGGGGTCCAACCAGACTCTTAAAATCGGTACCAGGGAAATCTGTGGAGGTAAAGGCGGCCAGGCGTGATACTGATTACATCACACTTTCATGTGCCGATGATCTTGGAAATACGGGCTCAACATCCTGGCCAGTGGCATGGTAAAAGAAAATTATGTGAATTAGTCGCTTGCACCAAGGACCGTGCAAGACGGAAAAGCATGTGAATTAGTCGCTAGCACCAAGGACCGCGCAAGACGGAGAAGCATGTGAATTAGTCGCTAGCACCAAGGACCTTGCAAGACGGAGAAGCATGTGAATTAGTCGCTAGCACCAAGGACCGCGCAAGACGGAGAAGCATGTGAATTAGTCGCTAGCACCAAGGACCTTGCAAGACGGAGAAGCATGTGAATTAGTCGCTAGCACCAAGGACCGCGCAAGACGGAGAAGCATGTGAATTAGTCGCTAGCACCAAGGACCGCGCAAGACGGAGAAGCATGTGAATTAGTCGCTAGCACCAAGGACCTTGCAAGACGGACAAGCATGTGAATTAGACGCTAGCACCAAGGACCGTGCAAGACGGAGAAGCATGATCGTCAGAGCTGTCTGACATGGCACATAATAATAATAATAATAGTCTTTCGATATAAACATTCTTTGCATCATTTCTTTTTAAACGGAAAGGGGTATATATCTTTCCACTAAATGTGGGATTAGGGTTAACGCTTTCTTTGTGCATACTCGTAGCTGCTCTTCGAATGTGTCATGCACGTATGTGCTCTTCGAATGTGTCATGCACGTATGTGCTCTTCGAATGTGTCATGCAAGTAGGTGCTCTTCGAATGTGTCATGCACGTAGGTGCTCTTCGAATGTGTCATGCACGTAGCTGCTCTTCGAATGTGTCATGCACGTGGCAGCTCTTCGAATGTGTTCCTTGAGTGAGGTGTGGTGACACTTTTGGGGACTCTTTTGAGAGTCTTCACTACTGCAAAAGTTTGCATAAAGAAATATGTGTATGATCTCTTCTAGCAAGATATGTGTATGATCTACACTTCTAGCAAGATATGTGTATGATCTCTTCTAGCAAGATATGTGTATGATCTCTTCTAGCAAGATATGTGTATGATCTCTTCTAGCAAGATATGTGTATGATCTCTTCTAGCAAGATATATGTATGATCTCTTCTAGCAAGATATGTGTATGATGTCTTCTAGCAAGATATGTGTATGATGTCTTCTAGCAAGATATGTGTATGATCTCTTCTAGCAAGATATGTGTATGATCTCTTCTAGCAAGATATGTGTATGATCTCTTCTAGCAAGATATGTGTATGATCTCTTCTAGCAAGATAAAACATTCAAAAATGTTAATTTCTCCAATAGCCGCTTTTATCTATCTTCACACGGTATAAAGATATAGGACAACCGTATCTCCCGCCATATAAGACTTGTACACCACAACCTCTCCACCCCTCCCCTAAAAAAAAAAACATCCAAAAATGAACCTGCATCCTATATCCCGAAGGTTAGCTTTGAGAAAGCTTCAGGGTAGAGGTTACCACAACAGGAATAGCACTCTAAAAAAATCTATGTTTAAGAGGTTTCCGTGAAGGATAGATGCATGCACCGCTTGACAGTGCTGTAGTCTGTGAGCTAGATGACCAACCCCATGCGAGTTAGCTCAAGCAGGTTAGCAATGAGTGCGGACATACCAGTTTTTACAAGATTAGTTGCACGTTTTGCTTAAGAATTTCAGCAGGAGAATATCCAGTAGCATACAATCTTGGGCTAAAACTCTGCTGAGCGAAGGGTTCATGGAAAATGTGAGGCTTTTAGTTTTGCTTCAAAATATTACTTGTCAAATTATAGATGCGCTTTATTCAGAGGTGCGTCTTATATATACCAAAAACTTTTTTTTTCTACCCAAAACACTCCTACATTATAAATGCATTAACCCCACTCGTTTCAATGTGACTACTGAATGTTTCTCAGTAGCGAGGGTTAATAACGCAGCCTTAAGAGTGAAAACAAAAATTCGAAGAACAATGCGTTTCCTAGTTTGTTTTTTTCTCAAGTATCTATGTTTAGTGCACGTCTCTTCCCCAAAACATCTGAAAAAAATTCCAGTAATGTGGAAACATTAACTCTTGTGAAGCTTTGAGGGATTTTCAGTGAAATGGGGTGAAAAAAAATCGAACTCTTCATCACGGTTCAAAACAACAATCCAGGTATTTCGCTTTGAGGTTACTGGAAGACCGGGGAATCCCAGCTTTGACAGCTGCTCGAAATTAAGATAGAGTGCCTTCCACTCTACGTTGTAAGCACACTTCAGAGGCCAGGTAGGCATTCTTTCCAAGTTCACGATTATAAAGCAAAACAATGTTATGAAACCGTCTGTTCAGAAAGATGAGTTCTCTTTTCACTTTCTTCAAATAGTCAGCTAAGACTGAAGTTAAATCACATGCCATAACGATTTCAATAAGTTTTGTAAGAAAAAAACTGAAGAGGTTGTATATAACATACAATAGTTTCATTTTAAAGAATGCCGGATATATTTATAAATAAAAAACACTCTTCAAAATTTTCATCACACTTCTTCTTCGAACATTTTCTGACGTCGACTTGTATACTCTCTTGAGGTAATGTGTGGTCATCTGAAGGGCAGCGCGTGTAGGGAGATTCTCAGCAGGGTATACACATGTAGCTTGATACAAAATAAACTGACTCCTCAGTCAAATATCAATCAGTTTAATTCGCTCTAATATCGAACGTAAACATTCAAGAGAGCACACTGTCCTAGCTCCCTCAATCTTCACAGGTTCTACTAATCAGCCAAAACAACTCACATTGCAAATAATCTTAATTCCCTTCAATAGTCACTTAATCAAAGTGTGTATGATGCAGGCCTCCCGTGTTAAACTAATACTGCCGACTAAAAGACATACATTGACTGTTGTTCACTGCGACTCGTCCTGTCTTGGACTGCCTGACGCATCTTCGTTCCAACTAAAACTTATTGCAGGAGTCCTCCCGCCGATCTGAGTCTCAAGTTGGCCAATTGTATTTTGCTTAACAATTTTCAGCTCTTGTTATCACTAACCTCGAGAATTCGTTGATAAATACTTTATATCACAGGTCTGGTCTCAGCTTGTCTAACCGACACAAATTCTAATGGCCACCTTGACTTTTCTTTCTGTTCTCTCTCTCTCTCTCTCTCTCTCGCTCTCTCGCCTATGACGTCACACTTCCCGCCAGTCGCCCGCAGTCACTTGACACGTTTCCCTTACACGTGGACATCCCCGTATAGTTAGTTTTGGACTGGTGTAGTAGTTGGCCATATTTGTCTTCTCTGTTGTTCACAAGTTGGGCACTCCTGCAGTATATGGTCTGCTGCTATTAAGCTTTCCATTCCATCTATCATGTGGTAACTTTTAATTTTGATTTTCTGTTTTGTTTTTAAATAACACTCCTCTTTTATCCAGAGTAATGTTAATGAGCCAAAGTGCCCACCGTTTTAACGAGTGCAAGATGTATATTTTGTGTTTGAGATCATTTTTTATTAAATTTGACACCTCGCGGAGGATTTTGAATATCTTTCAAAATACCGTACCTTTTTATTTTCCACCTGTATTCAGGAATGAGTGCTCTTCATCTCTCGTGATGTAGTCGGTGATTAAAGCCAGACCAGAAGAGATCAACTGGATACGGGTACCGGGGTCCTTCAGGAATTGGGGAAGAAAAGGCTCCAGGTTTTATGCTGACTACATCAAGCCGTTTTGTGCCGACAGGTCAAAGAAACATCATCCTGTTGTGTGCCGACAGGTCAGAGAAACATCAACCTGTGTGTGCCGACAGGTCAGAGAAACATCAACCTGTTGTGTGGCGACAGGTCAGAGAAATATCAACCTATTGTGTGCCGACAGGTGAGAGAAACATCAACCTGTTATGTGCCGACAGGTCAGAGAAATATCAACCTGTTGTGTGCCGACAGGTCAGAGAAACATCAAACTGTTGTGTGCTGACAGGTGAGAGAAACATCAACCTGTTGTGTGTCGACAGGTCAAAGAAACATCAACCTGTTGTGTGCCGACAGGTCAGAGAAACATCAACCTGTTGTGTGCCGACATGTGAGAGAAACATCAACCTGTTCTGTGCAGACAGGTCAAAGAAAATATAGACACTAAAAAAAATATTTCCTAGGTTCCTCTGTGGTATGATATGGGTACATTTAAGAAAAGAAAGTAAAGAATAGAATATAACCCAAAAAAAGCAGGAGAAAAGCAAGAAAGAAAAAAAAAAAACAATGAAAAAAAAAGAAAAAAAGAAGAGATTTCAGAAGAGACCAAAAACATAGTATTGGACACAGCATCTTGGCCGAATAATGCTACCTGATAAACAATAATGATAAGATTCACCCGCTTAATAAAATGGATATCGCCTGGAATATTTTCATCCACTACGGCCATATCATCACCATCGTCTTCTTCTTCTTCTTCTTCAACAATCTCCCTGGAACTGCGAGCAGGTGTTCTTTGCAGCCGATCGGCGAGGATGATGAGGCACAGCATGGTGTCGGTCTGGAAGCGTGTTATGGCTGGGTTTTTTTTTAACATTCCATAAGTGGCGCGGAAAAAAAACAGGTGCGGTACTTCTTTATCAGACTCCACCACCATGGCGACTATGGCGGTCTCTGCCCCGTTAGCCAGGCTAGGTCTGTTACTGGGGGGAGAGGGTATCAACGGATAGGTGGGACAGGGTCTTGGTCAGTTATGATTCGTCAACCCTGAGGCCAGCGGGTCAGCTTTGGGTCGCTGACTGCAGCCAAATGGGACAGCGCAGAAGACCTTATCAGTGCTGTAAACATTTTGTGTGTTTTGTCAAAGTAGCACAATCTGGCCTGGGAGCAGACCACGTTCACCCACTGCTGGCAGGATTACGTTGCTGCAGGTTCACAGGAAGCATTTTCGGCAGTTAATAATTCCTTCCTTAATTCCCACCTTCGCTCACCGCCAGGGCTCACGCCTCGCTAGTACAGCCTCGCTAGTACAGCCTCGCTAGTACAGCCTCTCGCTAGTACAGCCTCGCTAGTACAGAGTAGTCAGCAAAGATCTCTGTGGTTTTGCTTGGAGTTCTGGACGTACCAATATAGTGAATCATCTTGGCCAGAGCAACTGATATTTTGAACAACCCCCCCCCCCCCCCCTCCCCTACCAACATTTTTTTCTTCTTTTTATTTTTCTTCTTTCTTCCATTTCTCAGAATAAGCCGACGAGGCACCAAAAGAGTGCAGTTTTCTTCTTCTTCTTCTTCTTCTTCTTTCCCTCTTGTTTGTTAGATTTTATGCCAACATTCTACATTTGACCTGATTCCCCCCCCCCCCCCCGCAACTATCTATCTTTTTTTTTTGTTTTGTTTAAAAGTCCTGTATCTGATTGTTGACTTTTTCTTTCTTCCCTTCGGTCTCATCCGTGTTTTGTCTTGGTAACTCCTGGTGGTTCTCTATTTCTACATCCTCCTCATATTCCCCCCCCCCCCTTCCTCTTTTCGCCATCTTTTCTCTATTTTTTGCTTTTTGCAAACAACCATCAATGTATGTTTTTCCTACCACCCAAAGATTCGTTAAAATATGTTGTTTTTTTTTTTTGCCTCGATTTGCGCATCTCCATAGCTTGCCATTTCTTCCTGCATCTTTTTTTTTTTTAATCCCCTGCCATCTCTTCTTTCACGGCTTAAGTTTCCTCTAGAAAATCTTCCCAAGCTTTCTCGCATCCCGTGTTCCTTACAAGCTAGCACATATAAACTAAATCATTATGTCTAGCCAAGACTCCCAAAGGCGGAAAACAGCATTTTATCAATTTCAGTATTTAAAAGAAAAATCTCCTTAAACACAGCTTATCACTGATCATATTTCTCCATATCGTCTCCATTCTTTATTCCTGCCATAAATATAATTTCCAGACAAGCTTATAGAATAAATTGCAGCATTCTCCCTCCTGCCTCCAACATAAGCCCCAGTTTGAAACATTTAACCTTATTAATGTGAACTGTCAGGACATACAAAAGGGATGAAATAGTGATTCTTATCAAAGCTGTTGCAGGATCAGTTCGTGTATTAATAATAACCAATGGAATGGTAGCTCCGAAATGAAAGATACGTTACATATAATAATAATAATAATAATAGCAGGTAGGCTATAACTCTTTTAATACTGAACACCATGCAAAATTATACAGTATTTAGCCAATGTTTTGTCGGTTAAAAAGTTGTCAATTACAGAATTAAGTACTGGCTTTATAGCATCCGTTGAGGATTAGTGGTCGCATTTCTAGAGCAGTTGCCAAGGTATGTATAAGATGGGGTTACCAAACAGAGAAAAAAATCTTAATCAGTAATCATTAAATGAAAATATTAAACCCATGGTAAACCCAGCACTATAAGATCTAGAAACACGTGAATAATTAGTGCATAAGTATATAAAACCAAGTATATAACTGTACACGATTAGGTGACGGCAGACAGAAACATCTATATGATATCACCTAACATAAATAGAAACCAATCCCTAATCATTTTAATGGCCAAAACCACAGAGGCAAGTCTAATTTTCTGGTAACACTCATCAAACAATGTCACGTTGATGACTGAAAACGCCTAGCGCTTTAGAACTGTGACATTCAGGAATATGGGACGCTGGGACCACATGGTTTGAACATGCAATTCAGCTACACCTAATATTTATTCTTTTGTATTCCCTCTGCACTAAGATTCACTCCTTTCACACCTGCAACACATAGATCAGAACCTCCTCACTGCATCAGATTACAGCCTCTCTACCCCAGTTATAATAATCTATTCCACATTCTCCTGGCTAGATTACCGTTGTATCACTCTCTACCCTTTCAACGATTCCTCCCTCTCCATTGACGACCCACCTATCACATATCGCAAGTCTCCATTTAAACATTCTCTACACTCCACCATGCGCACCGCTGAAAACAGCCTCTTACAAGTCACAGCTTCTTACAAGTCACAGCTAAGTGCTCCCATTCATTTTATTTTATTCTATCTCTAAAATGTCTATTTTTTACATAGCATTCTTATAAATTTATATTTGATCTTCTCTGTCTATTTCTTCGTTCTGTGTATATTTGTATGATTAAAGTTCACACAGAAACGCCTCACCTGTGTACTCGTTAAATAATAACGCTGTTCCTAGTTTTTCCCAGTTTATACATTTTATAAGATCTATATTCTCTTGAATGTTATGCAATAGGGTTGCGTTCCAGATGACCGAAGTAAGTACACTTAATGGTAAGTTATCACCGCAGGATAAACAATGGCACCTCAAAGACCTGGATGAAACTTGCTAGGAGGGTATTGGAAGCTGTTAAACCGTAACTCAGACAGTGACAAAAGCAATATCACCTCAGGCAAGATGAGATGAGTGTATGTTAACCTGCACCCAATAAACCTTTTACACTTGCAAGCCATATGTTAAAACCTCATGTATTATCTCACGTAATAAAGGGGTTTTTTTTTGGGGGGGGGGGGGTCAGATCGCAGACAGTATAGCAGCTGATAACGAACTATCTTATCATGCCGAGCCGAAAGGAGTGAACCGTAGACCGATTCTAATTAATATGCTTGTAAAATATAATAACTGACATTTATGTTAGAGGAAAGATTTAGATAAAACAGAATGTATCCTTGAAAGGGGAGTAACAGGAGCTTTTTTAACTGGCAATATGTGAGTCTACATCTGAACTTAAAAAGAGGAAAAAAAAAACTTTCATCATGTATGAATTAGTAAGTCTATTTAAAAAAAAAAAAAGAAAAATATCCATTTTAAAGCTCTAGGAGTGTGAAGTATTACTGGCTTCACACAGAAGTGTGAAAGTATTACTGGCTTCACATGGGAGTGTGGAGTATTTTACTGGGGTCACATCCTTAAACTACGGCATTGAATGAAGGAAGGTAAATAACTATCGTCACTTTTAATTGTCGTTATGTTTCAAGAGAAACTTGGGACCCATTTTTTTTTCCTTTTAAGAATCGACCCTGGTGAAGTCCCAGAGAAAATCCTTGAAGAATGAACCAGTTGCGCAGTGCTTCTTTCTGACGATGATGCAGAAATTCTTTAATATTTCAGGCAACATATTTTAATATTTCAGGTAACATATTCTAATATTTCAAGTAATATGTTTCAAACTTCATGTAATACATTATTTTGAAGCTATATTTCACGATAGCTCACAGAAACCTCAACGATCGTCAACGGTTTACAGACTTAACACTAAGACTGTGGGATTATGTTTAACTCTTTCACTGCTGAATCAATTTCCATGCTCCGTCAGGATACATTTTACTGAGAAATTTTGCTGGAAAGAAAGTGCTAGGAAGTTATTTCATAATTTTAAAATATGGGTTGGGTTAGAGTATTTACATTTAAATTTGCATATATATATCGCTCTCAGAATTGATTGGTTTAGGTGTGTACTATCTACCTGCACTGCTAGTGTTGTTTTGGAATAAAAGGGTTAAAGTTGCCTTACCTAGTCTTTGTAATATTTGGACGAAACTTAAGGTCTTCATAAAATGTAGGCTGTGTAACAACTGCGTGAAACTTAAGGTCTTGTTTGTTTTGTTTTGTTTTTTTTCGTAAAATAAGCTACTTTTATGCACTACGGGTAAAAGACAACAGGTCACGGACTGAAAGAAATGTATCAATAAATACACTGACTTATCGGCAACGCCGCCGAGGGGCTATTCTACTGATGACTTTAAAGGGCGACGAACTATTACAGAAGCAGGATAGTAGAAGAAGAAGGAAGAATTTAACCCCCTCCCCCACCCCCACCCCCGAAAACTCACCTATGAAACATCACAACTGTGATACAGATCATGACAGCCAGCATGAAACCTGAGCTGTTCTATCATTAAGACCGTGTAGTACTCGCCCGCCACTCCTTTTTCGCCTGCCCCTTCGTTCCATGATTATCGCTGCTGCCGCTCAGAGCAGATTTTAACGGTTCTCTTTAGTTCAAATAATATTCTGCTCTTTGGCTGAGTCTTCTCTTCCCTGTTTAGCTAAACTTGTTTCGAATTCTCACTCTTTCTCCATACTGTATCACGTATTTACAAGCTGCATGTACCTGTCTTCTCTACCCTTGTCTTTCAACTCACCCGTTTATCGTTTCTGTCAAGCGTGTCAGTCAAGCGTGTCACGGTTCATCGGCCTTCGACTAGAAGGAAGAAGGTAGTCCCATAGCAAATGCCGTAGGGGGTGAAGCGTTAGCGACCTCATTATGCTGGATCATCAGCCTATGAGGTAAGGTGGCCAGTTCTTTTCCTCGCTGCCTTTCCATCCTAGATTTTCTCTGGTACCTATTTTACTAGCGTGGGTCGACCTCTGGGCCGTATTGGTTGGGGAAAAAAAAATTCCTGCTCAGCTTGGGATTCGAACCCTCGACCATTCGGTTGTTAGACGAGTGCTCTAACCACTATTCTACCCTTGTCTGATCCTTCGACTAGAAACTGAAAATAGGTCCGAAGTTTCAAGGTTTCTAAGTCTTCTACTCCTCCTCTCCCCCCCCCCCCCACACACAAAAAAGCAGAGAGTTTTCCATCTTTCAAGGGGGCCACTTCTTGGAGGCGGTAGAGGGGAGGGGGACCGAAGTGGATGAAGAAATAAGCACGTGTTATAATCATCTATTCCACCTTCTCCTGGCTAGATTACCGTTGTAATCCGTTACTCTCTAGCCTTTCAACGGTTTCCCCCTCCCCATTTACGACCCACCTATCACACATCGCAAGTCTCCATTTAAACATTCTCTGCACTCCGACATGCGCACTGCTGAAAACAGCCTCTTACAAGTCACAGCTAAGTGCTCCCATTCATTTTATTTTATTCTATCTTTTACATTTCTATTTTTTACACAGCATTCATATAAATTTGTTTTATCTTCTCTGTCTATTTCTTCGTCCTGTGTATTTTTTATATGATTAAGGTTCACACAGAAACGCCTCACCTGTGTACTCGTTAAGTAATAAAGCCGTTCCTAGTAAGGAGGTAAGGTAAAGGTAATCCTGTCATGCCTTAGAGGATTACAAAATTTCTGTTAGTAGTAGTATATATCCATGCTCATTCATTCATTTGCATGTCCCCTGAGGAGCTTGGCGCAAATATACTACAGGAACTTAATACTGAAGAAGGCTGGCTAGTAAAGATTATTAAACAGAGAAAACTTAAATATTTTGGACATATTAAACGCCATGAGAATATGGAGAAGACAGTCGTGTAAGGGTACATAATGGGAAAAAAAAGAGAGGAAGATCAAGGCGAAGGTGACTGAAAGATATCGTCGATGATCTGCGAATGGACGCATCAGCAGCAGGGCATCTTGATTACAACCGAGAGGCCTACAAGAGGGCTGATAGGGAGGCAAAGTTCCGCAAGGGACATGCAAATGACTGACTGACTGAGTAGTAGTAGTAGTAGTAGTAGTAGTAGTAGTAGTAGTAGTAGTAGTAGTAGTAGTAGTAGTAGTAATAGTAGTAGTAATAGTAGTAGTAGTAGTAGTAATAGTAGTAGTGGTAATAATATTAGCAGTAGTAAAAGAAGCAGCAGTAGTGCTAGTAACTGCTGTAATAGCAGTAGTAATAATAGTATAAGTGATAATAGTATTAGAAGGAGTAGTAGTAGTAGTAGCTGTAACAGTAGTTATAACTGTAGAAGCAGCAGCAGCAGTAGTAGTAGTAGTTAGTAGCAGCAGCAGCAGCAACAGCTTGAAAGGTGTTACGTTTGTCCATAGAATTAGCTCCCATCAGCTCTACTAACCAGGAATGTTGCGCTATTTAAAATAAAAATAAAGACAGCTTTATTAATAAATGCATTGTGCATATTTATATACATATGTTGGTCACTTGATGAGAAGAAATGATCAGAGAATTCCAAAACAAGCTATCAAGTGGAACACAACAGGCCAAAGAAAAAGAAGCAGACCGCGTGAAACTCTGAAGAGAACATTGTTAAGAGAGGCCAAATTAACAGGCATAAAATCCTTTGATGAGGCTGAAAGACTCGCCGAAGGCAGGGAAAATTGGCGAACTACTTTGCGAGCCCTATATGACGTTTAACGGCACGGGAATGATATAAGATATAAGAAGTATATTTATATATTTAGTTTTATATACACTTACAAGTATATCTGAAAACTGCTCATGTACTAACCAGGAAGTTTTGAAGACAATATGAGATTTATATGAAAACTGTATTAAAGAGTAATGCCCACAGGCAGAGATTTTTTAAAGATCAAAACCAGTGAAAAAAAAATGCTACATCTTATTTTATAACAGTAAATGTCAATCAAGTTTAAGCGAGAATAAACAGAATTCCGTAAGGAAATGTTCCTTTTTGGAACAAAGAAGACACGGAGAAGCAGGCGGTTTTTTTTTCTGGTGCCATTTATTGGAGGATTTCCTGATAAGATGGCCAAGATAATCCTTCTGTGAGTTCTAATCTTTCAGTCTGATTTCTGATTGTACTGAATCTTATTTGCAGTGCCCTCCCCCTTCCAAAACCCCCTTTTTTTTAAAACACTTGCGAGTGACGTGATTTCACGTGCATGTTTGTTTGCGTGTGCGCCAAAGAGGAGCAGTGCCTGGACTGGCAGATGAGATTGCTCTTTATCTCTAACACTTCTGCCTTTTTTATGTGAGTAAACCGTGCCAAAAGTCTGGTGGTTGAAGTCGCAACTTAATCCTAAATGCCCCCCCCCCCAAGTATCGTTTTTTAAAAAAAAACGTTAAAAAGTGTGAAATAAATGTAGGCTTCAAATAAATACCTTCCTTGAAAAAAAAAAACAACAAATACTGTGAACTTGAAAACAGTACAGTTTTCATTAAACACACACAACGTGCAGTTGAAAATGGTACATCTTCCTTGGAAAAAAAAAACCACTGAAGTTTTGGACAAACAACTGACTTGTCCGTTAGAGAAATGCAGAACAAACCATGAAAACGTTTCTAGAAACAGAGTAGACTAGGAAACATTACAGATTTCTTGAAAACAGCCCAGATCTGAACAAACAAGGTAATTAATTTTGACATTTCGGTTTTTAATAGAAATATAAAATGTCCATCAAACCCTTTTTTTTCTAATTCTCTGTAATGGCTGGTTTTGTCTTTGAATCCAAAGTCATTAATGAATATATAATGTTGATTTACGATTCAGAGCAGTCAACCACAGACTATGAACTTCAGGATCTGTGATATTTTAAGTTCTACATCATTCTCTGGGGTAACAAAATTCTCACAAAAAGTCTCCAAAACTAGACAGTGAGATCTACTATATTCCTTAGTAGAATATATTTAGAAGGCTCGTCAAAATACCTGCTTAATAAATAACAAACGACAGGAACGCTATTTTATTGCTCTTATATCTAAAAAATAAACCAAATGGACCAGCAGGAGCAAAGACATACAAGCCACACACCAGTGTTTCCCAGACCTGTTCGGGCTAACGCCCCCTGTTATCCCAGGCGACATCCTCAACGCCCCCACCCCCTCCCCCCACCCACTCACTTTATGTACTATTCGCTCAATGACCTATTAAACTAGGATATGCATTACACAATTAAAAACTTAAGCTAGCAAACTAGTTTGTCGATATGAAGGAGTACACTTATAACTCACCTACTGTATTATTTTCTCAACTTTTAACGTGATCGATGAGTTTCGTGCAGGGACACGAGTTTCTCAATATCGGGTAGAAAAGTGCTAAGAAGGAAAGTATTACCGCCCTAGTCTGCTACTTCGTTTTCTCTCAACGCCCCCCCCCCTCACCCCTCCTACTGTCCCCCTTTTTTTTTCTACAGCCCCCTGTTCCTTTCTAACGCCTACATGGAGGCGTTATTGTCCACGTTGGGAAACACTGCTATGCACGCTTGTCCAACAGACGAACAGTCCATGCGGGTAGATGGCACGTAGCTTCTTTTCATGCGTAGTAATTTTTCTTGGTATTGATTCGGTTTCTGTCGGTGTGTGACAGTCGATTCATCCATACCGTCTCCTTACGCGTATAAATTGGGTCATTGGAATGTTCTTGTTTAAAAACTTTTTGCTGCTCATTCGTTATAACGTGAAGCTTTGTGAGACGTTGAGGGCGACACTTCTGTACAGGAACGTAAAAGAAAAAAACATTATCGCTGTTATTATTGGTGATTTGCAGCAACAGTGTCGTAAGTTGGTCGTGGAACAATTGGTTAGCGGACGCTCTTTCAGTTTTTTTTTTTCATGTGCATCGATTCCGTGACACATTTTAATTTCTTCACTCCTGAATTAATTTCCATACTTTGTCAGAATAAAGTTCTCACGATTTATTTCGCAAGAAAGGAACGGAAAGGAAGTTACTCTATAATTTTAAAATATGGGTTGGGTTAAAAAAATGTAGTACTTTTCTTTATCTTTTTAGACTAAATATAGATCTGAGCATTGATTTCGCATTCATTCATTCATTCATTCATTTGCATGCCCCTTGCGGAACTTTGCCTCCCAAACAGCACTCCTGTAGGCCTCTAGGTTGTGAACAAGATGGCCTGCCGCTGATGCATCCATTTGCAGATTATCAACGATGTCTTTCAGCCATCTTCGCCTTGGTCTTCCTCTTTTTCTTTTTCCCATTATGTACCCTTCCAAGACGGTCTTCTCTAGCATAGGTATGGAAAATCTACCAACAGTGCTAGTATTGTTTAGGATCGAAAGAGTTAGTTTCTTCACACATAGTCGTCTCCCGTGAAGAATGTTTTGTCCAGTCCTGGTTAAAAGTTCTAACCAGAGTCAGAGGTTATTCTCGTATTAGTCATCCTCCCCGCCCTCTCTTTTACGTCTAAAGTGCCTTATATATTTCGGAAACTAACCATACTCTAACGTCTTGCAAGTGTCTATTTTTTTTCTTGTCTAATTAATTCTTCTTCGCGCCGTCTTCTCCAACGATTTCTCTGTAAAATGTCTTTTTTTTTTTTTTTAGTTTATTTCGTTTACGGTGAAACTTCACTGAAAGTGATGGTTTGCTGTGTAAAAACCAAGATGGAAAAATAAACAACACACGCTTAATGTAATATGTCTATAAATGTCCTATTGCTTTTATAGCTTTTCGGGTTTACTGAACTTTTGGAAGATAATTGCCAGGTACACATGCAGAACTGCTTATAGTATACTGAGCTATTCTGGCAGTCAGTAAACTTCTGTATTTATCTTTCTTCTGGTCTCATCTTCTTTGTAAGGATAAAAGTATGACTCTCCCTCTTTTGCGGCCAGATAAAAAGATATACCTCTAAAAAGGTATGATAGATAAGCACGATAAATATTAGCGGGTGATGAGATAAGACGGTCGGTCAAAGAAGCCAACAGTCTCCCAGTTAAGAGAGCATGTAACTATTCTTCCAGGCATCACAGCTTTAATGAGGCTGTCTGGAGAAAAAGAGACTCTTGCCAAACAGGACAAACAAACAAAAATACATTTTAAAAAAGTAACGAAAATATAAATATAAATAGCCGAGAAGAAAACAACTCGTCTTTTTGCACCATCATGAATAAACTGAGAACGCATTCGATGAAGCAGAAAAGACCAAAGTAAAGAAGCGCGAATAGGAAATCTAAACTAAAACATAAATATATAAAATTGTAATCTACGCCAGTCGAGCATAAAATGTGATCAGTTATATACAATAGTGTATGTGATAAATAATACAAAGTGGTGAACAAAACACATTTGTATTACAGAAGACACGCGTATGATAAGTAATAGAACACTTGAACACTTCATACATGCATACGGCTAAAGCAATGTTTCCCGAAGTGGGCGATAACGCCCCCTCACCACCACCCCCACCCCGTGGGCGTTAAAAAGGGCCCAAAGGGGACAGTGAAAGAAAAAGGGTGAGGAGGGAGTCAGTGGAAGAGAAGGAGGTAGTGGGTGGGGGGAGGGGCGTTCAGGAAAAACGAAGCAGCAGACTAGGGCAGTAATGCCCTCCTTCTTAGCACTTTTCACCCTGATATTGAGAAACTTGTGCCCCTACATGAAACTCTTCCATCACATTAATAGGTGAGAAAATAATGCTTTAGGTGAGTTATAAATGTACTCCTTCGCATTATTAAACAACTGGTTTGTTAGCTCAAGTTTTTAGTTGTGTGATATATATCCTAGTTTATTTGGCTATTGTACGAGTAAAGAGGGTGGGGATGCAGCCTGGGAAAAAATGGGGTGGCAGCCCGAACAAGTGTGGCACTGCGCTAAAGGATTACTTAGAGCGTGTGTAGACACTCCAAGGCTTGCTAGTAGGTTATCCCTTTTTTTTTCTCTTCTATTTTCTACTTTATTTCGCCATCATCTATCTTACAATTAACTCTCGGTTTCCTCTCTGTTATTTTCACTAAATGTCCCCAAATGCCTCAATATTTGCAACAGGGATTCTCAAAGTATTTCAGCCTCAATACACTGAAGTTAATCGCCTGCTCTGTCGTGTTTTCACATTAAATAATACAGTATTTTAATTTTTACCGCTGCTTCAGAAAATTTAAACCAGGTAGATGTTATTTTATTTTTATAATTGATATAATATGTATACTCTCCAAATCCCTCCCTATTTACGATCTATTTACTCTTTAAATGATATCGTTCTTTTGATTATTTAGAGAATATGCAGATTATAAATTAGTTTAGAAAATTAGTTAGATGTAATTTTTAAAAGGCAATTCTAAAATATTGGAAAAATCATTGCTACGAATGTCACAGCGTGAAAACCACTGGATTGAAGCGCGAATGAGGCTAGCATTTCCTGCCCACGCTAAATTTATGTTGCATAGGAAAACGCGAGATCCCCTCATTCGTTGTGATGTATCGGCGGTTTATCGAGACAGAACGAGGGAGTTCAAGCCATTTTCGTTAGAGCTTCCTATTATCATATGCCTGAGTATCTCATTTCTCAAGATTTTCTTTGTGTAGAAATTAAATCCTCTGACAGAATGTAATGAAAGTTGCGTGTAAGAAACATCACAGATCCTTTCTTGTATTTTGTAACATATTATGTTACGTTCTTGGAACTGAAAAAAAAACAATAATGCCTTGGAATCATATTTCAATCCTTATAAATGCCATCATTGTATTTATAATCCTCTATTTCTGTAAATCTTGTGAAAATGGCTTGGCTAATACTCTGTCGTCTTCCTCGTTGTTGTTCTTCTTTCACAACTAATCATATTAATTCTTGACATTTACAGACAAACCCACGCGAGGATGTTCTTTTTCTTTCTCATTTTCATCTGTTATCAGTCATCTTTCAAGGTCGTTGGTTAGAATCCAGCACCAGACCACCCAGCTGTAGAAATTTGTGCCTGGAGCTGGGAGCAAGAAAGGCCGCGACCGGACCACATCACCCCTCTAGTGTGCCAACAGTTCAGCGATAAAAAAAATGGACACCAATACCGATTCCCTCAAGGTGTTTCTGTTGCATAATACGCAGTGATTGAATATCCATTATCTGAACAGGCTTGACTCTAGTGGCCCGGTAGGGTAGGGGCTCCGACGTCAAGTTTAAAAACAAAACCACTCTACAAATACAGGTTGTTTTATACATCAGGACACGGACGTTTTAGGCCGAAGGGAGAAGGGGCCCCGCTAGCTAAGTTTAGCCTAGGGGCCCGACTAAAGCAGTGTCGTCGGGGATTCTCTGCTAGTTATGTGCAGAATGTAAACTGTAGACGTAAGCTTGTTGCTGATAGTTATTCACCTCTCTGTCAATTTCACTATTGTCCACTGTACTAATGTTCTTTCTTACATTACTATTAGCTTTTATCTCATTTTAATCATGACTGTTCTTTGTTATTATGCGTCTGATTTGTTATTCACTTCACAGACTTGCTCGCTCCCAGGTACGTTCATCCTCTCTCAGTGGTAATAGTAATATAGAAACAGCAACTTTATAATTTGAAGTGACTTTAATGATGCAGAGGGTGACGATGAGTCGATGAGCGATATGACGAGGACGACAAGGCATCAACAAACACAAGGCTGAACGTAAATTACATTTCCACGATATAACATATGTTCCCAGCAAACGTTTGTCGCCATCAGAACATCCTACCACGCACTATTCTACAACTCTATCCTTAACGACTACATTTCTAAGAACCTAAATCTACGTCTTGTCCAGACGATACACAGAACACAACTCTCTCAGTCATAAATTTCTCTCTCACCTGACCTTTTCCCTGTCATACCTTAACCGTGACCCTCGTGCAACCTGAGACAAAGCAGATGGACTCTGCTCACAAACAGCTGACTGCTTTAGAAGGTAACTCTTTTCATATTAATTTTTCCAGTTCTCAGATGAGTTATCTATCTTAATCCTAACATTCAGTATACTGTTATATCGACAAATCATAGGGGTCCGGCGTGAAATAAAAAGAAAACACTATATAGATTATTGTTTTATATATCAGGACACGGACGGTACTGGTGGAAGGGAGAGGGGGCCCCTAGTTAAGTTTAGCCTTACTGATGGTTAATCCTCCACTGATCGACACGGCTGCTTTTACCATCTTCCATCAATCCGTCCATGTCCTTGGTCGGAGATCAGCTAAGCAATCACGGTCCTGTACGCCCTATGGCATCTTGCAGGGCAGCAACCAATTGTCCCCCCTCACGGTCTGCGGGCTCACCGCCTCCAGCTGTGCTGCATACTACTCATCTTTGCTTCTACAGTAATCCGCCAAGTAGCCTTTACTGTGTCTCTTTTCCTTAGAGTGTCCATCGCATGACTGTCTTAGCGATACTGCTGGGCGTCTCTTCGCTAGCTCATGATCAATCCATTTACTAGCTTCCTTTAGTACTATCTGTTATCCACTTCACATTCCCACTGTCAGTGATTTCATCGTGCGTTCTTATCATCTTACAAGTAGCCATTTCAGAACTAGGGAATCAAAGTCTTATACAACCGTTATTATATCTTTACACGTGTCGTACCGTGACACTGGAAGGAAATAATCTGGGTTAGGAGACCACGAGTTATGGGACTTCAATGTTGTGAGGTCAGTTGAAGAACCTGCTTGAACTAGCTTTATCCAAGAGTTTTAAAGTACCCATTACAGCCTTCGTTAGTTCCACTTAATGCTTCCAGAATACACAGAAAGAAGGAGACGGAGAGAGAATGAACATGAACTATGTTTTGAAAGGGTAAAAAATTGGGCACGCAGTGTGAGTGAGAGAGAGAGAGGGGGGGGGGGGGGGAAGGAATGAACAATCTTTATTTTGAAAGGGGGAAGAATTGAGAAAGAAGGAAAGAGCGAGCGAGAGTAAGAGAGAGAGAGATGAAGACATAGAGAGAGAGAGAGAGCGACACACACACACACACACACATATATCATAACACTGAAATGAAACAATGGCAGACAAAGAACGACAAAATAAGACAGAATATATGGACTACTAGACACTTCTGTTTCATCGCTTACACGCCCACCATGGAAACAAACTAGAACTCTATTTTTCTGTTTTCTAAACTGTTTCAGTCTGCCTCATACTCAAGAACTTAAAATAGTAGTAGAAGCTAACATCAGGTAAAGGTAAAAAAAAAAAAAATCCCCGTTTCCATGCCATTAAGGCATATTATGGATCTCAGTGTTAGGCCCATATTTCCAAGACCTTCGGCACATGGAAGTCTGATGTGGTCAGTATCACGCCTGGACGCATTTGCCTTCCCAGATTTCTCTGGTACGACGTTTTTAAAAGCTGGGTAGACTCCGGGTGGGTGGGTGGTTGGTTGGGTCAGTGTGTGTGTGTGTGTGCTGGTGGTGGTGGTGGTACCAGAATAAATCCCCACTCCTGGACTTGAACCCGGTATCTCCGGGTTAGTAGTCAGAGAGAACTAACAAATGGGCACACGTAATTTTGAAGTCCCTCACTAAAAAAGTCTACCTGACAACCATTGCAAAAAAAGAAAAGAAAAGAAAAAAGATGAGAGCACACAAGAAATAATTATGTGAGCAAAATTTAGC
The DNA here is from genome assembly GCA_009760885.1 of Achatina immaculata. Classification (NCBI taxonomy): domain Eukaryota; kingdom Metazoa; phylum Mollusca; class Gastropoda; order Stylommatophora; family Achatinidae; genus Lissachatina; species Lissachatina immaculata. The sequence goes on from CM019702.1 coordinate 14,124,933, forward strand.
AAGCGAGGCTTTAATCCTGGTGGATGATGATGATTATTATTTGTTTCAGCTGTAAAGACTTTTAAGATCTTATAACGAGGATATGAGGAAGAGACACAAATCGAAAAGTGCCAGACAGGTAAGATCATGCACCAGGTCGACTCTGGTGTGTAGAGAGAGAAGACGTTTGGTCTCAGCACTCAAAAGCGTATATGTTTGTGGCTGGGGCCGTGGGTAAGGGGGTGGAGGTGAGACGAGGGAAGGACTCATGATGGAGATCAGACCGCTTAAAACGCCATCTCTCTCTCCCTCAGTCCCTCTCTCTCCCTCAGTCCCTTTCTCACCCTCCCTCTCTTACTCTCTCAGTCCCTCTCTCACCCTCCCTCTCTCTCTCCCTCAGTCCCTTTCTCACCCTCCCTCTCTCTCTCCCTCAGTCCCTTTCTCACCCTCCCTCTCTCTCTCCCTCAGTCCCTCTCTCACTCCCCATCTCTCTCTCAGTCCCTCTCTCTCCCTTCCTCTCTCTCCCTCAGTCCCTCTCTCTCCCTCAGTCCTTTTCTCACCCTCCCTCTCTCTCTCCCTCTCTCTCCCTCCTCTCTCTCTCCCTCATTCCCTCTCTCTCCCTCAGTCCCTTTCTCACCCTCCCTCTCTCTCTCCCTCAGTCCCTCTCTCACCCTCCCTCTCTCTCCCTCCCTTAGTCCCCCTCTCACCCTCCCTCTCTCTCTCCCTCAGTCCCTCTCTCACCCTCCCTATCTCTCTCTCCCTCTCTCCTTTCCTTCCTCTCTCTCCTTTCCTTCCTCCTTTCCTCCCTCCCCTCTTTCTCTCCCTCCCTCCCAAGAATGTTAGACGGGCCTGCGTGCCAAATTCTTAACCCTTTGAAAATAAAGTTATGTTCGTTCGTTCGTTCCCTCTCTTTCTCCCTCCTTCTCTCTCTTTCTCTCTCTCTCTCTCTCTCTCTTAGTTATCTTATATTGATCTTACAGACACCGAATACAGATAATTGTTTATTCTGAATAGTCCCGAAATTTTTGTTCAGTAGATAGTCATTTATGTAGTTACTTCTGTACTGAGTGAATGTTTAAGAGCGAAACGTAAATGTTATATTTTATTTTAAATCTCTCAGCTTCAAGGTTAATTATGTTTGTTACATGAACAGCATATTTGTAGAATGTCTGGAATAGAGTGAAAGATGTATGATAAAGGGCAGAATGTCAGACGGGCCTGCGTGGCCAGTTCTTAACCCTTTTGAAACAAAGATCAATCAGTCAATCAACCTCTATCTCTCTCTATATATCTCTCACTATCTATCTCTCTATCTCTCTCTTTCTCTCTCTATCTCTTTCTCTCTCTATCTCTCTCTCTCTCTCTCCTTTGGAATGATAATATCCTGGAATAAACATGTTCTTTCACATTAGAAGAAAAGTCATAATTCAGTTTCAAATATCAGATCATCAGAATCCAGACACAGCTGTATGGTTCAGCCACACAAAACGATAGAAAATAGACACAGAGGAGGGAAGTGAGAACAGAAACAAGCAGATGTGAAAATTAAGATGAGCACATGGACATGACAAGTTAAAGGTAATGGTAACCCTGTCAGATATGGGGGAGCCGCATTATTGCAGTGGATTAGCCACTCGCTTGCCAACCAAGCGATACGGTTTCGATTTCCACCCACCAAGTGGTGGCGGTCAAACCGTGGCACTCAAAGAACTCCCTGGGTTCACCCAGCCTCAAAAGATAATGGGTACCAAGGTTAACGCTCTGGGAAGGTAGAGGAATGACGCCGCTCACTACGGAGTTAGTGCTGAAGGCGACACTAGTTGGCAGTTTCTGATCAACCGCTGACTAGGCAGCAGAGCACTGATAGTTAGACCGTGTGCAATGACGCTGGTTCACAGCTCATACCTTCACCTATAACTAGGGATGTGGCGTTAGTGCCTATATTTTCCTTGACCTGTCAGCACACTAGAGTGTGATATGCTCAGTATCGCGCCTGGCCGCCTTTCCTTCCCCAGCTCCAGAAGCAGTCGGGTACCAATTTCTACAGCTGGGTGACTGGGGCGCCTCCGGCTGGATTCGAATCCCCCGACATCTGCCATGAGAGACTAGTGAACTAACCACTTCGCCACTCAGACGTCCACATAGACATGAAGAGCAACAGCAAAAATCCAATATTTCAGCAAAATGGCTTTATCAAGGCAACAACACAAAAAAAAAGACAAAATAACATAAAAATACAAGGAAAAAAAAATATGGAAATTGGCTGTCAGAGATTCTCATACTACAAAATCGGGTACAAAAATCCAATAGGTATTAAAAGAAAGAAATACCAAGTGAAGAAAAAAAAAATAAAACTGAAGACGTAGTTGATACTTGATGTTTGGACACAATAATTTTTCAAAATATTGTGAAAACTCCTTCTTCAGTACGTTATTAATTTATTACAAATGAAATATATCGCACAAAAATGTTTCTTATTCTAAGCACGTATTCTCTGTGTTTTGAGGGTCTTTTTTTTTTTTTGCAGTTTCACACCTTGCAAACACTTTAATAACATATTGACAATTGATAAGTCATCGTGTTTCCCCACCGCCTCCCACGATGAGAAACCCTGGTTGGTGCATGTCTCAGACTTCTCGCATTTGTTCAGAAGTAGGGGGCTCTACTCTGGGCAAACTTTTATCGTTATGTTTCAGGTGTAAACCTTTTAACCTGCAGGTCATTACGTCATTCAGCTCTCCAGGAGACGGAACGGCTCGCACACACAAAGATTATGTAACTCGTGGATTTCGTTCTTCCCTGTGGTAGAATCGCACACACGAGTGGTTCCAAAACTGATCTCAGGTCTAGGACCTTTCGTAACTCGTTAAACCAATGCATCGCTCCGGGGCTGGGAGGATTTTCCTTGTGTCACGGGTGGGCCCACAGGGTTTCGAGGAGAAGTGGGGGGGGGGGGGGTGGAAGGAAGCCGTTGAAGTTGAAAACAGAATAGCTAATCAATGTGGTAAACGGGATAGGTTGGAGAAGAACAGTTAAGTAGTTCTGCACAGCCTTACGGCATTCCTCTGGGAGGACCAGCCGTACACTTATAGTGGTTGCAAAACCCATCAGTCAGTCAGTCAGTCAGTCATTAGCATGTCCCTTGAGGAACTTTGCCTCCCTAACAGCTCTCCTCTAGGCCTCTCGGTTGTAAGCAAGATGCCCTGCTGCTGCTGCGCCCATTCGCAGATCATCAACGATGTCTTCCCGCTATCTTTGCCTTGGACTTCCTCTCTTTCTTTTTCCCATTATGTATCCTTCCAGGACTGTCTTATCTAAATTATATCCTATATCCAAAATAGGCTACTTCAACATTAAGTTCTTGTCGTATGGATATATTTGTTCGTTTTTGTATCATTGAGAGCCATTAATGAAGCATTTCTAGACAATCTGTGTACCTTTTCCACACTCTGCTCCCCGCCCCCCCCCCCCTCCGTGGGAAGAAAAAAATAAAAACCTCAGACATAAGGAAGTATCAAGGTCTATCATCTTTGTTGAAGAAATACCACTACTGGTTGGTCACTCTGCTGATATTTTCAGTGGAAGCAAGTGTTTTAATTTTAGCATCACCATATGTTTAAATTTGTCGAGATAGACAGACAGGCAGACACACACACAGACATACAGGCAGGCGGTGGGTAAGTAGGCAGGTAGACAGACAGAAATGCAGATGGGCGGGTGGGCGAGTCAGGCGGGCTGACGACAGACAGACAGACAGACAGACAGATAGATAGATAGATCACCAACAAACGCTCTGTATGAAAGTATTTTGTTCTCTTTTGAAATCATCAACATAACTTTTACGATTGTCTTAACCAGTACTTCGGCGGATGCGAGCAGGGGAAGAATAGTTCCACCTTTTCCAATAAAATATAAAGTATGATTCCTTCATCTTTCCCTGACAAAACTGCTAAGAATATTTCCTAGCCAGACGTAAACTGACGCACAAGTCATGGGCAATTTTCCAGAAACCTATCCTAAAAGCCAGCAATGCTGGAATCTGAATACATGCGAGACGTTTCCACAACAATGGCTTGGAACTTCTTCGACGCTTCATCATTTATAAGCGGATCTTCTTCCTGGCTTATCTGCTCTTTTCTTTCCTTTTTGTTTCTTTCTGTCTACAAAAATATTCATGCATCATAGGAGGGTGTGGAAGGTACTAAACCCGGCTTACTATAGTGCTAATATGTATGCGAAATTATACTTCTCAACATATTTTGTTAAAGGAAATAAAGCTCTTAATAGATATATACATACGATACATACATATATACTACAGATGTAATAACAGACTTGATATTACAGAGACAATTTAAACAGATCCCAGAGATATAGAGCTGAAGGTATTTTCTCCTGGGACTATATTGAATTGAGGGGGGGGGGGCGGTGAAGTAGCTGTCGATAGCTGACATACCGGCATCAGGGTTGACGAACCATAGCTGACCAAGACCCTGTCCGTTGGTACCCCCTCCCCATCCAGTAAAAGGCTTAGCCTAACGCGGCAGGGATCACCTTAGTTCTTATGGAGGCTTGGTAAAGAAGTATTGTACGCCTGGGACCTGAAAAACTAGCCACTGTAACCCGCTCACAGTCGGACTCGATGTTGGACCTCAACATCTTCACGGCATCGGTTGCAAAGAACACCAGCTCACAGAGGGAAGAGGATGATTCTAGACATTTGAAATTCCACTGTACAACTATTTTATGTCTGCGGACATTCACGGAACATCCACCATTTTGTGTACGTGAGTAGTAAATACTGTTAAGTTATATTACCCACGCTTAAGATGGACACAGTACACTTGCCTGCTTCATTAAAAAGTATTCATTCGGAAACTCGAACTTCCGGATAAGGCGGATTAGTCATCAGGTTCATTAGGCTTAGACCTCGGGGCCCAGAAAGACAAGGAGGCCAGTGTAAAAAAAAACGGGGGGTGGGAGGTGGGGGGAGGGAGAAGTCTGTAAACAAAGATTATCGTTTCGTATGAAAATCATTTATAACTATTATTGTTGCCCTAACACAACTTAAAACATTTTGGATATATTAAACGTCATGAGAATTTAAAGAAGACAGCCTTGGTGCATAATGGGAAAAAGAAGGAGAGGAAGACCAAGGCGAAGATGGCTGCATGACATCGTTGATGATCCGCGAATGGACGCATCAGCAGCAGGGCATCTTGCTTACAACCGAGAGGCCTACAGGAGGGCTGTTGGGGAGGCAAAGTTCCGCAAGGGATATGCAAATGACTGACTGAATGGCTGAACACATGTTCTGTTGTAAAAAAAAAAACACACACACACACAGTGATGTATCAGTCTGTATTTGGTCGGTGCAGTACAAAGCCATATAGTAACAGGGGAGATCACAACTAGAGGAGATTCAGGCCGTATGTCAGCAGATGGATAGCATAGGTAGGAAGGAGGGGGGCTTGTAATAAGTCAAGCCTGGGCGGTGAGTGATGGGTTAATCCTTCAGTTAGCTATTCTTCTTCCCTATTAATCCGCCAAATTCACGATTCAACAGCAAATACTTTTGAAATAATTCTATTTTCCTGTTTCTAATCAGACGGGTCTTGAACACGTGTCACCTGGGACTATAAATCTACCCAGCAAAGCTAAGTGTTCCAGATGAATACATTCTTTACTTCAGAAGCTTTGGAATCTGTTATACGGGAACTGTGTTTGTGTGTGTGTGTGTATATATATATATATATATATATATATTTATATATGGCGGAAAACAAGAGAGGCTAAATGAGAAGTGGGTGGAGTTGGTACCCCTGTGGCCTTGGGTGTCGAAGGAGTCCGACGCCCCCCCCCCTTTCTTCCTCCAAGTAGGAAACAAAATGTAAGAAAACTCTATAACTACGCCTACGTGAGTTACTTTTCGTGCTTCGACAGGGAGATGGTGGATGGTATTAATTAACCTCGCTCTCTACGGGCCTGTAACCAGTAAATATAAAATGGTACAGGTAGGAAGGTAAACAAACACTACAGCAAGACTGGAAATAAGAAGAAAACTATGAGGCAGGGAAGTAAACAAACACTACAGCAAGACTGGAAATAAGAAGAAAACTATGAGGCAGGGAAGTAAAGTAAACAAACACTACAGCAAGACTGGAAATAAGAAGAAAACTATGAGGCAGGGAAGTAAAGTAAACAAACACTACAGCAAGACTGGAAATAAGAAGAAAACTATGAGGCAGGGAAGTAAAGTAAACAAACACTACAGCAAGACTGGAAATAAGAAGAAAACTATGAGGCAGGGAAGTAAAGTAAACAAACACTACAGCAAGACTGGAAATAAGAAGAAAACTATGAGGCAGAGAAGTAAACAAATACTACAGCTAAACTGGAAATAAGAAGAAAACTATGAGGCAGGGAAGGAAGCAAAAATAGGAAGAAAACTGTGAGGCAAATGTCCCAAACCTCTGTTAAAAGGAGAGGAAGGAAGGAATACAAAGAAAGGAGGAACAAAAAGTGAAAAAAAACCCCATAAACTTCGAGTATGACAAGTGATTAATTTACCGTGAAAATAGAAGAAGAAGAAGAAGAAGAAGAAGAAGAGAGGAGGGGGGTTGGGGGAGGGGGGGGGGGGTTGGAGCGCTCACGTAAAAATGGGTTCTTCATGAACTAGAGGTAAGATCTGGGATGATCTTTATCGGGATGCTCTGTTGTTGTCTGGCGCTCAGTGTACAAGAAACCAGAGATACCGATAGCATGCCTCGGCCTTGTTTGTTGACTCTCCTCGTGGCGTTCGAATATCATCTATTTGGGTTTCGTTTATTTTCACACTGAGTTTTGCATAGCATAGGGAGGTGAGTATTGGGAGGAGAGGGAGTGCGTGGAGGAGGAGGAGGAGGAGGCGGAGGCGGAAAGAAGAGGGGCTAAGGGACTGTGAGACATTCTAGTTTACTCCTAATGACCTTTTAAGTAAGTGAGGTGAACGAGACAAACACGAGGCCGTGGTAGAGATACCAAAGACGAGTGTTGATACGTAAATGAGCGGAAAATGTTGGGCAAAGGAGCAGGGGGCTATGAAAGTGGAAAAAAAAAAGAAATCATAGAAATAGAAGAAGGAGCAAAAGATCGCAGAAATAGAAGAAGGAGCTGTTTGAAAGTATAGAAAAAAGACAGCAGAAGAGATACAAAAAATAGCAGTAACCGCTGAGATAGTCATTGTAAAGAGAGGACAGTTATGGGTGGAATGTAAAAAAAATGTTCTAATGGTGTACAGACGAGTTCAGTGATAGAATCAATGTTAGTAACAATGCTGCATATATAATATAGAGGAAGAAGTGGTCAGAGTGGAAATACTAATAGTAGTGTTAGTAGTTTCAGCAGGCATTGTTAGTAGTAGTAGTAGTAGTAGTAGTAGTAGTAGTGGTGGTGGTGGTGGTTGTATAATTAGTAGCAGTAGTAGTAATAATACTACTAATAGTAGTAACACCAGTAATAATAATAATAATAATAATAATGGTAGAATTAGTAGCATTAGTAGTAATAAATGTACTAAAAGCAGTAGTGGTAATAGTAATATTAATAGCAGCAGAAGCAGCAGCAGCAGCAGTAGTAGTAGTAGTAATAGTAGTAATAGTAGTAGTAGCAATAGTAGCAATAGTAGCAGCAGCAGTAGTAGCAGCAGCAGTGATAAAAGCGTCAGCAGTAGTAGTAACTGGAGTAGTATTCGTAGCAGTAGTAGTAGTATTGGCAGTAGCGTTTACAGTGTTGTCATAGCCGTAGCATTAGTAGCAGAAGTCATAGTCTCTGACATGAATCTTATACAATGATGCAAAAACTACTTTTCTGGCCCCCTCCATCTCCGCTTATTCTACTGACTGGCCATTCGGTTTCCATCTACTACTGGACCTTCTTAGAACAGGGCAAGTCCTCCGCCCTCACTTAAAAACAAGGGCCCTGAAGAAATACACCGATTGGTTTCCACATGCCAGTACCAGTAGCAGCAGCTGTAATAGTAGTGGTAGCATCTGTAGTAGTTAGTAGTAACAGCAGCAGTAGTAGTAATAATAGTAGTAGTAGCAGTAGTAGTAATAGTAATAGTAGTAAAAGCAGCAGCAGCAGCAGTAGTAGTAGTTGTTGTTGTTGTAGCAGGAACAGTAGATGTAGCAATAGTAGTAACAGAAGCACTGGAATTAGTAGCTGTAGTAATGTTAATTGTAAAAGGGTAAAAGAGATGTGGTTTAGCATGGCCTTTTAAGTAATGATTATTGGTGTTGTTATTATTATTATTATTAATGAATATGATTATGAAAAAATACTGTAAACAAAATAGTAACATCGAATAGCGACAGAGAAATGTAAGTAGGAAGGGAAGAGAAAGGTATAAAACTTCCATTACACTAGAACAAGACGCGGACAAAAGTAAACAGTGGAAACAGTGAATAGAAAAAGACGAGACACAGTGACGCTGATATATAGGTAATACAAAGGTAGGACGCCATAAAGTAGGATGGTCCAGTGATAACAAAGCGGTGACTGGACGCTGACACGTGTAAACAATAGAAAAAACGAATAGAAGAAACAGACACAATGAAAAAGCCAGGACACAATAAAACATCCGACATGAAGGAGCAAGATAATGACGTAGGTAAATAACAATTGTATAGAAGAAACTGACACAGACTGACACTCGTTAGGACGCGATTGCACACGGTTTTTAAATAAAGGAGTGACTAACTCGGCCAGCTGACCAATTAAATATTTAGAGGCGTGGCCTATTGGACAATTGACTTACGAGAGATAAGTCACGGGGCAGTCTGAATGATGGAGAATCAAAACGCTCATGAGAACCAGCGGACATCTGAAGGGTGGAGCCAAAATACTTATTGGTTAATCCGTCAAGCTGGACTTGAAGATAAAAAGGTGAACGGAGAGACAAGAGTGGGACGAAGGAGAGACAAGAGGGGGACGAAGAAGAATCAAGAAGTTCGGAAGTAGAGGAGAGGAAGAAGTACGGAAGTCCTAGAGAGAGAGAAGACAGAGGAGGGAGATCGTCAGAACACCGTCTGTCCGGCAAGTAGCGACTGACCAGAACTGCAAGACGGATAATCAGTGCACGTGGACAGTCGAGAGTGAAGAAAGAAGGTCCGACCAGAACAGCCGAGAAGACATCAGATGAGAGATAAGAACAGAAGTCCAGAGAAGAGGCAAGCAGACTTTGCTCGTTAGTACACTGCGATTGAGAGACGGCAAAGGAAAACTGTCAGAAGAAATCGGAAGACAGACAAGAGAAGAAAGAGGACGCTACGATATAAAATCAGAAGCAGTGTTAGACGGAAGATGGTTTTCAAGTGATTCAAGTGATTAAGAAGAACTGACACTTTTGAAACTTTGAGTACAGTGATTTTAGACGAGAAACTAGTTGACCACGTTTTGCAGATATGATATAATACTGAGTTAGGAAATGTTCTCGTATCAAGTGTAGAATATTGTGAAGTTGAGAACATTGCCGAAATGCTGTATGTAGAATATGATACAGTTTGATATTGTGAACAAATGATTAAGTGATTCAATTCAAGTGATGGTATCAACTATATATCTTGAACTTATTTGTCAGAATTAAATAAATGAATTCTGTAGAGAACATTTCATCGGACTTGCTCTGATCTAGTGAATGTGGTAATGTTTTGTGAAACATGTGATGTGTTAATCAAAGAGCATCTTTAAGCTTCAATTCTATAATATGGAACTATTCAGAAATATATGATTCACAACTTGAAAATATTGTAGTAGTAGCAATGTATGATTCCTTTATCCTCCTCTCTGAGAGAGAAAGACAGAACTAACAAATGATAAGTTGGAGACGGAGAAATATCTATGCAACAAACCATAGAAGACCGCACCCCTTCATTACATGAGATTTGACAATGGTATTCAGCAGAGATGAATGAATACCCCACTTGAAACGTACACGAACTCTTTGTCCTTCTGTCGTTCGCCTGTATCGCTGTCAAAGCTTCACTCAGCTTGTCCGTCTATGTCGGTATCATCTTACCTTGTTGTCCATGTCGGTATCATCTTACCTTGTTGTCCATGTCGGTATCATCTTACCTTGTTGTCTATGCTGTCAAAGCTTCACTCAGGTTGTCGGTCTATGTCGCTATCATCTTATTTTGTTGTCCATGTCGGTATCATCTTACCTTGTTGTCCCTGCTCGTCTATGCACTTATCATTTTGGAAAGTAACATGGATCTAAATTGCGTACCCTGATTTCTTACGAAATGATCCAGGTTTATAATCTTTAAAGCAAAAATAATTTCCATAACATCAGAAATAGATGTCTATTATAGTATATTTACTTTTGGAACCAAATGCAAGAGATTGTTGTTGAGATTATTAATCTCTTCCCAGTATTTCACTTATAAAATATGTCCTTCTGTCATTAACCTTTTAACTAATATTCCATTTCTAAAATCTGTCATGTCATTAACCTTTTAACAATATTTCATTTCTAAAATTTAATTTCGCGTCTCTTTAGAATCAAGTCTAGATGTTTTAACTGCTCCTCTTTTAGAGAGAGAGAGAGAGAGAGAGAGATTTTGTTTCATTGTCTTTTGATTTCAGATGAAGATGTCTGTTTAGCCATCAGCGACCCATAGCTGACATGCTGGTCTCAGGGATGGCGAACCAGCCATAGCTGACATGCTGGCCTCAGGGATGGCGAACCAGCCATAGCTGACATGCTGGCCTCAGGGATGGCGAACCAGCCATAGCTGACATGCTGGCCTCAAGGATGGCGAACCAGCCATAGCTGACATGCTGGCCTCAGGGATGGCGAACCAGCCATAGCTGACATGCTGGCCTCAGGGATGGCGAACCAGCCATAGCTGACATGCTGGCCTCAGGGATGGCGAACCAGCCATAGCTGACATGCTGGCCTTAGGGATGGCGAACCAGCCATAGCTGACCAAGACTCTGCTCAGCCTCTCAATTGATTAGTGGGACAGGGATCGCTATAGTCCCCATGGGGGATGGTCTGCTAAAGAAGTATTGCACGCCCCCTGCCTTTTAACCGCGCTCCGGGAGTGAAAAAAAAAGTAGCAGCCGTAACCTGCCTCCACGTTAACGCGATGCTGTGTCTTAACATCCTCACAGCATCGCCTGCAAAGAGCACAAGCTTGCAGTTGTAGGGAGACAGAAGACTAGACAAGGCAAGTTTCATTGGCTTTTCAAGTTTCGCTTATGGTTGTTCTTTTACAGTTGGCTCTTTCGCTTTTTCTTTTTCTTATTTGCCTCCGAACTAAAATATCATCAGTCTACGAACTCCTTTCTTTCTCCGTGATCAATACAGCCTGGTTCCACATCTGAAACAATACAGGCCCGATCTATCGCCTCTTGTTTTTGATCAACATATCCCCCTGCTTCCCGGTTTTACCGAAAGAGAGAAGTGAATGCCAGAAGAGGTGCCGGGTACTCACACAAAATTCCTACGCTGAGGTTTCCCAGAGGTCAGGTTCAGAAAGTCCACGTGAAATCTCTCAGCTCATTCATCGCCTTGGATACCCAGGCATGTGCCGTGCGGACATTCAGGACTTTAGCGCTCGATGGACAGATAAAGAAGTTCAGAAACTGACTCTTGGGTCAAACAATTAAAGTGTCATCGCTTTGGTTTCGTTCCGTAAAATGAACTTTCCGTAAAAGTTTTGACTGTTGTACGACTTTGTCCGTGGTCTTCTGTTTCTGTTCTCATGATATTTATTTCTTACTCCGCGACTTTCTAGTCTATGCTTAAAGATCCATATCTTTAAACTGCACACTTAGTTTTATTACATTGTACTTGAGAACACATTTTGGTTGAATGCCAGGATTTGTCAGAAATTAAACTTTCAGATGCGTTTCAGCGAGAGTACATGTTCAAGCTGAAGATAACAGGTTTGAATATACTGTCTGGGTGAAGTACAAGATAACAGGTTTGAATATACTGTCTAGGTGAAGTACAAGATAATAGGTTTGAATATACTGTCTGGGTGAAGTACAAGATAACAGGTTTGAATATACTGTCTAGGTGAAGTACAAGATAATAGGTTTGAATATACTGTCTGGGTGAAGTACAAGATAATAGGTTTGAATATACTGTCTGGGTGAAGTACAAGATAATAGGTTTGAATATACTGTCTGGGTGAAATACAAGATAATAGGTTTGAATATACTGTCTGGGTGAAGTACAAGATAATAGGTTTGAATATACTGTCTGGGTGAAGTACAAGATAACATCGCAGCCCACGTGCACGTGGAGCAGAAGTAACAAGATAGTGACGCCCACCTTACATGACAAAGATATCTTCATAATTTTCCTTCAGTTTTCAACTTCCTGTCTTGTCTTGTCTTTCTTGTCTTGTCTTGACTTCTTTCTCATATACCCTTCAGTGTTAAGGGGACAAAAAGACGTCTTGATAGGGCTCGAAGATTCGCTTCATATAAAGGAATATTTAAGGTTTTTGTAACTTCCTTTTTCTCTTGCGTGGGTGGCCTCGTCGCCTGCTACCTACAACTCTTAGCGTGAGTACTGTCTGGGGGTAGTCGTGTAACGTAGACAAACCATTTGACTTGCTGCTTCCAAGTGCAGTGTAATACTGGTGTTACCCCAACCTTTGCCCTGATTGTGTCGTTTCTGATTCGGTTTCTTCCTGTCACATTTAGTATTCTCCTTTGACATCTCATTTCTGTTGAGATGATTTCCCTCTTGCTTTTAGCTGTTAGTGTCCATGTTTGACATTGACAGCATAGAGCTGGGGGGAGGGGGAGGGGGGAGTGTGTTGTACGGTGCTCTTCCTGATTCACTTGTGGTGTATTTGTTTCTTAGTAAAAGTGTCATTCCTTTACATTTTTTGAACTTCATATTCCTCAAAGTCTCCCTTTTCTTCGCCAGTTTCAGACTGACCCAGGCATATTTGATCAAGTACTGCGGCTGAAGTTCCAGAAGAGAGGCTTTTTCTGGTACACATACAAAAAAGGCCACAGGCTCCACCCAGCCTCTAAAAATGGATACCAGAGAAATCTGGGAAGATAGATACTGTCAGGCGTGATATTGACCACATCACACTTTCACGTGCCGAAGGTATTGGAAATACGGGCTTAACAACGTGTCCCCAGTATGTTTTAACGGTATGGGAACGTGGAGAGAAAAAAACAGAAAGGCATACGCCTCTGAAGATGATAATATTAAGAGCAAAAACTCAGGACAGACATAAAACACTGAAGAAATGACACATGTTTCTGCACAAATATCAAAAGAACATTAACTAAAAAAAAAAGTTAAGAGATACAGCAATTTTTTCCTTCTTAAAGAAAGGATGGGAAGAATGAAGAATGATGGCACACAGGAAAGGTTTCCCAACCCAGGAAGATATCACCCGCAGGGCAGAAACAACAACATCCATGCCAAAACACTGAGAACCTTTGCAAAAATAACCAACTACTGCCAGCCAGAAAAAGTATACCTCACCGACTGCAGACCAGAACTTTCGTGAAGTAGCAAACAAGAAGGAGAAAAGACATAGAACAGTGGAAGATAGTAACAGCACAGCTCAGTGCCTTCTCTAAAGAATAGCTGCACTGCCTACCATTTTTAGAACACAGAGGACGAAAACGAAATGACCTTTAAGAAAAAAAAAATCAGGGAAATGGGCTTGAAGTTCTCAAATTACACAGAACAAAGCACCACATGTAGTCAGTCTAGAACTGGCAGAAAGAAAAGACAGGACATAACAATGAACTTAGTACAGTTCGGCGCCTGTCAGTGTGCCATCATTTTACATTACAAAAATGTCAGAAAACCCGATGTTCTAAGCTAAATTTAAAATACAGATCGTTCCAAATGTTTCCTCACACACTCTGGAGGTCGTTTGTAGGAAGAGAAATGTAGCTACATGGAGAAAGTTTGTGCTCTTTTGTAGACGAATAATCAAAGTTACTTATCACTTACCTTAATGGGACTTAAATGTCCCACCAAAACCACCCCACCCCCAACCCTCCCGGTGACATGGCACACGTCAATAAGATAATCAAGCTCCTCCCATGTCTTATGTACCATAATCTGGGGTAACAGATGTTATGACGGCCGTAACTCACCTGCTTCAGAATGTTCAAATCCTGTGGAAGTGGTTGTATGTACATATTGTCCTTAATGAACCCCCAGTCACAAGCTGTCGAGTCAGTGGATCTAGGGGACCACTTACAGTGGGTTTCGTTAAGTGTAAATTAACGTTGGAACACCCCTGTATGTTAAATGAAAGAAATGTCTGCTCCGACGTAGGACTTTAATAAACATCGGAGGTCTAGGCACATCTACGTTGCATACCTGACCGCAGTGATAGTAATAGTAGCAGTACTAGTAGATGTAGTTTAGTAGTAGTAGATGTAGTAGTAGCAATAGTAGTATTAGTAGTTGTAGTAGTGGTAGTACTAATGGATTAGTAGTAGTAGTATTAGTAGTAGTAGTAGTGGTAGTACTAATGGATTAGTAGTAGTAGTAGTAGTAGTAGTAGTAGTAGTAGTAGTAGTAGTAGTAGTAATAGTGGCAGCAGCACTAGCAGTAGTAGTAACAGTAGTATTATTAGTAGTAGGAGTAGTAGTAGTAGGGGTAGTAGTAGTATTAGTAGTAGCAGTAGTAGTAGTAGTAGTAGTAGTAGTAGTAATAGTAGTAGTATTAGTAGTAGAAGTAGTAGTAGTAGGAGTAGTAATAGTAGTGGTAGCAGTAGTAGCAGCAGTAATAGTATTAGTAGTAGTAATAGTAATAGGAGTAGTAGCAGTAATAGTAGTAGTAATAGTAGCAGTAGCAGCAGCAGTAGTGGGGAACACAAAGAGTATGCGACAGAACTCTTGATCACAGTTTGGTGCTGCAGTATTTAACGTTAGATGTTAACGCTGAAAGTGAACGCGTGTAACTACACTCTTAACTGTACTTGAACGGCCGACGCCTTCATTTTCCTGATACGCCCCTTTTTGTTTTTTTCGACTCTAGTTAGCTTCACTTAAGAAAGATCACCGCCGATTTTTTTGTAGGCTGACGCCTGTACGCGTCGCCACCTGTCAACACCCCTGTCAAGCTGAGAGTCTAACAATGGCTTCTGGAGTGGGGTCCCACAGATTGGAAAATAAACCTGGTCGAACGAACCTGGTGAGCTTATTTTCTTAACAGTGAAAGGGAAAGGGGCGTCAGATCTACCTGCTTCTAAACGGCTTCTTAATCCTCGATACCGCACAGTGGCACGCAGTCATGACAGAGATTAAAATAGAACGGTGGCCATTGAAAGTTAACTCTTTTGTCTCCATAGACTGATATTATGAAAGAAAGAGAAAAGAGCAGTTAATAGGTGGTTCTCGTCTTTCTGGTTCGAATATTAAAGCTTTCAGCTATTTGATGAATATGTACAAAACAAAAAGTCAGTTGCTGAAGGATTTTGTACAGTATTCCAGTGTCGTATTCATTTTTGGGCAGAATATATACCTCCATGGAGAGCCGTACTGGATTCCGCTGTCGGCGCAATTGTCAGTGCAAAAAAAAACAAAACAAAACCAGAAAAGGATAACTGCTTTCAGTTTAGATGTGCCTTGGCTTATACAAATACTCCTGTGACAGAACTGAGTTCTGAACTTTGAAATAGTCTTATTTTATAGTGTTTCTAGTATCTAGGCAGGAAACTCTGTTGTAGTATGTCTAGTATCTAGGTTGGAAACTCTGTTGTAGTATCTAGGTAGGAAACTCTGTTGCAGTATGTCTAGTATCTAGGCAGGAAACTTTGTTGTAGTATGTCTAGTATCTAGGTTGGAAACTGTAATATGTCTAGTATCTAGGCAGGAAACTCTGTTGTAGTATGTCTAGTATCTAGGTAGGAGACTCTGTTGTAGTATGTCTAGTATCTAGGTTGGAAACTGTAATATGTCTAGTATCTAGGCAGGAAACTCTGTTGTAGTATGTCTAGTATCTAGGTAGGAGACTCTGTTGTAGTATGTCTAGTATCTAGACAGGAAACTCTATCGTAGAGAGCGAAACAAAACAACACAACTCCTCCATTCACCCACCCCCCCCCCCCGAATCAGGCAAGCGTTTCGGCCCGTTAAAGATTACAGCGGTTGGCAGGGTTGCTAGCCCGGCCAACTCACTTCCAGCCACTGCTAGTGTCGGCCTAGAACTTTCATCAGATTCAGGGAATAATATATTTCTTGCAGCAAGAAAAAAAAAATTCAAGTTCCAGCAAAGTTCAGGAGACTCGCAAAAGTTGATCATGACTGCTCCTCAAAAATTAGTTTACAAAGGGGCAGTGATGATACAGGCAGTGATACCAGCTATTGACAGCTTGATGCAGCAATACATTTTGTTTCAGGCCTCTACCCAAATCCGTATTGTGTATCTCTAAGCCCTTCTCTAATTGGCCCCTTTAGTGTCCCTCTGACTTCTGGGGCTCCTCCCTCCAACTGTACTGGCCGCACCCTCATCCTGCCTGATTTATAGTAACTGGCTGATGAACGGTAATAACTGGATGACGCAAGAAGCTAACACACGTAAGATGGAACAGGGCTCATATTTAAAGTAGAAACTTACACGAAGAGGTTGCTACATTATTCTCCAGAATGCCAGCACCCTACAACAGAAGAAGCAATTTTTTATAAATATGAAACTACGAGGTTTTGGTACGGTAAAGTAAGAGAACAAATATTGTAGGATTAAACCTCGAAAAAATCGTAGACAAAACACTTTAGTGAGACGTGAGAGAAAGAAAAATCACAAGAGAATTATCTGGGATTCGAACACGGACTCCGGTAGGACGAGCAGCCGTCTAGACACGAGAGAACAGCGTACTATCGACTTAGCCAACTAGCACCCCTAAAGTGCTTTGTCTACGATTTTTTCGAGGTTTAATCCTACAATATTTGTTCTCTTACTTTACCATACAACAGAAGAACCACCAAAGGCATTGAACCTAGATTGACTGATGAAAGTAAGCAAAAAAAAAAAAAACACCCAGTCGAGGGTGGGGTGGGGGGGGGGGCAGAAGACGTGTTACTTAGGATGAATGACATAATGGTTAGCCACCCACAGCTGACTGCTGGCGTACCATAGCCGGCCAGCCAAGATTCTAATCTACCTCTAGAAACCAGACAGCAGTCTGCCCAAGCGAAACAGGGGATCGCAGTGAAAAGACGAACCCGGTTCTAAAAATGTTCCGAGCCGAAGTCGGATGTGCTGGGCCAACAGGCGCATAACCGCGGCACCAAAGCAACAACCGTCCTTTTCAGGGCGAAAGACGAAGAAGCAGAAGACGAAGAACTGAATTATTCCGAATGAATGAAGTGGTCGGCGATCAGCAAAGTTTAGTTAAACAGTTTAAAGTTGTTGAAATTCGTTAAAATAAACAATTAAGGTAACTCTTTAACAAAAATATAAATAACTGAATGGAAGTAGCAAATGAAATAGCTTCCTAGTGGTGAAGTAATAGGACCAGGTCAGTTTCAACATAATCTTATATATTTTGTATGCCTAACTCTGAACTAAATAAAAGTACCCTTGTTATGCTAATGAGGCGCCTAGGGGAGACATGGTGTAAGTGCTCATATTTTCTTTGACCTGTAGACACACCAGATGGCGATATGGACCGCACTGCTTCTGGCCGCCCTTCCTTCCCCCTCTCTAGAAGAAGTTAGGTCCTACAGCTGGGAAATTCCCTCCTGCCAGATTCGAACCATGAACCTTCGTCATGAGAGACCAATGCACTAACCATTTCGCCACTCCTACACCCAACACTGAACATATTCAGCATAAATACACTGCATTTCTCAAGTCATTCTCAGAGTGTGTTGAGGAAAATTGTATTAAGTTGCAATCTTATAAAAGAAATTGCGCATAACTCACACACACACAAACACAAAGAAGCAAAGGCGATAGAGGAATAAGAAAGGAAAAGGTCCACAGTAATGAAGCCAGCCGGTTATCATGTAACATGTCTGTGGTTAAATTTGGTTTTCTTCTACGCTAAGCCTGTCCTCGTCACGTGCTCTGACCAAGCAAAGATAAGGAAAATAATGGAGTATAGAAAACAAACGAAACAATACAGTCAGAAAACCCTAGGGCTGGGAAGACTTGGGGTGGGGGAGAGAGTAGGCGTTCTCACTGCAGTTTCTTTTTTTTTTTTTCTTTCCAGTTTCTAAACCTGGGCTAAATAAACGTGGCACATTTCTGCACATACGTCTAACTTTTTCTTTTTTTTAAAGACTAGAATTTTGAAGCTTTAAGAAATACAAAGAGAAGTGCTTATATATACATATATAATTGAGATGAAACAAACGCTTTGAAATAAAATATTTTGTTTCGTTTCTTGAGGGCTGTGCTTTGCAAAACAGTGTAGAAGAACTTATTAAAAACTGCACAAACTCGGCATTTGTTTGTTTGTTTGTTTGTTTGTTTGTTTGTTTGTTTGTTTAAATATGTCGAGGGTTAAACTTAACTTCCAGCCCTGAAGAACTCTGTGCTGGCAAAACGTTTCCTGTTTTTTTAATAATGAAAAGTATAAACTTTATTTTTTAAAAATTAATAGCAGATCATTCAATCACTATCATATTATATATGGATGGATGGATGGATGGATGGATGGATGGATGGATGGATGGATGGATGGATTGACTGACTTAGGTACACATACCCGTTTAACATCATTCCTTTCATAACTCAACATTAGAGTGCCACACATATTCAAGCTAACGCTGAGCTACGAAGGGTGAGACGGCTAATTAAGGTGTAACGATACAAGATGGCGATACGTCTATGGCATATTATTTTTTGAGCACGTAACTGCAAGATAATGGGGAAAAGAAAGAGAGGAAGCCCAGAGCGAAGACGGCTGCGAGACTTCGTTAATGATCTGCGAGTGGATACATCAGCAGCAGGGCATCTTGCTTACAACCGAGAGGCCTTTAGGAGAGCTGTTAGGAAGGCAAAGTTCCACAAAGGGCATGTAAATGACTGACTGACTAACTGCAACATAATGGAGTTTAGAAATGAAAGTTTAACATATTCATTTGGTCAGCCTCTTTTTTTATCTTTACTGCCAGTAGTTTATGGGCAGCAAATCCCTCAGCGATTTTTATCATCATCAAATTTTGTCATCACCATCATAATTAACCCTTCCACTACGGAGTATATAGAAGATCTGTGTCTTCCCTGAGCTACTCAAAGAAATTTTTTTTTAAATGATAAACTATGATCCTTTAAGTGCAATATCCCTGCCTACGTCTTTCCCCAAGGCCCTTTTCAGAGACAGTCCTTGATTTTGACATCTTTCATACACCATCTCTCAGTTTCTCTGCAAGTCTTCCACGTGTATCAGCCTATATTTTTTTTTATCTCAGTGTAGTTAATGGCAAAATAATGCTCGGTATTTGAGTGAGACTCGTGGGCGGACCAGAAAGAAAGGGGGGGGGGGGGGGGGGTCAGTCATCAGATAACACCATTTGCGGTAAAGAAATGGAAGTTCATGAGATGGAAAGTTTCCTCGTGGGCAACAAATCCCGTCGTGGTCATGAGATGGAAAGTTTCCTCGTGGGCAACAAATCCCGTCGTGGCCACAGTCGGTGTTTGTGGAGTCCTCATTGATGAGCTAAGGACTGCGGTAAAACTGGTTCTAGAGAGAAGCAGGTGTATTACTAACGTGACAACCTAGCAGAGGTAGATCTCTGCCAGACAAATTGATGTTTCTGTGTTAATTTGTTGTTTTGTTATTTCTGTCGTCCTTTTAATAAGTATTCGAGTTTACATCAATCAGTGCCTCTGCTACCCCCCCCCCCCCCCCCGGTCAAATAATCTTGCATTTTTCTTTAACCGTTTAAGTGCTAAAATTCTTCTTCTATTTGTAAAATTAGAATCATATGGATACTGTGCCAGAACAAATTATAGTATTACAAAATAACAATTAAAGTACTTTAACCTATTTACAGTGAATAAATTAAAACTGTCGAGTGAATAGAAACGCGTACTTGGTGACCAATGGAATGTTCAAGTTTGGATGACTGTTGTTGTTATCTCAAGAAGGAAAGTTTTTCTTTGCCTGTTTGCCTGTTTGCTTGTTCGTTTACTTGGTTGTTTATTTGTTATTTTGTTGTGTTTTCATAGCGCGGAGAAAACAAGGGAAATAATATGCTGTCTTATAAATAACAGAAAACAGACAGAACAGGATCGAACTGAGATGTTAGTAATAAAAGAATGAGTGAAAACACAGACATTACACTTACCACCCGCTAGTAAGCTGACAGGACAGAGAAAATAGAGCCACTGATGCCATTTACTCAATGTGTTTCTACGAAATGATACGGTTATTTTTACATTGTGTTTCCTAGAAACCGTTCATGTCTATACTGTATCACATCGAAAAAGGATATGAAAGCCCGTGTATTGCAGTTCATCCCACTGATATTATGTGTACCAGGATATTCCCAGGACAAGAATCTCAACGGAATGCTCGGAGAACGCCAGGAACTTAGAGCCGCATAACGGGCAGGAAAGCTATGTTTTGTAATTAACAGGGCACACAATGGTAGCAGCAAGGAGTTCAGCCGCTCACTCAAGAAATATGGATGTAAGCATACGTGGGAAAGTGTTGATACTGCCCAAGGAAGGTTCTCTCCCTATCATTTCACATATTCTTAAATCTGAAAGTCCTTCCCATATCATTTTGCATATTCTCACTACTGAAGGTCCTTCCCCTATCATTTCACATATTATCATTTCTGAAGGTCTTTCCCCTATCATTTCACATATTCTCACTTCTGAAGGTTCTCTCCTTATCATTTCAAATATTCTCACTTCTGAAGGTCTTTCTCAATTCATTTCACATATTCTCACTTCTGAAGGTCTTTCCCCTATCATTTTACATATTCTCACTTCTGATGCCATACATTAAAGAAGTCGATTGGTCGTTAGAGATTATGTAAGAAAAGGGGTTTTATTGTTTTTTTTTCTGATCAATACAAACCCTGAAGATTTATACCAATAACAAAGAGTTATTGCTACAGAAATGACTACATGATTATTTCACTGCTGATTTATTTTCTGTGCAATGCCAGAATAAATTTTATTGATAAATTTCACTAGAAAGAAACTAGAGGGACGTTACTCTGTAATTTAAAAACAGGGATTGGGTAAGAAATGTGCTACTTTTCATTAAATTCAGAGTTTGCTTATTACTCTGATCGCAGGTTTGCATCAGGGTGGGAAATCTACTAACCCTGCCAATGTTGCCTTGGAGCGATGGAGTTAACTACCGTATCTCCCGCATAATAAGACGCACGTATAATTCGGCAAGGCATATTTTGGAACAAAACTAAACGCCCCATACTCTCTATGAGCTTTATAGCTCTACCTTCAATATGTTGTGGACTAAGATTGTACGTTACTACGTATTCTCCTACTGAACATCTTAAGCACGACAGGCAAAGTAACGTTGTCAATACCGGCATATCAGCACACATAGTTAACCTGCGTGGGCTAAATTGCTAGTTTATTGACTAATGTATAAGCTACAGTGCTACTCAAGCAGTATGACCTATGTATCCATCACTCTATGATATTTCATAAACATGAACAGGGCCGTCTTAGCAGCATTGGAGACCTTGGGAGCCGCCCCCATTTACGAGAATAAAAATGTAAACCGCCAGTAAATTTAAACCTTTAAATCTGTTGATAATTTCAACAAAATTAAAGCTTAAATACACACACACACACAACACATTCTTTCCTTTTACTTCCTTTTAACCACCCGTTTTTTGTTTAAGAATTGACTTACATTTCCACAACTTCCCAATTTTTTTTTTATTTCACTCTACGGCCCAACGTTCACCTGTCTTCATTGTATAGTTTAGTGTTCTTGTTTGCTATATCTCGAAAGCACTTTTTTCCGTGGCTTAACTTTAGTTCCTTTTTTTAAAAATTATTTTATTAGTGAATTTGAACCTGATAGTCAACATTACTCGGCTATAAATTCACCGCGAGGTGTCCAGACCTTAAGAAGGTACTGAAGCTAGTCACAGTTTGATGTGTCCATGTCTGATATTAAGAGGTGGTCGCTGTGTCTTCTCGCTCTGCTCAAACTGGTTATTATTTAACCACATACACATAAGAACTACGCTTTCGGGGTCTGTATGGTGCGCCCGATAGTACTGAGTGTTAGATTAGCCACATAACCTCCAACATAAGCTCAACCACTGGGATGTAGGATGCAACTGATTTTTGTGTGTGGTGATGGTGGGTGGGGGTTAGGAGAGAATGAATGAATGAATCTTTATTTTTAAAGGGTAAAGAATTGGGCACGCTGGCCCGTCTTATATTCTTCCCTTCATCGCTCTATCTTTCATTCTTCCCACACACTGATATGAGAGAAGGAGAGAGAGGGAGAGAGAGTGAGAGTCTTATATGGCGGAAAACACGTTAACTGAAACTGACTTAGCAATCAGATGGACCGCAGAAAGTTTAGTACCTAAACAATGAATGGGCCACAGAAAGTTTAATACTTAAACAATGATCTCCACATTAAAATGTGCGACGAATTTCAATGCCTGATAATATCTGCAATGTGTGCAAAAACACCGCGGATTGCCCTTAGTAATTGCTTTCACTTCTGCTAACCATAAATAATGTTAAAAAAAGAGCCCAGACATGACAAATACTTTGAATTCCTTGTAGCAAAGCCGAAGATTTAAAACAACACCCGTAAACCATCTTGAGGAAGAAAAAAAATGGCGACGAAACATCAAACTGACCTCACAAGAGATCATATAAAACAGCTTCCCTCACTTGACTGACAGCGTTCACGTGCTATCGTTGCCATCTCCGGTTATGTTTGCCAACCAGGGGGGATAACTTAATAGTGTGTAATCGCACAGAACTTCCTGTACTAATATCTTTGAAAAGCACCAACTACTTTCTATTTTGCATTAGAGAAAACAAAGACGTGGCTTATGCCGTGATATCTACTGCAACTTTTGAAGGCGCGTGTGCTTTCCTGTGATTTGCCTCGCCTTTGCTGGAAGTAAGTTTTGGGACTTGGCTAAACAACACGTCTTTATCGGGCGTCGCATCTTACAACAGCGATTATCTCCACCTTGAGTAGAAAGACGTATGGGCTTCTTCGGGTGTCTAAATAAGCCATTTGGACTCTCACCTGACATTTGGTCTGAGCACAACTCGGTAGAACCAACGAGGTTAGGTCTTTCTATTGCCGCGAGAGAAGCAGAACTACTGAACTGTGAGAACCTTTCCCCCCCCCCCCCCCCCCCACAAAAAAAACAAACTTCATAACAATTTGACACGGTGACTCTCAATGAAAGCTACCCGAAGAAAACGCAGGATCACAATCCAGTTCTTTGAACAAGTTAGAAACAACGAAGATCTCTACGCTGCTTAGTGTTAGAATCAAACTAGTATTATCAGCGTGGAAAAAAACTGCAAACAACGCACTTTGGCAGTCGGAGAAAGACAGTGCTGTATTATAGCTTCAGCAGTCTGGAAGTGTTTTATTAATTTGCTTACATGAGTCAAACAGCTTTCTTCTCACGGGACATACAAATAAGATAATAACCAACAAAGCGTGAATAAAACTTATGAAGAAGCACTGGGGGATGGGGAGGGCGGGGGTGAGATGGTGGACTTCCACAGAAGACTGTGGAAACAAAATAAAATGTTTCATAAAAAAATGAAAGAGAGAGAGAGAGAGAGAGATTGAAAGAGGTTAGACATATCTAAACGACATGCAACAATAAAATACCACAATAAGGCAAGTTCCATTATGAACGTCATATAGAGATCCAAGACTGTGCATATGAAAAAAAAATATTTAAAAAATGAAGGAAAGAATGAAAAGCAAAACTTGCCCTGATATTGTTTTTTTTTTTTAATCCAATGTCTTAATTTTATTTCTTATAAGTTACTTAACAGTTTTTTTTTAAATTTTTATCAAAAGTTACAGCAATTTCGCTCTGTTTGTTTCCCTATATCTTGTTTTCTTTCAATTAGTTTTTTAATCATCATCGTTTACGTAATCATTTACACAGTCAGAAACAGCAATAGTCAGCTCTGCAATGCTTTATGTAGCTCTGCATGTCCTCCACAGCGCCCCCTCATTTGTTCAGTAAGCTAAAGCGAAATCTCTATCATGAGAGTCCGGAGGTTAAGAAAATATAGGATTTTCTTGTCATCTTATTGTCTTAACAACAAGATTTATTTAAAATGTATATTTCGGCAAAAGTCCTTCATCAGGCAAAACCACTAATAACAGTAAAATAAAGAGGGAACATACCCAGATGTTTTAAGTGATGAAGGACAGACGTAAAGTCTCTCATCTGTTAGCCAGGCTAGGTCTGTTACTGCGGGTACCAACGTAGAGGTGGGAAGGGTCTTGATCAGTTATGGTTCGCCAATCCTGTTTCTAACATGTCAGCTTCGAGCTGCTGATTGCCAAAACGGACAGTGCCTTGCGCCTTCCCCCCCCCCCCCCCATGTGGGGAAACATTTACATATCTTACAATATCCGGAGACAAGTAGTTTATTTAGTAATGTGCTGAGAGATTGCCATAGTTATCATGGCAGTGGAGTCTGCACATCCCCTGCTTTTTAGCTTCAAGCAAGGATTGAACAAATATCTGCTGTAACCCGTTTGCAAGAATACTCGATGATGTACTTCAACATCTTCAAACGCATCGGCAGCAGAGAACACCAGCTCTCATTTCCTACGAGATTGAAGAAGAAGAAAAAGAAGAAGAAGAAGAAGAGGAAGATCTCTCATAAATTGTAGATATTAATATCACAGCTATAATGTTAACAATGTGATATGAAAATAAGGAATGCTTGACAAGGCTGTGTGCCTGCAGCCCTCAACAATAATAGGCATGTGAGTGGAGAAGTGACTAGTCCACTAGTTTCTCACGGCGGGGGTCTATGGTTCGAATCCGGTCGGAGGCGCAGAAGTCACCAGCTATATAAAATGGTGCCTGGCTCCTCTTCTGGAGCTGGGGAAGGAAAGGCAGCCAGGCCTGATGCTTGAACACATCACTCTCTAGCGTGCTGACAGGTAAAGGAAACTATGGACACTAATACTATATCCCCCCTAGGGACCTATGTGCTTCCATGACATAACAGAGTTATCTTTTAACTTTTACCTTTATAACGATAAAGGTTCATAGATTTTTCCCTTACTTATTTTTCTCATTCATATTTGTTTTCCCCTTGCTCATCTTGCTCCCCTGTCGGCGCAGCTCTTCCCTCTCCTTATCTGTTATTTTCTCACCTTGATTTCAACACTTCTGAAACATTCCTGGCCCCCAGAAAACAAAACATTTCATGCAATAGCAGTCCAGGTATTCACCATCACCAAAAAGAAGGAAAGAAGCATAAAAATAAAAAGTACCGGCACGAGATTACCGCTAGAAGCATCGCTTGGGAACCGAATTACAGCCATCAGTGCTCGCCTCCGCGGTATAATCCTGATAGAAGCAAGCATTATCACGGACGTAGCTTACCGCGTTTATATTAATCATCCCTTGTGCTTCGGTATAATACGTTTACCGGCATGGGTAATCATGGCTGGTTTTCTCTTCACTTCTGGCTTATTGATCAATCTTATGACGTCTTCGTCAAACATCCCCGTGTCATTGTGAGCAAAACAGCAGGAAAGAGGGAAAAAAAAAAAAACGAAAACTCAGCATTTCTGGGCAGATCGCACAAAAGGGGGAGGGGGGACCAACGACCACATGGTGCAGCTATAAGATGGCACCCTGCGTGATATATATACATTTTTTTTTTTTGGATGTTGTCGAAAATTTTCATAGGTATCGATCATAGACGCGAAGCTGCATCGAATATCTTTGATACTTTCGCGAAATGTAAATTCTCTGAAGAAAACTTGTACGAAATAATAAACTTGTAAACGCTTAGCAACATAAGCGTAAACGAGTTCACAA
Source organism: Achatina immaculata (assembly GCA_009760885.1). Taxonomy (NCBI): domain Eukaryota; kingdom Metazoa; phylum Mollusca; class Gastropoda; order Stylommatophora; family Achatinidae; genus Lissachatina; species Lissachatina immaculata. The sequence continues at coordinate 14,150,916 of CM019702.1, forward strand.
AGACTTTATTGGAGTCGTGTATAGTTCGCCAGCCCTACCTACAGTACGTCAGCTATGGAGTCAGCTATAGTTCGCCAGCCCTACCTACAATACGTCAGCTATGGAGTCAGCTATAGTTCGCCAGCCCTACCTACAATACGTCAGCTATGGAGTCAGCTATAGTTCGCCAGCCCTAACTATAGTGTGTTAGCTATGGGCCGGTGATTGCTAAAAAGGACAGCGTATTCGTTCTCCCCCCCCCCCCCCCCCAAATCGTGTGAAATAAACGACAGGGTATTCTTGAAAGACTGTTTCCAGAAAGTTTCAGATGAAGATTTCGCTATCAAAACACATTTTTTTTTTGCGAAGTGCGAGATAGCGGAGTTTACTTTGTACTCTCGTGGCTAGGCAGTTGGTCGTGCTACCAGAGTCCGTGGTTCAAGTCCCAGGTAATTCTCTCATCAGTTTTCTTCTCTCATGTCTAAAGTGCTTTGTCTACGATTTTTCAAAGCCTAACCATACAACATTGTGATCTATCACTTTCCATAAATTTAAAGATCAACACCTGAAACCAGTGGTCCTCTGACCTTTATGGGGGGGGGGGGGTACCGCCCGCTTGCCTCCCAGCCCACATCCACATCACCGACAAAAACTTTTTTTTTGTGTGCTCAGTTGGTTCTAGTTCCCGCTTGTTCTTTTCCTTAACTTCACCGCCCACGGGGAAAGTGGGGGAAAGGGGGGTTAGTTACAGCCACTTTGGGAACCACTGTCGTAAACGATCCATAGCCTGTTAAAAAAACATAAGTAAATAAATAAAAAGATAAGTCTCTGGTTCTCAGGGACCTGCACTGCTAGTGGCCTTTGATTCCCAGGGACCTGCACTGCTAGTGGTCTCTGGCTCCCCGGGACCTGTACTGCTAGTGGTCTCTGGTTTCCAGGGACATGCACTCCTAGTGGTCTCTGGTTCCCTGGGACCTGCATTGCTAGTGGTCTCTGGTTCCCATGGACCTGCACTGCTAGTGGTCTCTAGTTCCCAGGGACCTGTACTGCTAGTAGAATCTACATTTCTTTAGTCTATGTAAAAACATCTGAGCTCTAGAAGGTACTTCACTCTTGGGGTGCGAAGATGCTGTCCATTTTGACGTCCAGCGACCCACAGCTGTCATGTTAGTGTCAGGGTTGGCGACCCACAGCTGTCACGCTAGCGTCATGGATGGCGACCCATAGCTGTCATGCTAGAGTCATGGATGGCGACCCATAGCTGTCATGCTAGCGTCAGGGTTGGCGACTCACAGCTGTCATGCTAGCGTCAGGGATAGCGACCCAAGCTGTCATGCCAGTGTCAGGGACGGCGATCCACAGCTGCCATGCTAGCGTCAGGGATAGCGACCCACAACTGTTATGCTAGTGTCAGGGTTGGCGACCCATAAATGACCAAGACCTTGTCCTACATCTCCCTTGGTGCTCCCAGGCCTAGCCGGGCTGACGGGGCAGGGGTCGCATAACTCCCATGTCGGGGGGGGGGTGGAGCCTGTTAAAAAGTATTGCACGCCCCCCCTGCTTTTTAGTTCCACTGAGGAACTGAAGAAAAAGAAGCCACCGTAACCCGCTCCCAATCTGATACGATGTTATGCCTCACCTCAGCAAATTCACCGCATCGGCTGCAGAGAACGCTATAGCTCTCAGTTCCATGAAGAAGAAGAAGGTAAGCCGAAGGCATTCCTAGAAGGTTTGTGTGCCGGTATGAAGAGTAGATTCTACAATGTTCATGGGTGGTAGCTGCGTCTGCAGTAGGTTTCCCCCAGCACTGTAGTCGTGAACTCAGCACATGTTCCCATTGTGTCACCAGCTATAGGCATTTTTAGGGTGCGTTGGGTGTGGAGGTGGGGGTGGGGGAGAGAATAGGGAGAGAAGAGGAGAAGGGATGGTGCCAGGCAAGATTATCTAAGTATATGATACACGAATAATTAGTGTATATGCATCTAAAACTAAATATACACGTATAACTATACTATACTATATGAGTAACATACACGAAGCCACTGCAGTAAAGCAGCAATATCTCTCTCTCTCTCTCTCTCTCTCTCTCTCTCTCTCTCTCTCTCTGAACCTTAAGTGCCCAGGGCAGATGGGGCTTCCGCAAGGGTTTTCCACAAATACCTGTCCTTTGCCTTTTTTTTTCTTCTCTTGCCCAGGTGAGCCCTCTATTGCTCAACATCCTTTCTGTTGTTCTTCTCCATGTCTCTTTTGGTCTATCCTTACTTCTGTTCCCCTGTGGTGTCCATCTTAGTGCTATTTTTGGTAGTGAGTTGTCAGTCATTCGGAGTATATGTCCCAACCCTCGCCAGCGTCTTTCCTCAATAACTGCTATCAGTGGCTTCATTAGCATTTCTGCCAACAAGATGTTATTTCTTATGGTGTTTGGCCAAAATATTTTTCTGATTCTTCGTAAATATGTAGTCTGGAAAGCAGTAACAGCAACAACAACAAAAAAGGACTTAAAACTACTTGCAGTAAGAAAAAAAAACGTAGAAACAACGTTATTAACTGCATGCTCGTTAATTAGTAAAACTAGCTTTTTTTTTCTTATATAGTTTTAACATTAAGTACAGGATAGCTTGCTTACCACTGGAAAAGAAAAACCGTTTAACACTTCCTCAGATTACAACGACGTTCCATTTTGGAAAATTCCATGCTTCTTTTACGTAAATTCTATTTCTCCCATTTTCTTTCAAATTTTTTCCACGTATCTTTCGCGTTTTCTTTCTTTTTTTTTTCCCAACTTTCTTTCAGTTTTCTTACTTTAGCCACTTTTTCATTTCCTTCTTCATGACTTCTTTTTTTTTTTTTGTATTTCATTTTCTTTCCTTCCTTTCCCTATTTTTCTTTATTCTACGTTTCCCTTTATGTTTTTTTTTTTCCTGTCGATGTGAAGTGTCGTATGGAGCATGCATTATCAGTTTCTGGACCACTGAAGGAGCTAACCCTGACGAGTTGTATCTGCATCCTACCGTGTTTTGTTTGATCAATCTTCTACTATAGAGTCTCCCTTCCAACAACAGACAGTCTTCCTTCCTTCCTCCAACAACAGACAGAGTCTACCTTTTCCCTTCCTACAACAACAGACATCCCCCCCCCTCAAAAAAAAAATCTTTCCAGTTCATGGAAGCTGGAAAACGATGGAATATGAGATCTTGAAATGAGAACTAGGGGGAACAACGTGCTTTATCTCACTCTCTACCCCCAGCATTGCTACAAAAGATTGTCATGGTACGCTCTAGAAATCCGTTTTGGCTGAAGCAGGTTAGCGTGATGTTTCTATGAAGTGAGGAGACTTGGGGAAGGTTAAAACAAAACAAAACAAAACAAAAAAAAAAAAAGAGAAGAGGGCATAATGGTTTTTCAGCGTCTCACAAACACACATGTAGAGGTTTACTGCGGATATTTGGGCAAATAACGGAGGTTGAAAGATTTTGTTGGAAATCTTTCAAGAACAATAAAAGTTCTCTCCCCTCCCCCCCCCTCCCTTTTTTTCACGAAGTACGGGAGTATGGTTAAACGTTGAACATGAGCTAGGACGTATAGATATAAATATGAAATGGAGCATAAAGATAGCGATAAGTATGAAACAGAGCGAATGGGTGGACAATAAATATGAAAAAAAAAATGACGTACAGAGAGATGATAAATGTGAATTTGGATTTTGAAGGAAGATAAATACATGTATTATGATTTTGAAGGGCGATAAATATGAATCAGAATTTTGAAAAACGTTAAAGAAACTTTCTATAAGTAGAATGAAGAAACGAATCCAGTGTAACATGTTGCATTTAAATGTAACACTATTCATGAGATGTGAAAAAATACATATTAATAACTCGCTTTTCCTTCCTAACACAAATGTTGGGTATTCATTTATTGCTGGGATGGCCTGAGCGCAGGTGAAGCAGGTCTAGAACTCACTTCCTTCTTATGCGGAGTCAGAAAAACGTTTCTGTAAGTCAACTTTCTGCTAACCTGATGAAACAACAGAGCTGAAACTCACGTATCTGTGAGAGTACGCTCACGTACGCATATGTTTGTGGGTAGATATGTATCTAGGTAAGTAGGCTGGGGGAAAAACATGGAGACTGACACAGACGGGTCTCTCTGCGAAGTCTTGCAAGCCATGTATGCATTTCTAAACTTCCACTTTTCTCCACACTTCTCTGTGTGTATGTGTGTATTATTTATTGCCTCTTTCTCCTGCTCTCTCTCTCTCTCTCTCTCTCTCTGGCGCTGTTACACCTTTTATGAGATGGTGCAATCTTTTCTATGTGTTTCTCATGATTTTTTTTTTGTGGCCACAGTTATGTGAACTTTGTTTTTGTTGTGCTCTCACAGATGGCAAGATAAACTTGTGGAAGAACCAGACAGCCCAGGCTTTGGCACACTCTCAAGTGAGCGCTACAAACAAACAAAAAAAAACTGCAAAAGGAAATAATTTGTTCGCGAGGGAACAAAGATTGCACCTCGTTGCTGTCATTTTTATACTGTGATATCTTTATTTTCTTCTTCGCAATCAGATTTTTCAAATGTTACTCCTCACAATCAGACTTTCCAAACATTAATCCTCACAATCAGATTTTTCAAACATTACTCCTCACAATCAGACTTTCCAAACATTACTCCTCACAATTAAACGTTCCAGGCATTACCCCCCCCCCCCCCCCCGGCAATCAGACTTTCCAAACAGTACTCATTACAATTCGATTTTCCAAACATTACTCATCACAACCAGACTTTCCAAACATTACTCCCCACAATCAGACTTTCCAAACAGTACTCATTACAATTCGATTTTCCAAACATTACTCATCACAACCAGACTTTCCAAACATTACTCCCCACAATCAGACTTTCCAAACAGTACTCATTACAATTCGATTTTCCAAACATTACTCATCACAACCAGACTTTCCAAACAGTACTCGTTACAATTCGATTTTCCAAACATTACTCATCACAACCAGACTTTCCAAACATTATTCACCGCAATCAGACTTTCCAAACATGACTCCTCACAATCAGACTTTCCAAACATTATTCACCGCAATCAGACTTTCCAAACATTACTCCTCACAATCAGACTTTCCAAACATTACTCCTCACAATCAGACTTTCCAAACATTACTCCTCACAATCAGGTTTTTCAAACATTACTGGCAATAATCAGTTATACGGCTTCTGAAATCACTACACTGGCTACACAACAAATCACATGTGCAACGTTTCTTTGTCCCAGTCCATTTTCATGTTGCTTGCTTTACCTATTTTCCTAGACATTTTGAATTCCTTTTACCATTTAACTGCTCCTTATTGTCTTTATGTTGCCTTTGTTAGCTCTATTTTTTTCTTGCAAATTACAAGAACTGACCGAACCAAGGACAAAGCAACATTTTTTAAACTAATAAACTAGTGAAATCTAAACAGCATTTTCTTTTGTGGTCAGTGTCTTGTTTAAGTAACATTTTCTGGTTGAACACTAGCTTGTTTAGTAACATTTTCCTGTCTGTTAGTGAGTTGTTTAGTAACATTTTCTTGTCTATCAGTGGCTTGTTTAGTAACATTTTCTGGTTGATCAGGGCTTATTTAGTAACATTTTCTTGTCTATCAGTGGCTTGTTTAGTAACATTTTTGTTGTCTATTATTGGCTTGTTTAGTAACATTTTTGTTGTCTATTAGTGGCTTGTTTAGTAACATTTTCTTGTTGATCAGTAGCTACATTATCTAGGAACATATTTAGTTCCTGATCAGTCAAATTCCACATTATCACGTCTGTACATTCTGGGATGAGTAATCAGTTCAGTTTGTTCCAGCGTCTACTTTGTTGAAAAGTGTACCGGACTCGAGCATTGGGCCTGTTTTTTTTACTGCTTGACAAAGATGTTTCTGATGATCGTAGTAGTGATGGCAGCCTGGTGTGGCTTCTTGGATGTCTTACGATGAAATAAGAAAATAAAACGAGACAGACGGAGAGAGAAGTGTCTTAAGTGGCCAAATCACACAAGGAAAAAAAAAACACCAAAGAAGCTGGTCCTGACGAAGAATAATACGTATCGTACAAAAATATGCATCATCACCGACATGCAGATGCATGTACATGCAGGATGGCACAATGGTTGAAGATATAATGGAAAAAAAACATGGCCGGATGGGATTTCCACCAAAAAAGGAGCGTTATTCATTGCTACATCGAACCAGTATTGTTATATGAATGTGAAACATGGACAGCAATCAAGAGCACTCGGAATCTATTGGAATCAGAGGAGATGAATGAATGATGAGAATAGTGTGCACAGTCAAGAAAACAAATGAAGAGATTCTATGTGAGACTGGACAAACGAGAGAAATTATGGCAAAATTCAGAACACAACATCCCAGATTTGTAGGATTTGTTTTGAAAAGAGGCAAACTGGAACACATAGTGACAAGGGAGAAAACTAGAGGCAGAAAGAATAGAGGAAGACAAAGAAACAAGATACTTGATAAATTACAAAGAGTGCCATGGGACAGGGTCCAACAAGCATCTTATAGAAAGAGAAAAGGATAAATGGTTGTGGAAATCAGTGACAACCAACGCCAGAGAGAGAGAGAGAGAGAGAGAGAGAGAAAGAGAGAGAGATATCGGCATAGACCAGAGAGAGAAAGAGAGAGAGATAGAGAGATCGGTATGGACCAGAGAGAGAGAAAGAGAGAGAGAGAGAGAGATCGGCATGAACCAGAGAGAGAGAGAACTAGAGAGATCGGCATGGACCAGAGAGAAAGAAAGAGAGAGAGAGAAAGAGAGAGAGAGATCAGCATGGACCAGAGAGAGAGAGAGAGATCGGCATGGACCAGAGAGAGATAGATAGAGAGATCGGCATGGACCAGAGAGAGAGAGAGAGATAGAGATCGGCGCATGGACCAGAGAGAGAGAAAGAAAGAGAGATAGAGAGATCGGCATGGACCAGAGAGAGAGAGAGAAAGGTCGGCATGGAGCAGAGAGAGAAAGAGAGAGATCGGCATTGACCAGAGAGAGAGAAAGAGAGAGAGAGAGAGAAAGAGGGGTCGGCATGGACCAGAAAGAGAGAAAGAAAAAGAGATAGAGAGATCGGCATGGACCAGAGAGAGAGAGAGAGAGATAGAGAGATCGGCATTGACCAGAGAGAGAAAGAGAGAGAGATCGGCATGGACCAGAGAGAGAAAGAGAGAGAGAGAGAAAGAGAGATCGGCATGGACCAGAGAGAGAGAAAGATAGATAGAGAGATCGGCATGGATCAGAGAGAGAGAGAAAGAGAGAGATAGAGAGACCAGCATGGAGCAGAGAGAGAGAGAGAGATCGGCATGGAGCAGAGAGAAAGAGAGAGATATAGAGAGATCGGCATGGACCAGAGAGATAGAGATAGTATTAAATGATAGCAATCTTAACAAACTCAGCCACATCTGCGGACTACTCAATAAGCCCTTCTACCAGGAGTCATATCGGTTTCTTACATTGAAAACTTATGAATAGTGCATACTCTGATGTTTATGATTAAGTCTTCCTTCCTCCTCTTGTCGGTTCTATCTTTCTGGTCAAAACGTGAATATTCTACCACTTGTATAATGAACTTTTACCATTCATGTATTTCCTATTTTCAAACCATATCCGAATTTTCTTATTTTCACTATTTAATTCATTCTTCTTCTATCGCATCCTGTTATTTGTCACCATCAGTCTATCACAGCAAGAAAAGGAAGTCTTCATTTCCAGGTGGTTGTTGTGAAACTGTCAGCCCAGGTAGAGCATTTAGTACACAGGTGTTGCTTGGATATGCGCAGGGTGAGCACTCATCTTATTGTGATATTGCTTGTTGTTCCGGGTCAGGGCATTTACGAGAACACTCTTCTGATCACAATCACACAATCACAATCACAGCACATTTGTCAAAGTTTTCTACTGATATAGTTCTAAAGTTAAGTCACAGCACATTTGTCAATGTTTTCCACGGACAGAGTTCTAACGTTGAGGCACAGCTCATGTGTCAAAGTTTTCTACTGATATAGCTCTAATGGTGGTGGAGGTGGTGGTGGTGGTGGTGGATCTCCCTATTGCTGCGAGCTATAACTCTTGGAACCTGACGCCACAGTGAAGAACTTAGCCGCATTTTGTAGTTGTTCAGCTTTGGAAGATAGACAGTCGTGAACTGTAGTGTGTCTTGAGAGCAGTTTCATTCCTAGTTCTGGGGCATCTGAGTAGGAAATATTCAGCTGTTTCCTTCTCGTTATAACTGTCTGCGGTCTGAACTGTGGTTTCATTAGCTTTTCTTAGATGTGTGTTTACGGTGATATGGTTTGTTCGTAGTCTGAGATTGCTTCTTTGGTTTTGTCTGTTTAGTTTGTATGCTTCGTCTTGTGGGTTATGTTTGCTCGTGTGTTTGTACAGGGCTCGCCCAGTATTCCATCTTCTTCACTTACTTAGCCATTTTCTTTTGTTGATGTCTCGAAGAATTTGCTGGACTGTGCGGTAGGATAATTCTTTGTTTGGTTGGGGCCACTGTGCCAACCCAGTCTGGCAAAGTTTCCCGATCCTTTTTCACCACCAGGGATTCCACAGTGACCTGGTATTCAATGCAAGCGTGACCAATATTCCATATTCTTTGTACAATTTGTCTACAGGTTTCTTTTTAAATTCTGCATCACCTAGAGAACTGGGTTTCCAGTTGTCAATGGCTGTTAGGGGCTGACTGGCAGTCTAAGAAAACTGCGATAACCTGCTTCTCAGTCATTTCTCTCTCAAGATCATTCCAGGGTTGTTATTTTTCCAGGTCTTCTCGCTGGCAATCATCTGTGGAGTGTAATTAGAGCAGCATCCCCCCACGTGATCCGTGCATTTACGGACAATCTCCTGTGTGCATTGCGGGATATTCTATATATATTCTGTACCATAACCAGCATTCACTGTGCCTTTGAAAGCTGAACCATCTGTGTAAGCATGAGTGGCATTATTTTGATAGCTGTCGATGATCCTCACAGGATAATGATAATAATACTTCTTTGACTAGGTCCCTGGCAGTTTTACTTTCCTGTGTTTGTTTTATTACTTTTTGGTCTTCTCAAGATTATGGTGTGGGATTTTGTTAGAAGCATGACTAACTGAGAAGTCTTAAAATTTTTAGGTGGATGCACGTGATGGCTTAGTTTAATTGCTGTTTTCATAAAATGGTTTTAATTTGTCAATCATTTGTTTGTTTTCATTCTTCGATATTGTTCGTACGCTTCTATGACTGATTTTGATCTTCGTATATTTAGTAGTTCTATATTAGCATGCCAGTAAAATTCTGTTAAAAATCATAATAGGTAGACTTCGAAAGAAAATAGAAGAAGTCAGTATGGTCCAAGCTGGTTTCAGGCAAGGAAGAGGATCAAGAGATCATATATTCAGTATAAGATTAATAATAGAGAAATGCAGAGACTTTAATGTGAATCTATATTTAGTCTTTATAGACTACTCAAAGGTATTTGATTGTGTACAACACCAGAAATTTTGGGAAATAACGGAAAAAATGAGATTTCCAACACATTTGGTACAATTAACATCACTGCTGTATCTAGACCACCAAGCAGCAGTAAGAATAAATGGTGAAACAACAATCTGGTTTGACATAAAACAAGAGGTCCGTCAGGGGTGCATATTGTCACCTTACTTATTTAACTTGTATACTGAAAATATAATGGGGAATGTTAGAGAAGATGCAGACAAAAAATATTACGATGCCATAACAATTGGAGGTTATGAAATACCAGAGATTAGATATGCTGATGACACAGTATTACTGTCCACAACACAAAAAGGAATGGAAAAACTAATTATGTCAGTCCGTAAGAACAGCGAAGAACAAAACCTCTATCTTAATGCAAAGAAAACTAAATTGATGACAACTGACAAAACAAACAAGGCAGCTGAAATATGTATCAATGAGGAAAAACTGGAATTAGTGGAGAGTTTTTAATATATTGGGTCACTACTAACTAGTAGTGGAGATGCAATGAGGGAAAATATAAGGAGGAGGTCTATCGCTCTTCAGAAAGTAAAACAACTAAAGAATCTGTGGAGAGAAGCAGACAGAACTACAAAAATAAAATTTTTAAGGACATGCATCTTTCCCATCGCAACATATGCCTGTGAGACCTGGACACTTAACAAAACAGCTGAGAAACACATAAATGCCTTTGAATGTAAATGCTACAGAAGAGTTCTTCAAATATTATGGACACAAAAAAGAACAAATATATCTATACTACAAGAACTTAATATTGAAGAAGGCTGGCTAATAAAGAGGATTAAAGAGAAAAAACAAATATTTTTGACACATTAAACGTCATGATAATCTAGGGAAGACTGTCTTGGAAGGGTACATTATGAGAAAAAGAAAGAGAGGAAGACCAAGGCGAAGATGGCTACAAGACATCGTTGATGATCTGCAAATGGATGCATCAGCAGCAGGCCATCTTGCTCACAACCGAGAGGCCTACAGGAGTGCTGTTAGGGAGGCAAAGTTCCGTAAGAGACATGTAAATGAATGAATGAATGAGTGAATATTAGCATTAGAAAGAGGAGAATATACGGGAAGAAATATTCTTCTTCCTCTTTGAGAAGTATCTAAATTCAGCTACTGAGACTCAATGCTGCATGTAAGACACGTCTTCATTCCTCTCTGTTCTTGATCCCTTCTTGCTTATTGTCGATTCCAAGAGCCCTTATATCTTTTTCTAGGTTGTCTCGCCATCGTTGTCCAAGTCTACCTCGTGGTTCATCCCCTTTCACCACTTCTGTATAGGCCATCTCTGTCCTCATCCATTCTCTCTACCTCAGGCATCCGGTTGTAGGAATAGATGCCCAGTTGCCTCTGGAGCTGGGAGAGGAAATGTGATCAAGCTTGTTAAAGGTCACTTGCAGGAAGCTCATTATGTCTCACTTAAAAAAAAACTTTGAGGGCATACTAACATTTATGATTCCTGGAGCCAGCAAAAAATAACATCAGAAACAGCGGAGGCGCCTTTACAGAATTTAGACTTGACTTCTAACATCGTAAACAGATGCTCATTAACTATCGTGTGCCGATAAATCAGGAAAATATTTGCACTAACACCATATCTCAAGTCCCCTCTTCGGCATAGTAGGACTACTTTTTTTTAAACGTCTTTCTGTGTTTTGTTACCATTTTATTTATATTCTTCATTAGTGCCTGTTGCTTCGCTGTTTTCATAACATTTTTGTGTACATGGGGTCCTTGTGTTTTCAATTTAATCAGTTTAAAATTGATATAGCCATTTTCTTTTGCTGATGTCTCGAAGAATTTGCTGGACTGTGTGGTATGATAATTCTTTGTTTGGTTGGAGCCACTGTGCCAACCCAGTTTGGCAAAGTTTACCCTCCTTTTTCACCACCAGGGATTCCACAGTGACCTGGTATTCACTGCAGGCGTGACCAACATTCCAGGGACCTAATCAATTTTTTTAAAAAAAGCTCTTTTTTCATATTCGCATGCTGTGACTCCAGCGACGTAGCTTATCTTGTAGTGATATCGCATTCTGTTCTTCATTAACCCAGAGCACTTAGTCATGTAGACAATTATTCTGGACGGTGGCGAGTAGGGGTTGATCCCAGTTCCTCAGCTCAGGAATGACCAAGAGACTGCGCACGCCGCTCAGTTCAGGAATGACCAAGAGACTGCGCACGCCGCTGTCGATGTAGCCAGTCCTTCCGTCATAACTGCTCTTGAATTGTACACGCTGCATTGCATGTAGCGCGCTTTAGTTTGAATTATGGACAGGAATTCGAGGGGACGCCTACGGAACATAGTCTTCCTAGCTGTCTTCCTCACCTGCGGAGGTATATATAAAGTGAGAGAGATCGTTGAAATACCACCTGCAAGAAGCTCATTATGTCTCATTTAAAGAACTTTGAGACTGAGTACATACTAACATTTATGATCCCTGCAGCCGGTAATAATTAGCACCAGAAACAGTGGGGGAGCTTTACAGAAAGTGCGTGTTGACTTGACATCTACATCGTGGACGCAGACCCTATACGTTAACTCACAGCAGTTAATGCGATTTATAAAAACAACGCAGTGGTGTGAGCTGAAGCCGGAGCGTGAATGTATATTGCGCCGGGTTACAAAATACGACGTTTTACAGAATGTAGAGTGTGTCATGTTTCGACGTTTTACAGAATGTAAAGTGTGTCATGTTTCGACGTTTTACAGAATGTAAAGTGTGTCATGTTTCGATGTTTTACAGAATGTATAGTGTGTCATGTTTCGACGTTTTACAGAATGTAAAGTGTGTCATGTTTCGACGTTTTACAGATAGAGGTGTTAGCTCCTGAAGCCGAAATTAGTCATTTTTACAAGCCAATTTTACAGACTCCCGGTCAGTCACTTGCATGTCCCTTGCGGAACTTTGCCTCCCTAACATCTCTCCTGTAGGCCTCTCGATTGTAAGCAAGATGCCCTGCTGCTGATGCAACCATTTGCAGATTATCAACGATTTAAAGACTCTACATCTACAACATTGAAAAAAAAAGAACTTTTAAAGAGACCATGTTATGGCCCAGTGTTTCTTATATTTTTACCGCGGAGAAACCTTTGAAATAATTTTCAAGCCTCAAGGGAATCCCAAATAAAGTTATTGTTTTTACATTTCACCTGGCCTTGCTGTGCTCAGTAACATGTAGGTATAATAATCCAATGGTAATTCGCAATTCTCTTTTGAGCAGAAAATGATATTTACTCTGTTGGATTTATTTATAAATGGTGTTTATTTTTTAAATCACGATTCCTTGCGAAACCCATAGAGACCTCTGGCGGAATCATACCTTTCCGTCGGATCGTTGCGAGTAAACGTGGTGCAGGCAGTTTGTCTAAGCAGTAGAACTATCGGCGTTTACGGCAGAATAATCTATGTAAAATCTATATAAGGTATATTGAATGTTCGTATTAGAAATGTTTATTGGCTACATCTTAGAACATTCACTACGCGAAGACATGACAGTCTGAAGTTTTGTATCGTAGATCATTCACCACGCGGAGTCGAAAGTTTTGTATCTTAGATCATTCACCACGTGGAGTCCAAAGTTTTGTATCTTAGATCATTCACCACGTGGAGTCCAAAGTTTTGTATCGTAGATCTTTCACCACGTGGAGTCCAAATTTGTATACCTTAGATCATTCACCACGCGGAGTCCAAAGTTTTGTATCTTAGATCATTCACCATGAGGGGACGTCATAGTCTGAAGTTTTACCTAAAAATGACTTGAAACGATTGAATTCCTACACATGTGAGTCAACTCAAAAGACTACAACAGATTAACTGAAAGTAAGAGTTAATAACTGCTGCAAGATACACCGCAGCAGTACTAGCAGACACACGAGAAAGACAAGAGTTAATAACTGCTGCAAGATACACCGCAACAGTACTAGCAGACACACGAGAAAGACAAGAGTTGATAACTACTGCAAGATACACCGCAACAGTACTAGCAGACACACGAGAAAGACAAGAGTTAATAACTGCTGCAAGATACACCGCAACAGTACTAGCAGACACACGAGAAAGACAAGAGTTAATAACTGCTGCAAGATACACCGCAACAGTACTAGCAGACACACGAGAAAGACAAGAGTTAATAACTGCTGCAAGATACACCACAACAGTACTAGCAGACACACGAGAAAGACAAGAGTTAATAACTACTGCAAGATACACCGCAACAGTACTAGCAGACACACGAGAAAGACAAGAATTAATAACTGCTGCAAGATACACCGCAACAGTACTAGCAGACACACGAGAAAGACAAGAGTTAATAACTGCTGCAAGATACACCGCAACAGTACTAGCAGACACACGAGAAAGACAAGAGTTAATAACTGCTGCAAGATACACCGCAACAGTACTAGCAGACACACGAGAAAGACCAAGTCCGAGCTTGTATATGACGAAAACGTACATAAAAGGCAACAGATAATTAATTACTTTGAATTTACATCCACAAAAGAAATGAAACCGCATATTTTTTTCTGCACAAACAGAGAAATTCAAAGATCAAAAGAAAGGTATGTGGAATGCATTCTTCCCTTACATAAACTTCACACTACAAAACTACGCAATCGTGCAAATGAAAGTGTGAAACGCATGCACGTTTTTTTTTAAATTTTCATTTGAGCGAATTCGGGTTGGGCAACAGAAAAATAATATGAATACCCAGACAAGCCGGTTACTTTAAATGCGCGAAACTTCAGAAACTCGGAAACTTAAGAAGCTCATACACGGAACTCATTTTCTCCAGTCTAGTCCAGGTATAAGGAAGGAAAAAAAAAACGATTTCTCCGTTTAAAGCACAATAAACGCGCTGTCTTTCAAATGATGTTTTTGTTTCTTTGTTCGTTCGCGTTATGTCAGAGTTATAAACCCATTTATTAAGACACTGATTGGCGCTGGGACAATTAGAGAGATAGGTGTGGGTTCAAAGAAATGAAGTGGATATATAATGTATGTATATACATATACAGACTAGGAACAGATAAGAAAGCGGGCAGGCAGAGAGACAGACACAGCCAGGCAGGCAGGGAGATAGATAGATAGATAGATAGATAGATAGATAGATAGATAGATAGATAGATAGATAGAAAGATAGATAGATAGATAGATAGATAGATAGATAGATAGATAGATAGATAGATAGATAGATAGATAGATAGATGATAGAGACAGACAGACTGACTGACTGACTGACGGACGGACGGACGGACGGACAGACAGACAGACAGACAGACAGACAGACAGACAGACAGACAGACAGACAGACAGACAGACAGACAGATAGATAGATAGATAGATAGATAGATAGATAGATAGATAGCTAGATAGACAGACAGACAGACAGACAGATAGATAGATAGATAGATAGATAGATAGATAGATAGATAGATAGATAGATAGATAGATAGATAGATAGACAGATAGATAGACAGATAGACAGATAGATAGATAGATAGACAGATAGATAGATAGATAGATAGATAGATAGATAGATAGATAGATAGATAGATAGATAGATAGATAGATAGATAGATAAAGTAAGTAGGTAAGTAGGTAAGTAGGTTAGGTAGGTCAGGTAGGTAGATAGGTATATGATTTGGGTTGCTCTATGTATATAAAACCCAAAAAAACACACCTCCCAGCTGTTGTCCTCAATATATTGAAAGAAAAAAGACCCAAAGAGCAACGTTTAACATCTAAAGTAAAGACGCAGGGCAACTTAATTGGTATCGATATTTCCTAAACAAGACCTCGTGCACGTACCAGAAAGCACTAATACTACCGCCTTATACGTAATTGCTGATACCAATTATTGCTTAGGCACAGCATTTAGGCATCGATTCTACCCCCCCCCTCACCACGTGGTCGCTGCCGGACCTCCCATGCTCCATCTGCTTGCTCTCGATCCCAAAATACCATCGCAGGTTATACAGAATGTCATCACTCTCACAGCATTTACCAGAGTAAACATCAATTTCAGCCTACCCTTTTCTACCGTCTACAATCAATTTTTTTTTAGCCTACCCGCCTGTGCTTTATATGCTGGAACGTAGATAACATCAAGACACGGGTGGTAGTTTTGTTCTTCTACCCATTATTTACTATGTACTATGTGTGTATATGTGTTTTCTGTAAGGTATAAAACTATTAATATTTAAGAATCATAACATATTCTTCTTCGACTTTCCTGCGCACGGTAGTCATTAAGAATTGCTTCATTACATCATTTACCATAGCAAACAAAGAGTGAACAAAGGACTCTAAAGACAACAGCGAATCAGCGTCGAGGTAAAGAATGAAGGAACTGGGAGTGAAACTTGAGGTGGCGAAAACTGAGGGATTCATCAAGAGCTCCAGGCGAACGATCAACCAACAAAGAACGGGTGTGATCAGTTACTATACTCTGAAGGAAGTACCTAAGAGGAGATCGAAACACCCATGGATGTGTACGGGAGTGCATAGGTGATGATTCTTCAAAACCAGCCAAGCAACCAACTAGCTAGCTAACTAAGTAACTACAAGTTAACTAGCTAACTAACTGTAGCTAGTTAACCAACCAACTAGCTAGCTAACAAAGTAACTACAAGTTAGCTAGCTAACTAACTGTAGCTAGTTAACCAACCAACCAACTAGCTAGCTAATTAATTAATTATCCAACTAGCTAGCTAGCTACGTAACTAACAGATTAGCTAGCTAACCAACTGTAGCTAGTTAGCTAACTAACCAACCAACTATAGCTAGCTAGCTACCTAGCTAACCAACCAGCTGGCCAGCTAACCAACCAACCAACCAACCAACCAACTAAGTAGCCAAGATGCTAATAAACATACTAAAAACTATTGCTGGAAGTTGATGTTTTTAGTGGGAAAAGGTTTCAGAATTCAACCCAGTGGATATAATAAAGAATACAGTCTGTACAAAGTTCACAACTTTCAAACGCAAAATAAAGACAGACGCGACCAACTGTCTGTCAAAATTTGGAATTCAGAGAAATAACCATGTATAATAAGGGGCACGGATAATTTTAGAATACTTGGTTGTTAATGTTTTACAACTCTGTAGTCTCTATTACGTCGTTCCTTCTACACGCATGCGCGGGTTCATACGTAATATGAATATTTTTAGCCACCGACTAAACGCACAGAGTTATTAAATGGTATTCTCTGTGGTAAACTGAGTTCACTCTGTTTATACAGACCAACAGTAAAACTGCAAGAATCTTAGAACGTGAGGGAGCGACGAGGAAGTGAGATACATACACAGACAGACAGACAGATCGATAGATAGATAGATATTCTGACTATTGTGATTTTCATTTCCCTAAGCATTTGCCTGTCCTATAGAAAATCAAGGTTCGAGTCTAAAGCATCCTTTAGAGCGTTAGTTTAGGGGAGTCATCAGGAGAGTTTTTGGGGTTATAAGAAGCAGCAAATTGATTGGTTTGATTAAAACAAAAAATCTTAGTTACCATTTGGATTCTGTTTAATGCTTTATTTTTAATGAGACATCCACAGCGGTTTTCATGTTGAAAAGGTAGTCTTCCAGTTGGAAATGGGACGTCCACGACTTTTTCCAGTTGAAAACGGAGCCCACGGCCAAAAGTTGTGGAGAATCATTCTTTATAGATTTAATTTTAGTAGTAAACTTATATAATCTTTGAGTATAAATCCCTATAGAGTCAAAGCTTGAGGTGAAAGTAAACTTATTCACATACACAAAAATATATAACATAAACCGTAAGACAACAAAAAAGAGACTGCTGGCAGAGATTTCGCTAAGCTAAGCATTTCACCTCGATTATCTCAGCTTTTAAATCTTCTATCTCCCGATGATTGTTTGCTCATTTAAAACTAAGACATCACTTCCGCATCATTTGTCACTTGGTCTCGCTATCTCATCCGCTTCCAGATTATGTGTTTCCCCCCTCCCCCAAACAAAAAAATTAAAAATAAAAACTCGAAAGCGCATAGGCCTAGCTGGCGCACCAAAAAGACCATAGTTTGTAGAAACAGACGAGGGTAATTTCGTTGCTAGCTTGCTCTTTTCTCATCGTCACTTCCATTTTTAAAAAAAATCATCCTCCTTACTGATGTTTTTACAAGTGCAGTAACGTGTTTCTTTATAATAATGATTTTAATTCAACTTTGTTCATGATGATTATTTCATTTTGCAAAAAGTATTCAAAGAATTCATTTTCAATTAAAAACATTTTCGTGGTGTAAAATCTACATGGACGTTTCCGTGTAAACTAACATGATCAACAAAGAAGAACTCTGTTATATTTTCCCTTTTCTCTCTCTCTCTCTCTCTCTCTCTCTCTCTCTCAACAGAATGAAAAATAACTATATAAGGATTTCCTGATGTCTGCCAGTATAACAGAATGAAAATAGCTATATATGAATTTCGTGCTGTCTGCCAAAATAACAGAATGAAATAACTATATAAGACATTCGTGCTATCTGCTAATATCTACCAGTCTAACAGAATGAAATATAACTATATAAGATGCTCGTGCTGTCTTCCAATATCTGCCAACATAACAGAACGAAAATAGGTATTTTTTTTAAAACACCCGCTAGGGCGCTGCTAGATAATTCAACCACCTCAAGGTCGCTGCTAAGTGAACCACCTCAAGTGCGCTGCTGGGTAAGTGAACCACCTCAAGGTCACTGCTAAGTGAACCACCTCGAGGGCGCTGCTAAGTGAACCACCTCAAGGGCGCGCTGCTAAGTGAACCACCTCAAGGGCGCTGCTGGATAAGTGAAACACCTCAAGGTCGCTGCTGGATAAGTGAACCACCTCAAGGTCACTGCTAAGTGAACCACCTCAAGGGCCATCCTGGATAAGTGAACCACCTCAAGGGCGCTCTTGGATAAGTGAACCACCTCGAGGTGGTGAGGGTTTTTGGATTAAATTTTTCTTAGCCTGAACTGAAGGACCACCTTGTTGAACATGGTACCTTCTGTGGAACGAAAATAACTATACAAGACTATCGTGCTGTCCGCAGTATAACAGAGTGAAAATAACACTATGAGAAGTTCGTGCCGCCTACCAATATAACATAGTGAAAATGACTATATAGGTTATTTCATGCTGTGTAGCGCTGTAACAGAACCAAAATAACTGTGATACCGATTTCCTCTGTAGGCAACTCTATCTAACATAACATGTCACGTGATCGATACTGGTATGTGCTATATAATTATCTCCCATGTTTTGTAACAGAAAACAATGACTACTGACTTCAGTGCTAGAGGGATTATTTAGGACCCGAAAAAAAAATTCTCGTAAGAAAGGCCCGAATATTCTAAAACATATTAAACATTATTTTCTAGATCTTTCATCCATTTTAGCATTTCTCATCTGTGTTATTTTTACCCCATTATTTTCCTTCTCTTCTGTTCTCTCACTCTCTCTCTTCTTCATTCTTTTAATTCAGATATATTTTCTTCTGCCTTGTTTTTTTCTTTCCTTCTGTACTTCTTGTTCTTCAGTTTCTAATCTTGTTTCTGCTTGTTCTTTCATATTCTTTCATGTCCTTCGACAGTTTAGCTTGTGTCATTGTTATGTATTTTCATAATATGAAAATCTTGCTGTCATGGCCAGAAATGATTAATCATATCATAAATAGGCCAAATCGTAAAACATGAAAGACACTGATCTAAGAGAAGCTGACAGTATGTCACGGGATTCGGGCCGACAGACGGACCTTGCCGTCGATTACAAATCTCTGAACAAGAATAACCTCTTCCCCCCCCCCCCCCCCCCCCCCCCCCCCCCCCGCCTAAAAAAAACTTCCGCGTAAGACTGCTAGAAGGTTGGTTCAGATATTTCACGTCTTCGGAAGATCGAGATTTCAATAAATAACAACAGAGTACAAACTTCCAGAATTGGCAGAAGCTTATCAACAACGTGTTTTTTTTTCCTCTCTGACGCATCTCATAATACAACTCCACTCGCTGGATGTTTCTCATATCTTATATCCTTCCCGTGCTGTTAAACGTCACATAGGGCTCGCAAAGTAGTTCGCCAATTTTTCCTGTCTTCGGCGAGACTTTCAACCTCATCAAAGGATTTTATGTCTGTTAATTTGGCCTCTCTTAACAATGTCCTCTTCAGAGTTTCACGTGGTCTGCCTCTTTTTCTTTGGCCTGTTGTGTTCCACTTGATAGCTTGTTTTGGGATTCTCTGATTGTTTCTTCTCATCAAGTGACCAACATATGTCCATCTCCTTTTCCTGATCACCCATGAGACTGGTTGTTGTTCAGTCATCTGTCTTATCTCTGCATTGTTCTTGAATTTGTTCCAATTGATGCCGAGTATTTTCCTTAAGCATTTCTTTTCAAAAGAGTCCAATTTCTTGTCTATTTCTTTAGTTGTTTTCCACCTTTCGCATGCGTAAATGAGGGTGGATATTACATTTGAATTGAATAGTCTTAACTTAGTTTTTTTTCTTATAACTTTTGAATGCCATTTGTTCTCAAGATTCTTGAAGATCGATGCTGCTTTTGCAAGTCTAATTCTAACTTCCTTTCTAGTGTCACCATCCTGGTCTAGGTAGCTGCCAAGGTATGCACATTGATTGACTTCTTCAATATCTGTCTCGTCTACATGTATTTTTCCATTTTGATTAATGGGAAGTTTCATTATTTTTGTTTTGTTCTTGTTAATTTCAAGTCCTATTTTGCTAGCCAGTGAAGACAGGATATCTGTTTTTTCTTGCATGGAATTCACATTGTTACTGATAAGAGTTATGTCATCAGCAAAATCAAGATCTTCTAGTTGGGTCCCATCTACCCAGTCATTACCTGTGTTACCTGTGCATAATTTTTTCATTGTGAAGTCTACTGTAATTCCAAAAAGCAAATGAGACAGTATACATTCTTGTTTCACGCCTGTTTCAATCTGGAACCATTCACTCATCCCTTCTTCTGTTTTGACTGCACAAACATATCCATTGTAGAAGTCCTTAATAATACTGACAGTTTTAGATGGTATTCCATATAGACTTAAAATTCTCCACAGCGAATCTCTGTGTATGATGTCAAATGCCTTTTTAAAGTCTATGAAGTTCATTATTAATTGTTTCTGATTTTCAATATGTTCTTCAAGTATTATTATTCTTAGAGTAAAGATCTGGTCGAGACAGCTTCTCCTTTTTCGAAATCCTGCTTGTTTTTTCTCTCATTGCGGTATCCACTATATCTTAAATCTTTTCAAAATGACCTTGGAAAATAGTTTTGACACAACTGATATTACGGTTACTCCTCTCCAATTGTTACAGTCACTAAGGTTACCATTTTTGGTATTTTAACAATGATTCCTTTTTTCCATTTAGAAGGGACCTTTTCTTCTTTCTAAATCTTATTAAATATTCTCTGTAGTTATCTCATGTTGTCACTTTTGTTAGCTTTTAACATTTCGTGTGTTATTTCATCTTCACCTGCAGCTTTGTTGTTAGCCATTAAATTCATTGCTGTTTCAATTTCATGCAATGTAATTTCATCTAGGTTGACATTTAATCATGGGGCTGGTAAGTCGGTTTCAAGGTTTAACAGTTCTTTTGGGTGTGGTCGATTAAGTATTTCTTGGAAGTGTTCAGCCCATCTTTGCTTTTGGTCTTTACTTTATGTTAATAGGGTTTCGGTTTTGCTAAGGACCGGTCTTTCTTTAGATGTAATAGTACCTGTCAGCCGCTTTTGTATGTTATATAAAGTTTTGCTGTCTCCTGTTTTTGCTGCCTTCTGTGCCTCTTTCGCCATATTGTCTATGTCTCTTTTCTCCCTTCTAGCTGAACTTTTTTACTTTATTGTCTATTTCTTTGTATGGTGCTTTCGTCAGATCTTTTCCAAGATCTGTCTTTACATTCAGCGTGGCTAATGTGGCTGCTCGTCTTTCGTGTATGTACTTCCATGTGTTTTCTGACATCCATATTTGGTTTTTTCAGTCCAGCCCTTGCTTTTGCAGCTGTGATTATGGCTGTGCTGTAAGAATTCCATAATCCATCTATACCTATCTCCTCAACTTCACTGGGTGTTTTGGAATGATTGACAAGTTCCTGATTGAAATTACTGTTAGTATTCTCTCCTTGTAGGCTGTGGCTTTTTATCTTTCTGTGTATTGATTTCTTGTGTTGGCTTTTCAGTTTTAGTTTTATTTTTCCTATACACAGGTTGTGATTACTGTTAACATCTGCACCCCTATAAGGCCTTACATCTATCAGAGATGTTCTGTATTGCTTTCTAATACAAAAATGATCTATCTGGTTTCTAGTTCTATCATCTGGAGATATCCACGTTATTTTATGTATCTCTCTGTGTTGAAATATTGTGCCTCCAATGACCATTCCCTCTGTTAGATATATTTCAATTAATCTTTCTCCGTTCTGATTAACCATGTCAATTCCTTCTTTTCCTCTTACTTTTTCAACGCCTGTGTTATCTTTCCCTACCTTATCGTTGAAGTCCCCCATATAAATTAGGATGTCGTATTTAGGGACTTTGTTAATGATTTGTTGTAGTTGGTGATAGAAATCGTCTTTCACCTCATCATCTGCATCGTTCGTGAGTGCATAACACTGTATTATTGTCATTCTTCCGTGTCTTAGGTTGTATCGTGCTCTACGACTGTTCACTGGTTTCCATTATACAAGGGTCTTTGGTGCTACATCTGACATAATAATACCTACCCATCTCGATGTTTACAGTCGTTTCTGTCTGAATTTATTATTAACTTACCGTTTTTACCTGCTTCTGGCCATCGGATTTCACTGATGCCCAGTATGTCTAGATGGTATCTCTCCATTTCTTTGAAGACCTGAGTAGTTTTTGTTGGTGCTGCCATCGTTCTTACGTTCCAGAATACAATCTTTGTCACATGCTTGGGGCCGACGAATGAGCTCTTCGGAGTTGGCATCCCTGATGCTCGGTTGGTTTCTCTGCGAGTTTTCCTAACGATATCTTTTTTCCCATCTGGAGTTGCCTCTAGATAGGTCCCAGGATAAAGTTGTTAGCCTTATGCCCAACTCCCGGTACAGGATATGTGACAGATCAAGCGGAATTCCGCTGATTTCTGCATGCCGGCGGAGCGTTAAAAAAAAAAAGTCCGCCATCTTGCATGTCACACCGGAAGTTGCATGTTTATAGATCATTAAAATAAAATGCAAATAAAATAAGCAAAGACACAAACAGATACACATACACACACAGAAACTAAAAATGTCTATACGTGGAAAAGAAAATCAAGCCAACAAACAAACAATCAAACAAACGAAAAAAAAAGACAATGATATCGAAAATAGAAATAAGTTGCAGGGGCTCATCAAGTTTTGGCACAGGAAAGAGAAATGTTTTCTGCTCTGATTATAAATACCAAAGACTACTCAAAACAGAGACTTCTAACCGTCTTCAAATTGTAATGGAGAAATGGTAGCAATCAGAGGCGTCACTGGGGGGGGGGGGGTTAGGGGGTGGGCAGTGCCAAAGGTATGGACTGACAGCACCAGAAAGGATGATATCAAAATGACTGTCTGTGAAATTCTTTTGCAGGAAAAGTTCTGATTTAATGCAGATGTTCACCAGGTGCTGAAATGCTTGTGTTATTTCATTACTTTCTTCGTCATTCCGGCCTTTCATTTCTTGTGGGTCACTGTGGAGCGTTAGACGACGTGTCTCTGTATTTTACTTTCATGATGCCAAGTTTAATCCATTCTATTTTAAATGCAGACATTTTTCAAACAGGTATGTATATACTATAAGGGGTGTGGGAACCAAATGCTCAGGGTTGACTCGATCTCTGTTAAAACTTTTAAAAATCAAGACCAAGAAAGGAGAATACAAGATAATACCAATACCAGGAAAGGAAGATACAAGACAGGACCAAAACCAAGGACCAGACAAGATCATGACAAAGACAAGACAATTATGACACAAGATAAGACCAAGACCAAATCAAACCAGGACAAGTTCAATGCAAAATAAGAGAACGCCAGTATCAAGAAAAGACAAGACAAGCCAAGCCAAGACAATACAAGATAGGACCAATACCAAAAACAAGAGAAAACTTAGACCAAGACCAAAAAAGCCAAGCCAAGACAAGACATGAGAAGAGAGTACAATACAAGACAGGATACCACACGACTAAGAAAAAAAAGACCAAGACAAGTCTAGATAAAAGCAAGACAACAACAACAAAAAAACTGTTGTAGATTAGAATGCTCTTTTTGTTGTTCAGTTTTCTAATAACTTGCATACAAAATAGCACTGGAGGACTCTTTTCCTCACTCCAAGTAGTACTCTATACTCTACACCAACCCAGTTTTATTTTACGGATGTAAGGCATGATCAGTCACTAATGAAGTGCAACACCAGTTGGAAGCCACTGAAATGCGGCTCCTTAGAAGAATGCTAAGAATACCATGGACAGCAAAGAAATCAAAATGAGAAGGTTGGAGACACGAGGCAAACAATAACAAGTCAGAAAAAAAAAATCAAACCAATCCATATTCACGTTCTACGGTGAGGCAAGCTAGAATACATCGTGACAACGGAAATGATAGAGGGCAAAAGCGATCGAGGCAGACAGAGAGAGATAAAAGTGCTGGACGGACTAAGAAGATAGCACGGACAGAGAACGCCAGTGGGGCTTATACTCGGAACAGATAATTCTGCAAAACCGCGATCCTCAACGCCTGTTGACAGGGCAATCCACAGTCTGGAGAAGAGGTTATATGGCGTCTATAATGATAAACAGGTTTAGAACCCCTGTTCCATTGCTTTGTGTACATTCTTCTGTAGCTGTTTGTCAACATTTGAATTATGTTGTTAAACATTTTTCTAGCCGCCATATTCTGTCCTGCGGTAAATCTTTCGTTGATTTATCTCTGGCAAATCATTTTTGTTTTCCTTTTACAGTTAGAGGAAAAAAATAATAATTTAGAAAAAGCGTCCATTATTCCAAGGCAAACGTGCGCACATTTCTGAGGCTACGTGATGGCTGTACAGAAAATAAAGCGCCGGTCTTTCAGTTTTTGCCTCAAGTTGTCATAAGGCGATGAAACATGGCGGCTAGAGACCAGATAACGCGTCAATGAATCTTAACATGTAGTGGAAACAGGATGCATTTGTTTCCGCACGTAGTAAGCAACGAGTGCCCGCGACATTCATGTGCGGTCAGTGGTTCTCAAACTGAGATCAGTGGTCCATTGCTTGTACTTTTAGCTTTATATAGAGAAGGCCGGAGGGGGGAGTGAAGAGGGGAAACAAACAACTTAGCGGGATAAGGGGGGAAGTAGATGACAGATCACGTGGGATTAGTAGATAGTATTCTGCGTCAAAAAAATGATAAAGGATCAAAGTCCATTAGTTCTCCTCTTTAACAGTAAGAATACGAGCACATGTGAACTATCTAGGCAGCACGGGAGGTGATCTTTATCAGCTACTGAGGGACAGGAATGGCGATCTAATCCACTGCCACTATCCATTCGGCCAAGTTCATACTTGACGCTTTACCTGTATGGCAATGGCAACTTTGCTAACTGACCGGCACATTATAAACTGTCAACAATATAACTATTAGAAACTTTTTTTTCTTAGCAATGCATTAATCTTTTGTTTCAGTTTGTCCACATTTCAGGTGGTTAGTACACTGTTGTTAACAGTCGCCTCTTAAACTGGAGGATCCAGAAAGTTTAAACGACCTGCAGTTTAAGTAAACATTCATCATCATCAGGTGCCGTGACGACTGTCGTTGGCTATTATACTTCTCCAGAGTACACGATCCTTCATGCAGGCCATCAGCTCAGTTGGTGATCTCCTCTTACATCATCTCGTCAGATTGTCCAGCATCATTTCTCTTGGTCTTCCTCTTGATTTTCTTCCTTCTATTTTTCCTGTTGTTATAATATTTTCAGTGCTCCCTCTTCTCATTGCATGTCCTATGAAAGTACATTGTCTCTCTCTTATCTTTTTAACAAGATTTTTTTGTCTCTCCAGCTCTTCTCCTACATTCTTCATTAGTTATTTTTGCTGTCCAGGGGATTTGCAACATTCTTCTAATAAACCATATTTCTACCGCTTCCAATGATTTTTCTGCAGACCTACCTATTGTCCATGATTCACTTCCTTATAACAAGATAGGTTCAATATAGCATTTTAGGACTCGTTTTCTAACATTCAATGATAAGGATGTGTTGGATAATATGTTTCTCATTCTCTGAAATGCAGTCTTTTCTTGGTCTATTCTGTTCCTAATTTCTGTTCTGCATTTCCCATCTGAAGTTATTACTGCTCCAAGGTATTTGAATTTCTGCACCTGCGTTAGAATAGTTCCATTTAATTTTATACTGCATGTTGGTGGATTATGTTTCTTAGATATAACTATAGTCTCTGTTTTTTTTAATGTTCAAAGCAAGGCCTTTCTGTTCACTTTCTTTGGCGACTTTATCCAAGAGATTTTGCAGGTCTTGTTGGTTCTCTGCTATCAGTACTGTGTCGTCAGCATACCGAAGGTTGTTAATATTGTATCCTCCAATTTTTATGCCTGGTTCTGTGATGATCGTTCTTTGAATATTCTCGCTGTACAGAGAAAAAAAGGTCTGGAGAGAGTACACATCCTTGTCGCACCTCTTGTTTTTTAGGTTGATATTTTCCAGTTCTATTTTCAACTCGAATTGCTGCTTCTTGGTGCCAGTATAGATGTTTTACAATCATCAGGTCTCTGCCGTCTATACTGATGTCTTCAAGCATTTTTAATATTTTCATTATGTTTCACGTTGTCTAATTTCATTATGTTTCGCCTTGGTGTAATCAGTGAAGCATAAGTAGAGATCTTTCTATACTTCTAAAGCTCTTTCTGTTAGTGTTCGTAAAGCATAAATGACATTATGTGTTCCCTTTCCTTCAACAAATCCAAACTGTTCATCTGCTATTTCCATTTTATCTTTTTCCTTGTTCTTCTCATAATGATTCTCAGAAGTAGCTTCGTTATGTGACATGAGAGGCTGATAGTCTAGTGGTCATTACATTCCTTTGCACCTGGTTTCTTTGGTAGTTCTATAAACGTGGATTTAAGCAAGTCACTGGGCATATAACCACTGTTGTAAATGTCATTCAGTAACTTGGTTATTATTTTTATTCCTATCTCCTCTAGTCCCTCTATTTCTTCTATTGTTATATTATCAGGTCCAGTCGCTTTTCCTTTCTTTATGTGTTTGATGGCATGTATGATTTTATCTTCAAGTATTGGTGGTCCATCACAGTTTTCAGTATCTGGTATTAATTCTGGTCTTTCTCCTCCATATAGCTCACCAATGTACTCTGTCCACCTGTCCACAATGTCTTCTTTTCTCATTAACATTTTACTTTCTTTTGATTTCAGGCATCCTGTGGTATATTTTGTCTTCTAGCCTGTGAGTTCACTAATTCGTTTGTGCATGTTTTTGCTGTCTTTATTATGAGAGTCCTCTATTTGTCTGCGCTGTTCATTTAACCACACTTCCTTTGCTTCTCTGCATTTGCGTCTTATTTCTTTATTTATCTTGCTATATTTTCCTTGGTTATTTTTACTCCTCCTCCTCTTGTCCATCAGTCCTAAGATAGAGATGGGCTGAGAAGAGGGCCTGTTCTTGTTTTGCTAGCGTTGCCTCCCCCTCGTGGAATGTTGCCTTCTGTTTGTTGCTGCTTGGAAAGACGAAAGCGGTGCTGTAGAACAGCACATGGATATACAATACCTCTGATCATAGATCTGGTCCAAGATTTTAACATCGGCGTTTAGAAGTTTATATTTAACTAAAACCAAGAGATTCGTTTCCACTATCAGGCAAGGATACATTCACGGAAAAAAGAAGGCAAGAGCAACAATTTACTGAGATGGATTGATAGGTTGAATGTTCTGACGCACCATCGCGATAAATGACGGGGGTAAACTGTATCTCATTTTCCTCTAATCATTCACAAAAGAGAAAGTGGAGAATGAATGCCAGGGTACACGATAAAGAACTCTGATCACAGACACTAAAATCTCAGTTGAGCTACACTTTAAAAAACAAAACAAACAAAAGACACAGGTTCCCACTTTTCTATCTCCCGTCCGAAAGATATAACAACAAAAAAATTTCCCGTTTTAATGCGTTAAGGCATTTTGGGACAAGGTATTAAGCCCGTATTTCTGAGGCCAGCGGTCATGTGGTCAGTATCACGTCACCTTCCCATAATTTAGAGCCTGTGTTGACCCTAGGGCCGTTTTGGGTGTGGGGTACTAGCCAAGGAAAAAAAAAAAGAAAAGCAAAAATATCCCCACATCTGAGACTTGAACCCAGTACCACCCGGTTAGTTGACCGAGCGCCTAATCACCCAGTCAACCAGATCGCTAAGGCTGATTTTAAAAAAAATATGAAACTGATTCTGCCATCAACCTAAACAATTCTCTGATAACGAAACCACTTTTAAACAACCGGAGACTTGGCGTATGAATTACCAAAGAGATTATGTGATGAAGTGAATGAGTAAAAGGGAAGATGGACGTTTATTTAAGTTGTAAACTTGCATCTATATATGAGTAAAGGAAAGAATTAATTTAATATTAAGTTTTCGGACTTCCCTCTTACTTCATAGCCAGAAGGTCACACAATAATCATCAGAATGATCGATTATTATTATCTGACGATTTATTTTTTTTTAAGGGCATGCATCTTTCCCATCGCAACATATGCCTGTGAGACCTGGACACTTAACAAAACAGCTGAGAAACACATACATGCCTTTGAATGTAAATGCTACAGAAGAGTTCTTCAAGTAGCATGGACACACAAAAAAAAGAACAAATATATCCATACTACAAGAACTTAATATTGAAGAAAGCTGGGTGGTAAAGAGGATTAAAGAGAGAAAACTTAAATATTTTGGACACATTAAACGTCAAGATAATCTAGAGAAGACGATCTTGGAAGGGTACATAATGGGAAAAAGAAAGAGAAGAAGACCAAGGCGAAGATGGCTGCAAGGCATCGTTGATGATCTCCAAATGGATGCACCAGAAGCAGGCCATCTTGCTCACAACCGAGAGGCCTACGGGGGAACTGTTAGGGAGGCAGTTGAGCAAGGGACATGCACATGAGTGGATGAATGAATGACGATTGATCTATATAAAAAAACATAAAAGAAACAGAAAACTGGAGTTCATATTTGTTTATATACAGTTTCTGATTAAAAAAACATTGGGGGCATAATTAGTTTTAAAATACTGAGAACCTCCGTATTAAGATAACTTTTCAAAGACCCGCCTTACAGATACACCGATCTGCTCTTTTAGCATAAGCGGCCGAGTGTCAGATAATCTGCTCACGTTTCACAACAGCGCGGTTTTGTGTTCTAAGATTTATCGGGAGAGCTTAACCGCGGTTGAACTTGGTGTGCAGCCTAGCGGGTGAGCATTGAAAGTGAGATTGTGTTTCGTCCTCCCTACTTGTTCTACGCAGAATGTTTTTTTTTTTTTGTAACGATCAGTAAAATGGTAGAAATGTCTACTCATATCTTTTCTTTCCTATGCGTTTGAACTTACTTTCAGTCACTTAACTGTATTGACCTTTGCACAGAATTCAAATAAGATACTCAAATATGGATTGCGTTCAACGGTAAAATAAAGAAAGAAATTTTAAAAGCATTATACATTCATTACTTAGTTTTAAAAGCTGCTGAAATATTTATGCGTGTATACTTGTATTTTTAAAATTAAATTGTTGGATTATGAACAACTATGAAATACCAAACATCATGAAAATTAAATTTACCTAATTTGAAGTCCATTTAAAGACAGACTTAATACAAAATTTAAAAAAAAAACCGAACACTAAATCTAAAAGAATGGATTCAGCAATTTCTATTCTTGTCTTGTGCTATCTCCCTGTAACCGTGAGCCGGTGTTCTTTGCAGCCGATGCTGTAGAGATGTTGAGGTTACAGCATCGTATCGGCGTGGAAGCGGGTTATGGCGGCTACTTTTTCGGTCCCAGAATACAGCTAAAAAGCAAGGAGAGTGCAATGCTTCAAAACTCCACCACTATGAGGGTTTTGGGGATCCCTGCCCCGTTAGCCAGACTAGACCTGTTATTGGGGGTGCCAACGGAGAAGTGGGACAGGGTCTTGGTCAGCTATGGATCGCTAACCCTGACGCTAGCATATCAGCCATGAGTCGCTGATTGCCTGTTCGGGTAGCATCTTCACTCCCGATTCAGCAATTATAAAACTCAGCCTCTTGCTACCATGATTTGTTATACAACTCGGATATTGGGAGAATTAGTCATAAGAGAATTCGCCTGTCTGGCGAATTGGTTGGTATATTCGCTTTCATGACCGGAGTTGGTGGTTCGAATTCGGCCTTTAGCACCCTAGTCATTTGAGGACATATATAGGAACCTATCTCCTTCTAACGCTGGGGAAAGAAAGACAGGCAGACATGATGCTGACCACATCATCCGCAAGGCAAGGAAAATATGGCCCTCGGTATTCTGTGTCACGACATGGTAAGGGTACCTTTACTAGGCAGTGGCGGGGGGGGGGGGACTGTCCGATCTGTCAGTCAGCTACCCATAACCAAAATGCTGGCATCAGGAATGGAGAACCATAGCTGAATAAGACCATATCCAACCTTTCCACTGGTAGCCCCAGTAAACAGGCCCAACTTGGCTAACGGGGCAGGGATCGCCATAGTCACCATGGTGGTGGAGTCTGCTAAAGAAGTACTGCACACCTCCTGCTTTTCTGCTCCTGCTCAGAGATTAAAAACATATCTCCCAATCCGATACGTTGCTGTGTCTCAACGCCTTCACAGCATCTGCTGCAAAAAACAGTTCGCAGTTCCAGGGAGAAAAGAAGAAGCATAAATGAATGAACGAATAATCTTTATTTTTAAAGGGTAAAGAATTAAGCACGCAGGCCCGTCTTACATTCTGCCCTTCATCACTCCATCTTTCATTCTTCCCACACACTCGATTTAACAAGCATACAAATTACATTAGGGAAAAAACATATCAAAAGAGTGTAAGATTAAACTATTGCATTCAAAGTAAAAGAGAAGAAGTAATTAACCTAATAAAATAGCACACACACACACACATACACACGTGCACACAGACATATACATAATCGAAATATATTGTCAGTACAGATTTTCTAACATATGTTTTTTAAGACACATTAAAACAATTTTTAACAATATCTAACAAGTTACTTTTCGAACTATGTCATTATAGTATTTGATGAATGGCGCGTCATGGGTTGAGAGAGTGCTAGTTATTCTATGGAGGCATATAATTACAAGCAAGTAAATAATTAAACAGGTCTGAGTTAAAGGATGAAGTATTACTAATGGATTATAAATGGTAGGGGAGCTGTACTGCAGAGTATGCAAGGCTTATCTTGTAAAGATCAATCCTGGGTTTAGGAAGAAGACAGTTTTTTAAACGCTGGCTATGTTTAGTGTTATACGTAAACAGTGACCCCAAGTAAGGGTGAGCATTGTGCGACAGAATTCTCTGAACAAACTTAACTTTGTTGAAAATGACTCTATATTTGAGGAGTAGAATTTTGAGTTGTTTGTGCTGATCTACAGTCTGTACTAGGTGTTTGCCACAAATCAGATTTAATGCTTGTTTGTGAAGTGAGTGGAGCCTTTTTGTGTTTGAGCATCCTTCCCAGACTGTGGAACAGTAATCTAAGTGTGTATGTGTGATATGTAGTACATCTTTCTTGTGTCTTTGGCGATAAAGTGTTTACTTTTGGCTAGTTGGTTAAACGTTCTGTGTAATCAAGTTTGTTAGGTTATGTACGTGAGAATTCCAAGTTAAATGCTGATCAGTGATGAGTCCTAGAGTTCATGAACATTTTCTATTGCCTTAGTCCCAGCACAAAGCTGTAGTGAAGTTTTTGTTGCATTCTGCAGTTTCTGTCTTGTAGTGATGAGCACAGATTTTGTTTTGTTGGTGTTTATCAACATATCATTTTATTACTCAATTTAATCAAACTATTTATATCATTTTGGAGCATTGTGTGTAGGTTATTGATGTCACAGTCACTATTGTAAACAGTACAATCATCAACAAACATATCACATGAAGAGTGCTTTAAATGTAGTGGTAAGTCGTTAATGTAGATAGCAAAGAGAGGAGGACCAAGAATGGAGCCTTGAGGAATACCAGTATCAACCACAGAAGAGTCAGATATTTTGTTTCTAAAGCAAACTACTTGTTTTCTACCTGAGAGAAAAGATGTAATAAATTTTGTTAAGTCAGGGTGTAATCTATAACCTTCCAGCTTTTTTGCAAGAATTTCATGATCAGTCATATCGAAGGCTTTCTTGAAATAACAAAGACAGCACCACACAATTTGTCATAATTTATATTAGACAGCCAGCTTTCTGTTATTTTAGTTAATGCTGTGTAGCAGGAGTGATTTGGTCTAAAACCTGACTGCCTGTCTATTAGTAGATTGTTTTTTTGCATGTGTAGAAGTGTTAACTTTTGTATATGTTTTTCAAGAGGTTTAAATAATGATGACAGAATGGATATAGGTCTGTAGTTTGAGAGGTCACTAGTCTGTCCAGATTTAAAAAGAGGAAACACTTTGGCGATTTTAAAAGCGTCAGGGAAATAGTGTTTGTCAATGCACAAATTGTATATGTATGTTAGAGTGTCTGTGATAACTGGTGCAGCGTAGCGTAGTATCTTGTTACTAATGTCATCACATCCTGGTGAGTTAGTGTTTTTTAAAGACCGGATGTAGTTATAAACCTCACCGACTGTGAGGAAAGGAATATTTAGTTCTAGCTTTACACATTTACTGTCGCTGTACGTTTTCAACACACTCAGATCGCAAGTAAGATTCGGTAATGAAGATTTTAGAATGCTAATTTCTTCCTTAAAATGTTCACCGAAGTTAGTGCAAGTATGTTCACCATTAAGTGTTTGTGGGTCAGATTGCCTCCTTTTATATACAAGAGAATTAATCGCTTTCCAAATTGATTTACATATCAGTTTTCTCTTTCACTAAATTGATAGTAAATCAAGAAGAAGAAGAAGGAGGAGGAGGAGGAAGAGGAGGAGGAGGAGGAGGAAGAGGAAGGAGGAAAGAAGAAGAAGAAGAAAGCAATAAACCCAAAAGACTACTAATAGCCCAGCATTTAGGAACGAGCACCTATACACGGTTAGTTTTAAAACCAACTTCCTGCGCTAATTTACTCGTACCAATCAACTCCACTTCATTATTCAATGGAAAGAAAATCTATTGCCCATTATTATTCAGGATTACCATAAATAAGAGAAGAATATTTTTTTTTAAAAAGAAGAGATGAGAATTTAGAAGACCCACCGCGCTTTTATTCAACAAGGAAATATTCTATATCGGTGTTTCCAAAACTTTCTTCTGGTTGTTCCCCAACCCCGTCTCCTCTCATTTCCTGTCTTTCAGACAACATCTATACCGCCCCCCCCCCCCCATTTAAAAAAAATGTAACCTGGTTCTGATTAACCCTGATCCTCCGCTTTTCCTCGCCGTCTAATCTCGCCCTACACTCCTCTCCCACCACCCTACTCCCTTCCCTCCACCACCTGATCTTCCCACCTTCCGGAGAGGGGACAGTAGACTGCTATAATAATAAAACAGAGGAAATGAAACAGCTTCCTATAATTTCTGATCTGTAACCAAAGAAGAAACGGCAGTTCTCAACTCCGTAGATCTCTAACCAAAGAAACAGTGGTCCTCAATTCCGTAGATCTCTTACCACAGAAACAGAGGTCCTCAATTCCTCAGATCTCTAACCAAATAGGAAACGGCGGTCTTCAACTACGCAGAATTGATAAGAACCAATGGCTAAAGACTTAGACCTGCGGACTTAATTAAAATCTGTCTGACTTTAGGAGGATGAAATTTATTAAAACGAAGATCATAAAACGACAATTTGTGGCGTGCTATTCTGGCACGGGAAATGCTCGGCGACAAGCTGGTTGGGGTGGAAGGACACGATATCCTACGCCTGTCGGCAGGGACCTTGAAAAAGAGAGGTTTATTAGGTACAATAATTGACCGCTAATTCTTTCTGCAGAGACCAAGCAAAACTGTCATCTTTCAGTGTTAAAGATCTTTCGGATATTCTTAGAATCATGTTGATTAAAAGGACTGCCCTTTAAGAATGGATAAATACATTCATGTTCAATACACACACTGAAACGGAGAGGAGGTTGAGCAATAGAGAGCTCACATGAGCAAGAGCGGAAAAAAAATGGCAAAGAGCAGGCGTTTGTAGAAAACATTTGCGGAAGCCCCGTGTGCCATGGGCACTTAAGGTTCAGAGAGACACAGAGAGAGAGAGAGAGAGAGAGAGAGAGAGGGAGACTGAAACATGAAAGCCTCGCTGTTAACGAACTGTTAAACGTTTCCGCAAACCTCAGTGTGTATTAATATAGATGTAAGGAATAAATAATGTACCGTCCAAAAAAGCACCTATTTTTTAATGAAGAGAGAGAGAGAGAGAGAGAGAGATGTGAGTTATAAGTAATGAAATTATTGTTAGCTCGCTGTAAGACACTATGACTTTTAAAATGTGATAGCTTGCAATTTTAAGTCACCAACAGACAGACTTCAGCAATAAGAGCGCATAATAAAAGCCACAGAGAGGCCAAAATATAGGAATCTGGGCACAGATAATAAAAACAATGAGAGGCCAGAGTATAGGAATCTGGGCACAGATAATAAAAACAACGAGAGGCCAGAGTATAGGAATCTGGGCACAGATAATAAAAACAATGAGAGGCCAGAGTATAGGAATCTGGGCACAGATAATAAAAACAATGAGAGGCCAGAGTATAGGAATCTGGACACAGATAATAAAAGTCATCAGTGGGCAGAATACAGGAATCTGGACACACACACACACATACACATAACGACACCTGTTACAGTAACTACAGGCGTGTATGTCACTTGTCGCGTGAATGCTCATTATAGCAGAACTAACAACATCGCTGAGTGCTAGCTAAATTAACAATAACGTTCAGTGCTCGCTAAATTAACAACAACGTTCTGAAATACTACTAACTTGCAGTGCTTTCCCACAAATATGTATAAATTACAGAAATCCAGAATAAACAATATGAAAAGTACAAAATATATAGCGAATCGTCCAGATATACTCATTAGGTGGCGAAAAAGAATGAGTAGACAGACTCGTTAAAATTAGATTTAAGAAAGATTAACATGGCTGAAAATAAACAGCAGCTCAATAGTTTAGACAGATGTTGTCAGTTTAGTTTGTTTAAGTATTATTAATA
This sequence comes from Achatina immaculata, assembly GCA_009760885.1. Taxonomy (NCBI): domain Eukaryota; kingdom Metazoa; phylum Mollusca; class Gastropoda; order Stylommatophora; family Achatinidae; genus Lissachatina; species Lissachatina immaculata. The sequence goes on from CM019702.1 coordinate 14,185,821, forward strand.
AAGAATTATTCACGTGCAGTTAACTGCAAATCCCAAGTATACCTTCATGCACAAGTACCTCGGCAATAAAGGTAATATTGTGACAGACACATCAGTGCTAGCAGAAGTTGTATTCTTTATGCGTTGTCTTGAATAACAAATAAAAGCGATATATCATGATTACACCACACTGTGATAATGTCAACCATACAGCTCAAAGATCTTCATGATTTGTTCACAAATAACTTTAGGGCAAAGATCTTTATCATTGGTTCATAAAAGTCTTAAAGGAAAAGGGCCATAAATACTTTAAAATTACAGTCAATCAGTCATTTGCATGTCTCTTGCAAAACTTTGCCTCCTTAACAGCTCTCCTGTAGGCCTCTCGGTTGTAAACAAGATGGCCCTGCTACTCATGCATCCATCATATCACAGACAAGCATGATTTACTAATGTCTTTTCTTTAAAAAATAAAAAGATTTATAACCATCAAAGAAATTCACAGTTTCCATAATGATTTAGACTCTTGCAGAACAGTGATTAGGAAATATCGATACAGCATTCAAAGAGATGATGAATTGTCTGTTGCGAGGCAAACCATGCAAGCTTCTATTGAAACACTTACCTTCTTAAAGCATTGAATCCTACACCGTGCCACAGTGACGTAGGCTTCTTCCGTGGTCGCTTCCGCCGAGGCAAACATGAGTAATTCCAGAAATATCGCTGTGACAGAGTAGGCCAAGACCACACAGATGGCCGTAGCCCTACAATGGGTGTACATTCCAACCATAATCTACGCGGTGAAATCAATCCTATAACGCTGAATACACGGTGAACCAATGGATGAACTCACTACACGAAAATTCTCCGTGAGACAACATCCAGGCGTTGTGTTGCGGGGAATTCCATGTTGTAAAAATCATCAAATATCAGCACAACATCTCACGCCTTCTCCCTATCGCTGTTTTTTGCGTAAACCTGGGGGAAAATGAAACACAGAAGAAAACAAAACCATGAGTGATCATTAAATGTCACCATTTGTTTTGCTTGGAGTAAATGTCCTAGCTTAGTGTTAAGTGAATGAAAATTCTCGACAAGAAAAAACTCACACACAGGCTGAGTATTGTTCGCAGGAAATGTTTACGCCAAATCCAAGCCATTACTTGTGTTCAGCAGCTATTTATTTTATTTTAATTGGGGCTGGGGAGGGCTGCAAAAATAGTTTTTATCTCTCCAAATGGAGTCGGATGTAGGCGAAGAGAAGGAATGTTTTCAGGACAGGAGAGTTCTTTGTTAGGCTTACAGAGGTAAATGGTAATTACAAACACGTTAGCTGGACTTAAATCAATAAAGCTTCATCTACTTTGCATAAAATTCAGCAAGAAGGCCGGGAAAGGTATTTTTAAAAAAAACAAAACATTTCCTCTTGTTTTACCAAAACTTCACTGGTTACCTTCGTTATGAAAATAAACGAAGTTTTATTAACTGATACCTCCCACTTTCACGGTGCCGAAGGTGGTGGAAATACGGGCCTAACACCATATCCCCCAAAATGTCTTAATGGCATGGAAACGGGAAATTTACCTTTACCTTTTATGAACTCATACGATTTTTGTTCCCTCAACACTGGCGTGTTTCTAGATTAGTTATAATTTTTTTTTTTTTTGTTGAAAGAAAATTAGGACGAAGTGCACGAAGAATAACCTGAAATATACACCTTTTAGTCACAAAAGCTGAGGTCCTTTTCGAATGAACCGTCCTAACAAAGTGGCAAATGTCCAGTCCTTTCTCATAAAATCTTGAACTTCTCTTAGGATAATCTAGGTCTTGTTTTCGCGGAGGGATCTTGTAAACTGTTGGGCACAACACCACACAGCTCGGCGAGATGGTAGATGGCCGGCTTCTGTCCTCTTAGTGGATTACCATTTTTGAATGTCGCAAATCAAGCGTGACTGCGCATGTCCTACGGATCCTATCGATACAACATGAAAGGAGCCGCCCGTCATTGTCCATTCTAGGTTATCAAGATAACATTTCTGATGATTGGAGGGTGAGGTCTGGTAATCTGTAGGTTGGAAATCGGCATCACTACATCAAAAGGATTATCAGCAGAAGATTATCAGTCCTGTGTCTTTGTGTTCCGTAAGAAATCTCGATAATGTTATGCCGACTATCCGTCAAACAAGATGGTGACCAGTCACATGTCGAAAGATTTTGGGTATTTGTCTTGACGAAAATCTAGTCTACGTGTGATAACTTCAAGGCCATTTTCGAATTTCATGCGTCTTTATTTCTGCACATTCAAAATCATACAACAGGCATATATATATAAACTTCCAGCTCTGTTGATATGAAATATTGTCGCCCATCCTTATTCAGTGTATGTTATGAAGATAACGTCTTTGATGATGTAGGAAACGGCTTGACTATATATGTCGGCATCAGGACATCAAAAGGATTATCAGCGGAAGATTATCCATTCAACGTCTTTGTATTCCGTTTCACGGAAGAGGTAAACTCTTGATCTTGATACACTGACCATCCAATAAACGGGGTGTCATGTGATGAGAGATTTTAGATGATTTTGTTGACGAAGATCTTTTCTAAGTGTGATCATTTCACCGTCATATGTCGCATTTCTGAATGTTCGAACACACACACACGCACAATATGTAAACACAGTTTTCCAACCCTGACTGTATTAAATGTTGTACTATATGACCATATTTTATCTTTCTGAATTTTTCAGTTGTCTTGCATACTAAGCCAATGAATGACGAACCATTTTTGTTCTTCCATATACACCAGACTCTCTATAATTTATTCCGATACATTTTCAATAAACTGAGCCAGATATGCACACAAATGGTGACTGGACTTAATCCTGAAAAATGATTAGAACATCTAGTATTATTTTTCTTAATACTAGAGTATAAAGCATCACAATAATAATATCTGTTTACACAGGGTATATAAGTTGGAACGCTAATTGATAATGTATGTTGAGTTTGTATAACGTAAACCTTGTACCAAATGTCTTTTTTTCAGAAAGCGAGGTGGGAAATGCTAAGTGCACAAGCAACTCTCATGTTATTCGCGTATGTTATGTTTTACCTTTGAACAAGTGACCCCCCCCCCCACTTATTATCATATATTCTGTGAATGCTCTTACTGATGTTGACTTTCGTTACTTTTGTTACTACTATTACTACTACTACTACTACTAATAATAATAATAATAATAATAATAACGATTATTATTATTATACTGATATATAATATTATTATAATACTACTACTAATACTAATACTGCTGCTGCTACTATTACTGCTCTCTCTCTCTCTCTCAACCTTAAGTGCCCAGGTCACATGGGGCTTCCGCAAGGGTTTTCCACAAATGCCTGTCCTTCGCCTTTTTTTCTGCTCACTACTACTACTGTTACTACTGCTACTACTACTACTGCTACTGCTACTACTACTGCAATTACTACTACTACTACTACTACTGCTGCTGCTGTTACTGCCACTACGACTACGACTCCTGCTGCTACTGCTACAACTGCTACTACTACTACTACTGCTAATACTACTACAACTACTACTACTGCTGTTATTGCCACTGCTTCTACTACTACTGCCACTGCTACTACTGCTACTATAACTACTACTGATACTACTGTTACTCCTGCTGTTACTGCTATTGTTATTGCTACTGCTACTGCTGCTACTATTACTACTACTGCTGCTGCTGCTACTGTTACTATTGCTACTACTACTACTGCTACTACTACTACTACTGCTGCTACTACTACTACTAATAATAATATTCAGCATCATCAGGTGTCATATCGAGACATGTTGATAGTCTTGCACGCTCACAAACTTCTATACGTGATATTTTCTGCAAACTTACTTGCTGTTACGCCACTGCGCCAATGATTATATCCCTTCCTGTTCCTGAACTCTCTTCTAAATCATCTTTCTTGTTTTTTTTTATCTTTTCATCTCATTATACAATACAGTATTGTCCAGTCAATGTTGATTGCCATTTGTTTATGACTTCAAGTATTGTTTTTTTTAATTGACTTTTGTTGAAAATTCCTGTTTGGTCATTTTTTTCTGGTACTCTTTAATATTATTCCATCAAATCACATCCCATTTGTCTGAAATGATCATTGCATTTGTCTGTCCTGTGTTCATTGTTCACTTCCATAGAGTTATTTTAAAACATGGATATTTTATAGTTTCATAAGAAATTGCATTCACGTGTGCATATTGATGGTCTTGCAAAAAATATTCTGTTTTATATCTGTAGCTATTAAAGATAGTAGTAGTAATATTACTGTTACAATTACAGCAGTTACTGTTGCTTTGTTAACAATGCTGCCGGTGGTACAGTTGTAGAGTTACAAAAACTGTAACAGAGATAACAGCATAACTTAGAACGTAAACAAATAGTCTTTTTTTTCATGAAAGTCAAAAAATTATTTATAGTCGTGACACTTCTACATAAAGAGATGGAAGCATTGAAAGAAAAAAAATTAATTCAGACTTCACAATTCCTAGACGATAACTAGCTATCTTTCGTTTCGTTGCATTTTAGCAGGTAGATTAACGCAGATCTCCAGATTAAATGTTACCGATAAAATATACTCCATTTGCTTGTCTGAAAGTTTATCGATGCAGAACAGCTTTACGGGACAGTTGTGTACGCAGGAGTTCGTGACACATTTTAAATAAAAAAGCAATACTATAAATATACTTACATAACCAGGAGTGCAGATACTTTAGAAAACTAGCCATGATATAGTCACATTATAAAACAAACCATGGTATAGTCACATTAGAAAACAAAACATGATATAGACATGTTAAAAAACAAACTTTGATATAGTCACATTAGAAAACATACCATGGTATAGATATGTTAGAAAACAAAACATGATATAGTCACATTAGAAAACAAAACATGATACAGACATGTTAGAAAACAAACTATGATATAGTCACATTATAAAACAAAACATGATATAGACATGTTAGAAAACAAACTATGATATAGTCACATTAGAAAACAAACCATGGTATAGACATGTTAGAAAACAAAACATGATATAGGCATGTTAGAAAACAAACTGTGATACAGTCCTGTTATAAAACATACCGTGATATAGCCATGTTAGAAAACAAACTATGGTATAGCCATGTTCGAAAACAAACCATGGTATAGCCACGTTAGAAAAACCATGATACGGTCACGTTAGAAAACAAACTATGATACAGCCACAGTAGGAAACAAACTATCAAACTTTGGAAACAAATCGTGATACAGCCACGCAAGAAAACAAACAATAATACAGCCACGTTAGAATACAAATCATGATACAGCCATGTTAGAATACAAATCATGATACAGCCATGTTAGAATACAAATCATGATACAGCCATGTTAGAATACAAATCATGATACAGCCATGTTAGAATACAAATCATGATACAGCCATGTTAAAATACAAATTATGATACAGCCATGTTAGAATACAAATCATGATACAGCCATGTTATAAAACAAACCATGACACAGTTACCATGGCGGCATATGGACACTTTTAAACAACATCTATTCATCTATGGGTAGTGTTACGTTTGGGGGGAGGGGGTGGGGGGTAGAATTAGGGTTACGGTGCGTGTTTTAAATGTCCCAGTGAGTAAATATTAGTGATTACGTGTCACAAAATCAGTCATAGTTGTATATCCAAAAATTTGCGACCCATTAGAAATGAAACGCTTTAACTATAGCTACATACAAGATGTTCTAAAAGTTCCTTTACATTTTCCGAAGGGCCACTGTAGGCGCCCCCCTGTCCCCCTAGATCCCCTGACATGTGAATTTTGTTTTCTTGTAGGGGGGGGGGGCCGCATTAAAAATGGTGCTTATCTACCCTTACCTCTTTAAGATCTGAACATTCTGGACCAGTGAATCACTGATGTCATCACATTTGCTACTACAGATGCGCTACACAAAAATCTGGGAGGAACTCGATTATCTCACTGACGTGTACCATGTCACCGGGGACTTTTTTTTTTGGGGGGGGGGGGTGGAGGGTGGGGGGAGCTGCCTCACTTTGAGTCCCTGTAAGGTATGTTAAAAAACGTTAATTTCTCCACAGAATAACACACGCTTTCTCTTGTAGCTAGATCTGTCTTTCTACATTGCCCCCCTCTCCCCTCTCCACAGAAAGTGTAAAAAAGATTTTGGAACACACTGTCCTTAGTGGTTTATGGCGTATCAGAATTTTTTTTTAAAAGATATATAGTTATTTGTACATACAGAGTAGCTGGTGATAAAGATGCCATTAAAAATGCCCGTTTGCACAAGATGTGCCATGTATACTTTTATGATCTAGTGAAATTAAAAGAGCAAGAAAACTTTGTATTTTTTTTCTTAATCCGATTCTCTAGATCAATTTTTTTTTTTTGGGGGGGGGGGGAGAGGAATTTATCGCGTAGAATGTCTCTTTTGCGCAAAATTAGAACAGAATAAAATATTATTCTCTCTTCCGAGCTCAGCAAATTTAGATACACTTTCTTTACATTTAGCTGAGCACTATGAAAGGTATAAATTAGTTTAATCTGTTTAAGCACATCTTTAAAAAGAAATAACGCATATACACGCACACAGTACATCAAGGTCCTCTCTGTTTGAAACAATGCACAAATTCCAATGGGGAAAAAAAATTACCTGAGAGTTTACCTTCAACAGGTCTTTGTTTAGCCTAGGCCACTCGGAAGTACACTTTGAAATGTTTACCCACTTGAGCAATTTGTCCAACTGGAAGTTTCCCCGTCACGAAGGTATGAACATGCACTCTAAAGAACAGGCGAGCTCTCGTGCTGGCGCTAAGGAAGAAAACAGGTGCTACCAGAAGTCAGTACACCTTGGTTCCCGTCTGCTGACCGCGCGACCCTTTCCCAGCTCACGGGGCGGCAGAAACGCGCTCGGTACACCAGGACTCACGCGCAATCTCGATATTATCATCTGCTCTCTGCTTCCTCCTCTTCCTTACCCTCGTTTTTAAAAAAAAAAAATTCCTTCTCTAAATTCATCTTCATCTTCATCTCTTTTTGTGTTCTGTACTTGTCTGGCTATAGACCATTTTTTGAAATAAAGTTTCCTGCTCGCTTGAGTAAACTCAAGGAATTTATGGAGCTAATTTATAACCTCGGCCTCTGTTGTTAATTCCAGATCAGCGCTCTCCAAACTGTTAATTACTGAAACATTTTGCTAGAGGCACCGCAGAAGGAATTAGCATTCATCTCTTCTGCTATTCCAGATTTTTTTTTTTTTTTTTGTCGACTGTCCTGGATCGACATAATGATGGTCTTCAATTTTAGTATTTTAAAAAATAAAATATTTTAATGGGTATTCATGATCTTCTGTCGTGTTTTATAGACGGTCACGGCAACAAGATGGAGAGTTTATTTCACAGCTAATCAAGTAAATATGCTTCATAGCGAACCAAGTGGAGAATATGCTTCATAGCTAACAAAGTGGAGAATATGCTTCATAGCTAACTAAGTGGAGAATATGCTTCATAGCTAACCAAGTGGAGAATATGAGTCATAGCTAACTAAGTGGAGAATATGCTTCATAGCTAACTAAGTGGAGAATATGCTTCATAGCTAACTAAGTGGAGAATATGCTTCATAGCTAACCAAGTGGAGAATATGAGTCATAGCGAACCAAGTGGAGAATATGCTTCATAGCGAATCATGTGAATATGCTTCATAGCTAACCAAGTGAAGAATGTGAGTCATAGCTAACCAAGTGGAGAATATGAATCATAGCTAACCAAGTGGAGAATATGAATCACAGCTAACCAAGTGGAGAATATGAATCATAGCTAACCAAGTGGAGAATATGAATCACAGCTAACCAAGTGGAGAATATGAATCACAGCTAAACAAGTGGAGAATATGAATCACAGCTAAACAAGTGGAGAATATGAATCACAGCTAAACAAGTGGAGAATATGAATCACAGCTAACCAAGTGGAGAATATGAATCACAGCTAACCAAATGGAGAATATGAATCACAGCTAACCAAGTGGAGAATATGAATCACAGCTAAACAAGTGGAGAATATGCTTCATAGCTAACCAAGTTGAGAATATGCTTCACATCTAATCAAGTGGAGAATATGCTTCATAGCTAACCAAATGGAGTACAAGTCGTAGCTAACCAAATGGGGGATATGGCTCATAGTTAAGCAAAAGGAGAATATGCTTCATCTTACATCTTACTCGTACATCCTTCCCGTGCAGTGAAACGTCACATAGGGCCCACATGGTAGTTTGCCAAATTTTCCTGTTTTCGGCAAGCTTTCAATGGATTTTATGCCCACTAAACTGACCTCTCTTAACAATGTGCTCTTTAGAATTTCTCGAGGTCGAGCTCTTTTTTCTTCGGCCTGTTGTGTTCCACTTGATAGCCTGTTTTGAGATTCTCTGACTGTTTCTTCTCATCACGTGACCTACATATGTCCATCTTCTTTTTCTGATCACCCATGAGACAGGTTGTCTCAGAGCTAACAAAAATGGAGAATATCCGTCATAGCTAACCAAAACAGAGAAAATTTTCCATAGCTACTAAATATAGAACATGCTTCGAGTATGCAAAAAAGTAAAACAAAAGTTATATTTTATACCTTCGCGTTCTCCCGTTCATAACGCTTTTCTGGGGAGGGGGGAATAAGGGAGTGTAGAGTTCTTATTCTCTGTGTACGGTCTCAGATCATACAAGAAAAAGCGAGTTTGTTTTTCACAGACGGACCTGAAGGTAACCTAAGACTCTTCATGATGTACGCTGTTTGAAATAGATAGCCTTAGAAATTATTGAGAAATACGCGTATACAGGTGACTTCCGAGAAACTTATGTTCTGAAGTAGATAGTGATAAAAAAAATGTGAGGTGGAATTTTGCTGAACATTAATTTTTTAAAAAATATAATAGAAACAGGAATAGTAGCCTTATTATGCTATAGAGGTATGTAGGAATCTGATGTTTGTGCCCATATTTTCCTTGACCTGTTGGCTTTCGGTAGGTCCGAACCTCTGGTCGCCTTTACTTGCCCAGCCTTATAAGGGAGCCAGGTACGTAATTTCTACGACTTGGTGAGTGGGACGACCCTAACCAGACTGGAAACACAGACCTCACAGAGAGAAAGAATGCGCTAACCACTATGCCACTCATCTTATATATAATAAAGATCAGACTAGACAGAAGATAAAACAGAAACAAATGCAGAGGCACTAAAGATCATAGCCAGTATTTCGGCACAACGCTTCTTTCGTGGACAGCTGAAAAGACAAACCATAAATAGACGCAAAAAAAAAACAAACTGTTGTTAAGATACTCGACATTGGTGGAAGTGCAGAATGTGGCTCACTGATTGTTTTTGCCGTGCGCACGCACGCACGCGCGCGCGCACACACACACACACACACACTTGATTCGCAATTTCTTCATGAGTCGAAGATTACAATTCTCATTTTCTCAGTATATCTTGTATTACTGTACTACGTCTTTTGTGAACATTATACACACAAAGGAAAGACAGTTTAAATTAGCGGTTCTCACAGTCTTTTCTTTTTCCTGCCCCTTGACTTCAAGTCACGTCTCTAGTGTCTCCCCCTTGACTTCAAATCACGTCTCTAGTGTCTCCAAAACTTTTTTTTTGCTATTTTTTTAAGTGCCATCTGCCCGTCCCTGTTCTCTCAATCTTCCTCCAGGGTAATCCCACTAGCCCCAAAGGGGGGGGGGGGGAGGAAGGGATTGCAGCCCATTTAGGAAACTAGTGGTTTAAATTCAGGGCAGATATCTCGGGTACGTTACGGCAGACAGTCAGGGAGAAATGGAGGATGGCTCAGATGAAGCAGCAGGCACAAGACGGTTTCTTGTGATAGGATACATAACTTATCAAATGTTTTTCGCGATACCATTTTGTTTATTGTACAAAAGGAAGGAAGGAAGGAAGGACGGAAGGAAGGAAGGAACCCCAGTCATCCCTTAGAAGCATATAGGGATATAGTGACCTGTCAGAACACTAGAGGGTGATGTGGTCACTAACTCGCCAGGCCGCCTTTCCTTCCCCAACTCCAGAAGAAGTAGGGTACCCATTTCTATAGCTGGGTGACTGGGGCGCCTCCGGCCGAATTCGAACCCCCGACCTTCGCCAGGAGAGACCAGTGCACTAACCACTCCGCCACTCAGACGCCCGAAGGAGGGAAGGAAGGAAACAAAGAAATAAACAAAGAAAGAAACGCAGAAAGAAACAAAGAAAGAAACAAATAAAGAAACACAGAAAGAAACAAAGAAATTTCAGAGGCAGTACCTCTGAAAGGAATCACTCTACAATAGTATTACTTTGGCTAACATTTTCCTTACAATAGAAAAGAGTTCAGAGTGCTTTAATTACTCACATCACTGGTCTCTCATGGCGAAGGTCGGGGGTTCGAATCTGGCCGGAGGCATCCCAGTCACCCAGATGTAGAAATGGGTACCCCGACTTCTTCTGGAGTTGGGGAAGGAAAGGCGGCCAGGCGTGATACTGACCATATCACCCTCTAGTGTGCTGACAGGTCAAGGAAAATATAGGCACTAACACCATATCCCTATGTGCCTCTAAGGCATGACAGGATTACCTTTACCTTTTTTTTTTTACCTAATTATTCCCAGACAAAATCTCATATGAAAACATGCATAGGCCAGTTCGCCATGTCGTCCATAAATTGGACAGTCCTTAGTGCGAAGACGGCAAATGTCTAGACTGATTAGCAGTGAACACTTTTAGACGATGTTTTTTTTTGTGCCTGAAATATCAGCAGTAAAGACACAGCACTAAGTGTAGGCTACAGGAGTAATTATAACATCAATAAAACTAACGAACAGAACGTAATTTAAGGAGTACTTGTATGATCTGCAGCTTGTATCATCAGACGTAAGTGCCATAATATGTGGTTTAATTAAATTATGCTGTTTCCATTTTCCGAACAAAGCAATCCAAATAAAGTCATAGATTAAACTATCTCTCTCTCTCTCCCTCTCTCTCTCTCTCTCTCACTTACTACCTCTCTCTCAATCTTTCTCTCATATACACATTCACATGCACACAACCGCATACTCTCTCTTTCATTCCCACTCACATGCGCACAAATGCACACATTTTTTTTCTCTCTCTCGTCCACATGCGCACAAACACACATACCCTCTCTTTTTTCGGTCATACTCATTCATATGTACACATTTTCTCTTTCTCTCTTACATACACACACTCTCTATTTCTTTCACATGTATTTACAAACACACATACACACTTCCTCATACGTATATATATATATATATAAACACTTTCTCACAAACATATATTTACACACATTTTCTCTCACACACACATAAACACACACTTTCTCTCACACACATGTATAAACACACACTTTCTCTCACGCACATATGTAAAAACACCCTTTCTCTCACACGCATATATAAACACACACTTTCTCTCACGCACACAAGTAAAAACACCCTTTCTCTCACACACATATATAAACACACACTTTCTCTCACGCACACAAGTAAAAACACCCTTTCTCTCACACACATATATAAACACACACTTTCTCTCACGCACACAAGTAAAAACACCCTTTCTCTCACACACATATATAAACACACACTTTCTCTCACACACATGTACACGCATAAACACACACTTTCTGTCACACATATATGTATAAAAACACACTTTCTCTCACGCACAGGCACACACATAAACACACATTTCCTCTCACACAAACATACATGATGAACAGGTAACCCGAAAAGCTTTTTTTTTTGGATCCACCCCATGTCTTCCAGCTAGCCACAGATCCACCTCATGTCTTCCAGCTAGCCACAGATCCACCCCACGTCTTCCAGCTAGCCACAGATCCACCCCATGTCTTCCAGCTAGCCACAGATCCACCCCATGTCTTCCAGCTAGCCACAAATCCACCCCATGTCTTCCAGCTAGCCACAGATCCACCTCACGTCCTCCAGCTAGCCACAGATCCACCCCAGGTCTTCCAGCTAGCCACAGTAATCCGTTCATATTTCGATAACATGTCTGTGTTTCAGCATCTTCGGGACTTCAGCTGCTCAGAACATCCTGCCAGAAAGAGAGTGAGAGAGACAGAGACAGATAGAGAGAAAACAACTACTTGTACGAACTCCATGTAACTGCGAGCTGTTGTTCTTTGCAGCCGATGCTGTAGAGATGTTGAGGCACAGCATCGTATCGGCGTGGAAGCGGGTTATGGCGGCTACTTTTTCAGTCCCGGAGTACAGCTAAAAAGCAGGGGGGTGTGCAATGCTTCTTTAGCAGACTCCACCACCATAGGGACTATGGCGATCCCTGCCCCATTAGCCAGGCTAGGCCTGTTACTGGGGGCACCACAGAGAGATGGGACGGGTTCTTGATCAGCAAATTTCGCTAACCCTTACGCTGGCATATCAGCTATGGGTCTCTGATTTACATCATTGGACAGCGTCTTCACCCCTCAACTCCGCCCCTCCCCCCCCCCATTTCCTTTACGTGCCAGACCCCCGTTCAAACCCCCGTCCCCCCGCCCCGCCCCCTCTCCTTCTTTCGGAAACCTCCTTACGGTCAGGGTCGACATCAGGGGGCGGAGATAGACAATAAATTAGTGACAAGTTTGTCACATTCAGTAACAAGCTCATCACGTTCACTAGCAAGTTTGTAACATTCAGTAACAAGCTCATCACGTTCACTAGCAAGTTTGTAACATCCAGTAACAAGTTCGTCATGTTAAAATCTTAATTTAACCAACTGGAACCGAAATTTTTTTTCTTTTAAACGTCGCTGTCCATGGGGGTCAGAATTCAAAATAACAAGAACAGGTAGGGGTACGCGTGTCTCACATAAATCAGAGACTTTACCCCTATCGGGTACCTTTTTTTCATAGGATACTGAAAGGAAACTTTTGTGTTCAAGATTAGTTAATCTGCCATGGTAGATGTGCGGATGGCACTTGTGACGATCATCCAAAGAATAAAGTAGATACAAAAAATAGATGTTTATAAATCAGATAAACAGCGGAAGTTGTATGTAGGAAAAATACTACTTGTTTATCTGGTTGTCATGTTCCAAATGAATTCAAGATAGCTGCGATGATCACGAGAAAACATCCTGGAAAGAGAGATAATACGACGCATGATTCGTTGATGCGTGTAAAGTTTGTAAAAAAAAAAAGTTTTGTATCGGTTCTGACCTATAAAGCTAACGAAAACGCATAAAAATTAATGAAAAGTTAAATTTTTTAAATTCCAACAATGCCTACTTGATGTGTTTACGAGATTGAGTTATGAAACACCGTTTTTATCTGGGTGATAGAGTGATTTCCCTTCCAAAGAATCGCAGAAAATTAACTCCTCGATTAGTTTCTATACTCTGCCAGAATAAATTTTGATGAGAAATTTGATGAAAGGTACTAGATATTTTGAAAATATGGGTTGGATTAGAAATGTGATTTTTTTTTCATTTTACTGAAACTTTGCCTAAATATCACTCTGACTGTATGGTGCAAGATCTTCTAGTGTCGTTCTAGAATGAAAGTGTTAATACAGATGTCCCTCGACTTACGATATTTCGATTTCACGGTGGTGCCAAAGCGATACCTCGAATTGTGAATTGCTTGCTACAGTCAGTCAGTCAGTCAGTCAGTCAGTTCCATGTCCTTTGCGGAATTTTGCCTCCCTACTAGCTCTCATGTAGGCCTCTCGGTTGTAAGCAAGATGCCTTGCTGCTGATGCATCCATTTGCAGATTATCAACGATGTCTTGCAGACATCTTCGCCTTGGTCTTCCTCTGTTTCTTTTTCCCATTATGTAGCTTTCCAAGACCGTCTTCTCTAAACTATCATGATGTTTATTGTGTCCAAAATATTTAAACTTTTTCTGTTTAATTCTCTTTACTAGCCATCCCTCTTCAGTGTTAAGTTCTTGTAATATGGATATACCTGTTCTTTTCTGTGTTCATGATATTTGAAGAACTCTTTTGTAACATTTACATTCAAAGACATTTATGTCTTTCCCAACTGTTTTATTAAGTGTCCAGGTCTCACAGGCATATATTTTGATGGGAAAGATCCATGTCCTTAAAAATCTTATTTTTGTAGTTCTGTCTGTTCCTCTCTACAGCTTCTTTAGTTGTTTTACGTTCTGAAGAGCGATAGATGTCCTCCTTTTAATTTCCCTCATTTTATCTCCATTGTTAGTTAGTAGTGATCCAAGATATTCAAAAAAGCTTGCTACATAGAAATATATAATGAAAAGAAAAAAGAAGAACTGTACTGTGAAAACTTCTTTCTCGAGAACAACATGCTTGCTAAACCATCATCAAATGTCGATGCCCTGGTATCTTCTATCAGCTATTTTCATGCCCCGGTATCTTCTATCAGCTATTTTCATGCCCCGGTATCTTCTATCAGCTATTTTCATGCCCCGGTATCTTCTATCAGCTATTTTCATGTCCCGGTATCTTCTATCAGCTATTTTCATGCCCCGGTATCTTCTATCGGCTATTTTCATGCCCCGGTATCTTCTATCGGCTATTTTCATGCCCCGGTATCTTCTATCGGCTATTTTCATGCCCCGGTATCTTCTATCAGCTATTTTCACGCCCCAGTATCTTCTATCAGCTATTTTCATGCCCCGGTATCTTCTATCAGCTATTTTCATGCCCCGGTATCTTCTATCGGCTATTTTCATGCCCCGGTATCTTCTATCGGCTATTTTCATGCCCCGGTATCTTCTATCGGCTATTTTCATGCCCCGGTATCTTCTATCAGCTATTTTCATGCCCCAGTATCTTCTATCAGCTATTTTCATGCCCCGGTATCTTCTATCAGCTATTTTCATGCCCCGGTATCTTCTATCAGCTATTTTCATGCCCCGATATCTTCTATCGGCTATTTTCATGCCCCGGTATCTTCTATCGGCTATCTTCATGCCCCGGTATCTTCTATCGGCTATTTTCACGCCCCGGTATCTTCTATCGGCTATTTTCATGCCCCGGTATCTTCTATCAGCTATTTTCATGCCCCGGTATCTTCTATCAGCTATTTTCACGCCCCGGTATCTTCTATCAGCTATTTTCATGCCTCGTAAGAAGAGAAATTAATCGCTTCCAATCATCCAACAATTAATTATACTAGTTCAATGCCTCATTCAGAAGTTCCTCAGACCCCAGTGTGCTTTCAGCTGTGTACCTTAACTATTTCATTCCTAAATTAATTCCCACAATAATTAGTGTATAGGTATATAAGTATGCATGAAGCCACTGCAGTAAAGCTGTGATAACAAAATGTATAAACTAGGAAAAAAGTAGGAGCAGCTTTATTACTTAACGAGTACGCAGTTGTGACGTTTCGGAATGAGCCTTAATCATACAAAAACACACAGGACAAAGAAATAAGAGAGAGGAGAAAAAAGTATAAATTCACATGAAAAAAATGCTATGTAAAAAAAAAAGAAATAAAATGAATAGAGCACTTAGCTGTGACTTGTAAGAAGCTGTGACTTGTCCGACGCTGTGTTCAGGATAGCGCTTCTTGCAAGTTACAGCTTCTTGCAAGTTACAGCTTCTTACAAGTTACAGCTTCTTGCAAGTTACAGCTTCTTACAAGTTACAGCTTCTTACAAGTTATAGCTTCTTACAAGTTACAGCTTCTTGCAAGTTACAGCTTCTTGTAAGTTACAGCTTCTTACAAGTTACAGCGTCTTGCAAGTTACAGCTTCTTACAAGTTACAGCTTCTTACAAGTTACAGCTTCTTACAAGTTACAGCTAAGTGCTCTATTCATTTTATTTCATTTTTTTTACATAGCATTCATGTGAATTTATACTTTATCTCCTCTCTCTATTTCTTCGTCCTGTGTGTGTTTTTGTATGATTTAAGGCTCACGCCGAAACGTCCCAACTTTGTGCTCGCTAAGTAATAAAACTGTTCTTATTTTTTTCCTAGTTTATACATCTAAATTAATTCCCATTCCCTGCCAAAATATATTTTGATGAACCTTTTTTTTTTAGAAAAAAAATAGAATGACGTTACTCTATAATTTAAAAATGGATCAGAAGTGTGCTACTTTTAATTTTATATAGACTTGGTTAAACATCGCTGTGAGCATTGCTTTGTGCAGATGTGCAACACTGCCAGTGGTGTTTTGAATGAAATAGTTAATGGTAAGTAACTACACAACTATTCTCTTTTTCACTTTCAGTACAGTATTCAGCAAATTATATGAAATATTCAGCACTTTATTTAAAAATAAACACCGTTAGATAATTTTGCCAAACTGTACACTAACATAAGTGTTATTGGAACATTTAAGATAGTCTGGGCTACGGTATGATGCCCGGTAGGTTAGGTGTGTTAAATGTATTCGCCAGAATGTAACCGCAGCTTACGTTAAGAAGCACATGTAACTTCAAAATAACATTGGCGCGTGAATGGTTTAGAAATGAGCCGTGATGGTTTACTGACTACCTCATTAGGTGTTATCCGTACAGGTGAATGGAAACAACAAAAAAAACACAAGACGAAATAAACGAATTAATTAAGAAAATCGCCAGCCCTGCAGAAGTCGGCATCTACACGGATGGATCAGTACACAGAGGTGTTAAAAGCGGGTGTGGTTTCGCAGCATACTCCGAAGGAAAGCTACCCAAGACCATGTCCAGAGCATACCACAACACCTGCTCAAGCATGCGAATGGAACTGAAGCCGTTACGCAAGCCTTGAACTGGCTGAAGACCCTAAAAAGTACAACGAGCTACAATCATCGCGGACTCTCAAAGTATATTAAGAAAGACAAGAAAGCTGTATCCGTAGAAGCGAGTGGTTGGACATAATATCCAAAACGCAAATCTAAAACACGTGGATATACTGCCTCGGGGCACTCCGGCATTGTTGGCAACGAAAAGGCTGATCAGCTTACAACAAAAGCTAACCCACTAGGAAACATCAATTTGGACAAACACGACATATCAATCCTTCAAGCAGCAAATCCAGGAATCTGCGCGAAAAACCTCTCTCAGAAGTAGGCCCGCCTCAACGAATAACACGCCAGGGGAAGCGGAGCCAAATCCCAATTATCCGCTAGGACGCGAGTCTTTTACAACCAACACAGTACTGGTATTATTTATATCAGTTAAAACACTGAAGGACATCCTGATGCTGAATGCAGAATATATCAGTTAAAACACTGAAGGACATCCTGATGCTGAATGCAGAATATATCAGTTAAAACACTGAAGGACATCCTGATGCTGAATGCAGAATACTTCTGAGCATGTCCCGAGTGTAATGAAGTGGCTCCCTAGGACCAGCAACACAGCAGTATCCAGCAGCGGTATATACACGTGAATGTTTTGTTTTTTTTCCGTGAAGCATTTGAACCAGAATTCTCACAAAAGCGGAATATTCTCCACTTTCGTAGCAAGATTCCTACCAGAAGGATGAGGTACAGTTTTTAGATAACAAACTGCTAGTAGCTGGGATCTGAGCTTGTGCCAAAGAAAACTGAAAACTGCATGAAATTACAAAGTGCATTGTTTTTGGAACCAACATCTAAATACTAAAGCTGGCAGTGAATGAGTCATATGGTCTAAGTACTAAAGTTGTTAGTGAATGAGTCATGTAGTCTCAGTACTACAGTTGGCAGTGAATGAGTCATATAGTCTCAGTACTAAAGTTGATAGTGAATGAGTCATATAGTCTCAGTACTAAAGTTGATAGTGAATGAGTCATATAGTCTCAGTACTAAAGTTGATAGTGAATGAGTCATATAGTCTCAGTACTAAAGTTGGTAGTGAATGAGTCAAATAGTTTCAGTACTAAAGTTGGCAGTGAATGAGTCATATAGTCTCAGTACTAAAGTTGATAATGAATGAGTCATATAGTCTCAGTACTAAAGTTGATAGTGAATGAGTCATATAGTCTCAGTACTAAAGTTGGCAGTGAATGAGTCATACAGTTTCATTACTAAAGTTGGCAGTGAATGAGTTACACGGGTATCAGTACTAAACGTGACAGAGAATGAATCATAGATTCTCAGTATTAAACTCGACAGAGAATGAGTAACACAGTTTTTACTCACTGTCTGCAGTAATTTTGTGTGCGTGTGTGAATATTATATTTCCCTTTTACTCTTTTATGTGCTCAGAAGAAAGATGTTCCATGGAAAATGTTACAGTTTCTTTCTTAAATAACATGAAAATATCAAATTTTTTTTTGTTGGCTCTGTTTAATTTATTACGTTCTGCTGAAAGCAAAACTTTCTCAAATCCATATAATGCAATAAATTAGGAAAATCGGCGGTCACGCTCTGCAGAGCACGGATATAAATAAATTAGAGAAGCTAGCGAGTAATGCAGACAAAACACGGGCTTCAGCGAGAAAAGAAATCGCAGGGTGTGACTAATAATTTCTGATCTCAGAGTAGTCCAGAATACACACTGAGATGTTGTGAAGAAGCAGTGGATGCCAAGTAATATCAGTTTGTGTTCGTGTAGGTGGTGTGTGTTTTACAGTTACAAGCTTCTGATCCGTTTGTAAAAAGTAAAGGTAACCCTGATGTGCTTTAAAGGCACGTAGGGATATGGTGTTAGTGGCCATATTTTCCTTGACCTGTCAACACACTAGAGGGTGATATGGTCAGTATCACGCCTGGCCGCCTTTCCTTCCTCAACTCCAGGAGAAGTCGGGTATCCATTTCTACAGCTGGGTGACTGTGGCGCCTCTGCGCGGAGCCGAACCCCCGACCATCCCCATGAGAGTGGTGCCCTAATCATTTCGCCACTGCTACGTCTGATCCGTTTGTAACCCCATTCCTACTTTGCTACTCTTTGCCACAGCTTGTAACCCCATTCCTACTTTGCTACTCTTTGCCACAGCTTGTAACCCCGTTCCTACTTTGCTACTCTTTGCCACAGCTTGTAACCCCGTTCTTACTTTGCTACTCTTTGCCACAGCTTGTAACCCCATTCCTACTTTGCTACTCTTTGCCACAGCTTGTAACCCCGTTCCTACTTTGCTACTCTTTGCCACAGCTTGTAACCCCATTCCTACTTTGCTACTCTTTGCCACAGCTTGTAACTCCTTTCCCTATCTATATAAGCCTTAATACATAACTACTTCAGTCATCTTCTGATTCTTTTAAGTCTCTGCACTCATTGCTCGGCGTATCCCCAGAAAGCCCGCTGTTTATCTGGACCTTCCTGTTGTATTACTCTTTCTCCAAATGAAACCAAGAGTGTCTTTTGTTATTCTTAGAGTACTTACTTCTTCTTGGGCGCTCGCTCTCCTGAGGGCGTTAGTTGTTTTGTGTCTGTCGCCCGACCTCGGTTCGGCGCATTTCTGGGACCAGATTGACCTTCTCATTTCGATCCCTATTCACTTGGTCAGCGTACCGTCTGTTCTCAGGGGCACCACTGGTTGGGTAGAATAATGACTTGACCGACTAGTTCGTTAACCGCGTAAACAGCTAGTTATCGATGACTTGACCGGCTAGTTCGTTAACCCTGGCGTAAACAGGGTGGTTATGGGTGGTTATCGCATTCAGCTAGAGAAAGGGTCTTCGCTCTCTTCTTACAGTACAGTACTCCTTCCTTTGAGCTGCTGACACAACAGAACACTTTTTAACTAAATTCTTCCTATTTTTTTTAATGAACTCTTTTTTTTTTCTTTACCTTCCTCGCTTGAAAACGGGCGATCGATGAGACAAAAGGCAACAAGTATCAGTGGAATGCTTTGAACTCTGCGCAAATGCTTAATGCACTTCTAACTGAACCATGCACTTAATACATGGACAAAAAAAATCATATTCGTTCAAGTCATCGTCGCTATAATAACAGCTTCAGTATTGCAATAATTGTCATTCTTCTAGGAGTCGCTCTTCGCGTGCGTCGACGTGAATTATTTCAAATAGAGCGAACCTCAGTCGGTCAGTCATTTGCATGTCCCTTGTGGAACTTCGCCTCCCTAA
The DNA here is from genome assembly GCA_009760885.1 of Achatina immaculata. Lineage (NCBI taxonomy): Eukaryota > Metazoa > Mollusca > Gastropoda > Stylommatophora > Achatinidae > Lissachatina > Lissachatina immaculata. The sequence continues at coordinate 14,205,901 of CM019702.1, forward strand.
AAGCTATCCTGTAGGTCTCTCGGTTGACAGCAAGATGCCTTGCTACTGATGTATCCACTTCCAGATTGTCAACGAGTATCTTCCTGCCATCTTCGCCTTGGTCTTCCTCTCTTTCTTTTTTCCTAATATGTATCCTTCAAAGACGGTCTTCTCTAAATTCTCATGACGTGTAATGTGTCCACAATACTTAAGTTTTCTTTATTTAATCATCTTTACTAGCCAACCTTCATGAATATTAAGTTCTGGTAACTTAATAGGAGTGAAATTAGAAGCGAACCTAACACATGAATATCATAAGGCATGCTTTTGGAGAAGTGACCAACTGAAAGTTACGAAATGCGTGTCACGTGGTGGCATTGTATATTTCCAGAAAGAGATGAAGGAAATGAAAAGGAAAAAAAAACCAAAACAACAACAATAATAATAAGGAGACTGGTGCAGTTGGAAAAAAAAAAGTGACTAAGGTGAGATAAGGAACAAGAAGAAGAAGGAAGGTATTTTGAAACGTTTAACAACTTTGGCTTTTACGTAGGGCTTGAAAATAAATTTGACTGTAAATAAAATCAGTGCTAGCACATCCATTTATTTATTGTTAGTAAGATTGCATTTTTGGCTGGCGCGTTCTTGAATATATGAGTACCTTGTAAGTTAAATTAAAATAAGGGTCTATCAACAATAGGAAATATTGTCTTGCTTTGAAATGTAGATTACATGACTGAGTGGCTTTAGTAATTATTTACTATTTAGTAAAGTGAAATCTCTGTCTCTCTCTCTCTCTCTCTCTCTCTCTCTCTCTCTCTCTCTGAACCTTAAGTGCCCAGGACACATGGGGCTTCCGCAAGGGTCCTCCACAAATGCCTGTCCTTCGCCTTAAAGTGAAATACAGACCAGAAAATGGCTTAATTCCCAAATCTGCTGCGTTCCCCATGTTCCGTTGTCGAGGACTCATTGTAATCCTCTGCGTTTGTCTGATGTTGCCTCCTTCATTAACCAGTCCACTGCCAAGATAAATAATGTTGGTGATAGTACACATCCCTGTTTCACTCCTGTTTGTACCCTAAAGCTGCTGGAGGTATGTTCTCCACAGATCACTTTGCACTGAAAACCCTCATATAGGGCTTTGATTACATTTACTATCTTGTGGAGGAGGCCATGCCATCTTAGGATTTTCCACAGTGCATCTCTGTTGACACTGTCAAAGGCTTTCTCAAAATCTATGAATAATGCATATGTTGTGCTATGCCACTCATTTGCCTGTTCTAATATTTGTCTAAGTACAAATATGTGGTCTATGCATGATCTTCCTTTCCTAAATCCTGCCTGCTCTTTCCGAAGTTTTTCCTCAAGTGTTGGTACAATTCTGTTGATGATTATTCTGCAAAATACTTTACTGGTGAGTGGCAGTAGGGTAATGCCTCTCCAGTTCCCGCAATCTCTGAGGTCACCCTTCTTTGGTAGTTTTACTATAAGCCCAGTTTTCCACTCCTCTGGAGCTTTTTCTAGATCCCAAATTTGTTGTAATATCTGGCAAAGTTGTTTTGGTGTTTCTGTTTCTTCTGCTTTCAACGTCTCAGCAGTCACTTCATCTTCACCTGGTGCCCTGTCTGATTTTAGCTTCTTTTTCGCCTCCTTTACTTCACTTATTGTTATTGGTCCTGTGTTGATGTTTAGTTCCGTTTTTGCTTCAGGTATGTCTATTGTTTGTGGTGCTTGTGTTCTGTTTAGTAGGGTGTTAAAGTGTTCCCTCCATCTTTCAATTTTTTCTCTTTCTCCACTGACCAGTTGTCCATTTTGTGTCCTTACTGCACTTTCACATCTTGTGTTGAAGTTACCTGTCATCTGCTTTGTGATTTTATATATGGTTTTCATGAAATTTGTGTATGCTGCTTTCTCTGCTGCTTCTGCTAAGTTGTCATAGTATTGACGTTTATCTTGACGGCATGATTCCTTCACTTCTTTGTCTTTTTGTGCATAATTACTTAAAACTTGTTCTTTAAGCCGTTGTGATTTGGTGTTCAGTAATTTTTTCTTGATTTCTTTTCTTTGCTCTATCTTTTCCCATGTGGTCTTGCTTATCCATTCCTCTTTTCTCCGTTTCCGATATCCCAGCACCTCTTTTGCCGTTTCCTGTAGTGTTTTATTGAACTCTAGTATGGACATTTCTGCTTCATCTTGTAGGACACTGAAGCGGTTCTTAAGTACTATTGAGAATTCATTTCTTGTTTGCTGGTCTTTCAGTTTTCTTGTATCAAAACGTATCTTTCTGTGTTCTCCGATTTTGGCTTTCCTTAATTTTAGTTTTATTTTTGCTACCAGAAGGTTGTGATCACTTCCTACATCTGCTCCTTTCCTTGCTCGCACATCTTGTAGTGACCGTTTCCACTTGTTGTTTATTAGTATGTGATCGATTTGGTTTTCTGTGGTTTTATCTGGTGACCTCCAAGTCACCTTATGGATGTTTTTATGTTGGAAAATTGTCCCTCCAATGGTCATCATGTTTTCTTCACAGAAACTGCACAGTCTTTCTCCATTTTCATTTATTTCTCCGATTCCTTCTCTTCCCATGATTCTTCTTCTATCTTCATTTCCTTCACCTACTTTTGCATTGAAGTCGCACAAGATGAGTAGCATATCATGCTTGAGTATTGTTTCTATTGTGGCTTGGAGGCTGTTGTAAAAATCTTCTTTTAATTTCTCTTCAGCTGCTTCTATTGGTGCATAACAAACTATAATAGACAGCTTCGTGAATCTTGAGTTGAATCGTGCATATAATAATCTCTCATTTATTGGGGTCCATTTCAGCACTGCTCTTGGTGGTTCTTTTGTTATAATCAATGCTACTCCTCCTTCATGAAGATCTTCTTTACCTGACCATATTATTGTATCTTCTGTGTGCTGTGTTGTTAATTTCCTTCTGCCTTGTCCTGTCCATCTTGCTTCTTGTATTCCTAGTATGTCTAGTTTGTATCTGTGCATTTCCTTGATGGTTTGTGCTAGTTTTCCAGTCTGGTTAAGTGTTCTTACATTCAGCTGCCTATTTGCATCTTGTGTTTTGGTTCCAGGAGGTCTGCAGTCGGGCTGGGGACTTCCAGTGGCTGGCTTTCGTCCACAACCTTCATGGGCTCAGTTACCTGATACGCATTTCTCCTTCCACCTGCATTTGTTTTTTCCCTTGCTTCCGTTTCTGTAGCAGTCTGATAGTTTTTTTTTACCAGATAGGGTTGCTGGCCCTATGCCGAACCCTCCTTAGTCGCCTTTACGATCATGCGTGGTAGGGTACAGTGGTCCTATTCTTTGCAGATCCCGGGTACCACACGGGGGCATTAGACAGTATATCACAAAAAAAAACCCCATTCACACTAAGAATTGTAGGAAACAGAGGAAGAGGCCACCCATGCAGGAGGTGGATGGGGAAATCACAGAAACGTATATGAAGCAAATCGCCAATCCCTGTCAAGATATGTCCCCTCAACACTGAAAGGAAGGTACATGAGGAAAGAGACAGGCAAACTTTTGAATCAGGATGCCCACAATAGCTTTCGGAGCAAATTTCTTATCACAAGGATCGGGTACTAGCTTTGGCAAATGATGGATTGTTTGGAGCACGTTCTGACGCCTGCGATAACTGATAACGCTCGGTCTTCTAGTCCATTGGTGCCGGGTTCGAGTCCCAGCTGTGGGGATTTCTTCTGGTACCACCACACCAAAAAGAAAAAAAAGGCCCCGCAGTTCACCCAGCCTCTAAAAATGGATGTAAGAAAAATCTGGGAAGGTACATGCGGCCAGGCGTGATACTGACAACATCGTACCTTCAAGTGCCGAAGTCTTGGAAATACGGGCCTAACACTATATCCTTAATGGCAGGGAAACGAGGATTTTACCTCCCTTTTTTTTTGTGAGTGATAACCATCATGTGGCACTTGCGCTCGGCGCTGGATTTCACGCCTGATTGTCGTTCTTGTTGCTGTTCTATCTCCTGGGATCCCCGAGCAGCGTCCTTGCCAGCCGACTCAGTGAGAATATCGGAGCACAAGCATCATTGTAAAATGTGATGCTTATGTGATGTTTTCTATCAACTTTTGATTTACTTTTAATTACTTTATTACTTTATTCTATCTTCTCTGTTATCGCCGTCCGAGGCTCTCTTTCTCTTGGTACTCATGGCTTAAATCGCCCGCCGTTATTTAACCAATTCAGTGCCCAATGTAGTACATCCGTACGCGGAACACGCTCTCAGAACTGCACCCCTCCAGATGATCCGCTACCCAGGTTCTTGCCCTTTCAGCTTAGTGTCTAGTCAGCTACCCTAAAAGTCTTTGCTACTGGGAAATAAATCAATGTGTCACTCAGCACTTTCTCTACCAACTACAGCAACTACCCAAAGGCATAATTTGAATATGGGACATAAAAGGTTTAGTTTAATCACAACACCAGACGCCACACACATTTACACCAGGTAACACAGAAGCACGCAACTGCATGTTCTCGCAATATAATTAACATAAACTTGAAACAAATGTGACCGTGCTTAAGAAAATCAGCACGACCAAACCAAACGTCATCACAGGCGACGCTAATACTTATTGTCAACATCTCCTAAGACTCTCTTGTCTTATGCATATCCACAAAATCATAAGTTAGCTGCACTCCTTTACACATACAGGAGTTTCTTGCCAACTCATCAACATACATCAAAATACGCAGTACACCGCCTGCGTTGTCATCATCAAACAAATTGCAATACTGACACGAGCAGTGACACATTAATAGCATTGTGACTCATTTGAAAAAGAAACATATCGCAGCATTATAGTCATGGATGAATTGACTCTGACTAACAATACGCGCAAACACAAAACACCTAGGAAACAATTAGCAGTGTCCATGCATCAAAACGGAAGCAGTCACATATGTCAAAAGTGATAATGAAAATCTCAGTGATGATGAAAACTATGCATCAGAAAATCTTAATCTTAAATGAAGCTCATTACACACTTAACATTGCACACATATCACGAGTTATACTTAGAATATTCAAACATCCGACTTACGAAAACTTACATATATAAATGACACAACATGAGGCTGCCCAGGTAACTGGGTTCATAGCAGAAACAATCATTTATCCCACATCACAATATCATAACTTCAGTAATACACTTCCAGGTACTCCTCGACTACATGCTCCCCCATATACATGTTACCTCGCCAGGTGCCTCGGAACGACTGGCTTCACTACTACACATTACACACCACATGTCCAACGATACAGATCACCCCCACAAAACCACAAGGTAAGTTGACTTTTGACCTTTCGAAAGGCCGATTTCGAAGAACCAAACTCAGCCCACTTCACATCATATTGAACTTGAACTGGGAGTTACGACGGGGTAGCCTGAAAATTCTCATGAATGTCCAAATAAAAGATTGTTTCTTGGCAGACTCCACTACCGTGGGGACCATGGCGATTCTTTGTTGTTCAGGCCGAACCCGTTACCAGGAGCATCAACAGGTACCCGAGACACGGTCTTGGCCAGATTTTGTTGGCTGGTCTCCATAACAGTACCGTCTCTCTAGAATAGTGATCTTTGCTCCCTGTGCCTAATTCCAGGTCCATGAAATGGTGTGGGGGGGGGGGGGGAAGGGGAGGTCCAGCCATTACATCGCCACAGGGGCCGAAAGGCTTTAAAGGGGCCAGTAGCGAATAAAGATTTAATCGGTGTGGTAAGTGGTTGATTTGAGGAGGGGGGGGGGGGAGAGAAAGGAGAAGGATTTTACACCTTATCGCAAAATCCCTCTCAGAACCCTGCCTGGTAATACTGTCATTTTATGCTACATGAAAGTCTGCAATATCTCTATCCAAACAGTTTTATTTAAGTTTTTCCCCCTGAGATTTGTGTTGCGTTAAAGTTTAATAAAGAGGTGCTGTGAAGGCAGTGAGGTATAGTAGTGTGTCGGCTTGGAAGCAGGTCATGCCGGCTACTGTGTCTGAGTGGAGGTACTGCTTCTTTAGCTGACTCCACAGCCATGAGGATTATGGTGATCCCTGTCCCGTTCGCCAGGCTAGGCCTGTTACTAGGGATATCAACGAAGAGGTGGAGCAGTCTTGGTCATCTATGATTCCCAAGCCCTGATGCTTGCATGTCAGGTACTGGTCGCTGATTTGCCAGATTTGGCAGCGTTGTCATGGGTACCCTTGACGTTCAGCTGGTTCTAGTGCCGCCTTCTGCTTTATTTCCCCTCGTCGCCTCTCTAGATCTTGCCAGAGCTCGCAAGGAGCCCTACAGCCCAGTTATGAGAACCACTGATATATGTGAACTCGTACCTGACATTCGGAGGTAAGAGATGCAAACAAAAAGAACCAAACTGAGCAGGAGCAGGAATAATTAATGTATTACGTTCTGCCCCACTCAGGGATGGGAGAGCTAAACGACATCTGGTGATGATTTGTCGCACGACAAAGAGGTGAACAAAGAAAAAAGAAAACAACCCTGCCTTCGTGTCGCTATTAGATGGGTGAAGTTTACGCTGGATTTGTTGACAGCCAAGTTGTGGCTTAAGATATTATGCCAGTGGCATAAACAGCTTTGTCTTAAGTTGCCTTCTGGATTTCCTGCCTGGTTAGACGTCACCAGGCTTTGGCAAAAGTGTTAGCTGGCGTGCCGAGAAATCGGAAATTCCAGAATTTAGCACCGTCCTGTTACGTGAAAAGGAATATGGGTCATGTGCAATTATTTAGAGAGAGAAATCAACACCAGTGATTATGTTAAACATCCAAAACGCGAGCAGTGGAGCGAGAAACGAAATGACAACTATTCAGGTACGCTCTATAAACAAAACATTTGCTGAGAAATGTTTTAAATGTGTGAAAGCAGCGACACAAACAGTAAATAAGCTGTCGATAGGAATACAACGAAAATTGAATATATGTATTACGGTTGTTCCTCCCTAACACTCAGTTTTTCATTTCCTTCATGCCATATATTTTATGCTCTAAAATTCTGATCATTCGCATCAACAATATCATCATCAGGTGCCCTGTTGGCAGCCATTTTTTTCCACAAATTTCGATCCTTGATATTTTCCTTCAGCTCAGATGATGACCTTTTAAATCACGCCATTATTTTACACTGTCCACGATCTTCTCTCTTCCTCCTTCCCTTGATATTTTTTCCCTCTTGTTATGATGTTTTCAAGTTCTCGCCTTCTCATTATGCGAGTATGTCCAATGAATATGTGGCTGCCGTTTTCTTATGTTTTTAATTAGACTCCTTTTTTCATCAACTTTTGCTAAACATTCCTTCCCTGTAGTCTTAGCTGATTCTGGAACTCGTAACATTTCTCTCAGAAGAAAAAAAAATCTCTCCAGTGATCTTCGCACTGATCTGCTCGGTGTTCGTGATTCACTTACATGGAATAGGATAGGCTCAATGTAACATTTTAGAAATATTTTTATGTTATTCTGAATGCGAACGAAGAAGAAGAAGATGTTATTCTGAGATAAAGGCATTACACAAAATATGTCTCTTTGTTTGAAAGCCATTTTGGCTTCACGTATTCTATTTTTGAATTTAGAGGTGCATTTTCCATCCGATATTATTAGTTTGCCTAAGATGTGTATATAAACATTTGTCTCCGGTCTCTTTCATGTAACCTACATTTAAATAATGTATGACGGTCATTACAGAACCAGGTATAAAAGTAGGAGTATACAATATTAACAACCTTCGGTATGCTGACGACACAGTACTGATAGCTGAGAACCAACAAGACCTGCAAAATCTCTTGAACAAAGTCGCCAAAGAAAGTGAACAGAAAGGCCTTACTTTGAACATCGAAAAGATAGAGACTATGGCTATATCTAAGAAACAGTCTACCAAAATGCAGTATAAAATTAAATGGAACTATTCTAAAGCAGGTGCAGAAATTCAAGTACCTTGGAGCAGTAATAACTTCAGATGGTAAATGCAGAACAGAAATTAAGAACAGAGTAAGCCAAGCACAGACTACATTTCGGAAAATGAGAAAGATATTATGCAACATATCCTCATCAATGACTGATAGAAAACGAGTCCTAAAATGCTATATTGAGCCTATCTTATTATATGGAAGTGAATAATGGACAATAGGCAGGTCTGCGCAAAAGTCATTGGAGGCAGCAGAAATGTGGTTTATTAGAAGAATGTTGCGAATTCCCTGGACAGCAAAATAACTAATGGAGTGTGTATGAGAAAAGCTGGAGATATAAAAAAATCTTGTAAAAAAAGTAAGAGAGAGACAATGTACTTTCATAGGACATGCAATGAGAAGAGGGGGGCATTGAAAATATTATAACAGTAAGAAAAATATAGAGAAGAAGAGGCAGGGGAAGACCAAGAGAAATGATACTGGTCAATCTGACGAGATGGTGTAAGAGGAGATCACCAACTGAGCTAATGGCCTGCATGAAGGATCGTGTACTCTGGAGAAGCGTAATAACCAACGCCAGTCGGCACGGCACATGATGATGATGATGATGATGATGATGATACTTTATATATATATATATGATATTTTATGTAAGATACTTTATATTCTCAATATATATGTGTAAGATACTTTATATACTGCATATACTTTATATAAGGCAGATGAGCGAACTGTCTCATGGGTAATCAGAAAAAATAGATGGACATATGTTGGTCATGTGATGAGAAGAAACAGTCAAACAATCCTAGAACAAGCTATCAAGTGGAACACAACAGGCCGAAGAAAAAATTGGCAGACCACGTGAAACTCTAAAGAGGACATTGTTAAGAGAGGCCAAATTAGTAGGCATAAAATCCCTTGATGAGGTTCAAAAGCTGACCGAAAACAGGAAAACTTGGCGAACTTTCTCGCGAGCCCTATGTGACGTTTAACGGTATGGGAAGGATGTAAGATGTACGAGGGTTGACTGATAATTTCTCGGCATAAGGTACAACGGATTATTTGTGGACAACATTTTTTGGATTATTTTTCAACACAGTCCTCTTGCAAGTTTATGCACTTAGTCCAGCGATCCGGGAGCATGCGGATCCCTTCTTTGTAAAAGTCAGCATCTTGTGCCAGTAGAAAGTGGTCTACAGCATGAATGACGTCATCATCTGATGCAAATTTGCGACCACTGAGCTCTTTTTTTAGTTTGGTAAACAGGTAATAGTCCAAAGGGGCCAAATCTGAGGAATAAGGGGGATGTTCAAGAAGCTGGAAGCCGAATTCATGAATGGCAGCAATTGCCACCGCCGACTTGTGAACTAGCATTGTCTTGATGAAAGATGACTCCTCTCGTCAATTTCCCTCAACGCTTTTCCTTCAATTTGACCCGCAGTTGCTTCACAAGATTAGCGTAATAGGCCCCGGTGACCGTTCTGCCGATTTTAAAGATAGTCTACCAATAGCACAGCTTCTGATTCCCAAAAGCTGGAAACTATCACTTTGCCTACAGACAGAACCACCCTTGCTTTCTTTGGAGGTAGGGATCCATGATGTTTCCAGTGCTTTGACTGTTATTTGGTTTCTGGTTGAAAATGATGAACCCAAGTCTCATCCATAGTCACAAATTACTGAAGAAATTTTTCAGAGTCTGCAGAAAAATGGCCAAGACTGTCTCTTGACATGTTGAGACGTTGTCGTTTGTGATCAGCTCCAAGAAGTTTCGGGATCCATTGAGCAGAGACCTTAGTCATTTGAAGATCATTGTGAATAATGGCATGAACACGTTCCTGGGAGATGCCCAACTCAGTAGCAATGTACTGCTCAGTTAGTCGTCGATCCTCCATTATCATGTCATGGATTCTGCCGGCGGTTTCATCGGTGGTTACCGTTCTTGGTCTTCCTGGACGGGTATCATCTTCCAGACTCTCCTTTTCATGTTTGAATTGAGCTGTCCATTTCTTCACTGTGCTGTAAGAATGAGGCATTCTCCCCCAGAGTCTCTCTACCATATACTCATGGATCTCCTTCGATGATAAGCCTTTGTTGCAGAGGTAGCGAATGACTGCTCGATGAGAAATGTTATCCGTTTTCTCAATTTCTGCCGCCCCTCAGCACTTCATTAGCCTGTAACAAAAAATTGGTTGCTGTTAATTTCTTGAAACTTGGTTTTTAATCTTATATTAACCTGATCTACAAATGCACATAATATCAACTGTGTGTTTCAAGTATTTGTACCTTATACTGAGAACTTATCAACCAACCCTCGTAAGATACTTTATTCCTCTTCGTCGTTCGATCACACAACAACGCCGGTCTCTTCTACAAATGAGGCAGTTCGTCTCAGGTTTTCAACACCACTGAAGTGTTTCTTGTCAGGTCCTTTGCCTGAGAGCTTCATGTAGCTGGTAACTCTGAAGGAACACTCTGTCCCACGGGACGTACATGAAACAAACGTACCAGACAGTTGTTGCAATGAGTTAAATAATTCTTTTTTGTAATTTAAATATTATAGTTGTTTTTCCATCAGCTGCACTGTGACTTTCTATTTGGTTTTCTGCTGTACCGTGGTAATCTTCTTGTTACTTACATGTCACTGTTACTATTAACGATCTTATTCGAAATTTCTTTACCAGATTACGGCTTGTATGCATCTTCCCTGAAAAGATTACGCTTATCTTTTTATTATTAACGGCCTGCTCCTGTTCACGCCCTTACCCTTGTCCCCACTTCCTAAAACTTTTTTCTTACTTTTTTTTCATCATTTCCTTACTTATCTTTCAGCCCTTGCTGTGGTGGAGCCCATAGGAGAGTACACATTTGCGGCCCTAACCTGCGTGACACCAGCCCCAAAATCTTTATGAGCCCCGGGATGTAGCAAAAACCGTAAGTCAGACACTATTTCAAAAACTAAATCAGACACTATCTCAAAAACTGTAAGTCAGACACTATTTCAAAAACTAAGTCAGACACTATCTCAAAAACTGTAAGTCAGACACTATCTCAAAAACTGTAAGTCAGACACTATCTCAAAAACTGTAAGTCAGACACTATCTCAAAAACTAAGTCAGACACTATCTCAAAAACTGTAAGTCAGACACTATCTCAAAAACTGTAAGTCAGACACTATCTCAAAAACTGTAAGTCAGACACTGTCTTAAAACTGTACGTGAGACACTGTCGTGTTTCATTCGTCTCATTGGGCAAAACGCTCCAATCTAATGAACTTCGTGCACTGGGCGTAGAGAATAAGAACAAACGTTGCAATCTAATGAACTTCGTGCACTGGGCAGAGAAGGAGAATAAAACGTTCTGAACCAATGAACTTCATACACAGGATAGAGAAAAAGAGCAATACATTCCGGTCCAATGAACTTCGTGCACTGGGTGTACTGACGAATAAAACTCATCATAACATCTAGTCGTTCTAAGGTAATCAGACCAGCAACAACAACAACAACAACAACAACAATAAACCTCCTATCTTTCATTGTCCTCTATTTATCGCCACTCAGCAGTAACGTCTTCACACTCTCTTGCCTCAGAGAGTTCCTAGCGCTAGAAGGAAAGAAGCAATAACAGCTTGTCAGAGCCGATCTCAACATCATTAAAACAGGGGAAACGATGAATCTGACGAACTGATAAATACAAGCATTCGATTTCCTCTCAAATCTGACACTGCAGACACGTGATTCAGCCCAGAGAGGTATAATTTTCCTGACCGACCTGCCAATATTTCAAAAACAAATAATTTTGCCATCGGAACGTCACGAATACGTGGAACAGAGACTCCACTCGCAGTTTGTTTTCCTTTTCAACAACGATGATTTAAAAGTATCTCTTACTAGCTGTATTGATTATAATTACTATTATTTTCTTTTGTTAAGAAAGCTGATACATTCTACATCTTCTTTTTTTTATGTTTAAGAGGAATGTTTCTGTGTGACTTCTCCTTTCTTGTCGCCCGATCTCTGCTGTATGTTGTTACGTGTTGCAGATAATTTGACCAGCAGCCATGGATCTAGCGCGCGCTTGATAATACAGGATGGGCCAAGAAAAAAACCATCCCACTTCACGCATTGCGTGATAGCAGTTATCGTTTTGTAGCATGGGCGTGACGGGCATGTGAGGTGGGCTGGTTTTTCGTGGCCCATACTGTTACACTGAAACTATTAGATTCAACGTGATAAGGCGGTTAACACGTGGGTATTATTTTCAGTATTCATCAGAAAAGGGAGTGGTGGTGGTTGTGTGGTGGGAGAAAGGCCTATAGTACTTATGGCACTTCAAAGTTGAGAGATGACCTGAGGCGCCATTTCTTTTTCACTCTGTCTCCTCTTTCTCTCCTCTCTCGCTCTCTCTCTCTTTCCTCTCTCCTCTCTCTGTAAACCTAGCTGGCGCTAAATCTACATTTTATGGATAGATTGGGAAGAAATAGATCAACCCAGCTGTTTCAGGCATTCTCTTGGCATGTACTACCGTACTGCGTGGCCAAGATCTTGCGACCCCCTCGGTGACGGTCAACCTAGATTCTCCCCTCCAAGGATACCGCATGCCAGTTAATTCAGCATCTTACACGCATTCATACATCACATCAACATGAAATACATATTACCAAGTCAGCAAATCAATTTACATCCATTTATTAACATTCTCTACATATATCATAGTGACGCCACCACAGACATTACAACATAGGTCATCACCATGTATCATTATGATAATAACAAAGCATGGCATAAATGCAAGTATTATTTCTAAGTATCAACTAAATCAGTGGACCAGATTGGCATGGGCTCCTTCTGGCCCTCATAAGCAAGCATACATATATCTCAATGTTGTGCCAATGTCATACATTTCAGCTGCTGCTGCCATGAATTCCCCATTCCCCCTATTTCACATAAGCTCCCTTGTGCACTGAATAACATATTTCCATTTGTGCCAATGAACTGAATAACATATATCCATTTGTGTCAATGCACTGAATAACATATTTTTATTTGTGACATTCAAGAGAGCATTAATCATCATGAATCACAAATATATAATCAGAGATCGAACTTGCTCCGCCATTTGCCTGCTGGCTATGCTCAGTGTGACCTTTCCCCCACGCTTTTTTCCCCTTTATATAGGTCTTTCGCCCCCGGGTTTACGTGAACAACCACGCTCCGCTCACGACGTACAACCAATGAGCTTTGAAATGGCCGTTAACATCTCTCTCCTCTCTTCTCCTCTCTCCTCTCCTCTCCTCTCTCTCCTTTCCTCTCCTCTCTCTCCTCTCCTCTCCTCTCTCTCTCCTCTCTCTCTCTCTGATTTGTACACTTGTATTAAATCGAGTGTATGGGAAGAATGAAAGATGGAGTGATGAAGGGCAGAATGTAAGACGGGTTTGCGTGCCCAATTCTTTACCCTTTAAAAATAAAGATTATTCATGCATTAATTCTCTCATTCCTGTCTCAAGTTTCCTACTAAAAAAAGATTCATTTTCGTCTGTTTTGTTTTCCTCACCCGACCATGTACTAGTCTCTCAAGAAATATCACGTGATCGATTTGATGATTCGAATCCGGGCGAAGGCACCCCAGCCACCCAGCTGTAGAAATGAATGCCTGGATAGGAAAGTTAGTCAGGTGTTATCAAGTCAGGTGTTATCACTCTCTAGGTCAAGTACAATATGATATTAATATAAGAGACTTTATCGAAACACACGGAGCAAACAGACAGGAAATGTGGGAAGTTACAGATTTGACACCCAAGTTGTGTCTTCAGCCTCGTAAAGCGGTTAAATCAACAACTCACAGACCTCTGGGAGTCAAGACCCACAGGGCGCCCTCTCCCCCGCCCCCTCGCCCCAAGAGCGTCAGAAGTTTAAAAGGGCCGAAATGCTTGTTTGAGGAAGTTGGGGAAAAGAAGGGGGGGGGTACTTCTCATACGATCTGAGGAGTTGTGTTATTGTTTTGCTCCCTACAACAGATAGTCTCCTGCCAATATTGGACACTAATGGATACTAGCACCATATCATCACTTGAAAGCGTCCTCCACATAACAGTGTTAATTTTACCTCAGTAGATAGAGGTGTATGGTTCAGTTTTACAAAGCGGTAGAGGGAGTGAGAACAGTGAGAAAAACACAAATGATAGAAAGTTTGAAAGTAAGATGAGAATGTATAAATGAAAAACACACAACATCCAATATTTCGGCATCAGCATTTTTCAAGGATTACATACAAAAACAACACAATACATAAATAAAAAGAGGAAAAATAAAAAATGAAAAACTTAGCTTTATGGTATCCCTCCTGGTACCTATATCAGTTCGTTGAAGTATTTATTAGATTATCTTGCATAATGTTACCTACCTACCCAAAATACACATTTTTCAAATGACAAACACTGAATCTTTCTCACGGTAAAGTGATTTAGCATTGTCTTGTTGGCATTCGTCAGTCAGTCATTTGCATGTCCATTGCGGAACTTTGCCTCATTAACAGCCCTCCTGTAGGCCTCTCGGTTATAAGCAAGATGTCCTGCTGCTGATGCATCCATTCGCAGATTATCAACGATGTCTTGGAGCCATCTTCGTCTTGGTCTTCCTCTCTTTCTTTTTCCCATTTATGTACTATTCCAAGACGATCTTCTCTACATTCTCATGACGTTTAATATGTCCAAAATATTTAAGTTTTCTCTGTTTACTCTTCTTTACTAGCCAACTTTCTTCAGTATTAAGTTCTTTAGTATGGATATATTTGTTCTTTATTTTTGTGTCAATGATATTCGAAGGACTCTTCGCAGAATTTACATTCAAAAGTATTATGTGTTTCTCAGCTGTTTTGTTCAGTTCTATGTCGGTCGCATTTGTAACTCTAGGATGCCGCTGCAAACCAGGATTTGGTTCCATGTCCAGTGCTAAAGATGACACTGCGTAGTGTGTTGCTGTTGCGGGTTATAGTGATGCTGTGTCTTGAGGTGTTGCTTTGGTTTGCAGTGTTGCTGCGAAGAGCAGTGTTTCTGCTCCTTGTAGTGGTGTTGCTGCTTATAGTGTTGCTAAGCCTTCTAGTCTTGCCGTGACTTCTAATGTTGCTGCAGCTTGTAATGCTAGTGCAGCTTCTAATGTTGCTGCAGCTTGTAATGCTAGTGCAGCTTCTAACATTGCTGCAGCTTGTAATGCTAGTTCAGCTTCTAATGTTGCTGCAGCTTGTAATGCTGTTACAGTTACTCCCATGTCTTGGATTTGGGGCTACGTTTAGAATTTACCTGGCTGGAACTGCAGAACCAAGCTGTGGTAGGGGCTCTAACACAACCAGCATTGCGTTCTGCATAATACAACCAATGTGAAATATGGAATTCCTAAAATCTGAAAAACACTCAGTCCTAAAAGATTAGACGAGCGCAGAAGCTCTTAACCACTTAAAATTTCAAACCCCTTAATGGATTGCCCATTATGTCCCATTCCACCTTAGCCACACTGTTGAAACCTATCACCAGTCCTGTTAGGCAACAGTATGACTTCAGAATATGTCAATAGCTTGGTTTTCCTTTACATATAGTTAAGAACATACGTTTAAAAAAAAAGATGTAATCTAACAATAATTTAAAATAAAAGATCGTTTACTTTCTATACGCCCAAGGGGCATGGGTACCCAAGTTTGAGAACCCCTGGAATAGATCGTTGCAGAAAAGTACTGGTCATATGAAATAAGGGGGATTGAAATGTTATTGAACAAGGTACAACGAAGCATAACACGGCTGCAACTTCTAGCTTTGTCTTCGTGGCTGAACAGATGTAACCCACAGCTGTAGGGAGTCTGTGTGCACTTTATAGTTTCATTAGGTACAGACTTTCAAGGAAATATAACCACGATTCAGTATAAAATGATTTGAGGTTAACAGTTAAGCCCAACTTTAGTTGAAAGTTTAGTGACTCGTCTCACAGATAATACGCCAGAACATCTTGTAGACTCTTCACGCAGCTTTTGAAAAACAAAATAATTTTATCAAAAAATTTTCTTTCTCTATTAACTATTACTGAGAAATGTCAAGGACCGAGAATTGTGGATTATTATGATCGTCCATGCCGCCCGGCATGGCTCGTGATGATGATTACGATGATTTTTCAGAATTAACCATTTGATTCCATTTCTTGTGGATGATGTTTTTTTTTTTCATCTCAGGACAAATGTTTTGTATGAAATGCTTTAAGCCTGTCTTAGGATAATAAATTGGAATTTATATCCCATCTATTTTTATGTTTGAGAATTTTTGTAACGTCACTATAGTTTATGCTGTTGACATCAAGAGGTGCTAAGAGTTTTATATCACCGTCAGCTAACCAGACTGGGCAGCTGAGAAAGGGTTAAGGTTTGGGGGGGGGGGGAAGAGGGGGTTCCTGCTTTTGGGTCCACCGTAAACATAGCTTTTTTTTAAAGCCAGCTTTCGTCACCGTAAATATAGCTTTCTATCTTTTTTTCCCCCAACTTTCGTCCACTGTAAACATAGCTTTCTATGTTTCTTTTACCAACTTTCGTCACCGTAAACATAGCTTTCTGTTTTTTTGTCAGCTTACGTCCATTGCAAACATAGCTTTCTGTTTTTTTTGTTAGCTTACGTCCAACGTAAACATAAATTTCTGTTTACTGATTTATTCATCTTTTCTTGGTAGCTTTTTCGGACATATTAAGTGTCATGAGAACTTAGAGATGACAGTCTTGGAAGGGTACATCATGGGAAAAAGAAAGAGAGGAAGACCAAGGCAAAGACGGCTACATGACATAGTTTATAAACTGCGAATGAAAGCATCACCAGCAGGGCATGTTGCTTACAACCGAGAGGCCTACAGGAGAGCTGTTAGGAAGACAAAGTTCCGCAATGGACATGCAAATGACTGACTGACTGTCAGCTTTACCCGACTATAAATAGTTTTCTTTTTCCGAAGCCGGCCTTCTTCCAGTGTGAACGTTTTTTTTAAATTTTTGTTCTCTGAAGCTAAACGATAAATCTCACATTCAAGGTGACCGTCATGACGGTATCCCAAAAAAGCAGATTTAGATGCCACTCTCCTGGCCGAACTCAGCACCTTTGTCTCAGCAGGCGAATGCTCTAACCGCAGAGAGAATCAATCTTTCTAGATCGTGAGTATGTCCTGACTCGGGTACACTGACCACATTGTTACGAGATAAGGAAAGCAAGTGGTGCTTTCCATTCAGCACACAGATATGTGAGTGTCCCTTGGAATTTTACCATTTGTAACATATGTGCTGCTCTGGACCATCATGCCAGGCCGCAAATAACTTCTTGTCAAGGCTGAAGCCACATCTGGCGTTATTTGTTTTATATTTCGTTACCCTGTTAACAATTGCTAGAACATATATATGGCGTATATCAGAGGTGGCCAAACTTATTTAACGTAAGAGCCACGGACAATAAACTTCAGATATTTGAGAACCCCAAGACAAGAATGAATATTACTCACATGTTTTTATCGTTACATATAAATTTTGTTACAAACGTTTTATAATAAGAACTGCATCTAGGTAAACAAAATCCCCGTTTCCACGCCATTAAGACATACTGGGGATATGGTGTTAGGCCCTTATTTTCAAGACTTTCGGCGCATGAAAGTCAGTATCACGCCTGGCCACATTTACCTTCCCAGATTTCTCTGATAACCATTTTTAAAGGTTGGATGGACCCCAGGGCCTTTTTGGTGCGGAGGTACCAGAAAAAAAGCCTCACTGCTGGGACTTGAACCCGGTACCACTTGATTAGTAGACCGAGCGCCTAACCATTCAGTCAACCAGGCCACCAAGAACTGCATCCACGCAGTAATATTTGTTTCTTGTCAGAATAACCTTTCATGATTATGATTCTCTGGCAACTTCGTCTGTCATCTTTGTTGGTTCAAAATGTATTTACTCTCAGACTCAAATTTAGCATTACAATTAGAATTTAAATTCTTAATATATATTTACTCACCAAGAAACATAAACTTACTTAATTCGGTGAACTATCAATTTGTACTCGGTAAATAATTATTAAACGTTAATTTTAAAAATGTATCTTTCATATTAATCATCATCATCATCATTATCATCATCAAGTGTCGTGCCCACTGCCGTTGGCTATTATGTTCCTCCAAAGTACATGATCCTTCATGCAGGCCATCAGTTCAGTTGGTGATCTCATCTCACATCACTTCGTCAAATTATCCAGTATCATTTCTCTCGCCCATCCCCAGGCTCTTCTTCCTTCTATTTTATATTAATAATGATGTTAAAAAAAAGAGGAGCTGAGCACGCACATTTTCGCGAACCGCATATTATATGTCAAAGAGCCGCATGCGACGTCTGGGCCGCAGTTTGACCACTCCCAACTAATGAGAACCCTACTGGATATATGAGATTTTTCAAAACAAAAAGTGAACATATATAGGGCATATTTGCTCCCCCCCCCCCCCCCTTCTGATACCATCGAACTGTTTTCCTCTTGGTAAAATTTAATCCTCTAACCAACATTAGTCATACATGTACTTCTACCAAAATGTTTGCGCAAATTTAGAAATTTAGATTTCCAGCGTGAAAAGCTTTCTCTACGAACCCAAACGTGAACCTGCTAAGCAAGAAAACTGCTGAGAGTGTAACCGGACTGAACAGATGCTGTCTGAGATATGAGTCATTAAACTCTGAAAATAAAACTCAGAGGGAAAGTGTTTCTAGATCTATGGCCAGGCCCGCCAGTAAATTAACCATGTTCTTAAGAACAGAACAAAACCAGGAGACAACAGACTGAACATTGACCTCGAAGAAGCTGACCTAGTTTTCCTGTTCATTCGTCAGATAAATGACATGATTTAAGTTCTGTTTACGCTGAGTCTTTTCTGAGTTCACTGAAAGCACGAATGAAACTAATGTTTCTTGCGACAATAGAAAATATAATTAAGCGATTTCAAACATACGGGTGTGTGAATGAATGGCCTGTATCTTCAGGGCGTAAATAAAAATAAAGCAGTACAAACAGGAAAAATAGAAGGAAGAAGATCAAGAGGAAGACCAAGAGAAATGATACTGGACAGTCTGACGGGATGGTGTGAGAGGAGATCACCAACTGAACTGATGGCCTGCATGAAGGATCGGGTACTCTGGAGAAGCATAATAGCCAACGCCAGTCGGCACGGTACCTGATGATGATGAGTACAAACTAATACAGGGGATAAGGATTAGAAATTTAAAATGTCTTATCTTTTAACAAAGTACTGTATACTGAGTGTTGTTGGGTTGTTGTGCTGTGTTGTTGGTATCTTCACATGATGGTGGAGATAATGCTGGTAGTAGTCGTTTTGTGGAAGAGCTTATACGCGTGTCCATGCATGAAACTCTGCTGTAGAGAACGGAACAACACAACTCCTTCAGATCATCAGAGGAAACAGCCCTCGCTCCCCCCCCCCCCCCCCCGACAAGTGTTTCGGCCCTCCTGACACTCTGAGGGGAGTGGATCCTTCAGGGTCATGACCCCCAGAGGTCTTGTGAGTGTTTTTTTTCCGTTCCGGAGCTGAACCCACGATCTTCCAATTGGCTCTGCACTTCGAAGTGCGTCTTAGCGATTTAGATAAGGAGGACCGGTATTGGCTGTGACAAACTAAATTATTTAAGTTCTCAATGGCTGTTTCGCACTTTTGTGCTTTTTTTTTAACTTTCAGTATTCTTTAACTACAAATACAAAATGTACTTTTTCAGCATACAGTAAGATGAATGTATCCAACCAGTGTGGGGTATTTTTTGGTATTTTCTAGTACAATAATTGTAAAACTAATAATCAAATATTTGAATCTAAAAATAAGAAAACTGAGTGCCCATAGTGCACAAACTGGAGTCTATTTTTAAACCTAATCTTTGTTTGCTAAAGCCGCTGTGTTAATACAAGCAAGAGTCAATGCTTACACATAAGGAGACACACCAGAGGTCACAAAGACACATTGAAAACCTTTTTTTTTTGCTGGTAAAGATGAAAGGAACATGGAGTACAACTAGACAAGATGAAAGCCAAATAGAAAATTCTGAGAACAGAATCCTGAGGAGAATTTACGGACAGGTAAGAGACCCTATAACACATCAATGGAAGATAAGAAGTAACAAAGAAATCTATACATTTGTTAACTCTCCGCTTATAACAGCCATTATGAAATACAACAGACTGAGATGGCTCGGGCATTTAGAGGGAATGGGAGAAGATAGACAAACAAAGATGGCCTAAACAGAAGTGATGAAAGGAGAAAGGCCACGAAGTAGACTTAGACATCGTTGGTGGGACAATCTAGAAGAAGATATACGTGCTCAAAGAGTCGACAGTTGTCAAGAAACGGTCAAGAACAGCCAGGAATGGGGACGTGTCTTGTCTGCAGTGATGAGCCTCAGTGGCTCGAAAAGCTGTTAAATTCAGCAGCTGCTCAAAGAAGAAGAAGAAGAAGAAGAAGGATAAAAGGAAAATGACAAAAAAGAACGACAACGATTCTGGTTTTTAAACGATGGCTGTAAGCAACGTCCCCTGGTTGCACTGTGAAAGCAAGAGATATTGCAAACCAGGCACCCTTTGCAATCCGGACATTCTTTGCATTGTGGAGTTCATTGCTTTCCGGACATTCACTGCATTATCAGTCTTCGTTGATGAAATGGCACACAACAACTGCAGCAATGCTGGAAATAAATAATTACAGAACTAAGGTGACGGGACGGAGGGGTTGGGGGGACGGGGAGAGCACTGGAAGATGGAAGGAAGACACTGTCACTCAAGCATGCATATCCAGAGCAGCTGATTAGTTGTGAAAAATTTCTCTCCGGTAACTTTTTTTTTTCCTTTTTTTTTTTGCAAATGGAACATCGACCTTGACACTTCGAAGTTCTCAGCCGCAGTTTCGTACAAGTCACGAGATAAGATAATCACGTTTTTTTTTTTCTGCACTCGTTCTCTCTGACTCGTTTCCCTGCTTCTTCGTCCTGTATTTTATATGATGAAGGCATAAGCCGAAACGTCACAGCTGCCTGCTTCGCCTTTGAAGTTCCTACTAAAAAAAAAAAAGTGACTGGATATTAAGCCTGTGTAATAAATATATAGAAATGCAAGAATATTTTTTAAATGTACATTTAACGGTATATTTTACCTTACAATTACTGTACTGATGTAAACTCCGTGTAAGGAATATACGCGTATCTTTCTCATGCACGCTATACTAATGCTAAAAGATCGATTCCACTTATAATTTCTCCTCGGGCTTAGAGACATGCTGTAAATGCGAGGCAGTTAAATAAATCTTTCATAAGCTTCAAGTTTCAAGTGCCACCAGAGATATGTCACACTATGAACTGTATGATGAAGGTTTCAACGTCAGAAGCCACCAGGAATACATCACGTTCTGGAATATAAGATAGAGATTTCAACATAAAAAGCCACCAGAGATAATTCACATTCCGGAATATAAGATAGAGACTTCAACATAAAAAGCCACCAGAGATAATTCACATTCTGGAATATAAGTTTAGAGATTTCAGCATCAAAAGCCATCAGAGACACGTCACATTTTGGAATATAGCATAGAGATCAGCATCAAAACCCACCAGAGACACGTCACATTCTGGAATATAAGACGGAGATTTCAACATCAAAAGCCACCAAAGATACGTTCATTCATCATTCATTCATTCCTTTGCATGTCCCTTGCGGAACTTTGCCTCCCAAACAGCACTCCTGTAGGCCTCTCGGTTGTGAGCAAGATGGCCTGCTGCTGCTGCATCCATTTCCAGATTATCAACGATGTCTTGCAGCCATCTTCGTTTCGGTCTTCCTCTTTTTCTTTTTCCCATTATGTATCCTTCCAATACGGTCTTCTCTAAATTATCATGACGTTTAATGTGGCCAAAAGATACGTTACATTGTGGAATATAAGGTAAACTAGCAACTGTGTCGGAACCTGGTGTCCACTACTGGCAGTTTTGTTATTCGCCTGTGAAACGTGGGTAAATAACAAACGTGGGTAAATAACAAACGTGGATAAATAACAAACGTGGGTAAATAACAAACGTGGATAAAATAGCAAACGTGGGTAAATAACAAACGTGGGTAAATAACAAACGGAAAAAGAAGCTGAAGGCAATAGAGACGTGGTCCTGAAGAAAATTTCGGCAAATATCCTGGGCTTTCAGGAAAAGAAAATATTTTTTAGAGCATTATTTTAGAAAACAATTTTTTTAAATCATGGGAAAATAGCAGACACGGCATTTTATTATATATGCTTTTTTTTAATAGGACGTCTGAGTGACTAAGTGTTTAGTACACTAGCCTCTCATGGCGAAGGTCGCGGGTTCAAATCCTGCTAGAGGCACGCACGCATACCTCCCCCCCACCCCCAGTCATCTAGCTGTGGAAACGAGTACCCGACTTCTAGAGGTGGGGAAAGAAAAGCGGCCTGGCATGATACTGACCACATCACCCTCTAGAGTGCTGATAGGTCAAGGAAAATATGGACACTAGCACCATGTCCCTATGTGCCTATAAGGCATGACCTTACTCTTTTTTTTTTAGTACCGTATTTCTCGCTATCTACGTGTAAGATGCAACGACGTATAGGACGCTCTCACAATTTGGCTAAAAAAAATATTCCGAAAAACAACAAACTAAAAAGTATCACTTCTCCATGAACCTCATAGCCCTTGCGTCAGTAAGGTTTAGGTTTAAGAACTGAAGCCAGTGCGTTGAAACTGGGTGTTTAGGTGTGAGACTAGCACTGGTGACCTTTACCCCAAGACCTACCCAAAACTAGTCATCGAGGTATAAGACACAAGATGATTTTTTTTCTGAGTTTTTCTCGATAAAAAAAAGCAAGAAATACGGGTAATTAGTTGGCGACTGCCATCGAGTAACTAAATTTATTATTATTATTAGTAGTAGCAGCAGCAGCAGCAGCAGTAGTAGTAGTAGTAGTAGTAGTAGTAGTATAGTAGTAGTAGTATTAGTAGTAGTAGTAGTAGTAGTAGTAGTAGTAGTAGTAGTAGTATTTAGTTTCCTTTTCATTTCATCTTTAAAATTTGTTGCAAGTTCAGATGAGAGATGAGTAACGTAATTCACTTTGTCAAAGCTTTGCTTGTGTAAGTGGCGCTTTATGTGTGTTCGCGTGGGTGTTCATTGTATGTGTATGTAAATCTGGACATATCTATAATGTTCAGTAGAGGGGAGAGAGAGAGAGCAACACTTTGTTTGTGTTGTAACTATTCGGTAATCAGGGTTGATTGGCTGGAAAATATGAATAACTTGTTTGGTTAACGTGGAGTTTGCTATTTCCTACGATGAGATTGATTTCGAAGTAAAGGGAAACAAATTTCATATTTTCATTCCTTTCCTCCGTCATATATCGATGGATTTTACAGTCAGTCTTGTCAATACTCAGTCGGTAGCTGTTGTCGTCACATCTTTTACGCACAGTGATCAATCTTTTTTTTTAAAATCACATGTTGAGTAAAACCCGTGTATCAAATATCTTCAGATTTTATCTTCTGCACCTGAACTCTATATTTTTTTTGTATTTTTGAATATGTGTATTTATAATTGATTATCTATTTCTGTTATTATTTATCTGGAATCCCCAGGTCCCAGCAGTGGGGTGTTTTTCTGGTACCACCACGCCAACAACAAAACAAAAAAGGGTCCTAGGGTCAAGCCAGCCTCTAAAAATAGGTACCAGAAAAATCTGGGAAGGTAAATGCGGCACTTTCATGTGCCGAGGGTCTTGGAAATACGGCTCCAGCACCGTATCCCCTACATACTTTGATGGCACGGAAACGGGGATTTTACTTTTTTTTTAACCTTTATTACATTATAAAAAATATTTCGTATTTCCTTTCTGCCAGCACTTTCATTTACATACAGACAAAGCCTCCTAGAGGGATTCTGAAAGCCACTGTAAAACTATCCACTACCAACACACACCCTTTAACATCATCATCATTATCATCAATTGTCTTTTACTCCCTTGAGAGCATAGGCTACGGGTAAAAGCTCTCCAGTCATCCATGTTTTTGAAATTATTCTCTGCTTCCTTCCGTGTATCTCCCTTGTCGCTGAGCCGTGTTATAAGTTCTCT
Source organism: Achatina immaculata (assembly GCA_009760885.1). Taxonomy (NCBI): domain Eukaryota; kingdom Metazoa; phylum Mollusca; class Gastropoda; order Stylommatophora; family Achatinidae; genus Lissachatina; species Lissachatina immaculata. Next base: position 14,229,974 of record CM019702.1, read on the forward strand.
TCTGCAAGTAAGTCTAGGTCTTCTTAGTTTTATATTTCCTTGAGGATTCCATGTCAGTGCCTGTCTTGCTATTCTGGTGTGGGGTTTCCATCTCCATTTCTTAAACATGATTTGTAGGTTCATAGGTTCTTGTCCTGCCCTTTTCCAGACCTCCTTGTTCCTGATCTTATCCTGCTAGTCAATGTTTAAAATCCTCCTCAAGCAGTAGTTCATGAATGTTTCAACTCTGTTGTATTGTCTTGGTCATAACCCATGTCTCTGAACCATATAGCAGGACAGTCTTTACGTTTGTGTTGAAAAGCCTAAATTTGGTTCTTGTTCTGATGTTCTTAGACAACAATATTTTGTTAAGTTGGATAAATGCTGTCCTGGCTTTGGTTATTCTAGCTTTTAACATCCTTTTCTGTTCCCATCACAGTTATCCACTATGCTGCCTAAATATGTGAAACAGTCTACTTCCTCAGATGGCACTCCCTCGATTATCATCAGGCTATTGCTTGCACTATTACTTTTCATTATCTTTGCTTTTTTGTCTGTTAATATATATTCCCAGTTTAGCTGAACTCTTGCTTAAGATCTGAAGTTTCTCTTGCATTTGTAACACACAATAATTAGTGTATAAGTATGCAGCTATACACGAAGCACTGCAGTAAAGCTGTGATACCAAAATGTATGAACGAGGGAAAAGGTAAGAGCAGCTTTATTACTTAACGATTACAAAGTTGTGACGTTCCGGCGTGAGCATTAATCATACAAAAACATACAGGTCGAAGAAATAGAGACAGGAGATAAAGTATAGATTCACATGAATGCTATTTTTTTTTAAAAATTGATAATTAATAGAGCACTTAGCTGTAACTGTAAGAAGATGTGACTTGTCCGACGCTGTGTACACAGCGTTGGGCAAGCCACATCTTCTGAAGTACACAGCGTTGGACAAGCCACATCTTCTGAAGTACACAGCGTTGGACAAGCCACATCTTCTGAAGTACACAGCGTTGGACAAGCCACATCTTCTGAAGTACACAGCGTTGGACAAGCCACATCTTCTGAAGTACACAGCGTTGGACAAGCCACATCTTCTGAAGTACACAGCGTTGGACAAGCCACATCTTCTGAAGTACACAGCGTTGGACAAGCCACATCTTCTGAAGTACACAGCGTATATTCTGCTTTCATTCATGTGGGTCCAGGAAGTTCTTAGGCAAGAACTTTGGGCCCAAGCGTAATTCACCGGCTGGACACCCACACACACACACACATACACACCTACACACACCTGTCACCTCTCATTGGGCCTGTATGCAAAATGTGTGTCTGATAATATATAGTCTATAGTCGTTCTAGACACATAGGAATACTGTATGATGCGTACCCTTCCAGGCGTATAGTTAACATGATGATTTTCTTAACGTTTTTTTTTTCTTTCAGCATCTGAATTGTAAAACAGCATTCCCACTGATTTACCTGATTAAAAAAAAAACAAACAAACCAACACTACTTTCCATGCAACACTAGACCAATAACCTAGTTAAAAAATATGACCTCTACAAAAACAACAACAAAAAACAAAAGCTACGCACAACAAAAGAAGAAGGCCTACTATGATTAGATGACACGGATCGATGTTTCATGCTCCACAGTGTAATCTTCTTCGCGATGCTCCGAGTAAACAGAAAGATAGCATCGCTGAAAAACACCATAAGGTCTCTGTAGTGGAGGAATTCTGGGACATGATAAGCTTGAAAGAGAGCGCGAGGATAGGTTGTTTATCGATATTAAACTAACCCGTAGGGGCATGGCAGTGCGGAGAAAAAGTACGTGAAATTGCCTCTCATGCACTTTGCATATGAATATCTTCTTCTTCTTCAATCTCTCGGGAATCGCAACTTTGTGTTCTTTGCAGCCGATGCGGTGAAGATTCTGCGGCGCAGCACATCGTGTTGACTCAGGAGCGGGTCACGGCATCTAACTTTCTTTCAGTCCCTGAGCGCAGCTAAACAGCATGGGGCGTGCAGTACTTCTTTTAAAAGACTCCATCACCATGGCGATCCCTGGCCTATTAGCCAAGCTAGGCCTGTTACTGGGGAGGTACCAACGTAAAGGTGAGACAGGATCTTGGTCAGTTATGGTTCACAAGTTGGTATGTCAGCTATGGTTCACTGACTGACAAATCGGGCGGCATCTTCTGCCCCCGAATATGAGAATATTTTGCACTAGAGTTTGGCGAATTGTTTTGTCTACACGAAGGACAAAATCGTAATTTCGTGAATTTGAAATTATTTTGAGACAGTGACATGTAAAGGTGACTAAATGCATGGTTCATGTGTGAACATGAGTCCATTTTTTTTAATAATAATGGCAAAGCGTGGGTTTAGGATGCCCTCAGTTTCAATAGAATTCCCTTCACGAAAAGCGCTCAAGTATTTCATATCTTTTTACTTGAAGCGAACATACGAAGATCCTGGAGCATTAGATTAAGTTCGTGTAATAGATACCAGGGAATGCCATGATTATTATCAGGATGTGAAAAGTTCGTATCAAATCTGCCCTTTACACACACCCACACACACACACACAGGCACGCGCACACACGCACACTCACCCACACACCCAGCCACCCACACAGACACAGATATACATACATCCTCAATCATATTTGTTTGCACTAATTATCAGTAGGTCCACATTCCTTCTGCATTTATCCTCTCCCATTTTTATATGCTTACGTTTCTGCTCGGTACAGCAATACAGAATACTTATAACATTATCAGCAGTAAAAGTAGCATTAAATGTGATAGTAGTATCATTAATTATAACGGCAACAATAATAGCGGTAGCGATAGTTATTGTTATGGTTGCTTCAGTTACTGTTCTTGCTCCTGTTGTACTAATAGTGGTAGTAATATAAGTAGTATATTAGCTGCAGTAGTAGAAGTAATAGTAGAAATAGTTGGTAGTAGAAGAAGTAGTGAACAGTCGTATAATAAGAGCACGATACAACCTACGACACGGAAGAATGACAATAATACAGTGTTATGCACCCACGAATGATGCAGATGATGATGTGAAAGACGACTTCTATCACCAACTACAACAAATCATTAACAAAGTCCCTAAACACGACATCCTAATTGTTATGGGGGACTTCAACGCTAAGGTAGGGAAGGATAACACCGACGTTGAAAAAGTGATGGGGAAAGAAGGAATTGGCATGGTTAATCAGAATGGAGAAAGATTAATTGAAATTTGTCTGACAGAAGGCATGATCATTGGAGGCACAATATTCCCACACAAAGAGATACATAAAGCAATGTGGATATCTCCAGATGATAGAACTAGAAACCAGATAGATCATTTTTGTATTAGAAAGCAATACAGAGCATCTCTCAGATGTAATGGCTTATAGGGGTGCAGATGTCAACAGTGATCACAACCTGTGCATAGGGAAAATAAAACTAAAATTGAAAAGCCAACACAAAAAATCAGTGGACAGAAAGATAAACAGCCACAGCCTACAAGAAGAAAATACTAACATTAATTTCAGTCAGGAACTTGCCAATCATTCCAAAACACCCAGTGAAGTTGAGGAGATCAGTATAGATGAATTATGGAATTCTTACAGCACAGCCATAATCACAGCAGCAAATGCAAGCGCTGGACTGAAAAAACCAAATAGAAAAGCATGGATAAAACATGGAAGTATATACACGAAAGACGAGTAGTCAAATTAGACATGCTGAATGCAAAAACAGATCCTGGAAAAGATCTGGCGAAAGCAACATACAAAGAAATAGACAAGAAAGTAAAAAGTTCAGCTAGAAGGGATAAAAGAGAATACATAGACAATATGGCGAAAGAGACACAGAAGGCAGCAAAAACAGGAGACAGCAAAACTTTATATAACATACAAAAGAGGCTAGCAGGTAATATTACATCTAAAGAAAGACCAATCCTTAGCAAAACTGGAACCCTATTAACATCAGATAAAGACCAAAAGCAAAGATGGGCTGAACACTTCCAAGAAATACTTAATCGACCACACCCAAAAGAATTGTTAAACCTTGAAACTGACTTACCAGCCCCACAACTAAATGTCAGCCTAGATGAAATTAAATTGCATGAAATTGAAATACCAGTGAATTTAATGGCTAACAACAAAGCTGCAGGTGAAGATGAAATAACAGCGGAAATGCTAAAAGCTATCAATAGTGACAACATGAGACAACTACAGAGAATGTTTAACAAGATTTGGAAAGAAGAAAAGGTCCCTTCTAATTGGAAGAAGGGAATCATTGTTAAAATACCAAAAAAAAGGCAACCTTAGTGATTGTAACAACTGGAGAGGAGTAACCGTAATATCAGTTGTGTCAAAAGTATTTTGCAAGGTCATTTTGAATAGACTCAAAGATATAGTGGATACTGCAATGAGAGAAGAACAAGCAGGATTTCGAAAAGGGAGAAGCTGTCTCGACCAGATCTTTACTCTCAGAATAATACTTGAAGAACATATTGAAAAGCAGAAACCATTAATACTGAACTTCATAGATTTTAAAAAGGCATTTGATAGCATACACAGAGATTCATTATGGAGAATTTTATGTCTATATGGAATACCATCTAAAATTGTCAACATCATTAACGACTTATACAATGGATATGTTTGTGCAGTCAAGACAGAAGAAGGGATGAGTGAATGGTTCCAGACTGAAACAGGTGTGAAACAAGGATGTATACTGTCTCCTTTACTTTTTGGGATTACAGTAGACTTCATAATGAAAAAATGCTGTACAGGCAACACAGGTATTGACTGGGTACATGGGAACCAACTAGAAGACCTTGATTTTGCTGATGACATAACTCTTATCTGTAATAATGTGAATTTCATGCAAGAAAAAACAGATAGCCTGTCTTCACTGGCTAGCAAAATAGGACTTGAAATTAACAAGGACAAAACAAAAATAATGAAAATTCCTCTCAATCAAAGTGGAAAAATACACATAGAAGGGACATATATTGAAGAAGTCACTCAATGTGCATACCTTGGCAGCTACACAGACCAGGATGGTGACACTAGAAAGGAAGTTATGATCAGAATTTCAAAAGCAGCATCAATCTTCAAGAATCTTGAGAACATATGGAATACAAAAGTTATAAGCACAAAAACTAAGTTAAGACTATTCAATTCAAATGTAATATCCACCCTCATTTATGCATGCGAAAGCTGGAAAACAACTAAAGAAATAGAAAAGAAATTAGACTCTTTTGAAAACAAATGCTTAAGGAAA